>AP025360.1:1399759-2799518 GCA_030295005.1 Cephonodes hylas | reverse complement strand
CCCTTCTTTCTGCGATACATATGGGCGATTTAAAATTTCAGCGTTTGATTCTCAGGACAGGTAATGTATATTTTTTATATTATTTTAATTTCATAATGAAAATTTAGAAAATATTCTCGAAAGTTCTCCAAAAAAGAAATAGATTCAAATAAAATTAGCATGGAACTTAAAAAAAGGAACGCATGACGCAATTGAGATCGGGCACATCTATGTAAAATATATATAGTAATATATTGCTCATCCAATATAACAATGACCAAAAAGCGTAAAGTAACTTTACTAAGTCCACACATAGTTCCAATAGTTTTCGATAGAGTGAGTGACAGCCTTTTAGTTAATTATAATTTCAACTTCAAACTTTATAAACGATTTGCTTAAAAATAGTTACGTTACGATTACACTGTGGTTTTTGTTCTTCGTACAAAAATTGAAATATCCTTATAAAAAAAATAATATTTAAAAATCTATTGAGCCACAAAAATATTGACAATACACCTGCCAATTAGAGGATACAATTCACTCTTTTCAATTATTATATATTTAAAATCGCAACGCTAAAGGAAAAAATAACAATTTCAATACGAAACCCAAAGCCGGGCCAATTATTTAAAAGATATTGAAGTCTTAGTAGGGGTACCTATATTTATTTATCAAATATGGGGTACATTTTATTTTTTATTTATTTTTATGAATATTATTAATTACCCCTTTTATTTATTAATATATTTTATATTATTTTTAACAGCAGGATACTTATGACGATCGATGCTCTACAACTGAGGTGGCGGGGTAATGCAAAGCGCATGTGCGTAAGTCACGCCCTCTGTTTTATAACTCATAGGAGACCGGCATGAGTCTATGTATGAATACACCTCGATTGCTCACTATATATCGGTTATTATTAATAATAGTTGCGTCGAATATAATAAATGTATCAAATATGAATAATAGACTAAGTAAATACTTAAACTATTTATATAGAAACATGCGTTTTGCCCTGAGCGATTTATTATTCTTGGTTTGCAACGGCTGTGAATGCCAAGCAGAATGGAAACTATAATAAAAAAGTTGGTACGTATTCAATTTGTATATATTATGATGCTAATGAAGGTGTAATGTTACAAATTGAAATAAATATATTAAATAATATTGCATACTTAATTTTAAAAGAACAAACAATAGACTTGTGTAGTTTAAGCATGTCTGTATGCCTATATTTTATCGCCTGGATAGAGAATCATTTTAAAACAAAAAATGTGTAAAATATTATGTAATGATAATAAATGTAACTTATAAAAGTTAACATACTGAAAGTACGTTTTAATAAGCTATATTTACTTTGAGACATTTGAATTTCTCCAACGTGGACTAAAGACTTGTAAATAGTCAAATGTCTTTTGACATGTAATAAATAATTAATCATTGTTTGACTATCGTTCTATTTGTATCAAGGCCTGTCACAATTATCTGTATACTTAAATATGACAAACGCATAGAAGTAGAAGACAATTGATTCCTTTGTATTTGCTTCTTTATTGTTAATTTAAAAAAGGATAGGAAGTTTTTGTTAGTGAGGAGTTTTCAACGCATCGTTTTGATTCAAAAAATCCTCTGAGCATGGAAAGGCTTGGCATCGATTTTTTTAGGAAACATAATCCTGTTCTCTTTCTGAGATTTCCTATTGACAACTATTGCTTCGTAGTAATTGACTAACACAAATTGCAACGAAAGAATACATGAATGATGAAGCATTGAAGAGTCATAAGCAGTTGTGTTCAGGAATTAAATTCTCACCTAAAACTCTTAGACTTTTATCAATAGCTCCACCCAGGAAAGGAAATCAATCAAATAGACAGAATTGAAAATGAACTAGTTGATGAAGAAATAGTTACAAACGTAATGGCTAGAATAGCTAAGAAAAAGATGAAAAGACCTGACTTTTAACAAGGCCCTAAAACTGAAAAGGTTGTCAAAAAAACAAAATGGAACGAAACACATTACAGAAGAAGAAAACTCTTTTTTCTTTGTGGTTTGGAACCACATTTAAATAGAAGAACCAAAGATAAATGGGTGTAATGTCTGGAGTGGAATAACTTGGCTCATGAAGCTTGCACTGGTTGGAATCTTTCTTATGTTTACCACATTAATTGTTTTCCCTGCAAGTCGAGATCCAAAAAGATTTTCCCCATATCAAACAAAAAAAATTGCCGTTATTTGTTGTCATAGTGATTTCAATTTTAAGTTTTGTGCGATTATTGTAATTTAAAAATATTTTTTATGTCAAGGATTTACACTGTCAAAAATTATTTTATTAAAATAAAAATATATTTTTTTATTTTAATTAATGTTACGAATAGTCAGGACGTTATGGTACATTTGCCTATTTTAACATTAATCTAATGATTTCATTTAATTTTGGCCCTTAGATTGCAACCGTTATCAATGTTTATTAGCTTAATTTCAAAGATAAAAATAATCTCATATATATTTTATTTTATATTATGATGAAATATTTCTTAGGTTTGCAGTCCGCCAACCCGTACCAGGCTAGTGTAGTGTATAAAGGCTTAAACCCTCTCATTTGTAGGGGAGGCCCGTGACTAGCAGCGGGACGAAGTGTATTTTCCAAGCAATGTAGAGGAGCCCAGGTTCAAATCCCTAATTAGACAAAGTGATGTATAATTTTTTATTAGGAAATTCGCAGTAGCAGCACGGAGTTTGGAAATGTACCCGAAAAGGCAAAAGGATCGCCGTAGGAAGCATAGTACCCGGAGACATGTAGTAGGATTTGGCGTGTAATTACAAAATTAACTATGTAGGTAACAAAATCCTGATAGCATTCATCAACAGAAGGAAAAGGAATGAGACCGATATTGACTTTGATTTATGCGAAAACTTTGACAGCAAAATATTGTGAGAAAGGCGGTCAATGCTTCTTGGACTTTCTGACTCAGCCTTCGTTAGAGTTGCAGACGAGCTATGTGGAACGGTATAAGAATGTACGGTTCTAAAATGTCATGACACAGATGAGAGGTCATTTAGGTATTTGCATCGCTTCGAAAAATTCATTTAACTAAAGATGTAGCCAGTTCTTACGCTGTCAGAAATGATGGAAATTCATTAAATATTGCACTTGTTGGAATCAAAAATGAAGTACCTACAGATATAAATATTTATTGTTGTTTTAACCGCTTAGAGTTGATTTTTTTGGAGCACCCTATTTTGTCTTTTCATCTTGGATTTTTGATAATATTGTGATGCTCCTTAACTTAATAAAATCATCGCCATCATCAATCATAAATCAGCATATTTGTGTAAAGAATCAAAGGCCGATTTCAAAAAAGTACTAAAATATTAATGATGTACAAACCTGTAGAAAGCTTCACATTATGTAGACTTCTTCGAAGATCTGTACCTATTACCTTAAGGTCTAATGTCAACAAATTAATTTAACACATCTGTTAAATGAATTTGTTTACTCGTCAAACGAAGAGACTGCTGCCATCTATGATGAAATTGACATGGACAGGACAAAAGATTATGCAAATTGTTCGTCTAGTAAACAAGGTGAAAAAAACACATTTTTTTAACTTATCTTGCCGATTTTAGTACTAAAACTTCGAAGCTCAAGATCTATAGATAAAAAAATCTAATATCAAACCCTAACACCTATGAAAATTACAAAAAGCAAAGCAACGGAATCAAAGATCAAAATTGTAATAAATGAAGTTGTTCTATCCTTAATCAATTGCTAAATCTATGGCTAGGAAACTACTCTACTTCAAGGATTGTGTGAGAGTGATAATGTTTCAGTTTTATGAATTCTTTTTGAGATTTGACCCTTTTACTTCATATAAATATTTGTGGCGGTACTTCCATGGACGCCCAAAAGCGTTAAGTTTGTAATGTCTTTTTACAATTGTTTCTTGTTGGGTTAGTATATTCCTGTTTAAATACATCAAATTGCTGTTGTTAAATAAAGCTTTAAAGCTTATTTTTTTAATTAATTTTCTAAGGCACTTTGGACCTTTCGTCTTCTATGGAAGTATGGGCACTGATATATACGTTGCTTTGACACTTACCTTTTCGTTGTGACCACTGTTTTGGAAACCATAAAGAAATTGTTTTCTTTATGGTCACGCTTCACCCGAGGAATGGTTACCCAAAATTTTCTTAGATATAGTAGTGTTTATTTATGTTTTCTTGTAGGATTTTCTATTTTTCATCTAAAAATAGCTTGTGTTTAATGACTAATAGACTACTTAACGGAATTGTTGATGTTGATGATAACTATTTAACGATTTTTGACATTTTTCTAAAAAGTACATCTAAATACTACTTCAATGTAATAAACATTTTTTCTACAAGTATATTATTTTATCTTAATGTAAGCAAGTATTTTTTCGTGTCAATATTTATTTTTAAAACATTTTCAAATTTTTTTTAAGACTTTAAGCGACCACAAACTTTATAACTATTTACTTAAGGTACTACTTACTATTTAAGGTAAAATAAAAAGGGTTTCTGAAAGAAAATAGTTATTCTAGAAAAACATGTAAGATCTGTTCGAGAGCCTGTTCACGTTTTAAAGATTTCTTTTGTTAGGGTTTAGCCTCGTGAATATTTTTAACCTTCATCAAAGCAGTTTTTATTTTGAAACTTGCATTTTGGATATCAATGTTTTCGGTTCCTTAATGATTGATACTTTGATATTGTATATTGTATTGGATTATCTCATTTTTATATTAATTTACGGCTACAAACATGGTAATAAAAACATCCATTTACAGGGTGTACAAGGTGATTACAAATTTTTTGTCAAAAAAGAAAATCTTTCTGTAGACATTCTGTATATTGTAATTGATAAAAAAATAGACATTTACACATGCACTTCGCATTTGGCAATGGACCACGTCATTTTTCGCGTTGGTGTAAATGTGGCATTAAAATATTTGTAAGGTAGAGGCCGCCAGCAGTGTTGTCCGATAGCCGCAGCACTGAAATCACATAGTGAAATATGATCAAGAAAAGTTTTAAAATATCTTCAATTCTTTTATCATCACAATTTAAATATTCCAAAATGAAAGGACCAAAAATTCATGAACATTGTATGGACGATCAAAAAAGTTATTATAAATATTTTATTCTTTTATATTTAAAAGAACAAATTGTAGACGCAAATTTTTTTAGAATAACTAAATTTAATAAGCTTTCTTTATATATTATCGCAGACACCATTTCACCAATACGTACATTGTAAATACTAAAAATACGAATGTATTCTTATTACGTACAATGTTCATAGTACATTTACATTAATTGTTAATGCAAAGGATGAGAAATTTGTAATATTTACTTCATCCGCAGGACTTCAGTGCTGGCGCGCAGTCTACCTACAATAAAGACGAAACATGTCAGTTTTTGTACGTTTAATATTCATTGACAGATTAAATAATTAAATTGGCGATGCTCCAACGACTTGAGAAAAGTGGCGGGTAACGGATGGATGAGGGCTGCTCAAGACCGGGATGGTTGGATGCTTGGAGAGGCCTACGTTCAGCAGTGGACGGCGATAGGCTGAGTATTTATTTTATTAAAAAAATATATATCACTGCTTACTAAGACAATAATTGGAATTATAAGGTAAGATGTAGAGCTGTTAATTGAATCCTAAAAACACCATATGTAAATTGTTTTAATACGATTCTTCAAATATTTTGCAATGTTTGATTTGATTATAAAAAAAAAAAAAAAAACAAATATACTAAACAAATAATTTATCGACACAAACGCAACTTCAGATGTTGATACGTCACTATTAGACAACTATTTACTCGATACAGATACAACCCAAAACCCTGTTAATAGAATGCATTGAAATTCCTAATAAAAAACACCATCACGCTTTCTTTGCCCTTGTACTCATCACTAGGGACGAAATCATAGTTGGCGAAATGTGCACGTCTACTTATCCCTTCCCTTCCCTTATATTTTTGACCATTACATCTTTGTTCAAAGTAAGTCAAAGTCAAAATTATTTTTATTCAATAAGACTGGCTAAGACTAACTAGGCTAAGAAAAGAAAATTGGGAGCAGGGCAGGAGAATGATGAAGACTGGCTAAGACTCTCGAGTCTTATGGATATATGATGGCCTCGGCCATCGCGGCTAGCCTAGCTTAATCTAATTAAATTTACTTAATTTTTACTTCCCAAAAGATGGCAATATAATATGACTTCTCGATTTAGGTCTACATGATTTTATTCATCCTCATCCAATGATATTTAATTTTATTCACTATTAAAATATAATTCTTAAAACTGGAGCCGTCAGTTTTGTCTAGATTTCTGGACGGTTTTCATGGTCTTGCATCATAATCGACACTTACGGATTTGACCATTTATTTAATAATATAGCGCTGCAGCTCATGTGTATAAAAATAAAATAAATTTAAAATATTTTTTATGAATGATTTTCAGTTGACACAAGTAGTTTATTAATTGGAGTACTAGATGGCGCTTTTGTGCTGACACATACATTTTCCTAATAGGTCGTGTCTTGTTGGAGAAATAGTAAAGTAACCTTTGTGTTAAATTTTACTTATGTAAGCGATAGAGTTAGCGGAGTCCGGTGCCAGTTCTTTTATAGATTTGAAAACTTTTTTAAACGATAAATTAAGTTTTGTGATTTAGTGCTGTGAAAGGTAAGCTTTGTTAAAAATTAAAAAAAAAAAATATTTGTGTAACCATTAAGAAAAAACCTGTGCCGAAAAATAAACCGAACTTATGAATACTTGTGTATTTTACGTGATTAAAAGCTTTATAATTAAAAAATACTTACATGTACACACATATTATAGCTCCATTGGTAGAGGCAGTATGAAGGGCCCGTTGAGTCAGCAAGAATAGTTGCTTATCATTTTTGTTCTTAAGTCTATAAGCTCTTAGGTGTGTCAAAGAGCATTTAAAAAGGTTTGCCGAACAAGTTTACCGTCACGGCAATTATTAGATTTTTGTATGGCTCAAATGTAAAAAGAAGGTGATTCTTAGAATCTAAACTTATAAGCCTTAAGAATCATGATCTAAGACTATTGTATATTTGGATATAAAAAAAGGCAGTAATATTTTCGCTTAGCTGAAGCTATCTATCTATCTATTTCTATTCAAATCTAATAAATGAAGGAAATCTACTGTATCTATGCAACTCAGACCAGTTTCTTCTAGAACTTAAATATGGCAGAAGAGGTATGTTTAGAAATGATTGCAACAGCTCTAAACAGCTACTACTGACAGCCCAGGATGTTCTGTCGAAGATCTTCGAATGGCGTCCAATCTCCTTTACTCTCTTCTTTCAGGTCTTGTCTGAAGTAATCCCTAGTTAAAAAGATTCTGGAGTTAGAAATTTATTACTATGACAGCCCCGTGGCGCAGTTGACTAGACACCAGCTTGCGAAACGAGCGGCCGCGGGTTCGAACCCCGCACCGAGACAAATTTTTGTGTGATCCACAAATATTTGTTCCGGGTCTGGATGTTTGTGAGACCGAAAAGTCTTTCGTAGTTTCTGATACCCACGACACAAGACTTGTATCTTAATGTGGGGTCAGGACTATGTGTATAACTGTTGGGTGCATTTATTTATTTATTTACTATCATTAAAGAACGGTATTTTCAAAGGGACGAGAAATTTACTTAGAACGTTTACTATGGAAAGAGGTAACTGCCACTAAAGTGCAGGTGTGTGAAAGAGATAGCGAATTGTTTCGACCACGCCCCTTTGTGGTTCTTTTTCTTCTTCTTCTTCATCAACCCATATACGCCCACTGCTGAGCACGGGTCTCCTCTACCATTGAGAGGATACCCTTTGTGCTACTTCAAAATAATTTTACTGGAGATTACTTCCATAGAACCCCAAAAACCCAGGTTGCTTTACAAAATTACGTATAAAAAATCTTTAATCTTCAAAACATTGTTTAACAAACAAATTTGACAGCCAAGACAAACTAGAGATAACAAAATTAATGTGTAAATTTTTTTAGGCTTCTATGGAAGTACCGCTACTGGTAGCTACATTGCTGTTAAAATAGTCAAAATAACTCAAAAAGAAGTTGTAGTTACACAACAGAACAGTTAGCAACAGAACACCGCTTGGATAACTTACCCTTGAAGCATTTTTCTCAAATGAGAGAATGACGTCTGGAGCATCATCATTATCATCATCATCATCATCACCTGCTGGATACCAGTATCCATCTGAATGCTCTTCCATGGAGACTCGTTAATCAACCCGGCGCCTCTTGATATCATTAGCCACACTGCCATTACAGCTTAGCAATTTGTCATTGCTCTGACAATTTAATTTAGATACTATCAGTAACTTGACAAATTTAAATTTTCTTAAGGAATTTAGCATCAATATAGGTAAATAAGGTCACACGAGATGCGTAGCTCCATCGCATTACGTCATTGCTTTGACAATTTAATTTAGACACTATCAGTAACTTATTGAATTTGGATTTTCTTTAGGACTATAACATTACTGATATTTTAAACGTCACACGATTTTGCGCCACTGCTTTACTTATGTACATTTGTATTCAAATGGTTATGCGGTATGGAAATCGCATTGGGGCTGTGCACGCGAGCTTTGTCACTTACAAGCACAGATTATCGCTCAGCATAATACTAATTATCATTATACCAACAACTGCTTAGTACAGTAACTGAACTGACTCTTAGATATTAAAAATTGAAAGCGGTAAACTTTAATCTATTATTACTGGCACAAATCTATTTACTTGGTTCCTATGACTTCACACGTCGATGTCATCCAGTTTGTCATCTTCAGCTCTTCATGTCTTAAGTTTATGCAGCTACAGCCCTCCTTAGTGTGGTGCACCGGTGTATATTCACGACTGTCCTGAAAAAGTATAAGCATAACTAAGCATGTGTCGGGCGTGACTTGCATCTGTGACTTCGGTGCGAGTTTTGCACATGCGCACAGATATGGTCGCCATTATGAATTTTGTTGAGTATTGATTGCATTACTTATTGGATTATAATAGACACGTACTTGCTATATAAAATATATTGGAGACATACATACATATTTACTTGCTATATAAAGTATAGTGGGGATTGCTCGTCCTAATCCAAGAAGTTGCGCACATAGGTATACTGTGATTAATTTCAATTACGTTTCTGTTTACTGATAATTTTGTATGATACGAACGAGAAACATTAGCAGAAACTAATTGAAAGCGGAATCGTCCCTCATGCCAACTTTAAATAATTTTTCAAAATCAAAATATTAAAATAGTTACAAATAAAGTAAAATCTAAAAAATACCTGTAATGCAGCCTCATATGTGCCAACTCTCAACTGCGTTTCAACCGCACAGCGGCCATATTGTTATACACCTTGAGCCTCGAGCAGGGCCGTATGCTCTTCGCTGGTGGGGGCGAGGTCCCCTGAAGGGGCCGGATCCATGATGCCCCCCTCAGTTTCTTCTAGTACGTCCAGCGCGCGACTTACTTTCAAGTAAGAACAAGAGCAATTAAGTCTTATCATTCTCGGATAACGCTTAAATCTTTAGAGACTGTTGTTTTATATCTACTTTTTTATTATTTTTAAAAACATTAAATTAGAAAGTAAAATGTTCGTCATTGCAAAGTTATGTCTCAGAAAAATTGACATCTGCCAAAAAAATCAAGCCATCTGGTAAAAGGTATATTTTACCAGTATTACTAGAGCTAGTATACTAGTAGTCACAATGGATTTGGAAACATATTTGAATGACGATCCTTACCCTCACTCGGTTGTTCGTTTACCTAGCGACGCTTAATTTCATTCTTTATCATTCTCTATGTATGGGAATATTGAGTCTTCGTGTAGTGAACCACTGCAATAATTAAGAACTCTTTAGTCATAGAACTTTAGAACCTTCTCAAATTGCAGTTACAAAAGAAAAAGTTGTTTTCAAATAAAATGTACCCGTGGCGTTTATAGCCACACCTCAACATTGGTGATCCGCCTACTGAACGCCGTGGCAGAAAAGGAAGATGGATTAGGAGCCGGAGGAAAACTCAATGTAATCGAAGTGAAGGTACCACCATTTCACGCTAATAAACCGAGCTTGTGGTTTGCCTCGCTGGAAAGTAAGTTTGCTCTATTCAATATACCATCACGCACTTTGAGGCTGGAACCTGAATATGCCGAGTTGGTGGAGGACGTTATCGAAGCCTTGGCGTCAACCGACAAATATGTGAGGTTAAAAAGCGAATTGATTGAGCGGCTTACACAGCTTCACGTGAAAAGCACAGCAACTGCTGAACTACGAAGAGCTGGGTGACAGGAGGCCTTCTCAGTTTCTACGCCACCTGAAGAAATTCGCAGGTCCAGGAATTCCTGACGATTTCATAAGGAGCATCTGGTCCAGCTGTTTTCCAACCAATATCCATCGTGGCTTCTCAGGCGTCAAAGTCATCGCTTGCTGACCTATCCGCGCTCGCTGACCAGATAATAAACATAGTGACGACGATCCCCCAAGTAGCAGCAGCCATTTCACGTCCCGCACTCTCTAAAAACCTGGATAGAATGTCACGCCCGAGGCGCCGGCGAAACTAAACGCCGTGGACGCTCAGCTTCAACTAGGTTATCAATTACAGGAAGTTCCCAAACTGCTGGTACCACAACAAGTTCGGTGCGAAGGCGCTTAAGTACGTGAAGCCGTGTGACTACGCGGGAAAAGCCGGGGATAGTAGGTACCGGTCGCTTGTTCGTGACGGATAGATGCTCTAAAACGCAATTTTTAGTGGATACGGGAAGTGACTTGTGTGTATTTCCAAAATCTTACCTGAAGGAACACCGTGTAAGGATTAATTACGAACTCAGTGCGGCTAATGCAACTGATTGACATTTGATGCGAAATCTTTGATCTGTATGAGATTAGACTTGCAAAAGTCGAGTATGTTATAGCGCATTGGGATGAGTTACAACTGTATACATGTGACGAATCCTACATTAACGGTGATGTGTATTCGATGACAAAAATGGTTAAAACAAATATCTTTGGTTTGGGATCTGAACTTATGGCAGGTGCCGTTTCGTATCCGTATGCTTTTAAGGTTTACGAAAACGGCATTTTAAGAGGATCCTTCGGTGGTGATTATGGTTTCTTAAATAGCTATTATGAAGTTCCCCTGAATAATAATATTTTGAATAAAAATAATAAAAACTTACCCAAAAAGGCTGGAAGACCTATAATGGTTAATAAAGGAAGGCCTAAAACATCGGTGCTATCCCGTCCTCAACAAATAAAAAAACCAGCGGCTCGTTATCGCCAAAACAACCCCGAAAAACGTAAAGAGGCATTCACTCGTTACGGTTCTACATGTCCAGAAGTTCACAGAGGAGCTGTAGCTCGATACACTGTGTCTCGTCCCGAAGGTAACCAAAAAGCAGTGTCACGTTACACTGTTTCTCATCCTGACATTCACTGAGCAGCAATGCCACGTTATAGCTCTTCTCATCTAGAAATTAACCGAGAAGCTGAAGCACGCCATAAAGATTTACACCCTAAACTAAATCTTGAATCTATTCAAAGCAAAAGATCGAAAAATTACAATTCCGGCTAAAAAATTTAGAAAAAATTACTCAAGCACTAACGAGTAAAATTAAAAACAGATTAAAACTGGAGAAACTTTTTAAATTAGTAGTTCATAAAAGCCAGCAAGCATAAGGAAAGTTTAATAAAACTATTGATAAATAGAAAAATAAATTCAAGTATCGTTAGAAAAACTAAGTTCTTGCCCTCCAGACAGTTTGTGAACTAAAGTAATTAATTAAAGTAACTAAAGTAAGTAATTTAACTAAAGTTAGAATGTTTTCTTGGGAAATCAGAGCATTGAAGTAACCAAGAGCCACATAACACAGAAAAAGCTTACGTGATATCGTAGAGGATGAGGTCATAAATAAAATACGTATAAAGCTGCATTTACAGTCTGTTTGACAAGAGCGTGTACGGCAAAACTCGGGAATGAATTGGGATAATAAATAGAAAAAAAATACACTCATTATACATGATATAGACAATGATGCTTTATTATTAATAACTTGTCCAGTCGCCTCCATTATCAATAATTGACTGGAGTCTTCGAGGCATACTTTCTACTAATTTTATTGCATAATCCAGGGACAAAGACCTCCAAATAAGTCTAATTTCACGAACTAATCGTTTTAAAGTCCAGATTTTCTTTCCTCGAAGCTTCAACTTCATGAGTGCCCAAACATTTTCTATTGGATTTGCATCCGGCGACTGTGATGGCCAATCTAGTACTTCAACGTCATTCTCTTGTTTCCACGCTGTACAAAGACGACTCCGATGTTTCGGGTCATTGTCTTCTTGCAATAGCCAATATATGTTTTTCCTTTTAAACCACTTTTGAGCAGATGGTAATAAAGCCATTTGATATATTTTGACCATTTTAGCTGCATTTAAATTACCTGTAAATATGTGCAAGGTACCAAATCCCTGTTTTGAAAAACAACCCCAAACGTGCACCTTCACCGGATGTTTAACGGTCCGCTGGATGAATTTATTGGCGTGGGTACACCAGGTATGAGTGATAGAAGAACGTGCCCAAAAAGAAGCTTCGCCCGAAAAAATTACATTGTCCCAATCCCGGTCCAAATGTTCCTGCGCCCAAGTGAGTCTCTTTTTGACATGATTTTCCGACAGTAGCGGTTTCTTTATTATGCTACGAAATTTTACATCATGAGCCAGTAAACGTCTTCTTATAGTATCACATGACACATTAAGGCCTTTTTTAAGCAAAACCGCTTGACCACCACGTAACGATAGGCGAGAATTCTTCTCGAATACCCGTAAAATCATTTTGTCCTCCTTTTTCGTTGTTTTTTGCGTAGAGCCACGATTAGGCAGATCGTCGACATTTTTTACTTCAGAATAGCGTTTCACCCACTTACTAACAAATGTCTTTGACTTTTTCATGTATTTTGCAGCGGCTGCGTATGACATTTTGGGTCCTTTTGGATGCAAACACAAGAACACTGCTTCATAACGTGATGCGTACGTAGCACTCATGACGAAATGCGTCCTCCTCTGACAAAGATCGAACGACAACTGAAACTCTATACACAAAGCATCTGAGGGGAAGGGGCTAGATACCTGCCAAATTTACAACCAAGCTTCTAGCGGTACCTAAAAAAAAGTTTTGCCGTACACGCTCTTGTCAAACAGACTGTAAATCTCTGAAACAAAAGTTTCAGTTGTTATTCAAGGGATATTTCATCGGTGAAGAGAATAGGAAAAGCTATAGATACCAGTATTTGGAATAATCTTCTCAATTATTACAAAACCAACAAATTAGAGCAACAAATTAGACATACATTTATCATTTCTGTTTACAAAAATTCGAGCACATCAACTGCCAGCAGCTTGGCTTTTAAATTATCTACACGTCAATACTGCTCCATCACGGATAACCCAACTAAATGACTATGAAAAATTATTAATTCAATGTAACCAAGCATTTCAGGTTGTAATGCTAATGAATCCAGTTGTAAACAATCATTTGCCTAATAGGCATATGGTTAAAAAAATAAAAGGCAGAACATTCCACCTTCCTTTGCCTCTTGAAGAAACATTGAAAAAGCTGCCTAAACCAGAACACTCGATTACTAACCCTGAAGTGTATATTATGGTACGAGGTACCCTAACAAAATCTAAAATAGAGTGGGTAGAGATAGATGTCAATGAGATTTACCAAGCCTAACAGTTTTAAAAAGTGTAAAACCTCTTTACTCTCAAATACAACTTCCACATTCACCTCAACAATCGATGAAGTGTCGATGATATCCAACGTTACTTAAACATATAATCATTAGGGTTGTCTAACATATTCGACACAAACGATGATCAGAATGAGTGGTTTGGAAAAGACACCTTGTAGTTTTTGGTTATCTCTTACAGCTTCCGCCGGTAAGAGAAAAGTCACCCTTTGAAAAACTGACAACTGCAGAAACTAACAAGTTGTTAGGTTCCCTTAGTATGCCGAATCTGTGGATCGAACTTTTTACATACGATGAACACTAGGTCAAGCTTATGTAGCACTTTTGAAAATTACGAGTCTGGGCGGCTCACATCTTATTATTGTCGACTTTGGAAGTATTAAAGCGCAGGAATCCGCGATTTGTGAATACAATAGATTAAGAACCAGTTACCGTCCAGACTTGTCGAAAATTTCAACATTAAAGTCACTGAGATAAATACATAGAAACAGGGAGTGGACTTACATAAAATCCGTAGTTAGTATTCAAGAAGTAGCATGCTCTTAAGCTTAAAAAATAAAAATAATAATAATATACAATCAGCGTTTGAGAAGGACTTTGGAAGACGCGATTTCCGAATTTGCACCCATATCGCTTATTTTGGACTTTGTTTAGCGCGTTTGCCCACCCACAGGAGAAACTAAGCGCTGATGGGAACATTATTCTCCATATTACCATCTTACTTAGAGTCTAGTCGGGATCTAATTGATACGCATTCGAGTTTATATTGCGCAGCTGTCGCAGTTTGTCCTGTGGCTAACGTGAAACTTGTAAATCGAGTAAGAACCACACCCAATGGCGTGGCGGTACCAGCTTGGCAACGTAGTATCGAACGTCGTATCAATTGGGCCCGAACTCTCATTGGCAAGCTAATTTGTTTTATGGGGGGTAATAATATTTCGTTTTTATTGACGTTATAAACTTTAATTGCAATATTTGCACGGCAGGATGTCGAACAATAAAGATACCCGAGAAATCGGAAGTAATGAAGGTGGCGATAGTGAAAAGCGTGGAAAGCCCGCTTGTACCGCCCCTATCACAGAAAGCCGACTGACTAGAAACACAGTGCGGCAAGCTAGATTATTGTGTGGTGAGTCTAAGAGAGATGCTCCCAATACTAGCAAGAATACCCCTACTAAGGGACGAACACAGCGTGGATATCCCGCTTTTTCCCTTGGAAAAGGATCTAACCATCACAGAGAGGAAAGTATTCCGGAGATAGAACTTCCTACAAAGGATGAATCCCGAAGAACTCGAGCCCCTGAAACAATGGAATCCTCTCACTGTGTTCTAGCGCTTAGTTCTAGCGCTGGAGATGAAAATTATACTCTTGAAAAGGAATGCCTTAAAGAACATGACCCTGAAAAGGAAGATGAGGCAGTTAATGCTGAAGAAGCATATAACTTTGTTGCGGTGGAAGAAACCCCGCCATCTGATGTCTGCATGTACCGCGAGCACTTTGAACCACCACTTAATGAAAGTGCTGAAGACTATGTATTACGCAGGGATGCTGCAATACTTAGGCAGATTGAACGTGATCTCCTCCTGGCATGGCACCCTTGCTACTATGAATGCTAGTGATGATTTTACCCCAAGCGATCTCCTTGAGGATGTTGAAAATTGTCTTGCGAAGAAAGGTGTAACTACCGTTTCTATACAACCAGTTAACGATGGCACCTTAGTTACCGCTAATAGCGAAGATAACGCAGACGTTGTACGTACCGGTTCCTCATGAAGGCGAAGATGTTGTCACCATAATTAATGGTTACGTGGCCCCTCAATTTAGAAAACCGACTAATGGACATACCTTTGAGATAAAGAAGTACTCCCCACCATTAAGCATAGAAGACTGCTCACTATGCCGGACCACGACTACGAAATACCAGTTTAGGTCAAGATACAAACACCTAGCTATGCGCCATGATTTATGTCATGATATTGGAATAGATTCCTTTGAGTCTGGGAGCTATTACGAGAATTCGTTCTCTATTGACATCACCCTACAAGACTCGAGTTATGGTAGAGTGCACAACTTCCTACCTTTTGCTACGGATTTAGCTTCCACGATTGAAATTATCCGTAATGACGATGACGTTCTCCCATCGGAACCCCATAAGTCCAGTGAGATTATTCGGATGGGTATAGAGATGATCCGGAGTCTAACTGTTGAAAAATTGGTTCAGGCCTATTTCTGCATTAAGCAGTGTGACTTTAACCCAACTGGCTCGGTTATCCGCCAGTTATTCCTATACAAATAGATGCCTATTTCACAAAAGAAGATAATAGGCCAAAGATTATACGTTGTGCGACGCGAGCCTGCTCTGGTAGCAATATTCAACCAGAAGATTAAATGCTTTGCGTCACAGAACGAATAGATTTCTTTAAACAAAAACTTTATGCATGTGCAAACCGCATACGGCGCTACAAGAAGCGGAATGATAGATTTAGTTTAAATCGTGCCTTTCAAAGCGATCAAAAGAGGGTCTATAGATGCTGGGAGTGTAGAAGATGGGCGGTTGCCAGATACTTCCAATATGCATACATATTGGAAAAGCATTTGGTCGTAATCTGTCTCTCACACTGAAGGGCCCTGGATAAGTGTTGCCAATGAAGCATGTAAGGATATATCCACTGTGGAAACCATTTAAATCAGTCCCACTGATGTTTCAGTTGCGATAAGATCAATACAAAACTGAAAATCATCTGGCCCAGATTGTATAATTTCTGGTTAAAATCGTTTATGACAACAGGTATCACTCACCTCCTCTATAAGTCTAGTACTACCACAGACCTAAAAAACTACAGACCAATTACATGTCTCCCAACTATAGCTTCTGACATCGATTATAAGAAACAAAATTTCCATTCACATCAAAAACAATAGTATTTTATTCTCCGGTCAAACTGGATGCAAGCTTAGGTCTCGTGGTACGAAGGAACTTCTTCTCATTGACATGACTATTTGTCAGCAGGCTCGACCAAATAATAGGAACTAATCGGTTGCTTGGATTGATTATAAGAAGGCCTATATAAGGTTCAGATGTAAAACTGTCGTTGATGGAACGTTTCGTCAGCCGTCTGAGAAAAGTACTCAACAGTCTTTTGTCAACAGTCTTTTGTCAGGAGGTAACAAGATTCGCGCCTTTAATGGCTGGGTTATGCCTGTTCTTACGTAATCACACTAAAAGTGAGGTAAGTACATCATGTTTCGTGTGATTTATGGGATTTTAGCTATTTTCATGGCCTTACGTCATATGGTCTTATTTTATGTGAAGCGACTGCAAATATTAAAACTATTTTTATTATAAAAAATGAGTCATTAATAATCTAGGAACAAAAGCTTCACTTAAAGAAAAAATTAAGGAAATAAATATTATTGCAGTCACCAGTCGCTTTACTCGCATATTAAACGAACATTTTATTTATATCCAAAAAATATTGGTTAATTTAATGAAATTTGTGATACATAATAAAAATAATAAATAATAGGAACAAATGTAATCTCTTCCAAAGCGTAACCCGTCTTTGTAAAATTCATAACTATTTATGAAGCAATGTATACGCTTATGTAACTTCCGAAGGTTACAAGGGAGCTACTCTTATAAAGTTTACAAAATCTCATAATTAAGTATAAACTGTATAAAAAGCATACATACCACAAAATTTCAGATTATGTTAAAGATAGTAAGTCCTGGGAGTAAGTAAACTGATCAGAAGTTTTATTTTATCGCTACAATATGTATCGTTATGACATATACGGTGTAACATGTAAATAATGAAAATTTAAAAAAGTACAACTTTAGATAAGAAATCTAAAAAAATAATATATCATGTCCTTTAAATTGATAACAAATTTCGAAGCGGTAATAGTTTAAAAGTGACGTAAATCTATTTGAATAAAGATATTTTTTACTAACTTACAGAACTGATTTCGCTGTCATCTTCGAGCGCAGCTTAGCTGTTATCAACACTTTGATATAAAACAGAACCCGAAAAAGCCTGACATATTTGTCTCGAATAGCTAAAGAAACTTGTCTTCTACTAAATAAGCCATACTGCGACTTGTGTAAGATATTATTGAGCTAAATGATCACTGGTATGACCACCTGAAATTTTTAATTACCAAAATAATTTTGGCTGGGACAAAAAATATTGTTGCGAGCAATTAAGTGAATAGCCCGTAAAAAAAATGTTGTTTGTCTTATCTTTTCTATTAATAATGTCAAACTAAAAAATATGCACAAATAGCCAAACTTAAACGTTAACATAGTTAAAATACTAGTTACCTTTCGAAGCAACCTAGGTCTACCACAGAGCGCATGCGCGAAGTGTCCGCGCAGCCGTCGATAGAGCCAGGTGTATACGGGCCGCCAGTCCACCCCGACCCTTGCAACAAGGAACCGCGTGGCAGTCACTCTCAAAACGGATTGAAATATAGTGCACAGTCTGAGTGGGGATAACATTTCCATAATGAGTGTCCGTCGTACATGGACAAAAACCAGTTTTCTGTTACAGGGGTAATAATCTATCACTTTTCCCTAATAACCGACTAAATTCGCTTGGTCAGAACGACGTGAGTGGGCTGTCACCCCCCGCCCCTCCCCCGAGACCTTTGACCTCATCCCCAGCGACTGAATCGATTCACCCGGGTACATCGGCTATTCCCGTATCGGTGATACATCTGCAAAAAGGACAAACTCACGTCGGCTTACCTTTAGTGATCCCATACAAGTGATCGATCTCGTGAAGAAAATGAGGCGATTCATCCAAACAGTTCGTACTTACATATACCGCTATGAGAAAGTCTACCAAATGTGTATTGCATGTTACAGCGAACCAATTTTGCTACAATGCCAACAGTGCGAAACATTGCTTAAAGAAGTAATGGCGCAAGATCGCATGATGGCTGATTTGAAAAGGGATATTAGAAACCTTGAGTCGTTGATCAATAGAAAATGTGGTATCAGGCTGACTCTGCGTCGCGATCCTCGCATTCGAGACCGTCCAGGTATGAATAATGAGACAAAATACACTCCACGACAGGAGAAGCTGAAAGTCTGCATGAGTCCCCGAGCTAAATTTGCAAAACTCCGCGAGCTACGTAAACGAGCGCAGCAAAGTAAGTGCCCAACACATAGCCATATTAAACAATCAACTACCACATTAGAGGAACATTGCGGCGGGATTGAATAGAACACTAGTTAATAATGTATTAACACCCCGAGTTTTAATAATTTCAACCTTGTAGTTCATTGTGATTACTAAAAAATACAAGTAGGTGATGAGTGAATACAAATTTCTCGAATATCGAGTGAATGTCAAAGACGGTTTCTAATAAAAAAAAAAACATGCATCTTATTAAAATCTTTGTTCACAGAGAGGGTCAATACTGTGAGATTAATCGAAGATATGAGTGAGATCGAAGAAAGGCCACAAACTTCTTATTCGCACCCTTTAAGGACGGAATAAAGCGCTCTTTACCGGCAAGGTAAACATCGCCATGAATCTACATCACCTTCGACTTAAATAGTTATTTTAAATAATTTCTTCTCTATATCATTTTAAATTTTTGTATACTTAAAAAGTTAATTTGGATGTGTAACAGAATATCGTATCAAGATCGTATCGGCATTTCCTGATCAGTAATAGACTCATCATTGAAAATGGCGGCAGGTTATTCAGCGCATGTGCAATATGCATTATCTCGAATACTCTATTTGATAAAGGATTAGAAAATAATACTTTCTCTGCCTCGAAATAAACTCATGTCATTTGATTGCAGATTCAACAAGGCCAGCCACATTCGACCCATACAATTCCACAATTAGAGATAGAAAAACAATAATGCAGTAGATATAAAAGATGAAAAGCATGGACTGTATAACAGTAAGGGTGGGGCCAAGGGTCTCCAACACCATTTTAGCCCACAGAGATTGCTCAGCAGTCGGCCCAAGCTGTTTGAAGACAAAAACATCGAAGCACCTTCAAGTTCGACAAAAAAATCGGACGAACGACGCAGCGACCCATAGCATGCTTCTCGTCGATATAATTTAATGTTTACTTAGTAATTATATATTACGAATATAAATTCAGAGATCATTCAACATCTTAATTAAAAAAATCGGTATCCAAAATTTTGATTCTTACCGATTGGATACAGAAGTGTAATAGTATAACAAGTCTATCCGGGGTATATCCTTTTCAAAGCCAAAGACTGCCAAGGACCCGCAACCATCGAATTGAAATCTTATCAAGCCATTTTATAGCGGCATGACAGACTGACTGACAGATAAGATATAAAAAAATGCTGTATATGTTCAATTTTTTTATTGTAATACGTATAAATGAGGCAATGAAAGGGAATCTTGTGGAATTTGGATATTTACAGCTATTTTGTAAATTCAGTAACAATTTCTTAAACGAACAACTATCTAATGTACAAACAAATGAGCTCTCAAAGAGTTAATATTCGGCAAGATATAATCACTTGCATAATCAACATATTATAATCAGTATTAAAATTCAAATGTATTGTAGTATTCGGTGTATTTCTGCGTTTACATTTCGCCAGTTTATTTGAGATTTGGTACTGGCCGTTGGGTCATAGGAATGAATGTTGCGACAATGCGAATAGTTTTTTGGCAACAACTGTGTTGCTGTTGCATTATGCTCGTGCTGTTTATTTTGCTGCTTTTGGCGATCTTGTATTTTTGTGTTTGATAATATTGGCTCTTGTAAATGCTTCGCGCGCGTAAGTAAAGGTTAAAATTTAGAGCGACCGTCTTTTGTTTTTCAAAACAATCATTTGTTTTTTGGTCTATTTTCGTTTTTTTAATACTGGTGAAATGTAAAGGTAGAACAATGTTTTTTATTGTATCAATGTCGTGTCAGAATGTTATATCAGTGTTATATAAAATAATATCAAGGGAATTACTGTAGCGTAACTTCACAATCTTTGTCCTCTTCGTCTTTTCCAGTCCTCCCTGGTCCAAAGAGATAAATTTGTGAGTACTAGTCCTGAGGATATCCTATTGTTTCTTTACCGGGTTTTAAAGCATCGATGGTTTTATAAAATCCTTTTTCCATACTGTCTCGATGTTAGCTCTTATGTGTGTTAACTTGTATGGCTAACAACTTATTGAATTCTATATAAATGTATATAATCTGTGGAATTGTAATAATTTTAATGGTTATAATCAATAAAAATTACTATCTAAAATGGGTCTATTTTCGGTCTATTCCAATAAATCACTTTTTGCCAATATTAAACAGTGGTTTAGACGTGAAGCTTTGCATAGACATATTACTTTGCCTTTATAGTATTATTATCACTAGAAAGGCAATAAATAGGAAAGATTAGATAAAAAATGTACTAAGTGCCTCATTTCAATAGTTGTTGTTTTAAAATTTGATTTCTGTGTCTAGTTTTAGAGGCTTCTGCGATTTATGCAGAGTTATTGTTGGGCCCAAAATTAAAAACAAGGCTGGACCTCATACCTAAGCCAACTTTTAACTTATCTGATTTTATCAAAATTGATATTTATTCAAGTTAACAACTATCAACATAAGGCTTAAACCACTTAATTCTGATTGTGATAAAAGTCTATTTATAAATACTTTCTTGTTACAAAATAAAAAAAAAACAAGAGGCCGTGTTATCGCTCTAGGCAATATCTTACAGACAACCTTTGGTTAGATAATAGAACAGGCAAAATAAACGAAGAAGGTAGCATAAAGTTTTGATTTAGGCGCAAGTTCGAGAATTTCGCCGTTCTCGAGTATATATGTATATATACACTGCCGACGGAAAGTTTCCGGACAAGCTTCTTATTTCATTTTCAATGGAAATATGATTCTCAAACATAGTAAATAGATCTCAAACGAAGATGCAATGTTTGTCTACAAAGAGTTTTCGGTCTTTTTTTTACTTACCTCCGTACCCCCGCGCACTGGTGTCGAAAAATAAAAAAGAATCGTCATCATCTTCATTTATTACTTGTCTGACGTGCAACAAAGTTAAATTATTTTAAGTATTTCCTATAAAAAATGCTTTTTTTTCCAGTTTTTCGACTTTTAGTAGTAGTGACTACTAAATAATAGAGTGCTATTATTCCTACATAATTTTATTACTTTAATAGTAAGTAAATTTTCTTGTTTGTGGTATTTCTTTCAGTAATCTTGTATTAAAGTATTTTTTTTTTCTTTTTATTAATTTATTTAAGGAAATGGGCAAACACCCTAATACGCATATAGAAAAACAAGCATCTATTATTGCTCTTCGCAACGAAGGCTTAACTATACGTTATATTGCAAATATAAAGTAAATTTACCACGTTCTACTGTCGGAGATGCTATCGCACGTTACGAAAAAACTGGTTCAAATCAGGACAAAACACGCTGTGGGAGACCCCGTGTTACTTCTAAAGCAGAGGATCAGTCCCTAATCATCATGTCCAAAATGAACAGGAAGCTTAAAGCACCGGAAATTCAAATGCGGTTCAATGAAACTCACGATAAACAGATTTCTGTAACTGTAGTGAAAGAGCGTTTACAAAAAGCTGGTTTAAATGGCAGAATTTCTACGAAGATTCTCTTGCGACGTGGAAATAGGGAAAAGAGACTAGAATGGGCTCAGGCACATAAAGATTGGACAATAGAAGATTGGAAAAAAGTCCTGTGGACTGATAAATCTAAATTCGATATGTTTGGGCAAAAACGTAGAATTTATGTTCGTCGCGGCCCCTCAGAAAAAATGCATCCCGATGTTATAACCCAAACTATTAAATTCGGAGGTGGTTCTGTGATGGTGTGGGGATGTTTCGCATATGGTGGAGTAGGGGATCTCTACAAAATTAAAGGAACACTCGATAAAAAGGGTTATCACTCCATATTAAAAAACGCATGCACACCCTTCTGGGATGCGATTAATTGGACGTGGATATGTGTTCCAGCAGGATAATGACCCAAAACACACATCTCAGCTTTGTGTGAACTATTTAAAAGAAAAAGAAGATAAAGGTGAATTGAAAATAATGAAATGGCCTCCACAATCTCCCGATCTAAATCCTATAGAATTATTGTGGGATGAACTGGATCGGCAAATCAGAAAATCAAATCCTGCTTGTTTAAATGATCTTTGGGAGGCTCTTCAAACGTCCTGGAAAAAAATATCTAACAGTGTGTTAGAAAAACTTATAAAAAGAATGCCGCGTGTAGTCAAAAAAGTATTGGCGGTCAAAGGTGGTTTCTTTGATGAAAAGAAAGTTTAGCAGTGTATTTAATAGCGTAGCGTAACTGTAAATAAAATAGATGAAATTGTTAGTGGTTTTCATTGTTTATTGTATTCTTTTAATATATTTAATATAAAACTTATTTCAACTCAATTTATTTTACTTTAAATTGTCGTTGTCAGAAATTTTTATTTTGTCCGGAAACTTTCCGTCGGCAGTGTATATATACATAAATATATATATATCATAGGACATATATTCTCACCACTTGAAGTTGATTTTGTATTTCCCATTGCACACACTGTAGAGGTCTGAGTAGACAAGGAGGCCCAAAATATAATTATGATATCAAGATGACCACCTACTTACCCAGAAAATGCTCAGTTAGTGAGTACCGAGAACTCTTAAAAGAAGAGAGGGAACAAGCAGGGACTCCTGGAGCCAAATATAAGTGTGTTAAAAGCAAAATTACTGTCATTTTGGAGGGGGTTCAAATAATAGCTCACTCAACATTTCTACTTAACCTTCATGATCACGAAGTTCTCCCAACTGATGAACAGATAAAACATTTCTCCGATACATCATACAAGGGGTTAATTTGTGAAAAAATTTCAAACTTTTTTGATTTCATAAGGAGTCGAAAAAGATTCTTTCTTGAGTTACCGTTCACGGCTGAAGCAAAAAGGCCTCTCTACTTACCATTAAACAAATCCGTTGCAGCCGGTGTTATTCTCGCATTCTGTATAGGAATAAGGGATCCGATCGAGAAGATTATGTCTATGTATGGGACAGATACGGGAGATGCATCCGATGAAATAAACCGAACTTTGGTAACATACTATATGTGTTGCTTAAAATATCTGACAGATGTAGACCTTTCCAGTGTAGTGCAGGACGGAGCCCATGAGCATTTGGTTTTTATGATAGATGATCAAACGTGTGTTCCAACAATTCTTCAGGAGAAGTATATCAGGTTAAAGGAAACAACAATGCCGATTCCTCAAGGGATTATTGCGTTCCATGCAGTGTATGGTGCGTACGTCCTTTGCCGTCCAGTTGCCAATAAACAGGAGTTCCGTCAATGGATATTGAAACGCTACAATGCTTTCCTATCATCGATACAACAGACAACTGAAACCAACATCCAAATGGACATCCAGACCGGTGAAACGAGAGTGAACAACCTGGCTGTATCAAGACCAACAGTAAGAAAGGCAGTGTTCAAAATAATAAGGAGCGATTACGAGAATATACGAACCGCTGCTATAAAAAATCATATCAAGATGTTGACAGCACTTTCTGAAATGACAACATATGCATTAGTTCATAAAGTTATTGCGACAGGAGGTAGTGTCATCCTTCTAAAGCCTCTTCCATCCCAAGTTATGAGCATCATAGCTGAGAAAAAAGAAAGTGAAAACCGGATTGTAGCGTCTGGGTATACAAGAGAAGAAATAATATACATACATTTGTTTATGCCTAGTATCCAATGTTTCAAATCGGCCCAGTATGCTGATCTGGTAGTAACAGCACACGCCATAGAAGAACACACTTCCCCAAGAAATCTAACGCTAGACAGATATCGAGCTAAGATCGAAGGAGCAACCTTAACCATAAAACAAATAAAATCATTCCTTGCTGCCCAATCCACCAGTATTAATTGCTCAATAGATGCAGACACTAAGTCCAAAATGAGGGAACTTTTTGGAGACTCCATTAATGCAATGATCGAAGACGCAGAGCGGGTTGTGAAGATTGTCAGCAAACAATCCTGACTTAATTAAAGCGCACCAATTAGACTACCAGAAAGGTTCATCACTTCAAACTTCGCGACCCCACGCCTAGGCCACAGTGGAGATAAGAATTAGAAAAAAAAAACACGCTAGACACACATCTTGGATTTTTCTTAGCTATGTCTGTATTTATTTATTATTTATTCACACTTTATACAAAGTTTGTATAGGTGGGCTTAATGCTTAGCACGCATTCTCTTACAGTCGAACCTAGGGTGATGCAGAGATGATCAACAGATGTAAGATAAAATGTATGTAATAGATAATAGATGTTCAGTATTAAGGTGAAAGGAAACATGAATATCTGAAAGTTAAGAACTAAGGCCTATATCCTCCCAATTGTAGATGAGGCCCGTGCCCAGCAGTGGGACGTGTAGGGGCTGGTGATGTTGGAGTAATAAAAAATAACTATAATTAAGTTAAAAACATAACGGAAAAAAAATATTTACATACATTTTTTAGTATTATATAGTTGATTTTGGATAATAAATTCGTTGAACGTCGATTCATCGCGTGACACGAGTCAGAATAGTTCAGTTTGTTTTTAAAATAGGCATCAGTCACGTTTCCTTAGAGTGATGTCGTTTTACTGACAATGTCAAAGCTTACATACAGACTGTAATTTGTTTGTCCACATCATTAAAATTAAGAAAATACCCGACAATCTGATTTTTGCGGATATAATATGTTGTCGTCTTGAAAAGGTTGAAACCCCATGATGAAATCCTCCTAATAATTCTTTATTTCATTTTTAAACTAATTTTTATCGTTTTGCACATCAATCAGAATACAGTATTATCCAATAGATATGACTACTTTAGATACATGTTATTCATTAAAATTATATCAGAAAATAAAACATTTTACATGATTACATATTGTGACAATGTCATAGTGAAAATAATGTAAAAAAACCGGAATGAAAAAAGCCAAAAAACAACGCGGACGGTAACCATCTCACCTCAGCTCGTCGAGCTCCACGTCGTGGGATTCTCCAACCGTCTCCGGGTGACAATGCGTCGAGCCAAATCGACGGGCTACAATCGTCTCCGCCACCAAGACCTGCGCGGCGAGCTGGACGACGACCTTTTCCGGCATGCTTGGCATCAGCCGGACCTGGTGTCCTGTCTACGGCCCCTGCTACCGGTGGAGTAGTGCGCCACATGAGATGGACTACGTCAATAAATGAAAATGTCATCCGGGCTAATTTGGGGCTCCAGAGGGGAGACTAAGCTCACGGCATACGGTTCTAAAATGCTTGCTTTGTTTCAAGCGTTGGAGTCAACCATCGATGTATCAGCTCATCGATCAAGTGCGATACATTCAATGTCGTCCTTACGAACTTACGTTGGGTGATGAAGTACTTACTTGATCGGTTGCGTGCAGACTTACGTGTCGTCGAAAAAAATTTAAATCCTACTCACACACAACGAACAGTAGACCCATCACCGCCACTTGACACTAGTTCTGAAGTTAACTTGGAAAACATAAGTTCTGATGACAATCAGCGTTTGAGAAGAGCATTGAAATACGCGATTTCGGAATTTCCACCCATATCCGTTTTTTTAGACCTCGTTTACCGCGTTAGCCCGCCCTCAGATGTATCTATGTATATATCATATATGTATCTCAATGCCAAAGACCTCCATAACCGTAAAATATGCAACCTCAGGGATTATTTCCTACACAGTGATGTGAGTATACATGGTGTTGTAGTATACCTAACGGGTAAAGGTTTCTACCCCACTATTTTATACTGGGCATTTTGGAACGCAGGGAGATATGGAAAAGCAAGGAACTACACGGGCGGTTGTATCGAGATCTTAACGGCCCTTAAAATAGTCATGCAACGCTGTATTGGGATCGATCTATTAACACAGACAAGACTATTATTGCAAATAAGCCTGAAATTGTGGTAGTGGATCAACTGGCGCGCCGGGCAATACTGGGTGATATCCCTTATGATGATAACCTTGTGAAAGCCGAAAAAGACAAAATATCTAAATATTTAGATTTGACCCACGAGGTCACAGAAATGTGGGATGCTGTCTCAACCGTCATTGTTCCGATAGTCGTTGCTGCCAATGGGTTGATACCAAAGAGCCTCGACCAACATCGTCGGAGGCTCTCAATCGGTTGTTGGGTCAAAATTCAGATACAAAAAGCAATGTGTTTAGACACGGCACGTATCGTGAGGTGGTTTCTAACTCTTGGACCCTAACCACCGGTGGCTTGGGTTGTAGACCCCGCCATCAGGTATAAAATGTATTTTTTTTATATAAATCTTTATATTTAAAAATAAAACAAAATAAGTTAAATAAATGAATCCACAATAAAAGAATCCAAAACGTAAGAAAAAAAATATTAGGTCATCAGATTTTTCGCTTAACCGGGATGGAGATGGGACGCAGCCAGACGTTACCAGTTGCGCATGAAACCTAGATCAATAGTGCGGGGGGCGGCGGGAGGAGTACGGGAGCAGATCTCATCCGCGCCAGGTCACTAGCGGCGCTCGTGGCGGACGTGTGCCTCTAATGTTCAGCAATAATATGGCTGCCCCATAATATTGCTGAACATTGCTACCAAGTATTAGTTCAAGCAATAATACTATGCTTAAGTAGCATCAGTGAAGATTATGTTCGTGTTATCCACTGACGGTGAACATGGAGCGCGCTGGGGTTGACGATGGCAGCCATTTGCAACGAAACGGGAGCTACCACCTCATACCTGTATCCTAAGGAGCGATTGAACCAGCTACAGTGAGTAACTTTTTTGTATAATTGTGATCAGGGACTTAATTTTTTTTTAATCCTGCTTTTTTAGAAAAGTCTTTGTCCTATTTTTTTATTACGGTGTACAGTTCAAAATAAAAAAAAAACTAAATTATAGCTATTATTGATTAAAGAGACACGGTGACTGGTGAAACACTAGTAACACTAAAAGTAGTAATTAATCAAATACATATGAAGATTCTGAGTCAACATAGCTAAATTAAGTAACCATTATTAGGAAAGAGGAGTAGGCAAAGAGTATTATTTTTGAATACGGTGCGTGCCAACGTCGGTCACGCTTACGCTCTATGTATCCAAATATCTTTAATAATCTGATAAAAATTGAGGATCTAGTTTTGCTCCATCATCATAACAACAATCAAGTTCTTGGTTCCCTCAATACATTAATCATATTGGTGATTCACCAGTCAATTTGTACCACAAAGTCTTATTTAAAGGAAACGCTCACAATATGGCCGCCAATGCATTTTGTGCGCATGTGCAATTTTCAGGGACGTCGGAATGGCTAAAGATTTCTCACATCATGAGAACTACAACATTTTTCCTTTGTATTTCAGGTACATATTGGCACCGATTACACCATAGGCAGCTAGAATTCTTCTGTTGAAGTATTAGTACTAAAACCCAAGAAGATAATAGAAACCATCGTATAATCTGGACGAGAAGCGGTGTGAATAAGGCCAATCGATTCGTGTTCACGGCCGGTCGAATGAAGAGTCGAACACAATCTTTACTGTTTTTGATGTCTTGCTTCCAATATTTATAGTCATCTTTAATAATGTCAATGTTTAATTGTAAGGCTTATCTTGTGTGTAAATTACTTGTTTAACTTATAGATAACATACAAGCTTTGTATGTGTACGTAACCAAGTATAGGTGCTGTCTCTTGTAATATTATCTTAGAATTGTTAAAGAATTTTATTTAAATATTTTGACAAGTTTTCTACTTTTTCATTGTAAAAGCATATATTGTTTGGTACGCTTTGGTAAAGCACAATTTGAAGGAATGGTTTGGTATATACATAAGTAGTTAGCTATGGGCGTGGGTTCACAGAAAGAATGTTCGGATAGTACTTCATACAGCAACTCGTCTGCAATTGTTGTGATGACAGCTACTCAGTGTTCTACATCGTAGAGCAGCAAAGTTTTTGAAGTGATTTTGTTATATTAATTTCCAGTTATGGTTTCATTATCTTGTTTCTTCAGACGACTAGTATAAATATGATTAAATGTATTTATTATTTGTGGTGTTCTAGTAATTTATAATTAGGGTTAAATTATTAAATTTTAAGTTGCCCTTCCAAATGGCAGTTATTATTGTTAAGAAACTATAGCACCGGAAAATAGGGCTATTTAAAAGTCAGGAGCGGTTTAGAGATATTTCGGTTAATGATAATTATCTGCTTTTGATGTACCCTACGTGTCTTAACTATCCATAACGTGCTGTTCTTTAGAAGACAAATTAAGTGTTTTAATTTTTTGAGGTAGGTATTGTTCGTCCTAATCACCTATTTATGTCGTGGTATTTTCGAATAACTTCGTTGTCAATGTGCTTTCAATGTGTCCTATTAACATTTATCAGCTTTTAATATATCGAGGGTCCTTATCAACTATCTATAAGCGTGTTATTCTTCCATTATATTATCAGTGGACTATATGGAACATATCACCTTTTGATGTATCCTGCGTCCTTATCAACTGTCTATAACGTTCTATTCTCCCATTATATTATCAGTGGATTACATGTGATATTTGTCAGCTTTTGATGTATTCTGCGTCCTTATCAACTGTCTATAACGTCTGTTCTCACATAATAATGTTAGTGGATTTTATGTAACATGTCAGCTTTTGATGTATCCTGCGTCCTTATCAACTGTCTATAACGTTCTATACTCCCATTATATTATCAGTGGATTACATGTGATATTTGTCTGCTTTTGATGTATTCTGCGTCCTTATCAACTTTCTATAACGTCTGTTCTCACATAATAATGTTAGTGGATTTTATGTAACATGTCAGCTTTTGATGTATCCTGCGTCCTTATCAACTGTCTATAACGTTCTATTCTCCCATTATATTATCAGTGGATTACATGTGATATTTGTCAGCTTTTGATGTATTCTGCGTCCTTACCAATTAATAATATCGTGCTATTCCCCCAAAGTATTCTCAGTGGATTATATGTGACATTTGTCAGCTTTTGATGTATCCTGCGTCTTTATCAACTTTCTATAACGTCTGTTCTCACATAATAATGTTAGTGGATTTTATGTAACATGTCAGCTTTTGATGTATCCTGCGTCCTTATCAACTGTCTATAAAGTGCTGTTCTCCCTAAGTATTGTCAGAGGATTTTATGGAACATGTATCTGCTTTTCATATATCCTGCGTTCTTATCAACTGTCTATAAAGTGCTGTTCTCCCAAAGTATTGTCAGAGGATTTTATGGAACATGTATCTGCTTTTGATGTATCCTGCGTCCTTATCAACTGTCTATAAAGTGCTGTTCTCCCAGAGTATTGTCAGAGGATTTTATGGAACATGTATCTGCTTTTGATGTATTCTGCGTCCTTATCAACTGTCTATAAAGTGCTGTTCTCCCAAAGTATTGTCAGAGGATTTTATGGAACATGTATCTGCTTTTGATGTATCCTGCGTCCTTATCAACTGTCTATAAAGTGCTGTTCTCCCAGAATATTGTCAGAGGATTTTATGGAGCATGTATCTGCTTTTGATGTATCCTGCGTCCTTATCAACTGCCTATAACGTGCTATTCTTCCATAATATTGTCGGTGGAATTTATAGAACAAATGTCTGCTTTTAATGTAACGTGCCTCTTTATCAACTTATAACGTTGTATTCTCCTATAACTTTTGTCAATAGATATTATCTAGTGTCTGTTTGCTTTTGATGTAACCTGCGTCCTTATCGACTGTCTATAACGTTACAATCTCCCATAATATTGTCAGTAGATTTTATGTACTTTGAAGAACTTGTCTGCTTTTGATGTACCGTGCATCCTTATCAACTATCCATAACGTTCTATTCTCTCATAATAATGTCAGTGGATTTAATGGAACATATATCTGCTTTTGATGTATCCTGCGTCCTTATCAATTATGAATAACGTTCTATTCTCTTATAATAATGTCAGTGGATTTTATGGAACATAATTATCTGCTTTTGATGTATCCTGCGTCCTTATCAACTGTCTATAAAGAGCTGTTCTCCCAAAGTATTGTCATTGGATTTTATGTGACATTTATCTGCTTTTGATGTATCCTGTGACCTTATCAAATATTTATGGCGTGCTATTCTCTCATAATATTATTAGTGAATTATATGTGATATTTGTCTGCTTTTGATGTGATGTGCGTCCTTATCAACTATCTACAGAATGGTATTTCCCATAACTTATGTCAGTGGAAATTATCTAGTCTTTGTCTGCTTTTAATGTATCCTGCGGCCTTATCAAATATTCATAGCGTGTTATTGTCCCATTTTATTGTCAGTGGATTATGTGTGATATTTGTCTGCTTTTGATGTATCCTGCGTCCTTATCAATTATAAATAACGTTCTATTCTCTTCTATTCTCACTGACAATCAGTGGAAGTTATGGAACATATATCTGGTTTTGATGTATCCTACGTCCTTATCAAATATTTAAACGTGCTGTTCTCCCAAAGTACTTTCAGTCGTTTATATGTAACATGTCTGCTTTTGATGTATCCTGCGTCCTTATCAGCTATCTGTAACGTGCTAATCTCCCATAACATTGTCAGTGGATTATCTGCTTTTGATGTATGATGCCTCCTTAACCACTATTTGTAATGTGGGTATTCTCTTAAATTTTTTTTCAGTAGATTTTATGTAGCATTTACATGTTTTTGATGTATCGTGCGTCTTATTTCACTATCAAATGTGGTAGTCCCTCTGACGATGAAGTTTCAATGTCGTAAAGCTATTAAAAACTGAAGACCTGTCTGGAGGGAGTTATCGATTGTAAACAATATTTGGATGTTGTTATGGTATGAGAAAGTAAAGATGGGCGGCTATCGGGGAAATTTTAGTCAATGACATTTATTTGCCTTTGGTGAATCATGCGTATTGATCCTAAAATAAAAACTACTTATATGGTGGTATCCCTCCAGTAGTAGTAGTATTCCTCCAGTGTGATTTACTGTAGCATTATCCCGCTTTCGACTTATCGTCTATCTTAATGAATATAACATAATGCTGTTCTCTTGTGACTTCGTTGTTGTTGCATTTACCTGCTTTTGATGTACTGTGTCTAACTATTCTCAATATTGTATTCTCTCCTACATTAACTATTGTATTCGATGTCTTAACTTTCAATGTTCGATGTTCATTTATGTTTTACTTAAATGTGTCATTATTATATGTGATATTTATAATCTGCTTATCGATGTTGTCTAACATATAATCGATGTAATGACGTAACTGTTGGATGTGTTGTGCCTTAAATAGTAATTCTTCTATAATAAATAATCTATTTAAATATTCACTTGTATATTAAATCCTCTTAATCTTTGAATCGTGTCTTAATGCTTATAAGTGTTAGTAGTCGATGTATTTAAGTACTTCAAATGATTTTGGTCAATGTATTGTATCGGCTTTATTACTGAGCTTGTTGATTATGTTCGAGTTAACGATCGTTCTGAATGTTAACATTCAATTAATTTAATAAATCTTTTATGTGTGTAACGAATGTTTAATTAAATTTATATGTCAGAAATCCTATTTTTAATTCACTATCTATTATAAAAAAGTCGATGACCAACTTTTAAACCACCATTTCTAACCTGGCAAAGTAAATTGTTTACGTCCCATTAGCCAGCTACATAAACTGTGACTATCTCTACTGAGACAGTAAAATACGAGTACTACTATCTATCTACTACTATTACTGCTATCTCTGAAATGAATATTTAGACTTTTTATTTTTCAAAGGTAACCTTTTATCAATAGAGGATCCTAACAAAGAAGTAAATATATAAAGAATATGTAGGAGCGCTAGATCTAAGGCAACGAGTGGAATGATAACTTGAAATCCGAAAAAGTATAGAGAAGTATTAATTTCGACTATAATGAGTTGATTTATTATTTACAATCCAATGAATCCAAATTCACTCGTTTGTATCACTGATATCTAAGCATCGTATTTAGTGACTAAAATGTAACTTGCTAGAACTCATAATATACCAATTTGCTAAAATAAAATGATGAAGATGAAGGATAAGAATTCGTCAAACTTTTTTGAAGAAGTCAGTATTATACTAATTTGATTCGAAAACTGATCAACTGGTTATTGATTATAAATTTACTGCAACTACCGTCAAATTTGATTATGATGGGAGCTCAGACTCAAAGGATGAAATAATACAAAACTTATATCAAATATTTTATTTCACTATGGTTACATTTCCTATGCACCAATAAACATCCCATAAAAACTCGGTTAATACACAGGTCCATAAATACATTGCCTATTGAGGTCCAATTGCACAACATCACGATCAAAGTCATTATAATCATCCACAAAACGATCATTATACTCATCATTACCATTATCATGACTACTTTCGTCGTCACAGCCATCGTTATCACAGTCATGAAAGACATAATTCTCATTACTTGCCTTCTTTTATTCTTTCCCGATCATTTTTCCATTATACCATTTTCCTTTGCAACAAATCGTGCTACCTCTACGACTGTATAGTAATTCAGTTAAAAAGATACTTTTTATGATCGAGTCTCTTAAATGTATCAACAAGATCTTATGCAGTTAACAATAAACACTGATACCAAAATATAGACGAAAAACTGGCAGTTATTGATAGAACACTAATTAAGATATTCATAACTAGTCGACACCACTCCTGGGCTACCATCGCAATTTCTCTGCTATTTCGAGGAGTAGGTTATTTTGGTTAAATTAAAGTTAATTGATTCCTCTGTATCGTCGGCGTTGTAGCTAACTTTCAGTAATGATTTTATATTTAGATACCAAAATAATTGCCATTATGATATATCATTGATAATAATGAGGCATTCACGGTTGATTAGGTCTCTAAAGAGTTTTTAAATAATCCATTTTAAAAATTAAACCAACGTGATCGAAAATTACATTGGCCAATCCCCAAACGTGATACAAAGAACGTAACGCAAGTTGCTATACAAGGCAAGCATTAGGTATTAGTCAAGCAATGGAATATTTAGTTGTTGCTAGAGATAGTGTCATGAGACGGAATGTCTCGTATAAATTATAATGTATTAATTGATGTAACTCCATCTGGATAATTGTTATTATATTGACAGCAATATAAAAAAATCTACTAAGTATACATATTTAAAAAAATAACGATAAAAAATACCAAGACAAAGTTATTTCTAAAATGTATAAAAATAGATTAGGGCTCGTTTCACCACTTCCCTGAAAACTTTGATAGACAGTCAATATTGGCTCATTTGTATAGTTTAAATAAGAAATACTTAAGAATGGTGGATTCGGCACGAGATTTCATAAAGTTATTGAAAACAGAGACGTCTTTGTATTGGAGTTTGACGTTAAATTACAAGTTGTTTTTTAGCCTCTCTGCCTTTTACGTATCTTCGGTTTGCTCCTCAGAATCTTAGAGAGACGACAGATTCGCTTCCAGTAGAAAATTGAGCAGATCGGGAACCCGCTGGCAAGGAATCTAGAACGAAAACGATAATATATAATTTGTTTTGTGTACTCCTATATTTTCACACCATCTCATGAAATAACTCCTGCGATGACAGGTTCTCGCAGAACTCACATATATTATGTTTTATTTTTATTTTTTGTTGTAAGTACAGTCATTCTGGGTAACATTGCACCGGCGGTGAAACATTGGATCACTCCCTACACAAACACTTACCATTCTTTTTGTTCTTATTTTGGAAAGTATTTTAAAAAACGCACGTATCTGATGTTGAATAGTAATCTCAGATTATACATACTCTTTTGATGTGAACTCTGATCTGGTTGGTTTGTATCATGTTTTACTTACTTTAAATTTGGAATGTCAGTTTTATTTGTTTAGATTGAATTGTTACATTTTTGTTTATTCCGTAATTAATATAGCTTGTAGAAGTAACATGTTTCGTTGTCTGATGTAACTTTTATGTTATGTATAAATTTTATAATGGTTCCTTATAATCAAGAATAAATTCAAAATGTTGAAATTTAAATAAATAGAATTGGTATCAACCCTGAAGAGTCTTTTTGGTTTGGAGATGATCCCACTAGCCACAGCTACCTTTTAACAGGTTATGGGCCCAGCACGCCAATTAAAAAAGGAACAGTTGAAGAAGAGGTAGCAAATTGACGATGTTGAAAATGTAAAGAGTAATGAAACAAATGAAGAATAAACAGAAGATGAAGCAGATGAGGAGGAGGAGGCAGAGTTTGTTACAATGATCTAGATACAAGGAGGAGTCCATCGAGAAATATGTGGAATTTTGTTGATGTCTTTGATACTGATGAAGCAGATGTTTAGGAGGCTCAGTGAGGGGCGAAGTGGCCCATTAAGGGGCGAGATAGCTCTTGCAGGAATTGTTACACATTGTGCCTCAAACAACTTTGATGGTTGATAATCGGCCTGCTATTAAGATCACCAAAGTCACAATTTCTATGTAGTAATTCAATATAATTTAATTCGTAATTACCAGAAATTGTCTCTCAAGTGGTCCAAAGTTATCGGGAAACACTTGCCAATAATGAGAATACAAACTTGTCTCAACTCTCTATAATTTTTTTCTCTAATCTGTTATACTGTTTACTCATATATAAACTTTTCATAACAAACTTCAGCTCCGTACAATTTAATCGTCCGATCCAGAATGATCCAATCTGTTACTTTTACCACTGTTTATAACATTTTAAAAACATGATTTACCTACATTTTAATAATATTTTTGGAAAATAATAAACTTTAAAAATGCTACCTTAGAGACTGTACTTTATTTTAGTTTTACTTCACACTTATCTTAGTGCCCTATGGAGAGCCTAATGATTGCTACACAGTTTTCGAACTATCGCAGTTATTATGGCGCATGTTTTAAAGTAAAATCGTGAATGTGAAATAAATAATTTTAATTTTATTTTTCTATCAAAATAACTCACAAAAGGTCTGGGAGTGTGATGGCGTCAGAGTCGTCTTCTGAGTTTTCAACCATATCAGGCAGAATTTCTTCGGCATCCTTCTGAATGCTTTGGTACGTTCGCTCCTGCCGAACTTTGTCCTTCATTACGTCAAATTATTGCAGCACAAAAGCCACTATATTTTTAGCTTTTATCCACACTACAAGGCTAGGTCGCGACTGCTGCCCGCGTATCGTAGAGAGCTAGTCTAGCCCCACCCTCTTATATCGATCATAGTAAACGAAGAAGAACGCGTCACTATTGACAGATTTGACATGTTTTACATGGGTTTAAAATGGTCTTAAACTAAAATAATAATCAACAGGTTAATATGTAATGTAAGAAAATAGATAATTTTTATACGTCGACGATGACTGTAATTTAAATACAAATGTCAACAAGAGCTACCAGAAACTTAATTATGTATTGATGTCATTAATAACAGCACTCACTTTAATTGCAACTAAAATCAGAACTGAATTTAACTCTGAAAATATCTCCAAAATTGAACGAGTTTTCGTGATATCATATTAAAACTCAATAATCGACTAAATAGTTAAAGTGGTAAAAATTTAATTAAATGCATTTAAAATATCTACCGTAATTTGATATTAAACAACGTTTTGTTCTATAGATGTTTTCTATCTAAAAGGCGCGCGTTTACGAAAAAAAATTCGCAATTTAGATGTAATTTCGGTCACGTAAATGTTATTAATACTGTCAAGTCAAAATTTAAATAACATTGTGTATTGTCAAAGATCATTCTGGAATATTTGACGTAATTCCGAAAATAGTTATATTCCCGAGGATTACAGAAAACCTTTAGTAGTACCCAACAAGCAAGCAGCATGCGCGCGCACTTTAAATTCTATAAAACCTATTTCATGACCAGACCTGTTGCTAGAACATTCTATGAAAATAATACTTTTCCAGGAGTCTTGAAGTTGCCACTAAGGCTAAGGCTTTAGTAAGACCTTAGCCAACTTACTAAGAGAGACTAAGAGTTAACTTTTCATCGACCATCGCAGAGTGAGACATTTTTTCGTAATATATCAAATTTTCAGTAATATTCCCTGTAGTTTAGTTCGTCCGACACTGCGCAGATGGCGTGTGTCAGGCTGAGGACCTAAATCGATGCCCTGAGTGTGAGGCGCAGACTCGCTCGACTCCGGCAACAGGCAGCCGCGTGCTCCAGTTGGACACCGAGCGACATGTCTTACGAACACAACAGCAAGCGGCTCGCGAGGGAGATGCTCAAGTACTTACACGACCGCAGGGGAGAGGAAATGTTCGAACACATGTTTGGCGAACCGTAAGTACTCCGCTGTGACAATGTTACCTTAGCAGTTTTCAAACGTCTTGTTTGTAAAAATAACCAAATGATCACAAACTTAAACAATGTCATCGTGTTAATTAAGTACTCATTAGATGAGTAGGAATTAGCTGTTAAACTTGCAAAATATAGTAATAATGTTTGTACAAAAGTGAAACCACAAGTGGTCAAAATATTTTAAATTAATATAGATACACAAACAAAACAAAATCTTTGCTGGTACCTACTTTTACCGTTTGAAATTTTTTGATCCATGTAAAAGCATGCGAGATTCATTTCAATTCGAAATATGCTTGACAAACAAATATAATACCTCTATGTATACCTAAGTTGTATCATAATATAAGCGCTTGGCGTAGAGATCAACAAGTGCTGCAATTCACAATGGCTGACCATTGCGCATCAGATTTTGTGGCAAAGGTTTTGTCCGTAATGGATTTTGCTTTGAAAATGGCCTTTTTGGCATATAGTCCCTCGCACTTTAGTTCCTTAAAATGATTTCCTAACTGCAAAAGTAAAGCTTTACTTCACTACTCTAATTTCAACATCATGTCCCACTATTCCAGGGAGTTCGATATTGACGCAGCGCCGCGGTTCGATAGGAGGCGCATCTGTCGGCAGATGTCCCGCCACCTGCGGCGCCGCGATGAGATGAGGCCGGCGCGCCCGCCGCCCGCGCCGCGCTCGCGCTCCGTGGGATAGGCCGGGGCGGGGGCACTGCTGCGGGACCACTCGCTATATGCGAGCCGTCCTATACTCTCTACGTTGTTTGAGGCTATAACAGAATTTACTACTTTCATATTACATACATAGCCATAAAAAAATATTTTTGTAACTCTTTCAAAAAATATTTATAATTAGGCGACTGCCTGGCTGGTCATCGCTTGATTGTGTCTTATCTTTATTGATAATGCTATAATTATTCTTCAGACAACAATATCCCTATATATCAATCATGAGTTCCCGATGTTCATTGTTTTTATTTGTTGAACACTCAATAATACTCTTGACAATCAGAAAGTTATTATACATTACATTTTATGTTTGCTTTATGTTTTCAATTACTTTAATCGGTATCATGATTTGTTGATTTTAATGTTTTTTTTTACTTTTTCTTCTCTGTTTTAAATTGCCTTTATTTGACACTCCATGGTTGCCAACAGTATTAGCGAATAAATTGTATTTTTTCCTTCGACTCAATTTATTCATTACATCTACAATAGGAATGAATATTTGTTACTTTCATTGTGTACGTCAATGACAGTGAAGGCGTGATTATATATCACGTTCAGCTTAGATTTGTAATTATGGTCGCATTATTGGATTATAATCTTGGAATAACAGAAATCTCCCCATTTTAAATATTTAATAATGACATATTATAGTCTCTTAACGTAGCTGAATTATAAATCTTCTAGTCTCTCTGAATGTTAGTTTTAGATCTGTTTGTACGATCCACACGGATGTGTCTAACACACCAGAGACTAATCAGTGCGTTTCTCACATTAACATCTCACTGACAGCGAGTACTCACAAGACATTAAGTGTTGAACACATCCGTATTGTCAGTTCAAACGGACTTCATATTTAATCAATGTCGATGAGTCGATTCCAATGAGTATCTTAATGTCTCTATTTGTCTTAATTAATACAACTCAGTTGCATAAATACAGCTTCCATATTGACACTCGATCTTGTGCCATATTGTTGTCAGTAACGTCGATGTATGAAATGATCGTGTCAGAATATTAATACTCGTAATAGCATAAGCGTAATACTCGTTTCATTTCTGCAAGTGAGTCTCATTTTATTCGTGTAGCCAAGTGTTAAATATTCTGGTGTTTCTCTTCAACGTTGCGTGTTAAATTTAAGCTTGCACAACTAAAATATGTATTATTCTTATTAAGAAATTAATTTCTTTACTAGTTTTTGCTATTCGTTACCTTTTTTAAACATACATTTTTACACATTGTGTCATATTATGGTAGTGCAAAGAAACCATACTTATATATTTAAAAATATTGATGCGTAGAAAATAAAACATTAGGAAATAAAGTAAGATCATAAAAACATGTTGTTTTATTTAAAAATGGCCAAAACAAGAAAAGCGGTTGAAAGTTCCCCTGAATTACAATTTATTAAAAAAATTGGTTTTCAATCAACACTTTTCTAATTTCTAAAGATACAAAAAGGACTTACTTTGTACTAGAAACAGTATATTCAAAGAAAACTTTGTCCAAAACTAAATTTTTATCTCTGATTGAAGCAAACATTTGTTAAAGGGATTGAACCTGCGACCATTCATTTCTGAGGCTCACGTATCCACGCCTACGGGACTAGCGCGTAGGTAAAGTTAGTTGCGCATGGAACCTAGATCAATAATTCATAGCGGGGGGAAGACAGCAGGTAGGGTTGCCAACGATAAACTTTTAAACAGCAACATACTGTTTTTTACCACATTATACTTTTTACTGTTGAACAAAAATAAATTATTCAAAGTATTGTTTTCAGAATCAGAATGCTTATGATTGAAGTCTTGGGCTCATAATTTTTTTTTATGTCCGAATTTTAGCTATAAGAGCGAGATATTTAGCGAGAAGCTCGAAAAAATATTATATGACGGCGGCCACGTTCTTTGAGCGATAAATATGATATGCGGCGGTAAATAGTTTCTAAATGGAATGAAGTCTGGGATGCACAAAACACAACAAACCAAATGTCTTTGAGAAGAAGATAAAGCGTAAAAAGGGGACAGAAAAAGATCCGTAAAAATCGTCTGTGTTTGTTTTATTAAAACTATGGAAGACTTAATAGGGGTTAAAACATTTAATAAATAAAATACTGTTCATTTTTCCAAAATACTATTCAATATTCTTCTTACACCTAATTGATCTTTATTTCTGATAAAAAAATGTTGGCAGCCCTTAGAGCAGGATCTCTCCGCGAGAGGACGTAAGCGGGGAGTGTGTGCGGACGTGTCCAAATGTTCAGCAAAAATATAGCAATCCTACATTATTGCTGAACATTTGGAGATCATTATTTATTTTGAGTTTTAAGAAGTTATCAGTGAAGATTTGGACAATAATAGAAGAGCTAAGCTGAGCCGCGCCTAGCCTTCAAAAACATCGACACAAAAATGATGCGAAGAATTTATATACACAATATTCTATTGTCATTTCGCTAAGTCTTATAAGAGAAGAAAAATCAAGTCATTTCTTTTTTCAAAAGTTATGTCAACGATTCTTAGACGCTGGTGATGACATACCATCTGGTGCAGCTTAATATAGATTGCTGACTGTATCATGAATGTGCAAAGTTGGAAATATCTGGAAGTCAGCTAAAGCGATAATCTCCTAAGACAAAACAGAGTCACACCTTATGAAGTCAGTTCTACGGTAAGTTAATATGCGTATCGTCGTTTATTTTCTTGATTTTTACTTTAATAAAGGCCAAGGCTAAAAATTAGCACTAAAGCTTTAGGGTTAGTCGATCTCTAAATGTGTTATCATATACTTAAAAATTTGTCAATAAGATTAAAGAGACTAAAACATGATCTTAATTTTGATGTCGCCACGTGAACCTTACATATAAAAGTACGTAATTAACTTCGAAAATATCTCAGAATATTACCAATTCCAACAAGTCGCTCTGCAAGTAATTGGCAGAGAGCTGTCCAGCAGAAGGATAGGCTAGCTGACGATGAGGATGATAATGACTATTGTGTTTCAGATGAAAATGCATCAAATTCTGAAAGAGGCGCGGACTCAAAAAATGTTTTCTGAAAAGCAAGAACAATTAGAAGGTGAAAATCTAATTGGAGTTAAGATGGCTACATTAGGAAAAGTTTCAATCTTCATTGATGCTTCACTTCGTATCTTAGAGTACTTTATATTACTTGAAATCGTGGCATAATATTTAAGACCTTAGGATGAATATGTAAATTTTGCTTGTTTAATCATTAAAAATTGATTGAAATGAAATGAAATTTATTGCCAATGGTGTCAAAGTAGGGGTGGTAGGGGAGGGATGGGCGGTTGGGAGACATGGGCACCCCTCTTTTATTCTGATTAGATCAAAAATTTTATTTTTTTCTTGATTTGGTAGTTTACTTTACCGACTGGCAACACTGTTCATCGATAGACTATCTGTCATTTCTATGAGTTGTCAAACACATACACGTTTGAAGGTTATGCGCTCGTAAAAGTAAATATTTAGTTGCGGTTTCGGATCGTAATAAAGAGAAAAGTAGTGAAAGGTATGTGTATTTTTTATTATTTATCTATTGTATATTTACTAATCTATAAATTAAACTGAAATTCAAGACTAAATACGTAGATTCAAAAAAGTACCGGTAACCTATGTCGAAAATGTATACAGAGGGAGAAACGGGCATTGGACGTGCGGGTGGTTTGGGCATGCCCAATGCTCCTTCCTATTATGTTCAGTATAGAAGGATTTTTTCCTATTGGTTTTTTTTTAATTTCAGAAAGATGCCGTTTATATTCAGAAAGAAAGGTTTGCGACGGGAAATTCCTAAAGATTTAATATTACGAGCCATAGAAGAGGTATCAAAAGGATAAAAAATAAAAGCAACAGCTAATAAATATGAAATCCCTAGATCAAGTTTGCAACGGTACCTAAAACAAGATTCTATAAAGGATTCTTCGCATAGATTTATAACCTCACAAATTTTCACGGACGAAGAAGAACAAAAATTGTCAAATTACATGATAGTTTGTTCTAAACATAATTATGGGTTGACAAAGATACAGGCACGTTGACTGACACGCCTGAAAAGAGACTCATAGAATTAGCAGAACAAGAAAGACAAACCAAGAACAGAGCTAAAAGAGAGAGACAGGAAAAAAGGTTCTTAAAAATACAGAGAAGAAACAGATTCCTAAACTTCCACCAGAACTAACATCGAACAGGTGTGATAATGGTTGACCGAAATTTTAAAATAAATGATTTCGTTCTTTATTGGTTAACTTTTATTTTTGGTTTCTATTATTGATTTAGTTTAAAAAATTGTTTAATTGTTAACTATTTTTTGGATTCCATTATGGATATAAAGTGATTTATAGACAGTGCCCAAGCCTCCCACAGGGTATGTCCAAGCCTCCCTACCATTGGGAGCATTGGGCACTTTTGACTTAGTTTATAAAATATCTCGTAATGTTGAAACTGATTGTAATTTTTAAGAAAGCTCTTTAATTATATTTAGCCAAATGTGTAGTGCAATAAGAATTAGCAAGAAAAGTTGATTATCTATAAAATCTGTTTTTTTATGCAATAAATAGTGAAAAAGTGCCCATCCCTCCCCTACCTCCCCTAATATTACCTCAAAATGTCATAATTCTATATGAGTGTTGGTAAATTAGTTATAAGAGTATTAAGTTAGTTTTAGCAAGCCATAACCGAATCCTTGAACTACTAGTAAATAATATAATGTTTACCAAAATTATGCTCCTAATTATGGTATAACTTCTTGTATTTAGATTACTTGTTTTTTTTTTATATTCACAATGTAATTTTGATAAACTTTTTTCTGATCAATTTGAATATTTTATTGCCTTTTTACAACTTCTTGTAGCTAAAGGTCTTTCTGTTTTAAGTGTTTGATTATTATCAAATGTCAGACGTGTTATATTCGATGCTATATACCTATTTTTATACTGTATCGGTGTACATTTTTAATTTCGACGTTGTTTCTGCTCATAACTGCATGTATGTATGCAGTTTATTTTTCCCTTCTTCCTTTAAGATGTTCCTTATCTGTAATTGATTGAGCCAAACTGAAGTCACTGTCTATAGGTATATATTATGATCAGTGATCTCTTGCCACGATTAAATTGCTTGATCTTCTAGTAAGATTTAAAAGTGGCCTATGCCAATGTAAACGTTAATGTGTGTTTTCTGTGTTATTAGTGATTTTTTAATATAAATCGACTATACTATACCAACTTTTTATATAAAATAAAATTGTTTCCCCTTTTTAACTTTTACTGATGTTAGAAACTAAGCTATAGACTTTGGACTGTATCAATCGATATATTTAACTTAATCTTAACTTTAAATGATGACGACTACTGACTCTTTACATTTTGTTCTATTTGCATAGATTTAGGTACTTGAAATGGTAATATTATCAAATTAGCTTACGTAAGTTGTTCCCCATGGAAACTGGATAATATTAGTTTACGGGAACATTGTTAAGTAGCCATCTTTGATATTTCTTTGGACTCCTCCAGACGGCTGGGGCTATTGTGCGGGTAACACTTGTCTGGGGGAGGAGGGAGGGGTAATACATGCACGTACGATAAACTTTACTGCAACTTAACATATGTAGGACAAAAGGAGATGAATATGAAAGTGGATAGATGGACGAGCCGAATTAAGGATGGGTGAAGAGCGTGACTGAAGATTTAAGAGAGAAAGGGGTGAATGAAGACCTAACGGCTGAAAGTGATGTGTGGAAAGATAAAACATACTACGCTGATCACAAATAAATTGGGAATAGTGCAGGAAGATGATAATAAACTTTACTGCATTTATCTCACTACGTTTCAACAGTTTAGCGGCTAAGTAAATGTCCCTTCTGCTTTTGGTGTTACTTATTGTGAAATGTCAGATATAGATATGTTGTATTCGATGAGAAATCTTTTAATATTGTATCCGTGTGCTTTATCTATTTCTGGACATGGTGTTTATTGCACATCATCAATTCAGATGACATTTTATTATTCTATGACTAGTGCTGTAAGCAGTGATGGCCTGGAGGTTTAGGCGCGCGGTCGAGAATCTCGGCGGTCGCGGGTTCGAACCCCACGCACACACCTCAGACTTTTCGAAGTTATGTGTATATTCAAATTGAATTGTCACTTGCTTTAACGGTGAAGGAAAACATCGTGATGAAACCTGCACACCTAAAAGTTCTTAGGAATTTCTTAGGTGTGTAGTCCGCCAACCCGCACTAGGCCAGCGTGGCGGACTATGGCCTAAACCCTCTCAATGGTAGAGGAGACCCGTGCTCAGCAGTGGGCGTATATGGGTTGATGAAGAAGAAGAAGAAGTGCTGTGTATGACACTGAATTTTAATCAATAGTATTTCTCTTTTAAATAAAGTGTGTATTAATAGAGCAATGTTTAATACCGATGTGACAATCCTGGTAGATATATTTCTTATATTGTATCCGATGGTTTAGTGTTGGTGTTTTGTGCAAATTACTCGCAATCTAAATGAATATCTAAATATTAAATAAATTGTCTGTGCTGTTCTTAAAAACTGTTTTATTTCAACACTTGTAAATCCTTACTGATTTTTTCAAAATTGGTATGATTAAAGTTGAAAAAGTTGAATCATTTCACAAACCATTAATTATTTTTTAGTAAGAAAGAACAAACGTTCCAAATAAGAAAAATTGACTATGCAAATAACATGAGACACCTGAGTCTTATCACAACCACAAAACCAGAAGAAGGTGCTGGCTAATTAAATGATTTTTCTAAAAAAATCGTAAAGGAAAATTGCGAAAAGATTTTACCCTATCCGAGAATTGAATTCGAGTTTCGACTTTCCACATATAAACTGCGGGACCAATGAGGTAGTCGATGAAAAAAAATTCAGAATAACTTGTTTAACAACTTCATAACACTACGCTAACCGGATACTACACACTCCTTGCCGCTGGTAAAAGCTGACCTGAAAGACAACGGGATTGAAAACTCTGAGTTCTCTGTATGAGTTACACGTCACGTCACCAACGATAACTCTAACGTATTCGGAAAGGTTTATAACAGGGTGATTATTAATCATAACGAGACAGCACTGGCCACGACAATCAATTGTATGACCAGATACTTATTATTAAGAACCAACCTGAAAAATGTATTAATATCAACTTGGAATATCATAAAACGAAGTTAGGGCGTCGAACTTAAATATTAACCTCAGCTTCGTAATAAGCAGAGTCGGATTGACCAAGCACGGGGCCCACAGCAAAATTCGTCGGAGGGCCCTTCATCTATATAAGTTGTGCCATATCTGTTATCTTCCATTACATTTATAGGTACGTTCTATTGTAATTTCAAAAATTGTTTGGCGCTTTGCTGCTATATATTTCTCAAGTGTTAAAAAGCAATTCAGTGACTAATGTCTTATTAGACACATTTAATTGCCCTATAATTTACAATGATAAAGGTTAATAATTGATAACTGAATGCCTTGTTATACTCTAATGAGTACAAAAATAGATTCACTCGGGGCCCGTAGCAATTACTACGCTTGCTACGAGATCAGTCCGGCCCTGCTACGAAGTGTAGAGCCTCGAGCATGCGCAGTGCCGAACGGCAGCGAACACGAAACAGTAGATTAATTTCGCCAAGGTAGTCGCCAACGGCCATACCGCGTCGGCTCCACCGGTTCCCATCAGAACACCGAAGTTAAGCGACGTCGGGCGCGGCCAGTACCGAGACGGGGACCCGCTCGGGAACACCGCGTGCTGTTGGCTTTTTGCATTTTGTTTTTTCATGTAAAGTCCTATCATTTTAGAAATAAATTAAAATAATCAGTAACTGGAAATTAATTCTTAGAACTTGCTTTCAGTTTTTTTTGAGACAAGTCCGAAAATATTTTTCTTTATTGCATTGCACATGCTAAAAGTAAACAATAAAATATTTGATAAATTTGAAAACAATTTATTATCAAGTAGCACATTGTCTGACAGATAAACATTGTAAAAACTTGTCACACTCCGTGATAATAGGATTTCATTTTGTCTTGCAGTGAAATATAAATTACTACTATACTTACAAAAGTTGAATAATATAAGGATTTTGATTATTCCATCTCAAAGACACATTTTAAAAATCATATCACTCTCTTTTTTTCGGTAGTGACCATGTCTGAAACTAATAATTCATATAATATGATTAAGTAAAAATTTTTCAGCAGGACACTATAACGCAACAATTTCCTTGTATACGCACATACCTCACGCACATAATAATTGTATGTAGATGCATCTACGGTACCCTCGCGTAGCTATCCTTTGCACATGCGCAGTACACGTAGCGATGCTACGCCGTAGCGGCCGCTGCACCGGGCTCAGTCTGGTGGGTACAGAGTGGCCAGCCGGTTGTGCCACCCTGTACCCACCAGTACACAAAACACCGACAATTGCTTCATATGACGCCAGTTTAATTTCAGCACCAGTACTGAATAAATCACTAAACTTTTCTATTCAATACAACCAAAAGGAATAATTAAAAGTGCCTCGATCACTACTCAGCAGTAATATGACACACAAACCCCTTTGCCACTAAGGGTTACAGAAAAATGTTCTATGCGGGGCCCGATACGCACTTGGATAACCGACCAAGTCAAAAAACTTTTTCAATGGCATGAAAATCAACAACCTGACAGTAAACTGCTGTCCATATAAAAAAAACATGAAATAACGAGTCAATGTTTATTTATTTATTTATTTATTTAAAATACGTCATATACAAAACTGTATATAGGCGGACTTAATGCCGGTGGCATTCTCTACCAGTCTACCTTAGGGTGGTGGAGAGATTTATCCACTTATCATATTATAATATGTTGATTAGTAATCTCAGACTATACATATTCTTTTGATGTCAACTCTGATCTGGTTAGTTTATTTATTTAAATTACTTTAAATTTGGAATGTCAGTTTTATTTGTTTATATTGAATTATGTCATTTTTTTTGATTCCGTAAATATAGTTTGAAGAAGTAACATGTCTAGTTATATAACATAACTTTTGTATTCTATATAAATTTCATAATGATTACATTTCATCAAAAAATAATTGAAAAAGTATAGGTTAAAATAAATAGTTTTCTAATTAGTCCTTAAGCGTCTTTTTGGTTTGGAAGTGTTGAATAGTAATCTCAGATTATACATAATCTTTTGAAGTTCTGGTTAGTTTATGTATTGGAATTACTTTAAATTTGGAATGTCACTTTTATTTGTTTAGATTAAATTGTGTCATATTTGTTTATTCCGTTAATATAGCTTGTAGAAGTAAAATGTTTGTTGTCTAAAATAACTTTCATGTTATATATACATTTTATAATGGTTTCTTAATAATCAAGAATAAATTCAAAATGTTGAAGTTGAAATAAATAAAATTGGCATCAACCCTTACAAGTCTTTTTGGTATGGAAATGACCGCACTAGCCACAGCTACCTTTTAAAAGGTAGTGATCTCATTAGCCACATATACCATTCAAGAGGTTATGGGCCCAGCAATATTTATATATTTTTGGAGATTTTTGAAATTTTCGACAAAAAGTTACAGCTGCAAAGAATTTTTCAAAGATGGACAAGCCCATCAAACAATTGTTAGCAAAAGATTCTAACTACCATAGCTAGAAAAAAAGAGATTTCTTTGAAAATAACTGCTGCTGGCTTCGATTACATTTATACTAGATTTCCGATAATCGCTTCAAAACTGCCCGAAAAATAAGAGCACAGCAAAAAGTGTGGTCTTGTTTCAAATGAGTATGTCCTAAATTCCAATCATCGTTAACGGTAACACGAAAAAATTAAAATGTCATTTCAATTTTTCTCTTTAATAATATAACGTCTTAAATGCAAATTTATTGTAAGCTATGTAAAATCTAGCTAAAGGTAGCTGGCAGCGGTTGGATGAGAAGGGCCGAAGATCGAGCCCAGTGGCGTGCCATGAGAGAGGCCTATGTCTAATAGTGGACGTGAAAGGCTGTTGATGATGATGATGATGATGTAAAATCTAATTTTAAAGAATTAAGGTTTACTATAACCTGGAGTTGTTTATATTTTAATACATTTTTTCCATATCGAGGTCCGAAAAACAAATTTGTAAGTATATACAACCGCTGCCTCAATCCAGTATAATATTTGATCGAAGGCTGCTGGTTTTGAAAATATTTTGAAAAATATTGAGCCGACCGCGACCACGACGACAAGTGTGAAATTATTATCCATTAATAAAATGGAGGCACGGGGTAAGTCATTAATTTTAAGCTCAATAGACCCAGACATAGAGAAATACGTGATTACAATAGAACGCCATTTTCTACGTTGAAGAAACTGGATGAGATTTATCTAGCAAACAGAGACCTGCAAATCAGTAAACTTCTTAATGAGTTTTACCCTTTGACGTTTAATTCAGAGGATATGCTGACGGCTATCGGGCGTATTAAACTTCTAGTAAATAAACTGAATTCAATAGATGACAAATTATCTAATGTAGAAACAACAATAAAAATTATTTCAATATTACCTGCTGAATACATAACTTTTAGATCAGCGTGGGACCTAACTCCATCTGACAATAGAAGTATGTAGAAACTTATCTCTAGACTTTACAAAGAAGAGAGGTTGGAAAAAACAAAAACAGCTACTACTGTGTTTAAAGCAAATGAGAGGATTGTGTCGTATTTGTTGATTCCGTAAATATAGCTGGTAGAAGTAACATGTCTATGTATCTGAAATAACTTTTGTATTTATATGAATTTTATAATGTTTATAATTCATCAAGAATGAATTCAAAATGTTTAAAGTTCAAATAAATACATTTCTGATCAGTCCTTAGTATTTTTTTGATTTGAAAATGATCGTATTAGCCACATCTACATTTCAAGAGGTTATAGGCTAATAAATAATTATAATTTTTTGGTGTTGTTCCAGTTTTTTTCGAGTGACAGTGAAAAGAAATTTTTAAAGATGGACAAGCCCATCAATGATATGAAAGAGAAAGGGGTAAATAAAGTACTTATACTAAATATAAAGACATAACGGGTGATAGGGATGTATGGAAGTATAAAACATACTGCGATGACCCCAAATGAACTAGGAACAGGGCAAGAAGTAAAGAAAGAAGGACAAGCCCATCAAACAATTGTTAGCAAAAGATTCTAACTACCATAGCTGGAAACAAAAGATTTCTTTGAAAATAACGGCAGCGAGTTTTGATATTATTTTGAAAATTGATGAGCAGACCGCAACCACGACGACAAGTAAGGAAATGGAGGCATGGGATAAGTCATTAATTTTAAGCTCAATTAGGAACAACGATGAAAATTACTTAAATATTACCTGCTGAATACAAACTTTTAGATCAGCGTGGGACGCAACTTCATCTAACAATAGAACTATGGAGAAACTTGTCTCTAGGCTTTACAAAGAAGAGAGATTGGAAAAAAACAAAAACAGCTACTACTGTGTTTAAAACAAATGAGAGGATTGTGTAGTATTTGTTGATTTCGTAAATATATCTTGAAGAAGTAACATGTCTATTTATCTGAAATAACTTTTGTATTTTATATAAATTTTATAATGGTTATACTTTATCAAGAATATGTAAACTCAAAATGATTAAAGTTCAAATAAATACATTTCTGATCAGTTCTTAGTATCTTTTCGGTTTCAAAGTGATCGTATTAGCCACATCTATGGACCCAATGGACCCAAACATATTTATAAATTTTTGAAAAATTTAGAATTTTTTCAGAAAAAGGGACAGCTGCGTAGACATTTTCAAATATGGACAAGCCCATAAAAAAATTGTTAGCAAAAGATTCTAACTACCATAGCTGGAAACAAAAGATTACTTTGAAAATAACTGCTGTTGGTATTGAAAATATTTAAAAAAATATTGAGCAGACTGCGACCACGACGACAAGTGAGGAAATATTATCCATAAATAAAATGGAGGCATGGAGTAAGTCATTAATTTTAAGCTCAATAGATACCAGACCTAGAGAACGTGATTACAATAGACACGACATTTTCTGTTGAAGAAACTGAATAAGATTTTTCTAGCAAACAGGGCCCTGCAAAACAGTGAGCTTCTTAATGAGTTTCACACTCTTACGTTTAATTCAGAGGATATACTGACGGCTATCGGGCGTATTAAACTTCTAGTAAATAAACTGAATTCAATAGATCACAAATTAGCTTATGTATGTTTAATATTACCTGCTGAATACAAGCTTTTAGATCAGCGTGTGACGCAACTCCATCTGCAAAACAGAAGTATGGAGAACCTTGTCTCTAGACTTAACAAAGAAGAGAGGCTAGAAAAAGCAAAAACAGCTACTACTGTGTTTAAAACAAATGGGAGGGAGTGCTTCATATGTAAGCCGAAGGAGTACATTACCAAGTTCTGTCCTTATAATAATATTGCACGGCAATGTAACTGCACTTGTAAATGGAATAAGAATAAAACCTCAATATTTTTTCTACTCTTTCTGTTAGAAACTTGGCCATACTGCGGATAGATGTTTTAAAAAAAATAAATAGAAGCAGTAATAGTCATAAACCATATAATGCGAGTATAGACGCTGTTTAAGATTCTGGTGCTACGTCACACAATGTTCAAGGAAAGAAAGAATTCACTTTTATACAATTTGAAATCTATACACCTATTGCTTGCGCTGAATTTATGATGATTAATGCAGAAGCAATTGGTAGTCTTATTGACACCTGTACTTAAGAAAGAGTGTTACATTTACCTAAGATTGCTAAAAATATTATTAGGGTTAGCAGTGTAACAGACAGAGATTATTTTTTTATTTTATAAAAATGTTGCAGTAGTAAAGAAAAAAGAGGAAAAAGTAAAAGTAGCGCATAGGAATGATAACAACCTCTATATAACGAAACTAAATGCAATTTTTCCAACTGTCAGGACAGTTGGTGAAAATAATGCCAGAACAAAAATGCCAGGGCATTGCTGTGAAAGTGAAAGTATTATAAATATTGATAATGGAGGTGAATACTGCAGTAACCAGCCATTAAAGTGGTATCAGAACAGCGGTATAATGCTGAATTATACTGTGCCATGTACTTCTCAATTAAATGGAAAATCTAAAATACTAAATAGAACTTTAATGGAGAAAAGGCGACCTCTTATGTTTGATTCTAAGATGCCTAAATTTCTTTTAACAATTAATACAATAAAGAGTATGTACGTCTACGAAAAATAACATGCCTTTTGAGTTATGGCATGGTAGGAAATAAATAGACGTATTTAAAAGTAACAATTCAAAAGAAAACAATTGAAAAATAAAAACGCAACAAGAAGGGGTTGATGTGAGGATTCCTTTGCGATGACCATAAATATCGCAGGGATAGTCGATAGAAGATCCTGTAGATTGAATTGTGTCATATTTGTTGATTCCGTGAAAATCGCTTGAAGAAGTAACATGTCTAGTTACCTGACATAACTTTTGTATTTTAAGTAAATTTCATAATGATTACATTTTATCAAAAATAAATTAAAAATGATTAAGTTAAAAGAAATAGTTTTCTAATCAGCCCTTGAGTGTCTTTTTGGTTTGAGAGTGATCCCATTATCCACATCTACCATTCAAGAGTTTGTAGTGTACCACTACATTAAATAAGAACTCTTTAGTCATAGAACTTTTTAAAACCTTCTCAAATTGCAGTTACAAAACAAAAAGTTGTAATCTGTTTTCAAATAAAATTAAGTATTGTCATTGATTTTGTTCTTAAGAGAATGAAGGCTATTTTCGCCGAACAATAAAATCTACCTGTGTCACTTAGATCCACACACATTCCTACAAGTTTTATTCGTGGCCCAACACTCAAAAACATTCTTAATGAACAAAAAACCTTTTTCAATGGCACGACATTCTATAACCTGACAGTAAGCTCGCTGCTGTTTATATAAAGAACGTCAAGTAATGAGAAGACATTAATTTCTTCACCCTCCATACCCCCATGTCGACTTGCTAAGGTGGTTCTTCACGCCATTGGTAAAGGACCCAGGCTGAAACGAAAGAGAGAACCCGTGGGATGGTAGATTATTTCACAATTTCATGGTGCAGCGATAAAATTCGTCTGCAAACCTTTTAGTTTGAGGTAGAATAGCAATTATTATAGTGACTTTGTTTTATATTTATGTGCTCCTTGTATCTATAGAATGTTTAAAGGCCCTACGCGTCTGTTACAACGGCGGGCCTCCCAAAAACTGAGGTACAGGCGCTTGGCCTGACTCCCTCTCATTTGCCACCATGATTCCTTGAAGCACAACGTTCCGGCCCCGTATATATACTGGACTCAGTAACCAAACCATAGCGCGATTCAATTCGACTGTGCCGCCATCTCTTGAGGGGTTAATGAACGTCACGTAAAGTGTTTTCAACAATATAACTTGATTAAATATAAATAAGTATGATTTTAACGTCAAAAAAGTTAAATTACAGCGAAATCTCCGATACGAATGAAAAATTTAGTTGCATAAAGATGCAGTGGTAACGATTTGTTGATCTTTAGAGGAAATAAGTCTTCATGATCATCATACGTCAAACAAATCACAATTTCCAGACTGTTACAGTTAAAACAATAATATGTTAAAAATACGAGGCTAAAAGCTATGAAAAAAGTTTGTTACAGCACAGAATTAAGAAGCAAGATAATCGACACATAGACTCTACCAAGACGCCTTTGTTTGCAACTTTTTTTAATATAATCCTACTATTATTATAAAGGCGAAAGTTTGTAAGTATGGATGTATGTTTGTTACTCTTTCACGTAAAAACTATTGAATGGATTTGAATGAAACTTTACCACAATATAGCTTATACATCAGAATAACACATAGGATACTTTTTATCCCGAAAAATGTAGTATTCCCGTGGGAATGGGTATTTCTGAATCTACCAAAGTGATTTGAATGAAATTTGGTATAGAGAGAGGTAGAGCTCACAGAATTAACATGGGATAGTTTTTATCCCGGAAAATTAAGTATTCCCGTGGGAATGGGTATTTCTGGATCTACCAAATCGATTTGAATGATTTTTGGTATAGAGGTAGGTAGGGCTCACAGAATTAACATGGGATAATTTTATCCTGGAAAATGTAATCCCGTGGGATAAACATGTTATAAATGCAAAAATCTCTCTGCACTTAACCCTAGAGTCTACGCGGACGGAGTCGCGGGCAAAAGCTAGTAATATAATATTTATTTATTCCAAAATGCTGTGTTACAATAAAAGTATTTCTTAAAACCTATGTCATATTACATAATTATGTATGTAAGTTTTCTATGATAACTCACACTGGGCAGGGCCTGTATCGTGAGATGTTCTTTGGTTGCTCACATTCAGTTTTAATTTCCAATTAAAACAAATTTAAAATTAAAAACAAAAATAAAATATTAAATAATAACAAAATGAAATAAAATTAAATGAGCTAAAAATATTATTATAATAAAGTTTCAAAGACCAAGAGGTACATTGAATAATATCAATGCCGATAAATGCTGTTTCTTTTGTTTGCTTTCTCGTTGTACTCTGAAGTAATATATGTAGGTAATTGATTTATTTTTTAATAAGAATTTATTTAAAAAGAAACTGAAAAGATTTTCAAGAAATCGTTTCAATACATTTGATAATAGTTCAAATAATTTAAAAAATGTTCTTTTTAACCCAATATTACAACGCACTCTAGTTTCACTCGTAGCATAATCTTTCATACCAGAGTGAGCTGTTCCTTAATTTCAAATGACGTCAAGAGATGGCGCCACTTGAAATCTACATCGCGCAATAGTTTCGTTCCCGCGGGAGTATATAAGGCGCGCCCGGCTCGGTACTGGCCACACTTTTACATCACGTGGATGATATTCCACATACAAGCTGAACACATATAATTTTTGCACGCTGTTCCAACGGCGTTATAATTACTGGAAATCAGTGCTTTTGGTACTTGAAAGAACTTTAAAAGTATTAGGGGGTACATGGGGGTCACCACTGGGTAATTAAATTTCTGGAAGAAAATGCCAAAAGAATTAAGTCCGCCATTTGTGGCACTACGTTATAAAGTTGTGACCAATAAACAATGCTGTTTCTATTTTAATCGTGAACAATCTTCTTCATCAACCCATATACGCCCACTGCTGAGCACGGGTCTCCTCTACCATTGAGAGGGTTTAGGCCATAGTCCACCACGCTGGCCTAGTGCGGGTTGGCGGACTACACACTTAAGAAATTCCTAAAAACTTTTAGGTGTGCAGGTTTCATCACGATGTTTTCCTTCACCGTTAAAGCAAGTGATAATTCGATGTGAATACACACATAACTTCGAAAAGTCAGAGGTGTGTGCCTGGGGTTCGAACCCGCGACCGCCGAGATTCTCGACCGCGCGCCCAAACCTCGAGGCCATCACTGCTTTTTTTTCTATCGTGAACAATAAAGTGTATGAAACTCTTTCAATAAAGAGAACACAAACTCTTTATACTCTTTTAAACATATATATTATATAAGCTTTTCATAACAAACTTCAGCTCCGTACAGTTCCATCGTCCGATCTAGAATGAATCAAGTCAGTGTCGTCAGTATTTATAATATTTTCAAAACATAATTTACCCACATTTGATTTATATTTTTGCAAAATAATAGACTTTAAAAACTGAAGCTTACAAAAGCATAATAAATATTATTTTTCGTATAGAACACTCAACATATTTAGGTTTTCGTTTAAAAGACAAAACCATTTGAGCCGACCCCTCGAGTATTTTTGCCTGCCTTTACAAGTACAAGGAACATACATATATTGTACTTTTTCCTTACCGTGCTACGGTAAGCAATAACCCACAAAGAGTAACTAGTTACTAGAGGTTTTAGAACTACATATAATAAAATTGGAGTCGGAAAATCATAAAGAATTCTTTATTAAAAAAAAAACTTTTAGATATAAATCTTTTAGTTTTAAAGAATGGAAATATTCTGAGATAATTTTATCAATGTTTTTAAATATTATAAGATATATTTCTTAAGTAAGTAGTCGGTAAGAGTTAGAATCTAAGACCGTTTCTTAGTTTCAAAATTTTCCATTTTTCAAACACCTTCATACCACTAGCGATGCTCCTATGAAAGCTAGCCTTAATTATAGCTTTAAATCTTCATGTAACAAAAGCAATTTGACATATATAAATTTGAATCCGGGCCCCTTTTTTTTTTTTTTTTTCGAGGGGAAAGCCTCCTTATGGCTCTACCTCCCGCCCCCCTCTGGAGAGAGAAGCAGGAAGCGTATGTCGGGGTCACCGGCCCAGCCCGGCGCGCGGTGAAGCCCGCGCAGATGTTATTGCCGGACTGTGTCCCTAACCTGGCCCCACAATAAAGACTTACTTTAACCAGACATTACACAATTAACGTATACTGCTTTTGGACTTATATGGTAGTAGCACCACTACTTCATAATATGGGTTTATTTTCAAGGCCAAGGACATTGCCTAACCTGAACCTGAGACGTTGACTGAATGTAACAAAAATGTACGGGACATTTGTGGCACCATAACCATTCCGGTAGTCAACGTGTTGCAGAATAACTTAAATTTATTGATTAATTTAACTGCTTCTAAATCATCCTTTATCTTGTTTTTTTTTAATGTCAAAATATGTCTTTAGAAGTCAAAAGCATATTGACCAGTAGTAAAATTAACTATAGTTTATAAGTAAAGCTTTAAAATGCTCTTGCTTAATCTAGAAACAATAACTTACTTCTCAAAATTGTACTAAGCCTTTATTTTTGTACGTATTCCAAGTGGCCCTGTGGCGCAACGGATAACGCGTCTGACTACGGATCAGAAGATTCCAGGTTCGAATCCTGGCAGGGTCGCGAACAAGATTGTGTTTTTTATTTTTGTTTTTCTCGGTGCTGGCCACGATAAGCCATCTATATCTAAGACGAGTTAGCCCTTAGTCCATATGACCTAGTAAATTAGTAGCCAATACATTTTATGGTTTTAAATATTCACCATCAGTTAATGTACGTGCCATTTCTGGGCACAGGTCCCCTTTACAATAGAGAAACTTAAGACCTTAGTCCACCAAACTGGTCTAGTGCGGGTGTGCGGACTACGCACTTAAGAAATCCCTAAGAATTTTTAGGTATACTAGTTCCTTTACGATGGTCACAGCTTCGAAAATTCAAAGGTTTGAACTGGGTTTGAATTAACCACATCAGCTATTTCAACTTTATGTGTTACATACACATTTTAAAATAAAAGACAAAATTGATGCACGAATTGTTTATTTAAATTTAGGGACTGCTTAAATACTCCTTAAACATACGTTACTTAGATATTCAAACATTAAAACCTGATAACTTCTACACATAGAGCTAAACAAATTTTATCATTAAGGGCGTAACTTAGTATATAATTATTTTAGTTATTCTATAATATATTACGATATTACGTGTAATAACTTGCATACTAAAACGTCTATAATTACAAGCAATTACGATTATTAAAAATTTAATTACTTAAATTAGCACTAAGCTTGTAATGAAACTGTTTTACATCCACTCATGTCATTACAAAGCTGGCTGCAAGATCAGTGACAAAAAAAAAAAACAAACGAAAAATATCTGTATCCAGTCTTACTCTATGACTCCCGGCTTTGTCCAGCATAGCTAAGTCCCGATCACCAGATTGACACTTATAATTTCTCATAAAGAATTCAAAGGTCATTTATTATTCCTTTACCCGCACTAGCTCTGATCGATCTTTAACTATACAAAAACGTAATTATTGGGTAAATCGAGGTTAAACCCGCGGCTTTGTTTAACCCCTACCGTTGCACAATTCATTTAAAATATTTTAAATAATTTGGTTAAGTTAACATGATTTATTACAGAAATTATGACGGCAGCACTTAGTAAAGTATTTTTCAAAATGGTCATCATGAATCATGCCCATTACTAACTGGCCTTTACGTGCTGAGGTTAAAACTAATAGAAACATATTTTAAAAAAATCAGTTAATATTAAATAAAACTTTAAAGGTACAGTTTTATCTATGACATTTTCGTTTCAAAAGCCATTTTAGAGTAAATACTGGTGTACAGAAACATATTAAATTAATTAGTACTAAATAAATAGTAAACAGATTTTTTCGAAACAGAAGAGACGTGGCTTCCGTCCATGGTCGTCTTATGCCGCTCCATGTAGTCTCAGCTGGTAGTCTTCTTACCACATCCGAGACCCATATTAGATGTTGCCCATGCCCTCCTCAAACAAAATGCAACAAATTGCAGTGGAAATAATCCTGAAAACAATAAGACCATTTGTTTCATATGTATATCACATTATAATTAGGAAATGTTTTGCAATTATTTCATCAATGCCGAATACACTGAGAAGAACTGTTTAAAATCATAGGATATTTTTTTTAATAACGAATGAGAAATATGTATTTTGTTGGCAGAGTCTGTATATGTATTTGGAAAAGAAAACTTTAATATTAACAGTAAAAGATCTCTGAATCAACAGGTAACGTACGGTAAACATTTTAATTAGGTGACAATTTTATCTTTTACTATTCAAACACATGCAAACATTAGTGATAAGATAGTTTTCTAGGTCCGTGCCTTATATAAATGAACCGAGGGTATAGTTTCAACGGACTCTTTTTTTCAGAAATTCGCAGCAAAAATAAGTGCCTTCGCTTTCGTGGTTTAAGGGGTTAAGCTCAAATGAAAAATACAAAAACAAAAAAATCGCATTTTAAATAAATACAGACAACTATGGTAAATATTAAATTTTTTGATCGTTTATACTAAGATAGGTAGAAAAGAAATTGCAAGAAAGATTTATAAAGCACCACCATTTTACATTTTCTTCTGTTCCCTGAGTCAGGCAATCGCGAGCGCGAGGCAACTACACTTATTAGAAGACTAGGCCAGCGAGGTGGACTAAGGCCTAAACCGAGTTGTGAGGATTGCAGCCCAGCAGTGGTACGCATATTATAGTGATGGTGAAGTTCTACTTACATGAGAGCAAGTGATCACGCATTACAAGTTCTCCCACGCTCATCTCCACTCATACTCCATCTCTACAGAAGGCTGCCACATCTCTCCTGGTCCCGATTCCAGGGTCCGTGACTCCGCCTAAGTATTACCGGAATATCCAACAACAATCGCTTAAACTGTTGCTGGACATTCCGGTAATTGGTCCATACTCGCACTTTTTCCTTAGAACCTCAACAGAGTCTGAGCAATTCACGCCCTTTAAATATCGACCTGGGTATCTAGGTCATCCAGCGCTTTATAGACACAATTTAGCTCATTAGGGTTCATGTGCTTTAAGGTGAGTTTTGTCTGCACCCACATGTGTTAATGCTGACAAAAAAAGATGGTCGCTGTTATTGATTGGACTATGCGCTGTGACTATGATATTCGGTCGGGTTATAATAGTTGTCTATGTATAGTGCTCAGTGTTCTAGAAAAAATAAAATTAATGACAATTTTTATAATTTTATGCACTGAAATATTAATTTGATGAAATTGCATAAAATTATTCAACTGCTAATTGTACACATTATTTTTTCATTTTAGTCGATTTATCATATGCTGACTATCGATTACCGTGAAGGAAGTACAGGCTAATTATGCCATTGTTCTCTAGCTATGTATGAAAAATATGAATAAAAGGGATATGGGAATGTTATTTTGCATAAACCGAAATCCAAAATTTTCCAATCAATCAACTAATTAATTGTTTTGTACTTTTGATTCAGCAATAGCAAATTGTATGTAAATCGTCATCAGTAGCCAATATACGTCCCTATGCAGAAGTACTGCGCTGAAGAAGTTATTAAACAAAAAATTACAATACAAAAAAAATATGTAGACCAAGAGACTGTAACAACGATCGTAACATAGAAGTAATGAATCTCAAAAATGGTAAATTAAATAATTTGATTTCTCAGAAACGCTCAATCTTCATCTCAACCAAAATGTATTATATAAAACGTAGTGCAGCAATACATGTTAAACGTAGCACGTAGCGCTACGTCGTAGGCACCTACGAAAATATCACGCATATTCTACTCTCTTAATTTATCCTTATTGTTTACAAGCCTTTTCTAAACAGATTTGCAAATTATAACATAAAATTTTATAAACCAAAATAATAATAAAATATTTAGACTAGATATTTAGATTTAGATTTCTAGATTTGTATACTTCTTTACTGCAGTTTTCTAAAGCATTTATGTTATAAATTTTATTCATCGTTATTATTATTCGCTTATAGAAACCCCTCTTTCGGGCACGGAACTCCGCTACAGCTAAATGAGATAACACTTAGTCCTAGTGCGGGATGGATATGTTTTTAAGAAAGGGGGAAAAATGAAATAAAAGGGAAAGTAATATTCACGCATAAATTATTAATTACTTGAATTAGTTATTACCCATTGTAAATATCTGTACAGATTTTATTAATTCTCATACCGAAATTGGTGGAGAGATTTTCTAGCAATCTTTAGTAATTTTGACTTTCTTATTTATGTACTGCGCTAATTCAGTCTGGATTGTTTATTTAATATCAATATTTTGCCACATAGAACTTTTCTTCTGTATAACTTTTGCAATAAAACTAAACTCATATGTAATGGAGAAGAAATAAGACACAACAGCAACAGTCCGACACGATTTATTCCTTCACAAAAACCTATGTTTCTACTGCGAGTAAACATTAAATTCACTCTGTAGAACCATCCTTAGAGAAAGAAAACGAAATACACAAATATCTAAACACGTTACATTGAAAGCTGAGAGAATAACATCTACTACTGACATTTAATACATTACTATAAGTTTTAACAATTGCAAAATAACACACATATTTCGACACACGAAACATCTAAAGCAGAGAAGACATTATAACGCCGGCTAGTAACTGCTAGGCCAAAGTCATTCCTGGAAGTAGGTCACGCCTTGTACCAAGCCCCAGGACTGTTGTTGCCTCCTCAATAATCCCAGCCGTCCGGGGGTACAACAAAATATTCTCTCAAACAAATACTAAGGAGAAAATAAATACTGAAGGCCGTCGACTTCGCACCGTCCCACTATGTGGAACAAACAAGATGACGTCATGACAACAAGTCCCATCGAGTTGCTGTATGAGCCACCATCACATCCATTTTGTATAACATTCGAAAATACCCTCATACACTGTAAACTCTTCACAATATTCATCTGATCACCTTTACCGTAAAATTCATGATTCAAAATCCCCGTAAAAATAGATCATAACACATGACCAAGTATTTTAAAGAACTCAATCATTGCTATTACTAAAATGTTTATAAACTTACTTATTAAGTCCACGCCGAGAAAGCTATTAGTATTCAATAGTTGATCAAGATATCTTAGGAGTATACATCTAAACTTAAGAGACACATTTAGATTATATAAATGTAAAATCTTACTTAGCACTTTAGGTTCATTGATATTAAGAAGTTATTATAGATATAGGCAGGAAATTAGCAAAGTAGGAGACACTATGATATATTACTTAAAGTTAATGTAACAGTCTGTGAACAAGCAAGTCTAATAGACAAATAAGTGAAAGTTAATATAATCAAGCTTAGTATTTCAAATGACATTGATCAAATCTAATACACATTGAAAGCTAGTGAATACGAGGACACTAACACACTGAAACTACTATTCAAAAGGCAAAAACTCACTAAAATTTAACAGCTATACGAATATAAGCGATTAACAATCTTATTAAAATCGTAGAACACCTAATAAAAATACTGATTTTAAGATTTCAAAACGACGAATTTAAATGCACATATCCCTACAATGCAAGTAGATTATATCATATTGAAATGCTAGCTGTAACAAACGTTAGGAAATATATAGAGAACGTACATAAAAGCGTGGATCAGTTCACATTTAGATACTAACATTAAACATACATTGACACCGTTCATGTAAATTACTATAAAACATTAATAGGAATACAATATTAAAGATTTCAGAAAAGATCTTCTGAAGGTCGGACTGTGGAAAACGGAGCGTCCATGTTCAGCGTAAGACTCTCCACCTGCGCTCGCGTTTGTATGGTTCTTCTGCTTGCTTTGGTGTTTCCGCCTCCAAAGATATTGAGCAGTGCTGCCTTCCCTCATACCTGGAACAGTTACGTTTGCTTCAATGATGTTAGACTCTGGTAGTCTAGATAAGTTATACGATACACGTACACTTCATGATTTTTGGGTAGAGAAACGCACCTCTGCCTACCTCTTCAAGAAATAAAGAAGTAAAAAAAGAAAAAGGTTTTATTATGGGCCATATGAAAAACAAATACAAAAACAAACGATGAGTGTCCTTAAAGAAAATCCTTTTTGCTCATCGATATTACATCGGTATTAAATCTCCCTCAAATTGATGTTACGTAACCCGCTAAAATTCAAACTACGAACAAGACAACTGCACATGCGCACAAAGAGACACCGGACATTTTGAAAACCAATATCCCATCACCCCTATTTTCCAATCTATAGAATCAAAAGTAATAAATGAACAGTCACTCCCCATCGTATTTGCATTTACGTAACTCTTTTTGTTCAAGACCGTACAAATCCTAACTACTATCTTGGCACATGCGCAAAGAACACGTTGACATTATGGGACATTCCGAACGAAGATAAAATATGATTGTGAAAAATTATTTCCATACATAAAAGTATATAGCATAAACGAATAACCTGGTAGAGCAGACGAGTAAAAGGTTTTTGCTACAATCGAATCTTTTAACATACGTACTGATGGGCGTGGGTTTACTGCAGACCTTTTTCTACCACAAAATGGTCAATGTATATATTTAAAAAAAAATTGCGGCATCAGGCAAACAGGTGCCCTCGTTCTATTTTGCTATGTTAATAGGTAATATATAAGATATATGAAGCACCAACCCGCACTAGGCCAGCGTGATGGACCAAGGCATAGACCCTGCTCTATAGAGGGGCAGCAGTGGGACGTACAAGGGCTGATGATGAAGCGCAAGTACTCACAGAAGGCTGATGAGCTTCTCTGGAATCATATTACAGCGCTGGATACCCTGGTAGTACTGCAGGTAGCGGCCCCATCTCACCTCGCACCCACGCTCCGTGTTCGCTTACATTACGAACTAACACACAAAACTATACTACTTATTGCTTTAGCATTTTATAAGTTTCCAGAATGTTCAGCAATAATCTGGAAGGTTCCAGACCATTGCTGAACATTCCGATGATACGTCCTGCACCCGCGTCGCTTCCTTACATAATGGCCAGGGTTGGTTTTCCAGAGCCTTCGGTGCGCAGCTTCGGTTTATTGATCGAGGTCACGCTACAACAGCGACATCAGTAAGAGCGAATGAAAACTAATGTTTCCGGTGATACTACTTTTTTAAATTTGGAATTGTTTTTAATGTCCATTCCAAAGGTAATAAAAATTAAATACAACATAATATTTTTGGTGTATAAAATGAGGCAAAATTATATACTGATATTTTTATTTTTATAAAAGTAATTTCAAAGTCCTCGTAGCTTCGCTATTCATACTCGTTATAGTCTACAAATTAATGGTTAACGACACATGTAAATTATATCTTATCATCATATAAAAAATCTTTAATGTTTAATAAAATTAATACCTAGACATGGTTGTGAATTTTGATACAACAACCTTAAAAAAGAAAGTTGTTTAATTTAACCAATCAGAGCCCTCGTCTGCGATTGGCCCAAGATATTGACGTCATAAAATACGTTCCATATTTCAAAAATTGCGCCTTTATTAAGCTCACGATGTTCACTACGCTTTAGCCTCGTAAAGTTAGTTTCAAGCCAGTTTTAACCAGTAAGTGGCAACGTCTGCGTTGGTATTACAGACATACTCTTAGTTCTTTGAGTTACCACTCATCTCATGTTTAAATTAAAATATGCTACTATGTAAAATTCATCTAAATGCAATTTACATTTATAAAAACGGATCTCAATAGTCGATGTTTATCTTTACTTTTCTTTTTCATTAATTTTATCTTTTTAAATTGGTACCAAGCCTTGAACAAAAAAGTTTAGAATAAAATGGAATAAAGAATCATTTTTCTAAATCAGGTAATGCTATCGAGAATCAACTTGAAAATAGTGTAAAAAAAAACGGCATATCAAAACCATCAATAGGTACTCCATTCTTTAGCGGGAACTTCAATTTCTGGGACAGACTATGTGACATCCAGCCGTCTTTAAATCACGAGATCAAGGCATAGGGATTTGCGATATTTTTGGATGAGATTGTTCACATGTGATGATAGGCAGTTACAGAAAGTTTCAGAGCCTTTTAAGCAATTTCTCTTCTCCAAGCAATAAAAAAATGATTTTTTAAATATTATTATATTTGTATATATCGTTCCTTATAATAAACCAAGCCATGATTGTATTTTGGATCCGATAAAATCAATCTTTTTTTTATAATTGTGGTCCAACAAGCGGACTACAATAACACCGAATCTGATGGTAAAAAGTTAAGGACTTTTTAGCAGAGGGAGACAATAAAAGTCTCTTTGCGTTTTAAACGGGACTTTAATAATATACTCGGAAAACATAAAGCCAAAAAACAAATTATATACCTTTTTTAAAAATACGAAGTTATATTAAACTAATTTCAAACTAAATATTTACTTCAACGAGAATGCCGAAACTATTCGATGGATGAAATAATATGAATATTTTAACATTTTAAATTCCCTACCCAAGACTTACATACGAGTTTCAACGATGTGAGAATAGATGGCGTTGTTCAATAACTTTGTCTCAGATCAATATCTTAACTAAGACTGTGTTCCGTAATACACCACGACTACTTTCCAGTGCTCACATTTGGAAATAATTATTTTCATTAATGTCTGACAGAATACTATTACAGTGTTCTAGAGAAATATATGACCTCATTAGGCATCTTCGTATATTTTTCATACTCAATACAACTGACAATAATGAAACTGCTTTGAAGTATACTGGATTGACGTCCATAACTTAAAGTAACGGTAGTATATTCCGGAACAAAGGTCAAGAGGGAGTGTGGCGTTCAGTGACTCCATCCGACATTTACAACAGGATTCCGTGCCGGTCGTTCATTCCAGATGTCCAGCAACAATTTGTGAGCTTTTGCAGGTTGTTGCTGAACATTTTGCAATGGGCTGAGTTTACAACAGCACTACATCAAACTTAGGAGTCATTAGTTAAGGTGAGCAAGTGATTTTTTTTATTATGATGTGTGATATATAATCTATACCACCTTGAATTTAGATAATAAAATAAATTTATTATAAACTACAAAAAGAAAACAATTTTTATGGTAATTTTTTAATTTTTAAATTAAAACCCGGAAATTGATACCCGATACTATTTTAAAGCAAATTTTAGTGTGATTAAATATCAGTAAATTAAAAAGAAAAAACATTTATTAACGTATTTTTTAAATCCCGAATGCAATATACATTATACAAAGCCTTGTTTATAAAAATCAATACCTACATACACACTGGCTACGCGCATGTGCAGGAAAGGTCACGAAGGTCCCGGAAATCTATTTTTAGGTTCGAAGTAAATTTGAATTCCCTGCACAAAGATCACAGTGCCGCTTATTTCTAATGAGATATATTTTGTTACAGGCATTAGAAAAAAAAATAAAAAACCCAAAAAAAAAACCTTTGGAAACCGGCGAACTTAGGGTGGGCTGGAGGCGAATTCATTTGTCTGATTTCAAATTTGGAATTGGTGCATACCCGTTTATATTGGTTTATCGATGACGGTGAATATTCCACTCGGAAGACGAAACAAGCGGCTGGGCCTGGGATTCCGATCCTGGTGGCCTGTCGCTTTGTGCCGCTTCGTGGTCACTTCGAATGTTAAGGGCTGGTGGGGCTCCGCGAAACGCGATTACAACATCGATGTCCACGACGCGGTGTCCATCCAAGGAGAGAAGAAAACCTCATCAAAAATTTTTTATAATTTCCAAAGGAGCTAACTTGCTTGGTTATTTTAATTTTGATACTTTACACGTTCAATACGTTCAAGAGTAAATGTTATAAGTTAATGCTAACACAAGACTGGTTCATTTGATTCCGACTATGGATACTGACGTTTGCTATTGCTGCGCGTTTTATTTATACTCTACAGCTATTGCGTAGACACGTCCTGTACACTGTAAGTTTTATTGCAATAATTTAACCTATTTGCTCAAACTGTTAACTATGTAATGTGAAATTTTTGATACTTGTATTCGTACTTGCAATGTCTAATTTCATCGAATTTTTATATTAGTACTCGATTTAGCCACGGCAGTTTTTGCAGTGTTCCCTATTCCTGATAATTATTGCATGCTTTTTAATTTTCATCTCTAATCATTTTTATCCCTCTTTAACTAATCAATGCTACGTCTCTTTCTACCTCTTCTGTCGTTTCTAAATTAGCACATTTTATTATTTTTCCATTATCACCCTTTGCGTTGAATTATGTCTCAGTCCGAGGCCCTTACTTACCGACCACACTGCCATAGTTAAGTTTAGTTTAAGTCATATATTATAAGGTCTTTCTCCCCCGGACAGCAGGGATTATTGCGTGGGTAACTTTAGTCCTGGAGCTTAACATCCACACTCTTAAGAATTGTGAAAGGCAAAAAGGGTTAGCAAAAATGAATATACATTTTTGCGTACCGTCTGGAGTGAACGATTTAATTACATATTTGTAATTATGAATATACAAATAAAGGCAAGTAAAATCTAACAAAATGGTGTTTTATTCATATACAAACAAATAACAGCAGACTGGTGTTACAAAAGAGAAATATTTATATAGAAACTTTTTAATGCATAATTCCTACACTTCATAACAAATTGACTATACAACAAGAAAAAGCTGAGCAAATGAAAATAAATTTACTCGAATTTCTACTGATATTCCTCCATTTTTCAAAACACAATCATAATACTTTTTTAGAACAATGCTACAAACAATCAATATAATTGTAAACAACTTAATTGTAATCAAGCGAAAGACAGAAATTTGATTCAAAGCCACGTGTTACTGTATATAAACTAGAGATGAGTTTCACACAAACAAAACAATAATCTTAGTTTTATTTAAAGTTATTCGTACTCTTTTCATACTGGCAATTGTAACTCGGATAGTTGACTGTCAAGGTATGATTCCATTGTTTTAAAAATAGTCAAGTCTTCAACTGTATTTCTGGAATATATATTTACAAGCATCTTGTCTTCTTTTGATTCTTTTGGAAACGTGTTGATATTATGTTATGGCAACCTAGTTTTCATAGTTTACAAATAATACAATAATGAGTGTTTTTGTTGAGTTGACCTCATTTTGTTTTGTGGGATTTTATTTTTATAAATTATATGTCGTCTTATTTTATTTAAACAATTTTTACAGTTTCTATTTCAGATATCAAATAATTCGTAATAATGGAGCTAATAAAGGCCACTGATAATATGAAACACTCGCAAGACAAATTGATATATACAAATATAAGACAAGAGAAAGCTGCGCAGAAATGTAAACAACTGGCTGTCCCGGCAAACTTCGTTTCGCCCTACCAGTCAATGAATGTCGTGTTATATATTAATTGAATTTTATTTTTAATTATATGTGACTACTTCAGTTACATATAAATACAAAATAAAAAAGTACCAAAATCGAATGTTTCATACTCGTACATAAATCGTACATATTGAGAAGCTTGGGATACTACTCTTGGGATACTTGGGATACTTGGGATACTTGGGTACTCGATTTCAATTTTCTTCATTTATATACTTCAGGGGTAGAGGAAAGCCTGAACCCTCTCAGTTGTAAAGGAGGCCCGTGCCCAGCAGCGAGATTTATAAGAGCTGATCGTAGTAAAGATCCTTATGATATATACATTTAATATTTTTAAAAGGGGTTTAGGGTGTTTTAGATTTTCAAACATTATAAAAATTTAAAAATTAGGCACAACCAAGGAGATTAGTTCAGTTGGAAAATTAGACTTTATTTATTTTCCTTAGTTACACAAAATAAATATCTGAACTGTTAGGGTTGTCGTATAATGTTGGTACATGTACTAATTTTATGTTATTTCCGCTAGATTATTTATTGCTAATTGAAAGTGAATAATTAATATGTATATCAAACAATTGTGTATTTTGTGTTTACATTATTATTTTTATATAATTATTAAGTGTCGATAAGTTGAATTTAAAGGAGTATATTGTGTCTGTTTGCCATTTTGTATTTCCGGCGAAATTAATGTCAGTAGTTTTAAAAAACTGTCTTAAAACACATTTGGATGAAAAACGCAAAAATATTATAAAATCTCTGAGGAGAATAAATGATTGAATTGATTTGAATGTAATTATTTATAGTACGACAAAAGGACGAACGCATTAATATTTGACAGTCAATAAATGCCAATCCCTTGTCATTACTTAGGTAGGTACACAAGTCTGCATTTTTAAACTAAAATACGCAATCATTCGAATGTTATAGATACATATTGTCGATTCAAAATGCTTATTTCAATACGTTCTATTGGTTGCGGGGGCCTCTAACTGCATATACGGGATAAACATTAAATGTTTGACAGGAAATTTGGTATGGTATTAAAGTTTAAAATGACTTAAGTGTTATTACGAATCTTTTTTATAGAAAAGTATTGTTTTAAGACTGTTTCAGGCAACTATTTAAATATATATCTCCGTAAGAACCATCCTCGCACTTCAACGAATATTATAGAAAAAAGAATTAGCAAAATCGGTTCAGCTGTTCTCGAAATTTGCGTTAAGCAACACATTTAGCGATCAATTTCTATATTATAGACTATACTTTTATTATACCCCTGCCAAATTGTCTGCTTTAAAAAAACACTATAATATTTTAGAACAATGCTACAGACAACCAATAAAAACTGTAAATGTCTTGTACTAATTGAAAACAGAAGATTGATTCAACGCCTGATCAGAGATAATGATATGACAGAAGAGATATGTAAAAAAAGTCCACAAAGACTGTTACTTTCAAATCAAGGACCGGTAATTTGCTAATTGACCTTCGACCTCTTTCCATTTACTTTCAAAAAACACGAATACAATAACAACAAACTCTATAGACAAAGCATAATGTTTTTCGTATAGACAGACATTAAGCACACATCAGCCCAATATAAGACCCATTGCTGGGCACGGACTTCCTCCACCGTTGAGAGAGTTAAGGTCTTAGTCCACACGATTGGCGAACACAACAAAAAATCTAGGAACTATTTAACTGTGCCGGTTTCCTCAAGATGATTTCATTCACCGTCAAAGGAACAACAAAAATACGAATTACAATATAAGGCGACCAAAATAATTCCTTGAGATTTTCAAAGCAACAACAGATTAACGCTGAAATCTGGTTTCAAGAGATGGAACCCTTGTCAAAGACACAAAAGAAATAGTATATAAACGCCTGCATCAAAACTGGATATATATTGATATCTAAGGATTCGGTTCGTAATTTAATATCACAGCTATAACAATTGTTCAAATTATAAAAATAATATCACAAATAAAATGAACAGATCGATGCTTTGTGTGACAACGTCAGAATGTCGTTCTTAATGCGAAATGCATTTAAAAAAAAACCATTGACAAATCTCCAGCCAGCAATATATTTACAAAAAGTATTACTTTTCCTATTTATTTGTAATAAAGCTGCAAAGAGGTCGAGTTTGTGAGGTTGATTGAAAAACTTATCATTACAATTTTATTATAACATGGTCGTGCGTTTAAAAATTGAAAATGGTTTGTTCTTTATGACTTGGATCATGGCTAGTGAAACGACATTTTAGAAAGAAATATGCATACATACATATTATGTCCCCGCTTGCCGCTATGGGAATATCAAAATAAATTAATTTTTGAAGCGAATACATTAATATTTATGACATCGTTTTATTTATTACATTTGATTTACAAACTATTCAGGTTATATATTTTAACCATAAAAGTGGTACTTTACCCATGGTGTTAAGATTTATGTAAAAATGTCTGAATTATATATAATTATACTCGCATGTGTGTACTAAATCTAAGGGTTACGCAAAAAAAAATATTGAAGTTTCGGTTCGTAATCTTGTACTGGCAATTTTGAAATAAAACAACATTATTTATTCTTACTTTATTTCCTTAATGTTTTAATTTTTATATACCAATATTTTATAAAGTATATTTAAGGTTATTTTGCACAACCTGAACATATATTTTTTTGTTTATAATTTTATGCTTTAAATCAATTAAATATTAAATAGAAGGAACAGTAAACATAATAATTAATGATATTGAATAAGAAAAGTGGACAGGGTGTATTCAGACCGTGATCGAAAAATAAGGCGGTAATCTATACAAACTTTTAAAGGGTTCTCCTTTACTCGAGCTAAACTCGATTTTCTGAGTGATCTATACTATTATTATAAAGAGGAAGGGTTTGTATTTTTGTATGTTTGTTACGAATAAACTCAAAAAGTACTGAACCGATTTGGATGATTTTTGGTATGGAGATAGATGGGACCCACCGAAGTAACATAGGATACTTTTTATCCCGGAAATATGTAGGGTTCCTGTGGGATGAGCATATACTGTAACACAAAAGTAACATTGCCTGTGTAATGCTTTCACGCCTAAACCATTTGACCGATTTGAATGATTTTTGGTATGGAGATAGATGGGACCCACCGAATTAACATGATATACTTTTATTCTGGAAAATGTGTTCCCGTGGGTATGGGTGCATGTTATAATTGTAAGAATAACTCTGTAAGTCTGTTACGGTTTCACGCCTAAACCATTCGACTAAGTTATATAATTTTAGGTATGACAAAAATAGGACCCTGTGAAGTAACAATTAAATGTTCCCGTGGAATAAACATGTTATAAATGCGGAAATAGCTTTTTCAAAGTAAAACTTTTTTTGGACACTTTGAGAAGAAATAAAGATGCACGTATTATCTTTCTGCACTAAGTCCTAAAGTCTACGCAGACGGAGTCGCGGGCAAAAGCTAGTATCTAAATAAAGAAAATCCCGATAGGAAATGAAAAATTTAGGCATAGAATATATGAAAAATGTATGGAGAACGCTATTTTTTTTATTTTCCGTCGGGTTTGTAATAATGAATAGATACCTATTACCTGTCTTAGTTACCGATCACGGTCTGAATAAATCCCGTATATGTATTTTGGCTGTGGAAACTTTAACCCGCAATGTCGAGGACAAACACCAAAATATTTAACACTCGGCTACTAATTGAATTCGACTCATCGACATTGATTAAATATGAAGTCCGTTTGAACTGACAATGCGGATGTGTTCAACACTTAATGTCTTGTGAGTACTCGCTGTCAGTGAGATGTTAATGTGAGAGACGCACTTATCAGTCTCTGGTGTGTTAGACACATCCGTGTGGATCGTACAAACAGATCTAAAACTAACATTAAAAAACAAGATGAGGATTTTAAGATAACGACTGCAATATAAATAAGAGACATTGTTGTGTAAAGAATAATTACCTCTTCAGCAATAATGACAAAAATCAAGTGATGACCAGCCAGGCAGTCATCAAGTTATACACATTTTTTAAAAAAGTTACAAGAATATTTTTTTATGGTTATATATAAAAGTAGTTAATTCTGTTATAGCTTCAAACGTTGTATGTAGAGAGTGTAAGACGTGTGGCAGTAGCGCGAAGCGAGCGCGGCGCGGGCGGCGGGATCGCCGGCCTCATCTCGTCGCGCTGCAGGAGGCGGGACATCTGCCGACAGATGCGTCTCTTGTCGAACCGCGGCGCTTTGTCAATGTCGAACTTCCTGGAATAGTGGAACATGATGTTGAAAAAGTAATGCTTAAGTTTTGGAGTCAGGAAATAAGTTCAAGGAGCTAAAGTGGGAGGGAAAATATGCCCAGATTATTGCATTTCTAGTATCAGTATCAGTAGTAGATTTTTCACAACCTTAACAGCTTGTTTCTAACATCTAATGACAGTATTTAGGCATATTACGACGACATTGTTTAATTTTGTTATCATATGAGTAATGTTTACAAACAAGACGTTTGAAAACTGCTAAGGTAACATTGTCACAGCGGAGTACTTACGGTTCGCCAAACATTTGTTCGAACTTTTCCTCTTCCCTGAGGTCGCATAAGTACTTGAGCATCTCCCTCGCGAGCCGCTTGCTGTTGTGTTCGTAAGACATGTCGCTCGGTGTCCAACTGGTGCACGCGGCTGCCTGTTGCCGGAGTCGAGCGAGTCTACGCCTCACACTCAGGGCATCGATTTAGGTCCTCAGCCTTACACACGCCACCTGCGCAGTGTCGGACGTACTAAACTAAAGGGCATATTGCTCAAATTTGTTCCACACTACGATGATAAATGAAAAGCAATTCCTTCAGGGCCTCAGCGGCCGGTTAGGCCAACAAAATTTTCGTTGGTATCGGAGACTCCGCTGTAATTTAACTATTTTAAAATCATACTCACTTTTGTCACACTTTTACACACTATTGTCGAAAATACTTAATGTAACGTTCACTAACCCCTCAAGAGATGGCGGCACAGTCGAATTGAATCGCGCTATGGTTTCGTTACCGAGTCGAGTATATAGACAGGGCCGGAACGTTGTGCTTCAAGGAATCATGGTGGCAAATGAGAGGGAGTCAGGCCAAGCGCCTGTACCTCAGTTTTTGGGAGGCCCGCCGTTGTAACAGACGCGTAGGGCCTTTAAATATACTATAGATACAAGGAGTGCACTTAAAAACAGGGTGTTTTCAGACCGTGATATGAAACTTCGGCAGGTAATAGTTAAAGTGATGACGAAGCCTCTGGCGTTATAGAAAATCCTGACAATTTTTCGACAAAGTTTTCCTAACAACCATAGCTATAAAATGTATGCGGTTGGCAACATGAGCCTTTGTAAAAGGAAGGTTATTACATTATTCCATCCATAAGTCAAAGGAGCTCCACTGCTGTATATAGGTCTCTCCCAATAACTTCCACAGGGACCTGTTTGAAGCCGCCTGTAACCAGCGACTTCCCGCGACTTTTAACTAAGTCATCCGACCACCTTGTCGATAAACGTCCTAAACTGCGCTTTTAGATACGTGGCCTCCAATCGTGAAGTGTTTGGCCCCATCGACTAAACCATCAGTTCTCCGCGTTATGTGCCCGGCCCATAGCCACTTCAACTTACTAATCTGCTGGGCTATGGATACTTTAGATAGTACGGATCTCCTTCTTTCCGATTCGATCTTGTAGGGAAAGTCCTTATGAGAAATTAAAGTGCCAAGAAAAAATAGAACAAAAGCCTCAGAACAAAAAAAAAACTTTTTTAAATAGTTCTTTCCATTTGGTTTACATATGCGTACATAACTGAATAAGACAGTTCAAAGATTTTTATTTCCCTACTGGCTTCATAAGACCATTTGTGTCAATGTTTTGTGTACTGGTGGGTACAGGGTGGCACAACCGGCTGGCCACTCTGTACCCACCAGACTGAGCCCGGCGCAGCGGCCGCTACGGCGTAGCATCGCTACGTGAACTGCGCATGTGCAAGGGACAGCTACGGGGATGGGAATCGTAGATGCATGCACATATGTACATATGTGCGTGAGGTATAGCGTAGGTATATAAGAAAAATATTTCGTTGTAGTGTCTGATTCACTAAAATGAAATTGATTGGGTTGGCGGACAGGGGATAATTAAATGACAATTATTAAACATTTGTAAGCCTGTCAATTTGACTGTAAATACTTAATAAAACATTGTTTTCGCGAATCGTGGAAAACTTTACTATCCGACAGTCATTATGTTATGGTTTACTTTCAGCATTGTGCGCTTCAAAAAGAAAAAAAATGATTTCGGACCTGTCTTAAAACTTTAAGAAAGCAAATTCTAAGAATCAAATTTCAGTTAATGCGTATTTTTATTTATTTCTATAATGATAGCACTTTACATGAAAAAACAAAATGCAAAGACATTATTCACCCCTAATATTCTTAATAACTGCATTCGATTCGTAGTCAACCTCCTTAAATACGACCACGTATCTATCTTTCGATCTCAACTTAAGTGGTTAACAATTCGCCAGCGTCGTAATCTACGCGCACTTACTACTCTTTTTTCTATACTCATGTCTACCTCTCCACCTTCTTACTTTAACGCCCTATTTTCAATTCTTACACTCTAACCTCGAGAGATCTCTTTGCTCTACTAATAATCTTCTCCTTATTTGCCCATCCCACAAATCTGGCTTTATTGATGCCTCTTTCTCAGTCCAAGCAATACGTCTTTGGAATGCGCTCCCTTTAGAGATCAGGATGTGCTCGAATGGCTGTACATTTAAGCACAAGGTTCGGGAGCTGCTAGCTAATGAAAATGCAGAATCTTCACAACAGTAAATTACCGTATTTTTAATATATATTTATATTTATGTATATATGTATTTATGTTTGTTTATTAATGAAGTATAATATTGTATTATAAGTAAGTGTATTTTGTATAACTGTAGTTACACCGTAATTATATTTACACACCTGCCTAACTTCATCTCTGCATCACCCTAGGTTCCGCTGTAAGAGAATGCCATTGGCATTAAGTCCACCTTTACTTAATGTATGAAGTGTAAATAAATAAATATTGTTAAAAAAATCACTAAACTGAAACGTTAAGTAGGACGCCCTCTGGCAAGGTGGGGTGACGATATTCGCAAAGTGGCTGGCAGTGGTAGGACGAGGAGGGCCTAAGATGGACCCCAGTGGGGTGCCATACGAGAGGCCTATGTCCAGCAGTGGACGTGAAAGGCTGGTGATGATGATAATAATGATGAATATTGTAAATAATACGTGACAAAGAAAATGTGCCTATTAAAATTTTAATCACTGAATGGCTTTTTAACCTTTTTAGTTTTGATAGATTCAACATAACATAGCCAATAATAACGGACTAATATAACACATAAATATTATGGAACACAACAGATATAGCACGACTTAGGGCCCTTTATCTATTTGAAAGAATTCATTGTGGGCCCCACGCTTACTCAATACGTCTCTGTTTATTATGAAAGTGAATTAATATTAAACTTTGAGTCTCTAACTTTGTTTCATGGTGTTTCACGTTGATATTCGTTTCTGTTAATTTGATTTTTTGGTTTCGTATTTAATCAATAAATGTTATTTACACTTTTGCAGTACATTTCTTTGGAAATACATCATTGTCTAATTCAAAATTAGCCGAGGTATACCTTCAGACTTATTCATTTAATTCTTGATGCCAATACTCAATTAGGTAAACTGGACAATTCTTTTATGCTTTAGTTTTGGAATATTGTTAGGACGAATGATAAGAAACAATACAAGTATTTAAATTTACCAATGTTATTATTAAAGTAAGTCGATTTAAGTACCTACTGCAAAAATATATTTTACAAAGTGAATTATTTTAAATTAAAAATGTGATTAATGTAAAGGTTGATAGATGAGCGAGCCGAGGAAGGCCAAAATGAAAGATGGATAGAGTGCGTGATTGAAGATATAAAAAAGAAAGGGGTGGACGAAGACATGACGGCTGATAGTTCCCTATCCCTTTGTAAAAGTATAAAACAAACTGCACTGACCCCAAATGAAAATTGGGAACAAGGCAGGATGATGATGAATTATTTTAAACTAGCTGTTGTTCGACACTACGCGTGAAAACTTTAAATTTAGGTCTATGGAAAAAGATTAAAAAAACTCAAGCATTTATTTTTTTTTCATCATCACCATCATCATCATCAACCCACATACGTCCCATTGCAGGGCACGGGTCTCCTCTACTGTTGAAAGGATTTAGGCCATAGTCAACGCCGCTGGCCGAGTGCGTGCTGGTAGACTACACACCTAAGAAATTCCTAACAACTTTTATGTATGCAGGTTTCCTCACAATATTTTCCTTCACCGTTAAAGCAAGTGATAATAATGTGAATACATGCATAACTTCGAAAACTCAGAGGTGTTCGAACCTGCGACCGCCGAGATTCTTGACCGAGCCTAAACCTCGAGTCCATCACTGCCTAATTAATTGCATAATTGCTATATTATTACTGTACATTTGGTCACGCCGGCCACCTCCGCCCGCGACCTCTAGCGGAGGGGTCCAGCTCTCCTCTCCCCTTCCCCGCATTCTAAAGTATTGATCTAGCTTCCGTGCGCAACTAGATATTTATATACACTTTATTGTGCACCAAGAATATACAAAGAAAAAAAAACAATAACCAAAAACTATCAGTCTCTATATGATACCTGAGCGTGAGAAATCAACGACCCGTGCACTTTGACAAATATTTTTCATGATCATCATCATCATCACCAGCTTTTCACGTCCACTGCTGAGTGCTGGACATAGGCCTCTCTTATAGCACGCCACTAGGCTCGATCTTTGGCCCTCCTTATCTAACCGCTGCCACCTTGCAAATATCGTCACCCCACCTAGCCACCCATTTTTATCATATACACTCCGGTAATTTCTTCGCACGTAACCAAGGTGGTCAGACAATAATGTATGCACGCCTTCAACAGGTCGCTATCGAAGTCATATCAGATCCTTTTGCTTCTTCTTCTTCTTCATCAACCCATATACGCCCACTGCTGAGCACGGGTCTCCTCTACCATTGAGAGGGTTTTAGGCCATAGTCCACCACGCTGGCCTAGTGCGGGTTGGCGGACTACATACCTAAGAAATTCCTAAGAACTCTTAGATGTGCAGGTTTTATCACGATGTTTTCCTTCACCGTTAAAGCAAGTGATAATTCAATGTGAATACACACATAACTTCGAAAAGTCAGAGGTGTGTGCCTGGGGTTCGAACCCGCGACCGCCGAGATTCTCGACCGCGCGCCCATACCTCGAGGCCATCACTGCTGTTTAATTTGATCCTTTTGCATATCTTCTAAAAGATAAGTAATTCACAATAGTCGTTTGACTCTTTCTGATTTTTCCTCCAAATAGATTATTCAATCACCAGCCACATCTTGCTAAATGTCCATTCCATTTCCTATGGCATACGACCAAGTAAATGACCAAGTGGATCCAATCCAATTTCCATAGCCGAAAGGCTTCGTAATAGCAATGAGTAATGAGTAAATCACGCAATTACCAAATGTATAATAACCCGATTTACCAACACACATACGTCGCCATTGCAATAGTATATGAGACTATATACCATATTTGTATATGCGGAAGCGTGCAAACACTACAGAGAGTACCAACACAGACTAGATCAGATTGCAAATTCATGAAAAAATTAGCAATAGCAATAGAAAACAATGCTAACTATACAGAGTGTACTCAGGCCGTGACCGAAAGCTAAGGCAGGAAATAGACACGGTAATTACAAACACCGTTAAAAAAATCCCGAGCCGTTAAAAAATATGTTTTCCTAACAATCTAAGTATTAAAGGTCGCAGGACGTCGCTGGCTGCAAGCGATCGCCGACCGATCCTGATGGAGGTCACTGGGGGAGGCCTATGTCCAGGAGTGGATCAAAATTGGCTGATGATGATAGGTATTAAATGTATATAGTTGTCAAAAAAATTGCACGTTTTTATCACCGTGGCTATTGCCTTAGTTTTCAATTACGGTCCAATTATACCCCGATTACACGTGTTTTAAAAACCCAAGAGCTATTTCATCCAACGGTGAAGCTTCCTTTTAACCGTCCTTTATGTAGATTGCAAAGTATGGTACGGTGACTAAGTGGAAAAGAATCGGCATCAACATTAACGCAAGTGTTCGCTCACTCTCGGTTCGTCGACGATATCGATATCTTGGCAGAATTCCCGCAAGATTTAGGCACAAGGTTCAAACACCTCCATAGGATTTCCAGAGAGATGAGTCTAAAAGTTAACATGATAAAACAAAACAAAACATAGGCAGAGATGCATTTCTGCACCCACATTTCGCCAGGTTTGTATCAGTCCCACATAATAGGTGGCGAGCTTATTGCCGTTTTTCGGGCACATTTCCTGACTCTGTGACTGAGAATTTCCTAATGAAAAAACCCAATAGCATTTGCCCAAACCGATAATCGAACCCAGGACCTCTAGATCGCACGGCACATACTTGTACCGTGAGAGCACGAGCCAGTGAACATGATCTATAGTAAAATAACCTAGAAAGTCAATGTTGTACCCACCCTTACTTCAGTTGATCTCTAAGTTGTTGACGACGAAGTTTTCTATAGGTAATTATATACCTAATAAAATAAAATAATTCTACGATTGTAAGTATTTTAACAAGCGTTGAGGACAAATAGTAGGATTGATAAAATTGATAACCACCAACTACAAACAAGTTTGGCGGTTTTCCTCAATGTTTGTTTTTCTATTATATTAGTGGTACAACTAACCTATTAATTAGACCATTATATGTTATATATTTTTAGGAATTTTGTTTCCATGCGGCTAAGGAATTGTGATTCATATACAGGATGTATTCAGACCGCGATCGGAAACTTAGGCAGGTAATAGCTACAGTGATCCCATTGGCGTTACAAAATATTTTTTTTTTTCGTATAAACGACATACATTAAGAACTGTTGTATAGAAACGTCAAAATGTTTATTTATTTATCACCAGATTTGTAGTTAGCTTAGCCTTAGCTCTCGCCAACGTTACTTTCCGATCTCAGAATACACCCTGTATATTATGTTCACACTATATGTGTCAACTACGTCATTTCTACAGATTCTTTTGAAATAAATAGAATAATATTTGTCGACGCTTATTACGTTTTTTAGAGTGGCAATCCCGCTACAGCCTGCCACTCTGACACAACACCGGTGACTGGTACGAAAAAGTGTAGGAACGACGGCAAGACATTTTTGGGAATCCGTCGTGATCACAAGATCGTGCCACGTATTCGGTGGAGTGTCGCGCTAAATTAAATGATTATAATATTACGGACTCACTAGCGATATTATTTCGATTATACGTTGATTATGTTAAATGCATTTTATTCTCTTCGCCCTAATACTCACGCCTGATGCTTATTTGCCTTAAAACGATGAAGCCGGCCTGTAAAAATACCCTAGTTCCTTCATATTTAATGTTTATCAGGTGGTATTATTTATATGTATATTAAGAAATAAAAAATAAGTTTTATTACGACGTAGGCAATAAAATATCTTTTACATGAAAGTGCAGTTATGTCAAACTTATCTCCGATAGCGTAGATGTGTTTGGGAACCAAAAGCAAAGTATCATCTTAATTTTACTATAATACAAATCAGTCGCAAATGAAAAGTGCACACTTTACTTTTTACATTATTGAATTAGGTGATGAAAGTTTCATAACTTCTGATTAAAAGCGATTTAAAGCAGTCGGACGGCCTCGTGGAGCAGAGAAGTGTTGGAGTGGAGACCGCGCTTAGGCAGACGTAGTGTGGGACGACCTGCAGCACGATGGTCCGACGACTTAAAAACGTGTCGGGTAACGGATGGATGAGGGCTGCTGAAGAACGGGACGGTTGCCGCTTTCTTGGGGAGGCCTACGTTCAGCAGTGGACGGCGATAGACTGAGTATAGTTGTCTAGAGTATTTGTATCTTCTTTTATATAACAATCTCTTATTGTAACCACCGTCCGTCTATTACCTGGTTACCCGGTAGAGATCGCTTTTAGCAATAAGGCCGCCAATTTTTATGTGCCCAATTTTGCTATTTCTTTTGTAGTAATGTTATTGTGTATATGGTGCTGTAAAAAGAGTTATTTGTTTATGAAATGAATTGTTAGTGTGCCACAAAGGACGGTCTTATCGCTATAGGTAAGTGATCTATTCCAGACAAGTAAAAAAAGTAGTAACCAAAAAATGGGTGGCCACGGTGTCAAAAGAATAAAGAAAATATATTTTACAATATCAAAATCAATTAGATTTCTTATATTGATTTGTCCTACGGGCTACGTAAAGTGATTGTAATGGCACCTATTAGTATAAATACTTTGCTATTACAGAGTCCAACCAACATCGTGCGGGCTAATAATAATTTATCATTAAAATGAAAAAAACAAGTTCTCCCGAACCGTTTCAGCTCTCTCGCAATTGAATTGAATAAGTGATAAATATAGCCAAATAATAATTTGCTATTATTATCATAGGAATTAATGACATCCGTTATTTTCGTGCGCCAGTTTTCCTTTAGATAAGTCAATAATTGGGCAAAGTTTAGCTTTAAATAGCGCGGTCGGCACGTGGGTCGCCATTGGCATAAGTCAACTACTTCCTACCATGTTCGTGCCATTTTGCATACTTTTGTACGCTGGTAAGTCAATTTTAATTACGCTGTCGCTGTATTGTATTGTGTCATATTAACATATACGGGTGTACTCAAACCGTGATCGGAAACTCAAGGTCAAAGCTAAAATGATCCCAAACCCTTTAGCTTTAAAAAAATCAGAACCAAAAAATACCTTTTTAATAAAACCATGGGTATTATATGTATGTGGTTTGTAGGAAAGCATCAAAATTTTTATTTTTTGCTTGGATACTTTTAAAGCCAATGGGTTTGTAGAACCCTAGTTATTACCTGCCTTAGATTCCGATCACGGTTTGGAGACACCCTGAATATATGTATTCCTTTTGTGCGTATGTTTGTCGCTGAACTGCTCCTGAACAGCTACACCGATTTCTTTATAATAATTGTGTGCGTTCAAACGGATTTATAAATGGCTTAGATTCGTAATTGAACCCGGTGGCGTTGCGAATTTGTGATGTTTTTGTTTCGCATTTCGGCACATTACCCCATAATTGCAAACAGTTCATTTTCTTTCTTCAAAAGACGACAAATGATTTTTTTTATATTTGTGAAAACAAAAATTATTTGAAAATTTGTATGACTTTATTAAAGAGTCTTCTTATTCTTGCCCTGTTCCCAGTTCATTTGGGGTTGGCGCAGTATGTTTTAGACTTCCATACATCTCTATCACCCGTCATGTCTTCATTCATCCCTTTCTCTTTCAAATCTTCAGTCACGCATTCCATCCACCTTTTCCTGACTTTATAAAAAGTACTTACCTAATTGAAAATGTATTATTAACAGGCTAGCCTTTTTACAAAACGTCGCCGTAAATTATAATGACCCGTAGCCTCTATAACAATATTTAATAAACTAGCTAGCAATGCTTAAGCCATACGGTACCAAGAAATTGTCTATCGAAGCTTCTTTGTTTAAAATTTTTATACAACCAAAGTAATTTGACTTATGAATGAGTATATCCTGACTCCATAATAAACAATTACAAACTAAACATTGCACAATTATTCTATGGAAGCCCCGCAACTGCCTACACGCAATATTTTGATAAAAAAGAAAAAAGTTTTATAACTGGCCATATGAAAAAAAAACAAATAGTTACAAAAGCCAATGTTGATTCTACTTCTACTATTACTATATTTCAATATACCTACTATCCTTATATATCAAAAGAAACAGAAGCAGAAAGTTCTCCTGACAAAAGTACAGACAACAAAAAATAATTAGCAAAATCGGTTCAGTTACTCTCGAGATTTGTGCTTAGCAACCCACTCAACGATTCATTTTTATATTATACCTACTCGTAGACAATGGTCCACGCTTACGAGATTGTTTATTTTCCAGCCGCATTATCTACCGCGGACGAAAACGTCAGTGGAAATAAGCTGTAAGTACATACTAACATGACCATAAAGCTCAAATTCACTCAAATTAGATACTTCAAGGACTTTTAAATAAAGCGTCGCTTTCACGTCCTGGCGCTGATCAGAGACTCTGACATACCCTTGGGACTTTTCCCTCGTTAAAAATCAAATAAAGCACTAAAAATGTAACCAGCGGATTTCATCATCATTATCATAAGCCCATTTACGTCTTAGGACTGGCACTGGCTTCCTCTACCATTGAGAGGATTTAGGCTTTTGTCCACCACGACGGCCTAGTAGTTTAGTGTATTACAGATCCAAGGAATTCCTAAAAACTTTTTAGGTGTACATCATCGTGTTCACCTCAGGATGTTTTCTTTCCCCCTTAAAGTAATAATTCATTGTGAATACACACATAAATCTGAAAAGTCAAAGTCTAGGGTTCGAATCCGCGATCGCTGAGATTCCTGACTGCGCGCCTCGAGGCCACTGCGAATCCTTTCGTAATAGGCCTTGACAATGTAGGCGGATTTATGTGATCGAAATCCATGTGTTCTAGATCTAATGGCGAGGCTGTGTTGTGCACTCGGCCGCAGCACCCGGCGCATGGGCGGTACACGATGTTTCCGCCAGGGGCGCCCGGGAGCCACTACATCTTCCTCCAGTTGAACGCGACGTGTAACGAACACTACCATCTGATCGGAGCAGCGTCGATGGCGTGTGTAATGGGCAGATGGTCGCACCCAATGCCCGAGTGTGTCCGTAAGTGTACAAAGCAGAAAATGCTTGGATTAATACTCAGCTGTCCATTGCCGAACGTAAATCCCCAAGAAAGCACCAACTATCCCAGTCTTGAGCAGCCCTCATCCATCCGTTATCCGCAACTTTTATTAAGTTCCACGTAATAAAGATCCTTCGAGTTGCCGTTGTACGGGGGTATTTTTTTAAATCGTACCACGAAGAGGGTTTTTATTATATGTAGAAAAATTCAAAAAAGCTTTCCCAAACCGGAAATCGAACCAAAAAGCTGCCGATAATTTAAGAGAGCAACGAAGTTGTGCGACGAACTTAAATTTTATATCTTATGAGATTAAATCACCTTATTTAATGAATTGAGGAACTAATTTAAAATTACTTAAATATTATATTTATTCATCAATTGAATTAAATAAAAACACGCAGTTTGAGTATCACAAGTGTCGAACGATGAACAAGTATTACTTAATGTGGATAAAAACTACCGAGGATATAACACAAACACTCCTTACCTTTTGATTCCACCAGCTCTGTGCAATGAGGAGGGACCCAGAGGAATGGTATCCTGTCCAGCACGCGCCGAGCGCTGTCTTCTACCCGCCTTCAGCGCCGCCCCAGGTAAGTGTGTATAGTTAGCTGACCACGGGCCTCCTCTACAATTGAGAGGGTGTAGCCCCCAGTCTACCACGCTGGCCTAGTGCGGGTCGGACTACACACCCAAGAAATTTTAGATGGGCAGGTTTTATCACAATGTTTTCCTTTACCGTCGAAGCAAGTGATAATTCATTGTGAATACACACATAACATTAAAAAGTTTGAGGCGTGTGCCTTGGGTTTGAACCCGACTGCAGTTGCTCGACCCTGCGCCTAAGCCTCGAGGCCATCACTACATCCAACACAGCACTGTATATTACCCATTTCTCGTTGGAGCAGCTTTTTAGTGGGCAAATTTTCCTGCATTTGTTAATTCAGCCCATCACGAAGATTAACTTGAGCATGTACACAACCAGTAGTGGTACTTCCATAGAAGACCAAAAGCCTTACAAAATTCTAAATATTTTTTAAGTTTTAAATATTTTATTTAACAAAGACGGAAACGCTTTTGGCCTACAAGAGAAATGCCGCCTATGGATGTATCCATATGAAAGTGCCTGGATATTAATTAAATTATAATCAAAGTTGCTACTTGTTGAATTTTGAATATCAATTATTCGACTTCTGATAAATTGTAGATTTATACCACAGAAATCTAAATATTACCTTATTATTTAGATTTCTATGATTTATTTATACTGTAACTCGCAATCGAAAAACATGAAACTAGCCAAAATTTTCTTGCAGTAGTTTATAAGGGCCTATCGGTTTTTATCAATAGAGGCACAAAGCGTTGATACTGGGGTTCCCCTTATTTCTATGACCGACTTCGTAAGATGACAATTTTTTCTACAGTTTCCTCCTCTACCCCCAACTACGAAGATACTACGGACACTACCATACTACAGACCGAAGAATCTACTACAGATCGTCTGTAAGAATTTTTGTTTTTCCTTGATTTCTCGATGCGGACTGTGTAGTTCTGCGGCAGTTGAAGTTCTCGGAATTTACCTTAAATCTTTATTTTTTCCACGTTTAACATCCTTGTCATATCTATGTCATCTGAAGTAGACAAGATTCTTAAATAAAGAAGTGTGAAAAAGCCTGTAATCGTTGAATCTGATAGTTATAATTCATTTTTATTAACGCTTGTTTCTGCTTTGTAATTTATTAGTATATTATTTAATTTAACTTAATTTTCATGATCACCCGACTTATTTTTTTTTTTTTCTGAGTTTCCGCAAGAGATCGCTCATAGAGGTAGACCACACACAACTTTGATACAGAAACACAAAACTGAAAAGTCAGACGTGTGTGCCTGGAGTTTGAGCCCGCGGCCGCTGAGATTCTCGACTTTGCCGAGATGCTTTAAATACATTTTTAATCAGCCGTAAATTTAAAAAATGAATGCTTCCTGTATTACCAGTTCTTTTAATTTAAGAAAGAAAGACTTAATACATTTGTGTATTAACAGCGTTACCGACAAGTGTGTGTTACCAGCGATGCCTAAGCATGGCTACTACGAGTCCATCCCTTGGGCCCAGCCCGGGGACCAAAAGGTCTTCGTCCAAATGAACGTGACGTGTGACCCCAATCACGTCTTATTTGGTCCCAAAGTTATCGCTTGCTTGTTTGGCATATGGTCTGATGAGATGCCTCATTGTGTTCGTGAGTATTATAATCTTTTTTTATATTATTTATTGTACAGTTGAAGATAAAATATAAAAAAAATAACAATAGAGTTAAACAAGAGTTGCTTATTTAATCTTACTATTATTAAGTTGTTATAGTAATTTTATAACAACAGTAACACAATTATTTGTAACGTTAAAACATTATTTTAAAGTCAGCAAACAGATATATTATAATTCTTTAAGTTGTCATGCGCCAAAGGATTGTAAGGATCTAATTTAGAGTACAGTTTAATAAATCGTTCATAAAACAATAAGCTGCAGTTTATTCGTTTTGGGGACTTTATTTTATTTTCTTAAACTTTATGTACAATAATGTTGTATGTTACATAATATTTTCAATTGGTCATGTCGTTTACAGCGTATTGCCCGAGTGAGTCCGAGGACGGAGTGGTCACTTGTGGAGCTCACGAGAACCGTTGTATGCGCAAGGAGTCTATCGTCGAAATCCAAGAAGGTGAGAAACATTCACAGTGGCCTGCGTACTTCGGCTCAAAGGAGTTTCGACACCTCTACTATAAAACACGGCCAGGATGATCGAGATAAAAAAAATATATTTTTTACGCGCGCTACTCCAAAGCAATGCATTATTTGTACGATCAACATTATATCCGAGTAAATTTAAACTTGTGTTGATCAGGTGGTTGAAGCCAATTATGTTTACGGAAATATCTCAAGAGTCGTTATCCAGACTTTCATTCAGATTCCATATTTTTGTCACAGCGAGCGCCAATTACGTTTACATTTATACCGTACTATGTTTCAGGCTGTGGATATATGAGCAAAAAACATTCTCATAGCGAGGAAACATATATTCCATGGACGGCCGGATTGTATGTGAAATACGATTGGATATTCGGAACCGGCAGCCTCATCTCCACACGGGTTATACTAACATGTGAGTATTCATCAGCAAGTCGCGGCTATATCCACTCCTCACCAGCTCTAAGGGAGAGGAACACGGTGTCGTCATCTGCAGTGGTGTTAATGCTGGACCCCAAAACTTTTTTTTATCTTTTTTTCACGAGAGGAAAGCGCCTTAAGCTACCCTGTTCGGTACCTCGGGGCAGGCCCTGAGGGGTATGTCGGGGTCTCTGGCCTTCCAACTCGACGCGCAGAACAATTGTCCGCTTAGCTGAGTTGGGTCCCTTATCAAAATCTTTCGCCAGCAATCCGACTAAAGGTGACCTTCACGCGCGTTTAAGGCGGTTTTGCGGCATCTCAGGGCCACCACCACGACTCGCAGATAGAGGGGAGGTTACAAGCCAATCAAGATTGGATGACCTAGTTGTGGGTGGCGCCCGCGACAGTACAGCCGCTTATTTCTAGAAATTTTTCAGTCAGGACGCACTGTTTCTTAAAAGACTGCCGGGTCTATAGTAAATATTTTAATGAATGCATATATCACTCACGAATGTATTCCCTAAAAGATTAAGCAGGAGTTAATTTCTGCACCCACATGCTGCTAATCATGTTCTCGTTCTTGGTCATGAGATCGCCATTTTTCGGAGATTGCCAAACACTGTGCCTCTGCTAAAAATTTCTCAATGGAAAAGTCCTATAACACCTTTTCCGACGCAGGAATCGATACGGGACGTACGTACGTACCTACTTGTATGGAGAGACCACGAGCATATCAGATATTTAAATGCTCAGATTTATCACACATATATTGTTTCAGCTGCGACAAATTTCAAAGTGATGCGACCATATCGGGATTATTTATTAGCAGTTGGTAGCATTGAATCAAATTACAATGAGCTTAGCGACATTTACGCACAGAAATCTGATGTAAGTAATTTTAGTTAAATCCTTGTGACCAGCGAACACACAGTGAGGTAAAAATATTTAAACAAATAGTACTACTACCGTACCGTACCGAATATCAGCGTTCCATGGACTCAAACATTTAATCGTGTTAACAGCAGTGGACTAAGATTGGCTGATGATGATGATGATGATGAACTTGCAATAAAAACAAGTTGGTTACTTATTAGGCCAGGCTTCACAAGAGCAGCAAATCTTATAAATGGTACTGTATACACTTTTGCAAAAAAAATCCAAAAGCCTTTAACAACCGTAGTTAAGGGACAACACTAGAGGTACTTGCTCGATCTTCTCAAGTGATGACTTCCCTTTCGAACAGAATGAGAAACCTAATTTTGCAATGACTAAAAGTAAGTTATGTATTTGACACTTTATAGACACTATTCATATTATTTCATTACCACAAGCTAGTCATTTACCCTGACCTGGGGCCTAAATGAGGTGGTAGTGAAATATCGAAATAAGCTATGCTACAATATCCTTCTGGTTTGTTAACGTAGTTGAAAGAAGTGATAATTCACCCTGACTACACTGGCAAGTCGACGAAATACCGGAACAATCTGGCTATTGTGGTGGCCGCTAACGAATTTCTCTTCAACGAGTACGTCAGGCCGGTTTGTCTCAACTTCAACCCTACCTTCAATGAAGTCTTACTGCAAAAGGCAAAACGTCAGGAGGTAAGTGCACGAAAAATTCCTATGGACTAGCTGCAAACTAAATCGACAGGAGCAACGGGAACAACTCTCATGGTATTTGTCATTATCAGCCCATGCACGTCCCAATGCGGGCCTCAGGCCTCCGCCACAATTGAGAGGGTTTAGGCTTGTGTCCACCACGCTGGCCTAGTGCGGTGTGGCGGAAGAAATTCCTAAGAACTTTTTAGGAGTGCAAGTTTCCTCACGATGTTTTCCCTCAATCTTAAAGCAAGTGACAATTCATTGTGAATACATATATAACTTCGTAAAATCAGAGGTGTTTGCCTGGAGTTTGAGCCCGCGTCCGCCGAGATTCTCGACCGCGCGCCTAAACTTCGAGGCCTTCACTGCTCGAGGCACTCATACTATGTCACATTTGCAGACAAGCATGACCTCCTGGGACTCCTGCCTTTGGATTACTAAACCTACGTACATTACCCCCAACGAGTATAGCAATAGAATCACAGAGATGATATATGATCTCCAGGACAACATCATCTGCGTCGAAGGTACAGTAATATACTATTTACGTCACAGTGCTAGAATGTTAACAGCCGAATCGACTATACGTGATAGTGCATCACGAGAAGACGGGGCAATCGAATCCTGCTGCCCTTTTAGGGTACAAAAGCAATGAATCTATAATGCTTCATCAGAGTCAGTCAGTCTCTTTACATTGAGCCAATACTATTATTAGTTTAGACCAGTGGTCGGCAAACCACGGCCCGCGAATGGCCGTGGCTCGCGATTTATTTTTAGGAATCTGGGGTAAATATCGGAAGTACAGCCCGCCTATATTTCATTTGCTATTTTCTGGCCCTTGCGAGCCAAAAGGTTGCCGACTTTAGACAATGGTGGCATTTACCATATTTATGTAAGGGACGAAACAAGCAGCATCGATAATTTTATAAATAAATACACCCAACAATTATTTTGTCGTGGATATCCGGAACTATGAGAGACTTTTCCTAACCATGAACACCCAGACCCGTAACAAATATTTGTGTGATTCACGAATATTCAAAATATTGATACAACCTGCGATCTCTAGTTTCGCAATCTGGTGTCTAGCCTGCGCTATGGGGTTGTGTTATGCTGTTAATTTTTATACATGGATTCAACCACGTTTGAATCATAGCACTAATTTCACCTGGTAAAAGGGGGTGAGCCGATTGCTACTCATATTTCTCGGTAATATTTCTAAAACTGTCTTGTTACTGAGACTTTTCAACAATTTAATCTGATTCGACGGCACCCTCTTGTGCGGCATTCAACGAGTAACCAGAAACATTTATAACGCACATTGCATTATTTTTTAGCTGAGGAGAAATGTTATGCCGGTGATGGTGCAGGACTGATGTTCAAGACTGAAGTAGACGGCAAATCACGCTACCTACTTCGCGGCGTGTCATCAGAATATCGTTTGTTCAACAAGAATGTATCGTTATTCACTGATTTAATGCCGTATAAGCAATTCATCAAATCTGCGCTTCTAATGTGAGCACGGACACTTCTTTATAAAGTATACATACATACATAAACTCACGCCTGTCTCCCATTAGGGTAGGCAGAGACTATAGAGCGCCAAATGCCACGGTCCCAAACACACCTCTTTCGCTTCCTCCACTGACATTATCCTCTTCATGCATGCACGTCGGTTTCGAGGACTAATACCTTTTTTGAGTAAGTTACCTATGTGGTATGTATATGTGCTAATTTAATAAAGAATATTAAAAAAGTAAACGTTTTTTAATTACCCCACTACGATTTTGGAGGAGTACGTTCATATTTATGAATCGTAAATCCGAAACTATTAATCATGACTCACAAAATGAATACCTCCATCATGATAAAAGAAATGCGGAAGAATCTTACACGATATATGAGACACCAAAAACTGTGTGTTATAGACTGGTCAATTTATGGAACCTATTATTGTTTTTCGACAAAACGGTTATAACTTTAGGTTGGTGATTCTTTTTTGTTATTGAACATTTAATAACAATGGAAAGATAAAACTTATTTAGGTAAAGCGCTCAATATAATTTTAGACTAACTGAATGACACTCTGACCTTACTCGTTTTATGTCGTGAAAATATTTCAGTAAAAAAGTGACAACTTAAAGACGTGTGTATCCTGTGGATTGTTTTACGGGATTAAAGTTAATATAATATAATATGAATATATTGTATTTCTATTAGCGAACTCGCAAGCGTTCTTTTTGCATTGGTCATTTTGAAATAAAACATTTTTTTGGTTCCTACTTTATTTCGCTAATGTTTCATTTTCTACACACCAATATTTTATCAATATATTATATGTAATCGTGGCTCTTTTGCACAACCATAATATGACACAACGTGAATAAATTAAAATAAAATAAAGAATAGAAAAAAAAAACTAAAGAAATTCAATATAAAAAATACATATTTTGGTTGTGCAAGCTTACACTTAACACGCAATGTTGAAGACAAATTCCAGAATATTTAACACTTGGCTACACGAATAAAATGAGACTCACTTGCAGAAATAAAACGAGTATTACGCTTATGCTATTACGAGTATTAATATTCTGACACGATCATTTCATACATCGACGATACTGACAACGATATGGCACAAGATCGAGTGTCAATATGGAAGTTGTATTTATGCAACTGAGTTGTATTAATTACGACAAATAGAGACATTAAGATACTCATTGGAATCGACTCATCGACATTGATTAAATATGAAGTCCGTTTGAACTGACAATACGGATGTGTTCAACACTTAATGTCTTGTGAGTACGCGCTGTCAGTGAGATGTTAATGTGAGAGACGCACTGATTAGTCTCTGGTGTGTTAGACACATCCGTGTGGATCGTACAAACAGATCTAAAACTAACATTCAGAGAGACTAGAAGATTTATAATTCAGCTACGTTAATAGATTATAATATTATATGTTATTATTAAATATTTAAAATGGGGAGATTTCTATTATTCCAAGATTATAATCCAATAATGCGACCATAATTACAAATCTAAGCTGAACGTGATATATAATCACGCCTTCACTGTCGCTGACGTACACAATGAAAGTAACAAATATTCATTTCTGTTGTAGATGTAATGAATAAATTGTGTCGAAGGAAAAAATATAATTTATTCGCTAATACTTTTGGCAACCATGGAGTGTCAAATAAAGGCAATGTGAAAGAGAGAAGAAAAATAAAAAATAAAATATTATTATCAATAAATCATGATACCGATTAAAATAATTGAAAACCAAAATATCATTCATAATAATTAATAACACTTTGATTGGCAAGAGTACTATTGAGTATTTAACAAGTGAAAAAAATAAACATAAAAATTGAGAACTGATGACTGATATAGGAAAATTGTTGTGTGAAGAATAATTATCGCATTAGCAATAAAGATAAGAAACAATCAAGTGATGACCAGCCAGGCAGTCACCAAATTATACACATTTTTTGAAAAAGTTACAAAAGTATTATAATACTACAATATGCTATAGATTGGAAGATTTTATATAGAAAATGTAAAGACGTATCGCAGTAGAAAAGTGTTGACACGCCGCAAAGCACGCTTAGCTCTGATGCCTGTAGTTCTGGCTTCGTTCTGTTCTGTCCTGTGTCTTCATATCTGGAGAAGCGACGTGACGCCAGTGAAGATTTACAGACCGTATCCCTGAAATAATGGGACATGATGCTAAATCCAGTTAAGTAAATTTATGCCTAACTTTTGTAGTTGGGCAATAATTTTAAGTAACTACAGTGAGAAGCACAATACGCCCAGGAAGGTCTCTGCACTTAAAATAAGTTTTTTTTTTGTTTTCAAAACACTGTTATCAATCAATCTATATCGAAAAAAATGTTTGTGACAAAATCAGGTCCGCAGTTGTCGGTAATTTTGAGTCGCAACGCTTGTTGATCACTACGCTCAGCGATAATATTATGAGGTTATTCATATTATGTATATATTTCTATAACAAAGCAAAGTGTGACATGATCAGCAGTACTAATAGGATGTTATTAATTTATTGAATGTTTTTATACCTGTGGAGTGGAGTCTGCTTCTTTTTTTTCCACTGCAAATAATGAGTAAGCTACATCCATTGGCGGCGGAGAATATTCATTTTCCACTTCTGATGAAGCAGCTACATCAATTGGCAACGAAGAATCTTCTTCTTTCACTTCCGACGCAGAAGGACCTACGTCAATTGGCAACGCGAAATCTTCTTCTACCGCTGCACACGAACAAGCTGCGCCCATTGTCGCCAGAGAATCTTCTCTTGAGACTGCAGATGAAGATGTAGCATTCATTTGCGGCGTAGAATATTCTTCTGTAGCTGCAGATGAAGAAGGGCCTACGTCCATTGAAGGCGAATTTGAGTTATTCTCTGCAGAATCAAATAGTGCTTCTTCTAGTTGCTGCGAAGCGTTGGTGCTCTGCCCCTGATTCAATGACGCCTTTCTGGCTATACGATTCAATTTGCTTCTAAGCTGAAATATTATTAATTTATTTTGAGCATTTCAAAACAAGTCAATCCGTATTGTCAATAATCAGCAAAAGTAAGAATGCACAGCATCAAAGACTATTTCGGAAAAATGGCAAAACTGAATCAATATCTCAGGGAATTAAAGAGTGTAAGTTAATCTCAATAGAATTTCATTATTACATAATATACTAGTACATTGTACAACGTTCAAAATACCAATTTTCCGAAATAATGATTGTTTAACATTTCATTTAGAGGGTCTATAAAACAAAAAATATAATAATATAAATGAATCGTAGAAAACGTAGCACATTAACGCAAAGCAAAATATCGCAAATTAGAATATACTCGTGTTTGAGTTATTCGGTAGAATTTATTTTGAATATATTCAATTGTTAGTTTAATAGGCATGTTCAAAGTTTATATTCTTGTTAAGTTATTGTTATAAAATAAACAAATGTGTTAATTTTGCGCAGAGCTAATTATCGATACACTTTATTTATATTTAAACCAATGGTCAGCTACTCTTACCAAGTTATAAAATAACAGATTGGATTGTCACCGAAGGACATAAAAAATGTCTGTTAGCATTGATTAATTATATAACCAAAATATCTCATAGTATTGTATTTTAGTACCGTTAAAATCGGAATCACTATTAAGGTGAAAAAAATATAAATAAGCGGGTAGTAAAAAAAAATATTACTTGGCAAATATTTGGCATTTGAAAACAAATAGTTTCATAAAGACAATAGCAGAGACTTACTCTTGCATTTTCATGCTTCAAGGCTTGGAAGACTTTCTCCCGCTTTGTCATCAGTTCATGCTGCTTCTGAATGAGATCCAAGTGGTAAATTGAAAGATTTTTCAACTTCTTGTTGTGTTCCTCAGCAGCAGTGAGCTTAGATTGCAATTCCTCTATTTGTGGATCGAGGGTTACCAGAAAGTCTATGCCGAGGTCCATGGCCCGACGAGTAGCCATCTTGGCTTCGTTGTCGAGCTGGAGCGCCTGCTCTAATTCCGCGCTAGCCTTTGACATATCTAAGGGAGAACTCTGATACAAATTCCGTCAGCCCTGGTAGCGAGCGGATAGATCGTACGGGAAAATCACCAAATTAATTCATTCATTCGCACTATTCCAAATGATAATTTGATGAAGAGCGAGAGAGTTACTGATGAGTCTGCCGACTTCCACCGTTGACTGTCCGCCACTACCCTGTTCAGTACGTTACAACGGGCAGTTTTAAGGCGCACTACGCTACCTCTCTGCGCAAGAATCGATAATCGCGTTCGCTTAGGGTGGGGACATTGTCGAGACATCGACAGACGTACGTTTATTAAATAGGATCTTAGAAGAAAGGCTTGGAAATTAGACAACGAGTACGAAAATATTTTTATAATTATCTTAGCGTATACGGCATTAAGCTACATATTACTGAAAATATTTTTTGCATTCACTTTTTTAATTGGATCCCTACAAGCTTGGGTGATAACAGATGGGTAGGTTTCACCCACATATTATGCCATCAAAAAAGAATGCTAAGGGAAAGTGAGTCCAACTATATCGACAAATAACTATGGTTATTTCAACGACATATTTCAGGAGCCAATTGCACAAGAAAATTATAACTCCATGCTTATCATACTATCAAAATGATATTAATTGAATATTACATTTGTAAAGGAATTTGCAATTATATTCTATTACAGGAAATCTAGTAGTAGCCAAAATATTTGACTAATAATTGTATTTTCTCGACGTTGCTCTTAGCATTGTAAGTAAAAGGAAAAGATTATGACATAAGCGTATGTTCACTTTATGGTTACTATTTAAATATCGAAATGTTCCTACTATCTAGATATCAAGGAGACAGTTATAAGGGCATAGTAAAAGACTTAAAATTTAAAAAAATGTTTTGAGGGCGCGCAGAGATCGTCGCTCCCGGATACGTGAGAACGGAAAATAAAAGACGATCATATTTTCGAATGTTGAAGATAAACCGAATGGAGTTACTATGAAAGCGGTCATTCATATATTCAAATACATCAGGTGTTCTAGCTTCAGATGAAATAACACTCGTTGCCTGAGTCAATTACTAGGAACATTAAGATTGCACTAGTTTCATTATGGTTTTGGAGGGAAGGATGTACTTCAAGCGATATATCCATATGTATTTATATTAGTTTTAGTAGAGAAGGTTGGGATGTGTTTAGTGCTAACTTCTTAGTGACGGCAGTACGTAACCTTATGACGTCACAGTAGGTAGTGACGAAAGAGTCAACTCTATGTAAATTGTATTGATTTTACAGAGCAGTTTCGTCACATATGACGCGATTACAAACAATTACCGTGATCGGAATACAGGCAGGTAATAGCTATGATGATTACAAATCCGTATAAAAATCCGTCATTTAATATTTGTTATTTTACCATAGACTATCTTCTTCTTCTTCTTCATCAACCCATATGCGCCCACTGCTGAGCACGGGTCTCCTCTACCATTGAGATGGGTTTTAGGCCATAGTCCACCACGCTGGCCTAGTGCGGGTTGGCAGACTACCCACCTCTGCCCCGTGGCAAGGGGGCGTAAGAATCCCACCACGGTATCCCCTGCCTGTCGTAAAAGGCGACTTAAAGGGGCCCTTGGGGTCGCTGGACGTGCTGTGGGGGCAGCGCGTCCTCACTGAAAGTGACCCCGAGAGGGGCGGCGGCACTGTGGCCTGTGTACGTCGCGGGCGCCCATCCACAACCGGGGCGTCCGAACCAAGATAGTGGGGGTGCAACTGTGCCCCTTAAAACTCCGAGACGGCCGAGACATTTACGTCTCGGAGGCGCACCGGGCGGCTGCGGTTGACAGTGGGCGCCTCTCGCCCGCGTACCGTGGTCGCTCCACTCGGCGCGGAGATGGCCACCGGGGGGTTTTGGTCGGTATGCCGGTTTAGGGATTTTGTTAGGGACCCAGCCCGGCATTAACATCTGCGCGAATATGACGTCGCCGCGCGCCGGGCTGGAAGACCGGTGACCCCGACATACACTTCCCGCCCCCCTCCCCCGGGCTGGCGGGAAGTAGAGCCATAAACAGCTTTCCCCCCGAGAACAAAAAAAAAAAAAAAAAGACTACCCACCTAAGAAATTCCTAAGGACTTTTAGGTATGCAGGTTTCATCACGATGTTTTCCTTCACCGTTAAAGCAAGTGATAATTCAATTTGAAAATTCAATTTGCCTGGGGTTCGAACCCGCGACCGCCGAGATTCTCGACCGCGCGCCTAAACCTCGAGGCCATCACTGGTTGTCCCTAAACGTCGAGGCCATCACTGGTTGTCCCTAAACGTTGAGGCCATCACTGCTTGTCGTCATAGACTATACTATCATGGAAACAATTTCCATTCATTCGATAGACGATAACCGTTGAATTAAAGATTTTTTTGTTTACACCTTCACTAAAGAAGAAAGGTTAGTATGTCATATGCTTGTAATGGATAAACCTTAGAAACTAGAAAACTATGTACTTTAAGTTAGTGGCCATGCTTTCATAGAAGTCCAAAAACGTTGTACGTTAATATTGTTTATTTTGGGGTAAGACCTTCTTATTCAAATATCAAATTACTGTTGTTAAATAAATATTCAAATCTTAAACATTATTCAGAATTTTGTAAGGCAAGCTACACTTTTGGCCTTCTTTGGAAATACCGACTGGCTTAATTTTTTTGGTTGGACAAAGATTGGCTAGAGAGCCAAAGATTTACATGGGGTAGTAACCCGAAAAAATGCAGTATTCCTCACAGATTCGTACGAAATTCAACTTCAGTCTTCTTTTTCAAAAGATTATAATCAGACGAAGCTGGGTAATCGATAAACTCGTACGCGCTCGTACAACACTGCAGTCAGACTGCGCGGGCGGGGTGCGGGGGTGAGGGGTGCGCATCTCGTACCCCGAATGCAGTGTCCAACTACTGCGAACTATATTATCATAACTCATCTCGAGAAAATCTTAGGCCATGTGCTGATGGCGATCTTGTTGGAAATGCAAAGCTGTAAAGCGCATGCATAAGTTTTATTTCATTTTCTTTTTTTTATATTAAGCAAGAAACTTTTAAGACATTCTTGCTAATATGCTTTGAAAGAAATAATGTTATTCTTTCATGCCAATATAGGACTAAGTCAAAATCGAACTGACTATTTAAAATCGAAAAAAATAAAATATCTCTTCAAAATGTTTCTAAGCTATTTTGAACATTTCCGAACATAATCAGATACTGGCTCAGTGAATGGACATTCAATATCTCATCGGCATACCTTCACTTAACGATTTATTAATAATAAGATACTACGATGTAATGACAAAACCTCGTCATATCATAACAGCGCCATCTCTCATCATGCGGGTGAAATGTCGTTTCGGAGAAAATTAACAGATGGCGATAAAAATGGTATTGTATTATTCTAAAACAAAATATATGTGTCCTCCCATTTTCATTCATCAACCCATATACGCCTACTGCTGAGCACGGGTCTCCTCTACCATTGAGAGGGTTTAGGCCATAGTCCACCACGCTGGCCTAGTGCGGGTTGGCGGGCTACACAACTAAGAAATTCCTAAAAACTCTTAGGTGTACAGGTTTTATCACAATGTTTTCCTTCACCGTTAAAGCAAGTAATAATTCAACGTGAATACACACATAACTTCGAAATGTTGGAGGTGTGTGCCTGGGGTTCGAACCCGCGACCGCCGAGATTCCCGACCGCGCGCTCAAACCTCGAGGCCATCATTGCTTTCCTCCCATACTTTGAAGTATTATTAAGTCAATCGTCTATTTTATTTGGTGCTTAAGCTAATTCTAATTTAAGAAGGGTTGAACAACTACCTGACGTTTTTTAAATATTTTTGGCATCAATGTGTATTTCTCTATGGATTTATAAAGACAACAAAATAAAAAAAAACATGAAACTTATAGAATAATAAAATCTAATACATTCAGTGTTTCGCCATAACTTTTAGAACTTAAAACAAAGAAAACAACGCCATTATTTTATGGAAATTATCTGAAATAAATGTTTTATTACTATTATTATAAATGTAAACAGACAAACTAATATCAACAATAATATCATTCATTAAAACTGAAACTATGTACATTTAAATAGGTTTAAATTAATTTAAATAGGACTAGGGTCCTTCACACTGTAAAATCTACTTTTATATAAACGAAGAAAAACTAAAAATTATTTGATTTTTAGAATTTGAAACCCTTAAGCGTTCTTGATATTTAAATGATAGTAAATGTGTCTCGACAGGCAACGCGCATGCGTCACCCACGCGCTGTATCCAGTTCAAGTTTCACTTTCTTTACCTGTTGAACCGACGAAATCTTACCGGTTATAACGACGGTACAACAACAAAGATATTTATTTTTAGTAGTAATAATCAATGAGACAAATTATAAATTACATTATTCAAGCCTGTTTGCCAACTCCCCAAAAACCAGCGTGGTGAACTAAGGCCAAAACCCTTTCAATTGTAAAGGCAGCCGTTGCTCAGCAGCGGGACGCATATGGTCTGGTGATGATTGGCAATAAACGCTTCCTGGATTTAATCGCTCGGAAAATTTTGAATTTCTTATGTCTTCATATATAGATAGTATCGGATCTCGCAACGTCCAAAGCAGCAGGTGTCAAATTTACATGAGAAAAATAAATAATTAAACGACTTTCTGAGTAACTAAAAGTCTTGATGACCTCGAGGTTTAGTTATGCAGTCGAGAATCACGACGGTCGTAGATTCGAACTCTAGGCACACCCCATTAACTTTTTGAAGTTATCTGTTTATTCACAAAGAATAAGATAATGTAAATGTAGAATAATGTAAAGGCCTAAAAACTAAGTAGAGGACTATGCCCAGGCCCTGTGTGTGATGGGCTTATGATGAAGATGATATAAATTAAACTTTTACTACTAATTCACGCACATGTTCTTGTATTGATGAAATGTTCCGAATATCTTCAAATCCTTAATTGAAAGGTACCTCATCGTAGCTTCTCACATATGTATTTAATTAAGTCTACTTAGTCCACTTGTCTTATAATGACATTCAAAAAAACTAAAGACGTTAGTTCCCATTATCATATTTTATTGTTTATTATTACAACAAAATAAAAATCTCTGTTATTACACCGTCGTTATATCCGGTAAAATTCCGCTGCAAAGGTATTGTACGGGAATCTCGTAATTTGAAACAGCACATCGATTGACCCATGCGCGGCGCCAAAGCGTCTTGGTAAGCCGTAAATATTACACAGGTATATACTGAATTATGGGCAAAACATTTTAGTCCAGAATAAACGACACAATTTTTTTCATGATCATAAAAGAATCAGAAAAATGAACCCGCGACTTTTAGGCCGCCCATCACATGCGAGACCACAAGCCACAGTGGGTGAGATTATTAATGACCAAAGGCATAACATATACAATATGCAATATTTTTTTTAGAAAAACGTACATAGAGAGAACATATTCAATAGTTTACGTATAGTTTAGAACCTACGAACAAGCTTTAGTGTTACCAAGCAACAAATTTCGTACGCATAAGCTACGAAATCACCACATAAAATACAAATTAAAAATCTCAATTGAAGGTCATGTATCAATAATATCAACTAGTTAGCATAATAGGAAAATCGATGACATATTGTTTCTACAAACGCATGTTAGGCGATTGTTAAATTTCATAGTTTCGTTTAAATTTGGCAGGGCAGACTCCATGTTCGACGCAGCCGTACTCATAATGCACAATAGTACGCAGGCGCCAAATGACAGGGCGGATCAATGTACCGAGACAAGGAATGCGTGCGGCACATCTCCTAAAGTTACGAACCGTGACTCGCGTGTCTCCGCGTGTCCAACCGTAAAACATCACTTGGATTTGGAAATCAAGATTGTGTATTAAAAATATTGATTTGAAACTAATAATGGATCCAACCGATAACCCTGAACGACGCAGAATGCGCAAGCCGCAAACCCTGGATAAATCTACATCAACTTCCGAAGACAACATAGCCGGAACTGCAACTCAGCCTAAAAAGACGGTGGAGCCAATGGAAACAGATGAATCGTTAGCTAGAAAAAGGAAAATTATACAGTACCATGCAAGCAGCCCTCAACGCAAGAAGTCAGATAAGTTATCATCGAAGAAGAAGAAGGAGCAGACTATTGAAAAACCAGTAACGAAAACTGACGAGTGTGAGGCGAAGGAAGCAAAGAAAGTAAAGGAAGCAAAGGAACCGAAGGGATTAAAGGAACTGAAGGAATTAAAGGAACCGAAGGAATTAAAGGAACCGAAGGAATTAAAGGAGCCAAAGCAGTTAAAGGAGCCGAAGGATTTAAAGGAACCGAAGGAATTAAAGGAACCAAAGGAATTAAAGGAACCAAAGGAATTAAAGGAACCGAAGGAAACCAAAAAGGCAGAAGATGTTAAATTACCTGAAGATGGAGCGTCCTCGACTAAGAAACAAAATCAATCGGAAGACGCAAAACCAAAGGAAACCAGGGAGGTTGCTGTGATAAAAGTGATAAAAGACGGCTCCGAATTACGTATGATTGATTCGGATGAGGATGTAGCAGAGCCCACTCAAGAGGCCGAAATCCCTAAGGACGACCACTCAGCCAAGAAGACCGAGAAATTGGAGTCTGAAGGCGAACCGTCGAAAGTCGACGAACCAAAGGATAAACAAGGAGGCGCTGAAGATGCAGCTTCGTCGGACAAGCCGGACCAGAGCAACGCTGAAGAGAAAGGAACAGAAGAGAAAACTAAAGACCCGAACAAGGGTGTGATTTTGCCCGATAAATGGTAAGTAGGTAGGCTGTGCGTGTTATTGTATTATATTTATTTTATATTTATTCATATATGTTTTTTGGTTTATTTTTTTGATTTTTTTAAGTAACGGAAAAGAAAATGTTAAAATATGGTGATTGTTTTTAGATAACGCGCTGCAAATTTAAGAACAGCGAGTTTAAAGTTTGCATAAATAATAATTAAAAAGAGTAGTTGCCGCTAATTTAGAGGTAAAGAGCTAACACATTTCTTTACAGGTTTCTGGACAGCGGATTTCCGACAGAACGACTTGTACAGTGGAAAACGGTGTTTCGAACATCAAAACCACTCAACGCTGATTTATGCAAGAAACACTTTCAGAAGCCGTAAAATAAACAACTAAGAACTACAACTTAGCTGTGCGTTCAAACCATAAGCATTCGTTTGTTATTATTTTCCTTTTACTAAGTTTTCCAAATCTACTCTATTTTTATAAACTTTTTTGCACTAATAAAGTATTTGGGTAAACATTTTCCTGTAAATTCGATGAAATAAAACATTAGCTGGCGTTATTTACAATTTAATTGTCTTTACCGCGAAGTTTTCACTACATATTATCTTATTTCATTCAACTATTATTTAATATTTTCCATATGTCAAAAGCATTCATGGCATTCATGGTCCATGGGGTGTTTCATTATAATCAAATCATTCGTATTGTCGGAAATCCCGTTCTGCATCTTATTCCGTGGCAGATAAAACAAAGGGCGATCATATTCATTCGGAGTTTTTGTGATGTCAAATAGCACCTTGCGCGGGGTGCGTTAAGAAAACTCTTACAGATTAATAGGTGTAATCTCGGCGACAAAGGCCATAATTTTAACAATTTCTTCGGTGTTAGGTTAGAAACTTAAATAAGTAAATATGGACGATTTGCACAAATAAAATTGTATGACAATCTAGGAGGGTTATTTATTGACGAAGACTGATTGAGTGTAATTATCTCAGTTTAGGTATAATAAATTTTAACAATTAAAGCAGTATTGCGGCTGCTATAAATCGCAATGTTTTAAGAGGAATATAAATTTTTTAGGTCAACAAAAAAATTAATGAAAAAAGAATTCAATTGAGAAATAAAATCAGGACATGGTCTTAGCGATTATTTGAGTAACTAAATATTACGAAAAAAATGCTATATTTTTTGTCAGAAAGAGACTTAGGGTAGATTTATTTGTGCAAGTATGTTCTCTGGGTGCATATAATCAAGTCCATGACCCACCCTTGATCCTAACTTATAAATAAAGTAAAACTAAGAATTTTTATCTTAAAAAGATTTAATCTTATGAAGATTAAAAAAATCGTAATTTACGTCAATTATGAATTCAGGTAGAAAATTAAAAAAAATAATTCTCATATTATTATGCATTTCATTTAACAATTTCTTTACCGTCACATCACGCACAGTCGCAAGCCTGACCAGAGGACAAAATTCTGCTTTAAGCGATTAAAAGAAGCATAAATCGCACATTAATTTATAATATTTTTTTCGAAGTAGTATTTTCAGCAGAACGTTATCTCTGGTTCGGCTTTAATTTTTTATATTTTATATATACATATATATTGCATGTATCAACCTTTCATATTGTGTCTTCGCTTCTTATTGTTGGCATAGAAACAAAAATATAATATTTGTGTTGTTTTAAATCTTCTTCATGTGTAGTGTAAGCGCCACTAATTGGCAAACATATCTGTAATAAGTATTAACAATGTATTCAATGTGAAATGTATCGAATGTATTTCAACATATGATTGTGAACAATTCATGTATACTTATCAAATAAAGTATGTAATCGCTATTGTTTATTATTTAAACAATCCTGAGTCAGTTCATTCACGTTGCTGAGCAAAACTCTTTAGACTTCACACACACACAAATTAGTTTTCACAATGTAAGAAAAATCATTTCTTTAATAACTATTGAATTATTATCCCAAACTCCTGCTTCCTTTTTCATATTATTTTTTTTTAATATGCTACAAAAATTTTAACCGCCTAGTAAACTTATTTGCCAGTTCGATAGACACATTTGCGCCTTAACTAGTCATTCTCAAAATGAGAATGCACAAAACACTGCCATTTGGAACACATTCTCACTTTTAATTTAATTGTCAGAAAGATACAAAATTGCTCTAAGTATTGGAAATAAATATGACGATCTCAAAACGAATACACTGATAATTCAAAAGTGCTGTCCCAGGTTTAATTTCCGAGTTGAGCATAAATTTTAATAAAGCTGGCGAGAATAATATACATATATCTATACATACATATGTGTGAAAATGACTTATGGCTTGGCGTATTTTGAAAGAAACAAAAACTGTACTGTACATAAAGGCAGATTTACACATGTTTCATACGAGCGACTGAACCACTTCGCGACCTGGGAATTAAACTCAAGACAATATCTCGTTGCACATCTCTAACCCTGAGAGACACGTGACTTTTCACCACGAAAATACAATTACCATGATCAAAATTACTTTTAAAAAGCAGTGACGGCCTCGAGGTTTAGGTATGCGGTCGAGAATCTCGGCAATCGGATTCAAACCCCAGGCACACACTAATGCTTTTTAGAAGTTATGTGTGTCATCATTCCCCTGCCCTGGTCCCAATTTATTCCTTGGGGTCGGCGCAGTTTGTTTTCTCCTTCCACACATCCCTGTCAGCCGTCATGTCTTCATTCACCCCTTTCTTTTTCATCAGTCACGCACTCCATCCATCTCTTCTTTGGCCTTCCTCGGCTCGCCCATCCAACCACTTTCATATTCATCACCTTTTTTCCTACATATGATTCATCCCTTCTAATAATGTGCCCATACCACGACAGACGGTATAGAAGTTATGTGTGTATTCACAATGAATTATCACTAGCTTTAACGGTGAAGAAAACATCGTGACGATACCTGCACATCCACCGCACTAGGCCAGTTTGGTGGACTAAGGCCTAAATCTTCTCAATGGTACAGGAAGTCCGTATCAATCAGCGGGACTTATACAGGCTGATGATGAAAAAGAGTTAAATCCTCGAATTTCCCATAGAGTTAAATCTCATAGAGGCCACCATGTGTAGGACCATAGTATTCTAAGACCAGCACGAAAAAAAATCTTACTATCCGCTTATGTAAGTGCCTTACGTTGCAGTGAGTCATCTACCTCTTGCCAACTGACATTCTATTAATTCTACACACTGTCATTGTATAGTGAACTCTACAAACGAATTCGAATATGAGAGCCGACAAATTTGCCCTTTCATAACACATATTAAGGAGGCGAAAGATTAAAAGATTGTTACTGTTCCACCCAAAAACTATTGAGTGGATTTCAATAATACTTAATAGTTAATATAGCAACTTGTAGCTTATATACTAGAATAATGCATATCAATAAAGATACGTGATAAAAATCCATAAGTAATAAAATTTTCCCCAGAATACAAAATAATCCACGGCAACCATCCATAGATATAAAAACATATCCACCACGCTTGGGTTCCCCTACAATTCATTAAAACGACAAAAAAGTAAGAAAGGTTTTGTGCACGTTAAAAAAACCCTGTCTAGTCTGGACCGTATACCCCTTCAATATTTGCTTTGTAAAAGTTTTTACGTGCTCTCACAATATCGCGTACCTATCAGAGAACCCTTTGAAATCTGAAATTGAATATTTCAATCAATGCGCCCACCGGGTGGTTGTGGGCGGCGGGAAGTATGGGTACCTATAAACCCTTGTTACACAGTCGCTTAATATTGAATTTGTGCATCGTATAAGGGTAGGGTTGCCAGGCAGCCTAACCTAATAGCCGGACAGATAGTTTGGCCGAACATTTAGATATAAGCGCCGGACACCCGACACATGACATGGAGGATACTGTGTAATTAATCACATAACGTAGTGTAGGACGTCCTCTGGCTAGGTGGGGTGATTGATTCGCAAGGTGGCTGGCAGCGGTTGAATCAGGAAGGCCAAAGATCGAGCCCAGTAGCGTGCTGTAAGAGAGGTCTTTATCCAGCAGTGGATGTCAAAAGCTGGTGTTGATGATGATGATGAATCACTTATTGCGGATTTTAACACATGACAAAAAATCTAGGCAAAATCGATCAAATCGCTAATTTACGAAATGCGTAAAAGCCTGAAAAGGCCTATCAAACCTGACATCGATTATATTGGCCAGATACGCAATAAAAACGCCTGCCTATGTCCGGCTTTATCCAGACGCATGGCAACGCTATATAGGGGGAATAAGGGTAGACGCACGGGCTTTTGATGTTTCGAATGGACATGTTAAAAGTGTGGGGGTGGCCGCGAGACACGGGTGGCGGGTGATGCGTGTATAATACACACTGGACACATAAATATATAGAAAATACCGTTCGTATTTGTCATACGAAATTGAACCTAAAGGAGTCACTAGCGGTACTTTCTTAGAAGCCAAAATAACAAAACCTATTTGACTATTTGAGAATAACCTGACCCTGTAATAAGAATTATAAACTAGAAATTACTCAATCCACGTGCAACGCTTTTAAGCTCTAAGGAAAGGAGTACAAGACAACAATATCGTTTGAAAGTAATACAATGTCAAGTAATCTTGTCCGGTAAAGGATTTTAAATCAGAGGTGTCAACTAATGACGACCGAGGTTTTCTCTTCTCGAGATCTGCACGACTATTGTAACATTAATCATCATTATCATCATCAGCTCATATGGGACGTGTATATGTCCCACTACTGGGTACGGGCCTCCTGCACTTAAAGAGTTATAGACCTTATTCAACCACGCTAGCTTATTTCAGATTGACACAACAAAGGTTTAGCAACATTATTTTGCCAAAACACTGAACAGTTTCTAAATAATTTCAGTACTAATAAGCCCTTTAAATATTCACATTGAGTGGTAAACTTGGCGTTTTAAAATGGACTCACGATTTTATTATTGACTTCGGCGCCATTAGAGGGGTGAACGGGGAAAGCAAGACAACGCCGCCCTACCTTCGCCAATTTTTAAAATATTTATTAACTCCGTAATTGGTTTCATTTTTCAATCGATATCGAAGCTCGTTGCACAGGAAATAAATATACGAATACGACTTGATTCCATTCAACAAATGAACATAATTCAGTATTATTATGAGAAAGAGGATCTTAACCACATTAAATCAGTCCAAATGCATCTGATTGCTGAGCACGAGTCTCTTCTACAACTTAAGGGAGGGGAGAGTTAGGCCTTAGTCAATCACGCTGGCCTATTGCAAGTTACTACACACATATCTAATTTCAATAAATTTTAAGTTGTCCAGATCTTCTCACGAAATTTTAGATAGTAACCTCCAACCACAATCATGTTCCCACGTGTATCCTCAATAGACAGATGTGATTTTCTGCACCAGATTTTGTCGTTTCTTCTTTAAATCCCACGACAAACGGATCGACGGTTATTCAACTATCGTAATCACCCATTTATACAGGACGTATTCAGACTGTGATCGAAAACTAAGGCAGATATCAGCTACGGTGATTACACACAATGCATTGGCTTCGCAAAAAAACACAAAAAATAAATTTTCCTAACAAACATTGGTATTAAATGTATGAAGGAACTAGGATATTTTTACATTCCGGCTTCATCGTTTTAAGGCAAACTAACGTCAGGCGTGAATATTAGGGCGAAGAGAATAAAATGCATTTAACATAATCAACGTATAATCGAAATAATATCGCTAGTGAGTCCGTAATATTATAATCATTTAATTTAGCGCGACACTCCACCGAATACGGGGCACGATCTTTTGATCACGACGGATTCCCAAAAATGTCTTGCCGTCGTTCCTTGACACTTTTTCGTACCAGTCACCGGTGTTGTATCAGAGTGGCAGGCTGTAGCGGGATTGCCACTCTAAAAAACGTAATAAGCGTCGACATGTATATTATACAACATATTATGTTTGTTAGGAAAACGTCATTTTTGGCGGTTTTTTTAACGTTAATGAATTTGTTATCATTGTAGCTATAGCCTTAACTTTCGATCACGGTCTAAATACACTCTGTATAGCTGCAGCTTTAGCACCGTCCATTTGCAACAAAGGATTACGAGTACATCACGAAGGGTCAGACAATGCTCTCAAATTTCAATTCAGATCAATTATAAAGCATTAATATTGGGAGGGCTCTCCCCATTGAGGTGGTAGGTGGTAAGGGGAGTTACTGCGTACCGTTTATGTACCAGACACATAGCATCCTATTGCCGTCGTGTATATAGACTCAGATGAATTTGCCCAACGGCTTATAACCACATTGCAGGTATGGATGCTATGGAATAGCTTATTGAACATTATTTTTGTGAAGAGTTTGGTGAATCTGTTCTATTTTATGATTGTTTGTTTGGTTGGTTGAAGTTGAGGAACTACTGTTGTGATTGGATTTCCATTGTTAAATAACTCATTTTTCGAGGAAGGCGATGATGTGATGACTATTTATTCGAAATTTACAAATTTAAAAAAATACATACCGATATCTCTGATACTCTGATTTTTTTAACACCATAGTAAATTAATTAAATAAATGATTTACAAATTTTAAATATAGTCTGCCAACGAAACCCTCTTAATGGCAGAGAAGATCTGTACCCAGCAGAAGGACGTATATAGGTTTATGATACAAATGTCTTTTGAACCAATCAATCCTAAAATAGACCCATCTAACGAGCAATTAAATCCTCCAAGGGTCTGAGAATAGCACAAAGAATCTTTCCGCGGAGGCGTCGAGCACGCGCCTACTCGATCGACGATCCTAGCAACCATCCCACGTATTCAAATAACACCTTCTAATTTATTATTTTTAAATCGACTCCATACAATCTTGCCAGTGCGCGCTGCGTGGCGCCCCCTACAGATTTTATTGATCAACTACTCGCGAGCCTCGCACCTCGTCTTTGAGTTGCACAAAGGCGAACGTCGCCTCCGCCAGAAGGAGAATGTACAACGGAAAGTCTGGAATGCTTCCTACATTACTTGTTTGTTGTCGCTCCTTGTTACCTAACGCCGATTTACAATACTAGAACGTGGCTGGAAGGACTTGATTTTAAAATGACGGCAGAAATGTTTGTCTATGCATACGAGGATTCAGGCGTCAAGGTGTGTTTTAAGATGAATTGTATATTGTTTGATGGATGATTTTTTTTAAACGAGCCATCTAAGCTTATCTTAACTCCACCACTTCATTTTTTAATGAGATATTTACATAACACTTTGCCTAATCTGTGAATAGAACAAAGATCATCCGATCGCTGCATTACAATTATTCCAATTGTCTAACGAAACAGTTATCTTGCTACAAATTCGTCGCTCTCACTGAACTATTTCTTCATTTAAGCTTGAATATTTAAATGAAAATATATTCATTAAGACTGTTCCATGCAAATCTTACTAATTACACAACCGGAGTTCCAGGTAGCATCTCGCATCGACTACAAAGCCAAACTAATTAGGATCAATAATACATCTCTACGTGTATGCGTCTATTTATCAGATTGAGTTACAAGCGCGTAATTGCGAGCTCTGCCCGGGCTAGGGGGAGTGGGGGGATAAGGGGGGTTGGGTTGGCTGTTTCATCGAATTAATTTATATCAGCTTATTGAGGAATTCTCGGTATTGAAATGGACGTTAATAGAGAGCCCGGGGTGGTGGGTGAGGGAGACCTGTACGGAATCAACGCCTCAGGCGATGCACAAGCCTGCGATCCAATCAGTTTTTCGGATGCGCCGTCTGTTTGCAGGGAAAACAGGGCGCTTTGAAGTCCGCTTTTAATTAACACACGTATGAACCGTCAAGGCGGATGACCGCGGGGCATAACGTTTGGGGCTGGCAGACCCTTTGATGGCAATGATATTGATTTTACACGGAATATAGAAGAATAGGAAGTGTAGGTTTAAAATTGAATTTTAATGGCCTCTTGATATAGACGAGTTAGTCTGACCCTTAGGTCTCTGTGGGAACCTTAGATTCCTAGCGTGGAGATTCATAGCATTTCCTATGGCTCGCGTGTAAAGGACTCTCCTTTTAGGAAATACATCGTAATATCTTATCTGCGAAGCGGGGTTGACCAAATTAACGTTTAAGACAATTTAGACATTTTTGGTAAACAGTAATTTTTTTTAAAGAGAGGAAAGCACCATAACCTCCCTGTTCGGTACCTCGGGGGAGGCCGAAAAGGGTATGTCGGGGTCACCGGCCTTACCATGCCAGTACAGCGACTAAAACCTCTCGTTGGCCCCCTCTTGCACATATTGGGCGGTACGGTAAATACAGGGCGAGCGCCATTAATTGTTTCCCGTTGCCGCCCAGCGCTCTGTCCAAAAGTGGACTCCTCTCGGGATCATACATCTATTAGGGCGCACCTCCCCCGTGATACGCCAAATAATCCCAATGGCGCCTATTAGTCGTCTCTTACGACAGGCAGGAGATACCGTGGCGGTATTCTTACGCCCCCGACCACAGGGCGATCGGTAAACAGTCTAATGACAAAACTGGTAAGGCATGGTGATTCATTTTAGTATGTTGTGTTCATAGCTCGATTAGTATTATCTATCCCACAAAACCATTAGCATGGAACTTTTGTGAATGGGTTCGTATCCACCGTAGCTAATACCCGCCTTAGTTTTTTTCTTCTTCTTCTTCATCAACCCATATACGCCCACTGCTGAGCACGGGTCTCCTCTACCATTGAGAGGGTTTAGGCCATAGGTCCACCACACTGGCCTAGCGCGGGTTGGCGGACTACACACCTAAGAAATTCCTAAGAACTTTTAGGTGTGCAGGTTTCATTTCATAATTCAGTGTGAATACACATATAACTTCGAAAAGTCAGAGGTGTGTGCCTGGGGTTCGAACCCGCGACTGCCGAGATTCTCGACCGCGCGCCCAAACCTCGAGGCCATCACTGCTGGATTAGTTTTCTATCACGGTCTAAATATACCCTGTATACGAATCATTGTAAAGATACTTGGTGAGTGTTTGTCCAGTATTAATGTCCCGCCAACCCGCACTAGGCCAGCGTGGTGGACTATGGCCTAAACTCTCTCAATGGTAGAGGAGACCCGTGCCCAGCAGTAGGACGTATATGGGTTAACGATTAAAATAATAAGTACTATATATTTGGCGCATCCATTTTCGATTTCAACAACCTGATCGTTGTATTGTCGGCAAACTCGCGTGGAAGGTGGACGGTCTAGCCAGCGGACCCTAATTTAGCGATAATTGGAAACAAGTAGGGTTCACTTTAAAGCGCGTTTATTTGACTACGAAACAAATTGCGTTCGGTTATTGAAAACCGGTTATTAAAATGACCACCCCTGTAGCTCCCCCTTTATTGAATTTCCAGTTATGTACGTATGATTTTAATTACTTTCTGTGTGTATTGAAAATGGGAATTAATAATTGCATTGCAATATGGCAAATAGATACCTACATATGTATATACATATGTCTTTTGCCGTTTTCTGCTGAACGTAGGTCGTGAGCAGCCCTCATCCATCCGTCACCCACCACCTATCTTAAGCAGGGCTGCCAGCAAATAAATCGCAGCTATACGGTTTAGTATTTGCAATTATACAAAATTAGATCGCATTATACATAACCATTGCACCATATGCAGCTCTTGCTTTTTTTTTTAGGATAAAAGTTAATGAAATGGTCGGAAAATGGGCCCTCCAAAATAGTTCTATTCATTCAAATTATTGATAAAATGTGAACATATGTCTTTGTATCGTATTATACAAAGTGGTCATGGATACAATACCCTATCCGATTATACAAGATTTGTATCCAATTATACAATCTGGCAGCCCTGATCTTAAGTCGTCGGACCATCATACTGCAGGTCATCCTACACTACGCCTAAGCGCCACCACAAACATTTTATACCTTTCCTTTAACGCCAGGGAGTTTATAATCTCCTGAGCTATAATCTCCTGAGTCTGCCTTAGTTTCCAGTCACGGTCTGAATACAGGGGTGTATATACTCATATTGTATTCAATACATTTACATTATCATATACATAAAATACAATATGTACTTGTAATAATATATATTTTTAAATATTCCTTGACGATTCTTAGGAATTTCCTAGATGCATAGTCCGCCAACCCGCACTAGGCCAGCGTGTTGGACTAAGGCCTAAAACCTCTCACCTGTAGAGGAGACCCGCACCCAGTAGCGGTATTTCATTGGAAATATCCAGGCAAAACGAATTACAAAATCCTCCTTGAAACTGGGGAATGTTCATGGGCTTTAATAAAAGTAAAAATATTTTGTATCAAATCTTAATTTTACCAGATTATATATAAAACTTTAAAATATAAAATTAAACAACGCAAAAAATTCTCCCCGGCGGGGATTCGAACCCCGGTCCCCCGCGTGACAGGCGGGAATACTAACCCCTATACTACCGAGGATTTAAACTAATGACCAAAAGTGGGCATATGTTCCGTCCGAAATCTATGAAACACTAGATTTTTCTCTTTCAAGAGCTTAAGATTCTAAATTTTTTTGCCTTTCGGAATGGAAGTACTACTCTTTCTTTTTCTTTTGTTTTCTTTGTCCAAAATTACAGAAAATCTAAAAACTAATTGAAAATATCTGGTCTGTGGATTTTAGCAATAAAAATAATATGACTAACATTGATTTCAGACTGCGCAGTAGGTACTACATTTGGAGGAGATCTTTGCGCACGCAAATCGGACATCTTCTGTATTTTAATCTAAATTCAGAATTTCGAATATGAGGATTGTGTCTCACAATCAAAGGTATTACAACTGTTACTTAATCCATTGCCATCAGCCCTAATACGAGTACAACCCACCGCCGAGCACGGGCCTCCTCTGCAACTGGGAGGATTAAGGTCCTTGTCCACTCTCTCTCCCTCTCTCTCATCAGCCTATCGCCGTCCACTGCTGAACGTAGGCCTCTCCTAGAAAGCGCCAACCATCCCGGTCTTCTGCAACCCTCATCCATCGGTTACCCGCCACCTTTCTCAAGTCGTCGGACCATCGTGCTGCAGGTCGTCCTACACTACGTTTGCCTACGCGCGGTCTCCACTCCACTACGTTGGCCTAATACAGACTACATTACCATCATCATTTTCAACGGCCTTTATTTGTCAACTGTTGGACATAGGTCTCTCCTACGGCGCGGCTCGCCTCATTCAACCGCTGCCAGCCACCTTGTGGATATCATCACCCCACCTAGAGACTAATGACTATGACTACACATCTAAGAAATTTCTAAGAAGTTTTTTAAGTGTGCAGGTTTCAGGCCAGAAGGCTTAGGCGCGTGGTCAAGATTCTCGGCGGCCGCGGGTTCAAACTCATTACACAACTAATCGATGTCATGTGTGTTTTGACACTGAATTATGTCGTAATTTGACGACGAATAAAAAATATTGTGAGGAAACCTGCACAGCTAAATAGTTCTGACGAATTTCTTTGGTTGTTTTCCCATCCTCTGTCTATTTAATAAGATGCCGATGCCGAGATAACAAAAATTAATAATTGGACGGTTTTTAAATTTAATTCTAAAAACAACAACAGACACAATCTAATTAAGTTGGATTTAAAATACAATAAGTGTAACGTAAATGTATAGATGCACCTCTACCCACCCCTTCAAAGATAGAGGCGTATGCACGCATGCGTGTATTGTATCAAAATATTTGGCCCAGCTAGACGCTTCGGAGTCGCGCATGCGGTAATTGACGAGCTGTATCGAGTAATGAGCGTCCCATTTATTACCTGTTGCAGCGACGAAATTTTACCGGATATAACGACGGTACAAAAAAATAAATATTTTCATTGTAGTAGTGATAAACAATACAATGGGACAGTAGAAAGTTATATCCTTAGTTTTTCAAATAATACCAGGCTGTTGAGCACAGTCCACCAACTCGCACTAGGCCAGATTGTTGGACCAAGGCCAAGGATGATATATCTTCATTTCTTCATCAACCCATATACTCCCACTGCTGAGCACGGGTCTCCTCTACCATTGAGAGGGTTTAGGCCATAGTCCACCACGCTGGCCTAGTGCGGGTTGGCGGACTACACACCTAAGAAATTCCTAAGAACTCTTAGGTGTGCAGGTTTCATCACGATGTTTTCCTTCACCGTTAAAGCAAGTGATAATTCAATGTGAATACACACATAACTTCGAAAAGTCAGAGGTGTGTGCCTGGGGTTATTATCTGTGTCGTACGAAAAATCTGACATCTATATTACAATAGTTGAACCTGACTTTTAACTTTCAATAATTGCCACGAGATGGCGCTGTTATAAGGTTTTTACCATTTCTTTTTTAGTTGTTAGATTTAAGAGGTACCTACCTACTCTATTCTTCTCCCTCTTGTCTTCGTCAATGTTCACGACTGGTGAAAGGATTATTTGACCGCGATTTTTCTACAGATCACCAACGCAAGCTAATGCAAGTTAGTACAATTAACGCACCACGGGTAAATAACTATACGAAATTTATTGTATAAATTAAATCTAAATTGCAAGCTGTTATGTAGTCTTCCAATGATAGGGATGGCAAAATAAATAAATAATAATACACCCAACAGTCACATACATAGTCCTGACCCCACACTAAGATACGAGTCATGTGTCGTAGGTATCAGAAACTACGAGAGACTTTTCGGTCTCACAAACACCCAGACCCGAAACAAATATTTGTGGATCACACAAACATTTGTCTCGGTGCGGGGATCGAACCTGCGGCCGCTCGTTTCGCAAGCTGGTGTCTAGCCAACTGCGTCACGGAGCTGTCAAGGCAAAACGATAAACGCACGGAAATTCTTTCTAGATTCAACGAAGTCAAAGTCAAACCATCTTTATTCAAATAGACTTTTACAAGTATTTTTGAATCGTCATATTATCACTATTTTTTATACTATTTTTTTAAAACTAGCGCCGCTTCGAAACGTGTTATCGCTGTGGAGAAGAAACGGCAAGAAACTCTCTCAGCAACACGATATGTAATTTTTTTTGTAATAAATTAGAATAACATTGTTTACAATTTCATATCTCATATGGATACAAATTGCAGCAACACAACCTCCGATCAATTTACTTACTCCTAGGGGTTGTTATCTTCACTTGAATCAGAAAATTTATAATAACCTTTTTTATAAAGTTCATCTTAAATCTATTTTTTAATCGAGTTCTGTATAATAAACAACATACAAGGCAGTGATTATAATCTATACCTGTTTCAAGTAGATAAAACCTAATGGAGCTAGAATGTGCAAATATCCTGATTTTTAGGAAAAGCTTCAAGACACCCCGTGAGATGGCAGAAATTGATTAATAAGAGTTTAATTATTTCAGACATCAATGATCCAGTATGAAGGGTTAAACTTAGTTAGCATTTTATTAGCCGGAATTTTTACAACATTACTCGGTGGAAAGAAGCGGACTACTACAACTCTCACGAACAATACTAAGTAGGTATGTAAAAATATAATTAATAAATTATCTTTTTATTAAATTTGAGAGTCAATCACCTTTATAGCAACAAGAAGTAATTGAATTTTAATTAACTTGTACATAAATATATTAATAACATCTCAGTCCACACAACAAAGAACTGAACCAATAGTTTTAGACATGCAATTTAATGCATGCAAGTCCACTATAAAGCACCCAGTTGATAATTTTTATATATGAAAAAAATCATCAAATAAAATGTCCAAAGTTTTCCAGTCCATTCTTTCTGGATCTTGCACTCTAATGCAGCGGGCTACCGCCAGAGGGCACTTAAACACACTCGTCGCTAAATCAATACATTGACAGTTCGTTGAACCACAATCACATCGTCTCACCATTTCTTCAAAATTCTCAGCTGTGTTGCGGACGTGTTTACATTATGGTAAAGTTGTGTACAGTTCCGATGGCAGCTGGACATGACGAGATAACCTAAACTAATCCAATATCTTCATCAGGACGAAGGTTTGTCCCTGTTTTAATTCAAGCATTACCCCAAAAGAGCATCTAAGCAGGTGTGATGCAAAATTACAATGTTTTGTGGTTGTTACGATTTAAGACGAAGTTTAGTTTCTTAAAACTCTAACTAAACTTTGATTGCATTTGAATTGTCTAAACGTTGTGTTGTTTTTCCAGTTTCAATCATAAAATAAGACAAGGCTCAATTTACATAATAATTAAATGTTATTCTATATAATTATCTCACCTGTCGTGGGTGATCAATAAAGGTTATAAGTTGAGGTGCCGGGTCACTGGCTGCGCGCATGTGCATTGTGCATCCCTGCGAGCTCACCTGAATCATATTAAACACCATCATTCATTGCAGGATTGGATCTCCGAACCGAAACATATCAGTGCCACCTACTAAGTATTCTGCTGCCTCAGCCAATACCAAGTGCCAAGGAGACATAAACCGAGAACTGTTGTGCGAAAACTTTAGTGAGTTCATCTGTTGAACTTTCCAAAAGACTAAATATTTTGAGAACCGGCTATAAATCTACAGCAAGCATGATGGTCGTACTGTTCTGCTTCTGCAACATCTTCGGAGGAGCTAAACTACTTATGGTAGTCTACAACAAGGGCGGTATTAGTTTACATACTGAAACACTCGCCCAGACGGATGAAACGCAAGTTATGCTGGGCGCATACGTTGCTACCTTCCTCTTTATGTTGCTGATGCGACTTTCTATACGACCTTTTGACAGTGTTCTGTATTCTTGGCGAACAATACTAATACTTACATACATAAACTACATGTTTTACTACAACGCAATTTTTAAAGTGTAAATACATTGATGTAGCAAATTTTAACCAATTGGATACTTTTTGTATAAAATATTCGCTGTGAAAATGTAACGACTGTTTCAAGTAATATTGTGTCAATACGTCCAGATGCCTCAGTGTTTCATAGTTCCTGACCTTTCCTAATACGACCTCTGTAAACATTTTCCTTGACCTATCCCTTGTGTATACGTCGAGATACTTAATTGAATTGATCTGACCCAACTGTGAACTCTGTACGCCTCCTCCATTATCAATTTCCTGTGTGTTATATCCTTTGATACTTTGAACTGTTATCGACCTGCCTCAATTGTGAACTCCTTAGTCCTTTTCTTTACGTACATGTTCCTAATATGTATAGAATAATATTGTCAGTAATTATCGTCAATTTTTGTATGTGTTTCGAGAAATATTTCTAGTCCTCTCCAAAGCTCTGATTGCTTCGTATCATCCAATTTCCCGTAAACAAAGCATTGCTGTATTTGACAGCCCCCGTGGCGCAGTTGGCTAGACACCAGCTTGCGAAACGAGAGGCCGCGGGTTCGATCCCCGCACCGAGACAAATGTTTGTGTGAACCACAAATATTTGTTTCGGGTCTGGGTGTTTGTGAGACCGAAAAAGTCTCTCGTAGTGTTTGATACCCACGACACAGGTCTTGTAATCTAGTGTGGGGTCAGAGCTATGTATGTGACTGTTGGGTGTATTTGTTATAGTAATTGGGGCATTCAAATGAGTTCGATGTTATTTGGTAATGTGCCATTGATTTTGGGGCAAAAAATTGGTTTGTCTTTTATCTTCGCCTTGCTTCTCTCGTCGTACCACTAAAGACAATATGATAGAACTCAGAATGCTCTAGTACTATTCAAATTCGTCCAAAAATAATTGTTGTAATTTATTCACTGTTAGTATTTAAAATTCCTCCCCCAAACATCACAACGTGAAATGACAATAACTTTAAGAGTAGGAGGGGGCACAGGAGAAGAAAGACTTAATTGCATTAGCAATAATGAGCTGGTTTTGTAATGTTTATACTTATTGGCGTTAGTACTCAATTTATTGTATTTTATTAAGTGACGGTTAACGAGACAATATTGTTTCCCATAGCAATACAGTGTGAGCTGCCGTTTCAATAAAAAAGTATTGTATATCAAGTTGTATTATTTATTTTGTTCCCATTATGCAATATTTATAAAATTGTGTGTGACAAACTATTTATGAAAGTAAGGATGAGGCTTTTTGATGAAGTAAAAGTTAATAGAATAGACCGAAATTTTAAATTATTACCTGCTGGCGTATTCGTATGCATGAATATCAGAATTTATACTATATTAACATTATTCATAACATTTATTGCAGTTATTGCTATATTATAACAAAACATTTATGGTACTTACATTCATATTTATAACTATCAATTTATTCACAATGAATTATCAATAACTTTAACCGCGAAGAAAAACAGCGTGAAACCTATAAACCTGAAAGTTCTTAGAAATTTCTAAGGTGTGTAGTCCGCCAACCCGCACTAGGCCTGCGTGATGGACTAAGGCCTCATCAATTAAAGAAGACGTCAGTTCTCAACATACGTTTTCGCGGACGTACACTGCCGGCCAAAAGTTTGAGACCACCTTAATCAAAGTAGGAAAATGCGGGGAAAATTGAATAAAACGATATAAGAATACGAATATAAGAAATCAAATGGTTTAATATACTAATTAAGTAGTAATTTAAATACAGTTACGCTAAAATTTTGATTGTAATGTTAAAAATGGCGTTTATTATTTAAACTGATTTTTCATCAAAAAATCCACCTTTACATTTTATGACTTTTTTTACAAGTCTCGGCATACGAGCAATTAATTTATTGATTGTTTCTGTTGAAATATTCTTCCAACTGTCTTTAAGTATCCGCCAAAGGTCTTTTTGAGAGGACGGACACCCGTCACGCACCTTTCTGTCCAGCTCTTCCCATAAAAGCTCTATGGGGTTGAGATCTGGACTTTGAGGCGGCCAGTTCATATTTTTTAATACCCCATCTGTCTCTTTTTGTTCTTAATATCCCCTACATAACTTTGAGCTATGTTTGGGATCATTATCTTGTTGGAAAATAAAGCCATTTCCAATAAGCCTTAACCCTGACGGAACAGCATTTTTTTCTAGAATTAATTTATGCTGCTCTTTTTTCATAGTACCCTGGATTTGCACCAAATCTCCAGTTCCATGGCCCGAGAAACATCCCCAAACCATAATAGAACCACCACTATGCTTCATTGTTGGCACTACACAGTCTGGCATCATGTTTTCATCAGCTCTGCGTCGCACAAAAACTCTACTTTTTGTACCAAATAGTTCAAACTTGGATTCATCAGTCCAAACAACTTTTCTGAAATCTTCTTCAGTCCAATCTTGATGGTCAAGGGCCCACTGCATCCGTTTCTTTTTGTTTTGTGGTCTTAACAGGAGTTTTCGAGCGGCAACGCGACCAAATAAATTAGCATCTCTTAATCTTCTTTTCACTGTAGTTAATGACACAGGTTTAGATCGGTATTTGTTCAGTTCAGCACGGATTTCTGGTGCCGTCAGCCGTCTATTCCGCTTGCTCGTGACAACGATAAAATGATCCTCGCTAGAAGTGGTAGCTCGCGGCCTTCCCGAACGTGGACGATCTTGATTACTGTTAGTCTCCTTGTATCGAATTATTGCATTATGAACACAAGTCTTCGACAGTTTTAGTTGTGATGCTATCGCACGTTCAGATTTGCCTTCGTTATGCAAAAAAACAATGGCAAAACGAATTTCACTACTGATTTCGGGTACTTTTCCCATTCTTAACACGTCTTTACACTACAAACTGTAAGTTGAGACTAAATTAAATAGAAAACGATAACTTCAAGAAAAGTCAAGTAAAAAACATGTTTAAACATGTTAAGATATTTTGGAATAATGGTTAACGCAAAACAAAATAACCACCAACCAAACCAATAAGTACAATTATAAGTTACAATAACTCTACCATCTGGTCCTTGCGCGGCACTCATTGATATGTTGAAACAATATGCCTTTGTAAAACGACGACTCAAAAATAAGCAATAGAATGACTTTTATGACACTATCTGGCAACAATGGAATGAGCACGTGTTCAAATTGCTTTTTTATCACAAGTATTTTTTAGATATTTCAATCGATTTGAAGATTTTTACAAGTGGTCTCAAACTTTTGGCCGGCAGTGTATATCATCTTCTTCATCAACCCATATACGCCCACTGCTGAGCACGGGTCTCCTCTACCATTGAGAGGGTTTAGGCCATAGTCCGCCACGCTGGCCTAGTGCGGGTTGGCGGTCTACACACCTAAGAAATTCCTAAGAACTCTTGGTGTGCAGGTTTTATCACGATGTTTTCCTTCACCGTTAAAGCAAGTGATAATTCAATTTGAATACACACATACCTTCGAAAAGTAAGGGGTGTGTGCCTGGGGTTCGAACCCGCGACCGCCGAGATTCTCGACCGCGCGCCTATACCTCGAGGCCATCACTGCTAGATCTACATGGGCTAATCTTAATGATGATAATGAACATAATAAATGATTATTATGAACTTATATTGTAAAGTTGCAGAGTTTGTTTGAAAGCTCTAATTGTTTTAAATCTAAATATTAATATCGCGTTAAAGTACATTATACCCCACTTTTCGACCCGTGTTTCTTTGGGGAAGTTGTTTACTTTCGTGGTCTAAACACCTATTTAAATTTTGCGGAAGGTCTAAAAATGACCCTGTTATATTAAATAGGTACTTATTATCAACTTTGACCCACCATCGCTTATCCACATAATGTTTTACATGTCGAAAGTAATAAAGAATTTCACACATAATGCAGTATTTTAAAACGCAATATTTTGGAACTACTAGATATTTTCTGTTTCCCATCACTAGTCGATATGCCAAAAGAATCAAGTTATCGTGAATGAGATATAATTGGGGAAGGACATGAGCTATGTACAGAGTTTATTCAAATACTAACAAAACAAGACCTGTATCTTAATATGGGGTCAGGACCACGTGTGTCACTGTTGAGTGTATTTATTTATTTATTACAATGAATTTCGTCTAAATCTTATGAGGTGTTTCATATCCATTAAATATTTAATATTAAACATTTATTTTATAACGAATCTTAATTATTTTCTACATCCCATGTTTAAATTTATGGTTCTCCCTGTTTTTATTTCATTCCTGCCATATTCTCTTCATAGTTTGTTTATTTATCAATAAAGTGGAGTGCAGATTAAATAAATTAAAGAATCGTGCTCAATGAAACTTGCTTCTCAACAAGATATAAAAATTCACTAAATGAGAATAATGCAAATACTTACCTATTTTATAGGTAATGGAGGATTTAGCGCACTGAATTATATGCTTAAATTGAATACGACTAATAATTGAAATATTATAAAAGCCGTAGAGATGAAAGATATATTTTCAATTATTGTCAAAGCAGTCGTTTGGATGACAATATTGACTAGTTGCGGCGTGTAGTGATATATTTACCGAGTCAGGGATGCATTGACATTTCATTTAAGTCGTAATGTTTTGGTAGAGTTTTAAAAGCACAAATACTTTTTGTATTCTTAATTTTACGAGATAAACTATTGAAAATTTTATGTATGCGCACATTAGACTAGTAAAGGTGATTATAAACCACCCTGGCGTTAAAAAAAATCCCGATAAAAATGAAAATTTAGACGTTTTTCTAAAAACTACATAAATTTTATGCCTATGATTATTATTATTAACGCCTGGAGGAATCACCTTAGTAATAACCTGCCTTAGATTCCGATGTCTGAATACACGCTGTATTAATGAATATTTCATAGGCCTTTTACCATTATTTATGCGTGGTCTGCTCAAGTAAATATTATTACACTTGGATTCCGAAGAATAGTTCTTCTATTATACTCACTCTATCACCGTCCACTGCTGAACGGTGGCCTCCCCAAGAAAGTAAGTATATTTAAGTACAAAGTAAGTCTTTTAAGTAACACCTGAAAAAATTTAATTGAAGTTGTTTTTTTTCTACATATTATCTTATTTAAATACTTATTGAGGAAGTGTAATTGCAACGTATATATTTTTTTTGTGCCAAAGTCAAGTCAAAGTCAAATCTCCACTATTTAAATAGACTTTTACAAGCTCTTTTGAATCGTCATTTTTTATGCTATTTTTTTTAAACTAGTGCCGCTTCGAAATGTGTTATCGCTGTGGAGAAGAAACGGCAAGAAACTCACTCAGCAACACGATATGCCATTTTTTTTTAAATAAATTATAATGATTACATAGTTACCAATTAAATATGTCATATGGATACAAATTGCAGCAACACAACCTCCGATCAATTTATTTATTATTTCGATTCAAGGAAATCATGATTCGATATAATTTCTCAAACTTTTATCCTGTACAGTTTGAACGAAAGAGTAATCTTTATCAGTCTTGGTTGTTGTCCACCAACCCGCACTAAACCCTCTCAATGGTAAAGGAGACCCATGTCCAACAGTGGGACGTACGTATGATACTTAAAGTCCCATAACCACTTAGAGGCCCTTCAAAAGAATTTGCTACGAGCCTCGGGTTTGCTTAATCCGGCACTGGCCCTGCCCCAAACAAGCGCAATTGAAGCCAATTGTCGTTGCGCTGAATGCAAGATGAAAGGCACAAAGGGTTCTGCAACAACGCACAGCTCATCGGACACTACATCTACTCTTGTTACCGACACGTTAAGTGACTTCGAACCCGAGCTGCGTGCTGATAGGAAGGTTCTTCAGCGGGTACGGAAACCCGAGCATTCTAGGAGATGGCGGACATCAGGTCTCCCAACAACCATGGAGATTCCTTCGAAAAGAGGATAGCTGCACTAGAGCAGCATATTTGCAATTGCACTGTCACTTCCAAGAGATTCGACGAAATGCTGGAAAAGTTTAACCACAAGCTGAATTACATAGAACAGGAACTCCTTGCAAATGACGCTGAGATCAACAACATACCGGAGAGCGCTGGAGAGAACCTAACACATACATTCAAGCTCACTGCTGCCACCCTGGGTGTCAGCCTGGATGATCGTGACATCGTCTGCGTAAATCGCATTGGAAATCGTATGAATGCGACTGTTTCGTCTGGTCTTTTCGAGACTCGTCATCGACCTATAGTGGTTCGCCTAACTCGCCGCGACCTACGAGATGCTTTGGTGAATAGCGCACGCGTCCGCAGAGGTGCGAATACATCGCATTTGGGCATATCAGGACCTCCGCAGCGGTTCTATGTCAATGAGCGACTGACGAAGCAGAACAAGCTGCTGTTTCGTCAAGCAAGAGATGCCGGACTGCAAAGGGGTTGGAAATTTGTTTGGACGAATCGAGGCCGGATACTTGCCAGAAGAACCGGCGATGATGTCGTTTGCTGGATCAGCAGTGTTGATGATATACCACGGTTCTTTGGCACTGTTGAAAATGCACAGTCGTCAAGCCTGTTTTAAAGTATTTGGTGTTATCATTCTCGTTTTAATGTTGGTGAAAACAAATGCGAATTTGTGAAATAATTCAATTAGAACGAAATGAATCGAAAGCAATCACAGTTTTGAAACTACATGGTACGTTCTAAAATAACATCCAATATTGGTTTACCAGAGGTTCTATTTATAATTTATCTGTACTGAATATTCAAATATCAATGTCACAATGTATTCATATTATATTCTTCATTGCTATAATTTTGTTACGTGAATGTACTCATGAAGATAATAAATATTTTTCTATGGTCTCCTCATTTTTAAAGCAGGCTCTCTTGCGATCGGACACGGCGAATTCTGGGTTATAACCATTCAGTTCATATTGTGGTAATGTGTGACGTACTCTCCCATGTAACTTAAATGTATTTCGCAGCCTTACGGAGCGGTCGAAGAGAGGAGCAAACATTTACATCAAATCATTTATTCACTGATCTCTCCGCATCCTGGCCTACCACAAGTAAAACAACTACTAATGCAAAAACTATGAATTTGCATAGAAAATTATTGTAATTGGCTCATCCTACCACAAGCATTAAAATATGTATGTGGTTGTTTGAAAATCGTATTGTTTTTTTAAATATTATCACTGCGTCTGTGACTGTCTTAGTTTTCAATCAAAGTCTTTATACACCCTGTATAATCTTACCTGTAAAAAAAAATAAACATCACAGCTAAATCATTTTTATAAAACGTTACCAAGCTGTACGGGCTGAGGTTCCTTTGCCTCGCCGGTAATGACAATGTCATTTCGCTAGGACAGTTTTATAAATTATGTGAATTTTAAATTTATTTTTATCTGTGATATTTTTTTTAAGATTTCGTATATCTACTAGCTGGCGCACACACGTCCAAGTATGAAACTTTAGATTTCATAACTAATATTATTCCACGTATTTGCCAAACTTTTTATCACTGCTCTGCCTATACTGGTCGTAGCTTCATGCTACATCGTCTATTGACTAGATAATATTAAATAGGAAGGCTATTTTCCTCAATAAATGGGTTATTGAACCCAATCATGTGTTTTTCAATTTGAAGTAGTCGTGAAATAAGTACGTTCCACCAAACGAATAAGCTCTTGAGATTTTGAATATTAAATGTATAGATTTTGGCGAAAAGAGGTTTTTTGTTGCTGATGATTCAATGAAATTTACAACATGCATTAATAATAGTAAATAATGACTAACTACCCTCCTATTAGGAAAAGACTTATCGGACAAAAACTATTATGTTCCACATGCATTGACGCCTGTTGCTGTCACTGCCATATCACTATAAACAAAAACAAAACTGACAAAAAGGCTTTTACGCAGTCGGTGGGATTTGAACCCACGCTCCCAGAGGGAAACTGATTTCTAATCAGTCGCCTTAACCGCTCGGCCACGACTGCTGTATTTCAGGTAATAAAATACTCGAACTCATTCGTCTGTGATTTGTATTTGAAAACGTGAATATGAGGTAAAAGGAGTGAAGATTATAGAGAAAGACCCCGGGAGCCCTAGTCTTGTTTTTATTCTACATAAGCTTAATATTTCTCAAAGCATTGTTTGACAGCCCCGAGGCTCAGTTGGCTTACAACATCTTGTGAACCGAGCGGCTGAGGGTTTCATACCCGTATCTAGACAAATATTTGCATGATCCACAAGTATTTGTTTCAGGTCTAGGGGTTCGTGAGACCGAAAGGTTTCCGAAGCTTTTATATTGTATGTTTTGAAAAATTAGTTTGAGCAGGTAAATTGGATAACCCTTATGGTAGCATAATTACGTTATTCCTACTTTACAGTATAAATACTGATAAGCTGCTGCCTGCAATTCCGAATACTTCGATTTTTTTTATCTGTGTTTAACACTTTTTTCACAAGTTCTCCGTTCCTTTTGGTCGTAGCATCAAGACCTATAACCTTCTCAATGAAAGGACTACTTAACACAAAAATATTTTGTTCAATTGGAAGACGTGGTTCCTGAGATTAGTGCGTTCAACCAAACATTCTCTTCAGCTTTATGTCATATCATAGATTAGCTTTCGTAGCAATCTCAAAGTAATTTTTAAACTCGCTGAGCACTAATATGTCGTTTTACAAAAGAGATGAATAATATCTGTAAGCATATTTACAATAGAATATATTCAAGTTATTTTATATAACTGGTACTCAGGTGGCTCACTCGCCCATTTGCCGTGTTTCCCATAAAAAAAACACGAAAAGTTAATAAGCGGCAAATAAATCAATTATTATTGCATGATTTCATACTATCTTATAATATGACCTATGTACATATACATAATGTTTAGAAAAGCCAACATCTACACAAGAAGACGTCATATTATGCTGTATATAAGAGAGCGTCCTAATAAGTAGTTACAGATATAATAAATTATTTATTGCCTTAAACTTATTTCCATAATTCGTTCTGTTAAAGCTAATTATTATGTTTAAATAATAGCAACATTAAACATACGAGTATGTAGTCATGATAGATATAATACCATTATTATGTGTGACTACAAATTATCGACTATTATTAAGTAGTGATGGTCTCGAGGTTAAACACGCGGTCGAGAATCTCAGCATCAGCAGGTTCAAACCTCAGGCACAAGACCTTTGACTTTTGAAAGTTATGAGTGTCTCCACAATGAATCATCGCTAATTCAATCGCTGGTTCAATTCAACCCCACTAAGACACAAGTTTGCGCGTTCACTGCGAAGAAGGATCCTTTTGTCATAGCGCCACAGTTCCAAGGAGTATCTCTTCAGATCTCCGAGAGTATTGGGATCCTCGGCGTCGAAATTTCCAGCTTAGTCCTGTTTAGGAGTCATTTGGAGGACAAAGCCAAATTGGCGAGTAAGAAGTTGGGTATCCTGAACAGAGCCAAGCGGTACTTCACGTCGGGTCACAGATTGTCGCTCTACAAGGCGCAAATCCGGCCGCACGTGGAGTACTGCTCGCATCTCTGGGCAGGAGCCCCAAAATACCAGCTCGACCCACTTGACTCCTTACAGCGACGGGCCGTTCGCATCATCGATGATCCCGATCTCACGGAGAATCTACAGCCATTAGGACTGCGGAGAGACTTTGGGTCTCTTTGTGTGTTCTACCGGTTGTTCCATGGGGAATGCTCCGAGGAACTGTTTGGGTTGATACCGGCATCGCCGTTCTACCATCGCACTACCCGTCACCGCAGTAGAGTTCATCCATATCACCTGGAGACGTACCGTACGCGTACGGTGCGTTTCCAGAGGTCATTTTTACCACGTACGTGCAAGCTCTGGAATGAACTCCCTGCCTCGGTGTTCCCCGAGCGCTATGACATGGCCTTCTTCAAACGAGGCTTAAAAAGAGCATTTTCCTCTCGGTACTCGGTAGGCAGCGGCGTGGCTGTGCCCTGGCATTGCCAAGTCCATGAGCGACGGTTCCGCTTACCATCAGGCGGGCCGTCTGCTCGTCTGCCTGCTAAGGCAATTAAAAAAAAAATAACTATAACGTTGAAGGAAAGAATCGTAAGAAAACCTGCACACCTAAAAGTTCTTAGGTATTTATTTGGTGTACAGTTCGCCAACCTACACAAGGCCAGCGTGGTGGACAAAGGCCTAAACCCTTTCAATAGTAGAAGAGGCCTGTGCCCAGCAGTGAGACTTGAGATAACTGCATTCGATTCATTTTTAACCTTCGTAAATATGACCATGTTTCTATATTCCGCTCTAAACTGAAATGGTTACCAATCCGCCAGCGCCGATCTCTGCGCGCACTTACTACCCTTTTCTCAATTCTTAAATCTCCTACTCCGCCCTCCTATCTGTCTCCTCATTTTCAATATCTTGGATGTAACCATGACAGGGATCTTCGCTCGTCTAACAATCTTCTTCTTTCGTGCCCTTCTCATAGCTCTGACTTTCTTCACTCTTCTTTTTTCATTCAGGCTATTCTTCTTTGGAATGCACTCCCCCTCGAAATCAGGATGTTGACAAGCCGTTTTTCTTTTAAAGTTAGAGTTTGGCAACTTCTATTTAAGCATATGTCAGAAGTATCTTAGTATATATATGTATGTAGTATGTTTATTTCTGTATTCATATTATATATTTTATATAAGTATGACGTTATGATGTATTTCCTATGTATATATGTGTGTATATTTATATTTATCTATGTATGTATAACTATGTATTACAATTTGCAACACCATTATTTATGCACCTATTCGTGTTTCTCTGCACCACCCTGAGGTTGACTGGCAGATAATACCTTCGGCATTAAGTCCGCCTTTATACTTAATTGTATATGAAGCATAAATAAATAAATAAATAAATAATTTTATTCTGGATAAACAATGGAATCAAGTCATAATCTGTTAAAAAATAAAACCCACGCAAAAAAAAAAAAAAAAAATAAGGACACCATAGACAATATCAAAGACCTTATCGATATAAATTTAAAAATATACCACTATAAAATTGCGATTCTCGTTACAACTTACTTTGCAAATATAACCGACATTAATCTTACACCTCTTGTGCTCTCATAGCCCTATTAGGATGCAAATCTGACAATTATACTTAGTGTAGAGGGGTGAGCGAAACCGTTTCAGAAGCCGGCCGCCAGATGGCGCTTCGGGATCAATATGTCGTGAGGACGCCGCGGGTCGAGCTCCCCCGGGTTGTACGACGACGCCACGCGAACCATACAGACGTGCCGTGGTCGGAGCAAATCTACTATCGAGAAACCATCATACAACAGGTAAATTCAATCAGAAATTTCTATTAGAATTTCTCTTAAAATCTTTGCGTAAAATCATGTGCTTTGACTAATTTATGAACAGAATAACAATGTATAGTTTTGAATATTTCGATAAAGGTTTCATATTTAATATGTAGTCGGTGGGATCAATAACAGCTCGGGCAATGGCGGCGAAAATTGCAGTGCGCATGTGCAATATTGCTGAGGGAATTTGAACCCAATGTATGTGGCGTTTGAAGCTATTTCGTTTTGGTTTTTGTGTCCTTTTATTCAAAAAAACAACCTGTTTCCTCTGTACAAAGTTAAGTTCAAATGCGAAAATTTGCTACTCTGTTATTTATTATAAGTATGCTTGAGGCTCGCGTTTAAATTTAAGTATAATGCTTAGCGTGTATAGTGTAAAATTACGGTTAGCTGGCATATTTGCGTCGACTCATGAGGAATTATCGTAGTCTATTTATCCATTGACATTATTATCCCAAGTACCTACTAATATTAGTTGAGTAAATGTTACAATTTCTTTTGGCCTCTCGGTAAAGGAGTTATCGACCGTGCTATTTTAAACTCACAATCGAAACCACTTCTGTATCGTTGAGATCGCCATATTGAATTTTATAGTAGAGGGAAATTGTCGCTACATGGTGAAGTCGTAGGTGAAATGAAGCATATTGTCTTCGATATTTGATAGTTTTCGTTATTCGGTATAAGTATTTCGATTTTACTTCCATAGTGAAGTCTGAAAACGGAAAGCCAGTAGTGCTTTGTTCATTTAACATGGAATTTAATCATTTTCAATGTACTTTTTGCCAAATTTTGTTTATGATTGGAACATTTATAAGCTGTTGTATTTGTTTATCAAAATAAGCAATCACGCTTCGTTGACTGCACCACTCTTAAACAAAGAAAGGGCGCGGAAATAAAATGTTAGTTGAATTAAACATATTTTTTAACTTAAAAATCAATCTTAATGATCTACTAACTTTTATTCTCAACACGCACTCAAGACTTGCAATAAAGAATAAAGTTATGTATTTGCATTTCATATTAAAATTTATTTGATGGTGCCGTAAAGCCAACTCAAAATTTTCCACCATTATATTATCCTTAGCTTTTATAAGTCGTAGTATACGGAAAAACAATTGTTCATTCATTGCTAAGCGTGATAGATATGATAAATATGTATCATTATTGTAGTAAATCTTAACCAGACTACACTTTACATATACTACAACTACAAAAACTTAACAGAAGACCCTAAATTATTCTTTTGCTCGCACTATTTGTTTAAATGTTATTTCATATAAAAATTATTGTCTATTCCAGGTGCTGGCTGCAACTTCGTGGCAAGCCCCATAGCTGTGACAGCAGCGTCTTCAACTGCCGTCGATTGGCCGACGCCATTCGAAGGCAGAATGGCTGCTAATCAACGCATTTTCGAGCCTCGACCAGGGCCCTCGCGAGAATACTCAGAGCCCGTGGAAATGAGCGAACTAAGCTTGGAGAATCTGGAAATTTCCCAAGACAGCACCGAACCCGTAGAGGTGACAATTGTGAGCACTGAGTCTCCAGAGAACTCACAAGAGTACTCAGAGCCCATGGAGATGGGTATACTGAGCTCAGAGGCTCTCGATGTCTCGCAAGACAGTACTGAGCCCGTGGAGGTAACTATCGTTAGCACTGAGTCTCCCGAGAACTCGCAAGAGTACTCAGGCCCCGTGCCGATGAGTCTACTCAGCTCAGAGACTCTGGAAAGCTCGCAAGACTCCACTGAGCCCGTGGAGGTGACTGTTGTGAGCGCGGACACTCCCGAAAATTTTCAGGAGTACTCAGAGCCTGTGGAGATAAATCTACTTAGCTCGGACAATTACGATATCTCCCAAGATAGCACCGAGCCCGCAGAGGTAACTATTGTCTCAGAGTCTCCCGAAAGCCCTCAAGAGTACTTCGTGCCCATGGATATAAGTCAACTGAACTTGGGGCCCCAAGAGAACTCGCAACAGTACGCTGAGTTCGTAGAGATAAATAATGGAAGCACAGTGACTTATGAAGGCCTGCAAGAGTACACTGAGCCTGTAGAGATAACCATTGTTGGCGCGGAGGCTTCCGACAGCTCCCAAGACGAGGCCGTAGAGATAACTATCGTGGACACAGATACATCCGACAGCTCGCAAGACTACGCTGGGCCCGTGAAGATGACTTTCGTCAGTCCAGAGACTCCTCCCGTCACGCGAGTCTACTCAGCGCCCATGACGAAGAGGCTAGAATTCACAGAGAGTCCCGAAAGTCCACCTCCGAACGAACAACCCGAGGGGGTAGATCTGCTGAGTTCGGAAACCCTTGACCGTTCCTCACCCGAGATGTGGCCTGAGAAGATCCCGGGCATTTCCAAATTCACGCCACGAATACTAAAATCTCAGCAGCAGACCCCACCCTGGAAACAGAAGCTGGGCAAGGAAGATATGCAGGAGATGTACAGACTGGCTTCTATGCCGATAAATAGCTTGATTGCTGAAATAAAGAAGCTACACGATTTGGCATATCAGCTCGGCCAAGAAGAAGCCAAAGAATTGACCCGTGGCAGATACTTGAACATATTCGGGAACAAGTCAAAATGTTAAACTCACAGCCGCCAGGCAATCATTGTATCAGTATTTCTGGATATTCTTTTAACAAATCTTTGTCTGAATCATGTGCGTAAATAAGAAATATGACTATTCTTTGATTGAATGTATTAAGGAAGATCGGTAGGTTTTCGAAGATGTGTAACAGTATGTATTTAAAATCACGTACTTGTTACGCTACAGAAGATAATTTATTATATTTAATTTTCTCGGATGAATCTAGTAATGGGTTAAACAGTAACATGTATAATTTTACTCTTTAAATAAAAACTTTCCAAAATGATAGTACCAGGGATTCTAATAGGATCTACCCCATTTATAATATATTGCTATGGAAACTGGTATAATCACTAAAATTATTATACTTTTTCAAACAACATTACCTTGCTCAAAGCAGACAAAACCTACCGATCGTCTTCTCTAAACTGTGTAAGTAGGTTAATCTTCTATATACATACTTCAAAGTTACGGCCTTTTTTATATACGTTTGTAAACTACTTGAACATTAATACTTTGTCTGGATTCCTCACACGTCACCGGTAACTAGTACAGTTCAATAAATGTGCTTAATTTAAAATCACTAACGTTTATAAGTAAGGCCGTCAAAAGTTTATTATATAATTTATATGACTAAAGACCTTAAAAAGAGACTGTGATTATGCTCGACCCCTTCTATCCATACATTGGTTTAGAATTTGTTTTATTCTGTGTGATTATGAATTCAATTGTGTACAAACGGGCACTAAAGAAGCAAGCCTAAATTTTTGTTACTATTTTATGGACTAAAGATGAAACGTCTCACTGGGCACGGGCTTTCTCGACAACTTGAGAGGGCTTAGGCCATAGTCCACCACGCTGGCCTCGTGCCGGCCGAATGTTTGTTTATCAACAAGCATAGAAGTGGGGCGACGAAACGGCTTATCACAGTCTCACCTATCAGCTAGGTATGGGAGAAACCAAAGCTAGAGTAAGATTTTATTAAGTGTTAGAACTAAGATACTCGTACTCAAGTAATTCCATTATGGTATGTAATATTTAGTGGAATATAATCTCAACGTATCAAGTAAGAAAGTCCCTTAGGGGCTGTTTGACTATAACTCCTTATCCTTACTTTTTTCAAACCAGGCAGCATTTTTTTTGGATTTGAGAATCAGCTTTTTTTGGGAAGGATTATGATCTAAGGAAAGTTAAGGTATAGTTACATGTGGACTTGGTGTGCCTTTAGAGGTAGTATCTTTTGGAAATAATTTTTTGGGTTGGAAAGGGGAGATTTAGAAAAAGGAAGGGGAAAAAATGGAATTTAAAAAGGTTGAGAACCTCATCTAAAATCGAATTTTCTATACTTTTATTGCGTTTCGAAGTAATATTATTTTATAATTTTTAATCTAAGCTTAAGTTGAAGCACACTTTGGACGATTTTATTAATAATACGATCTATTTGGTATAAATACAAATGGATGTAAACTCTTTAGTGTAAGCGATATGTCTCTAAATGTACCGTGTCACTTACTGTATATCATATGATAAATAAACGAATGAATAAAAAGCGTTGTTTATTTCATCATTAATAATGTATTTTTTGGACATTTCTCGTTTTATTTTTAAAAAGTTATTAATGTCATTTTACTCATTAGGTAATGTACTTTCGATATCAGTTTAAAGATTTTTGATATCTGTAGTAGTCACGGAATAATCGCCTGTGCACACTTGACGATTACACCCGGTGTAGACACAATGATGTTTTGATCATATAAAATTTATAAAGATTAATGGCCTTAAATAAACGTTTGTTACACGTACATATGCTTCATAAGCAAAATGGTCATAGATTTTTTCAATTAGAAAATTCATGGGTATTATGCTAGGGTTACAGAACCTGATCTGACAGTCATGGTAGAACTTTAAAACGCCTTCATAAAAGTCAAAGCCTGCTCTTCACGGTCACGGGCCTTCTCTCCAGCTGGGAGAATTGAGGCCTTTGTACACCAGGCTGATCTAGTGCAGGTTGGCATTATTTTTATTAATAACTAGCTTTTGCGCGCGACTTCTTCGACGTAGACTACAGGTTTGAGATTAATTGGATGTTATTATACATTTATAAAACTTCCTCTTCAATCACTCTGTCTATTAAAAAAAAAACGCATCAAAATCCGTTGGGTAGTTTTAACGATTTAAGCCTACATAGGGACAGACAAAGAGACTTTGTTTTATGCTATGTAGTGATAATTGCAGGAAGACGAGTAGGGTGATACACGAATGAAATAAAATTTAAGACGTACAATTTATTAGACATTTCTTAATTAAATATTCTGGTACATACATGAAATTAACAGTAAAATATGAAACAACATCAGGAATACCATATGCAATGTATTAATAACATTTAGGAATACCAATAAAAACGTAGTAATGCAAGAAAAAAACATTTTTCACTATATTTAGAAGTTCCTGCTTAAGACATTATTGCATACATAAATTCCATATCAGCACGCCTACGTCCCACTACTGGGTACGGGTCTCCTCCACAAGTAAGAGAATTACAACTTTTATATGAGCAGTCAAAGTAAAATTATCTTTATTCAAATATACTTTCACAAGTTTTTAAAACCGTCAAAAATTAATTAATTAAACCGTCAATTATTATTATTTATTTAATGTTTTAATATTTACAAAAACAAATAAATAAATGAAAATCCAAGACTAAAAAAAAAATCTAACTATTTACATGTTCTTGCCTTAGACAGTATTGCATACATAAATTACATATCAGCACCTTCATCCCACTACTGGGTACGAGCCTACTCTACAACTGAGAGAATTTAGGCCTTAGTCCACCATGCCAGTCCACAGGCCACGGGCCAGCCCGGTGGGGGATGGTGGACTACACAGCTAAAAAATTTCCAAGAACTTTTAGATTCGCAGGCAAAGTAAAATTACCTTTATTCAAATATACGCTCACAAGTTCTTTTGAAACTTCGATATTTATATATTTATTTTCATAACATTTACAAAAACAAATAAAAAACCAAGATACAGGTAAACATTTTTACACTATTTACAAGTTCTTGCGTTAGACATTGTTGCATACATAAATTTCATACCATCACATCTAGGTCCCACTATTGGGCGCGGGCCTCCTCTACAACTGAGAGGGTTTAAGCCTTACTCCACCAAGTTCATCGTCAATTTTAAACTAAAATACTCCCGTTAAAATCATTGCAGGTTTCCTCACGATGTTTTCCTTCACCGTAAAGTAAGCAGTATTTCATACATAACTTTGCATTCAGAGGTGTGACTATCTCACTACTCTAATAATATTTTTAACACAACTTTTTACATACAATACATGTTTATAACTGAAAGTACTATTCAATATCATAAAAGAAATAGTTTTTTCGGCGTTGAGAGACCATCCGACGTGCGCGCGGCTACTACTTTTCGAATTACGGCTTCTGCTAGGCTGAAACCTATATCTTGTGACCTATGGTTCGACGCGCAATGAGTAGCTCTATCCAAAGAGATTAAAATGTGGAAACCACCAATTTTCGACTTGAGGAGTGTTGTTAGATATTTATCACTCATCAAAAAGCATCGTTCGGTTATGGTAATATTTTGAAACGAATAAAAAAATTAGGACACATCGACACTACAGAATTAGTAAAATATTTTTAATGTGAGAATGAAGTTAACAGTTAGACTCGTTTCGCCACTATTCAGAATACGTAGAGTAAACTAACGTAGAGTAAAGAGTTGCTATACTGATTAGCATACAAGTGATAGAACAAAAGCAATTTCCCAGAAACATGAAACTAATAAACATTTATCTTTCTCGCTGAGTACGATATTATTAGCCCCTATTTATTTACTTGAATACTAAAATCCATATTACTCGCTTCATAGTCTTCGCAGATAGTCGATCATGTGACTTTTGAAAGCAGAGAAACGTTAAATGGCAAATTATCATTTGATAATGTTTATACATTAAACAGTTCACATGTTACAATCATTACTATTCGGCTATTGTAACCACAGTAGGCATAGCCTGTGTTGAGGGTATCATATAATAAAACGTTATTTTATTTGACGTGGCTGACTTCCACAAATTAAAAGGATTTTAGATGTACAAACACATTTGTATTTAGTATGTAAATAATCGTATTTATCATTAAATATCTTTTTTAGTCGAATAATGTTAAATATTAAAATTTTAATAATATAATCTTGGATCATCATGATTGCCATTGAGTAATATAGTATGATACAAATTATTGGATACAGTTGGCAGTGCCGTAACTAGCCTTTAATGCACCCGGTGCGAGCATTCAAAACTGCGCCCCTGAATAATGCTCTAACCAGGCTTAGCTACCATGCATGAGATAAAACTATTCTTGGCATTTCTGCGCCCCTCCAGGGTCTGCTCCCTGTGCCTGGGCACTGCTGGCACCGCCCTAGTTACGCCACTGACAGTTGGTATTATTCTGATTAAAAAATATTTTGACGAAAATATCAGATATCAATGTCGACATACACCATCCTATTAATTTTTACACATAAAACTATGAAGACTTAATCTAAGATATTAAATTTGCTTGTCCTTGCGCGTAAGTTGGGAGTATTTCCTCCATCTACTTAAAATTCTACAAAAAAATTGAAAGAAAATTTCTCCATATTCACATATTTAGAGTATATCTATCTTATCACTGCCCGGATAGAGATACCTTCACAACTTATGTACTTTTGTACGAATTAAGTTGGATATAGATGCTATAACTTTTTATTAGCAGTGATATACGTAATAAAATAATAGGATCCACGAAAAATACTTAGTCTAAGTACTTAAGACATGCTTAATGGTAAAAGCTTTACGGCTCCTCTTCTCTTTAGAAGGAAGTCTTGCGCTTGGCGTGACAGTTTCAGGAGTGTTTCTCATCTTTTTTCTCATCATGAGTGCCAGCCTCCTGCAAAAAAAACATGACATTTCATTATATATATAGTCAGCCTATCGCCGTCCACTGCTAAACGTAGGCCTCCCCAAGAAAGCGTCAATCATCCCGGTCTTGAGCAGTCCTCATCCATCTGTTACCCGCCCTTCTCAACTCATCGGACCATCGTGCTGCAGGTCATCCTACATTACTTTTATTATACTTTCATAAAATGTTCATTTATTTAGTTTTATTTAAATTTAGTTTGAAATTCTTTATTCAAATTTTATTTTCAGAGGCAAAAGTTTTTAATTTAATGGCAAACTCTACATTATGCCGACTTTGTCTCGTAGAGTGTTTGTCGGTATTTCTGTTTAATTTACTGTACAAATATTGAATGCTATCGAAATAAGATTTCTATTATTCACACATTTTTTTATACTCGTAGTATACAATTTTTAAAAACAATTATATTATTGTAATTATGTTGGTTACAGTATAAACACTTACAAGGTTACAGTATAAGCGTCAAAAGAGTCCAGTAATAAAACTCTGTTAATATTTTTTCTAAAATTATTGTCCTTTTCATTAAAAATATTAAATCGAAAAGAGACAGTGACATCACCTGATGTTCAATGCAAAAAAATGTAGACTAGAAACAATTGACTCTCGGTATGTTACCGTAAAAGTTTACACGCTAAAATAAACATACTTGATGTGACGATTCAGCTTTCTATTGCGTTTCTTGAAGGGTCGCGTTACTCTCCCGTTCTTAGCTCGAGCTCCCATCTTAGTGTCTGCGATGAGTTGCGGAGACGACACGCAGATTACAGCATCTATAGACAACAAAACAGCATTAAAACATAATGCTTATTAATTTCCTACACATCATTTTAAATAAAGATGATTTTAGAAAAGGTTTGAAAAATGTATAAGAATTGATATAATAAATAGTTAATTATTAGTTACTAAATTAATTCTTATACATTTTTCACTAAGGAGTCACAATCGTAAAAAATTTTCAATATAACAAAATTTAAAAAATAATTTTCTACAACATCTATTCTTTCTTAACTAAATTTAAAAACATTAATCATAACGAGCACGCTAAAGAACCAAACACATCCATAGAAGTGATGATAGTTAAGTCATTATTTCCAACGATCCTGGGACTACAGGGTGGCCACAACCAGCGGGCTTCCCTGTAGGGCCAGGACTGAATCTCACTGAATTCGAGAGCTGCATCCCGCCGGGGCAGGGGTAAGGGGGTGGCGCAGCAATGAGAAAGGAGGTGGGATGGAGGAGCGTGCGCAGTAATGCAATGCATAGACACTACGCCGCCTAGATGGCTTTACGGCGTAAATCTATGGGCTGTATAGTTCGATTTAGGTGGGCAGAGATGTAGTTACACCTGCGCTTAAGTAGGTGTATTTTTAAGTGAAAAATTGGGGGAGCCTTTTTACAACTTTAGAAATGAAAAATGAGATGGGATGGAGTGAGTGTGCGCAGTAATGCAATGCATACACACTATGCCACCTCGGTGGCTCTACGGCGTAAATCTATGGGCTATATAGAGCTCGATTCAGGTGAGCAGAGATGTAGTACACTTACGCTTAAATAGGTGGATTTTCAGGTGAAAAATTGGGCGAGACATTCAAATAGAAAAACCTAGTAACTTAAGTTTTAATTGAACTGACGATCACGATGCAATCGGGTAAAGTATTTCTGTTTCTTGTTTCACTGTTTCGCATGTCATATCTTCAGTAGTGCGACATGTATTTCAACAAGTCTACCTTCGAATTTACCCCTATACTGAAGCCACCCAAATCCTCCCCTTTCCCGGGGTTTTATCTCCCCAGACACCCCCTAGACTGCAACGCTCGCGCCACCGTGCGCCGCATCCCGAACCAACCCGAATATTGATCCCACCCCCAAACCCTTGCAGTCTAAAATTGGATTTACCTGACATTCATCCAACTAAGAGTAATAACAGTAAGGATACAATGAAAAGGACAATTTATATCTTAAGATTATTTACAGTACATTTTATAGAAAACATATTTCGTGTAACAATATCCAATAGAAGAGTAACATTTTTCTAAATTATTTACTCACATCAACACCGCTACTGGTAAAAACAATCCTCTCCGTTTTTCTTTTTTAAACACAATACACCAGTTATCAGACTGTTCGTAACTTTACACTTAAATTCCTCTATCTCACGTTCAATTTTCATATATATTAAAATACACAATGTATACAGGGTGCAGACATATTTGTGGCAAATAATGAATTTCTGCGTCTTGGAACTACAGGGTAGTGCACGTGCGGTCGACTGCCCTGTAGACCCAGAACTGACGTCTCCCGGGCCTGGCCTGCCCGCGCAGGTGGGAAAGGGGTACTGCGCAGGAGGGGGGAGCAGTCTGGAGTTTGACGGGATATTGCAATGTATCGACGTATCTCGCTTGCAGCGGATAGGGTTGCCAGTAACGCCAGGATTTCAGTCAGTCTTGTGTGTTATAACTTTATCAATTAAGCATATAAGATATACGTTAATACCAATTGAAGACTAAAAGACCTAAAGGAAAATCTCGTGGTCTCGCGGTACAAGTATGTGCCGTACGATCTAGAAGACCTGGGTTTGATTCCCGGGTCGGGCAAAGTGTTATTGGATTTTTCCTTTAGGAAATTCTTAGTAGCAGCACGGAGTCTGGAAATAAGCCCGAAAAGGAATACAGGCATCGATTTATGTATGTATGTTAATACCCTATATACTTAGATAATTTTGGATAAGACAATACCTGGTTGAAATTTAGCCATTTTGGTTTTTATCAAAGCTTTTTTATGCTCTGTTGATGGTTATCAAAATGGTATTGGTTTGAGCAATATTTTTCTCTTATTACTTTATAACTATATGATTAGTAAACCCCCTTTATCAGTTAATAGGGACAAAGCCAAAGAAACATACATTCACACGAAGGAACGCAACATCTTAAATAAAATGAAGTATGTACAAAAAGATGATCTGATAGTAATAAAAAAATCCTAGAAAAAAAGTTTGATAACAGCAGTACGTAAAGGAAAGGGATTGTGAGCAACAGGTCTTTTACTCCGCAACCTCCCTGATAAGAGTTAGCCGGGACTTAAGTATATTTCCCTTTTACGCACCTTAAAGTACCTATTACATCCATCTTTTATGTAATGCGTAGTTTTTTTCGTAGTACATGATTATAAAGTGAAAAAAAATGTTGTTGATTATCATTTTACACTTCCACAATAAAACGCTTGATTTTGATACAGAAATACCTAAGTATTTCTCTTCTTCTTCTTCATCAACCCATATTCGCCCATTGCTGAGCACGGGTCTCCTCTACCATTGAGAGGGTTTAGGCCATAGTCCGCCACGCTGGCCTTGTGCGGTTTGGCGGACTACACACCTAAGAAATTTCTAAGAACTCTTAGGTGTGCAGATTTCATCACGATGTTTTCCTTCACCGTTAAAGCAAGTGATAATTCAATGTGAATACACACATAACTTCGAAAAGTCAGAGGTGTGTGTCTGGGGTTTGAACCCGCGACCTCCGAGATTCTCGACCGCGCGCCCAAACCTCGAGGCCATCACTGCTAGGTATTTACTTAAGTTAAAATTTAAGTAGATCTTTATTATCTTCTTGTAATATATTTTGACAATTTTTTCTCGTTAACCTATGCCGCAGCATAGATCAAAATATAGAATTATGAATTCATTACAGCCTGATACTATCCTTCCTTCCCATATTGTACATCATTTAAAAAGGAACTTATTAGTGTTCAAAAAGAATTATCACATATTGGTGAAGGCAAACATCGTGAGGAAACCAGCCCTCCTCAAAGTTCTTAGAGATTTTTTAGTCGTGTAATCCACTAACACGCACGAGGCCTGTGTGGTGGGCGGACTTGGGCCCAAACCCTCTCAGTCGGACGTTATGGACTGATGATATATTTAAAAATAATCATTTTCTTACTTGTCATCAAAACGCTAAGTTTACATTTCAGTTTCCTTCGGTTATACTTATCTACACTAATATTATCGTAAAATGTTTAAGAGTTTGTGTGGTTATTTTAAAGCGCTAATCTCGGGGACTTACTGGTTCTGTACTGTCCACTTATTGATTAGGGCTATAACTATATGGTAAATGGTCACCCTATTATCGGAATAAAAGCAGGAAAACATAGTTAAAATTTTCGCATATGGAATTACAAACAGATAGTCGCAAATACAATTAACTCGTAATGATTAAGTTAATACATATTCATAACAAAGCTACGGGAAAATATAGGGGGACTAATTGGTATAACAATTATCATCATCATCATCATCATCAGCCTTTATTCGTCCACTGTTGGACATAGGCCTCTCCTATGGCACGCCACTGGGCTCGATCTTCTATTTTCTAATTATAAACAAATATTTTTTTCTTATTTTCTTAATTTAATAGTTTTTAATTGCAATATGTAAGGCAAATAACACCATTCACATGTTTATAAACTAAGTCATTTGGAACAAATTTAGACTCTATTACGACTGACCCATTGAACCTACATATTCGAAATTTGGCAAAGTTAAAACGCTTCTTATGTAACTTAGAATTCAAATAATAACTTGAATTACCTCCTAAGTCAAAAAATTCGTTGTGTAAATTGTAACAGTTATAATTTTAAATTTTTCTAACAGGACCGTGGTGCAGTTGGCTAGACACCAGCTTGCGAAACGAGCGGCCGCGAGTCCGATCCCCGGACCGAGACAAATGTTTGTATGATCACAAATATTCGTTTCGGGTCTGGGTGTTTTGTCCGCCCAAAAAGTCTCTCGTAGTTTCTGATACCCACGACGCAAGACTTTGTATTTTAGTGTGGGGTCAGAACAATGTATTTGACCGTTCGTTGAAGATTTTTTATTAGTTACTAACAACCAATCATAATACCCAGAAACAAGAAATTGCAAATACTTTTGACTAAACCTTTAAGCTTTGAAACTTCATTCAACCGAAGCAATTTGACAAATTATATGAAAATATCCTGACTCCACGATAAAATTATAAAACAGACATTACACAGTTAACGTGTAACGCTATTGAGCTTTTGTGTACGTGCCGCCACTGTCTTTAAATATCTTGTCTAAAGTTTACAAAGATTTGAGGAAAATACTGAGCTATAATTTGCTATCCTGCTCCACTTGGGTATCATCTATTTTATCATAGCTATGAAGTTGGGTAGTGGCTAAAGAGCTCAATCATTCCCAGAGCATCTTTGAAGTGGCTGAATCTATCAGTTTCCAAACTAAATTACTAAATTATTTACCTTATTATTTAAAATTGTGTACGCTTAATTACAAAAGCTATTAGTTTGTAATTTTAGGTAGGCTGTTAGATAATAATACACATATATGCTGCGTAATTTGTAATTTCTTGTATTTTCTTTATTTGCAAGACGTAATTAAAGAGTTATTTAATTACCATTACGAATGAAGCCAAAAAAATAACCCCTTTTTTATCGTCGTCTTTAACGCCCGCGCCACTTATACACTCATAGGAGTGTATACCCTACATGTATACACATAGGTTCCAAAATCTTTCAACGCCTGGATCTACAGGGTACCGCTCGACCGCTGGGTACCCCTGCAGAACCAGGAGTGACGCGGGCAGCGGCCAGCACCGCGAGGTCGCCGCGCCGCCCGCCCGCGCACCGGGGGAGGGGTGCATCGCAACGGGGGGGGGGGGTTTAGTCACTCCGATGCAATCTGTGTAATCTTTTACAGCAATATCAGTAAGATTGAAAAAGGAACATATGTTTTTAGCTGCTAAATTTGAATTTTGATTTGGTGGCCATTTCTAAAAATGTCTAGGTATTTTTTTTAGGTTGAAGATTATCGTACGCAAGAGGGGGGGGGGGGGGATCAGGATTCACTCCGGTGCAATCTTTGTAATCTTTTACAGCAATATCAGTAAGATTGAAAATGGAACTTTTTTTCTAGCTGCTGAGTTTGATGTTGATATGGTAGCCAGTGTTAAAAATGTCTTAAGCTAATCTTTTGGGTTGAAGGGAATCGTAATGCCATGAAAATCCTTTTCGCCTGATCCGTTTATTTTTATTTATCCATCTATCGCCGATGTACATAAAAATCGTTATAATGGAATTGTGTAGTCATAAAAATGACCATTTACTATTTTTCTAAACGTGGTCTGCTAGGGATACGTCTGAAGTATACTTTTTGCAAATCAGAAATTTTGTTACTTCATAAAAATGTTCAATTTTTAATTACAACACTTATATAAAAAGTATTGTACGTATGTATATCAAAAGGGAAAAAAGGATATCCATGGCCACTTAGTCAGCTACCATCTCCTTATAATCTAAGTATTTATTGTTATTCACATTCCGTCCGACTCTGATGATCTCGGACGCTCATAGGGATAAAATTTGTTAAAAAAAATAGATAAAACCATTACAAAAAAATACATAGGATTTTTTTAACAGTTTTCCCTCCGATGAATGTAGGGCATAATTTACTATTTAGATTTACATCAGTCTGAAAATTGTAGATTTTTGCTTGATGTTGCTTGCCGCTGGCTTGAATGAGTCGTACTTACAAATATATCTGCACTTACATGGTAAAGCCCTGAATTTATTATAGTAAAACAAATGATTTCTTGTCATGTGGCTCAATCGCTAGTATCTATACACAATATCATCATTTATATCAACAGGTCCTACTTAAAATATGTTTGAATAAGCACTACTGGGTTTATATAGTCAGCTTATCGCCGTCCACTGCTGAACGTAGGCCTGAGAAAGCGCCAACCATCCGGTCTTGGTCTTGGCATCTATAAACCACTGGGTTTAAAAATTCATAATGTTATGTACATATATGTAACAAAATTATTGCTTCATGGTGTTGGAGCAAAAAAACTGCACCGTGCTGGGTAGAGGTCCTTTTACTTCGTTGTTCGGGAAGTGTGATTGGGTTTTTCCATTGGAAAAATCAGTTATTTCCTAATGAGATAACCTAATAACACTTTGCCCGTATATCGTACGGCTCTCACACCCATCCCGTAGATTATTGTTAAAAGAAATAAAAAGTATCACCAAGCTATTCGCTTAACTTATAACATATTTGAAATATATGAAAATATTTGAAATAATTTTAGTACAGACAAAGTAAAGAAATTATGAGCTGAGAACGTGATATTTACAACTCTTTAGTATGAATTTCTGCATTAATCATATGTACTTAAAACTTTATCTATTGACGTTGGATACGAAAACCTATAAGAAATATATATAATGAAGAAGTAGAAGGATAGAGATAAAATTGATTATAGCGGAAGGAATGCACTTATATAGATAGACTAGATGGAATGAAAAGGAGGTGGGTTTATTGAGTGCAGTGTATTAGGAAGAAAAGTATAGATAATGTAGATGTTTTAGATAGGCAATGTATACTATGTGTGCGATGGGACAAAAGGCAAGTGTATTGTGACCAGAGGTATCGATCCCGGGATCCCGAAGCCCGGGATCCCCGGGGTATGCTTTCGGGTGAGAAGTTTGATGCGTTGTTATTTCTAAGATTTTATTTTCGTGGCTTAAATATGTAATTTAAAGTTCCTATATTTATATTTTATTTAAAATATCTCTTTTGCATAGTCATTTTTATAGTATTTGTTTATTTTATCAGAAGAAATTATAATTGTGTTTCATTTTTGAATGTTTAAGTACTTATTTAAAATAAAAGATTGATTTTAATATGTTTTACTTTCTTTTTGTTACCACTTTTTATTACTACCCGGGATCCCGGGATTACAAAAATCGACCGGGATCGAATCCCCTAATTGTGACTCATGAGTATTCACAATGTATTGTCTGCACACCTATAAAATATTGGGAATGTATTAGATAAGTAGATTTACTACAATTCGATATGATTGCTAAATAAATCTGTTTTGAAATTTATTGGATGTATTGGGAGTCATAATTGCAAAGAACCTACCATAAATACTGCTTGTGTTCATATGAAAATAACGAATAACTTAATATGTTTTAGGAGCAAGGCATACTTCAAATAGTAAATTCACTGAACAGTGAAATACATACTTCTGACTCCACACTAAGATACAACTCCGATGTCGTGTGTATCTACAGGAGACTTTTGAGTTTTGAGACCCAGACTCGTAACAAATATTTGTAGGAGCTGGTGTGTAAACAACTGCACCAAGAGGATGTCGATTGCTTGTATAATAAAGGAAAACCTATAGTGTGAAAATTTTCAAATTAGACATAATACTTCAATTGTTCCGAAGAACGAAGACACCTGATTTAAATGTTTCACAATCGATATTTTTCCTTTTGATAAAACAAAAGGACTCAATATTTTGTCTTCCTAAAATTCTGTTTTAAAATGTAATTATTAGATAAACGTCAAAATTTTTATTTTTAATAACTTTTTGATGCCAATGTGTTTGTAATCAGCGTAGCTATTACCAACCATAGTTTTCGATCACGGTCCGAATAATTATTTTATCAGGGTTAATACCCTGTATATGGTTTATCATGCATAGAGTATATATGTATATTTAGAAGCCCGGATGTACAGGGTACCACACGTCCAGTGGGTATCCCTGTAGAGCCGGGAGTGCCGTCGGCTGGACGCGGCGCCCGCGCGCGCACCTGTGGGAGGGGAATGCACTGTGCGAGGGATGACGTAGACTATGTGCTATAAAATATTTTAGGCAAAAACCACTTTTTTACATTCATAAATTTGTGTCTCCTTAGGATAGGGACTGCCAAATGCCACGGTCAAATACGCCTCTTTCGCTTCCTCCACTGACAATCTCTTTATGCATTTTTTTAATTATATATTTTTGTGAGCTTATTTTGTGTCCTAGTGCTGGGCGAACACCGCCTGTGTATTTTTCTAATTGTCGTAATTTTAAGCCATTTTCCTTCGTAGATATTATATGTGGCAGCCATTTTTCCGTGACATTTTTATAAGACCAAACCAAATATTATTTGGTATGAATTGTAGCTTTAAATACAGGAATATTTATAAAAAATATGATTCTTAAAAATTTAATTTGCAACGCTAATTGTACTAGTATTTCACAGACGCCTTTAAAAAGATATTTTTTTATGGATTTTGTCAAATGGGAAACACAGTAAAATAATATGTAGAGAGGAACTGTTTTCAATCAATTTAAATAATAAAGGGACGTACTCATATTTATAAAAAAATAACAATACCCTACAAAGGCAACAGAAACATAATATAGATAACTGAAGGCTAAATTGTATTGAAGATACATTTTGAACGCAGGTTTTCATGTACTGAACCGACTGTATTGTGTGCAATGTATCCCTTGTCTTAAATTCTACTTATTTACCAAAATTCAATGCGAAAATTTCACTACAACCAATATATTTTGCATAAATTGACTTTGAAACGTAACATCGGACCCAGTGAAGAGCTCTATTGATCGATTATTATGTGCAGTGCAAAGGGAGGCAGACGGGGAGAGATAGGGCGGGGGTAGACAGGGGCGAGGAGGGATATGAAGAGTATAGAGAGATATAATACAATATTAATTAAATAGTAAAATATATCAATGTGTGGCGAAGAATGAAGATGGTACAATATGAAGAGTTATTTGTTGATCTGATCTTTTAAACTTAACGTTTGGAAGGGAACTGTTGCTTCAAGTCATTGTAAAACAAAGAAGATTGAATATATTATCCGTATGGCGTATAAGAATCGACTAAACTGTTTTACAGTCACACAAACAATCTTCATTAGAATACCATGTTACCCAAAATTGTTGGAGTACATCTTGGACGATGTTTCTTCTTTAATCTTCAGATGTTGTATGTGAAATACAGCGGGATACTATGAATGTACCAAGATGCAACACTCATGCTTACATTCAGAATATCGAGACTGCATCTCATATGAGAACGTTTCATTCTTCTGTTCATCTTATACGTCCTATAGGATTCAATTACTGGTCCATTTCCCATCCCTTAACTCCGTGTATCCCCCCTCCCCCCCGCTTATGCACCTCCCATACCGTAGCTTGATAGCGCCAGCTAATCGATTGACACGCAAGCCATACCGTTCTTATGAAAATCTACAGCAAATATTAAATCGCTAGCCCTTATTGCTTTTGACACCAGCTATTTATGAGGTCTACTAAGATTTAAATCGACGCGCAGCTACTTCGACAATGCTATTGGAAAGCTTAGATTGAGGTAGACAAAATTTTTATTCGTCATGAAAATTTGTACTGTAAGTGAATCCGTATTGAAATTGATACTTACTTGCTGTAAACGCCACAGAAGCCTCTTGTATCTCGAAGCAGGACCGCCTCGGGTCAACAGCACAAAAGTCTCTCGAACTGCCAACACAGTTTCACACGATATTTTTTTGTCTACCACGGATATTTAAAATGTTAACAGATCAAGGAGTATAAATGAACACCGCAATCAAAGATATTTCTTTTTAAAAGATCGGTTAAACGCACGTCGCGTTTTATGGCTGTTCGCGAATTGCGCCGAGGGTTCGGATCAATATCTCGGGGTTGCTATCGTGATAAGCGTTGGAAGTTATAGAGCGAAAAGGCTAGAAAATCTGTTGAGGTTACAAAATGTTTTTCTTATATTGGTTTATGGATTTGAAAACGAGTAAAATAATATGTAGGTAATTTATTTTGTGGCATTATATAATTGGTTAAAACACAACTCAGGCACATTTTCAGGGAGTTGCCTACTGCTAAAATTTGTTATCACGCTACTTTACTGTTACTTTCGAAATTATGATTACAAAAAATATATCTAAACCTGGTTGATTAGTTGTTGAAAAGCCTTTATAATAATACAAAGTTAATTTTCTTATCTTTGTATCCTAATCAGCCAGTCCGTTGCTCACAAAATGAATCAGGGCCTTAACAAAAAATTCGTTATGTTTTAAATATATAAAAAAAATGAGACAACTTATTGACAATGTTAGTTTGCAAGATCCCGGCTGAATGGACAGTCTTATTCAGTATTTTCACAAGAAAATGATGCACAGATTAAAGAAATGTTTCCGAAAAACAGCTATAGTCACGCCCTCTATTACGCAGTTGTACAAATGTACCTCTGCCTAAGCTTTCGGGAAATACGGGCGTCAGGTTATGTGCATGGATCATCATAAGCAATCCATATAAACACGTGGCATTGATGGGCACAAACCTCCTTCTCTTTCTCAGCGATTTAAACTTAATTAGGCACAAAATTATCAGTAAATTTTTATGTTCTTCAAACAACAACAAAATTTATGATCATTATTACTTCACTAATGCAATATTTAAACAATTTTAACTCTATTGTAGACATATAAAGTACTTTGGTGTTATAGTCATAAGTAACCTTATTCGATGCATAGGTCGAAATATGCCAAAAAATACGTTTTCTTACAACCACATATTATATTAAATGGATGGGATTGTTAGGGAAACGTAAAAATTGTTTTTTAATGCCAATTATTTTTTTAATCACCGTAACTATTACCTGCTGGCTGCAGGCGGCTTCCGACCGAGCCCGGTGGAGGTCATTGGGGAGGCATGTCCAGCAATAGAGCACAATTGGCTGATGGTGATGATGATAGACTATCACCGTCTTACTTTTTAATCACGGTTTGAGTACAGTAAAATAGTGCTACCACTACCGTCAACAGGTCACATCCGTAGTGTGATTTAAAGCAATTTTTTGAGACATTTCGAGATTGTTTTATTTTAAGTTTTTTTTACGTTTATATTTCTCGGAAACATTAACTTCTTGAAAAAGACCAAAAGTGTTATTAGGTGTTTTTATTAGGAAATTCACAGTAGCAGCAAGGAGTTCAGATATGTGCCTGAAAAACGTCAACAGTTTAGCCCCTTATAAAATTGGACTGATACGTACCTGCCGAAATGTGGATACAGAATACATGAATAAATAAATGAATATTTATATAGAACATTTATTCGAAAATTAAAATTATGAAAAGGGCCCAAACAAAGAGTTTATATGTTACGATATCATTAAGTGGATATGGAATTTTATTTTATTTAAATTTTATAGGTAACTAAAAAAATTAATAAGGGGATGGTATTGTTGCAACTAGATAAAAATTTTGTACTTTTGACTTTTATTCGTCAAAATGTTGAAATAAATATTTTAATTTTGATATAAAACTGTAATAACTGTAATCCTATGATGTATTTCTATCCTAACCTATTTTCCTCGATTTTCCTCAAATTTTAAGGCTTAAATTAAGTCACTATCTTTATAAGCATGCGAAATGGTCAATAAATATACAAAGAACCATGGCATTGATGTTGCTGGAAAATTGAAATAAAACACAATATAATTTGATATATTTATACATTGAATATGACTAACATTAAAACTACTCTAAGGCCGATAGCGCGGCCTGTTGCGTGCACTCCAGTTACACAATAGAGTTCCGCAAGTTCTTAAAATACATGTACACCGTTCGAAAACATTATATATATCATACAACAAATTAATTTCAACGTTCCGAATTCATATAAATTCAAGCACCTTTTTCAGTAAATATACCGCCAATTCGACACGTTCAATTTCAAATAAATATAATTAAGTCGCTCGTCACCAATCCATAGTTTTTGACTCGGCCGAATATCATAATTTTACAATAATAAAATCGATAGATATCGATAACATCGATACGTTAAATTGGGAGATAACTAGTTTGTATACATATAACATTATGAATATAGTGTATAGTGAGGTATCTTAGAACATTAACCATATGTGAGCAATATAGTGAGAAATGACATACATATATGTTTAGTCGACGGTTCCTTTTGGAATGAGTGGGACGGGGTATAGTTTACGTACATTTGAGATCCGCAAAGAGATTCCATTAACAATAAGATCCATTATAATGTCGAGTAAAAATAGTGTTTTGCTGATTTATAATTAAAAAACCACGTGTAATATTAATAGTTGCCCAGTGAAAAAATTGCTCGTCGCGCCTAAATTTCTTTGGCTGTTTGAGCTTTCCATAGAATACAGTAACAAGTGGATACATAAAAATTTAGAAAAGAACAATAGTTACAAACGCTCAAAGTACTGAATAATAGTCATATCAAGCTTTATAAACATTTTCTTTAATATAAGGTGTTTAGACGTAAAAAAACATTATTTTTGTGCAAGTTAAAGTTATACAAATTTCAATACCAATATTTTAATAAAAATCCCTTAGTCTCGTGAGTATATATTGGTCAAAATTTTGCGTATTGTCATAATAAAATTAGTAGTTATTAATTTCTGTTAAAGTGCTAAGATAAAAATTCACGGAACTTCATTCAAGTGTCAAAGCTCTTAGTTTTTCGTATACAGTAACATTGTTTAAAAGTCTTAGGGATAGAAGAATTCCAGTAAACCTATATTCAATTTAATTCTGATAAGGTTGGCCAATACTTTTATGCTCCAAATAGATATATATTTCACAAAATGTTTCGTCACAATATTCCTGAGAGACCAACCATAGACCGTCAGTGAAATCTTATCAATATAATATAAACGTATATGTTAGTATATTTGCCACCTCCTGCGTTAGACAAAGTGGGAGGAAAAGGCAGTATAAAGCAAAAAAAAAAAGGATAATTATAAATAAAATTTTGTACATACTGCTTTATACAAATCGAACGGTTTTGATGATATCGTTCATCTCTCAAACGCAGGAGATGTCAACTCGAGAAGAGAAAAAACAAACGTGTGAAACTTGTAAATAGTTGTGATTATATGTGAAAACAGGTGTAGAAGGGAGGGCGGCGGTTAGCGGGACGGATTCGAACCCCACGGAACTCTGAAGGCACTGTGATATGTGCCGATGATATGACTCCGTATAATGTCCCGGAAAACTTCGAGAAAACTTGCCAAATAGGAGATATGTAGGTGGAAGGGAGCTTAGGAGGGGGGGAGAAGTTAAGCCATAATATATATTAAAAAGACCCTTCATTAATAAATGAGTAATAGGAATCATACTTAGTTCCCAAGTTAACATCGTCGAGGACGATACCCTCTAGATAAAATACAATATGGCGACGTGTACATCGAAGCGTATAGAAACCTGAACACGGAAATTTAACATCTCAAAATAGGTTTACGAAAGAGTATATATTACATAAAAATCCATATAGCTCGAAGTTACTAAAGTTACCAACGACTATTTCATATTGGAAATATAGAATCTTATATTAGCATGCAATCAAGTATCGTCATAATCTTAGTTATACGGAACTGAGGTATCTAACTAAATCCTATTACAGTGTCGGACTCGCCGATGTGGGCGGGAGGTGTGGCCCCCCACTAGTTACCCCCCATAGAAAACTGTGAAGTCCGCTGGGCGATGTTGGGTCCCCTTACATGTGGATGGTAGCGGCGGTGTAGCGAGCCTCGCCGCGGCGCCAGTTCCACTGAGACGGACGGTACTGGGGATAAAATGTATTTAATATAGCGCCATATATTTAAATATTCAATAAAAAACATTAAAAAATGAGCAGTGATGGCCTCGAGCTTGAGGGGCACGGTCGAGTATCTCGGCGGTCGCGGGTTCGAACCCCAGGCACACACCTCTGACTTTTCGAAGTTATATGTATATTCAAAATGAATTAGGTATCACTTGCTTTAACGGTGAAGGAAAACATCGTGATAAAACCTGCACACCTAAAAGTTATTAGGAATTTCTTAGATGTGTAGTCCGCCAACCCGCACTAGGCCAGCGTGGTGGAACTATGGCATAAACCCTCTCAATAGTAGAGGAGACCCGTGACCTTCTTTTTTGAAGTCAGATAAAAAAAATAACACTTGTACGGCTCGGTCTTGACCATACATGACAAGCAATGTGTTTTACGCATTTTAGATTGGGGTCATATAATTACGCGAGTACAACAAACAATTGCCTAGCGCCGGTTAAGAAATTTTCACTCCAATAATTCAAGAGTGAAGATTTAGGCCATCACTGCTTCACATAGCGTTTATCACATATGCCTAACACGCAGAAGGTCCCCGGTTCGATACGCGGCTGGAAACATATCCAAGAAGATATTCCCCATGTCAAATCAAATGACCTGATGTATTACCTTGATCAGCAGCTGTCCACTACGGGTGTGTGGGTTCTTGAAAGCGTACAGGATCCAAGCTCCGACGCTGCAGATGAGGCCGATGGTGATAAAGGCCGCCACTGCGCCCCCTATCGGCGACTGTTGATCCGCGGGAGATCCCACTGATGGACTAGCCGTGGCCGTGCCTTGGGTCGGTGATACTCCGCCTGGAGGATAGATAAGTATTGTTTTTTATATTCGGGTGTCATGTTTAGTTATAATCGCGGTTGATTTTGATTAAATATGTTCCCTCTCAATGGTAGAGGAGACCCGTGCCCAGCAGTGGGCGTATATGGGTTGATGAAGAAGAAGAAGTATGTTCCAGAGACTACACGCAATTCTAGAGGAGACATCCGCTCAGCAATGGAACGGGAATAAACTGATATTGACGCAAAGGTATGTATGACAGATTCCGTTGGAATTTTGATACATTAGCGAGTTTTAAAACAATCGAAGACGCGAGCTTAGCTGAGCTTACATGTTCAAATAACACTGAACATGATTTGCTTGCAAATGCTACTTTTTACTGCGCAAAGGTTTTCAGTAATACAACATTCATTTGTTCGCCACATTCGCTTAACGAAATAACAAAAAGGATTATTATGTATCCAAAATATATAAAAATTATTTAGGATATTATTTAGCACAGCACATATTAACGTCATGCGTATAAAAATTTTGTTTTATTATGCAATTTGAAGTATTACTACGTTATAGAAATTTTCTTAGTTATACGGTTTGAAATTCGCAAATCTATAGATAGCTGCACAATCGAACAATGCAATTTAATATCACAAATCGTTAACCACACACACAGCATACGTAGAAAGCAAAAATCACATAAGTTTCGATAGAAAGAATATATTGTTTGAGCTCAAATGGCTGGGCCATTTTTGATGAAATTTGACATGGATAGCTGTCACTCTGGATAATCACAAGGGTACTTTATCGCAAGCAGTGACGACCTGGAGGTTTAGCGAATTTAAACCCCAGGCACACACCTTCTCTTCGAAGGTAATTTAAGTAAAATATCGTGATGAAACGTAGACATAATTTTTTTCTAGAAATTTCTTAGGTGTGTAGTCCACCAAAGCTCAACTTTAGAGAAGGCCCGTGCCAAGAAGTTCAAGATGATGACTTTTGTCACAATTCTACAAGCACAGCAATTTCTAGACTTGATGTATGACCTGCATTCTGTCCTGGATGCTGATCGTCGGTGGTGTAAGCAGTGCTATCGCTGATATCGCGGGTTCCACCGGCGTCGATCTTAGCCACCGCTGAACAGGCACTCGCCTCAGTCACTGAAGTCTCGGGGCACTCTGTTATATAGAGAAATAGTGTTTAAATTATGGAATAAATACACTCAACAGTCAGTTTCATGTTAGTGAAAAAATCGCTATTGCAATAATGATAATATAGACCTGAATTACCAATACGATATACAGACCGTGATCGGAAACCAAGGCAGGTAATAGCTACGGATATCACAGACCCATTGGCATTTTAAAAAAGACAAAAAGTAAAAATCAATACGTTTTCCATACAATTATCCGTATTAGGTTAGTACAACCTGTATTAATAAACCCAACAATCGGTTGTATCTCAGTGTAGGATCAGAATTTTATGGGAAAAACGTCACGTTATTTCAATAATGATAATATTATCATATTCACTATAATATTATAGTCCTCGATTAGCTTTGCGGTATAATATAATACTCATGCTTAATTTAATTTCGATTCGAACAAAATACCTCGTAAAGAAAGCTATTATCTTGGTTATAAATAATTTGTAAAAGACTGGGCAGCGTTCGGAAAGTTAGGAGACGTCTTCTCGTCCAAAAAACCTCAGTGCCTGAAGACAAAAGTCTTCAATAGTTGTGTGTTACCAGTGATGACTTACGGCACTGAGACGTTGCCTCTCATTAAAGGCGTTATGGGACGGCTCAGAGTCACTCAACGAGCTATGGAGAGGGCTATGCTCGGGGTTTCCCTACGTGATCGAATCAGAAATGAGGAGATCCGTAGGAGAACTAAAGTAACCGACATAGCCCAACGGATTAGTTCGTTGAAGTGGCAATGGGCCGGCCACATGGCGCGGAGAACTGATGGCCGATGGGGCCAGAAAGTTCTCCAGTGGAGGCCACGTACTGGCAAGCGCAGCGTGGGACGTCCCCCGACAAGGTGGTCAGACGACCTTGTCAAGGTAGCGGGACGTCGCTGGCTGCAGGCGGCTTCCGACCGATCCCGGTGGAAGTCATTGGGGGAGGCCTATGTCCAGCAGTGGACCAACACAGGGCTGACATGATGATGATGATGATGAAAAGACTAAGGCATGTAACGTTGGCAATAGCAATGCTTTTTTTTTCAACCTCGATTTTTAGTCATTTTTTCGTTTCCCTCCTTATATTTTGTGTTAACGTTTAGTTTTAGGTAATGCTTACATATGTATGTCTACAAGAGAAAGGCAAATTCATTACTCGATACGGTTTCACCTGCATTCACAAGCTATTAAAAGTGATATACTCACGTCGGATCTTCCAGTTCTGTTTGTTGATGTCGGTTCCGCTGGAGCACTTGTTTACTTGAGGGCACCATGTGCACTGAAACATACAAATATAGCACTTATAACAACGGTAATAAGCTCCACTTTCCAACTGTGACATGGCACAAAAACCATTGACTAAATCCCTGCCTATCCCGTCGGTGAATAATGATTATATTGATTTTGTCGATTTGATGCGTCAATTCATTTTTTTTATAACGATTTCGTCCGTAAACTTGTTATTTCCCGTAAGCTTTTGCTATTGTTTTGTTAGTTAACTATTATTATTATATAAAATATTATATTTTCTTATTTTACACCCATGACCTATTTATGATACTCAAATGTAGGTATCTGCCTACGATTATTTGTCAAAAACGAATGTGTATGCAATGTATCTGCTGTACATTACCGTCACACGCCACGCTTGGTGCAGAGACCTTAGAATATTCTTAAACAAATATACCCCTTTGCGGGTTTAAAAAACAAATTTCAAGTATCAAAATTTTTTCTTCATTACTCACGTTGAATCCGGTGTTGTGGTTGAGGCAGGTATCGCACGAGTTGTACTGGAGGCAGGTGGGCAGGGCGGTCAGTCGCAGGATCGTGTTGTTCGTGATAGCGTGGTTCTTGAACGAAACGCGGTGGTATTCGTATATGGTCTTGCTCCTCACGCCTGTGAGAAATATAAGTCATCAGGATGTTATGAAAGGTGGCTGGAAATGGATGGATGAGGACTGCTCAAGACCGAGATGGTTGGCGCTTTCTTGGGGTGCTCTACATTGGGAATAACGTAATGAATAATGAAATGTATTTTGGTAATGAAATGACAAAAAAAATTTAAACATATTTTAACTGTAAATTATTGTCAAAATTTGACCCACAGTCCTCGCGCCTAAACCTCGTAGAGGAGACCCGTTATCAGCCGTTGGGGATATATATGGGGTGATGACGACGATCCTCAAAATACTTGAAACGTAAAATAAGCTTTGGATAGCGCACTAAATGAAGTAGCGATGGCTTCGAGGTATACGCGGGGTCGAGAATTTCGGCAGTCACGGCTTTAAAGCTCAGGCACACGCCTGTGACTTTTCGAAGTTATGTGTGTATTCACAATGAATTATCACTCGCATTAACGATTAAGGAAAACCTCGTAATGAAACAACCCACACACCTTAAATTTCTCACCAATTTCTTTGGTGTGTATCCGCCAACCCGCACTAGGCCAGCGTGGTGGACTAAGGCCTAAACCCTGTCAATGGTAGTGGAGGCCCGTGCCCAGCAGTGGGACGTATATCAGCTAATGTATTACACTTTATACAATTCAAAACTTACTCAGCAGGTGTTTAGCGCTGACGTAAGCATCGCTGATGCCCACTTTGACGGGGTGGTTTTGGTCGTTAATGTTCTGCAGTTCCATCGGCATATTCTTGTATGCGAACACTATATCGCCGTTCTTGTACAGCGTGCCAGCGAACGTAAACTTCTTCGTGGTGTCCTCTCGCAGCATCACGTTCTCCCAAAACACCGTGAATTTCTCACCTGGAAAATTACGTTTCAAAGTTTTGAGTTCCACCAATCTAAGCGTGGTGGCGTGGTGCGTTCAAAGAGGGATATGTGGGGATGAAAAACAGTAATACGTGTGAACTAATGGAAAATGCGTGATGAACTAATCAAATGTGAAAGGGAGGAACGAAAGTCCTGAATTGCAATCTGGGAGTAACTAAATTTTTTACGCAGATGTGCACTATGTAAGAACTTAATAATTAGTGGTGTAGACCAACCCTGACAGTGGAATAATACGTATTTTTTAGTCGATAAATATTTACGTCATGATAATGATCGCACCCCATGTCTATGAGAGCCACACCCTTTAACAGCAGGCAAAACGTAATCACTAAATAATTTTAAAAATACGATTGGAATAACTATTTCTTGTGGTTGATTAAAGGAATAAGTTATTTTTTACAATTTAAAATTGACGAAAATGCGTAATGTTTAGAAATTAACAATTTGTGATTAACTTTATTCAAATATTTGTGACGTCGTCGACGGGCGTCAAAATCTAAGTCTTTCTTTTAACAATTTTTTTCAATTAGAAATAAAAAGTATTTGGCAAGAAATATACATTCATTCTCTCCATGTCAATTTGAAATAAGGATTACGAAATATATATACAATTGGGGAAGCCAAGACAAGCTGGGGAATTTAAGCTACCGGAATAGATTTTTGAGGCTGACAAAGCGGTTTGTTGCTAAAAACTATAATATTGTGTGTGTTGCATCATCTTTACGACGACGTGCTTACTCAAAAATATACATCAACTATTGAAAAAAAAATGATTAAGGGGGAAAATAGTACATAACTACAAATACCGACTAGCTTAAGGAATTTTAAATTACCGTAGTCTATTAGTAATTCTTAACGTTTTTACATTTACACTCAATGAAATACAGTCACGAATCTACGAACATACTTTTGTTGCAACACAACAGTACGACCGAATCTTGATGCTTGGTTGACGCCTCTTCTACTTTCTGTTGATCCATTTTTGTGTTGTCAAAGACCAGATTTCGCCTAACACAGTATCCGTAGCGAAGTGATTACTCCGCGTCAGTCACTGTGTCAAGCCACATCTGTCTACAGGACTCAAAGACAGACGTATTATGCCTTCCAGATACTGTTTCCAAGACTGTTTTGTGTGTAGTGCTTCGGAATTAAGTTGATGTGCTGAATAAGCGTCAGACATATGATCTATGATTTAAATTTAGAGCATAATGCAACACATGATACGGTTTAATGGTAAAACGGCTTAAGTACCAAATCTTTTTTTTTTCTGTTGCCTTAACAGCCTGTAGTAGTAATGGGTAAGTGTAATCGGGAATTAAAAATTTAAATATGAGTCAGTGTTTTAGGGAGGTCTTAATAGGAGCACTGTATAGGAAAATTGCCTGTTAATTGATTAATGAACGGGAACAGATATTGGCTAGTTACTTTGAGACACGTAATGACATGAAAATGTATATGAAAAGACTTGAGAGCTCTCTTTAAACGCTTCATATAATTCTAATATACCAATACAACACGAAATATACCAATACAATAAAAGAGCTATAATCGATATTTTATATACAGACATGAAACGGACCTTGAGAAAGAACATAGACTACTTATAGTAAAAACGAGCCAAAATCCTCACCGTCGTCGTAGAGTTTCACTACGCTGTCGTTGGAAAGGGAAGTGTCGAAGTTGCCCATCAACGGCGCAATGTACTGCGTCGCAGCGATCCAGTTGTGAACGTGCTCGCCCGTGAACATGAACCCGCCGGTGGCCAGCGTCACGTTGCGGATGTAGTGGCCGTAGTACGGGAACGGGAACGACAGCTGGATGGTCTGTTTAAATATGGAATACGATACAAGTCTTGTGTCAGAAACTACGAGAGACTTTTCGGTCTCACAAACACCCAGACTCGAAACAAATATTTGTGGATCACACAAACATTTGTCTCGATGCGGGGATCGAACCCGCGGCCGCTCGTTTCGCAAGCTGGCGTCTAGCCAACTGTGCCACGGGGCTGTCAGTAATGAAATTACAATGCCAAATAAATCACTTATGGAGTCCATGCATGATCCGATTTATCTGTACGATCCGTCGTGTCAATCCGATCTAAACGACGAATCGATGGTGTATGTGATGATGATGATGGTGTATCAGTGATGGCCTCGAGGTTTAGGCGTTCGGTCAAGAATCTCGATGTTCGCATATTCAATGCCTAGGCACACACTTATAATTATTCGTAGTTATGTGTGTTCACTATTAATTATTATCATTTGCTTTAACGGTGAAGGTAAAGTGAAACATCGTGATAAAACCTGCACACCTAAAAAGTTCTTAGGAATTTCTTTCTATGGCCTAAATCCTCTCAACGATATAGGAGGCCCGTGTTCAGCAGTGGGACGGTCTGATGATGATTAGTATTATTAATGCTAACTTCACCATATATCAAAACTGTATCCAATACTGAATATACTCGTAATACAGACACAGAAAGTATCTGTCGGCAATCCAAGAGATGTATTTATTTGAATCGTCTCCACGTTAGGATTCTACATCTCGCACTAAAGGTAAGGGGATATCTCAAATGTTAATTGTGATACAAAATAAATCCATTGGGAGTCTGCGGAGATCTTCGCTCCTCCAAATAAGCTTACATCGGTATGCGGTATTATTGTACGATTTCGATCAGGATCAGACAAGGTAAATGACATATTGGTTTGGTAGACTATGCAGGTTGCAACAGCACTTACGATACCTACTATCGTCGCGCGTACCCTTCTTCTTGGAGGTAGAGACATAAAGTAGGGCCTTTATTAAAGCGTCGTGCTAACCTGACAAGTTTTCCCAAAATAACCCGCTACGTGTGATAGTACCTCAGTCTACCACATAAATGCGGTTGTTTAACCTATGGTTGTACTTACATTAGCGCGTCTGTAGGAGTTGCTAAGTATTTCATGCACGTGCGCCACTGGCTTGCTTATGTTCGCCCAGTACTCGTTGAAGTACGTCACGTTGCCGATGAACGAGCTGTTGTAGAATTCGTGATTGTCCTGCAAGGAAACACAACTAGTTAGTCCCACAATTGGAAGTAGGCCATGTCTGTCAGTCGGACGGCCGGTGGAGCAGATGGTGGTTGGCGCTTTCTTAGAGACGCCTGCATTCATTAGTGGACGGCGATAGGCTAAGAGCATATGTGTTTTTTCGTTCATCTGTAACCACTAAAGACTTTTAATTAATACCGATGTCGCAAAAACGGTTTTCAGGTGAAGGCCGCGAAACAGCAAGCGCATCGTTGAACATCCACGCAAAACGTGATTTGACGACGTCATCAAATAGCAATATGGTCAAATTAACTTTCTCCCGCACCCTCGATGAAGAAACTTTTTACTTCTAAAGCAATTATCATTCATGTTTAGCCACAGTTTTCATTCATACTCCGCTCTTCTGGGTTGTAGCGTGATGATGCCTATATTCTTTCTCGATAAATGGTCCGGTACATCAAAAGAGCTACAATTTAAACCAATATTACCAGAGCTTGCTTGTTCAACCAAAGTAGAAAATTCAATAGCTTTATAGTATTACCCCAGATTCATTCAATATTCCTTATTCTCCCATAACCACTAGATAATCTCAAAAAGCAATCTTCCAGTCTTATTAAACTTACTTTACAGACGCTTCTTCCTTCAATTCCTATTGCCTTGATCTCACCAAGCAAAGACAGAAATGGCATTAAATTGGTTTTAAATATAAAATACGAATGTACTCACGTAGGTCAACTTGGTGAGGTTCTGTTCAGACTTGATCCTCTCTGGCGTCTCATTCAAAACGTCGGGCAGATCTGAAAAGATAGTAACGCTATTGAAATACCTTTACACAAACAAATTTACTACTTATTACAAATAAAGAACGCAAAAGGAGTTTATCGCCTTTCATGTTTGAATTTTCGAATAGAATTTTATGATTCCTGTGTAAGCTGAGATCTTGGAGATATATTTTATATTTTCGGTGAACTTTAATTTTATCTTTTATTTGCTATTTATCCCAATCCACAGCGTATCTTGTTGAAATGAATTGCGTCCTTTAAACCTAGATAATGATTTACTTAAAAAAAATCTTTTCTTGATTAGTCTCTCAAGAAAAAAGGAAACCATCGACTGTTGCGATTTATTTATTTTTTATTAAAAAAAAATATTTTGGACCAAAATTCCGCCTCATCATTCTACAGCAACCTTTTCATGAACTAACATCAGATTGCCATTTTAATTCATAATGTTGAATAAAGTAAATGGTCGTAAAGCCCTCCCTTGTATTTTCTTAATAATCGCTATCTTCCCTAGTACCCTTAATCCACGTTTTTAAGGACGTCAGTGTAGCCTTTAGGCAGTATGTCATGTGACTTTCAAAAGGTGGCTCGGTGTATGAGTACGTGAGGAAATCGGCACTGTCCTACCCACTTGCCGTCCAATAACCAATTAACCCTAGAGTGGGTGGGCTATGAGCATTTTTTCGGCGAACATAGATTTAAAAAGTCATTGAAATTATTGCGTTTTCTAAAATATTTTATTTACTAAAGTTCTTTCGAACAGAGATTAATGAATATGTTAATTTATCATTACGTATTAGTGTAATGCAATTGCTTTATTCCTAGTTAAAATAATCAATGAAAGCGGTCGGCAAAATGCTCCCCACGCTCACTGACGTTACAAAGAAAGGCGCGCCCACTCTAGGGTTAATTTGTCGTGCCGAAGTCAAGAAAACAAGTGACTCACTGTCATCTGGGTCGATCGGCTCGCTGACTTTGGTGGTGATGTCCTGTCTGATTCCGCTGCCGTTGACGCCCACCAGCGAGATCTTCGACACCGTCGGCATCAAATCCGCCTGCGTTTCTGAGGAGTTTCCGTTGCGTTTTAATACAAATATTCAACAGGATTGACACTGAATCGCTGGTTACACTAAGGCTTATTCACATAGCCAATAAAAAATACATATTTGCTGTTTTATCAATCATAAATCTATCACACAATAATCAGCACTATAAAAAATGGGGTTACAATTCTTCATTTCCTTTTAATTATCGCATCTCTAATAGCTTTTAGATCAACAGCCAGCATTTAATAGATTTGCGGTGCGGTTTCATAATATATCAACATTGCGATGACATATTATATATTCAGCGTTAATGAAACGATTACCAGCGACTAAACGGTTTCAATAGACCGCATCCAATATGTCTCCCGCATTCGTGTTCAGATTAATTTCGCAGTTGCTATTGCTTTTGCGGTCAGACGTCCATTCCTATTGGAATCGATTTTAGCCACACAGGGCACTTGATAATTAACACGACCAGTGTAAAGGAGCCATTTAACTTTGGTATGCATATGCCAGGTGTGTCATCCCCACAAAATACGAGCTTAATGCTGTAAATCCCGAAAATAATTTCGTACTAATTGCCACACTCCGTGGTGTCAAAGAGGATTTTATTTGCATTCATAAATAGCCACGCTGATTTCCCCATAGAAGTAATCGGAAGTGCAGATCTGCACCTACATTCCGAGTATATCTGTTGCCCGTATTAGGAGGTAATGGTCAGTCTGTCAGGCGCTTTTTACATTTAGTGTTGCTACTAAGAATTGCCTATTTAAAAAAAAACAATAACACTGCCCGACCCCCTTTTTTTTTTTTTTTTTTTGTTCTCGAGGGGAAAGCTGTTTATGGCTCTACTTCCCGCCAGCCCGGGGGCAGTGGGGGGCGGGAAGCGTATGTCGGGGTCACCGGTCTTCCAGCCCGGCGCGCGGCGACGTCATATCCGCGCAGGTGTTAGTGCCGGGCTGGGTCCCTAACAAAATCCCTAAACCGGCATACCGACCAAAACCCCCCGGTGGCCATCTCCGCGCCGAGTGGGGCGACCACGGTACGCGGGCGAGAGGCGCCCACCGTTAACCGCAGCCGCCCAGTGCGCCTCCGAGACGTAAACGTCTCGGCCGTCTCGGAGTTATAGGGGTGCAGTTGCACCCCCACCAGCTTATTCGGACGCCCCGGTTGTGAATGGGCGCCCGCGACGTACACAGGCCACAGTGCCGCCGCCCCTCTCGGGGTCACTTTCAGTGAGGACGTGCTGCCCCCACAGCACGTCCAGCGACCCCAAGGGCCCCTTTAAGTCGCCTTTTACGACAGGCAGGAGATACCGTGGAGGGATTCTAACGCCCCCTTGCCACAGGGCAGACTGCCCGACCCCCTAAATCAAATGAAGGATTTTTAAATTGCACGGCGCGTACTGGCATCGCAAGACTACAACCAGAGAATTTGCTAGTAAAAAACAATGATTGTTACATGGGATCACTTACATTCCGTACACCAGTACCGCGAGGCCCACGAAACATTCGATTGAGGTGTTGTAATATTTCCGACAATAAATGTGCCATGTAATACAGTTGAGTTCAATGGAATAAGGAAAATGATGACGAGTACGGTGCCAAGAAATATGTACACATGAGTCGCTTCCTTGAAAAGTACAAACCAAAAGTAGTCTGAGTGTAAACATGTTTACAATTAAAATGTCTCCGTAATATATGGATTATATTCTAGACGACTCTGTTGTTCATCTCATTTATTACTATAATTAATGATTGAATTAATAATAGCTCTGATTTGGAAGTTTTAATGTTGTTGCCATTGTCGTAAACTATTTCTCTTTAGACAAGTAAAACACAAAAGTTGCTAGTCCGTTCGTCTTGATGTGATGACGTTCTTCCAAACGTGGCAATAAAATAGATTTCGAAATAACTAAACCAGAAATATGTAAAAAATAATTAAATGTTTGTTCGTATTTTACAAAGAATTAAACACAGCTTTAAACATTCTAACATAATGTTTATGGTATATATTTACAGTATCACCAATAGGATTATATTTAGATTTCTTTCGTTTTCATTCCCCATTATTCTCAAAACAGATGATCCAACTTTAACACGACTTTTACTGTCCGCCAACCCGCACTAGGCCTGCGTGGTGGACTATGGCCTAAAACCTTCTCAATAGTAGAGGAGATCCGTGCTCAGCAGTTGGCGTATATGGGTTGATGATGTTATGTTATGTTACTGTCATTTGCTGGCTTAATAATACCTAATTAAAGATACTACCTAATTAAAGATAGAAAAAAGCAGTGATGGCCTCGAGGTTTGGGCGCGCGGTCGAGAATCTCGACGGTCGCGGGTTCGAACCCCAAGCACGCACCTCTGACTTTTCGAAGTTATGTGTGTATTCACATTGAATTATCACTTGCTTTAACGGTGAAGTAAAACATCGTGATGAAACCTGCACACCTAAGAGTTCTTAGGATTTTCTTAGGTGTGTAGTCCGCCAACCCGCACTAGGCCAGCGTGGTGGACTATGGCCTAAACCCTCTCAATGGTAGAGGAGACCCGTGCTCAGCAGTGGGCGAATATGGGTTGATGAAGAAGAAGAAGAAGAAAGATACTTTACGTACTACTAGTGTCAATTCTACGCCACCGCAAGCTCTATAGGAATCATTTGCCATAGACATTAACACGATTGGTGTATTCATCTATGCCATGGCGATGATATCTGAGAGGATTGATACGAAGCTATTAATTCAAGTGACAAGTCGGCCTAGCACACATGTTAAATCCGATACACGGCATCTTAGACTAATCAGGTGATCTCGATAGCATGCCACTAAATTTAACTAAGTATATAACTAGGCATTACATATCAGATGCATTCAGTTTCATTGTTATAAAGCAGGAAAGAATTAAAAAAACATCATCAGCCACACGTCCCACAGCTAGACACGGGCTTCGGCTATAACTGAGAGAGTTTAGGCTTTGGTCCACCACGCTGGCCTACTGCGAATGAGTTGACTATGCGCCTATGAAGTTTCTAAGAACTTTAATTCCACACGATTCTTTCCTTCACCGTTAAATTAAGTGATAATTATTCTTCAAAAAGTCAGAAATTTGAGCCAGCCACCGTCAAGACTCTCGACCGCGCGCCTAAACTTGAGGCTATCACGACTTAAATAAAAACTAATATAAAAAGAAAGCAATTTATTTTAAAGTGTCACATATTAGGTACTTATAATTCGGCGAGGCAACATCGCATAATCCACGAGGTTACATAGTTTATTATTTACATATAATATGGAGAGCAGTGAACTCGCAACGAAGACCTTAAAATCGCGAGATTTTTTGCAAAACTACCAACCTTTTATCACTTAAAATTCCTTATTCCTAAGAGATGGCTTCGCAAAAACGTGTAAAATAAATTTCATAATGTCGGGTTCAGTCTTTATAATTAAAGAAATTAATCATTTGAAAATGAATAGTTTCAATATAGAAAAACAACTCATTAACATTGAACGTAAACAACAACAAAGCCTTAAGGAGCTTCAGAAGGATTAAGCGTAGTCTTCTTAATTAGCTTAATTAAGAACTATAAAAAACCAGTGTTGTTATTATGAAAATCCTCATAGACTGATAAACACTCTAAAGACAGTCGCATTAAAAGGACGATAATCTTGAAGAATGTCGCAGTTGTAATGTTGTCGTTTTATAAAAAAGGAGAAATCGTGCATTTTCCTTATTATGACACCAGCGCCCTTGACTAAACTAATAACTGCCATTTAAAAATCAGCGGACTCGACTGCATAGCCCAATGTCAGAGGCAATCGAAATATTATCGCGCAAATATTGTTACTTGACCTTCATTGCGTTGATGTAGTTTTTGAAGGAGAGGTCAAGCGTCGGGATTAAAATTTTGATGAATTGCACCCACATAGCTTTTAATAAAACCATAAGTATTGCAAGACGAAGTGTTACTTCACTTGTTTAGGAGAATAGCTTTAAACTTGTGATATGAAACCTACGAACATTCATCATCAGCTCATATACATTCCCCTACTGGGCACGGGCCTCTAATGTCATTGGGTTGGATTATGCTTTAGACCACCACGCTGGGCTACTTCGGGTTGTCTACACATCTAAGAAATTCCTAAGAACTTTTAGGAGTGCATGTTTCATCATGAAGTTTCCTTTCACTGTTAAAGCAAGTGATAATTCATTGTGGGAACACCTGTGATTGTCTGGAGTTTAAACTCGCAGCATTCACATCTGTTTATTATTTACAAAAATTCGTTACTTTAAAATCAAAACAATTCATTTAGTCGTAAAAAGGTCGCCTGAATAACATGCAAAATATAAACAACATTCGACACAGGACATAAATTGCTATCGTAAATGCGAAGACGCAAGTTGCTCAAGCAAATTAACAAACGAGGTACAGAAATCGCTCTGGAATTACCAATTAAAATCGCTTTGAGCCACAAGCAAGCGAATTTGTTAGCAGAAGCATAACATATCTCGGGAACGAAGCATATACGTGGAAAATCGCAACACGGAGCGAACTGCAATCAAGAACGCTAAGCACAATAAGTTAACTAATTAAAACTTTATGCTTTATATCACAACTGCTGTAAATAACGCAAGCAATTATTTATCGCACAGACATAAGGAATACATAAAACTATATACTTAGCAATCACACGTTATATACGAATCTTGTGACGCGGGTATCAGAAAATTTAGGGACATTTTTATCTTGTATTACATTCACTCATAATTTGATCAAATGTTTGTTGATCAAACAAACACCTAACACATATAAAGTAGGTATATTATCAGGCATGTCGGTCTTTTTAATTAATAATTTTTAACTGTGTGATAACGAGCATAAAACGTGGCATATTTATAGTAATAAATGCATAATACAGTAGATAATTGAGTCGTCTATGTCTCACCCGATAAAACAAGACATCTCACACCTTTCAATTAAAAAAAAATAAATATTTGAATACTGCAGGCGAAGTACACCTTTTTTATATTTTTTATAAAGACTTGATTCTTGATTAAAGTGACAATGTATGTCATAAATAAAAATATACTATTATTAATGTATCGCAGCACAGCAAAAATCCATATTAAACAATGTAATGTTAATATTATATATAAGTTGACATGTCAGTTAATTTATTTACTAAGATAACATCAAACTTATAAAATAAGTTGGATGTATTTTAATATCTTTATGTGCGTATTCGCAATGAACTATAATGTCCTTTAAGGGCCGGCGCTCACTGCCGTCATAGCATAGCAAAGCATTTCTTTAGTAATAAAGCTATTTTGAATCTTATTTCAAGGATGTCAAAATTCAAGTTAATTTATTACGGTACGCGATGGCGCGGCGCGTTGTGAAATGACGCGGCATGCCGCGGGATGCTACAGCATGCCGCGTCATTCCACAGCATGCCGTAGCGCAACGACACAACCAACTTCGAATCCGCGCGGAGCAAAACTGATACCGGAGTGGTTGGGCTTTCAGCGATGCCACGACATGCCGCGGCATGCTACGGCATGCTGCGGGATGCTACGGCATGCCACGGCATGCTGCAGTTGAATCTGCTATGCTATGACGGCAGTGAGCGCCGGCCCTAACGGTGAAAGAAAACGTCACGATGGAAACTACGCACCTAAATTGATACGAATTCTTAGGCGTGTAGTTCGCGAACCCGCACTACACCAGAACAAGCCCTAAGCCCTCTCAGTTGTAGAGGCCCGTGCCCAGCAGTGGGATGTATATGGGCTGATGACGAAGACGATATGTTAAAGTTATAAAGTTTTGTCATAACCCTAAACAATTGGTGTACATCCACAGGACTAAAAGTCAGCGTTCAGCGTAAAATAATTTTATTAGTATTTTCCCAAAGACACCTTCAACATTCCATTTCACTGCGAATAAACAACTTTATTTACAGACGTTGCTTAGATCTGTATCAATTAGCAGATGTTTTGACTCGCTTCTTCCCAGCTTCGCAGTTTAATCAACAGAGCAGACGTTTATGAAATAACAAAGACCTTATCTATATTTTGATACTTGTGTATCTCTTCAATACTACCCAGCGGCGGTACCTACTTCTATAGAAGTCCAAAAATGTTACATGTTAAATGTGTCCTGTCACTACTTGTTTATTGTGAGTTCAGGAAATTACACTTATAATATCAATTTGCTTTTGTTCAATTATAATTTAAAGCTTAAAGATTATTACTGTGAATTTTATAAGGCAAACTGGATTTTTGTGCTTCTATGGAAGTACAGCCACTGTCACTACTATTTGCCGTGAAAACGTAAACAATGCCAGACTACCTATATTGGCTTTTAGCACTGCGTGTCAAGTTAAATTATTACCAATTTTAAATCCCTTTTCGCGTATACGCCATGAGTTTGATGAAGTTCGACGGAGCAAATTAAAGATGTCCGATTAACTGATCACAGTTTACTATTTGGATTGATTTAGAAATAGAGACTCGCCTCATCGCGATAGATGTTAATACGATTCGAGGGTCTAGTATCGGCGTGGTCTTGTAGACAGCAACCGTTTGGTGGTTGACGCAGGTCTTTGGACCTATCGTGGTATCATGACATGGAAGGGATATCGGCTTTTTCCTTAATTAATATTACAGGCGGAGAATTGCATTTTTATTAGGATGATTTTTCATATTTTGGACCCAGGAGATAGATATTGGCTTTAATTTAATTGCGTCTCAGTAAAACCGAAGCCAAGAAGTCCATAACAAATGCGATTGCTAATTTCTTGCCCTACCACTCCCAAACCTTGGTAAATTTTCCGTGTTTATTTTTAATATTCGCTTTCCAAACATTCATTGCGTAGCGAAAACTTGCGGCGTGCATTTCTATGGCTTCCAATTATGGCCGGAAGCTGTGAGGACGCAGCCATTCGCGATGCCATCGGCGTTGTGAAACAAGTTTCCAATTTAGTGTTAAAATTATCACGCCACCCACGGGCCGCTGATGGCGATTGCCAAACGACATCCGACGCGGCCTGTTGGTCACGGCTCGCGATTATCGCTTCATATCTTTGGAACTGTAGGAAATCCTACACGTCCTTCTAGATAGGAAGAATATTTAGTACTAATTTGACTACCGACTAGTTTTGATCTAGAGATAATAATGCTAGTATTTCCGTTACACATCGATTATCGATGTAAATCGACCCTTTACCGCCGTTTTAGCGTAACCGACAAAATCAAAATTTACAGAAGGTTTTGTTTTTAATATTTTTAAAAAGAAATGTTCCAGTAAATTAAAATTTTACATACATTAAAATTTTTTAGACCTTTACATATATAATTAAAAAAACACATCGGCAGGGATAGGTTCGTTAAGGCTTAAAATTGTAGTTTCGGTAAAAAACGCATTTTCGACAAAAGTGTCGCATACGATAATTTGGCGGTAATGGCTCGATATATTGTCTACGTCGAGATGTCTAACGTATCTAACCAAATACTAAATGGTTTCGCTGTTCCCTGAAAACAAACTTGAACCAATAGCTCTTAAAATTTTACCTCCTTTTAAAAGATCCTGAGTTCCTAAAGCCCAAGATAAAAATCAAAATCAAACTAATCCTTGACGCTATACTTTCAGGATATCAACTAATAATCGAAGGTATACTTCGAGGTTCCTTGCTGAGGATAACTTTGCTACCAGTGAAACAGAAACATAAACAATGACCTGAGGAAACAACTTGTTTCAAACCGTTCCGAACTAATCGAGGTCAGGGCTGGCTTCGCTTAATTAAGTTTATTTATTTGCTCATTCAAATAACAAATTAATTGCAGATATAAACAACTCGATGAGCTAACTACCTATCAACTCTTCTACTAGCAAATAGCTAATACATTCGATAAAACGATATGTTGGAAGAACATAATAGGTGATTTAACGGAAGATTATGTGAACCCTATAATTGCATATAAATGAGAAATTAATTCTGTCTGTATGTTACGAACAAGCTAAAATTATTTGCGAACAGAGCCACGACCCAGAGCAAGTTTTATTTCCTTTCATCTCGGTTTTTTAATCAATTAATAAGATTCTACAATGTTCAGAACACCAAGTTAGACATTCAATAAAAAAAAATGCATCAACTGCAGCCTTATCGCTCAAGGCAATCTTTTAAAACAAATATCCAAGTGGAAAACAATTACTTTCTAATAATTCAATTCATAATGATTACAGAACATTAAGCCGAATAATATCCGGTTGTATATGTATCAGTCCCACGTTTAAACGTACCTACGTGCATTAATTCATATCGATGGTTGGTCAGTGCGGGTTGGCAAACTTATTTTATCTTAAAGAAGTTCTAGGTAAAAAGATCACCAAATCATCATCGTCACCATCTTTTCACAGCCACTGCTTGACATATGCCTCTCGTATGACACGCCACTGGGCTCGATCTTCGGCCCTACACATCCAACTTCTGCTTGCCATTCCTCTTGGACATGGGACATCGTGTGTACGGATCCTTAGAATTTCGGCGTTTATTTCAAAAGGTAAATATTAAAACCGATGTTTATTAAACATATGCAATGATATTGCGAAATCCAATATAGACTTATTGAAGTCCTATATGAGCGTGACAGGGAGTGGGGGGATATATTGGCAGTGGGAGGATATGGGGGTGGACTTTGCATTGCAAATATAACTGGAAATAGGCTTCATGAGAAAATTAATTAAACGTCCTCGTGGAATTTCATACTGCCGGAATCCACTGAATTATATTGAAATTTTGTTGACGTAAACACTGATTGACTTGATATGTCAATACGCTCTCATGTTTACATCGAATGGCAGAATATTCGCTATGTGCAATCGACCGCAGCGCGCGATGCGGCAGAGATGCGAACTAACTATGGACAGTCATGTGTGAACTTTATTGAGTGTTTGAAAGTGAGGACGTTAAAAATCGCGGAATTGGTTACAGTAGGAAACGTAGTAGTGATGGATTTGAGGTTGAGGCACGTTGTCGAGAATCTCTGTTGTTGCAGGTTCAAACAACAGGCATAGGTTTTTGACTTTTCGAAGTAACTGAAGAACTAGAATAGGCATTAGGAATTTCTCAGGTGTTAAGTTCACCATATCTCATGACAGAATAGCTGAATTAGAACACATAGGAAATAGATAATATTTTGTATCTAGACATGTGTCGTCGCTTGTCTGTCACCTGTTGATTCTACTACCATTACATTCAACCAATGATAAACATTTCAAGTAAAAAGGAAGGGCTGCTATCATATAAAAGTCTTGATATTACACGTTACCCGAATTCCTATTAAGTGGCAGTGTCAAATATATGGTTCTTTAATCGTAGGTTCGGCACGCCCGTCATGCAGTCATTTCCTTTGTAGTCTTATTCAACTCTTTGGTAATTAGGCACTTGTATTTTGGTTTTAGTTCTAAACTATTCTTACAAGCTTATTATTTGTCGAACCTATCTTAAACAGAAGATAGTTTATCGTCAAATGTGTTCGCCTTCGTCCCGTAAAAGAATGGGTGACGAACAAACAACGTAGAATCCAATCCCGACCCAATACATTCACATTGATTGAAAAACTTCAAACAAAAGAATCCACTTGGACATAACAAACACGACTGTATGTACTTTCATGTGCATTCGATATTCAACGGTGAGATGGGCAAATATCTTCTCGTTGCAGTTCGATACAAATATTCCAACTGCAGATACAAGTTGGAGAATGTTATGTGCTTCGATATAAATACCGAAGGTGTCGTGCATATCTGCTCAATCGGCTGGAAAGTATTTCTTCCTGCCTGAATCGGTATTCAGGGAGTCGGTGCTATCCTACTGAAAGCGTCCCGACTTATTCCATTTTCATTTCATTTTGAAGTATAGCTTGGGAAAGGAATGATGCCATTGGTGTATGTACTTGTAATCGTAATGTTTCTAATGATTTTTGTGTTGTATTGAATAATCGGTTATTGAAAGACCAACCCGATACTTTTTAGGTTCTCTAAGTACTAATATATACAGATGCAAAAAATCAACGGTTTGAGAGCAACTGCCAAGATTATATAGAAAAAGGCTTTCCTCTAAACCAAGAGTTTTTGAGCAACCTTCGTCGCGTTCCTCTCAAGTCTTTGGACCTCCGGCAACTTATTTGATACTACATAGATTCCAATTTTAGTGCATACGGATTGCTCTGAAATAATTTGGTGTTTATACGATGATATAATACTTTAGAATTTCGCACGGACAGCGTTCGGTCACCCGAGTGAGTGCGAATGAATCGCGCATGTTAGTCGTGGGAATGAAAACACAATGAGGTGGCAAATGTTGAAACAATATCGCCTTTATCACAACACTGCTGACGTGTGTAGTCGATGCAGAAGGTGGAGGGGGGAGGGAGCAACTCTTAGAATACACGTCGTTTCGTCAGCATGATATGCTCAGTGTCACCTACAATGTTGAATACTCATGATTTTTACTATACATACATAACCTCACACCAGTAACTCCCGAATTGCATTTGCAGTTAAATTTCGCCGATTATGTTTCTGTTGTACGTAATTAAGGGAAATTTATGAGGTTTTACGGTCACATTTTCAGACCCCGTAACGCAAAAAAGCATTTTGCCCGACCCAAGAATCGAGGCCGGGATCGCATCGAGACAAAATTTTTTTTATGATCTGGATGTCTCGTAAAGTCTCTTGTAGTTTCTGATACACCCAACTCAAGACTATCTTAGTGTGCGTCAGAACTAGGTATGTAAGTATTGGGTTATTTATTTATAATTAAATACTTATTAATCAGCCCACGTGGTTGCTTCAAGTTTAAGCTTCTAAGCCCATCAGCGATCAATCCCGGTATCACATGCATGTATATTTGTGTACTATGTGACAACACATTGTTCGCTTTAGCTAAGCGGTTTAGCACTACACGCACTGTGCCCTAGTGATAGTGTGTAGGGAATGCTTTGTTTGTAAAGCAGATTCATTATCGCCCAATCCAGCTTTGAGGCTTCAGTGTTTGAATGGGTGGCCAAAGCGGCCGCACCGGCACCTGATTGAAAATGCACTGCGATTCAAATAGGAGCGACTAATTGAATCGCATTATTCGACGGTACCAACCAGTGCGATTTCACTAGTGTAGGTAACAATGCATGAAGTCAAAGCCAGTGGGGGCACTTCCATAGAAGTCCAAAATGTAGCTTGCCTTACAAAATTCCGAATAATCTGCAAACTTTAAATCACTATTTAACAAAAGCGATACTCAAACTTTTCAGATATAGAGGAGGCCCGTGCTACGTGACATTAGTGGGGCGTATATAAGCTGATGATGAACAAATGAGACCTACCTATAGAAAACCAATTGATTTACATGCATGATAGCCACTGCGATGGAGTTCCTAAAGTCAAATGAAACCATCTGAAAATCTTTAACAATGTGATCACAAACCCATGACGATTTACCTATGGAAACATGTTAAAATGGCCAAGCACCCTTCACCGAACGCAGTCACGCAAGAAACAAAGAAATTGCATACATTTGCTAACCCCAAAGCGGTGCTCGCGGATCACAACGGGGTTTTTCAAAGTCTATTGTGTACATTTGTGTTCGTGACATCACGTGAGTCACGAATACTTTCCAATCCATTGACGATAAACAAAACACATGTGACTACAAACCGCTTGAACGGAAGATTTGCAACAATGTAAGACGTATTGAATGCAGTAATTCGGAGCAGAACGACTGAATGTGGAATGGACGAGCGAAATTTATAAAGAAATGCCAGATGGGATATAGGAAGCCCACAAGCGACAACAAGAACGTGCTCATTTATGTGAAATTATTTTTTTGTGAAATTATTTATAACATAATTAAACAGAAACATGTGTAAATAGGGCAAGCGAGTTATGGATGCCAGTTTTGGAGGTATGCGCGAGAACAAGGGTTTGCTTGATCGTCAATAACTTCACTATCGGTTACCTAGGCCTCAAAGCAAAAAATTACTACTGTAATATATTTTAATGAAAATGTGTTATTGACATGGCGATGTGACGTAGAATAAATAAATTAATACACATAATCCTGACCCCAGACTGTATTATGATAATCAAAACTAAATGTTTAAGTCACACAAAACCGATACGAAAAACATAACTATGCGCCATAAAAACATTTGGGGATCGACTGATAACATCTAAATAGATATTTGGGGAAATGCCAAAAACTCTTAAGAAAGTATACATTCCTATGTAGTATCAGTCAATTCTTTGCCACTTTATCCAAAGCTAAAACACACGCTGATTCCTGCACGGATGCGTGCGTCATCAATTACTATATGAGATTTAATGTATTATAACAATCACTATCAGGGCGAATAGTTTGAATTACGTCGTTTGACGTAAGTACGTACATTTGTCGCACGCGACTTAAAGGATTCCTATTATGTAAAAAAATAAATCATTAGGTTAAACAGTATGGGCTCTAGATGGGCTTGGCAACAACAATCACCTGCTAACTTGTCGATCGACCCGTGGGTGTGGAAATACACTAGCCCATAGATATATTGTTTAAATCGCGCTGGCTAGTGGCTCCGTTACTCCCCGGCGTCGTCCTTGAAGTGCTAGTGGAAGTATAGCGTGCCGCGTCGGTACATTAACTAATCGTACGAAACACAATCCGCGCATACTAATGAGTTGCCTCTTTGTTGTATGAACGAGGCATGCAAACATACGCGTGGACGTACTCCGTTGGTCAGTGTTCGACTACTCGCACCTTTGTGCCAACACACTTACTATATTTTGGGCTGTTGACTAGAATATTTTGCTGTGGAATCGTTGTTCCTTCAACATTGGAAGCTATCAATTATAACCTGAAGGGATGTTCGGGTTTTCCAGTCATTCAACCAAACATCTGAATTATAAATTCATCTACTTTGACCAATAATGGTCACGTTTTAACGCCTTTGTCCGGCAATAAAGTCGAGTTGCAATTGATCACGCACAGCCGGCCTAGTAACTATTATCCCCGATTGAGATAGTTCATTCTGAGCCAATTGGATAAAGGCCTACCACAAATGGGTCTGCACTTTGTCAGATGCATGTATGGAGCTGACAACTGGGTACATCCACATCGGCCAGCGAACGCAGAATTGGATGATTGAAGACGAAGATTAGCGGAGGATGCGGGCGTGAGGGACCTCGACAGGCCACCGGTTTACATGTCGTTAGAAAGAGGTATATTTGTGCATACTTCAACACCCGACTACTGAGCAGAGTTGAATAGACCAGAAACGTGATAATGAATCTAGGATAGATTTAACTCTCAACGCCTACTCTCCTTTGAAGAGCTAGAATTTAAAGCTAGTGTCCTTTCGAAGTTGTCCGTTATTATATAATTTATATTTAATATAAGAAATTGAATGCTGAATTAGTATAACCTTACCATCGATCAAACAATCTTAAAATGTAAAAATACCTTCTTTAATGTTACATTCTCGGAGACAGCCCCGACCGCCAAATTTTGTGCTAACTCAGTGTCGTAGTTGCTTATCAGTATAGCTTCGTTTGTATATAATACGAATAAAGGGGACGAATAAATGGGACGCAAGGGTATTCCTACACTTTTGGTAACTGCAAAACAATTCTCAGAACTAAGCGTGTATATTACGGAATTTAATACATTAAAGGCGAGACTATTACACAGTCTAGTCATCAATCGAATTGACAACAAAGGGACTAATTCTCTTCCTCAGTCTTTCCTATAATGCTGCAGAACAACGACACTTCTAAGTTACTAACAGCAAAAAGTTTAATGATACAAAAAGATCGCATTAAATTGTTAACAGCTTGACCTCATGTGGAAGCCGTTAGGTCATGTCTGCGTCTTGTTAATACAAGCGATAATGGAGGTTATCACAAGGTGAATGAATTAAAAAAGTTTGCTGAACCACTGTGTTCAACATGGCTGATTATATTTGAACTTATTCACATCGATTCGAGATAAGCGCGAAACTAATTTTTATATGTTGTTTTTTGATTGAGTCATTGTAACTCAGTTGTGTCTAATGGGGATGTCCCAATTGAATCGATATTTTAATCGATATCCGGACTCGGACGGTTGGTTAGTTATGAGTTCACGTTATGAAATTGAATGACAAGTTGCTAAGATACATACAATAAATAAAGTTAATACACCCTATATAGATATTCTTACGAATTTCTTAGTTGTGTAGTCCGCCAACCCGCACTAGGCCAGCGTGGTGGACTATGGCCTAAACCCTCTCAATGTTAGAGGAGACCCGAACCGTATATGGGTTTATGATGATGATATAAATAAGCAGTGGTTCAACTACTTTTTAGAGAGGTTTCGCTATAACCCAATATGCTAGTCTATAGGTGCGGGTCTAAGTAGCACATTTATACCGTTATATGTAGTCTCATGCCGTCATACCTAAAAAAACTGTATTTTTTTGCTGTATTTTTATTTAAGTATAAGTGTGCTAATCAAGTTGAATTTTCGGCATTGATTAATTTATTTAAATAAATAAATACACCCAACAGTCACATGCATAGTCCTGACCCCACACTAAGATACGAGTCTTGTGACGTGGGTATCAGAAACTACGAGAGACTTTTCGGTCTCACAAACACCCAGACCCGAAACAAATATTTGTGGATCACACAAGCGGGGATCGAATCCGCGGCCGCTCGTTTCGCAAGCTGGTGTCTAGCCAAGTGCGCCACGGGGCTGATTTGTAATGGCGGACTTAATTCCTAAGACATTCTTTTCAGTCAAACCTAAGGTGATAGAGATGTGAAATGAGCCATTTCTGTAACTGTTTTTAACAATTACTATCAACAAATCATAATAATATACAAATTTATTACAAATCGGGCTCTTATCAGCTACAAAAATTACCATATTAAATTACTTAATGACCCAATAATCGGTTTAAAAAATCTAAATAATCAGATCACGGATCGATTAGTAAAACTGGTTACGATAAAATGCATTAGAAAGGTCGGACCATATAAAGTCAATGGTCTCTTGAAGGCAAATCTTTATTGTGGCTACTGATTTGTTTGCAGATGAATGGATCAAGAGCGTGTGCAATTGTTAGTACTACGCTTACAATTCAGCAAGAGGGCAAAAGTCAATGACATATGTACTCGTAGTGAGAATGTATGCGTGTATCTTTGAAGTAATTAGATTTTATGTTGAAAATTTTATCAGGCTAAATTCGTACAAAATCTGTGTTTATAGTTCTTACATTAGAGACTGATAAAGTTTAGTACATACATGAATGGCGATTTTAAGGCGGTCTAGGTATTTTTTGTCCCGGTAAATTTTAGGTTCGTGGTTTAAAACTTATTTATGGTATCAATTTCGAATATTTTATTTATACATCGTTATTTTTAACTATAATTTTAATTTCTCCATAATATGTGCTCTGAGCTCCGAAAACTTATGTTATATCTATTGCCGTATAAAGTCACTGCAACGATATCACAAAAAGAGAATTCAGCTATCAGAAAATTGTAAATCTTTTTGAAATTAATCAAGAAACCAAATATGAATCACTAACAATTTATTTAATGTACCAAAATAAGTTCGCATTTTTCATAATGTACCTTTTTTGTTTTGAAAAATATTTGTATGAAATATTTTTATTATTATTTTCTTTTTAGATACAGATCATAAAGTAAACATAATGTGACAGTCTGCTAAACGAAACGCAGTTTCAATCTCGACTTCGAGACGTAAATATTTGTTTGGTCCACAAATATTTGTTTCGAGTATGAATGTTCATGAGGTTGAGAAGTCTTTCGTAGTATATACAAACTGTATAAGAGTTTGGCTGATGATGATGATAAGGGTCGTGTTTCAAGGAGGGTTCGGAAATTATGAAGGGGGCTATATTTTGCTTGATTTTATTATAAGCTAACTCCGCCTTGTGTTTTTTTCTGTTTAGCCTTTAATATTTGGCCTAGGAAAGGCCGATTGGATGCATTACATTATTTCATAACCTCTAGTTATTTATTTATCTAGATGAATGATTTGAGACAGGCGGGCTGGGACTAGTGTGGAAAGTTATTGAAAATTAAAAATAGTAAAACTTTTCAAGGTTATTATAAAATATATTTTTATTATTTGACGCACTTCTGCCTACTCCTTGGGGTATTATAATTTACGTACACATACTTAATTACAACCATTAATACCCAGTTTTATTATCAATTCAACATTCATTTAGTATTACGTCATACAAAACAAATTATTGTAAACCGACCGATAGGAAAATTTCGTCATTGGCGGAATTGTACGCTCTATTACAACTGGTATTAAACCGACAATTAATTAAACAAAAAATGTTGTTTTTACTTCTATTACAAAACTACTATAGTACTACAACATGAATGGACGGGAAATTTACCAATTAAAGAATACAAATACGTTGGTGTCGCATCTAGTTTAACCATTAGCTTTAGAAGCTAGGGTTTTCTTACCACTTAATTATCGACTAATAATAGTGTTAGGGAGTTAAATTAGTAATACGGAAAACTAACTCTAATAGTAGTTATATTCGACTGTCTTGTGTTTCAATTCGACTAGCATCTTCATCGTCAGATATAAAAGCAATATTTTAAAGAAAGTCTACAATTTCAATATCCAATAAAGCTTCAGCTATAAGAGCTCATTTCTTCGAAGACTTGATCCAATTATCCCCAGAGGGAGGATGTACGAGTAGTCGCTAATCAAAGCAACTTTTGAAGGGTATTATGGGATTAAATTATTTCATTTATAAGAGAAATTCTATTACAATTTCCTCGGCGACGAGTGGGAGGGGTCAGCGACCTGGCTGCTGGATTACACTGCAAGAGGGACTAAGCCTTCGTCAAACCTCCTACCGTCTGTGTCCGGGTGCGGATTGCAAGATCATCCCTAGCTCTTTGACATTTTTAAAATAAATTCCATTTTCAAATAGAGATCGACAACTGAATAAGATAATTAATTTGTGCCGCTTACGATACGTAGTTAAGTCACAAGTAATAAAATAAGACAAATAGTAGTTACGAGATAAAGAAGTTTACAACATTGAAAAGGCTTTAAGATGAGCCATTTTACGATGAACCGTATACTAAGTATGATAATTTAAATATTTTTTTGTTAACAGAATACGTGGAAGTGTTATGAACAAATTAAATTCTGTGAACTTGACTTTGGCTTACTGTCTTCCACATCAGCAAACATTAAATATGATATGTAATCTATGGGAAACATTGTTGCTGTTGATACAACCTCGAATTTGACGTCATCATTGCACATACATATATATTGACGTCTGTGTCCCTATAGTCCGCCAACCAGCACTAGACCAGCGTGGTGGACTGAGGCCTAAATCTCTCAATAATGGAGGCCCGTGCTGAACAGTGGGACGTATGTGGGGTGATGATGTATCCCTATCGTAGGTACGTTTAAAATACCATGCCTATAAAATTTTTCGGACATTTTTACCCTCACTGCAACTATTGACAGCTTCCTAACAGAAAACTCAATATCTCATTTCCCGACCCGACCGAACGCGCTGCGTGTCGATAGCACATCACACATTTTTACCGCGGGAACAACGTTGCTTATCTGTTTTAGTTTTTTAAATGGTTTTGGTGTTAATTTTCAATGTATTAAATATGTTTTCAGTTAAATAATACCATTAATATGAGCTTAATATCATAGTTAAGAATAATTAAACATGACGTGAACAACACATGTGTTCGACTACATTACACATACATTATTTAATTATGCTTTAAATACAAAGTATAAAGGCGGACTTAAAGCCTATAACATTATCTTCCAGTCAACCTTAGGGTGATGCAGAGATAAACGCATAATTGGATACATATTATTCATGCAATGATTACTATTCATGGCAATTTAAATATAGATACGTGCGTAAAATATAAAAAAGAACCTAACATAAAGTGTACATACATATCTACATATTATTACGACATTTAAATAAAAGTTACCGAATTTGTAGAAAATCTGCTTGTATCGTCCTTATTTAAGGAGAAGTGCCTACCAAAGAAGAATAAACTGAATGAAGAAAGTCTTAGCCATAGAAAGAACACGAAAGGAGGCGATTTTTAACATGAGCAAAGGTTATCTTTTAAGTAGTCTTACATTATGACAGCCCCGTGGCGCAGTTGGCTAGACACCAGCTTGCGAAACGAGCCGCCGCGGGTTCGATCCCCGCACCGAGACAAATGTTTGTGTGATCCACAAATATTTCGAGTCTTGGTGTTTGTGAGACCGAAAAGTCTCTCGTAGTTTCTGATACCCACGATACAAGACTCGTATCTTAGTGTGGGGTCAGGACTATGTATGTGTCTGTTGGGTGTATTTATTTATTTATTATGTATATAAGTAGTAATAGTAATCTCTCGTAAATTCTTATAATACGCATCTAACTTAAAACTTGCTACTGCACCAACATTTCGCCAAACATTATTACAGCGGGCAAAGCATATCGGTCGCAAATCCAGGAGCCGTGCTGATATTGGAACTCCACCGTAGCCACCTAGATCGCTGCGCATACACTTGCACTACCACGAAGCAGCCCAAACATAATGAAAACAAATGCGCTCTAAATTCACCATCCACACCAAAGGTCACGTTCGCAAACAAACTGCCGTGTAAGACCACGGTATTAGTATCATACAGTAGTTTAACTTACAAACGGGCCAAATCAAGTTATGCCTACGCGCCCGATCTCGGCATGCAGGCAGTCGCGACTGTGCCGCAGTGACGAACGGACCGTGACGTTTTTTAAGGAATATCCGCGCGATTTTTATAAAAAATTAGTACGAGTACCTATTTAAATTGACGAGTAGAATATATTGTAGCATTCTTTACATCTAAGTCGAGGCAAAAATATTTATCAGTAGCAATTTATAGTAACAATTTATCATAAACATGTTTTTTAAATAAATACACTAATAAAAAAATAACATGTATTTTTATTGAACACGTCCTAATACATTCACAAAGTATTTTATTTATTTAGATAGAAAGTCAAAATAAGCCGATTTAATTAAATTGCTGCAGGTGTGCAGGCCTTTGTTTCAAAAATACGGCCAATTTAAACTACTGTATGATACTATTACCGTGACCTTGCTCATTCGACACCCGAGTAACGGCGAGATAATTGCAAACAGTTGGCTTATAATTACGTGTTTATTCACAGTTAAAGGAGATAATGGCGACGCGAGCGCGCTTACAATGCGATACGGTGAGAAGACAACGTACTTCGGATGAAGTGACGTGTCGAAGCAAATGCACGCGTGTATTGTACCTGGAAAATTCCGTGAACGGTTGTGATGAGTCGATTTTAAACCAGTTTCGAAAATTGGCTCGTGGACTCTAGAAATGTCATAACACCGCCGATCAGGTGGGAATCATTTGGGTTAGGTTAGAAACAGAAATGTCTGCCTTGGTATATACAGTAAAGTATAGTCAATTAACTCAAGTCTTAATTATTACTGGAGATTGATGTCACAGATTCTTTCTTTCTTTATTAGGCTTCCCGCGCAATTGAAGTAGATCCGATGGGCACATATGATATAGATAGAAAATTAAAGGGTGACCCTGCCGTCTTACAAGTACCCAATGTACGTAAAGTTATGCAGTCATATTTAATGCTTACTCATCAATGTCGCAATCATGACAGCCCACATCTGAAGACACGAGTTGTGTATCGTCGTTAAAAACGTATGAATTTTATTGTTTCTGTCAGTCTTCACTTTGTTTTGACCTTATTACACTCGCGGTAGGTGATGACCTAAGATTATTAAATTGTATGTAAAGAGTACACATTTTTTCACTCATGTTTTGAGATTCAAATCTATTATTAAACTAATACGAGGATTGAACCCAGGACCTCTAGATAGCACATATATTTTCTACGGACCTACTGTATTCAGAACAGTGTGACAACTGAAATATAAGATTTAAACGTTTATCAAGACACAATTCCGTAGTTCAATATCAAAGTTAATTGTGTATGAAATTGAGGAAAAATAAACTAAATATATTATGTGTCATTCGATATGACTAGCTATGCGTCACTTCGTCATATACGACCTTATTTATAAATGCTGCTAATTTTTTCCCCAACTAAAACTCTTTTGTCTCGCTTCCTCACCGTCACGGGTCATTTGGCAGAGAAAGACAAAAAATATATTACTTGAGAAAAATGTCTTCTCAATACATATGTACCCCCCTTTTCCTGGTAGTTGTCCGTCCAAGGTAAGTCACAGCGTCATTCAATTATTTATTACTAAAGGTTTCTAGGTACGTAAATAACTAAAGGCAGAATGACTTTAAGAATCGATCAATAGTTCCATTGATAACGCTCTTAAAAAGTAACTGTTTATTTTTTAAATGTGCATGTAACCTAAACTTTTTCGGTCGGAATTTTGTAAAAAAATAACCCATGCCCGTTTCCAACCTCCTTCAATAAATATAAGCTTTAAAATCAATTAATATTCAAATCTATCCAATAGTTAAGGCGTGAATTAGTACCAAAGATAGAAATATATTTCATCTGTAAACTGAACCAATACTTCATCGATCAACACACATGTTTTATTCGTATGAACATGGATGGTCCTGTAAAAGGACATTGGCACGTGTTTTAATTTAATACATCCGGGTCTAGCCATTAATCTTTTTACATATAAAAGTACATATATACAAATTATGTATGTATATACAGGGAATATAGTCATCTCCTGATTCCTATATTCCCTAAAACAAAATTCGTCATGAAAACTAACAATCACTCGGGCACAAATTATTTTCGTTAGAAAGATTATCTCCCAGGATCACAATCTTCCTTCTTACCATCCCGCCGTGGGTCGAACATTGCAAAACATACGTAATCTGTGAGAACTGTTCATATCACACTACACCGCAACATGTAATTGTCGCCGCACGATCGTTAAGGAAAACCGCATATGACCGATAAAAATGCATTAAAACTAAATTAGATCTATCAATTATCACGGAGTTTCCTTCTAACTCATTGTACGCGATAAAAACGTTTTAATCAAACAGGAAAAATTTTGCGATCTGATTCGATAGCTCTATTTCGTTGACCTATAAAAATTTTAAACTTCAGAATTTAGAATTCTGATAATAGTGAGAGAATTTGCGTCATTATCTCTTTTTCGCGGGTCTGATGGCAACCGCACAAGACGGTCTCCGCTTAAAAAGTGACTATCGCCCAAAGTCTAAATAGTTTCCCTAGACATTGCTTCCTTACTAAGATTAGTAACTGAGGGAAACGCCGTCCACTGCTGAACCTTACCAAGAAAGTGCCAACAAACTGGTCTTATGCATATTATGTATAATGAACAATTAATATCCAGCGCTTCTTAATCTTTCTTCTTTCACTATGCCAAGTTTTACACTCGCTGCGCGCAATGTTCTCGAATAATACCCAAAATTTTAAATTAGCGTACTTAATTTGGATTATTGATACATGCCAACACGCGTGCACGCCACCTGTGTAACCATTGCGTTGAATTAACGCGTAAAATCTTCAAAATGTATTGAGATCCAATGCCATTTTGTAACGCGATATCCATGTTAGCGGGCTACTGTTTAGAGTATGGCAGTGCTAATAATACTATGGAAGGAGCTACATTGAAGATTATGAATGTATAAAAAAGGGAACTGATTACCGTTCATTATATTTTTTAACATCTTTTTACAGACTAGTACTAAAAAAAAGATTCATAATGGGAAAACCTTACAATATGGCTGTCATATCGTCTTTGGCGAGACCATGTCGCAGCCTGTCCAAAATCTAAAAAAGGGAGTAAGGCCTCGGTGTCTCCATGTCTCTTGTTTTTATCTTATTTGTCTTATAAATTGAAAAATGGATTACAAATAAAAATACGATGTAATCATGTAATATTCTACACAAGAGAGATATCATAGTCGCCGTTAAAACGTAAACAGGTTTTACGTTCCAAATCTAGCAGTATCTGGCTTCTCAGTAAACAATGAAAAAAACTTTATATAAAGGAAAGAAATTAAACAAAACATACAGTTTCCAATTGCTGCGATAATATCCGCGCGTGGCGACCTTATTTATCTCTTTCATGTACGCGTCATCATCCTTGTATTAACGGGCATCCAATTAATTTATAAATACGGCATCGAAATGATGAAATATTTTATGATTTATATTACAGAATATTTGTATAGTTTCCGTGGAAAAATAAATAGAATATAGTGAAATAAATTCTACGAAAGCCTCTGAGATAAACTGCCGAACACATTTGATTCTTTTATGATAAAGCTAAAAGCTACTTGGATTTACCAGAGATTAATACACGGTTGGAAATATTCATTTTCCATTTTCAAATGAGAAATCATTCAACCGTTAAGTGGCGAAATGCCAGCTTTGTGGAAGATGAATTTATATTATTTATTCAACACTATATTGCACAACAAATTAGTTATTTATCATAAAATATACATAGAAAAATCTAAAAAATCGCGGCCTTAATGTACGTGGCAATCTTTGCAAGACAACCATACAATGGATAATCCTAATGGGCTATTTGAGAGTTGAATATTCATAAAGTATACAACACTGAACACCTCCATTGAAGCCGCTTGATACAGGCCGCTTCTGGTAAAACATTTTGGAAGTTTTTAGGGAAGGCCTCATTACGATACTTTTGTTAACAAAGTGCCAAATTAGATAATTTGAAGCCTGTATCTATAAAATCCCGCCTATTGAGCTAATATTTTTATTGCCATTGTTATGCGGAATTCCCTGTGGCTAATGAGTACAAATTCCAATAATCACAAATTAAACTTCTGTCGACAGCGGGGTCGTGGCCGGGATAATACATTCAGCGATAACGTATTAGTAGGCATCTACTGATATTATTTGTAAAACAAGCTATTTTAACAATACGATCTTCATTTTTTAATTAATTAAATTAATATTTTTTTTGTATATCTCGTCCCTATACTTGAGAAGTATGCAGAAATTGTTTGCTGTGGACATTTCCAAAATCAGCTCAGCTACTAGAAATTTCTACAAAAATTACTTTGCCAGGCTTACAGCTGCCTATCACAAACGTTAACCAATAGCACGAATAAAAAAAGTGATTTAAATTTACCACGCGTTCTATTTAACAACGTACTTCGATATTTCGTGATAGCTCTCATCTCGGAGGAATGCACTAAATACTCACAAAGTTGGAACATAAATCCATGCTATCTTATCGCTTCTGAAGCGTGTTGCGTAACAATAACGATCGCCGTGGTAGATGACTGCGGGTGGGCCGAATCTACTCCACATAGTATTAATACCCGAGGAAGAATTTTCGCACGCTTTAAATGACTCATGTTCTCATAGAGAAAGTATGTGGTATACTCTGAAGATCTCAGGACTGGATTTGCGGATAATTCTTTGGTAAATTCTGAGTAGCAACCGGAGTCTCGAAATGTGCGGGATAAAAGAGTGGCTAAAATAACAATTGGCGAAAAGTGGGTGCAAAAATTAATACCAAAGAAACTTTTTACTACATATAAGATGACCAATGTAAAAATTTTAAACAAAGCTGAAGGACCACTATTGGCTATCACACAATTATAAAATACACGCTACCTGAATAACTAAGAAGCGGCAGTGACAAACATAAGATTGTCTAGTCGTAGATTCGCCACGCTCGGCTTGCTGATATTTTCTAGTCTTGTTCAACTGTTTATTCCTTAAAAACTTAGGGTTTTACCCAAGTAGTCAAAGTCAAAGTCAAATTTCCTTTATTCAAATAGACTTTCCCAAGCACTTTTGAATCGTCAATATTTTATGCTATTTTTTAAAACTAGTAACTACTAGAAACTTCCACGGGGGCAATACCGTAGGCATTGCTTTATTAAAATTTCAAATTCAAGTTGGCCATTGGAGGACGCACGTGTGACCCCGTCGCCCACAACCCTCTACCGTCGTCCCCATGACCTAAGCTATGAAGGTTTGAAATATTCATCCACCGTTGACCACAACATGCGATCAATCCACCAAGGCATTGACGTCATCAGAAATAATGCAACCCTGACATTATAAAAGTGTCCATCGTCATATTATACTGCATCGTGGACACGCAAACGTGATTTTCAATTAAGAGTTGCTAAAGTTTAAGAAGTTTGTTTCTTTTGTTTTTTAACTGCAACGCGGAAAGGGCGCAAATTTTTGTATTACAACGAAATCTAAGCGTCGTTTATACAAGGTCCTAGCACTTCTTCTACGAATCACCTTTGTTTTTCAAATCGGACTTTATCATCATTATTTCTTAAACATAATACAAGAAATCTTTAGTCTAACATTAAGTCTCCCCTTGCTAACTTAAACAATTGCGTTCGGTATTCCTAACCCTTTCTGGTGTTTGTCTTTTAGATATCCGCTGACCTGATCAAAAATAATATCCCAATGCTATATTTTCAGTATAAAACATCGAACAGCAAAAAAATGGGTAGGCACAGCAGGCATAATCATAGCTACTTACTGTCAGTAGAATTGGCTGTGGTGGAAGTCTCGTTGGCTACTGGTACCGAGGAGTTGGCTGCAGGCGTCGCGGCGGGTGCTGACGTGGGCGGAGGGTTGGGGGGTGCGGTGGCGGGCGCCGGAACAGCCGCTGGGACAGCCGCCGCGCCGGCCGCGACATCACGCCTGGCCCGGTCGAGAGTCACTATGTCATAGTGACGGAAATCGAAGTTGCTGTTCTGCACCAGGTACTCGTCGTTGGACGCTGAAAGGACATAACTTATTGTAGAATGCACGCCAATATAGCGCTTAAATTAAGTAGCCTATGGAAGATGATGAAACAAGGAGATAGGCAAAATATGTTAGCGGGATCATTGCAGATCTCATTAATTTTTTGTTCATAAATTTTACTATTTCTTTTGTTTTACCGTATTGTAACATTGCCAACTCGACGAAGTAAGTTCATGTAATTTTATATTAATATTCAAAAATGACACCATTGACCTACTCGGATATGAACTGGCTGTTCGTGAAACGCAAAGCATTACCGTGTGTCATTCATTACGTAGGGTTTTACACCTCATTTAGTGTGGTATGCATCAGAGCGCAGAATACACTTCCGCCGTTAAATATGAGGGGTCAGAGCTATTTGATGGCTTTTTGAACTATTAATCAACATACTAATATCGCTAATTAATACTGATATAAGCAAATTTAATTTTATCAAGTTTTATCTTGCCTCTTCTACCTTTACGTATCACTGAACAAATCGAGCCAAAACGTGTGATTTAAAAGAGCGAACACTTAAGCCTTTGTAAGTAGTTATTACATCCAGTTTTAATTTATAAAACCTTCCGCGCCTCAGCAAAAACAGATGTGCATAATGACAGCAACCGCCGTTCTCGCCGTATTGTAGCTTTTTTTGTTTTAATTAACTGTCACTGGCAGTGGCCTTGATCGGGCAACCTTGAGATGTGGTTTTCACCACACGATTCCGCTCCTAAGTACTACTTACCATTCGCATTTATCAACGCTGTACGTAATCGTTAAGTGTCATGCAACCGTCTAGAATGTCATTGTACTAAATTGAACTGGCCGAGTATTCGGGTTGTGCTTTTGTCTCCTTCTTTTGTTCGAAAAGAAACAAAGGAGGTTTGTTGTGAGGACTTAAAAACTTTTTGAAAATATTAACGAACGACTCAACTTGGCCATCTGGAAATTATGTTTTCATGTGTCAATTGGAGCATTCTAAAATTAAAAAATTTCTATGATATAGGCTCGCAAGTCGCACCCATAACTGTGACTTAATTAGTTAGCCAGCGAAACATTAACCTACAAAATAGAAATACGCTGAAACCTAACCCTTCGGAGTCACGATTGTGTTATATTTATGCTATATTCTTTTAAACACCAAGCAAAGGTACAGAATTTATGAATAAAGATGTCGTGGCAATTGAACCGAAAGTCACAACAGAGCCACTGTTTATTTTTTTAATGAATGGAAATAAATTATATGGAGCGTCGCAATGCATCCATTCAATTGTATAGGCGGCCAGTGCCCAGCAGTGGGAAGTATGGACTGATATAAACATATATAAATAACAACGAATTAATTGACGTGATGACTTTTTCAATCTTCATTATACTGAGGGAATCTTCAATTCTAAAAAAGATTCTTGAAGTAGTCTTTTGTCTGATATGAAATAAATAAAGCAAACAAACTTTACGACGTACGTATCAATTTCAATTCACAAACATAACAAACGACAATAATAAAATTACAAAAGATCCCAATAAACGGATTGACGCTTCGAATGCATAATCCTAATGGGCCCGTTGGTTCGTCACATCGGATTAGCGGTAAAAGCGCGATGTTCGCGAGCCGTCCGCCAACCCGTGACTCTATTACGTGGCGCGGACAATGCCTTTTGTTAACTAATAGAGATATAAATGAGTTGCAGCGAGCCTGGCCTCGAGTACTGCAGTGTTAGGCGCCCCATACACCTTCAATAATATTGCACAATATTCTGATTGTACAATATTATTGAACGTGTAGGGATAATATCGAAACATTGCGCAGTAATTGAACAAAAGATTGAACGGGCTTAATTTTTATTGTGCAATAATATTAAATACCCCCTTTGATTCCAAACGTTCAATAAATTCTGTCAATAAAATTGACAAACCACTCTGTTCAATATTTTCGTGCGAGCAACATGTCTGACGACGAAGTTTTGGCGGCAGCCGCGCTGGTGATTTTGTTGAAAAGAAAAAAAAAGAAATATATTGCGCAATATTAAGCCTACAGAGCGCAAGAAAAAAATATTGCACAATAAAAATTAAGCCCGCTCAATCTTTTGTTCAATTACTGCGCAATGTTTCAATATTATCCCTACACGTTCAATAATATTGTACAATCAGATATATTGTGCAATATTATTGTAGGTGTATGGGGCGCCTTAAGGATGAACACAACCGGGCCGTTGTTGGCCGTCTGCTGACAATAAGTGGGCCCCAGTGGGCTGTGGGCGTTCGCTGCGACTGTATCTGTGCAGGCTTCAACCGTCGAGATTGTGCATCTCGCCTTCCAGAACGTTCGGCGTGAATCAAGATGAAAAGCAGCGATAATTTTCTACCTCTTGGTTATTTAACTGGCGCTTTAGATGTCGCCTTGTGATATTTAATACACTGAATTCAAAATTAAACGTCAGTTTTGTAAAAATCTATTACTGATAAGCAGCAAGTAACAATGTAATGTTATCACATGTTAATTAGCAAGGGGCATTATACAGTCTGAATGCGCCTGTTAGTTATAAATCTGCACGTGATTTTCTTATGTGTATAGTAGTGGTAATTAAATGAATAATTTACTCAATAAGTAATAAAATCATTAGCATGTATGTCTCCCACTGCTAGACTGGGATCTCTTCTTAAAACTGAGAGGGTTTAGCCCTTAGTTAACCACCCTGGCTTTATGAGGGTTGGCGGACTACACCTATGGATCTAGAACTTTTATATGTTCTGGTTTCCTCACAGTATTTTTTCAACGTTGCGTACATGATAATCCATTTTTACACATATTTTTTGACTCGACCTTGCGCCTAAACCCACTCAATAACTATGCGTGTCACAGATAGGAAGTGTTGTCCATACGTGGAAAATGACCCAAAAATAAATTCTCATGTACAAGTGTAATAAAAACAACGCTGCGTCGTGGGCGGAAGCTAAACGTGGAATAGGCAGTGTTCGCACAGAACAGTAAATAATGATAATGAGATGATCTTTAGGCCTAGTTTGCGCGAGTTTCCTGGGACTGGCCAACTGCGACTATAAACAAGCGAGGTCGACGACTTAATAAGTGATTTTAGAATAAGTGAATAATAATAAGTGAGTCGAGACGACGGGGCATAGTTCACACGGCTTGTTGTTGCTAACAGTGGCGGTACTCCCGTAGAAGCTTAAAGAGACAAGTTAATTGTGTAATGTCTAGTTCATTATTATTTATTGTGGGGTCGGGATGTTCTCATTTATATGACATATTTATTTTGTTTAATAAAGATTTAAGGCTTTAAGATTATTATTCTGAATTTTGGTAAAAAAATAATTGAATATTGATACTTTGACTCAATGATAAACGCCATCAACATATATTTCATAGAATTGTTTGTAAGAGAAATATTCATTTAAATATTTATACTTTTACTCCATGACGCTTTGGCAGCGTCATCATTATCACAGAATTGCTTGTGAGAGAAATATTGCTTCTAGTATGTTTTTTTATACGTGCGAAATTGAGTGAATGTATTTATTTTCTCATATATCATAATATTATGAACATTAACTGTAGCTCCAGTAAAACCTCAATAACCTCCCAGTTTTTTTTAATATCGTTTTCACCTTATATACGAAATTATGCGATTTATTTAAGAATATTAATTATAAATGATATTACAGTAGCCAAATGCGATCCGTTGTTACATCGCGTTATCATATTAATTTCGTACGCTCCCTATCGACGACTGTGGAAGCGATTCTGAATTAAACATTCAATAAAAATCATTTAGACGCCTACATTATCAGAAAACATACGGACGTTAGCGATTAACGCGCAAATAGATATGCTCAATTACAATTATTTAATACTGCTTAAAATATTGTCGGGAATTATTTGGAATTGACGAATACTATGAATCATAATCAATTCTCACTATCATTATCGCCATCAGCCCTTACACGTCCTAATTAGGTTTCAAATCAACTATCATCTCTAGTACTGATTGGCAGTTCCCACCCAGTGTCGGTACTTCCATAGAAGCCCAAATGTTACTCGATAATTGTGTACGGTATTTTCAAGAATTCAATAAGAATACCGATATAACTTCGAGAATTAGTTGCACCTAGGATTAATAGTAGTGACACTGAAGATGGCTTTTGGAATGAGATTTCTTTCTACATAGATCAGTGCTCTACAAACTTATCGTGCATGTTATCCTGAGGAGTTCCTTATCTATATTGATATTACACCAACATGCAAAAGTAACTTTGTCTATATCTCTTTCGCTTTTACGCCTAAATCTCCGTAACGAATTGAATGATTTTTGATATAGAGTTGGTCTGTCGATTTGTGTACATCGGGCATGATTGCATCAAAAAAGTGCGAGATAATCTAGTCTCATTAGTCGAGCGAATTACGTTAGTCACAGCCGAAGGACTTAAAAAAACCAAAAATTTTATAATACTAATTTATTAACTAGATACTAGTTTCTTGATCGATGTTAGATACAAGAATTATATCTTTCTACAATAATAACAATATATATATAGTAAACTTATAACTAATAATTGAGGTCGCGGAGTCGGCGTTTACGCGGCCTTGATCCGTATGTGGAACGACGAAGCATCAGCGATTTTGGGTAACCGGGCCATTGTGGTCATCAGCAATCCTTGTATGTGTGTCGCACGTAACACCTCCCCCCTCAGATCAGCAATTATTTGAGAACGTTGAGCGAAAATGTTGCTGGGGTGGATGTCTGAATTTTTCTTGTTTCAGGGGTTGCATATATTTGATCCTCGCTGGATGGGGTGTCCTTTTCAGATAGTGAGGGCTTGTATCCTTTAGACTTTTTGAGATAACGGCGTGCAGTAACTCCAATACTTATTGCGGTTATAACTAGTACCACAGTGTAGAGAGGTATTGTGGTATGATATATAGCATGGTCCAAATTTACTGGATGCTGGGCTTGAATCTTATCTTCAATATCATGTAGTCCTTTCAAGTTGATTGATGCTAGTTCAAGATGAGGGATGCTGGTATCATCTCTTGTAAGGTAGCCATTCGGTATGTTTGCTATTTTCAGCGGCTGTCCTTTAATTTGTCCATTGATGTTAATAAGGGTGAATTCGTCGGTGCGCAGCGAACATTTCAGAGGAATCGTGACGAGGTAGCTTCCGCTTAGCGTTACGTAGTCCTGGCGTCTACATTTCAGTTCAGCCTTTGTTGGTTTAGGGATGACGATTGTATAGTGTTGATCATCTAGCTGCTCCATAGCTTCTCTGGTGAGAACGATTTCCGTCGGCTGGCATGATTTATGTAGGGGCTGGTTTCCGATGAGACTCTGGATACAGTCGGCATGGCCTCGGGGCTGATGATTGATGCTCTCCTCACAAAGATGTCGACGATCGAACTTCGGGCATTCAGCCTCCATGTACATGAAACTTATCCCATTAGTTGCCATAAAAGGATATGAAGGGATAAAGGTCTGGTGGTGTTTATTAGGAACAATGGAAAGCCTATACAACTCGAAATTATCTGGGGAGACTATGGGAAATTTAAAAATAATGACTATTCTTTTATCTATGTAATAGAATCCTGGTTTAATTATATTATAATATTCTCTTAACTCCGCGTCCAATATTTGATCCTTGTTGTATAAGGATTTTAGCTTACCTATTATATTAACTAAATTTTCTATTTCTAACATACTATGATGAGTGCTCGATGCACTTATAAATGCTAAGGTATTCTCTAACTTAATTAACTCTAAAGATAAATCCTTCACGTTATCGCCTATAATAGTTAGCAACTGTGCAAATTTGGCAAATTTAATCAATGTGTAATCTGCGTAAACGGTTCTGTTTAATAAAATTTCTAACGTGTTGTTAATTTTTTCCTGATTATCAACGATATGTGCGATTAAACTTGAATATTGCGTCATCCAATTTTTATTGAGACTTATGTGTTCGTCCAGCTCAGATAACAACTTATGTTCATTATTTTCTAAGACATTAATAGCATGATTGTACCGTTCAGCATCGGAATGGTCCAAGTTACCGGTCACACTCTTTATTAAGGATCCTAGTCCGTCAACTAGACCTCTTTTGACGCGGTTAGGTTCTAATCCTCTTAATTGCGACTTCACTTTTATTAATTTATTGCTAAGATCAAGTCTTATGTCGGCCGCCAGACTCAGTTGGACTATTAGTAGTAGTCGAATCCTGTAACAATCGAGATGACTTACATGTACGTTTAAGTCTAGACTTTGCAATGGGTCCTTTCTTTTTAGACGTATATATGTGAATCGGAAGGTTTGCAAGTACAGTGTCTTGCGTGTATTGTGGCGCTAATTTTTGCCTACTCGCTAACGGGTTACTTATAAATACTTGTTGGTCGGGTTGATACTGTTCTTCCGGTTCCCTATTTTTATTACGGTTATTCATTAGGTTAGTGCGATCTACCGTGGTGGATTTATTTATAAGATCATATACTACTTTCATCTGGTCCCGGTGGCTTAAAATATACTGCTGCATAAGATGAGCTGTCAGGTCTATATCTAGGGGGTCTCTGGGGTCAAAATGACCTCGTATGATATCATGAGGCCTGCACTTAGTAAAACTATGAACTGAACTGTTATACGCTAATACCGCATAGGGCATTTGGTTCACGACAGGTTCATCTTTTTGCTTTAACTTTAATATACGTAAATGTTCTATTATAGTGGAATGGAATCTTTCTATTATGCCGTTATCATTAGGTGAGTTCGCCAAAGTCTTATGGTGGTTAATTTTATGTAATCTTACAAATTCGGCAAATAATTGATTCGTGAATTCTGTACCGTTATCTGTAACTATAGTTAAAGGTAGCCCATGATGAGTACAAAATGTTAATAATCCTTGTAAAATACTTATTGCAGTTCCGTCGCGTAAATGATAAGCCTGCCCGTACTTAGAAAATGAATCGACAAACGTTAGGTACTTTTCTGCTTGAGCGGTAAATAAGTCCATATGTACTATTTCAAAGGGTTTGGTGGCTGGGGGCACGATGTTAAATTGTGGCCTGATAGGGTTTCTATCATACTTCGACTGTCCACAAATTGTGCATTCGTTAATGTATTTGCTTATCTCCTCTTTCATCTTCGGCCAATAAAAGCGCCGGGAAAGTGATAAGTAACATTCGTTTATTCCCCTATGATTAGTCTTACCCTCGTGATAGTTTTTAATTATTTCCTGCTGTCTTAAATATTCTTTTACGTCTTCTAGTTCAGTCTTTGCTAAGACTAAATTCATAGAAGAGCTTTTAAAATTATTTTGTATGTTCGGAATTATGGAATACATCCCTAATGGGGGTGTTATTTTAAGGGCAGTTTTTACTTTCGGATTAACGTATTCCTTTATGGCATTTACTACGTCTTGCTCTAAATTGGATTCTGATACTTGAATGTGAGTACGGGTGTGTGTGTCGAATGGTTTTGTGGCTGTTGTTCGTCGTTTAATATCACCTACTATTGTAAAACAAATCTGTCTATGGAACTTATTCAACGGCTCATCGGTAATGGGAACTTCAAGAATCGGGTTTTCATTACTAGTGTGAGCTGTCTCAGTTGACGAATCAGCGCGACTAGGTGGTCTCTCGGAGGGGTTTACGAGCATCGAGTCTGTTTCCTCATTATTAATTTGGACTCGTGATAAAGCATCGGCATTTGTGTTACATTTGCCTTTTTTATAGACTATAGTATAGTCGTATTCGCTTAACTTGAGCCGCCAGCGAGTTAACCGGGAATTCGGCTCTTTTAGATTCATAATCCATTGAAGGGGTTTATGATCCGTTAGAATTTTGAATTTACGACCGAATAAATATGGTCTAAAATATTTGGTTGCCCAAACTATGGCAAGCAATTCTTTTTCTATTGTGCTATATTTTTGTTCACTATCGTTTAAAGTTCTGGACGCATAACATATGGGCTTATCTGAACCTATCGGTCCTTGTGAAAGGATGGCACCTATCGCTACATTAGAGGCATCCGTTGTTAAATTAAACTCTTTCGAAAAATCCGGGTATTGTAATATCGGATCGTTTGTTAATAAATTCTTACATTTTTCAAAACTATCGATATACTCGGGGTCAAACGTTATCTTATTGGTCTTTTTGAGGCATTTAGTCATCGGTTTAGTTATACGTGCGAAATCCGGAATAAATTTTCTGTAGTAACCTAACAGTCCTAAAAATTGTTTAATTTCTTTGCTACTCTTAGGCAGTGGATATTTTTGAATAGCCGTTATTTTATCAGGGTTAGGTCTTATACCCTCTCGACTAATTATATGGCCTAGATATGGTGTCTCCAACTTCAGAAATTCAGATTTATCCATTTGGATTTTGAAATTGGAGTCACGTAGCCTGTCGAACACTTTTTCTAGATTTACTATGTGCTCTTGCAGGGATGTACTAAAGACGATAATATCATCGAGGTAAACTAGACAGATTTCATTTTGTAACCCTCTAAGCACATTGTCCATCACTCGTTGGAATGTGGATGGTGAATTTTTTAGGCCCATTGGCATTCGTAAGAATTCGAAATGCCCATGTTCGACATTAAAAGCTGTTTTTTGGATATCATCGGGGTCCATCTCGACCTGATAAAATCCTGATGCTAAGTCCAGGGTCGTGAAGTATTGGCATCTACCTAGTTTATCCAGAACATCCGTGATGTTAGGAATCGGATACCTATCGTCTATGGTCTTGTCGTTTAACTTCCTAAAATCAACAACTATTCTCCACTTCTGCTTCCCTGAAGCGTCAACTTTCTTAGGGACTACCCATATAGGTGAGCTCCAGGCGGAATCGGATGGCCGAATAATGCCTTGTTCCAACATCTTAGTAATCTGTTCCCTAACTTCCTGACGATGAATAAATGGATACCTATAATTTTTACTATATACCGGTAATTCGTCCGTTGTCCTAATCCTATGCTTAATTTTATTCGTAAACGTTAAGGGTTCGCCATCGAGATAGAATACGTCTGCGTAACGTCTGCACAAAGCTTCCAAATTGCATTTCTCCTCTACGTTCAAGTGATCAGTTCGCAAACGATTTAAAACATTTTTAACACGTTCCGAATCCGGCCCTGGCGTTATGCATTCGATATTAAATACCTGTATGCGCGGTTGTTGTTCAAATTTAATAGTAATATCGTCACAGGTGGGGTTTTCGATTTCAATCGTGCCTACTCTGTCCGAGACCTTAGTAACGCACTCATGGATAATGCAATTAGAAACTATTTGCTGGGGCACATGTACGTCACCTTCCGAGTCATATATCGGTACGTTTATTAGTTTGGATGAGCCGGCTGGGATCGTTTCGTACGGGTTCGATTTTCGACACTTATAGCACTTGAGATGTATTGAAGCATGTTCCGTAATTAACAAATTATTCTTTAAATCTATGTTACAATTTTCTAACAAGTCCAAACCTATAAGTCCGTCGAAATAATTATGGAATCTATATATGAAAAATTTCGCATATCTTTGTTCATTAAATTCCTGAAAGTGCGGGATGGTAATTGAATGTTCATGTATGCTAGTACCTCGCGAATTAGTAACTTCGAAAGGATCAAAATCACGTGGAATAGTGGGGAAAAATTTGTCACATGCTTCAGGGCTCAAAAAGGATTGATTCGCGCCGGTATCAACTAATAACTTAAGTGGGGGATCCGCTATTTGTACGTAGCGTAATTCCCTTTTGGAATGTAGATTTAATTCTATCTTGGTTCTTTCGTGGAACGGCCCTCGGAAAAATCCTGCTTATTATCAACCGGGCTTTGCGCTTCCGCGTCGGTAACATTATTCGCGTTTGTATGATCGTATTGAGACTGATCGATAGCGTATTCATATTCCGGATTCATGTCGCAGTAATATTCCGAATAAGGAGGATATGTAAATGGCTCATAATAACACTCGCCGTAATAACTATCGTTATAATCGTTGTAATCTGCAATTTCGTTAAAATTCATCTCCCTACTTTTAAAATAGTTTGATGGCGGAGGATTACCGTGAACTCTCCAATCGCGTCCCGTTAAGGTTGGTGGTAATACCTTCGGTACGTAATGGCTTACACCACTCATGGGTTTCGGCCCGGCATTATATACTGGTACATTTTTAGGAGGTAATCTAAAACTGTTATTCGGATTATAATTTGGCGGCGGCGCCCGGAACATTTGCTGAGTACGCGTGGGATATGTAAGCATGCGTTGCTGCGGATGAGAAATCTGGGCGTTCGGACGCCATTGGGGTGCCTGTTGCGATGTATAAGGGTGCGCAAATACGGGTGATGGTTTCGGCCACGCTGGACTAGGGGTAGGTACACTAAACATTTTAGGCATGTTCATATTAAAACCTAAGGATGGTACCTTATGTGGTGTGCTCGGATGTGCTGGAGTGTTACGTCGCTCAGGTACGGAATCATTTCGCTGCTGTAGGTACATTATATTAATCTCTTCTTGGACAAATTCCAGAGCCTTTTCAATTGTCTCGGGTCTCATACATCGAATACGTGACCCGAGGGGTTCTTTTAACCCTCTTACGAAGGCTTGCTTAGCCAAGTTACGGTAAAGATCGCGTTTAGCCTCTATCGTGGTTGTAACTGATTCGTGTAAGGACACATATGTCATAATTGTACTAAATAAGGTCTGGCATTTGTCGTAGAATTCTTGAGGTGTATCATTGCCTTGAGTTGCGAGAGAAAGATCGTTATAAAGGGCGGTTTCATCCCTTTGGTCTGCGAAATTATTTATCAAGGCGTTTTTAATACCTAGCCAGTTTGTAGGAATGCCGTTAGAATTTATTGTTCTGGCGGCAGGACCCGTGATTTTATTTAAAATTCCGTTTATGAGACACAGATTACTTAATTGATATGACGGTTCGTTTTTCATGTATTGTGCCACTATTTGGTCACAGATTTGTATAAACCTAGTTAGGACATTTGGGTTCCCATCAAACTCAGGGACCGGCCGTAGGGCCTTATAGATATTGTCCGGGTCAAATGTCATTTTATCTAAATTATTATCACTTCCTAAATTTCTATTACTATCTAAATTCCTACTATTATCTAAAGCGAAGTTCCTATGAATCTGTCTTGAAGAGACAGATTCCTCCCCTTTATTCCTTGGATGGAAAATTTTGGAGACAGGAGGCAACACTTAGGATAAAATTTCAGAGTACTTACATAAGTTGGTTTTTCTTTGTACTGATGTTTGAGTACGTCCCCGGCCGTGCCCTCGTAGGTTTCGGATTCCAGACGATGGCTTAAGAGCCCGCCAGCGACTATGCGGAGTCAAGCTAGGCAACGATTTTTGATACCTATGACCGCCACGCACTGACTCTAGAATCCTACCGACTGCGCCAATTACGTTAGTCACAGCCGAAGGACTTAAAAAAACCAAAAATTTTATAATACTAATTTATTAACTAGATACTAGTTTCTTGATCGATGTTAGATACAAGAATTATATCTTTCTACAATAATAACAATATATATATAGTAAACTTATAACTAATAATTGAGGTCGCGGAGTCGGCGTTTACGCGGCCTTGATCCGTATGTGGAACGACGAAGCATCAGCGATTTTGGGTAACCGGGCCATTGTGGTCATCAGCAATCCTTGTATGTGTGTCGCACGTAACAAGCGTCTTACTGCGCCGCACTAAATAATTTTTACAATAAACATTGTATTATTATTGGAAGAATATTGCGTTGTACCCGCGCCCTTACTCTCAGACGGTGGTGGGCGTCGGTAGCCGGCCAATTGTCAAATGGAGCTGCGCGTTTGCACATTATTGGTTTTAATTGAAACATCAGGATGGAACAATTTACTTACCAAACATTACTGTTCGCGTGGACAATTAACGCATGCGGGAGGCGGTTGGGCTTAAGCTCTTTAATAGTGTTATTAAATTAATAAAATGGACACCGTAACTCCAGAGTAACACAAGCATTCACGTACTTTCTCACGCCTATATCAAGGAAAGTAAATAAGCGGTTGGAGTTTTAGTTGCAGCAATTTGTTTTGTATACGAGATAAATGTAGAATAGTATGTGCCTTTTGCCGGTTGGTGAACAGATATAGGGATTTCCGTGCTGTTACTGAGATATTTTTGAAACCAAAAAACCTTTGCTTGGGGCATGAATATAACTCTCAATTGTGCGATAGAATAATATTACTCATTCTTAAAATCTGAATTTTGAATAACACCAACAATATTTATTGTCTTCGTACGGAGATACTATTGATCAATTTCGGAATATTTTGTTCATCACTGAATCCCCGAGGTTTGGGTTTTAGTTTTTGGGGATTTCAATCAAAAAAATTTCAGTCAGCACGGAATCTAGACAAACTTCCGAAAAATGGCAATAGACTTGATAAATCAAACATGATTTTTGAAAAAACGTTATCGAACTTAGGTGCAAAAATGTACATGCACCAGAGATACAGGCATGAGTGTATGTGTGTGTGTGTGTGCAAACATAAGCAGATTGTAATTATGTCTCTTCCGTGTATAAGTAGCTGCATTCTATGGGATAATCCAGCTCAGGTGCTTTAAGTCTTCCGGTGAAGCCTTGCTAAGATTTCTCTGAACTTACGTTGTTTCTTGGTAAAATTAAATACGAGTATATTGTGCATTATATCGTCAGTCCCTGTGGATGGACGGCAAGGAAACGTAAATCAAGGGAAGCCACTGAATGCAGGCCCACTTCAGGCAAAGCGCTTTGGAAGTCTTTGAAGGAGTCCTATGTCCAGATGTGGATGGATGTCTCTGGGTTTTTTCGAATGATTTTTAAAATTTGTAAAAATCATTAGCGACATTTACCAGGCTGCAGAAATCAAACCCAAAGCTATACGCCAAGAAAACAATTCCGTCCGGCCTGGGATGCAGGAGTATACCTACTATCCTTATAGTCCCAACTAAATCAAGTGTTTTTTTAAGTCGTATGAAAAACTATTACCCAAGATACTTTTAACTCTATTCGTACTCTCAACAAAGGTTTCCGTGGTGACTTATCAAATCTGTTTGCTCCCACTTCGCAGACATGGCGTGGGCTTAGAATTGGCTAAAGGTGGAAATTTAACAGGCGAGTAATAAAATCACCGGATGTTGATAAAAGTAATCAGGAACATAACATTTTTCTTGGATAAAGAAACTATATTGTGAATTTAGAAAATATCTTTTTATATGCCATAATTAAACCTTAAGTGAGTGTTTGACACATACTTGAATCCCCCAAGAAAACACTTGTAATTTTAAATAAATAAATAAAGTTAGCAACTTCCTTCCTTTAATGTTGCACATTACAAGACTCAGTAGTACTACTAAAAATCCAAAATCACATTAATACCTACATTACCTGAACCGAAAATCAAACTGGAATTTCTCAACTGTATGCCACACATTTATACCACGTAACCAACGAGGTATGACATACATTTGTGAGCATACAAAAAACAATACGTCTGCAAGACTAAACACTAAAGTATTTGAATGATAAAACCCAATTAGTTACACAGTGCGATAAGGCGAAACGAGGAGTGATAGACGCTCATTTAAATGGTGGTTAAATTTCCTTATTTAGTTTCGAAATACCTCGTGAATATGTATACATATATATATACACTGCCGACGGAAAGTTTCCGGACAAGATGAATAAGTTATAGAAACATTAATTTAAAATAAAATAAGTCAAGTAAATCAAAGTTTTATTTTCAAAATATTATAATGTAATATTTAAGGATAAAAACTATTAACATTTTTAACTAGTTCATTGTATACAGCTTCACTTTCATTTAATCAAAGAAATCACCTTTGACCGTCAATACTTTTTTCACTGCGTGCGGCATTATTTTTAAAAGTGTTTTCCACAGACTATTAGATATTTTGTCCCAAAATGTTTCAAGAGCCTCTCAAAGAGCATTCAAAGAAGTGGGATTCGATTTCCAGATTTACCTATCCATTTCATCCCACAATAATTCGATAGGATTTAGATCGGGAAATTGTCGAGGCCAATTTAATATTTATAAATCACCTGTATTTTTTATTTTAAAAATAATTGACACAAAACTGAGATTTGTATTTTGGGTTATTATCCTGTTGAAAACATCCCAACGGCCAATTATTCGCATCCCAGAAGAGCGAGCATGCGTTTTTAATAACCCTTCTTTTTGAGAGTTCCTTTGATTCTGTTAAGATCCACTACTCCAGCATATCAGAAACACCCCCAACCTATCACAGAGACACCTCAATATTAAACAGTTGGGGTTATAGCTTTGGGATTCATTTTTTCTGGAGGGCCGCGACGAACAAAACTTCTACGTTTTTATACCAGCATATAAAATTTTGATTCATCAGTCTATAAGACTTGTTTGCAGTCTTTTACCATCCAATCTTTCTGTCCATTATCTTTTTTGAGTCCAGTTTAGTCCTTTTTCTATTTCCGCCTCGCAAGAGTGGTTTATTTGTAGAAATACTGCCATTTAAACAATGTTTTTGTAACCATTATTTGATTCACTCACTGATATTTTTTACCGTGACTTTTATTGGACCGCATTTGAATTTCCGGTGCTGTAAGCTTCTTATCTGTTTCAGACATGATGATTCGGGATTGACCCTCTGCTTTAGAAGTAGCACTGGACCTATCATTGCGTTTTCTGTCCTGATTTGAACCAGTTTTTTCGTAACGGGCAATGGCATTTCCTACAGTAGACGGTGGTAAATTTAGTTCATTAGCAATATAACAAAAGATAAAGCCTTAGTTGCGAAGAGTGACAATAGAACGTTTTTCTATATTTCTACTGGCATGCCCCTATCCACTTTCCTAAATAAAATAATAAAAAAATTGAATTATATTAAGTGCAAGATTACTCTAAGAAATACTACAGAAGAAGGAAATTCAACCACCACTAAAGTGATAAAATTATGTAGAAATAATATGATGATTTCTATAAATCAAAATATTGTAAACAACAATCCAATTTTCATAAAAAAAAATAAGAAAATACTTCAAAATGTCAATTTTGTTACACGGCCGTAATGTTAGAAATGACGATGTTGGCGATTTTATTTTATTTATCGTCAACACTGGGCGGAGTTAGGGAGGCAAGTCAAAGAAAAGATGATAAACACTAAATAAACAAACATTTCACCTTCGTTATAGATCCACTTAATGTCTAAGAGGATCATATACCCACCCAAAATTAAATTAGATGCTTGTCCGGAAACTTTCCGTCGGCAGTGTATATATACATTTATGTTTTAAAAGTCCTTTTATCGGTAAGAAATTAGCAGATGCAGCAACTTTTACATTAATTGTCTTGTAAGTAAGACATAGTGCTTGCTTACTCTTCTTTCTCTTTCTTAATATGCAATTACAAAACTACCATAGTCTAGCAAATCAGTGAGCACAGTTACTTACGACATCTCGACGCGTCGTCAAAGATGCTATTCTAGAAATATATGTTTTAGGTCACACATTTCCATTATTTAACAAAGGAATTATTTTACCAACGACACAAAACACACAGTACAAGTGATTCTTAAATAAATAAACAGATTCAACATATACCAACATTGAGATAAATGTCTTGTGCCGTGGATATCAGATACGTGAGATTTTCGGCCATTCATACACTAAAGCCCGAAACATTTGCATACCATACAAACAATTATATAGGAATTGAACTGGTAGCGTCTCGTCACAAGAGGCTAATGTTTTGTATTCCAAATCAAATAAAAAAAATATCAAAACTTTGCATACCGAAGTATTTTTGAGCAAATTCGCTACAAAAGATTATAAGGAAAATATTGTATGATACGCGATCACAAATACCGGTAAATATATGTAATATAAGGATAACACGCTACTCACGAAGCTAGCAAGGCCTTCTTGTTTGCTTGCTTTCGGAGAACGGACCATATGTTTCTCATAAACCACGAGTATTTATTAGTTAAGTTTTGTTTAGTACTATCATTTGGGACAATAATGACGTCTAAATAGGTGCTACGTAATCTAACTATAGGTTCGATCTACGATTCCCATTTTTTTTTTACGCAGAGATATTTTCTATATTCACACAATAAATTAGATCCTAGTAGTTACATGTGAGGAAAATCATTAGCTGATGAAGTACTCTAATTAATATTTATACTGATATTTACGTTTATGTAACTCAGCGTCTCTTCAAATCAGACCAAAATCAAACCAGACAAAATCCTTTTGCATATAATATTCAAAATTGGAAATTCTGCTACTTATTCGAAACGGCATAGCAACCGCTGTGGCTTTTGACAGCGAATGCAGTGCGATACGCATTGTCTCAATTACCATTACGTTCGCAACAAAAGCAGACACGCGAGCGCGGCACACTTGCACGGATTTAGTGTTATGTAAGACATTCGCTAGCCGGCCAGATACAAACATCCTTTAAAGCAATCGGCCCGTTCTGCGAAGCATATTGCATGCACAATTATCAATTACACTCGACCCTAGTGTCGTCGCATCCATTTGACCCTCATAGAGGCGATTATTTGTTATTCTCGCCTCCAATCATTGCAATTGAACAATGACACAAAATCAATTCTATGCAAACGACCGCACTCAACGTAACAACTAGCAATTGGACTAACATTGATTCAGCCTCGCCAGATGTAGTGCTAGAGGTGACATGTACTGCACCTACTTCTACTAGCCGGCTCATAAAACATGTTTGACAAGCGACCTTGACAGGCCACGTGTTAGTTTCTGTTTATTCTCGGCTCTCCCCCCTAGTATTAGAAACGGGTTTTTTAAACTAGACAATTGCATGCACGTGACGTCTTACTGTACTCCACTAGTCATTTCGCCAACCTTGTTTACACTTTAAATTTGAACGTTTGATTTTCAGGCTTGAAATTGATTTGATTCAATAATGCAGAATAGATTTAGATTTTTTCATAAGTATATTGAAGAATTCTATATCTAAGAATTTTAGAAATGACACAAGTAATTTAATATCACCCACACTTGGCTTACGTGATACTGTAAGGCCTGGCGTAAATAGGATCAGTACCCGACAATAAGACTAAGATGAAGCATAACTTTCTTACTAGAAGTTTAAGAATAACTTCATCAATAATTCTTTTCTAAGTTTCATAGTAACGTTTATATTTGCATTTTTTTCTAAGAGTAACAAAACAGAATATTGACGTCACAGTAATTAATAAAGGTGGTATGATAAGTGTATTTGTAATTAAAAAAAACTGATACAGATGTTATTTAAAAAATATACGTTACGTAAAAATGAATATTCAAAAACACAGCATTGATGAATCCCGACATCATTTTGATTTACATTTCTTATGGCCAATTATAAGTTGTTGAGATTGCATGTCCTTTACGTCATACGTCCATAAATCCAGACTAACAGTAATACTTCATTCCACTACTTTAAGTCCTTGGGTTCGAGTCTAAAACTGGATCGGAGGCTGGTTGCCAATCATTAATAGCTAAACAGGTACCCGTACTTCGGTAAGGCTATGTCCCGCATATTATCACCCGGCCTTAGCATCGTAGAAAACATTTTTATCCATAGCAGTAAACCTTGTATTGTTTTTTCACGGTATCCAGTCGCTTATCTCCATAAAAACGTGCTGTAGGTGTAAATTTTATTCAAGACGTTACGAGGCAAAATTGTATGTTTTCCTATACAGGTAGAGACGGAACGGTGACGCACATCAATTCGATAGTTGCTTCAAGTTATTGGTCATAGTGGCCTATGCGAAAACAAGGTAAGCAAGTGTGTCGGAGTATGGGTGATGAGTTCGAATTTAATTAACGAATAATTACCCGGCTCGGTATCATAGTGATAGTATACGTATATTTTTAAATTACAACCTACTCCTCGTTTGCGAGCTAAAGCGCCGGGTTATTGGGTTTTCCCATTTGGATTTTCCAGTAATAGCATGGAGTGTCAAATGTTTCCTAAAAAAGGAAAACAAATTGCCCCAATTACGTGATACTTAAAATACAATATTCGAAACTTGGATTTACAACCTTTTATGATACAACACGTTCAACAGTGACGGGCCTGGCATTTTGACCCGCGACCATCGAGATTCTCGACCGCGGGTTTAAACCTCGACGCCATCTTTACTTGAGTTCTATACAAGCGTATGTGTTACATGTGACGTGTGGTACATACGTACGTAGGTGCAACCTCTTTATGTCTCTTATGTCACCAGCCCTGACATTATCTTCTACAACCAGAGGGGTAATTTATCATTACAATTATAATGCCATATAAGAAGCTAATCAAAAAAATTATAGCACTCAAGTTTATTCAGGCTAAGTGCATCACACTGGACATCTAAAGAATATGGCACGCTAATGACCATATTTATGAGTTGACCGCGTCTATCTTCTGAACATCTCTATGAATATTTATTGAATACATTAAAATATATTAGTCGTGAGTTTTATTCAATAGACCGAATATATTGGACAGTTTCTCCATGACAATATCGTATTGAAAAATCATATTTTCAGTGTCGTTGGATGACTTTGAATGTAATATTTACTTCAACACAAAACTAATTTGACTTACAACATTAAATATGTAAAATCTTCAATGCTTTACGGAAAAACATTTCTTCGGGGCAACAACAAAGAATCAACGCATAAACGTCTCGAGGTCAATACGAAAAAAAATATTGGCCTTTCCTTACATTATATCTTTTATTCCATTCTGCTATATCCATCTGCCAATAGTGAACATTGATCGTATTAATTTCCGATGTCCGACATTGTTGTGCTATAAAAATTGCTTGTAATGGTTCCATTGCGCACTTTGTCTAAAGCGAGTATAAACGTTCATCTTATTAGGCAAGTATTGTACGATGACACATGCGACTATATCGAATACTATCAAACGCTGCTTTTAATTCATTAAGGGGCGATCCATATCGTCCATTAAAATAGTTTTATGGCACACTTACAAAACGGTCAAAGTGTCATAATTATCTTGGGGGAATTTTGCTTGCTTTTAGTTAAAATGGCCAATTGGGTACAGAGGCGATACTACTCATAGGACCTTTTAGTTCTGCGGTCACTCGCGTGCTTTTAACTAAAACAATTTGCCACTACCCGTGTGCCTTCTGCAACACGACTACATCCTGTTGGAAATGTCGGAAAACCAATTACGTAAATAGCTATGTGAGTGCTGATTTTACTTCATTTGCAGACATAACAAGACGTTTGTTTGAAAAAAGTGGGCGCTGCATGCAACCGGTTTGTCTACATCTAGAAAATTATTAATGACGTCTAAATTTCCTTTTAACTGGATTGTAACTGGCAAGCCAAGCTAGAACTTTGATTCAGTGGGAAAAAAATCTAAATCGGTTTTGAGGTATAGAGAAACGCGTCAATTTTGTACTTGAATAAACATTCTATAAATTATTAGTCTTCATTTCTATCATACTCTTTTAAATGTTCTACTTGATTTTATCTCTCTTATCCCTTCACTGGTAAGTGAGTTACTGACTAGATTGGTGAGTTACTAATATGGACAATGAAATAATAAACCTTATGTACACCCCAAAGTATCAAGTAATGTACGTCGCAACTTACAAAACAGGCGGACAGTATAACACAATAAAAAACCCATTTTATATTTTTCCCATACTGCACAAAACTCAGCTGATAAAAGTCTGGCGACTGACGGCAGCTCAAGAGATACAAAAAAAAAATAAAAAAAAAAATATTTTTCACTACTTTACTGCATATTCAAAATTATTTTCCTCAATACTATTTCACCACTGATTGTAAGTTGTTCTACACGCAAATATGTGCTCCTAATTGATGCCTATCAATTATTAATGCTTATTAGTCCATATTTTTTTGTAATAACACTTTGTCTTCAATTACGAACAAGGTTGCCAGAATAACCTGCAGCAACATTTATTTCATAATAGTAATAATTATAACCTACTAGGGTCTACTTGCAGATATGATGTGAAATTAAAATATCTTAAAACCTTCTTAAAATGAAATACAGTAGTTGTACAAATAGATTTTATTCAAAATTATAAAACAACTTTTCAACTTCCTTTCAAATTCCTTCGATACCTAAGTCCTATGAGTATACTCCGTATAAAATCTCACTATTCAAAATAAACATTGGATAAACCAATATTCTAATTGTATAACTTGCTTGTATTTGCCTAATCACTCCAATGAAGTATCCAGATACTATTATCTCTTTATAAACTTTATAGTTTTATATGATACAAACATGAGAGATAAGAATTGTATGATTAAAAAAATTTGAGTTAAACCATTTCAAAGCCATTAAGCCTAACACAATGCTTTATCATAATCAGCTCTATTATGTCAATTAAAATAAACACAAATTAATTATTAGGTTATTGATAACATACATAAGGAAGTTGTATTATAAATAAAGTATATATTCGTAATCAATTAAAACATGCCCCATTTTTTATCATAATATCATCATCTTCTTCATCAGCCTCTCAGCTGGACGCAAGCCTCTACTATGCACTTCTTTCAGCACTCCACATCCAACCGTTGCCACATTTTAGTAAATGGTCATACCTTGTAGCCACCGAACATATTATGTTTACCGAGCCATCATCCTTTATTCAGAAACACATTGTCCCCAATGTTTATCAGTTCTGCGACAGGTGTAATCTGTCCAGTGGCAATTCTCTTCACAAAATTTTCCGGCTATGTGGTTAATTTCGATTTTCTGACGTCTGTCATCATTTTAGATCCTATCTTGCAGAGAAACTCGAAGCATAAGCCTCTTTATTGTCCACTGAGCAATCTTAAATTTGTAGATGTGTTACACCATCAGTGGTTCATATCTCGGTCCCGTATTTCATAGACAGGCAAGATTCACTTATTAAAAAAAAATTTCATTAGGCATTGCGATATGGTTCATAAAAAAAACAGGACGAAGTTTCTCAAACACTGCTCAACCCACCTATATTTTTGTTGGGTTTCCTTTTCGAAGTTATTCCTGCGAACTTGTGTTGTTGCGCCACCTTTGTTTTCGAACAACTTCGAAAGTTACACGCGCAATCGTTTCTAGAAAAATATACTGATTGAGCAAGACTCAATTGCTGTGTTCATATTTATTACATTTTCCAATTTTCTTCCTTCCTTTTTGAATTCCTTGATGCATTGTAATAGGTTTAAGACTGCTGGTTTTAACTCCGACGATCACAGTCGTAGCTTCATAAAACCTACTTAACACCTGGATATTTTGCACACTTTCTGGAATACACCTGATTTCGATAGAGTAAAAGGGTTTTCTCATGGTCCACGAACGCAATACATATGGGCTGATTATACTCTTCTGTCTTCTGTATAATCTGCCGTAAATTGTAGTCAGTATGGTAGACCACATAAAAGATGATGCTAGGAGAACTAAATTCGACTCTAGGCGCGAGACGTTTCGAGAACTTTTTTAAAACAACTTGTAAACGTTGGGAGAAGTATATGGTTCTTCAATAAGGTTTTGTCTCCTCATACAAAGAACAAAACGTCATACTGAACATACCAAAAACAATACTGTTGCTCCAAGTTTTTGGAGTTCTCCCCAAAAAGTAGGACCGAACTAAATAAGCGCTGAAATTTTTTCTGCATAGAAGTTCCATTAGTTTTTTTTAACTCGGATATAATTCAGCCCGCTGGGAGGGTGTTTCCGTTCTTGAGCAGTTCAAGATCGATCTCGATGTCATGTAAGCTGATTTCTCAGCTCATGAGGTCACATTAAGGTGACCTCTTTTAGGGTCTGCAACGCGTTGCGATGTATATAATTCGTCATAAAAGGCTCAGATTATCGGGTGGACGTGGTTTATCGACGTGGTTGACGACTTTTCCTTTAATTTTGCGTTGAGTTGATAGATGGCTTTGTTTTGGCGCTTGAAGAAAACCTCTGACCTGGACCAAGTTGGGTTGATCAAGCTAACAGTTAAATTTTTTAGTACCTCGGACACGCCGGTGATCGCTTCCGTTTTTAAACCTCGCTATCATTGTCAAAACGAGTTTTCGGAAAGAGTCATTCTTGCTCCAGAAGGCTGAGCATTTGTCCCCTATAATTTCTAATAAGAAATCTGTGATATTCTATTACAATTTAGCTGCTTGTTGGTACTCCCACTCTAGCATTAAGATTTCCCAAAACGATATTATCTCCACTTTTTTATATGAACAAAGGATGTAGTTTTTAGTATTGAAAACATATTGCAAATTTGCAATTACTAGGGATCTCGTCGTTAACAATGGCTATAATGAAAACAACATTATGAAAATAATTAATTTAGTCATATATTTTCCCTAACAACAATGAAATAATTTTTTTCTTCACTTTAGTAATGATATTATTTTTATTTAACTTTAACCACAGACAATGGACTGAAAAAATGAAAACTTTAACCTGTAAACTCACGAAGTTTTTGGCCGCGAAAACATAATTTGAAATTTAAAAACCGTAAGATTTTTTCTTCATGCTAAGACTACGCTTATTTGTCAGTGAAAGTGTTAATAGTGTATAGATGAGAGCTCAACCGTGATATAGAAGCTTAACAATCAGTTGTAAACAGTTACCGTAAGTTTTATGACGATAATGCGAGTGGCAATTTCCAAAATAAATGCAATACTGATTATATACCATTAATTTGTTAGTCACGGGCTATTACGTATATACGATCTAACAGTAAAAAAACACGCGAGCTAACAAACAACCAACGCGTTTTGAACTTTACGTCTCGAAAATTAAGTTGTATCTTCAAGAAAACTTTCTTATGATTCGTACATAAAGCAGCCGTTCGATTAAATCAGCCCACGAGAAACTATTGGAATCGGCACAAGTTTAGAGTACGTCATCTGCTTGCACATCTTTGGACAAATGCATAAGAATTCGTCAACAGTTTACTAAAGAAACGGTACTTACCTTTGCTGCACTGGCTCCCCACAAGCAAAAGTAAAAATATACTCGAGAGCGATTTGAACTGCACTAACACTCGAAAACGCGGCATTTTCTCACAATACAAAGTAATATTTAGTGAACTATTATTTCCCAACAACCACAAGCGCACGTCATTTAGCTAGATGACGGACGAAACAAGTGTTAAAAGTTTTACCACGCTGGCTTGCGCCTAGAAAAAAAAGTTTTAATTTTTCATACTGGCAACCGTCACATCAATGTCACATTGACAGCTAGGCAATAAAGTAAAATTTGCATTTTGATTTACTTTCTCTTTCACCAACTTACTTATTTTAAAAATCTGCCTAAAAATAAAGAGAGATCCTGTATTTTAGCTACCTATGATTGTACTATATTGTACAGTATTATTATCAACTGGTGTGTAGACCATATATCTAGCTTCTATGATAACCTTATGCTCCGTTTACAATCTAGGTCTATGAATCAACAATAGTAACGCAACATATCAACGGTGGGTACAACTGTTGATCGAAAAATATTTAAAAGTTAAATCCCTTTAAGCCCTGATCAAATAAAATTAAACCAGATAAGTTATAAAATTATATTTTGTGGCACTTAAAAATCATAACACAAAGATCGTCCACTAAATGACATTAACAATTTGACATAGTTATTCTTTGTTTTACAGGGTGTATTCAGAGTCAGATCGTTATCGGAAACTAAGGTAGATGATAGCTACTGCCACTGTGATCACAAAGCCGATGGCATTAAAGTAAACCCCGACCAAAAGTAACGTATTCCATACAACCTTCGGAATTAAATGTATGTATATGTTTTGAATGGAATACCTCAATTTCGTCGGGATCTTTTGTCGGGATTTTCTTTAATCCCTGGCGTTAAAGTTTGTAATTTGTTGGTGTTTATAATTACAATAGATATTACCTTAGTGCCTCAGTTTCCGATTCCGACAGTCTGAATATACCCTTCATAACATTAATCGCCAGTTGTTTTTTTGTCTCTTAAGATTGGAGGTCTTGTTTATGTTGTATTTATTTGTATATTGTAAAAAAAAGGAATATTGTGTTAACAAATACTTCAAAATAAGTCTCAATAAAAATCCTTTTGCTAGGACTTAATTATTGCCAGCGAAGAATGTTACTGTAGGAATTACACGAATAAAATTATCTAAAATCATTAAGAGGGTGGACTATGGCCTACCCTCTCAATGGTAGAGGAGACCCGTGCTCAGCAGTGGGACGTATATGGGTTATGAAAAAAACTAATGAAAAAAATATCATTGAAAACCCAATGTAGCACTGTAATACGAACCCAATATATCACCACCATTTCACATTAACATTGGCCAGCTTGGAATAGGTATCTGTCAGGCATGAGGGATTAGGTACAATGTGATGTGTGTGTGTTAAACGTTAAATTACGCCTGGTTGTGACGTTATTGTGCTAAAATTTCTTATCTATGTTAAAAAGATGCTTTGCGTTAACAATCAATGTACTGACATCAAAAAATAACTCACCATCATCGCAATTTCAGATGGGTATTTGGCACACATGATTCTGCATAGCGCCACAGTCATCAATAAGGTTTTTGTCATCTCAGAAACACTTATTAATTGCATCTGTGGAACTACTTGCCGCAGTTTCGAAATATGCGAGAATTCAGAATTAAACTCTTGTAAGACAATACTCGAGGCGATGCTCGACTCGTGTTGTAAGACATGTGTGTAAATAGCTCATAAAATTCATAAATGAAATAGTATTTCAGGTAACTGGCAACATTAATAATGACCGTAGCGACCTCTTTAAACCAACTGCTAAAATAAAATTTTAAATTTCGATTATTTCATTTAATTGACTCAATAAACCGCCAGAAAAGGTTTTAATAAACTTGGACCGATTTTGAAATAGAATACAAACATCAAACAAAGTAGGTAATGTGTGTAATCTTCATGCAAACAATTAGGTACATACTTATATTCATAAGTAAAAAAAGATTTCCAGACAGTTTATGTTTTTTAGCCCAATGGTGGATTTTATGTGATTTAATAATACATATTTATAGTTTAAGAAATCCGTAATTTTGATCAACAAGCAATTTTTACATATGTTTTGGACGGAGGTGTTTGTATTTTGTAACTGACAACATTGTGGCGTATTCTGTCAAATACTAAGTGCAAGTACTGTCAAAATCTCGTGCTGTGTTGCACTAATTTTGTTTTGTTTAGTTTTCTTGAATAAACATTCGTTTTAATACTTTTTTGTTAGAGAACTTGTGACGTTTCAGTGCTATATCATGTCTGAAGAAGAAATTGAAAAGTGGACTCGAGAAGGCCGGAGTAAAGGTATTGTGTTTACTATTATTTATGTTTATATGTACTGAAACATAGTTTTGCTAAAGAGTTATTAAAAAACTATGGTGCCAGTACTTATTAACGACATTATTGTGAATTAAATATCAAAAAAATTGTCTATGTGATGTATTATGACGAAAAAAACATAGTTTGATATTCATGGTATGTATCAGTGCAGTATTGATTTTTGATGTTCAAGGGGAGCTCTCTGGTGGTTGTATGATATGACTTGTATGATGTTCACACCAAAACGCGATAAAGAGAAAGACTCAATCCTAGATTCAAATACAAAACCCTAACTATTTATGTTGTAAACAAAGCATGTCCAAACATTTTGGTAAATTTTATTGTCATATTTCTGCGTTTCTACATCTACTTACTACATCTCTTCTGTACTTCATCATCACCCCAAATACATCCTACTGCTGGGCACAGGCCTCTTCTATCATTCACAGCGTTTAGATCCTAGCCCACAATGCTAGGCTATGAGTTAGCGGACAGTGTGAGTTTACAGACTGTGCGGAATGGCAAACTGCTGTAGTTGAAGAATTTTTTTTGGTAACAACAGGCTTATTCAATAAATTCAAATAGACATGTAAAACATGAATTAATAATAAACTTAAAAAGTTATAAATACCACACTAAAATGCCTTTTTGTGAATTATCAAAATGGGATCCCAGTTAGGGTTTGTTCATTGTCTTTGTAAAATTAATTTATGTATGTAGGTAATAATAATTCAGAAAATTTTGTTTAGTTGATTGTCAATGTGAATAATTAGCAATGCCTGTTCTAGTTTCAGTTGTTCTTTTTATATTTTAAAAAGATTCTTCTACTAAGAATTATCAATGGATCTTTTTTTTAATAGATATAAATTCATCCAGCAGCTTGCAAAAGTAATGTCTCCTTCATAATCAACTGAAAATATTAAAAATTATAATTTTTAATAACTTCTTTGGTGAAATTTTAATTTGTTTTTGTTGGCATCCCAAATTGTACATGTAAGCTTGCTCATAGGTAGGTAATGATTCTAGTACTGAATCGTCAAAAGAGATGGCGTTATTTACGAGTCTATGTTGTAATGGGACCGATATTGTATTTCCGTATGTTATTATACTGGTCCGACCGATTCCGGTGGAAGTCATTGAGGAGGCCTATGTCCAGCAGTGGACCGGAATTGGCTGATAATGATGTTGATGATAATAATTATGAATCTCTGTATAAACCATATTTTTAATAAGGGACCTTAAGGTTTTTAAATATATAGATAATTAACTTTTTCTGAGACAATTTATCAGTAGATAATTATTCCGAACTCAAACCCACTTTTCTAAAGCAAGTATTATAGAAATCCATTTTAAGGCAGGCTCTAAGTCTTTGCAGCTCAGTTATTAGAAGCGTCATCAAGCAGGAGAATTTTTCACTTAACTTGGCGAATTAAGGTCGACGAAATTGTAATTACACGTGATTATTCAAGATAAGACCATAAGGTACTTTACGCTAAAGAAATCGAAAGGAAGGCCTTTGTTCACTAAATAAACATTGTGTTAAACAGGTGTTCGCCCGTTAAATTCATTAGAAACATTTTAAAGAGTAAAAGTGCAACAAACACTTAATATCGCATTTTCATTTAAAAACAGGAAAAATAGCACGGAAAGAAACTTTTAGTATGCACAGGCACAAGTTGAATAAAATTAATAAATTGTTTGCACTGGTCCCGATGCGGAGTTCTGAAACAAAAATTATATTTAACAGTTCCAGGTGTAATTTTGTTTAGTAAAATAGCCGTTTTTGCGTTTTTATTTTTTGTAGAGACATAGTTTAATATTAGTTTAGTATCGTGTTTTGGATTATTGTAATGATTATACAAAAAAACGGTCAAGTGCGAGTCCGAATCGCGTCTGAAGGGTTCCGTACCATTGACTAGGAATATTGCAAGCGTTTACCTGGAACTGCTTTTAATATCGGGCAAAAAGCAGTAAAAATATCACTTTTGGGACCCCCCTTTAAAAAGTTTTATTTTAATTTTGTTATTTATTATTGAAGTAAATAAACAAGTAAGTATTTTATTTTCGGCTATTTTCTTTAATAACTCGGAAACTATTAATTTAAAATTCAAAAAATATAAGATCTTCACAACAAGATTTTCCATTTGTTATGGCACAAGATGCAGGGTTTTTTTTTTATTTTCCATCTTACCTTTCAATTTGTTTTAATATTTTCCTCCTTACCCCCAAAATACTAAGTAAGTAAGCACATGAATTATCCTGTACTGGGGATCCACTATACCAACTGACAAAATCCTACATCCTATCAGACCTGATGTTATGTTGCATTACGAGCATAACAAAGTTGTATACCTTAGAGAAGTTTTCATCTCCGATACAATATTACTTTAACACACGTTAATAAAGAAACACACACCGTTTTAGTTTATTTATTTGCACTTTTTGCATACATAATGTTAAAGAGGACTTCATGCCTGAGGCATTCTCTTCCAGTCGAATCTTAAATGGTGTAGAAGTAAAAAGGGTAGGTGATAGGTAATTCAGTGGCGGTATTTCCCGAGGAACCCAAAAACCCATTTTGCCATACAATTTGCATTTCAAACATTGTCATATTTCATTTAAAACCAAACACTACGAACCAAAATATTGAACGGATTTGCGGTTTGCTTCCATTTCATCAGTAATAATGCTTTTTGAATTCAATTAGCGTATTTATTACAAATGTACTGCATGTACAGTGTACACTACCGGACAAAAGTTTAAGAAGACCTTAATTGAATTATGAAAATTCAATAAAACCTAAAATCAACATAAAAACATTGTAAAACAAAAGGTTTAATTTACAAATAAAATACACGTTCACTATTACAAACACGTTAAAAGTATTCAATCATAAATGTCAAAATCAAAAATTCTTTAGTATTTTCAATCGTTTTTTTTCGTATAAAAGCATTTATTTTCACGAGTCTCCATACGCGTAATCTATTCATCTAGTATATTTTGTGAAATGTTTTCCCAACGTACTCTTAAAGTCTTTCACGGGTGAGGATGAGTTGTTGAATATGTGATGTGAGAATAGACAGCAATTACAGACATTTCTGTCACGCTTCTCCTATGAAAGTTAAAGTTTTAGCCCATTATTAGTTTTTAGCTATTCTTTCGATCTAAATATGAACATGTAATATTTTATTTGCTAACTATACCGTATGTTTTACGTACCTGCTGGTATTGTTTTAAGTCGTCTAAAACTATTGGCCAACAGTGTACATTTCGCGCTATTAATACATTTGATAGTTTTCGTGTACGTGAAAAGGAATGTAATTAAAACTTCGGAAAATGGAAATAGGTTTTGATCCTTTGTGTGCGTTACAGACTGGTGAATTAGAATTCAGAATGTTTTTCATAGCATGGCAACCAGGTAGTTTTAAAGTCGGGGAGCTAGCGATATTGCTTTCTAAGCTTTGATCGCTCAGAGAATGCAATCCTGAAGTCTGTCAGTTGCAGAGAAATAGCGCGCGGAATAATTAACCCTTTGGATTAAAAGAGTTTATCCGAAGTCTTTATTCTGAAAATTTTCAAGTAAGTAACAATTCGACAATGGAATATACAAAGATTTAGATTTTACAAGTTTAAATTCATCTTGCTATTAATATAACATATAAATAAAAAAGCCTAATAGTTACATATATATTTATGAATATGTTGTTCTGTTCTCACAGTAGGACTGTTGTTTAAGTATTAAATATTCCGAGAGTAAAAATATTAAAAAGTACAAAAAAGTTTTAGAAAATCTCAAACTATTTGTAAGAAATATAATCAGTTTTAAATTCATATCCTCATCACCACCATCACCTTATAATAAATAACAAAAAAAAAATCAATTAGATGCCAGTATGCATTAGGAAAACATCGTGAAAAAACCTGCACACCTAAAAGTTCTTAGGAATTCTTAGGTGTGTAGTCCGCCAACCCGTACTAGGCCAGCGTGGTGGACTATGGCCTAAACCCTCTCAATGGTAGTGGAGGCCCGTGCCCAGCAGTGGGACGTATATGGGCTGATGATGATGATGATGATCTTTGGGTTCGGTCGCAATAGTGTATATGACTGTTGAAATTAAATCTAGCATATTATCTTGTAGTTTACTCGAAGTATCAGTTCTCGATACCACATCTAGCAGCAAGCATTGTTACGAAACTTAGTTCTACTAATTTGTTTGTCACTTGTCTTTTTCGATTGTACCCGCAACAAGTTATTTAAAACCTTATCTATTTTTCTATTTTCGTTTGTAATTGCGACGAACGTCCAAATAGCTTAATTTTTATTGATAACCTTTCTCATGTGTTTGAAAAATCTTTTTGCGGAATAAAGATCTTAAATGTAAAGTTTGCTGAATTATTTTTTTATGATAAATATTAGTTAGAACGTCAAACAAATCGAAATTCATATTTTAATTACATTGATCGTTCGAACTGTTTTATTAATATAAACCGAATAGTATTTTGACCACATTTAATTATTCATTTGCAGTTAAGTCAAATAATTTTATTTTCGGGTTTCATGTAATATATGCCTAAATGCAAATAATAATTATATCTGCAATGGAAATAATTTTATTGATATCTGTTCAAATATTCATTATTTCACAAAGCTATTATTAATAGTATTACAGTATACGTTTAGTGGAAGTTAAATTATAATTCACAAATTTAATTAAGGTTGCGTTCCGTTATGCCATAGCGAGATCTATGCAGTCATTTCAGTATCAGCCCAGATACGTCTCACTACTGCGCCTTCTCTACAACTAAGAGGGTTTAGGCCATAGTCCACCACGCTGGTACAATGCGGGTTGGCCGACTACACACCTTAGAAATTTCTAAGAAGTTTTAGGTGTGCAGGCCTCATCACGATGCTTTCCTTCCTCGTTTAAGTACGTGATAATTCATTGTGAATACATAACTTCGAAAAGTCATAGGTGTGCCTGTGGTTTGAACTCGTGATCCTTAAGATTCCCTACCGCGTGCCTAAACCTCGAGACCATCACATGTTTTGTGTTAGAGAGTATTTCGTTCCTTTATCAACCGGTAGTACACTGCCGCACTATGCTAAGGCAATATGTGGCGTTATTAACCGTCCGTCAATCAGTACTTTGAGCCCTGACGTGTTCGGACAAGTTGCTCTCTCAGCGCTGCGATCACTTGGTCAATAGCGTCTAGAAATGACATGACATGGATTTAAGACAATATACTAGATTGCCTACCGTTTGAAACAATAAACAATGTTGATGACTATAAAGGTAGCGGTTAAAAGTATACTGAAATAAAGAATTTTATAATGCTCGCATTGTACAATGGGACATAGTCAACCATAACAATTGGAGTAAATATTATTATCAGCCCATATACGTCCCACCGTTGGACACAGGCCTCCTCCACAACTGAGAGGGTTCATGATTTCTGTCTATGTTCGTTATGTGAAAATGAATCTTAGATGCAAGGAATAAAATCTTTAAAATATTCAATTGGAAAATTAAGATATATGTATGCATTTGTGTGTAAAGTCATCTTTCCATGCATTAGTCAATGATTGATGTAGTCTTTTCCTGGAATAACTGGTTTTTGAATCAATTATATATTCTTTTAATTAAACATAGAATTTACGAACTTTCTAATCGAACGTCGAAGTCGTATTATGTTGCGTGCTTTGCCTAGTCGATCTTCGAAGCAACAGGCAGAATCGGTCAAACGTCGATCCGCACTGTACTTTGTAACCAGTGTACTTCCATAGAAACCCAATAGCGTCATACGTAATGTCTAGTTTATAATTGATTATTTTATTGTCAGGATAATCTCATTTATACGTCAAATTAAAAAAAAAAATTAAAGCTTAAATATTAATCGGAATTTGTAAGGCAAACCGGGCTCCTAGGCTTTCATAGAAGTGCCGCAACTACTAGTAACACGTTTAAACAAGTTTATCCTTGTTGAATGTATACTTTCGTTGGTATTGTTACAGCAGGTGAGAGGTGGAGCCAGTGTGGTAAAAGGGCCACCCCAATGTTGTCAAGAGGAAAATTGAGCCTTTGTTAAATTCGTGAAAACAAGTTTTAACTAGCTTTTCCTAGTTAGCGCGTTGCAGTCGCAGAGGCAATGTCCGAAACGAACACAAACTTGTATTGGACAAAGCCTGATTTCATGAAATAGAATTTTGACGTTTGAAACTAAATTAGGTTTGAGGTTTTTTAGGGTTCTGTACGTCTGGCTAAAAACGGAACCCTTATAGGATCACTCGTGTGTCTGCCTGCCCGTCGCTCAAAGTCATATCTCCGAATCTACTGGACCGATTGAGTTGAAATTTGATTAACCAATGGTGACCTAAATGCAGAGGTGTGACGTGAATAGACGAAATCTGTAAATAGGAGGTAATTTTGGGTGAAGATGGACTTTTTTTAATGTGCATCGTGTGAGATATCAAATGGAAGGTCTTGTTGTAAAGATTTTAAATGTACTTTATTGGAATTTAAAAATAAAACGTTTCTAGAATAATGACTATTCGCCCCTCTTACCTCCGAAACTACTCAACCTGAAATCTTGAGAAATATACATAAATTAGTTTTCTACTTTTAGCTTATAGAAAAACCCATAAGAAGTCCAGGATATTAAAATAACATGGTAAATCACTCAATATTGTTAAAAAAAAAAACCAGATTTTTATTCGATATCTATAAATAAGGCAGGCAGGCACTTGAAATAGTCATAAAATATTTATCTAGCATCACTAGACAAGTGCTTGAAATATTCCTAGTCAATGGTACGGAATCCTTCGTGCGCAAGTCTGACTCGCACTTGACCGGTTTTACTTACTTTTGTGGCGTTAGGTCATTCTATATATGTTACAGCCAAAGTAATTAATCCGGTTAAATGGCTCAGAATTAATCATTTTAATTAGAAATTTTATATAATGTCTTAGAAGAGCTGAATAATGTTATGAGACAAGTAGGTTCAGGTGTAGATAATAAAATGGTTTTTTGGTCTGCCTATATTTACTCATAATGACCAATCATTACGTTTAATTTAACTTGAAATAAATCCAATCCGAATATCAAGTCGGAAGCTGGATTTTGAGCTTCTATAGAATTACCTCTATAGCTGGCATCTGTTTACGTGGAAAAATCCACCATTTAATCCCTACTAAACTAATACTGAAAAATATATTTTTATTCGAAGGTAAAAACAATAAACTGATCCCTTTGAAAACAAAGCAATGGAGCGTAAAATCTGTATCCTATGTTTGAACTTCACTGTTTTTTTAGCCTGTGTACAACATTTTCATTACGGAATCCGATATTAAATATCGGTTTGTGCGCGGAATATTTTCCTCTTTCACTGTACATTGGTTGTTGAACATCAGTTATTTGATATGAATGTTTTTTTTTTATTTTGTTTACGTCATACACGGATTTCTGGACTGTGTGCTGGATTCAATTTAGTCGGATTTAAACTTTCAAACGGAAAATCGTTTACAGTGTATTTTGTATAGTTACTTTTTGTTTATAGGCGGGTGTTATTACGGTGTCGTTCGGTTCCACGCAAAAGTTTTTAAGCTTAATTACAACATAGATATATTGCTACAGCATAAGTTAAGCAGTGTTTAGTAATAAGGTTACTGATTATTTATATACTCAGCCTATCGCCGTCCACTGTTAAACGTAGGAATCCCTGAGAAACTGCCAACCATCCCGGTCTTGAGCAGCCCTCATCAATCCGTTACCTTTCTCAAGTCGTCGACAGTCAGACAACCGAGTGGAAACCGCGCTTAGGCAGATGTAGTGTGGCACCATCGTTTAAATTTGTGTAATGCAAAAATATGTATATGATGCCAAAATCTTCATGAGGATTTCAAGTGATGTAGTCGAGCCTCGCTGAAATCACATGGAAAGTCGGTATCTTCTCAGTCGATGTTGTTTTTTGCTATGGGGAGTATAAATTTCTCCACTGGTGTTTATCGCCTGTCATAACATATATAAATAAAATATACCTCGATTAAACATTTCTTTGGCAGGGCAATCAATTTGCCGTTCCATATAAAACTAAAAGCTGTAAGCAAATACTGCATTGTAACGGAAACGAATACTTAAAAATACACATAGCTTGATTTGCAGAAACTTATTAGACACCAGTACGTATATCTTTGAAACGAGTGAAATAAACTTCCGCTAACATCGATTCCACAAATATAAATATAAAAAGTTAGTTCCGAGCGCTCTTTGTGGTCAAGCTTAAAGGAAATTGTATATGATGCTTTTCATTTGTGTCTTAGTCTATCGTAAAAATGGCTGAATGTCAACTTACCGTTTGACCTCAGTGACAACCTTTCTATTTTAGACATTGGTATTCAATTAAAAGAGGGGTCTAACGTTTCAAAAATTTAAATAAGTACACCAAACAATAACGTATATTGCCATTATACAAATCTTGTTGTATCAGAAGTTACGAAGCTTTTCGTCCCCAGACTCCGGTTTGGGGATTGAACAAGCGACCTATCGTTGCCTAAGCTGGTGTCTACTCAAATTCGCTACGGAGACTGTCACTATTTTGATATATTGTATAGCGATGGTTTATGCTTATCATGTGCACCTTATGCCGATTGAGGCGTCATGCCATATATTACAAACCGCATGACTGATTGTGAAACGAGAAGCCAGAGAAGAGAGATCTGATTAATTGACGATCATCAATGAAGTGGGACAGGATAGGCTTGCTATGGCCAATGAGGGGATGGTGAATAGTCTTGGGATGGGTGTTGAATGTACGTACTAATGAAATTAACGAAACGCATGAACGGACCTTAGACTATCAATTAACTAGTTGAATCCGCAGACGGCTTAACTAAAACTCCGGTGCGTTTTGATCGACTGGACACGCGATGACGACGTCTAAACTTAATTGATTTATGTAAGATTTTTTTTTATTTGTTGCAAAGAAGGAAAAATAAGGTAACTCCTTAATGACCCGAAAGGCACCGATGTTTCCTCCGGTCTTGTGGGTGTTCATGGGCGGTGTTGACCACTTAACATGAGTTGGCTCGGTCCCTAGCAATCCCTAAACTTGCATGCCGACCAAAACCCCCCGGTGGCCATCTCCGTGCCAAATGGGCTGACCACGGTACGTGAAGTGCCAAAAGTTATGTCGCAGCCGCTCGGTGCGCCTCCGAGACGTAAATGTCTCGGCCGTCTCGGAGTATTAGGGGGCGCGGTTGCACCCCCGCTTGTTTGGTTCGGGTACCCTGGCTGCGAACAGGCGCCCGCGACGTACACAGGCCATAGTACCGCCGCCCCTCTCGGGGTCAATTTCAGTGAGGACGTGGCCCCGTAGCACGCCCAGAGATCCCAGAGCCTCCTTTGCGTCGCCTTTACCACAGGCAGGGGATACCGTGGTGGGATTGTACCCCTTTGCCAAAGGGCAGAATAATTATAGCTGACGAATCAATAAAAGTTAAATGCCAAACATATTTCTTATTCCAGAATTCTCTTCAAAAATATTAATAGCCCTGTGCTCCGACGTTGGATATGAATAATAAATTAAAGACTTGATAGGTTCAAGGTAGCTCCGCCTGTTGGATATTCTGTGACTTATGTGACCTTGCAATGTTTGCTTTATCTGTCTTCGCTATTTTTAGCATTGTGCCTATATTTAAGAAGTCTTCCGTCAGCTGATGGTGATAATGATTTTTCTGTTCCAAATAACAATAACAATTATTTTCATCATCATAAGCCAATATACGTCCCACTTTTGGGCACGGGCTTCTACCATAACTGACAGGGTGTAGGCCTTTGTCCATCCTGCCATGTGGCGTTAGAATCCTAACACGGTAACCTCAGCCTGTGGTAAAATGCGGCTAAAGGGGCCCTTGTGGTTGGGATGTGGATGTACATTAGTTACTTTTTTGTAGATTTTTTATTTTCGGATACCAAAGTAATGGTACGAGCCCTTCGTGCGTAAGTCCGACTCGAACTTGCCCGGTTTTTGTACTTGGTATTGTTTGTAACATTGTGTGCATGCAGCACTGCATTGAAACAATCAATAATTTTTCTTCCATTCTTTCTAAGTCTTAAGTCGCATTCTAAATGCTTTCGAAAAGTTATTCCTCTTATATACAATCTACTGGGCTACAAGAATTTTCTTTTCTTTTGAATAAATTTTGCTCCCGGAAAATATCGTCGTTTCTAGCTCGGTGCAGTTTGCTTTTACCGCCTTAAGAAACACTTTTCACGGTAAAGGGACTTTACTTTCAATAAAATGATAAAACAAAATATGAAGTTTAAGCTGTTCGCAGGGGTCAGTTTGAAATAGTTCCCGTTTTGCAAATGTAGGTCATCGAGGGAAGGCTGACCTAGATGGACTTACGCTTCGGACATGTTTCCATTGCGCATACTCTTCCGGGAATTTATATCAATTACAGCGCTTGTTGATAGTATTACTCGCAGAAAACTGGGCGGCGCGGGGAGGGGGGGTATTATCTATTTGAACAACTTTGTGTGGATCATAGGAACTACTGGCGGGATAAGTAAAGTTCGTATCGCTTACGTAGTCTCTATTGACTTGACATAAGGCTTTGAAACATTTTGCTTTGTTCTTAAATATATTATATGCGTTAGTAAGACCTTCAAGAAAAGAGCCTATATTTTCCTCAAAGGCCGGCAACGCACCAATGATTTGACATGATTTGACAGCCCCGTGGCGCAGTTGGCTAAGACACCAGCTTGCGAAACAAGCGGCCGCGGGTTCGATCCCCGCATCGAGACAAATGTTTGTGTGATCCACAAATATTTGTTTCGGGTCTGGGTGTTTGTGAGACCGAAAAGTCTCTCGTAGTTTCTGATACCCACGACACAAGACTCGTATCTTAGTGTGGGGTCAGGACTATGTATGTCTGCCCCGTGGCAAGGGGGCGTAAGAATCCCACCACGGTATCCCCTGCCTGTCGTAAAAGGCGACTTAAAGGGGCCCTTGGGGTCGCTGGACGTGCTGTGGGGGCAGCGCGTCCTCACTGAAAGTGACCCCGAGAGGGGCGGCGGCACTGTGGCCTATGTACGTCGCGGGCGCCCATCCACAACCGGGGCGCCCGAACCAAGATAGTGGGGGTGCAACTGTGCCCCCTAAAACTCCGAGACGGCCGAGACATTTACGTCTCGGAGGCGCACCGGGCGGCTGCGGTTGACGGTGGGCGCCTCTCGCCCGCGTACCGTGGTCGCTCCAATCGGCGCGGAGATGGCCACCGGGGGGTTTTGGTCGGTATGCCGGTTTAGGGATTTTGTTAGGGACCCAGCCCGGCATTAACATCTGCGCGGATATGACGTCGCCGCGCGCCGGGCTGGAAGACCGGTGACCCCGACATACACTTCCCGCCCCCCTCCCCCGGGCTGGCGGGAAGTAGAGCCATAAACAGCTTTCCCCCCGAGAACAAAAAAAAAAAAAAGGACTATGTATGTGACTGTTGGGTGTATTTATTTATTTATTTATTCCTCTAGTTGTGTGTGTGTTTATGGGCGGTGTTGATATCTTAACCCATTTGTGGCCAAGCAGAAACTACAAGAATAAATTCAGAAATTTCTTTATTTAATCATAGTTGGGGATACAAATAAGTATAAAAATGAAAATAAAAATAAAAATTATTTATAATTTTGAAATTATAGGGGTGTGCCCAAATTGGCACAATGGCCACTTAAGGGTAAAATAGTGTGCAAGTCTATCGGATCCTATTATAACGGATAAGTCCACCAAAACGCTTTGGAAACTTTTTCTTTAACATATTCGCTGTCGTCCAGTTGTAACCATTCAATGACAATGATATCTGACGTGTAACATGATGATGAGGTGATTGTCCAAGACAAAATGTAGCTATACTTCAGCGAAAATATAACTGATCCATTACATCTTCTTTAGACGTAGCTGTAATGGTTACGCATTTGGTAATGCCACATCTATCATGTGTTTGAAGGGAACCCACCTCCACTTGTTTGCCATGGACTTCAACTCCATACAACGATATTGATTGGGCCATTTTCAGCGAACCTAAAGTATCTCATTATTTGTATCAAATTTATACCCGATCTCTGTTCTTTCAACGTTTCTTTCATACTACTCTCGTTTAGTAATTGGTCAATTGATGATGGATAAGTCTAAGGATAAGAAGGAGCCAAGGAGGAACAATCAGCCTGCCCTGAGGTAAAGGGGGCTTTGAATCCCAGCACGGTATCCCCTGCATGTCGTAAAAGGCGACTCAATTGTTTCCTTGGGGTCGCTGGACGTGCTGCGGGGGCAGGGCGTCCTCAAGTGACTTCAAGAGAGGTGGCGGCACTTTGGCCTCTGTACATCGCGGGGCCCCCACCCACAACCGGGGCGCCCGAAACAAGGTAGAGGTTGCTTAACTGCGTTCCCTTTGACTCCGAGGCGGCCGAGACAAGTACGTCTCGGAGGCGCACCGGGCGCCTGTGGACAACGGTGGCCGCCTCTCGCTCACGTACCATGGTCGCCCAACTCGGCACGAAGATGGCCACCGGGGGGTTTTGGCCGGTATGCCGGTTTAGAGACTGTATTAAGGACTCAGCCCGTCACTAACAACTGCGCAAATATGACGTCGCCGCGCGCCGGGCTGGAAGGCCTGTGACCCTGATATACGCTTCCCGCCCCCCACTGCCCCCGGGCTGGCGGGAAGTAGAGCCATAAACAGCTTTCCCCTCGAGAACAAAAAAAAGGAGGCACAATCATCACTGACCAATTTCGTCCAATCGCAGGTACATCAGGTGCACTAGCGGTGGTTTAATATTTGCGGTCTTATGTTCGTTTCCATTGGCAGTTCACTATCACTGCTATCCTCATACTCAGAAAGAGTATCTACATTATGAACACCTAAATACCTCGATTTCTCCTAGAACATGAATTGGCAATATTGAAGACATTTGTTCATTATCAAAACCATCTCCTTCGTCAGTATCAATAAAAAGTTCCAATGGAATTATAGCCAAATCATAGTCCAAGCCGTCGTCACAATCTTCGAGGATTGTATTTACCTCTTCCTCTTATCCACGGCAATTGTTACTGACACTATAACGTCGTTAGCAGTTTCTCCTTATGATATGCAAAAATAACACTTGTGGCCAGTGTACCCAAATTGGCACAGCAATGTTTAAGGTGCTATAAAATGGTAAAAAATGAATCATTATTTTTTAAATTCTGTTTATAAGAAAGACAATTTATCGTATTTGAATAATAATAACTATTTACGATGATAAACTTAATATGCAAAATATAATAATTGCAAACAGTCAAGTACCTCGACAGGTCCTTCAAAAGCAAAATTCGACCAATTATTGTAATAAATCTATAATATATAACTAAATTGTTTAATATTATATGTAATCACCACACTTTCAACTATCCAATAATGTGAGAATTTATTAACTTACATAAATACTTTTTTCATGTACCCTCAAAAAGTAAGTGTTCCCAAATTGGCACGGCGGTCAAGAATGGGTTAACATCAGGTATCAAAGGTACATGGGTATGGGTGCTATTACTGAGCCTTATTGATTTAAGGAATGGCATTTATTTTGTGCTGATATTTATGTATCACGATCATTGCTTTCATGGTAAATAATAATTCCAATAACGTAAAGCTTATTATGTTTATGATCCGTTTTGATTAAATACGACTGCTGTTTTATTGAACTTGGTTTTCTATAAAACTAAACAATTCAGATAAAAATGACAAACCTTCTAAGAAAGTTGATCATTTGTATACCTTTAAAAAATAATAAGTTAATCACTAAACGGTGACGGTAAAGTTCTTAGGACTTTCTTAGATGTGAAATCCGCGAACCCGCGCTAGGCTAGCTTGATGGACTAAGGAGGCCTACACCTCCCTCAGTTGTAGAGGAGGCACGTGCACATCAGTGGGGCGTATTTAAGTTGATGATGATGATTATGATGATGATGAAGATGAGTAAGCATACGATACTCGTGCACGCTTAGATTGGTTAAAGTATCAAAACTAGAAATACATACATATAACAGTTCGGATGCTCACTCAATATTTTTGTATCTAAGACTAGGTTAAGCTTACACAATACGGACGACGAGACACAAAGGCCCCATCTTCATGTGGACACGTACAATGGCTGTTAAAACCCTTAATGGATTAACTTATTGCATTCAGTGTTTCACAAATATTAAGTAATTGGCGCTTAACGTAATTGACAATTGGCAATCGGATTTAAAAAGCAAAATGATTGATTTAATATGTAAAATGATTTCAAATTACGATGGGTTGTGGTCGCGAGTACGAATCTGGTGATTGCATTGTCAATTTATTAATGTAATGAAATTTATTAATTCATTTGCTTCGATGGAGTCATCTTAAGCCCCTCTCAGTTTTTGATAGCCCCGTTTCTATATGTCAGCCAATATAAGTAATTATTATTCTAAAAAGCTAAAAATATGAATTCGAAAGATCTGAGTATTAGTAAGTACAATAGTCAAGGGTCTGCGCATGAAGGATGAACCGTTGAACTGCTGACGACATTCTAAGTCGACTGCACGTCTAATATTCGAGTTCACGATTTTTATCATAGCCTTAATTAGAGCTACGTGACGTCGGCTAGACACCAGCTTGTAAAAGACTTTAGCTTATGATACAAGGCGCACAGGAGTGTAATATAGGCACGAGAATTATAATATGTAATTATTTCTTTCAGTTTTGGGCATTTATAACATCCATAATTTCTTCCTATTTTCTAATACCCGCGACACAAGAATTTGTATCTAATTTTATAGTTAAAACCAATATGTACATGACTGTTTCAAAATATAGTTCTATAGAACGCCATTCACCGGGTACAAAAGTTATTCTGTCTGCAATAATATTTCCTTAGCTCTAACGTTGACATAAAAAATTACTTCTATAAAAAAAAAATCTCATTCTCAAAGAGATGAACGGGTCCCGCGTCTTCCTTTTGTTGCATAAAAATAATAAGAAGTTATGAGAAACAATAGCATAAGGCAAGGTGTAATGAAGTGTAACTTATTTTATCAGGCTTTATGGACAAAGGCACCTTGATGTAGGAAAGGCTAGCGCAGGAGCAGATACGGCAAAAAATATTCATCCTTCCCAATAAGTCTCCGGACATAATATTTTAATCACATATAATATGTCAAGCCATAATGACTTCTGACCTTAACAATTTTGAGAAACGAGGAAAAAAGAACCTAACCTAACGTAACCTATACTACTTTATAAAACGCTTATTGATTATTTATATATAATTCGTTTAATAAACTTGAAATGCTTGTTTCAATGAATGTTCAATGTTTATGAATTATGGCTGGATAGTTTATATAATATCCGGATTTATTACTTTCGCTGTAACATGCATATTATTTGAAAACTATACAAAATGAAAGGTAATAACATGGACTAATTAGAGTACTGCCCAAGTCGGATTCTCTTTGTCAGAATGGATTTTTTCTTAATACGCATCAGATGGGAGTGTCAATAGTTATTATTTTCACTCTATTGTTGCGACAGTCGACTAAAACGTTTTTTTTAGCCCTGTGCGTGGCTTACTCCTAATCCTTATTTTTCTATCTCATCGGACGAAATTATAATTTTTGTGAAAAGATTTAGTTTTCATATTGAAGCCAATTTTAATTTAATTTATTTGTATATGTCCTTTCTTAATCCATACGGTCGAATCGATAGGAATGCCTGAATTTCGACCTTATGGCTCTGAGCTCAAGGTACAAAACGTCTGTCAAGAAAGGTTTGTATGTAGGTGTGGCTTACGCGTAGTATTTATATTGCACCTACAAAAAGTCAATGCTCTTATTAAAAAATAATATTAGTCTGTATCGAAAATACACAAAATAAGCTTTTTTAATCCCTAAAATGAAGGCGTTCACCGTTTTACATTAGTAAAATATGTTTTCTTTTTTAGTAATATAATTTAAAAAATTGTTTTCTAAATTTAGAGAATACAGTTATTTTTGGCGATTGTAAAATACAATTCTTCTAATGATCTAAGTTTTAAAATAAAAATCAAAGCTAAGTTTTCTGTTCTGAGATCGAATTCGCTGTCTTGTTTCTTATACCCCTGAATTCGATCAATTGACCTTAATTGGTAGGATAAATTTAGTCTTTTTTACCATAAATAAGTATACTGTTGGTTTAATGCTGTGTAATAAGAATTTTAGACAGAAAGAATTCTTACGAGTGCTTCCAAAATTCGCTGTTAAGTCATATATTTGGGTGTTTTGCCTTCAAATCATACGTGTTAGGTGAAAGTAATTTTATATTTCTTATTTTCACCAGTAGACTGCGCAAGCGCCTCTATATTTACCGCTCGGGTTTTCTTGAAGTTATAATAATTTTTAAATTTTGTTATTTATTAGTTCACCGTTAGACCGCTGTTTTTCCTACTTCTTAGTAGAATCTTGTTAACGTGGACTAGAAATTGCTTTTCTTTTGATGGAGTTATTTCCAACTTATTTAAAGTATTGATTTCAAAGTGAAGTTCTTTGATTTTGTTTTGATTCCGATTCGAATTGCGGTTGTTTATATGGCAGCAGTAGCATTATTATGAGGGTCTCGAAGTTATCGTCAGGTGACTCATACTTTTAATGGATTTTCGGCTTGGTATAATTTTCACGGAACATCATGTTACATACATCCATGATGCACCAAATTTACAAGGTTTTCCTGCTGCTAATGCTGGGCACGGGTCTCCTCCACCATTAAAAGGGTATAGGTCATAGTCCACCACGCTGACCTAGTATGGGTTGGCGGTTTTCCTAATGACCTTGATTTTCGGGTCGCCCAAAATTTTATTGGGTTTTCCCAATAAGAAATTCTCATAAGCCGTCATTTCATAGTGTAATTGGTCCGTCTAAGAGAAAATACAGAGCCAAAACTTAATATTAAGTTAACTATAATTTGGTTTACATTAAGCTAAATATTACTTTTACACTTTGAATAAAAAAAAAATTGAAAAGAAATGTTATGCTCCTATCATTGGTTTTAAAATGAAATTGACATCGGAATTATTGTACCAATAATAAACTTCAAAGTTTGTCAACTAGTTGTCGTCCTTTGCCTTTGCGCAAAGAAAAATAAAACGACACCCGTTCCCAACAGCTGATCAACATTGCACATTTTTTCCTATCGGAGTTTCAAGTTTTAATAGGTTTCTAACTCAGTGATTGCGCCTTTAACTTATCTTCTTGGGATTTTCTATGATTATCACCATTTTATAGATTACTAGCTATTGCCCGCGACTTCGTCCGCGTAGACTATAGGTTTGAGATCAGAAAGAAAATAAGTTATAGTCTATTTTACTTCTTAAAGTCCTATTTATGTCCATACCAAAAATCATACAAATCGGTAAAATTATTTAAGCGTGAAACCGTAACGCGCCGGTCGGCGCTTTGTACATAATTATTGCGCGCTTGATGATTATTTTGAAACTGCGATATCTTCTAAGATACTCATTGAAATCAAATGATGTAAAGGGCAAATTTCTTTTAAATTAAATACTTATACTAAATTACGCATTTATTTGGGTAAAGATTAATGTAATCTTTATAAAAATGCCTTCACAAACAATGCTTTATTTTATAATAAATTTAGTTAGCATAAAAGAGGTTATAGTGAACTAACCCTAAAAGTTAGACATATGCTACCGCTGACTTTTTTGTAGATATTATCAAGCTCTACAACTTTTCTCTAGGACTCAACTATATATCTCCCATGGGTAAGGCAGCGTTTGCAAAAAACGGTTTCTTTCGCCTGTTTTTTCTCCGACTTACTTGGCAAATCCTGTTACAAAAAAGTCTTATCATTATTCGAACTAATATATAGCCTATGACACTCACAAAGAACGTAGCTTTCTATTGGTAAAAGAATTTTCAAAATCGGTTCAGTAGATCGCGAGTTTACTTTCTACAACGTCACAAACATACAAACTTACAAACATACAAACTCACAAACCTTACCTCTTTATAATATTAGTATAGATGATATAGATTTTTAATATGGGTATTGAGGACTTTGTAACGCACAAAATTAATAAAATCTCCGTAAACATGATTGTAAATAGAGTCGACTGAAAATTTAATATGTATCGGTCTGTTGGTTTAACAGACCAAACATCAAGGATATTAATTCTGCGACTAATTGCTCCTTTAATTAAAATATTTCGTGTATTTGATGACGAAATAAAAGTAGTGATGGGCTCGAGGTTTAGGCGCGCGGTCGAGAATCTCGGCTCACGAAAACTTATACACTTAAAACATCTTTTATTATATAGGTATTTAAACCCTATCAGTTGTAGATAAGACGCGTGAGCAGTGAGACGTATGTATGTGGTCCGCTTGTGATAATGTTTATTATCCACTGGCCAAAATAAAAACCAACATCTTTTGGAGAAAAAAAATAGCCTATAAACGTCTTAAGGATTGTTAATTGTCCTCAAAATTCTTTCACCCATTTGTGTCTGTCTCAAAATTCGTAGCTCAGTACGATGGTTTTAGCGTAAATTAAAAACAACATTTTTGCCTTTTAAGTATTAGTTGGGATCTTCGACAAATTTGGGATCTGTAGGCTTTGATCCCAGGTCGTTCATTAAATACTTTATATTATCTTTTAGAATAAATTACTGTTCATTATTCTACAGGCCTTAAAGTAATAAGATAGAAAAGATAACACAGCTTTTTTATTGAAATAATGCTGGCGATTAACGTATATTATTTCAAGATAACTGTATTTTAGCGGAGTTACAAAGTGTCATCTTGCAACCTTTACGCTATCTTAGTTCGTGTGGACGTCCAACGTCACTGGGCCGATATTGCAAAAACATATTTTCATTTTAAGCTTTAATATTGTATATATTTCTGTGATGAAAATATATACAATTTTATTAATTGTTCTGTGATGAAAGAGTTCCGGGTAAAAGTATAACGTTTTGATGTCACTGTTTCCTAGTATTTATAATATTGCTTTCGTTGAAGTTATATAATTATTTCGTACATGGAAAAACATAATTAATAATTTCTCGTAACAGCAATATGACATATGTATCAATGAGAATATCCTGATCCCATGATAAACAAATATGAACTAGACATTCTAAAATAATTTGTAACGGTTTTGTTGAATAAAGATTTAAGGCTTAAAGACTTTTCGTGATTTTGTATGGCGACCTTGGCTTTTATAGAAGTATCGCCAGTGATAAATACGACACACTTAGCACATGCCTTCTCTAAAACTAAGAGAAAAAATGTTAAAATTAGCGGTCAAAAGTTTATATTTTAAAATTGCCGCGCAACGTTTCAAAACGCTACGCTATTGGCTGAAATTATACGTGATGTCACCGTTTAATATTTTTTTATTTATTATTCACATTATTTGTGTAAAGTTTAATTTATAATTGTTTAGTGTCTTCAGGATATTATCCTTAATTAGTCAAATTAAATATGGTAAAAAATAATATAAATCTTTCAGATTATTATTATTCCAAATTTTGTAAATCAAATTCGGGATTTTTGGGCTTCTGCGGTAGGACCGGTGTGTATGTGTATGAGCTGATGATGATGAGTGATGATAACCAACATAATATTTAGAGTACTTTTCTATAGTAATAAAGATTACTAAGGAAAACCAGCCGAGTGCGAGTCGAACTTGTGCACGAAGCATTAACTTGGAATATTTAAAGTGTTAACCTGGTAATGCCAAATTTAACCAGTCTAGTAGATTCGGAGATAATTGAATGTGAGCGACGGACAGACGGACACACGAGTGATCCTATAAGTGTTCCGTTTTTTTATTCGGACGGACGGAACCCTAAAAATGTAAGAGTCTCATGCATATTCCCTATTTGCAATACCAGGATAAAGGCTTACAATGGCGTCGACATGATCAAAGCACGCTGTATAAATTTCAATGTAATAGTGTCTTCGCTTGAAGTCTAGCGCCACAAAGAGATTAATGAAAAATTTCCTAGTAAAAGTGGATTACAGTTTTCTGAAAAGACTTTGTTAATATTGGCTTCGGCTTCACAAAATTACTGCATTTTACCTGGAAAGATGTGTAGTTCCTGACAAAAAGGAACTTTTAGTATCTTCTTGAAGATTTATTCGTAGTGGATTAAGGCCTTAACCCTCTTAACGATAGAGGAGACCCGTGTCCCGCAGTGGGACGTATATAGCCTGACGATGATGATGGGGTTGTAAAGCTACATTGCATTCTTAGTTCTGATGTGGAATGATAATCATCAGCTCATATCAATGTCCACTGATAGACTCTAACCTCTGCAACCGAGAGGTTAGTTTACGCTGGCCTAGTACGGATTGGCTTCGCTATTCTATAAAATTACAAGCCACATCCTGCAAGACATTAATTGACACACACTGCGCTGACCTCATTAACTAGGACGAGGACTGGAACAAATACAAATAAGGTATAGAGCAACTCGAGAACGCAACATTATTTGTGTTTAAGCAATTAGCGCTCAGACTATGTAGGTATCTCAATCGGTAATTGACGCTCTTGTAAACTATATCGATATATCGACCTATTCATAAACATATTGATTTGTCCTGCACACCTAAAAGTTCTTAGGAATTTCTTAGGTGTTTCGTCCGCAAACCCGCAATAGTAATGTAGTAATTTCTCATGTTTTAATTATAACAGCCAGAATGAAAACTTTATTAAAATGTAATCACAGACCAAAGTGCTAAAGTTATATAATTTCTTTTTATAAGTCAGATGTATCCATCTGATAAATAATGATTTATAAACTTAAGATGTCTATGTTAGATCCTTCAAATACACGGGTACGTTCAGCAGTGGACTACCGTAGGCTGAAATGATGATTTAAAACGCATCTGTCGAGTAACAATAGCAAGCAAATCACGATTCGACAACCCTATTAATTCCCCTTTCAAAGAACGGATATCAAAGCCCTGTCGGAATTGTATCGACATGACTAGCAACGAATAGCATGCGAGAGGGATTGTTTGAAATATGAAACAGTACCGTTAATGAACACGCGAATTTGTATGTGCCCAACATTTAACTATTTGGACACCAATCCTAGGGATTGCGAGCTAGGGCTCGAGTTGGAATAAAGCTGTTGCATTCCACGCGAGTGCACGCGTTCACACGGCCGTAGTCAATTGTTTTTTGTTTTTTCATACTCCCGTATCGTAAGTGAAAATAGTAAATACTAATGATTAGATCAAAAGTACCAGAAATGTTAAATTTGAATTTTCTAAAAATGCGTGCGCAGCTTTCTATCAGGGATGTTTGCTGTGCAATAAAGACGGCGAAGTGATTGTGGCGGCAGGGCTCGGGGAGCCAGGGTCGAGTAGAATCATGTTAGCCCGTATTTACCCCGCGTCCGTATATCCCCCATCGCCCACTACGTAGCGCGCGTGCGTAGGCGCACGACGTCGCGCGAGTATCCCCGGTAGCGCGGTGCGTAGCGCGGCTACGGCTACGGTCTTTGCTTATCGGTATGTACATAAATTATTCATTATGATTAGTAGTGGCCACGCTTCTGTTTGGTTTCGAGCACGCTCATATACCATTCTATGTAGACTGTTATTAAATTTCCACTGAAATTATTCTAATTTAATGCATCAAATTGCCTGCAGGTAGGTAATACTTTTTCACTTGTTTTAGAGCCCCGACATTGCACTTCGAGTGCTGAATGTAATAAACAAAGTTGATATGAGAGAATGTTTCGCAGTCCGGTGCAAATTTAACTGGACACAATAAAGGCTTTATGTGACAGCGAGCGTCGACGTCGCACCTCGCTCCCGCACTCACCCCATTCATTTCTTATTGGCGTGAATTGCCTCACTTTTCTACCCTTTGACAAAAATCTCACGTGTAATATTAATGAGTTCATATACTGTTTTATATAGAGAGGAATGCTTTTGACTTCATTAACAATACCTGGGGGGGCCCTAGGAGGGGTGTGTTAAGATTTTTTTGTCCGTCTAACTGAGCGCGGTGTAGCTGTTACACAGATACTTTTTTTTACAAGAGAAAAACGTTAAGCTCGCCGTTGGGCACTTCGGGGAGGCCTAAAAAAAGGTGTGGGGGATTTCCGACGCTCCAACATGGAACGCGGAAATTTTTTTCGCTTCAGTTGGTTCCATATTCGAAATCCTTTGTTTGCATATCAATTACACCTATGCACGAGATGGATACCTCTAAATTGGAAGGCTTAGAAACCCACTTGGCGGTTTTTAAAACTCAGCTGATGTGAACTATTATATTAAATTAAATATTTATTAAATATTTCCTAGGAGCGTTTAACCGTACATTCATTCCGATTAACAACATTAATCACATCTTACGACTAGGATGGCAAGCCGGCTCACATAGGTTATGTCACTCGATTTGGAAACCAATATTTTGCTACCATTTCTTTTACTCCTAATCTTTGCGCCTCATTCATTAGTAACGGGTCAGACTGATTTTTATGTCGAAAGTCGAAGGGTAATCACACTTTTTTTGTCAGTTGACTTGGTCTTGAGCCCACTGAAAAAGGTTATTACATAGATTTTGATAATGGAATAATAGAAACTAACAGATTTTGTTGTTATTTAGTATTGGAAGATAATATACAATTTAAATACGTAATTTCGTAAAAATTATCAACAGGTCAAGTGACTGCTTAACCGATATTAATTGCCCAATGTTTTTCCGTATAATGACGGGAAAGGCTTGATGTCAGCAGGTCCGCATGAAGCAATAAGCCCATTATTACAACAGCTTAATTATCTTACCCATTATTAAAGAGAATTCAGGGATATTTAACTGCTGGTGGAATATTTATCAATGACGGTACTTCCATAGAGCCCTAAAGTCCAGCGTGCGTTACAATAATCTTAAAGTTGTAAATTTAAATTTCAAATATCTATCCGACATATGAATGTAAATTAAAATTACCTATAAATTAGACACAACACAATACATACTACAAAAATACCGCCAGTGATATTTATATATGAAAAATCGCAGGCAGCCTCCAGGATTAACCGGTGTTTTTTACCGTACTAAAATATTCCTGTAAAAAGGTTAGAGTGGCGAAACACCGCTTGTGGGGGTCTCGAGTTAATCGACATAATTGTATTGGACGCTAAGCGATAATAGTATCACGCGCGGAACTCCCTACGGGGACATTAAAGTCTAAACATTTTACATTGAAGAGACTGGGGCTTGGTGCGACACGGCTAAGTAGTTACAGTGTCGACAACGGTGACATAGAAGAAGTTATAGAGATGGTAGAAACAAATGAAAAACGCGGCCATTACACCGCTCAAGCAGCTTTAGAGCCCACTCGAATTAATTAGATAAAGAAAAAATGTGACTAAAATTAAAATTTTATAACGAGCCCCAGTCTCCCCTACCCTGTGACGCAGCGAGATGAGGCGATAATAACCGATTATACATTTTTTGCACACCTGGCTGGTTATAGTAATTGAATGTCATTACTAGAAAATCACTTTATTTGAAGTTTTAATCAGGAATAAAGTGTTTTTTTTAGAGGATATGATGAAATGTACTTCTACAAATACGTTTCGCCAATAGTGGTATCACGTATTAAGACGCGTGTCTATTGATGCTGGCAAGCTTAAGACTTCGGCAAGGCAAGCGGATTCGAGCTAAGACGCCAAAGACGTTGAATATGCGTTAGAATGCAACCCCTTGGTTATCATTATCTCCCGCTTGTGTTAAGAGGTCTTCAACCGTCGCAGCCAGCGCAGACGCAACTGGGCCGCGCTTGAACTAATCTAGTACAATAGCGCTCCCCTAAAGCTTTAAGGCGATCGAGACTCCTACTTATTCTAAGATTTATCCTTAATGTAATAGTTTTGAAAAATAGTTTTAAAAATTACAATGAACTTGTCAAAGTATATTTAAGTAAAGATGATTTGACTTTTTCTTTGACCAAGGGTATTTTGCTATTGGTATTAACAAAAGTGTTTCCTTCATTCAGATCTGCACATGTCTCCGAGTTGCTCCAGCTTCGAAGTGCTAGACCCGCACGACCCGGTCATAAGTCGTCTTGCAACGCAGCTGTTTAAGAAGACCAATGACTATCTGCAGGGTGAAATGGCTGCTGGCCAGGTAATCTATTATTTTTTTGAAAACATCTACGGTTTTAGTATCCAAGTGAGGTTGGAAGGGGAAGAAGTTGTTCTTAAGTTTGATGACATAAGTGATGAAAGGGTAGGAGAGGACCCGGGTGGTAAATATTTAACCAATATTTTTCATCCCAATCTCATTTCATCATCAGCCTTTAATCGTCCATTGTTGGACATAGGCCTCTCCTATGGCACGCCACTGGGCTCGATCTTCGGCTCTCCTCATCCAACCGTTGCCAGACACCTTGCGGATATCGTCACCCCACCTAGCCAGAGGGCGTCCTACACTACGTTTGCCGAGCCGTGGTCTCCACTCCAGAACACGTTTACCCCAACGGTTGTCGGTTCTGCGACAGATGTGACCGGCCCACTGCCACTTCAGCTTGCTGATCTTTTGGGCTATGTCTATAACTTTTGTTCTCTGTCGGATAAGATCATTTCTGATCCTATCCTTCAGAGAGACTCCTAACATAGCCCGCTCCATCGCTCGCTGAGCGACCTTGAGTTGGTGGACCAGTCGCACCGTCAGTGTCCACGTCTCGGCTCCGTATGTCATGACAGGTAGGACGCACTCATTAAAGACTTTCGTCTTCAGGCTTTGTGGTATGGGTGACGAAAAGACTCGACGAAGTTTATTAATCTCATTTGATCCCATCGTATTGAGACCAGGGTGATTTTATCATTTAATATTTCTTAGACATCATATGATGCAATTTTGCCCTATTTCTAGTTAATACGAGATTTAAAGCTTAAAGATTATTCGGAATTTCGCAACGGAAACTGGGTTTTTGGGATTCTATGGAATTACCGCCACTGTGTTACATAATGTGGGTCGCAAATGTAGATGTGTAAACCCCTGCGTATCCGTTCAAGAATCAAGGCGTTATTATGTGTGGTAATGAATGTGACTGCCTCGTTCCTGCGGCGCGGGCGTATCCGTTAGGAAATGCATAGTCGCAACACATACTATAATAGAGAAATACATCATCCATCATACATCAAATCCATCAAAACCCCTACTAAACGATGTTTTAATCAAAGCTTAATACAAAACAGCCATTTGCTAATATGCTGACCAACGAGGCAGTATTCACTTCTTAATTAACCTTAGCTTAATATCATTACGTTGTACACATACGGTGCACTGTCGGCGGCCGTAACAACAGGCTTGTCGGAATTCGCAAATTGATTTTCAGCGTATGTCAATCTATTTAGTCCAAATAGAGACTAGTACCGCTCCGTGTTTCGTGCCATTCGTTCATTCAATTTGAGTTGGCGCTTTCGGATTAAATTCGGCCGGTGATCTTTGCTGGCGTCGTGATCACGCATTCGCAAATGGGCCCGTCACCCTCGATCTGCGGCTCGGCTTATTTCATTACCGATAGGTTACCTGGGGCATGATGGGCGCCGGCGCGTCCGCCTACAGCTTTATTGATTTAGTCGGGAACATTTTTGAGCCCTCCGTACGTGCGTTGCAAATGCATATGTTATGTAGTTGCGGTGGGCTACGCGCCGAGCCCCGGCCGGTTCTATTTATAGCTGGACTATGACATTTCTCCGAAGCATCCTTTGATGCGGAATGAACTTTGACTTTACATGCAGAGCTCTAACGATTTACTCACGTTTGAGTGAAGGCTACGTTCGGGGAAAATCATGCGGATTGAATTTCGAGCACGAACATTAAATATAATTTTCGTTGTAGTTCAAACTCTACAGGTACGATTGGAGTAAAGCCAATTAAGCTCATAGCATCGTATATGCCTTTTGTTGATATGCAATATTAGATAATATTCTAAATTCAAAATACGCATTACAGCCACAACAATAAATAATAGAGCTTGATTCTTAGGGCTTCCTTTAGGTTTTATGCATGAACATTATGAATATATTCGGTACCGCTTTTCTACGGGTTCATTTTGATAACCAATTGTGTGGCTAATTTAAAGTATAATTTTTAAAGCATGTTAATTAATGTAGACTAATCGGCTTTTCGGAGTAAACAATGAAGTAGTGTAGGGTGGGCCTATTGGGCTCATAGCCTAAAGCGTCATACTCGTAACTGCAGAGGAGGCTGGTGGCAAGAAAAGAAAGGACATATAAGCCAATGTCTTTTTCTTCTTCATCAGCCCATATGCGTCCTATTGCTCGATTCGGGCCTCCTCTACACATGAGAGGGTTTAAGCCTTCGTCCACCACGCTGGCCGAGTATAGATTTGCAGATTATGGGCTAATAAAATCCGTAGAACTTTAAGGCTTGTAGGTCATATAAAAATGTTTCTCTTCACCGTTAACTTCGAAAAGTTAGTGGTGTTAGGGGTTTTGTTTAGGCCACAGCCGAGATTCTCGACCGCGCGCCTAAATCTCGAGGCCGTCACTGCCTTCCAATTCGATTAGTATGAATTTCAATAGCTACTCTTTGTCTGCAGGATCACTACAATTTGCTGGAAGAGATTAATCGACTGGCAATAACGAAGTATGCTGATCTTCGCAGCCTCGCTGTTAACCTGAATAAAACTCTCACTGACTACAACGAAATGTGTAAGTAGACAATTTATATTGCTTCTTTGAAAAATTCTTCTGATACTAGGATCTCCTTGTAGCAGTTTCTCGGAAAAAGAAGCTTCACATTCCTATCTTCAGGGAATTAATGGCTTCCAACTTTATTCCTTTGGCGTCTTCTTAAACAGCTGAATAGCTTGCCAGCTAATGTTTATCTTGTTTTAATAATGTTTAAATTAAATTACATTCGTCTCATTTTCAAGAAGTGTTCAGAGGGCAGCCATTTTATGGAATTTCGAATGATTTTTACTATACTTGACACTCTCTGACAGCGTTGTACTCACTATAATGTGGCCTTTAGTCATTTTTTAAGACAGAAATATATATATGTAGGTTTTCTACTCTCACCCTTAGGCCGAGCGAAGTGGTATCGGAGGCGTTACAATTTTGCATAAAATTATTGCCAAATTAGCAATTAGGCAGGCCAGCTTAAATATATTATATTTATCGTCATTGTCTTTAATCTCAAACTACTTAAGTTCCTTATAGGACGTAGACAGTATATGTCGCTGCTTTAAGTCTTTCAGCTGAGTGCGCGGAATAACTGTCCGTTAAGCTGAGTTGCGTTCCTAATCGAATCCTACGCTAGCATATCGATTGAAATCTCTCGGTGACGACCACGCGTATGAGGCTATATTATAGGACGAGAAGCGACATAATCTCTACCCAACTGCCGCCTGATGTATGTATGTCCAAACATAGATTAGTCAAACTAGTTAGGTCCTCATATGTCCTCTACCGTTTGTTATTATAGTCAATATTGACGACCGCGTCAGCCACGAGGTCACCAGGTATTTTGTGTTGTTATTTAATGTTCGGTTTTATATGTCTTATCGATTAAGGAGGGTATTAAATAGTAGAGACAGATAAGTTTCATTCAGTAGATTGGATGACTATTTTTTTCCATTGGATGCGTAGACTTTCCAAATGTTTCTCATGAACATTCATCATGTTAGACTAATAAAAAAGTGAATCAGAAATATCTTTTTAAATCACAATAAGTTTAAAAAAGTATTCGTAATTGAAATTGAAACTTTAACACGTACAACAGATGAGAGAACTTGTCATCATTGAGCCTACCTCAGTGTAAAACATACTAGAGACCGTGTGGTTTTTAACCCAGCGGGGATTACAAAAACAAGAGTGTATCAACCTCGTGGGAGCGTCATAAATCGCTGAAAGTAGGGGTTACGGTTTGAAAACAACCTGTTGGATGTGACCCTCGTGGCATGCCACAGTAACCCGGTTCCACGTTTCGCACGTTTTTCCATACATCGTGGCCAACTCAACCGCCAACGTTTTCATTCAATAAGCTCTGTCTTGCTCTAACCGTCTGTCTCTTTCTTGAGACCTACCCCACCGCATGACGACTTATCCGTTGCGAGCGTGACGCTATGATTGTTTCCACTCACATCGCCGAAAGACTCGAGACTTACCTACTTTATCTTTGCCTGCGTGCGTAGATTATGACAATCTAATGCGAATGTGCCCAGCGTCCTAGCATTTTTAAATAATTGATCAGAGATAAGTGAGGCTTTTGCTGTAAGTACTGCGTTAGATCATCGAAAAGTAGCACGAGGAACCAAAACGTTTTATAAAGTGTACGAAGTAGCACGAGGAATCAATACGTTCTATGAAGTGTATGTCTTTAATTGTTCAGTTTACACTCTAAGACTGTAAATGTCATTCGGCTGTATCTGTAGCACAGTCTCGGGTCACTGTGGCGCAAGGGTAAGTGGCTGGTAATGACCCATATTCGAAGCTCAAGTGAAATCTCATTAGTCGCTCCCAGCCCGCCCGAGCTGCAGCTAACTTTGTCTGAGGCCGGTGTAATATACTTAGTATTCAAAGCACGACGACAACTGTATAAAGCATTAGTTGAAACAAACAAAAAGTTACATACATCACTCTATGATAGTATCTGTTAGGGTAATCATCGGCATTGTCCCAGTCTTGCTGCTGGGCACAGGCCTCGTCTAGAAGTTAGGCCTTGGTCTACAAAGGTGGCCTAGTATCGGTTGGCCGATTACATACCTAAAATAAATTAAGTGTGGAGGCTGTTTTAAGAGTTCTCTATCACAAGTGTTCCGTTGAAATAAGCAAAGACAATAGTGCACATATTATTCGAGAACCCTTTATAATATGTAAAAAAAACACTCAAAATACTTCTCAGATTTTTTAGCCGCATAGCATAAAATTAAATCTCGTAAAAATACGCTGGCATATGTGTCATTTTAGCAATTAAAAGATTATTTTATTTTTTATTAAAAAAGCTGTCTCATAACATAATATGGTTTGGGTTCGTAGAATTTTTGTATTGGTTAGAATATTGCATTTAATCAGCGCTGAAAATTCTATGAAAGAGATGAATGAAAGTAGTGACATCGTTTGAAATTGTAATATAAATTATTCGATAGAAAGTCGGTAAAGTTTGCAAATGATCATTAAATAATTCTTTGAAATCAAATCACGACTTGTAATAAGATAACAGGAGCTATTGCTGCTGGGCGTGTAAATGTAAATTGCTGAACTGATCGGAATTATTTTTATTAGATGGAGATAGATAAATGTTTGCGAAAGGACAAAGAATATGCTATGTTCCTTGCGAATGAGCACAAAATTAAACTTTGCGTTCTGGCAGTCTCTTGCCCCGCATCATTTCAAATGATAATCCTTGTCGCACTATCAAAGAAGTCCGCTGATTCATTAGTCCTAATATAATATCAATGAATGTCGATCTTGTCCATAAATACAAATTTATCTGTAGACTGGTCAAGAAATGTTACTATTTTCCAGCTAAGTCCCGATTTAACAGAGAAACAGCTCATTTGTACATGGGCCCATGTTCAAGGGAGGTCGAGAGGTTCGGAGTATACACTTCTGCCTTTTATGTCAGTTGGAGCAACTCATGTTGTTAATAGTTAATTGTCTCTCAATGATAAAGTAAAATTCGCAGATAAACCACCTCACCTGGGAGCTCTTTACAATACATCCTCAAGCATATTCAAAACATTTCCTATAGAAAGTTGTCAAATGAATACAAATGCGTTTTGATTTGCTAGTTTTATTATACGTAAGTAATAAGGACTGCAGCAAGCGAGCGTAATTTATTAACAAACCCTTTCCTTTCTACCTGTTTTTCTTTTGTTTTTTTTAGGCGTAGCGTAAAGAAGCATAAAATTCAGTGGCGAAAATGTCTCGCGTAATCAATACCTTTCCCTTTTTAGCTCTTGCGGTTTTCTATTAGTCCCGTGTATCAGAGGCGGTACATCCATATAAGCCTAAAAGTGTGTAACCTTAATTGTGTAATGTCTATTTTTTAATTGTTTATTCTGGAATCTGGATATTTTCGTTTATATGTCAAATTGGTTTTGTTAAATAGAGACGGAGAGGTTAAAAGATCATTATCAGGAATTATGTAAATCAATCTGGGTTCTATGGAAGTACCGCCACTGCCCTATAGAAAATGTTATGCTTAAGCGAGTTTGCGAGAAATGAGTCTTTTCCGGGCAACACGGTAACGCAATAGGAAGAGAGAGAACTTCAAAAGACTAAAATTTGCATGGACAAAGACATTTTCCGCTGATGCTAATACATATATTTCAAAGAATTTTAATCACTCCTAGCTCATATTACATTTTTGTTTGTCTTGTTTCTCTTGCCATTTGCGATTAGTAGCGTAAATAAAATCTGCGTATGCTTAAGCGACACCCAGTATATGTTTTTTGCAATTGCGTACAATAAAACGGTGATTCCGTTATAACAAAGTAGACCAGTAACGCGTGAAGTCCTAATGTTCTCAATATTATTCCAATCTTTATTAGACAGATTATTATTCTCACATAACAGCTGATATCTGAGAATTGAACTGCCTAACATTGTGGTATTAAATCCTTTCTGGCTGTGCGATCAAAATATGACCAAAGCAAAGGCTATCTCACCTGCTCACCTTTCAAATGAGGAGTTTTGCGATGATTTCCCAAAATCTCCCCCTAATCAACATCTAGTAAAATCTTGAAACATTTCCCAAAACCTGCGGATTCAATCCATTTAAAACATAAGTTGTAACGGAATTGAATGCATGTAAAAAGACGTAAATTCATTGGGATGCCAACTGTGAATATTGCAAGTTGTGATTAATACGATTATATTGATCATAATGATGTATCGTTCGTTAAAGGAATCTAAGACGTTGATAGGTATCCTGTCATATTACCTATTAGGAGCGGAAGAAAGATTGCTTTGTTTCTTATGCGGCAAGGAGTGCGCTTTATGATTGACACCAGATTTATAAAATCCGCGGGGTAACAATGATTGTCATTTAATCTTTACACGAAGAAATTACGGCACAAATCCATTAACTATAGAAAATTGTATATAGGACTCTCCCTACCGCTTAGAAGGCACCGTTGCATTCTTACAAAACAATGATAAATGCATTCTCAAAAGCCTTTACGAGTACCTAAAAATATGTGTAGGGTCATCTCTGCCTACCGCTTAAAAGCATGCAGGGTGCGGGGGAGGTATCGAGGTAGCTCAGCCCCTAGCGGGGGAGTCCGGCCAGGCCCACGGTGGGCACGCGCCTAGGGATGAAGCCTGCATCCCGCACCGTCGCCCTAGTCTGCAAGCGTCACTCGGGATGCATGCACGCGTTCGTGCAGCCGCCCGCTACCCGCTTCCGCTCATCGATTTGATCACGGCGGGTTGGCGCGCGGTGGTCGCGGGTTCCGTGTGTGTTTAATGACTATGTGTTGTGTGTGGTGACTGAGAGTGGGACGCGAGGTGCGTATCTAACGTATTTCTTGTTATATTTGTTTTTTTTTTTTCATTTAATTTTTTATGGAAATTTTTGTTTTTTTTTTAAGTTTATTAATTAATTAAATAAGTTAACGTATTCTAAAGAAATTGATAATGAAGAAGATTTTTTAATAAAGAAAACGAAAATCATTTTTCGTGACGCCGCCGTCGGCAATGACGCAGTTAACTCGCCGTTTGTTAAAAGCTGTTCGGACATATCCGCTGGGGTTTGGGGCTTTATTTATTGTTATTTGTTTACTATTTTATATATTTTGATAATATTTTAAAGAATTATTGCTTTTTATATGTTTAGCTAGTTGACTTTTCTGGAAACATAGCTTGCTCGAAAATTTCTTTCAATCTCTCAATCCGTACTAGCTCTTGATCCTGCAGCGCCGGTGTGCGTGTCTTGCGGTTAAGAGACTCCAGGTTCGATTCTTGGGTCCGTAAACATGTTAGTGGTGTTTTTCGGAAAATTTCTAGTAGCTGCATGAAATCTGGAAATATTCCCTTAAAATGGCAGTTGGTTCGCCCTTTGTTTCGCGGGATTTAAATCTTACCTGGGGAAATGTAATTGAAGAAGTTAATTTCTAATTAATTTAAAATAAAATGTAAAAATAGGAGAAAAAAAATATGTTGTATGTATTAATGTTTTTGATGTCATTCTTTTCTGATGGAAATGTATTTTTTAACAAATTTGAGCGTTGAGGCGGAGGAAAGGAATTGTATGATTAATTACACCCGTTACTAAACGACAAAGCATAGTAACCATGACTTACTCATACTTTGCCTTTTGTTTTAATTCATATATGTTTTGTTAAGAATTACAAAACATCGCTGGCGACTTAGCTCGCTGTACCAGGAATTTCTTAATCAAAGCGAGAAAAAACATGAAAGTTTGTGCGGAATAAAAATATATACTAAATATCGCAAAAATTTTACAACTCATATAGTTTAAAATTGATAATTCAAAAGTACTTGCAAAAGTTTATTTTAATAAAGAAAATTCGACTGCATGGATGCAATCTCGATCTCGCGAGATCTCCATTATCCGAGATCTCGCCTCATTTTCCGAGATTAATCTCGAAGCGTAACATTACGAGATCTCGGCCAGGATTGACGAAATTGAGCGGCAGTAGTTAGCGACGGAAAATGTCGGACTGCATACGCTAGCTATCTTCCAGTAGAGATCTAATAGAAGTTATTTTAAAAGCGTATAAAAGTCTTTTTTTATTGGTTGATATTACTTACTAGACTTAAAAAAATCATTATGAGCGTAAAGAATCAAGATGTATTTGGGTCAATCAACTTTTAACTGTCCTGTCAGTACTATGTAAATTTGTCCCTCAGTAGGTTAGTACAATGAAACATTAATTTTTCCAAAAAAATTATATATGGCAATCCATTACAATGAAACATAATTATTAATTACAATATCTAGTATGATGTTAGTAAATAGATTTTGTTTGCTTTAAAACCTTAACGACCTTTTTGCATGTTTATTTTAGTCCCTATTATATTTTATTATTCTGACTTCCACCGGACAACGGTAAAAAAGTTCCAAAATCCAAACATTTATGGCGTGACTACTGCCTGGAACTCAAGTCGATTTATTTCGTGACAACATTCATCCAGCCCCGATTTTGATTTCATCTTTTCCGCGGCGCCAGTCGACCGAGTGTATTTTGAAAAAGAGCGTGGCTTTATTGTGTGTCCACTGGACAACCAGCACAAAAACTTTTGTATTTTATATATTGTAGTAAATTAAAGTGGAATATATTCAATTTAATGTATATTTTTTACTGTGCGTAAGACCTAATTCAAAATATTATTATTTATTACCAGGGAGCGGAAAGACTAATAAATATCACCACCAGTCCCTTGGACATCCAAGATCGTTGTCTGAATTATTCAATATTTTCTCTTCTAATACTGATAATTATTTTCAAATAGTTGTTTTTTTATTACATAAAAGAAGAAATACAGGCGATTTTCATCATAGAGTCCCCTTTGGACACCCGAGTATTTCCTATGAACAAACGTCTATGTCCACTGGACAACCACTTTTTTCTTATCTCCTAAAGACACATTATCGTCATTTTTACTTTAAAAGAACAGTAAGGTTTTTCAAATATGATTCTAATATTTAAAAGTAAATTAACAATTTGACTGAATTTTTAAATGTCCAAGGGACTATCTTAACTACAGTCATGTGAATTTTTGAGTAAAATTTACCATAAAATGTTCTGCTCTATTTGAATTCCTTAAATATAAATAATTATCAACAACAAATACGTATAAAATATACAAATTTAAGAAAAAAAAGTTGATATATAAAATCTATCATTGATGGTACATTTAAAAGTTGATTGACCCATTTATCTGTGGTTTTACACACATAGTGTAGAAGTGATTTTTAAATCTGTTTAAATTTTTTAAAGCCTTTTGTTATTTGTCATTTTCTTTGTTAAGTAGGTACTGTCTTTTTATCAGATTTTACGATTCTGATTTTTTGTATTCAGAAACATGATATATTAGGAGTACAAATAAGTTTCCGCCGTTTTTTTTTAACACAAATTAAATATTTATTATAGAAGACTGCTTGCTGAGTGACTTCTAATGTTAGAGCAAGTTCTTTTTGTGTTTGAGATGAATCTTCCTCCAATAATTCCTCTAATTTTGCATCCTCGTAAATTTTTGGCCTTCCACTGCGATCTTTGTCTTCTACGTCGAAATCACCGTTTTTAAACTTTTGAAACCACTCTCGACACGTTCTCTCACTCAAAGCACCCTCAACATATGCTTCTACGAACAATTGATGCGCCTCAGCAGCAGATTTCTTTAAATCAAAGAAGTAAACAAATATTTCCCGCAAATGACGCTTACTTGGCTCAAATTTTGACATTTTCAACTTATAAAAACTATATTTTACCAATAAAAAATCAATGATATTAATAGGTTATGTTGTTTTTGAATGTCCAAACAATTTTTTAAGCCGGTTATCATCTGCGAAAGCTAACCGAAACTACAATAAAATCTATCTACAATAAAACGGCGGAAACTTACACCTAATATGTAAAAATTTGACTTTTTTGACAGCTTTTAACAAATTTCAATCACGTTTCAGTAGTAAATTGTCGCGAAAATTCCGAGATCTCGCCTAGATTAAATCATCATAAGCATCCTCGAGATCTTGGCTTAACGATCTTGTCTCGAGGAAATCGATTAAACTTGTCTAAACGTGCAAAAATATGTAACTAAACACACAAATACAAATTTATATATTATTAAGGAGTATGTTACTAATTGTAAATGAGTTTTTTAAAAGCCAATTGTGCAGTATTGTAATGAAAGAACTCATTTGGTTTCTGATCCGTCAGTTTGCCGTGAGAAAAAATATTATTTTATTATGCCATAAAACTTTGAACCGAAAAGAAACGACCGCGAAAATTTGACGCGCGATGTAGTCATATTCTCGGCCGTTGCAGGTTCGAACCCCGGCACATGTCTGCGACTTTTAAGTTATTTGTGTATTCACGATAAATTTTACGTACTTTATCGGTGAAGGAGAAGTCGTGAGGAAACTTTCACACTTAAAAGTTGTTACGAATTCCCTTTTTAGATGTTGAGGCGGTCCGTGCCCTGTAGTGTGATGCGGGCGGATTAACATAAGAATCATAGTAATAAAGGAAATCCGATACTTTGATAAGTTGGTTTAAAATTGAGACCACGAAATATTAGTTTGCCTTTAATTTAGCACAGTACTATCTTATTTTGATATCGACGTAGTCAATGAAACTTAGACTTGAAATAGTACTTATATAATGCGTTTTGTGATTAAATTAGTTGTTCGAGCATGTATCACATAAGAAAATGTTAAAATAAAATGTTTCCACTGTTTTAACTTACAGATTTTTCCAGTAAAGAGTTTCAAATATTCAAACGCAAAAACAGTGGGTTTTAGAAGATATATTTTTTTACAAACTTATTTCTATCGCTATTATCGGACTTAGACAAAAAGGATTAGATAGGTTTTTATATTGCAAAGGATTAGTGTAGAAATTAATTCCTTTACCAGTTTATTTAATAACACGATCTATTAATAAATTAAAGACTAAGGGGCTTAGGCTATTACGTAATGGTGTAGAATATAAGGGAATTTTAAAGCCCGTGATCTAAAGCTGAGGGAGGTAATAGCTACAGAGATTGCAAACAACGTAATATTGATAAAATTTCAAACAAAAAATAATACGTTTTCCTTAAAATCATGAATGTTTTAAACACTGTCGCTATTTCCTGTCGTAGTTTTCGACCGCAGTCTTTATACAGCCCTTATTAAAATGACATACAAAAAAATACCTTGTAAATTGTATTTTTCGTTGAAGCGGACAGAACAAAGGCAATTTTCACATTTTTGTCAAAGTACTTGCGTTTAAGTTTGATGCGCTACGAAGTCCTACTATCATTTCCGTCTGTCCCATCTACAGACGTAGTAATCTTTTCTATTCAAGCATATTACAAATTTACAATCACTTTGATCTTATAACGTGTGCATCTTTACATGTTTCGTTTTCTTCATCATTACGTGCTATGAAGCTTTGAAAGGAAGCGTCTGCAGATTGGATTTTCTCCTCTTTGAAACCTTATTCGTTTGTTTTAAAAAGTAAGCTATTGGCTATTTAAAAGTTGAGGGTGTTTTATGACTGCCTCATATTGCACCAAGCTAAATTAGGGCCCACGATCGAAGATTGTAGTTATGGTTGATGTCACCGAAATCCGTGATTAGGACTGTTAATGCGCCTAATTTGATACAATGCTTGGTTTTTGAGATGTTGTCTTTTTCCTTCAACCACTTTAGATACATAGGGGAAGAAGTGAATGCTTCACCTAAATTATTACTCCTATTTATCAAAGAAAGGAAATTGGCTGTTTAAAAGTATTATCCGAATGTTTTGTAAACATTTATAAGATGATTGTTTCTTTACGGTTTTACGGCCTGTGGCTTTAATCAATGTGTACTGCATGCAGCCGATGGGTATTGGGTTCTTTCTCCGTGCTGAGAAATTTGTTATTATATTTACTGTTAGAAATTTCTTAGTTACAACTGAAGATTAACGTGACGTGAAACGTAGATACATATAGAATTGCAAGTCAGTATTACTATCAATGAAGCAGTAATGGCCTGGAGGTTTTGACACGCGGTTGAGAATCTCGTCGGTCGCCGATTCAAACCCCAGGCACACACTGACTTTTCGAAGTTTGTGTGTATTCACAATGAATTATCACGTGCTTTAACGGTGAAGGAAAACATCGTGATGAAACCTGCACATCTAAAAATTTTTAGGAATTTCTTAGGTGTGTAGTCCGCTAACCCGCATTGAGCCAGCGTGGTGGACGGAAGCCTAAACCCTCTCAATGGTAGGCCCGTGCCCAGTGGAACGTATATGGGCAGATAACTATCAATGACGCAAGCGTCGGGGAGCGTATATTTTAATATCGGGTTCCCCTTCCCTCAACTTTCGCGGAATCTCCGCCCCGTAGAACCAATCCTCGAATTGATTTATTTTCGTACCTGTACGCGGCGCCCTCTAGGCAAATTAACCACAAGCTATTTCCCACTTGTTTTTTAACTTGTCAGCGTGTCGGATACGGGAGGAAAATTAATTTAAAGTCGCTCACCCAGGATAAAATACTCAGGATACAGCGGATTGTCGACACTTTTCAAATTGTTTACTAAAAAGGAAGCATTTAATTAAAATCTAGTCTGTTGAGCGACGTGCTCTAGGATCTCTTAGTTTATGCCTTGTTTACGCGCAGGTATTGATTACGTAGTTATACAAAGTAAAAAACTAATTTAGCTACGCGCTTTAGGCTACAACGACAACCATCAAAGCGATATGCATTGGGCCGCTCGCTTATCGACAAATATTTGTTTAAACAACCAATGTTTGTTCATCATCAGTGTTTGTGGAGGCAAACTTCCATTCATAATCTACATTTATTGATACACACTTGCATATATTTCTGCTTCGCTGCTACAGCGGAGTAAGCGAGGCGTGCGATCAAAAGACCACGGGCTGGGGTCCATAGATGTTAGATTTTATACATCTTTATGTTTTTGGTATCTTTGGTTTTAGAACTCCTATTTTTGTGCAGTATTCTTGAAGGAGAAATTCTTCAGTTTTGATTATGTCGTCTTTTTGGAATGAAGATTACATAGGCTGAACTATTAACATGCAACCTACAAGAATATCCTTGAAAGGAAAATTTGAAGTAGTGGTGGCATCGAGGTTTAGGCGCGTGGGCGGGAATCTCGGGGTTCGCGGGTTTAAACCCCAAGCAGATATCGCTGAGTTTTGGCATGTGTGTGTGTATTCACGATGAATTATCACTTGCTTTAACGGTGAAGGAAAATATGGTAAGGAAACGGAAAAGTCCTTAAGAATCTCTTAAGTGTGTAGTCCGCCAACACGTACAAGACCAGCGTGGTTGTACTAAGGCCTTGGCCTCAGTTGTAGAGAAGCCTATGCCCAGCATTGGGTATAAGAGCTAACATTCATCATCATCATCATTGTCAGCCAATAGTGGTCCACAGCTGGACATAGGCCTCCCCCAATGACTTCCACCGGGAACGGTTGGAAGCCTCCTGCAGCCAGCGACGTCCCGCGACCTTGACAAGGTCATCGGACCACCTTGTTGGGGGACGTCCCACGCTGCGCTTTCCAATACGTGGCCTCCACTGGAGAACTTTTTGGCCCCATCGGCCATCAGTTCTCCGCGCCATGTGGCCGGCCCATTGCCACTTCAACGAGCTAATCCGTTGGGCTATGTCGGTTACTTTAGTTCTCCTACGGATCTCCTCATTTCTGATTCGATCACGTAGGGAACCCCCGAGCATAGCCCTCTCCATAGCTCGTTGAGTGACTCTGAGCCGTCCCATGACGCCTTTAGTGAGAGGCCACGTCTCAGTGCCGTATGTCATCACTAGTAACAAACAACTATTGAAGACTTTGGTCTTCAGGCACTGAGGTATATTGGACGAGAAGAGCTAACATTGATGATGATAAAAAAGGGATTTTTTGTTGTTCTTTTAGCTTCATGGACTAACTCAGTCGTGATGATTCGTACGAATATATCGATGTACATTTTTTATACTTTTCTGCAGCATGTGATGTAACAGTGCTCTAGGGAGGTTTTCAGAGATAAAAATAGAATAAAAATGTTTTCCAGGTGCATGCGGTCGCAATATGTCTCTTTTCTGGGAATATTGAAATCATTGCTTTTTGGGTCGGCCGCTGTTTGCGTAGGTGGGCGTATGTATTCAACGTATTTTTTTTCAGACTTTCAACTTACGGATTGACGAGATATTTTCTAGTTCTTTTTATTTTAGGTTAGAAATACCCAATATGTATGTACATATTCCCCAGCCCCAGCCAGCCCAGCTTCGACAGCCCCGTGGCGCAGTTGGCTAGAACCAGCTTGCGAAACGAGCGGCCGCGGGTTCGATCCCTGCACCGAGACAAATGTTTGTGTGATCCACAAATATTTTTTTCGGGTCTGGGTGTTTGTGAGACCGAAAAGTCTCAGAAAGTACGAAGTTTCTGATACCCACGACACAAGACTCGTATCTTAGTGTGGGGTCAGGGCTATGTATGTGACTGTTGGGTGTATTTATTATTATTATTTATTATATTCAATAAAATAAAAGTTTAAGTAAGACGTAAGTAAGACATTTATGATAAAAATTTGATTAGTTTATTTTGATGCGCCAATAGGACGACAACGAATTATTACATTTGATAACACAAGCAAGCGCAGCGTTAGACGTCCATCCACAACGTTAACTAACTAAGAAAATCGCAGGAAGCGGCTAGACGAGCGCGTTGGAAGCCTATATCTAGCAGTGAATGTCGTTCGCCTGATGATGATGATGATGATGATGATGGTGGTGTTGACGGTGATAATCATGACTCCGGTATAGAGATTTGTATCCACGTTTATACATAGATTTTTTCACCAGCAAATTTAGATATCTATGTTTTTATTGAACGTGGAACAAACATTGATAGGTATACCCATCAATCAATACATGCAGAATTGACTTGGTAAAAATATTCCAGTTTTAATTCAATCAATTCGGAATATGAATACGTCGGCTGAGTGTTTCCCGGAACATCCAAAACTATTCAAATACCATTTAACGTAGCAGAGGGTTTGTTAAAGCGCATATCGAAATTATTATGGAATTTAATCATTATGGTTGGGATTGCTTCATTATGTTGTGTGATTTTACATTAATATTGCCATATCAGTACATGCTGGGTATAAAATTACGATGCACAAAGAGCGCAAACCGTATGTATTTGATTCAAGTATATTGGGATTAATTATACATCGGCTTTGGGGATTGCGCGTGTGGTTTCCAGTGAAACTGTTTTTCCCATCCTTATAACTGTCCCGATTTATATGATTCCAATCGAGTTGTCACACTGTTTAACAGTGATGGTAGATGTGGCACTCGTTTCTGTGAGAGTTGAATAAATGACGATCGCCAAACTGCACTAGGCCAGCGGGGTGCTAAGGCGGTGCTATAGTAGATGCCCAAGCCCAAAAATTATCTTACTCCTAGACTCTTGAGTCTTATAGCCTAAGATCCCACCACTGATTTACTACATACATTATGACGTGAGTCAAACACACATTTTTACATTCGTGTATGAATAGGAGAATACTCTGATACACCGCAGCCAGTCAAAATATGTCCGCAAGTAATTTTAATTAAATTAATAAAAAATAATTTTCGTAATAAAATTTCATGCACTATGTATTTAAATAAAATATCATCCACGCCATAGCTATGCATGTAAAGAATTCTAAAATCCATAGGTGCCGTTCCACACTCAGCCGCAACTACCCCGCAGCCAGGTGCAAACAGGTGATATTTTGGAGTTTTTTTACACTCATAGCGTACTCGGATGATTTTGGTATCAAATTAAAGCTGATTTTTTTTCTAATATGATGATATATGTCTGCCTGTGAAATAATAGCCGCAAATTAGTGGTGCCATCTCTTAAAAACGCGAGTTAGCGAAAATTCTGATTGCGACGTCGATAGCGACAGGTGCGATTTTGAAAGCAACGAGGAATCTGACTCTGACTAAACAATAACAAAATGTAATACACTGATAAAATATATAATTTGATTGAAGATACTGATTTTGAAGAAGCTGATATTTCGGCATTTCCGATAATTAATTATTGAACGACCTTTTTTAATTTTCAACCTTTAAAAACGCAACAACCCTTTTCCTAGTTAATTCTTTGATTATGCTATTTTTTTTATCAACATTTAATAACTAATTAATATTTATATTACCGAACTGTAATAGAAATGAATATTTCTTCAACTATGGTATGCATTATATTTTATTTTGTAAAAAAATAAGACAGCCAAAATTGTATACTTCATAAATACCCTTTTATAATTTTTACTTGGTTAATAAAAAAAAATGATTATGAAATAAATCTTTTATTTATTTATTTATATACTTTTTTGTACACTGTACAATATTATACATACACAATATTAAATGACACAAAACATACCTCACGCCTATATTCCCCGAAGGGGTAGACAGAGATCCATTTCTGCACACACATTTCGCCATGTATGTATCAGTCCCACTTAATAGGGGGCGAGCCTATTGTCATTTTTCGAGCACATTTCCAGACTCCGTGCTGCTACTGAGAATTTCCTAATGGAAAAACCCAATAACACTTTGTCCGACCCGAGAATCGAACCCAGGACCTCTAGATTGCGCGGCACATACTTGTACCGCAAGACCACGAGACAGTCAATTCATGAAATATTATGAATGCAGTATAGGCACAATAGGCGATCTTATCGCTAACTGAGATCTCTTCCAGACAACCTACTTTAAGATTTTATTATTGCTTTAATTTTTTTTTTTAAATATTAATTACATAATTATAGTTTTTGAGTCAATGTAAAGTCGGTTCTACTATTTGAGCCGCCGGCAGAGAACATTTTATCTCGGTTATCTCGCGTTTTTAAGAGATGGCACCACTAATTTGCGGCTATTATTTCACAGGCAGACATATATCATCATATTAGAAAAAAAATCAGCTTTAATTTGATACCAAAATCATCCGAGTACGCTATGAGTGTAAAAAAACTCCAAAATATCACCTGTTTGCACCTGGCTGCGGGGTAGTTGCGGCTGAGTGTGGAACGGCACCTATGGATTTTAGAATTCTTTACATGCATAGCTATGGCGTGGATGATATTTTATTTAAATACATAGTGCATGAAATTTTATTACGAAAATTATTTTTTATTAATTTAATTAAAATGACTTGCGGGCATATTTTGACTGGCTGCGGTATATCAGAGTATTCTCCTATTCATACACGAATGTAAAAATGTGTGTTTGACTCACGTCATAATGTATGTAGTAAATCAGTGGTGGGATCTTAGGCTATTAGAATACAAGACTTTAGGCCCCTATAGAAAGTTAAGAAGATTAAAGTGGTATATAGGCGTGCAATAGACTCGGTAGACCGAGACACCAACTCATACCCCCTTACTTCCATAGAAGCCCAAAACATTTGCCTTAGCTTCAAGCCTTTGTTTAACGAAACCAGTTTGGTATACAGGGTGTATTTAGACCGTGATCGAAAACTGAGGCAGGTAATAGCGATAGTGATTAGAAACCCCCTGGCATTAAAGAAAATCCCGACAAAAAATAAAAATTTTATGTTTTTCCATACAAACCACATACTTTTAACACCGATGGTTGTATGAAAAACGTCAAAAATTTTATTTTTTGTCGGGATTTTTAATATCGCCACTGGGTTTGTGATCACCCTCGGTATTACCTGCCTCAGTTTTCGATCACGGTCTAAATACACCCTGTATAAATGGAAATATACAGACACCAAAATAAACGTAATCTTATAAATAAAATAGGCTATGTTACTTTGGAAGTTCTCATCTGTATCCATATAAAAAGTCATTGAAATCGGTCGAGTAGTTAGGTATTTATTCCTGGAAACAAACAAAAATAGAAACCCCTCCTATTTATAATTAGTTTATAAATAATTTGTTTGCTTAAAATAGTGAAGTTAGTTCCAAGACAATTAACTGCAGGAAATTGGCAGCTCAGTCCCCCCCGTGTGCATAAAGGCTTTGAATTCTTTGAATATTGTTGTTCAAAGCAAAGTTTGATTAGTGAGCAAATGCAGCCTTTGGGATAAGTTAAGACTTAGGTCTCGAATGTGGAAATATTCTAATTAAGAAAAGTTGGTGATGTTTGCGTTAGGTAAAAGGGACTTTGTCTGCGTCTGTTCATTGACTGGAGACCACAGAACAGTTAATTAGGACTAGAAAGAAAACGTCAATATTCCTTCCGCTGCTTCTTAGTAATTCGGATGGCGTGCAATACCAAAAAATTTTTATATGTGGGCCTTTCATATTTGTTTGAAAATGTTATCATTGTTTGTGTGGTCGTAGTAGAATGAATAGGTGACAGACAAGCTGCGACAGGACACAAGAGGCCACGTACCGGCAAGCGCAGCGTTGGACTTCCACCCACAAGGTGGACCAACGATTTGACGAAAATCGCTGGAAATTGGATGCAGGCCGTTTATGACAGAAAACTTTAGAAGTCTTTGAGGGAGGCCTATGTACAGCAGTGGACGCCTTTAGGATAATGATTATGATGAAGCGGCGATACTCGTCCCGATACAAAATACTGTCCCTTTCCCTCCTAATCTTATTTAGTTCTATGCTGTAGACCATAGAGGGGCTTACGGCAATATTTTGGGAGGGTTAAATAATGTTCCTAATTTAAAGGGTAACAAAGCCTCAAAGCGTTGATAATTTGAGTAAGGTCTTGCTCAGAATCTTTTATTATGGGTTTAGGATTTATATAACAAATAGCTCTTTTTTTTAAAATAATGCAGCAAGTAAGGTTTGCGCTTCTATGAAATTACCGACACTGCTGGGTTCTGTAATCTATATGTTAATTATAACATTATATTTATATAATTATACTATTGACCTATAATATCTAATTAACCAAATTTCTGGTAATTGCCACGTACGCACCGAAATCAAACTTCAAATTCAATTAACCAAGAAAATTCAGTTACCTGTAGTCTACTCAAAGTGGAACAAAATATTCTATGACAGGACTGTCTTTGGACTTGTACATATAAATATTCGTGTTAGTATAACTATGTCCGAAGCGAACTTTTCGCTCCTGCGCTTTGAGAGCCATGCACCGTTGTATGTGTATTATCTTAATTATGTAACATCAGATCGATACGGTTGGTTTATAAATAAACCGGAGCTGTTTCTGGGACTTCCATCTGTTAAACATATTATTGGAAAAGTATGTAGTGTGTACAGGATGTTACTGCAGGATGGACGAGCTGATTAAACCCAAAGAAAATATGGAAGGAGTACGTACCGAAGATATGAAAGAGAAAGGGATGAATGAAGACATGACGGCTGATAAGGATGTGTGCAAGGATAAAACATACTGCGCCGACGTCAAATGAAATTGAGAACAAGGCAAGGAGATGATGATGATGAGAAAAGTACAGTATGTGTCAGCCATTTTGAAGTCTTAATACTGTTGATTATGTGCGTATTTTTAAATTTGGCATGATAAAGGCAGGATAAGTAGTTGTGATTACCTGGGATAGATGAGAGAAGTTAACGATAGTCAGAAGCGTACATTTTTTTTTAAATACACCAAACAGTCACATACATAGCTCTGACCCCACAGCAGGTTACAAGACCTGTATCGTGGGTATCAGACACTACGAGAGATTTTTTACGGTCTCACAAACACCCAGACCCGAAACAAATATTTGTGGATCACACAAACATTTGTCTCGGAGCGGGGATCGAACCCGCGGCCTCACGTTTCGCAAGCTGGTGTCTAGCCAACTGCGCCACGGGGCTGTCAATTTGGAGAGTCATCTGTTATAGGTTTATTAAGACATACATAACACATACCTCACGCCTATTAAGATCGTTATATTATTACGTTTCATGCGCTTAATGAGGCTATTGGATGCCAATACGACTCGTATTCGTCGAATTAGTTAGCTGCGAGCATACGTCATCAGCCCAATATAAGTCACAGTGCTGGGTACGGGATCTTCTACATCTGAGAGGTTTTAAGTCGTAATCCACCATACAGGCTGAGTCCGGGTTGCCGGACTACATACTTAAGAAACTCTTAAGAACTTATAAGCGTGTAGGATCTTTTTCTTCACCGTTAAAGCAAGTGATAATTCATTGTAAATATACACATAACTTCGAAAAGTCACAGGTGTGTGCCTGGGGTTCCAACCCGCGACCGCCGAGATTCTCGACCGTGCTCCTAATCATCGAGGCCATCACTGCTAATTGCCAGTATTGTCACTTAAAAATAAGCATTATACTAGAGTTATAAAATTCTATCATTGTTTATTGAATTATTCGAGAGGAAAGGCGGTTATACATATGTACAAGCTTACAACAATGTTTCATTGCATAAATATCATAAAAAAAATAGGACGTAGGTGTAAAACTTGCTAACACAATAATAAATGAAATAAATAATGTATACATAAAATAAATGATATATGATGAAACATATTGCATTTTCATGGTCGTGGATCACGCTGCATATACTATTAGGTTGTATTACTAATAAATCAGCAAAATAATGTCCACGTGCGATGTAATCGCTTCACGCCCAACGACGCCCTTTGGACTGCACAAGTCACAACACCTCATATAAAATGCCAAGGCGGTCCCTTAGTATGAGGTGAGTGCCCTCTCACAAATTGGAAGACTATTGAATCTTCTATAGTCTATATTATTGCTGTAAAATATGAAATCTTGTAAGTTGCTTACGGTATGACAAGATTTTATAGTCAGAACATCGATAAATATCAGTGCTGTTGATACATCCGTTTTCTTTGCAAGACCGTGGTAATAGCAAAGGAGTTTAAATTTGATTTGTTGAAATATAAACCTTAAGCTTACCAATTAGTTGCGAGTCTAGTCATAGGCTTCATTTACAAAAAATCATCGTGGTTATGTAATACAATTTTATTTTTTCTGTTACAATACTTATTGTTAATTGAATTATTCGAGGAAAAGGCGTCAGAGACCTTAAAATAAAATTCTTTGACCTTAAAGAGGCAGACACAGATGTGGGCGATAAATGCCCACTTAAAATTGCAACCGCAAAATTTGTCTTCAAGAAAATAATTCACTAATTTATAAGGGGCGTAACTGCACCCCCGCTAGTTTGTTGAGCCGCTTATGTTTCTTTGATTGGTAAATACCATCGTTCCGCCGCTCAGTGTTATGAAAACCGATCGCAATGTTATACTAAAAAAAAAGATTTACAAGCGTCACTTCGCTTATTCTTAAAGGGTACCTAATTATTTCTTTTCAGCATAAGTTATAAGTCTTAGAGCCATAACATTAAAGTCACCTACAATAATTGCGTAGTCGTCTACCGAACGCCCCGCGGGGCATAATCAGACACAGTATCAAAAATAATGCTGTATTTTGATTGCTCTATAAAACTATAAATAAGAATAAATACAATTACTCCTAGAAATAAGGATACGACTAGCGAAAGGAATGTAAATTGCAGCACCTGATTGATTACTATTTGAAGTCTATCAGCACCCCGCGCCCCATAGAATAATAATATGTCAATGAATAATTCGGCTGCCTCCTGTGGTACAAGCGTGTGCCGTGTGATCGAGAGGTCCTGGGTTCGATTCCCGGGTCGGGCAGTGTTATTGGATTTTTCCATTAGTGAATTCTCTAAAACATCACGGTGTTTGGAAATGTGCCTGAAGTACCGCAATAGGCTCGCCCCCTCTTACGTGTTATGAATTACCCTATTACGAATTAAATATGAATTTATACTAAGGTCAATTTTAATAGTCGAGTTATTCCTATAGAAACAGACAACCTTCGTACAAAGATGTGTGTATATGTATGTATATATATCAGCAGCCCATACATAAGGTCCCACACAAGGACTCAGGTCTTCTCTACAACGTAGAGGGTATAGACCTTAGTTTACCACCGTGGCCTAGTGTAGGTAGACAGAACTGCATTTTATGAATCTATAAATTTTAGGTCGCATAGAACCGTTCAGCGGGATCATCGCGAAACGTTCTATTATAATAGAAAAAAATCTGGATTGAGGAAATCCGTCAGAGAACAAAATTTTTTGAACCGACCGATTTTTTTAAGCCGATATCAATGTGTGTTGTAAAAATGGGCACCAAAAATAGATATTGGAAATATTTTATATTCCCATTCTATTGCGAATTTAGAGTTCATTAAGTTATGTGTGTATTCAAATTGAATTATCACTTGCTTTAACGGTGAAGGAAAACATCGTGATGAAACCTGCACACCTAAAAGTTCTTAGGAATTTCTTAGGTGTGTAGTCCGCCAACCCGCACTAGGCCAGCGTGGTGGACTATGGCCTAAACCCTCTCAATGGTAGAGGAGACCCGTGCTCAGCAGTGGGCGTATATGGGTTGATGAAGAAGAAGAAGAAGATTGCGAATTTACTAAAGACTCAAGAGATGGAATAGGGATGCGCTTGAGGTGATAAAATCATGTCAGGCGCCTGCGTGTCGAACATACGACTTCAAAAGTGTTAGGGCTAGAGTTAGAACCAAACTAAAGCCTAACTAAGGCAGCGCCAGACCCACGTCGAGGACACAGACTATTTTACAAGAGTATCCTTAAAAGCGGCGGAGTGCAAAGAAAACGTTTGATAACTTACGTAAACTTAAGAGTTGAGTACAGACGGAAAAACCACAAAATTAAGACCTGAACTTGTAACATACGTAGTAACTCTCCTACGGCGTCCCAAATGACGACACTTTTCATCAACTCAAATCGGCTCACATAAATTTATTAACTACATAATTGAACCTTACCTCACACAAGTGCGCAAAATAGCACCTGACCGCATTAAATATTACTTATTGCAGTTTCAGGGTCAACTTTGACTCTTGAGTGCCACCAAACGTAATATATTTTGTACGTTACATGCTTACAAAGATTAATTTTATTGCTTAGCAACAGCGCCACCTAGACATTTGAGCAACACAACGTTCACAGCAACTCGCCACATGAGCAAATTGTCGTATAAACGCCATCTAGTAGCCTATTCGCTACACTAAAATATAGTTGCTTGATTACAACGCCAGGTTTCACGTGCGAATGCTGCAGTTGATTCTTATTGCCGAGAGATGGCGCTAAATATGGCTTGTACGACTAAGTACATGAACAAATGGTCGAATGAACGCCATCTAGTAGCATATTCGCTACACTAAAATACAGTTGATAATTACGCCGGGTGTCGCGTGTGGATGCAGTTGATTCTCATAGTGTAGAGATGGCGCTAAATATGTAGATTTGAGTGCTTTACTCCGTAAATTATTTGTCTCCCTTTCGCAGTCGGGATTTATTTCCTAATTTAAAATCCCAAATTGATACGGGTGTAATATCATTTTTCACACTTAGATTTAATGCCGGGCTTAAAAGTTAAAAAGAAAATCAGTCTGAAAAAAATAAATAAAAAACCGGCACAATAAAGCTGGCTAAAATAACTAGTTCCTGCAATTTTGTAGGCGACACAAGGTTATTACGTTGTCACTCTTCCACGAAGCGCTTTTGATTGCGCCTTTAGAAACGGGTTCTTATTGGCATCACAAATGACTTGCACGTTATACATCGCATTGGAAATTTTATCGAGGTTTTTCGAACGAGGGTTTTATAAAAGAGTAAGGCGAGCTCGAGAAAGGCTCCATGGAAACGGTGGCGTTCTATCGAGTGTTGGTACATAATAAAGAGGAGCTCAAGTTAAAGAGGCTCATTAATATTGTACTGTCATGGCTTTCTATTGATCCCTATGAGTGCGTGGCTTCTTATTAATAAAACAAAAATAGGTAGGATCCAATATTAGTTCTGGAGATAAGACAGTTTGATGATTTGCAATATCTACGAAATTGAATTAAGAGAAAATTGAGGGTTAATGTTTATTTCGTTTGACCAAATTGGGAGATGAATGTCAGTAGAATTACTAAGATACCAAGCTTGACTTTAAGTTTACATTTATGTTTTGAAAGAGATTTATGAAACATAACACAATAATTGAATTGAGCTTTCGACTCTCGAATATTGATAACCGACTTCAATAGAAGATTACGGCCATGGAATATTCCTTAAACGCATAACTCTAAGAAGTTATTCCATCTATGTTATTTTCCATGTTGAAGATTATTTGTATTAAAAATATTTTTCCTTTGTTCCAGATCTGCAGCAGACCAAGCCGTTGCTTGAGCAGATCGACATGATCGAAAAGCAGGTATCGAAGTTCGAGGTGAATGCGTACCGCTTGGACGCATACACAAAACAACTGAAAGCGCGTTTCAAAGAACTAGACGATAGCCAAAATTGATGTCTACACACATAAATAAAGTAATTCAATCTTTAGACATCGTCTGTCTTCAGCATCTGCAATCTATACTGTCATATTTATTTTATATATGTATATAACAAGCAATATAAGTTCTTAGCAATCTTGTGTCTTTTTTTTCTTCGATGTGTAGATCGTATAAATATCATTGTAAAGAGTCTGGGGACACGTAGACTTTTTGATTCATCAAATAATAAAGAAATTAAAAATGCTGAATAATTAGAAATATGTGTCAAGTCCAGCAATGGATCCGGCCTAATACTTCACAACTCGACCTTTATCAATTTCTTTACTAAATATAGAGCAAATCTACCTGTTCCCACTTACGCTTCGAATGATTTCTGTATGATTAAAGTAATAAATGTCGTCGTAGTTAATATGGAATGTTGCGACATTCTGTATTTGAAGGTGCGCCTTCCGTTAGCCGTGTCCTGCGTACCCGGACTGCGTCATAATCAAATCCATAGCTCAAATTAGAAGTATAAAACGAACTAATTTTAGTAAAAATTAACCGTGACTTTTTGAAAGATGTCAAGACATGCAACGTCAGAGTGAGTTATCAAAAATATCATAAAGAAATATTTTTATATTTTTTTTGTGGCGCAGACCGTGGTACGAAACGTTTTATTTTAGTAGAATATGTGTCCTTTAAGTGTAGCACGAATTTCTTCCGTATTTTTTTACAACAGGTCTTTTAATCGGTGTAGCGGTGAACTGAAGTTCGTTACGACACAGATTGGCTCTACTACCGCAGTATATTAGTAAATGTGTATTTATTTTATGTGATTCCCCATCGGTCACCTAGTACCTTTCAAAATATAATAAATTTCAAGGTTATCATTCCATGCTATTGTAGTAAACATTTCTTTTTATTTTTGGGTATCGAGTTATTTAAAGCATCACCTTGAAAGTTGTCGACTGTGGCCTGTCTTTTTTAACATGGAGAAATTCCTCTTGGATCCTGCCTAACAAGATAGACGGGCTAAAAGCCCCATGTGCGTCTTCATCACTAGTTAGCTACTCCGGGACCTTAAAAATGAACACGACAGAGCAGCTCCAGTGTGTTGCTAAAAAGCCCTTATCGCGGAGAGTAAAATAACTATCCTTACATATGGCCTGTGTCAAATAGTCAAATTATTCATTATTTTCTTTATTATGAAGACAAAAAAAATAGTTTGGCTTTCGTAATTCTTATTAATGAAATGGAATAATAATTATATATAGTAGTAGGGCCAGTATCATAGAAACTAAAAGACAGAAAATATTACTGATATTTTGTCAATGCAGAAATGCGAATGTTGCAATGTATGTGTGGTATAACTTGGATTGACGGAGTGAGGAATGACTATGTTACAGGAAGTTTGAAAGTAGCTCCGGTGATAGTTAAGCTGAAAGGAAACCGTCTGTCGTGGTACAGTCATATTATGAGAATTATATGTTGGAAAAAAAGTAATGAGTATGAATGTCGAAGGATGGGCTAGCAGAGGAAGGCCAAAGAAAAGATGGATGGAGTGCGTGAGAGGAGATATGAAAGAGAAAGGGGTGACTGAAGACGTGACGAAAAAACGTGCTGCGCCGACCCCAAATAGAATTGGAAAAAAGGCTAGTGGATGATGATGACCCCACTTCGATGTTGTTAGCCCACTATATTCTTATACAGGCGTGCATTGAACGATTCCAGGTTTAATACATAGATTTTTCTGGGAAGTTCCCTTCCAGTACTAAATATGGCAATAGGCAATATAATGGAAATCGCCTAAATATGGCAATAGGTCTTACACGGTCTAATCGCTTACTGTCTGCTTAGTTAGTATTTTTTATTAGTTCTGTGTTTAGTTCGTGCTATTTTTTTAAATTTTAACCATATTTATTTTTATGTTTATTACTTTGAATTTTATCGCCAATGTTAATTTTATTTATATTTTATTGATGCTAGATCATTTTATTTTGCCTGTCATGAGAAATATAATGAATGTTTATAAGTATCCATAATTGTATTTTTTTGCAACCAGACCCGTTATTACAAGCAAATATTTTTTTATTCATGCTATTCGGACCGGTATTCATATAAATGTATAACTTTATGTCACTATAGCAGTAAGCGTTGTTTACTTAGTATACAGTTTCTATGTATATCGTTTATTTTGAATATACGATGTTTTATTTTCATTTCATTTGGTGATTTTTTTTTATTCTGAAAGTAATTTTCAGTCTTCACAATCTCCCTGCCACCGTAAGTACCCGCTTACGTATGTAACCTCTTTGCTTTTGTGTGTTAGTAATTAATGTTGTATTACAAGTTCAGTCTAATAATAAGCTACTTTACTGTAGCTTGTAGATATGGGGTCGTTCAAGTAATTCATAAGCAATGTTAATTGAGGCCTATAAAATCAAAACCAGCTAAACGCCAGTTGGAATCAAAGACAGTTAAATACAAATTTATTCAGTCTGTACTCAAATATTGTGGTATTTTTATAATTTATAATTCTGATTTTTAGTGGTATTCACATTCTTTATAAATCTCTTTTAAAATATGAAATATCATAGCCACCTAAACAAAGTTATCGATTTTTGTAGATTACTGAATATTTGACTCACTTGGATTTAGCTGCCTTTGATTTTATAGGCCTCAATTATAACCCGTCCGTCCCCTTGTCAGCAAACGTAAGCAAATATCGTACTTCCTCCTCATACGTTTATATAAGCATTAGTATACACATTTTTTAATTTGTTCCAGTTTCTTTTTTAGGGTTCCGTACGTCCGAATACAAAAACGGAACCCCTATATGATCACTCGTGTGTCCGTCGCTCAGTCACAAAAGTTTTGAAAACTGCATTGTGTGACATATCATATGAAGATCTTAAAGATATTTATTTTGTAATTTTAAAATAATTTCCGAACCTGAACTTTCGAAAAAATACAAAAATTAGTTTGCTACTCATAGATTGATTGTAGGAAAACCTATGAAAAGCCCATAACATTAAGATTAAATGTTAAAGCACTCAATATTATGCGTACCATACATTTGCAGATCGAAATTGTGAGAACACATACTTTTCTCTCCAATGTTAAGTTTATTAATTCGGTTTGTAGATAAATATTTAATGAAAAAAATAAGCACACAATTCGCATGATGAACTTGATAAGGAACATCGTACGGAACCCTCTGCATGCGAGTTCAACTCGCGCTTGTCCAGTTTTTTACTCTAGAAATCGGGATTAAATTTCGTATAAAATCCGAAAAAGGAAAAAGAAATTGCTTACGTTATAATATTTCCCGATGTCATTTAAAATAAGCAAAGGGAATTACGCCCCCATTCCCTATTGTGCTTTCAAAATACTGAACGGCCCTATGATGATAATAATATTCGAAGTTCAAAATTACAGCGCTTTTTTTATTGTTTTCAGCATGTCGGCTTATACCGTATGTGTTAACGAATTATTACTTTATGCTTTTTATGAGAAAGATATTTCTATTTCACTTATCATGTAATGCTGAAAGAAATTACTGGGGCATTCCATTGTTACTAGTGGAACATTCAACTAACAACTAGCAGTATGCTATAAATATTTAATCGAAACTTAAAGTAAAATTGATCAAGAAACATAGGTGAATACCCAATCGACGTACAACATTCTTAAAAAAAAAACATGTTTTTCTGTGCTATTTATAGTCATTGCCATTACAAATATATAACTATTATTTTAATTAATCTAAATATAAGCTATAATTATTATATTTAGACTAGTAATACTCGCCGAACCAAACCCTCTATAATTAAATAAAGAAAAAAAATAATCGCCGGTAACATACGACTAGTGAGACATTAAAAATATGTCTTACTACATATATCTATGTCTATGTTTATAAGAGTCATCAAGAGCTCAAATTGTCCGTCACAAATGTATTGTCACGCCTAAAATACAGGCATAAGGTAATATTTAAGGCTACAAAAATAAGTCCTATCTATTCTACATGACTAGATGATATCCGATACCCTACATAAAATATATTCAGACATTAAACACTCAAAAAGTAATATTCTTTTAAAAAAATGTCTACTAACTGTCTTTTAACTCTTCCTGTAAACTTACCAGTTGATATTTAGACGTATAAAATAATCTTGCTAACTTAAGCAAGATTCGCCCCAAAGACAATTCAAAATATTTCAATTGGGAAAAAGGGTTTTGTTTTTCACAAATTAATATAAGTAATATAGCATTCTGACAATGAGTTAGTACAAAATTAGAAGTACAAAGTAAGTATTGACAGGATTTTTTATTGTATTCCTCCTTTCAATGGAATGCCCCTGTTACTATATTACCTAATTATATAATATTTATTATTGAATATTTGAAGACTTTTGAATACGTAGATCATTAAAATATTAGTCAGACCTCAAAATAACTGCTTATGATGATAGAACCTTCAATTTTAATAGATACTAGGCGAAAATTAAATTAGTCGAGCTTCAGGCCTTTGTTAATAGAGTTTGATTAAATATAAATTTTAAACTTCTTGATTTTGAAACGCGCATAAGTTATATATTGAGCTTAAAAATCCATAACACATTTCTGTTCTTGCTGCAAAAGGAAACCATCCATAGGTAAGTGTGATTTTCTTGCATTCTTATATTTAAATGTATTGTAAATAAGGATAAAATAAAGAGGTACAGTAAACAAAGTAAGTACTAAAGGCGATATTATCGTACAAGGCGAGTTGTATGCCTTTTTGATGTCCTATCCCACCACACACCCGTCATTGTAACTCCTGTGCTCCAGGATCATCAGCGGCTCGCACAGTAATTACGCCGAGCGATGAAGCTCAGCAAATCTAATGGGACTTAAATTGTCATATCGGTCAGCGAAGTTAATAAAAAAACAATATAATGGAGGAGCTCGAAAACAAAAAGTTGTCCACTCTCGTGTACTACTGCAATTTTTACTTTTAATGAAATATTAACTAAATATTGCATTCAATATTGCATTCATAAGTCGCGGGACGTCGCTGGCTGCAGGCGGCTTCCGACCGTTCCCGGTGGAAGTCATTGGGGGAGGCCTATGTCCAGCAGTGGACGAATATTGGCTGCTGATGATGATGATGATGATTGCATTCAAAATGTTCTTAATACGAACAAATATAAACACACCTACAGTAATCCTGGATTAAAGAAAAAACCAGTTATTGCTAGCTTGTAACCGCCATTCATCATTATGAGCCTATAAACATATGGACGTCCCACTGCTGGACAGGTGCCTTCTCTACCACGGACAAGGATTAGGCCTTAGTCCACCTCACTTGTTTAGTGAGGGTAAGCGGACTTGCTAGTTTCATCACGGTTGTTTTCCTTCACCGTTAAAGCAAGTGATAATTTATTGTGAATGCACACATAACTTGAAATGTCAGTGGTGGGGTTCGAACTTGGAGCCGCCGAGATTCCATCTAAGCCTCGACGCAATTAGTGCTTATTTTATACTAAATGTATTAAAATAATCAACACAATGAACACCTATTGCGCCAGCAAAGGTATCTCCCAATGACCTAAAAGCTGCCGCATTCACTACCGTCATCATTCTTTTCTTCCGTATCATTTCGAATCTACTGTGAATGCGAGTTGACAATACTAAGTGTGGTGCCTCGCTGATTGATAAATAGAAAGCATAGTTTATTTATCTCTTTAATCTCACGCGTCCACGCAACGTAGTTTCACTCGGCTAAAACCATTGTCTGGTTCTGGATAAATTCCTACCTCTGTGATGATGTGGGGAACTTCATTATCATCATCCTCGGCTCATTTACGTCCCATATACTTGAAAGATTTCAGGCCATAATCCACCACGCAGGCTTAGTGCGGGTTGGCGGATCACACACCTAAGGATTTTAAAGTGTGCAGGTTGACCTCGAGTTCTTCACTGCTTTCATCTTAGGAACAACATGTTGGGAATTTGCTTAGGGAAATCTACTTTGTTAGACTTGAGAGGTGAGATCTCTCAATTCACTTTTCATAAAAGAAGTAATAGGTATACGTTGACTATCATAATAATATGTATGTTTCAATTGGCTCTTGAATTACTTTCCAGGACCATCAGTTGGAACTAGCTTGCAATCTACGGCTTTCCGTTACTTATTTCAATTACTCTACACAAAAGGCATCAATTTCTGGTAATTATTTTCTTATTGCGTTATCCTAAAGTAACTTAATGATTTTCTTAATAATAACACATTAATTTATTTTGCTTCTTCGACATAATTATGATGTGGAGATGAAATAGCGTACGCTACTCCCTCAGTACTTTTACCATTTACAAAACTTTTTATTGCATGGAAACTTAACTTCTTTTATGCCACGTCACTGGGCACGAGCTTTAGCGAAATAAAAATGTGCAAGATTTGCTTACCTAAAATTTGAAGAGGCCTTTGTATTGACCATATCAATAAGATGAGACGAGAGTTTTCATTTGTTGTTCAATCAGTAAACAGTCTTGTCTTTTTACCAACCTTTTAAAAAATTTTAAAAACCTTTTAAAAAATCTTGTTATTATCATCAAGTCATAAAACTTTTTTTGATGGATTTCACAAGAACACAAAAAATCACATATTTCTCTCGATTTCAGGTGTTGTTTGTCGCGGCTATGAAGATACGTGCATGATGGTCGCTTCGTTGCTTAATGTGGATTGCCGTTTTGGATCAAGACATCTATGAGAAGGTAAATACATCTTTTTACTATTTCTTAGTCATTTAAGATTTTTTTACGATGTTTAAAATTATTTGGGTCTCACTTTAACTGTCGCATTAGGGTATCTTTTGCAAACTGGATGAATTTAAAAGAAAAGTTATATGCTACTTGAACAGCAGACTAAAACGATGGTAAGCTTGTTAGATTAGGATTCGATTCCCGGTCGGACCAGTTGAGTTTTCCGTTAGGAAGTTCTTTGTAACTATAGACGTGCTTAGTAGCAATAATACCGACGAAACACAAATTCTCTTCGAAACTTTTTCGAAAATCGTAACTAATTAACCTAGGCTAACAGTCAAAAGGCACACTACACATAACACAAACACACGATTACATACTGGCGTGACTAACGAGGCTAGGAAACTATGGAGAATGGAACGAGATCAGGCGGAACCCAATCAACGATATGCTGCTGCCGACATCCCGCTGCCTGAGAGTCGTGGGGACGTATCTGCCGGCGCTGGATGCAGATGCAATGAGGATACTGGCGATGAGGGTTCAATTCGACATGCTATCTTCTGTAAATATGCTACTACCGAAATTTTATTCGTCACGATGACACAGAATATTTTTTTCTTATCTACCGTTATTATATCGGATTCGCAGTTCCATCCGACGTGATCCTAGGAAAACAATGACTACAAATACCCCAAAGTCCCCCCCTATCAACAATACGCGTAGAAAAGTGAGCTCAGAGATTAATGATTTATCCTACGAACCTTACACACATATTTTTTGGAAAAGTTTCCTTTTATTTAGCAAGATTAGGTGAACAAAAGAATACAAATAATAATAGTTTCTATATATTTAGAATTTTTATACATACACACAGAGGAATACAGAACCAAACACTACCAAATCAATCAATAATACAAGTACAAACAGGAGACGAATCAGATGGACTACTGAACATGACGAAAACATTTCTAGGGCGTATTTTACTATAACAAACCTAGAAGCAGACAACTTTGATTCCTGAAAACAATTTATATACTTAATAGAGAACAGTGTATTTTCGATTCGAGAAGTATATTTTTTAGTAAAAGTTTAGTTACTTCTGTTAGGATTCAGAGGCTAAAGAACACTACAAAAGAGAGGTCGAATAAGTCTTTATTGGCATGCATACGATGTCCATAAATTTGCTCAACTACCAAACAACGTCTTTAAGACTTACACAACCAACAATAAAAAGAGCCTCCTTTACATAAATCCGTAGTATTTTACCATACCATGACATTGGCGCCACCTGCCAAAAATTGGCTGTACCAATTCAGAAACTTTTTGTGCCACGTACACAACAACTTCGGTAAAAATTATTACATGAACAAATGAATAATTAATCATTCTATAGAGAACATACAGAAAGACAAACATTCAATTATATATTAATTGATAGCGTCTGCAAAGGTACTACCTTCCCCGCATGAGTAAAAAATAATATTGCAACTATATATTAAGATGTAAGCTATCTTTCGAGTTGGATCAAATTGCATACGGTGTTAAAATTAAATTTAAAATCGCTTCAGTAGTTTAGTAGCCTATTGCGGACAAACATTATTATTTGTATATTCTACAAGTTAGTTATAGCGATGACATTTCTAAATGTAAATGATAAAACGTAAAATAAAACGTTTACTTCTAAGAGGGGTATATTTTTTTATTTTTGTGAGTCATCATGATTTCGTACTTTTTTGTCCCAAAGTAGAACACCACGATGTTTCTAATGATGTAATTATAATTTATTTTATTTTTGTCTAGGCGTGGTAACATAACAGTTCCTTCCTTATTTTAGAGTGTACTTCAACCGAAAGTGTACATATACATTATGCATATGTAGGTTACACATTCGTTACACTATTGGGTATGGACCTCCTTGACATCTGAGAGGGGTTAGGTCCTAGCCTTTAGCCTGTTGTGAGTTGAAGGAAAAATCTAAAAAAATACTTGTACGCAAGATTGCTCACGATGATCATAAGCAAGTGATAATGCATTGTAAATACACACATAACATCGAAAAGAAAGAAGTGTCTGCCTGGAGTTTGAATTCGCACGGACTACTCGCCTTCACCTCGAGGCCATCACTACCAATTTAAGGAATAAACATTGGTAGGATATTATTTATCGAATTTTTTGCACACGCAAAAACAGTTGTCTTTTGGCGCAGTGATAAAAATAATAAGGTATGTAAAGTGTTTTTAAAATATTTTATAATTCAAAATTCATACATTCATTACATGTTTGATTGCTTTGTTAATACTTGTCATAGACGTGTTGATAAATTTGTAATTTTCCGATTATTGACAATCAGTAGGTAAAAAATATGGACTATTCCATGTTTCGATACCAAAATATCATCTGATTAAATAACAAATCTTAGAACTTGGCTTTAGAATTATATCTTGAAGTTAAAAAAGAACACGGAAAGAATGAAATATGATCACATAACGAACCAATGCGATTGTTTAAAGAAAAAAGAAATGTTGTTTTAAAGCACCAAAATACTTTAATGTGCCTAAACCTTGTTACGATTGTGCCAAAAAAATAGATTTTTCCAGAAAAGAAGAAAGAAAGAAGCTTGCACTTTAGAAGGGGAAGATCTTCTTTAGGTGACCAGCTGTAAATAGAATGTAGTGAAAAGATGGCTGCTCCCAATCTATCATGGTTCGACGAGGAATGCTTTTATCGAATGAAGTCTATAATGGCCAAATGGTTTGGTAAGACCAGAATCGTCTTGCAAGACTCCATATCAGGTGTCACTCAATAATGTCAGGGCAGTGCAAATTCGAAAAGGGAAAATTCAAATAGAGAAAGACAACGCAATTATTGCTATTATAATATACTAATATCTTCAAATCTAAATTCAATTCAAGAAACTCAAGAAGGAAGAAAAAGACGAATTGATTTATGAAACAAAAACATATATAAAGGAACAAAATAGGAAAACAGCAAAAAGAGAAAATCAAGTTTAAAAATAGTCCTATTTATGATGAAGAAGGATCATAATATGTTGAAACAGGCAATGAGCCTGATGCCTTATGACTGATGACTTAGAAGATGTAGAGTAATAGCCAGGTTCTTGAAGATAGTCGAGGAGAAGCATGGATCGAATGCGTCATCTCATGTCGTCATGCTCTGGGAGAAATTATGCGCAAAATCACACATGCACATTTCAATGTGTGCACATTAAATAATAATAAATAAATAAATACACCCAACAGTCACATACATAGTTCTGACCCCACATTAAGATACGAGTCTTGTGCCGTGGGTATCAGAAACTACGAGAGACTTTTCGGTCTCACAAACACCCAGACCCGAAACAAATATTTGTGGATCACACAAACATTTGTCCCGGTGCGGGGATCGAACCCGCGGCCACTCGTTTCGCAAGCTGGTGTCTAGCCAACTGCGCCACGGGGCTGTCAAAATTAAAATTTAAACATTAAAAACCTATATTTTTTATTTTTGCAACTAACTAAAACACCTTATAAAGTAAGGAAAGTTGTTGTTGTATTTCATCTAAGCAAACGCTTATTATTAATAGAGTGTAAATGAATTGTAAATTGTAAATCTTGGTACTATTATTTCAAAAGATGGTATGAGTGGAAGTGATGTCGAAAATGTGGTAAAGTTATCTATACTAACGTATGCCAGTGACTTTTGGGTAAAACAGAAGAAGTATAAAAGCAGAGTCAGTGCAGTAGAGATGATAGGCTTGAGAAGCATGTGAGGTAAGAAATTGTTAGATAAAGCAAGGAAAAGTGTTGAAAGGAGAAAAAGTGAATTGAAGATTGATACAGTGACTAAAATTGAGAGGGGGATGCTTAAAAAGTTTGCCTACGCTAAAAGGAAGAATGATTGTCGAATTACGAGTGATAGCAAAATAAATGTCTTTGAATCGAAGTATTTGAGGATCCATAGTGTTTGCATGTAATTAATAGTAGGTCTAATTTGTGTACCTATTCCATAATTAGGAGTATGTATGTATGTAAGTCCTATACCTTTGATAAGCAATTTTAATTTGGTTTGTTTTAAAAATTATATTGTTTTAATTAATACATGTAAAACAAAACTGTACGACTGAATAAAATATTTTTTATAATGTCTTTTATTTACAATACCTCACCAACATTATTTGGTTACTTCTCCTACAATAACACAAAACAGCATAACAATTCAAAAACTTATTTGAAAAACTACCATGATATTATTGAAAATTAAGGTTAAACGTTCTGTTAAAAGACTGTACTACGTAAATATATTCCTATTAAATATCTTATTAAGTGTCTTGCCGTTTTGCATTGTAAGAACAAATATGCCATGTGATCTAGAGTCCCTGTTCTGATTTCTGTGTTGGGCAAAGTGTTATCAGATCTTTCCATAAATAAATTCCTAGCTGCAGCACGTATTCCAGAATTTGCTCCAAAGAACGATCATTGGTTCGCTTTCTATCACGTGAAATTGATACACACCTCTCAATTCCTTACTACACAGGCGTGAGGCTATGTATGCATTCATGTAAACTCCAATAAGAAATCGGATTTAATACTTTTGTTGTATTATTTATTAATTAATATTTTTTATTCAAAATTTTGTGAGGCGAGTTAGGCTCTTAGGCTTCCATGGGAAAAGCGCTCTGATTTGAATTCGCTTTAAATTTAAATGTATTAAGTAATTTACGCTAGTAAACCTTCAGAGCAATTCAGATTCAGAGAGTAATTTAGTTGTATTAAGACAATCTCAAATAATAAATCTTTCACTTTACTCAGCCTTTCAGGCACAAAGAAAATCTCAATTTCAATTGTCATAGCGTTAGATAGTTTCGTGTTCGTAGGAAAATGATTAGAATATTAGAATTTCAGTTATTTTATTTTACACATAACATTACATCTCCCCATAGAGAAATGGGGGTGTACAGACATTGCGTCTCCAGTAGTGTCTAGAAGAGGGGGCGAGCATGTTCACAGGATTGTCAGGATGAAACGTAACAAGAAAACTTCACATATATACTTTTTACTCTTTTTATAACAAGTAGATCAAATAAAATTTTACATTTGTTTGTACAAGAACGGAGTAATCTCCGCATGAAACTTAATCACGTCAGAGATAGTATTTAGTGGCTTAACGTGGAGTGTGCTTGAGAAGGAGACAGGGCGTTAACTATCGGGACGTCGCACCGCCAGTGGCGCGCCGGTGCCAGGCAAATCTGTCCGTCCGTGTATCATAGCGTCCGTCGGGACCGATGTGTTGCTAACAATTACTATGGGTGACCCCGTTACGATCGGACCATGGCAAAAAAAGCATTTACCCCACGGCAAAATACTTCCTTATAAAAAATCATAATAGCTACTACTTTGTAGGTATAACAAAATATATCAAGAGCAAGAAGCTATTTGATCACATCAATTTATCAACGTCATTGCACTATTTTAAATAATATACACACTAAACTGTGCTTAGACATATATAAACAAATTCATTTCTACTTTATTAATTTTTGAAGAAAAATATATTCTGAAGAACTTGAAGTTCATTGTTTTAAATAGACTTTTACATCGATATTAAAATTTCCTGCAAATCGTAACGGGATCACGGACGCCGTCGAACTAATGCAATAGATTAAATATTTTAATTTAGTTTTATGCCTTCGCCATTATCGTCTATTTTGGGCACAGAAGCAATCCCCCTTGTAAACTGTGCTAAAGAGAACAAAAACAGCCAACTATTGGAAAGCTTACAACTGAAACTCGAAGCTAATTAAGTCTCGTCGAAGTCTCCAGGCTCAGGTCAGGTCACAAACCCGGCGGTCGCAAGTTCGAACCCCAGGCGAACTCCTATGACTTTTCAAAGCTATTCGTAATGAATTATCACGTATTTCAACGGTTAAGAAAAAATTGTGAGAAAACATGCACACCTACTTCTTAGGAATTTATTAAGAGTGTATTCCACCAACTCGCTCTAGACTAGCATGGTGGACTAAGGCCTAAACCCTCTTAGAGAAGGCCCGTGCCCAGCAGTGGGGCGTATAGGGGCTGATGAGCAACAGCATGTGAAGCACAACGTTACATCTATTGCAATAGTTCGACACAATTTAACCTATAAATAATATGTACACGTGTCAATACCGCTCGCTTCCTCAGTATTGTTCTCGAAAAACAAACAACACATCAAATGAACACTTAATCGCTAAAAGTCTTACAACATTTAGTACTAATTTAATCATCTAATTAATAAAATACATGGCAGTGACGTGCACAATTAAATTGATCAATATTATATTGAAACGCGATACGTTATGTATTTATAATTATAATTTAAATAAAACAAAGACCGGTACTCGCAGACAGATAACTCCAAGATATCGTCCATCCGTAGGTATTTGTGCGTGGATGTTGTGCGGTCATCACAACATACAATAAAATATTAAAATTACAATATCATCAAATTTGAATAGTATTTTAAACTTTACAACAAATTATATATCTTAAAAATAGAAAAACATCCTATATAATCTAGAATCCATTTATTTGGGCGTACACTGTACGACTTGGCATAGGTCAATGGAGCTCGGACGGCGGTGTTGGCAGAGCTTTGGCAATTCCCATTGATGGGAGAAATAAACTAGATAAAAATTAAATATCAAAATGCTCGCACATCTTGGATGTAACTTGCAAATAAATAGAGCTATTGGAAGACCAGAGTTTATCATGAAGACCATGAAAACGAATTACTTAAAATTAAAAAGAATGAGTTAATAAAATTAAGGTTAGACATTCGTGTGATACGAAATTGAAAAAATTTGAGGGACACCTCGTCTTTGGAACGCTGAATTGGCTATTCCTCGCGTCTCGCATTCCACGTGAATAGAATAGCGCTGGCCACACCGCCGAACTAGTTCCATTACAATAAACTACCAATAAAGATAATAATTTAATGAAACCTTTGTTTTAACAAAGAGAAACAACGCGCAGTAGTCACAAAGTGTCGGCCGCGGGGCGAGAGTGCCGCGCCCCTCGAGCGCCCACAAATCATCCCGTTCACAATTAGGCCGTGTTCACGAAACGCTACGAAACACTTATTGTTAACATTGAGCAGTGTTGGAACACACGGACGAACAAATTGACTACAACCCTGTTATATCTACTGAACCCTAATTAATTAATTTTTTTTCTCTTTCACTAGGGGCGTATAAGTTAAAAGCTTTACATTAAAAGTCTCCACAAAATTGTATAACTTACCATAAACACTATTTTAATCGTCAATTAAAAATGTTTATCACTTACGCTACAAGTAATAGAGTAACTCGCTCCAAATAATTGTAAAACCGAAATACCTAAGCTTCGCGATGGCGTTGGCCCTCTAATGGAACTGGTACTGCGCTAACAAAAGTAAAGTAACGTTATTAGCGGGTAGTTAGGTAATCAATTCCGAAATCCGTCCACCGCTCCCGGCGGGGCGGTCACTTCTCTACGCGTCCTTTACTAACACGTAACAAAGATAAAATTATTACATACATCTTATTGTAAAATAATAAATATATGGTAAAAAAATCAACAATACGATAAAGTCATAGCTTGTATTTACAAGTGTGCGCGGCGATGGCGACGCCATATGCTCGTGCCGTTCCTAGCACAAGTACTATCCGTACCCATTTTATAATTATTTATATTTTAGTTAATTTTAATTTGTCTACATAGAATTAGTTGGCATTCGTTCGCTATGTCGAAGCCGACGCCCGCGCCTACGCCCGCGATAGCATCCGCGCCCGGTCCGCGCCTAGCCCACGCCCGGGCGCGCCCACGCCCGCACCCACGCTCGGTCTCGCACGCGCCCGGTCCCCGCCTAGTCCCCCCTTGCGCCCACACTCGCGCCTACACGTGTGCCCGCGCCCGTTCCCACATTCGGGCCCGTTCTCGCGCCCGGACCGCGCCCATGCCCGCGCCTACGCTCGTTGCGCGCCCGGTTCACGCCCACGCCCTCACTTCTGCCGGCGCGGGGGCGCAGCCTCGACTTAATAAAACATTACCGACACCATGAAAAATGGGTACATAGAAACCGACGGCACTTTACATTGTACCTATGCGTTTTGTAAATTACGTCATAAAATGACAGACTAACCGACTATGTTAACATTACGCCGTGACTTACACACTAGTTTCGTTTATTAACCTAATCACATCGATTTAGAACATTTGTTGTGTGGTAGTGATAGGGGCGCGGCCTCCGGCTTGACGCTTGAGTCCATGAAACAAGAAGTTGGCGGCGGCCTTGAGTGGCGCCACTAGAGGCGCACGCGCAGCGGACTCCCATTGTCAGACGTTGCCGGTGGCAGGAAACCGCGGGGGGGGCAGCGGCGGCGGCGGCCTGCCGCCCTCGCCCCCACCCGACGACTGCTCCGACACTGGAAACGTGCAAATAACACTCGTCATTCTCTCTACCATCTAGCTGTGCGCTGTCAATACCTTATACCCTTTGGCATGAGACAAGCGGTACCTCATAATTCGATAGATTGTCACGTGTCATTTTTCATACATTTATTTGTTAAACACATTACACATATAACATTTTCCTTACAATCAAAAATTATACATTAAATTTCATCTTATACAAAAATGCTTACATAAGCCGTTTTGATACATGTAAGCATGCAGGGGCACCATTTGCAACATTTCTAATGTTTTTACCATGAAACTGCTAATAATTTTACTTGTGTGAATTTCCTAGTTTTGTGACATGGTCCAGCATTGCGATAGAAGTTTCCACCAAGTCTTGTAAAATTCAGGTATCCTCTATTTTTGTCAATCAAGATTAGAATTTTCCTTTGTATAGTAAATATTCAGTGTTTAATAATTCAGTGTCTGAATTGAGCAAGGTCCATTTGAAGTTTAAGAATTAAATTTTGCACTAGCTAGGGTGTATTTTGGTATCCGGGATGTTTGGCGTGTTCCATAATTCGTGAAATGATGTAAATTAATGTCTATGTTTAATGGATCTGAATTTATCATTTGGGTGTGAAAGTTTTGCAGAAAAAGAAAATAAAACAAAATCTTTTTCTACAGAAATATATATTAGCCTAAATGTTAGCATTATTAAAATGCATCCAAATGTTTACAATGTCAATGATTTTTTACATATAATTATTAGATATTACAATTATTAACTTAGCTTTAAGAAACTTCGTAAGTGTTCACGTTAAACATTTTCAAAATTTCAATAACAAGAATGCTCAGTCGACGCTTTTGCGCGCACATTACAAAGTTTCCCTTAACAAATTGCATAAAGTACAATACCGACGACACGCGTACTTATTGCGTACATCTTGAACACACCTGGATCTAACGAGACACCATCAAAAACAGTTTCATATAAATAATCAGACATTTCGTTGTCGTGACAATCAATCGTTTCAATATTAAACATTACAACCACATTTGGGCAAACATTTCAAACTTTGTCTCATACCGCAGGAAACGAAGTACCTAACATATTTGTCTTGAAATTGACAGGTTCAAAATACTTTTAATTATTAACTAGATTGATATAAACTATCCTATTTTAGGAAGGAGACTTAGCGTTCAATAGCTTTGGGCATTAAAGATCAATTTACCATTTAAGGAGAGGAATCATACAAGTTAACACACATATTACACTCGACAGACTTTAGGCTCCAAATGTATTTACACATGTTTATCCCTAGTTTAATTACTTACGCTTACGAAGATCAACATTCCGCGAGCATTTCCAGACCTAGATTGTTTTAAAATATTCTTCACCTGATCATTAATAATTATAGAAGGTTGACATAGATTAAGCAAGAGCTTTGAGGTCAGCTTGCTCGTTCTTCGTACAGCCTTGTGGCTGTGTCTTCCTAATTTCAGAGTTCCATAGTAATTGTAATGAAGGGCTAATTTGTATATGTAATATAATACGCTAATGTAAACCTACAGATTTAGAATGCATCATTGGTCTTCAAATTTCATCATTAAGTACTAACTACAAAGTCGTAATTACATCATATGAAACGACGTCTATTGCATGTAAACATCTCTCGACATGGCTGTTTATGGTGACGTCATTCGTCTTCGGTTCTAGGTCCAAATTTGCAAAAAAATGCAGTTCTACAAATTACTGGATATATTATCAGAAATTATTATAAGTTAATAATAGTCTATTGACAGTTCCTCCAACGATATATCTAAAAGTTTATAACATTAGGTTTTCACGAACCGTATTCGGACTGTTCGTCCATTGAGCTTAGGTCGTCGCATTTTTACATTGAAGACGATCGGTGCAAAATACATAAAATGTGAAATAAGTAAATTTCATTCAAAAATGATGTTGATGCCTACAAAATTATTGAAATTAATTTTAATCCAAATGTTTAATTATATGTAGGCACCAGAATCGTTAACGCGACAGAGCGGATCCGGGGCAGAAGTTCCGTGGTACACGTTTATGTGCTGTAGATGTTTTGCAGCAGTATGCTGGCACAGCTGATGTGTACTTCGGGCGCGCGCCCTTGGCGAGAGCTACGAAGCGAGTTCATTTCGTAGCTCTCCATTTTGGAATCAAAGTCCGAGATCCGCCCTCGATCGTGGGATGGCAATGAAGACGGTGTCTGGCAAGCTTCCGTGAAGGACTTACACGAGTCATGTTTTTCGTCGACAGGTGCGGGGGGCGGCGGGGGCGGGAGTTGCTGCTCCAGCGCGTTCACGCAGTTCATCATGCTGCCGTAGAGGCGGCTGTCGCGGAAGCTGTCCCTGCACACACTGACGCATCAAGCCCACTGACAAGTTACGCGTGCTGATGTACGTGAATGTCCGGTGCGGTACATTGGATGTGAATGTGAGAAGATGGACCATCATGGGACGAGTCACAGGTAGTGCTATGTTACAATATGTATGCAATATGCTCACCTGCCGTTCGAATTCCGGAACAATGCCAATATCTCTTCGAAGGTCTTATTTTTTGTTTCAGGAACTTTTTTGTACGTAAATATCCAAAAAATTGCAAGGAATACACTAAAAGGCAGGAATGTATAGTTTTCCAGTAGTGCCTGAAAAGTGAAAATGAGTTTCGTTAGTGTTTGTTATATAAATTAAAATAAATGTAATATGGTGTGTAACGGAAGAAAAGATAACTCACCTTCATGCTAGGGAAGCCGATGCCGACGACGAAGTTGGCCATCCAGTTGACGAGTACGGCGATGGCCATGGCGCTGGGCCTCGGCCCCTGCGAGAACAGCTCGGCGGTGATCAGCCAGGGGATGGAGCCGGGACCCACCGCGAAGAACACCACGAAGCTGAGCGTCGACACAACCGACAAGTAGCTCATCCAGTCAATCATCTCCTGCACATAGCCGAAAAACTCCTATCAGGCGATAGAAAAAGTGCCCTTTCCCGTAACGGACCGGGGAAGAAATAAATCGCAAACATAAATGCACATCACACACATGTCTGCCTGTGTGCGGCCGGCAGCCTCGCCGGTGCGGCGGCGGGCGAGCTGCGCGGCCGGCCCCGGGGGCCAGTGTAGTGCTCTTAGCAAGTGTGTACTTTATCTATCGCATGTATTGCGTATGCTATTAGTAGTGAAAAGTGCCATCTGCTTTTGAGCAGGTTTTGTGTGATTTATCTCGCTTCGTTAGTACGCGTGCGCTAGAGCTCCTCGTGATTCTGTCCCCGCGCCCCGCCCTCACATGTTAGTGGTGAACAAAAAGTGTCCAGTGCTATGTGAGTGATGTACCTATATTTGAGAATTTATTCCTTCATATTTACATAAATTTCCTACCGAGAGACCGGTACCGGAAACAGGAAAGTCGTCATCAGGGGAGGGCTTCTAGCGAAGCGACGGATACGTTTGTTCCCAACCGTCTTCGGTTGCCAGAAAGAGTTAAAAACATTGACAGAGCCTCAGTCGCGTTGAAAACAACAGCATCCGTTAAAGCGAATGAGATAGATGGTGATGAAAAAATAAAAGGTGCATGCAGGGGCCGATAATAAAAAAATAAAGCGAAAGATGACAAAATATATAAGAAAAGTAAGTTGGATACTAACGGAAAAAATGGAGCGCTTACAGAACACTGCAAGTATGTCAGTTATTACAACAGATATAAATGGCAGAGAAAGCGATGTATAGCGTGCGGAAGCAATATAAATACTTCAGTAGATACGATGTCACGAGCGTGTGGTTCTGGCTCTAGATACCAAGGTATTTAATGTAAAAATGAATCATTGCTTTATATTAAAATACTGCATGACATCGTCTCGTCCGATACACAACTAGGACCGGTGTTTCACCTCTACAATTAGAGAATCAAAACAATGATTCTTGCTAATCTTAAAAGCAAATGATATAAGCATGCAGTACCAGAAACACCGGTCCATACGCAAAAAGAAATACATCTTAAATCTATATAGATTATACATAAGAAATATCTTCGCATAGCGTCTGACACGAGATAACCTTCGCAACACCAGCATCGATCAGCAACAAATATCAGGATGTGTCAAACCAATAATATATAAGACACACCTTTATAAGGAAAGATATTGTGATGAAGATGGAGAAAATGAACATTCCGCCGAGGCCGTAGAGGTGGAGGGTGCGCCGTCCAGTCCGGTCCATCAGGGGCAGCGACACGAGGGTCATGCCCACCATAATAGCCCCGATGCCCATCGTCGCGAACTTCGCCGACTCGTCCGTCAGGCCAGATGACGTGAACAGAGACGTGGAGTAGTAGAACACCTGGAGCAGATACGTCAACGAAATTCAGCTTCTAGTTCTACCGATACAGCTAAAGTGGCCGTTTTCTGAAGTGATCAGTATTATAAACAGCGTTTGCACTGATACTATTTTAATCGCAGATGATGTTCTAGGATTCTTAAAATTAAATATTTACCGATACAAACATCTAGCTAGTCATAGGTTTTGAAAGTTTACAGATTAATTTTAAATAAGATCAATGTTTGACCGCCGTTTATTTATAAATCTTTTTAAATTCCAGAACATACCGCATTGATGCCGCTGAGCTGCTGTGACAACTGCATCACGACGCCGATCAGTAAGGGCGCTCGCAGGGTCGGCGAGCACAGAAGTTCTCGCATTGAGATGGAAGCCTCCGCCTGCTGGGCTCGCTCCTCTGCACGCATCTCCTCAATATCCTCTTCTACCTGCATGGTCCACGATTATCGAAAGTGAGTCGAATTTAAACTATTTGTAGATTTTCGGAATTTTTAATGAGTCACGTCTACTTTTTTATTATTTTTTTTTATTTTAACGGAATTGCTTTTGATATCTTCGGTTTTAATTGAAGAGGGTTCATTATGGTCTATGAATATTGTTGAAAGAAAATTGCGAACATTTAACCCAACTTTCATTAGACATTACATATGAACGTCATTTTAACACTATAATCAACATATAGCCCTGTGGCAAAGTTGCTTAGACACCTGGCTAAATAATAGGTCAGTTCGTTCGTCTCTGGTTTAACAAGTTAACTGAGAGATCGCGGATTCAATCTTGGAACTGAGGCTATTGTTTGTGTGATCGATAACTATTTCTTTCGTGTTGATAGTGATACATTGAGCGAATGTTAGTGAGACCGTTAAATTTATCGTACTTTTAGTTTCTAATAGTCACACACAAGACTTATATCTTAGTGTGGTGTCAGAACTATGTATGTGACTGTTGGATGTATTTATTTCTTTGCTCACCTGGTTACTGGCTCGAAGTCTGCGAAGCGCGCGCCGTGCTTCTTCTTCCCACTGTCGTGTGATCAATAAGTACCGCGGGGACTCGGGGCAAGCCGGTAGTAACAGCAGTTGCAGTATAGCGGGACAAATAGCCAAGCCTGAAAGCAGAATTCCGATGGTTCTGTATTTAAAAACATTCGTGATATTCAAATCAATTATCCAAAGCTGGCTGTTTTTGTTATTTCTAAGAAAATTGAGTCTTATTTAGTATTGTTTTAAGGTATCAAATTCAAAGACGATTAAGATGTACTTTTGGTATCTTAGCACTTGGTTTTAGTTGTTCTAGTTTGATTCCATTGCAATCTGCTTCACCCTTAATGTTTAGATTCTTGAACTTCATGTACATACATAGTGTTCTACTTACCAAGTAAAATGGGCCATCCTTCGTCCGTGCCAAGAATCTGCTCGATGCCTAGGACTTGCGAGAGTAGTAATCCAACGGTGACCGCTAGTTGGTTGACCGTGCCGAGACCGCCGCGAAGATTTAGTGGCGCTATCTCCGATATGTACATTGGTACCAGTGACGTATTCAAACCTGCAATTAGACCTCCAATTCAATCATTGCTCGTATATTTAGGTCTTAGAAGACCAAGGAACAAAAATCAAGAGTTATTTTTTTTTCAATGTTCCGCCATTGAAAACATTAATTAGTAAGTATTATTATTGTAGTACTTTGAGTACTTAATAAATTCCATAAAATCTTGATACGACAATTTATTAGACGTGATTCGTACTTTAGAGCTCGGAACTGCGCCCGGACAAATCCAGCTCGTGCTCGAAAACAATTTGTATGAAAACACGCGATAACATCAAAAACGTGTTTAACTTTACGAAATCGTGTCGCGTACATAAATATTAATGAGTTTAATCATCGCCAACGAGTTAATGTAAAGGTAATATTGCTAGAGTGTGCATGAATAAGCGTAAAGAATTTCAGCTTTTGATACGGGCTAATTCTTGCAGCGGGTTGAGATGCACAAATACACCCTAGAATTTGAAATACACTATTCCGTTCCGTGTTGTACTGTAACTGGACTTTGCGAGCGAAACATAACCGGAATTAGTCCAAGGTAAATGAATACCACGAAATGTTAACGTACGCCCGTGGCTAACATTTGCGAGTTCACGACCCGCTGACCTAAGATACTGAATTCACTTTAATGTTCCGATCTTTTGCTTAAGTTAGACGAACATTTATTTTATTTCTAGTACTTTCGGAGAGTACTCAAATTGTGCAATTCATCGTGTTTTACATCATATGTTTTACAGTAAAATATATACTTGGTACCTAATATATATTTTAGTACGTAGTATAAGACGTCCTCTGGCTAAGTGGAGTCAAGGTATTCGCAAGTTATTCGCCATAGGACAGGCTTTTGTCCAACAGTAGTAAAAAAGCTGATGATGATGATGAAATAGTAATAATACGTACCGCAATTGACCCCAATGATAAATCTTCCGAAGATGAGCAACTCGTAGCAATGGGATATCTTGGTGAAACCCATGAGACTCGCGCCACTTATACCGAGGATGTTGTTCAGTAATAGCCCGCCTTTCCTGTAACAAACAATTACCTTTACTAAAGTCGTTGCCATTGTTTTTTAATTAAATTGGCGCTTTAGCTTTGGCATTAAGTATAAAATGTAGGTATCCAATTCATTACAGTGATTCTACTTTATGTCTCAATACTATGTTGACTAGCTTTGAAAAGTGATCACGTTTTGACTCGTAATCTGCGAATATTTACTACGAAAATGTTCGTGTCTTCTATCAAAATAATCGTAATTTCTCCCCAGTCGACATTCTATTTGGACCGCACTGCACTTACCACGAAGCACTAGTGCAGCCACTTTGCCGTGCCCACATAAAAGTCAAGTCCTCGGTTTTAATATAAAGTTTTTAAATACTGCATTGCAGATGAAAATAACCTTTTTTCTGTCGTCGGAGAACTGAGTTTATTCCGAACGTCCGATTTATTTTTGAGATTCAAAGAATCCATTAGCATTTGTAGGAAAGTTGCATTATTTTGTCTTGGAAAATCCGTTGATGTTTGCCTCGTTGCCTTCCACTTTTTGCATTGAGAAGCCTTTTAAAATGTTTTGTTATATTCGCAGTTTTCTTCTCCGCTATATAAAAGTAGAGGGGTTTACAAGGACGTAGTCTTTTAGTGCACTTACCGTCCGAATCGGTTGGCGATCATCCCACCAGAGAAGCCGCCGAGCATGCCGCCGATGGCGAAGATGCTCACAGCGATGGAGTAGAGGCGGTTGACAGTGTCGTCTTGCAAGTCCAAGCCGTACCGGTTCTTGTACACGTCTTTCATGAAGTTGGCGATATTCTGTTGGGCAGAGGTGTAAAGGATCAAGTTAATTCGTAGCCTCTCGTTGATGTTTTCTTGGAAATTGTAAGTCATAAGGCCTACCTTGCCGGGAGCGTTGATGACACCGGTGTTGTAGCCAAATTGGAGCATGCCCAACACCGCAGCTAAGATGGCGTATGACAGGAAGAACGTGAGACCCTGTAAAACATTAATCAACATCCAGCTTCAAAAAGTCCCTTGCTTTTAGCAAATCGAACGAAGTATTCCTATTTGGCGGCAACTTTACCTTCTAAGTTGTAAGTTCGGAGTTCGTCTTTGAGAAACTTACACTTCCAAAGAAACACCCAACTAGATATTTGATGCTACTGAAAGTAGTTGGGTGTACGTTGCCACCAAATCTTGTTAGATACCATACAGTATTTGCAGAATATATCCGCTCGATATTAGCCCGGTCACGTTCGGGTCTTCACGCCCATAATGGTTTTAAATACGGATTACAAATCTGTATCAGTAAACAAATCTAAAACGATTCAATGAGATTCCACTGCTTGTGTTGGCTAAGTAAATAAACACTTAGCGCTTTCCAGCTTAATGTGTTTTTTCTACCAGAAGTAGGTCTGCTGCTTATTGTTTTCAGCGTGTTTGACTTCCACTTTATGTGGGTTATGTGGCTTTGCGAAAAAAGTTAGATAGATTAAAAAATATGTTTTTAACACCATTAACCTGTGTTTGAACAAGAATAACTTCTGAAAAGTGTATTGTATCAGCGTTCTTTTAACGTCTCAAAGGATTTTTGTAGAAATGTTTTTTTTTTATTTGAAGGCGGCGCTATTAGGGCTATATCTAAATCAAGACCTTCGATGACCGATGACTTCGACCTTATGTTGGCTTCGAGGTTTGGGCATGTGGTCAAGAATCTCAACAGTCACGTTTCCTATGAATTCTTTCGCTGTGAAGTCTACCAACCCACACTAGACTAAAGTCTAAACACTCTCAGTTGAACTAATACGGGTCAGGATTGGGCTCAGTTGTAGGGAGGCTCGTACCTAGCAATTGAACCTACATGGGCTGATGATGACGGCTTACCTGTTCTAGAAGCCTCAGTTTCCGTCGCTGCGAGTGCTCTTCTAACCGGTCGACGTATTCGCGCAGCTCCTCGATCTCCTCCTTCACTTGCTGCACCGTGTCCAGCTCTTGCTTGATGGCAACCATGTCGCGTTTCACCTGCAAGTTATATACCAATTATAGCAACTAGCTATCCCAGGCTTCGTCTTGCCCGCGAAAAGCTTTAAGCTTTCATCGAGGAACCCATTGGAATATACATAGAATCTGTATGCCTACATGCATTGGTATGAGAGTGGAGCCACCAGTTAATATAGGCGTACCAACTCAGAAACCTTTTTTGGGTCGTGAGCAACAATTTTGCGAAAGATCTTCACATGATTAAACGCATAGTTATACATAGATAGAAGGCAGCATTGGATCAATGCTTGAATCGTCTTTACTACTCATACTAAAGCAATAACTTTTATACATATGTGTTTATGTCGCATTAAATAATCTATTTGACTAAATTTCGTTCCAGATTTAGTTCTTTTCATCGAACATGTAAAGAAATCAAAGAACTTACATATTCAAAGATATAATTCCACCTTTTCGAAACATATTCTATCTGCCCACGCTCTCTTTTGATGTAATTTACAAGCGTGTGATATTTATCGAAGGTTCCGCTCCCCTATTCATTGCAACCGGATTTTTGCTCTTTCACGTCGTAAAATCTCTTTTAGTATTAACATCTTCATTACTATAAATGCTTTTGAAGATGGCATGTAAAAAGTATTTGGTGCTCAAAGAGATCTTACGAAATAAATAAAGTTAATCTATTTCGTCTTATATTTTATTGAAAATTGAGTCTTTGAAATTAATGTCGTTTAAATATTTTATACTCCATCATTCATAGATTTTAAATTTAAATGCTTGCACTCAATCCCCGCACCGAGATATCGTAATTCAATAATCAGAAGTCCAAACTCATATTGCCCAATTTGAAATACCGAATGACATAGAGTTTGCATTACGATTGCATTTAGTTAAATTATTATAATATCCTACCAATTATATTCTAGCAAAGCCTTTAAGAACTGGTTATTAACATACCGTGGATCTTTTTTATCTTAAATTAATTATTATTATAGACCATTTAGAAGGGTTAGGATTGGAGGATTTGCATAAGCGTAAAAGATACTCCTTACTCTTTTCTTGCCAAGTGACTTATTTGGCAGGGCTGGGACAATTGGCACAGTAACCACATGTAAATATTCTGGCACATTTCGACAAGCAGTTTGCGCCGATAAGATTGATCCAGATACAAGATTTGGCGAGGGAGTTTAATTTTTTGCTGCTATTCTAGTATTTAATGGTGTTTATTTGCGTAGATAGGAAATTTTGTGGCTAAATGTTTAAGAGGCTTCTTTTAATCGGTTGTCAGAAATAGGGAGAGAATAAGCTTTAAATTTGACATATAGGTAAATGACCTAATTTTAATTTGACATATCCTGACCCCAAAATAAACTATTATAAATTAGACATTGGACCTTTAACAATTTTAGGTTTCTATGGGAGTACTACCACTGGTGCAGACATTTATCTTTCATGCCTGTAAGACTTCAAAAGTAGACGAAAGTAAAACCCGTTAATGAAACTTTGGACCGTAAGATAAAATAACCGATTGGACCAATATATACCCATGCATTAATGGATTGATACATCGGCTAATATTCAGCTATTGACAAAACGCTCGGCTGACGGGTACTGACCACGTATAGGATACTGCAATATCCATTTAGCTGATTACAAACATGCGTTGTAATAAAAGCTGAATGTATTTGCAAATTGAATGTATCGACAAAACTTCTCACTGAATTGCATTGGTGTATGAATTTAAATAAGGCGATTGCAGCGCCACCTACGAAATTGAATAGCTTCAAACTATGTAGGAACTTGAATGTAAGCTTATTTTGACTGTCATCATTAGCCAATAGACCTAAACTAAGTATCGTAATTAGACCACATAATCATTTGTCTCGTTACGGGAATCGAACCCGCGACCTCTACTTTGGCAAGCTAGTATCCTGTCAACTGTGCCACGGGGCTGTCATATACATTGAATACTTATAAAACTTTTCGATCATTATCTTTTAGCTTTATAATATTAAGTATAGTATTTTATAAGTCAACATAATTTAATTTTTTAACTTTAATGTTTTTTTTCTTTTGTTAACAGGTAGTGATATAGTGAAACAAAAAGAAAGGAGGCTGTGAAAGGAGCACCAATTGCAAAAGTCATCAGGGAGCGCTGATTCTGGATATAAGGTAAATGCACATTATTACCTACACCAAATATTTCAGTGTCATATTACTGATAATGAAAAAAATACCGCTCTAGGCCAGCGTAGTAGACTAAGGTGTAAACCCTCTGGGATGTAGAGGAAGCCCGTGAGACGTATGTGTATGAGCTAATGTTGAAATAAAAAAAAAATATATAAACAAAACTTAAAAAAAAAACGCAAAAGCGCCTATCGAATTTAAAAGTTTACAAATCCTTTCTGGAATTATACTGCATATACTGCTTAATCCGCACATATGAGTATGATTAAAAAAATACTATTTAATACTTCAGAAAATCATAGTATCTTTAATATGACACTAAATATTTCGTGTAATTTTGATATTTATAGTGATCCTGTTATTCTGCGTGGGTTTTTAACAATTTCTATTTAACATATACTTTTGTAATTCAGAATTCATATCACCAATAATATTTGTATAAACAAACGAACTCGCAAAAATATTTAGCCATACAAAAATTACGGACTCCAATTTTTCTTGACTTGAAATATTAGTAAACTTTAAAGGCAACTCTTATGGGGCTGGGCTTAATGACAAACATTCTAGTTTATTAACAAAGAACTCGGCATTTTTTTTGACTGTGGAATATCTTTATGACATATCTATATGACATCTTACATGACTTTTCGTATCATTAACCAACTCATACTCGGCACATTTTTGTTGAGTTTAAGATAATATGTACTCGTGACTTTTTATATTTGTGACTTCAAACCTAAAACGCCTCTAAGGCTTCCTTCTCATAAAATAATACCTATTGATACCCCGTACATATTCTGCCTACTGCTATAAGTATCGGCAGTAAGATCGATTTTTTGTTTATTTAAATGAACATTTAAAACCTTTTGTCTCGGGGATATGCTTAATTACGTGGGACTTATACCCCAAGCATAATATCAGTGCAGAAATTCAGCGATGGCTACCTCTTAGCGGATTACAGGCTTAAGCCTACGCGTTTTGATCTCAATTGAGTTAGCAAGCAGACTTCTGTTTATCATGTTAAAGTCCCTTGCAGTGGCATACTTATGCCACTAAGGACCAAAGTCAATAGTTATAGATACTATCTGTGGCTGTTGAAATTCTTCCGAAGGGCTCTCCCAGAAAAAAATCACCCAGTAATTTTATTTTAATGAATCACCAAAGTAATTACGCAACACTTATGATAAATAATCAAAGGATACGCCCAAAATATGATCAATATCTTTTGGTTTTTAATATGTAGAAATAACAATGGTTATGATGATTTTGTTAATCGCCTTAACTTGTTCGCTTGAATTAATTTTGAGTACTCAAAGAAATATCATTTTAAAGTACTTCGGTACATAATTCTACTTTAAATGTTAGGTTATATCTGAACTTGTGGCCTTATGACCCGGGGCCTTCTACGGTTGCAGGCCGGCGGCATTTTCCCAGCCTTTTTTTTTTTTTTTTTACGAGAGGAAAGCACCTTAAGCTCCCCTGTTCGGTACCTCGGGGGAGGCCCTGAGGGGTATGTCGGGGTCTCTGGCTACGCCAGCATACCGACTAAAACCTCTCGGTGACCATCACGCGCATTTAGGGCGGTTTTACGGCATCTCAGGGCAGAGGTGCCCTAAATGATCCGCTGCCGCCCAGCGCACCGTCCAGTTATGGACCCCTCCAAATTGGGAGGGCTTGGTATGCCCTCCACTTACTCAATTTGGACGTTCACCTTTTGTGAACGTCCGCGACAGTTAAGAGGCCACGCCCTCTGCCGCCAATCTCGGGGTTGCTATCATAGGGTACCGCCCCCGCAGTACGCCCAGCAACCCCAGTTTCCCCTGTTAGTCGCCTCTTACGACAGGTAGGGGATACCGTGGCGGAATTCTTACACCCCCAATCCACAGGGTGGAATTTTCCCAGCCTTGCCATCCTATAGTAACGCCACTGAGCCTTTGGCGTGATATGTATTAGGCTATTCTAGGCTAATCAACGTTTATAAACGAAGAATTACTCTTTTACTACTTTACAAATTCTACGCTTAAAACCCTACTTAACATCTTGTTCAAGTAACTGGAATCGTAATTCTTGAAGCACATTTAAATGTTTTGTTTCACCTTAAAATATTCACCTAAATGGCTAAAGCGTATTCAATGCTTTTCGTGCGAGACATTTTCACGACGGACGGTCAGAATCTACTAAAAATCCGGGTTTATTCTATATCGGTTAATAACATCACGCGAGCGAAGTCCCCTAAAAGCGGTTTTTAATAAAACGGAGTAGACTTACCTCTGAGACCTCACTCTGGCATGACTCGACGCTCTTGGTCAGCTCCTGGAGTTGCGTCCTGATCTCGCAGAGAGCGACCGTCGTCTCCAGCTGTCGGTCGCCTCGCTGTAGCTCGTCCAGCTTGGCGGATAGATTCATGCTCATCACGCTCACCTGTCTCTGAAGGCTGTTAGACAAAAATTACTTAATACCATATCATAGACACCGAAACGCGAGCCCGCGCCCGCCGCGGCCACTCTCGGCACCATGCGGCGAACAATCCCAACACCGCGACCGGATAATCCCTTTTACAAATTTGGAATAGTATTAATTCGATTATTAAATTTAAAATTTATTGTCGTTTAAATTTGGAAAAATTGTCGTTTAATCCAATTGCCAGTAGTTTAATAATTTCGCCAACTACGTTCCAACCTACGCGTGATGATGTTACATTTCTATAAAATGTAAACGATAGGATAACTACACACACAGTTCTAAAAGTTAAGTCTCTGTAAGTGGATGCGGTGTGACGTCGTCTAAGGCGTGATGATGCGTTGCCTCAACGTTAGAACGTAGCGAAGCATGTGTTCTCAGTCCACACAGTATAGGTAATGGCACAAAACAAACACCGGAAAACACACTAGCACAGTACACGCCACGTACGAGTATGAAACGCATGCACACATCTCTTACCGCCCGGGCGCCCTACCGAAGGTGGTAGCAAAGTGTCAAGCGAGCTGCGAGACTTGATGGTATCATAGCAAAGAGATCGTCATGGCCATTGACGCTAGGCACGTAACACGTAACACGTAGTGCTGTGGTCCGATGTCATGGAAGGGAACAGTGAGATGATATTAGGCACCGGAGCCGGTCACCGGTCTCGCGTCGGACGCACCCTTATATCTGCAATACAAGATACTTGGGATGCCAAGCCAAGGTGAAAGTATGTAATAGTCACAATAACACACAGAGTCCTTATGAATCGACAATGCAAAATGAAGCCAGTAATAAAGGCGGAAAGCTAGTCCTCTCTCTAAATCACGTACCTAAGTAGAAGCTCCCTGAGAGTGGCTTCGTCCTCCTCCGTCGTCGCATATCGTGTCAGCTTGCCTCCGCCCTCCCGGGCCACATGATCAGGTACCACTGCGTGAAAACTCCTTATTTATTTATTGTGTGACGGCGTATGTACGGCATCCGTCACCGCTTGCGATGTCCTGCGCGTGCGCGACTCGGTTCGTTACTACTCAAACTCAACGTGTTCGTGTGCGTGGCTCACACTCGGTAGGCGTACCTACACAACGCCGAACCAATTTTAAGCACCGTAAAGCCAATAAGCTTCAATGGCCACGACATAACCGTCCCTAATTAATTTTGCATCATAGGTCGTTCGAACAAAACAAATAAAAATCGGGACTAAATACCATTCTACATTAAAATTGAACATGATGGAAAGTCACCCTGATTCGTCGTCGGGTGCGTCCTGAATCAGGGTGGCCCGTGTGTCGCGACAATTTAGACAATCCTTCGACATTTCTTTGAAATAATGTAATGAAAGCCAATTACGCGGTACAATGGCATGCTTCACGTTGACCTCATTTGTAACAAACTACATGCTGTTAGTGGCGCAAATGAAACATATCAACGGCGGTGCAAAAAGTGCTTCTAGTTGCTACAGCTACGAGTAGCATGCAACCGTCTCGCTGCGTGTTCGTGTGGCGTGCTCGGAACTTGTCCTCGGACTCGCGCGTCCGTCTCTACTCATTGCAATCAACGCCATCTCTTGTTACGTATCGGAAACACTTTCGGTCCACCCAATCGTTTCCTACCGTCCTTAGAAACATGTTCGCAGCGTCCGGGGAATTGACAAAATTAATATTAAGCCAGTAATGTTGATATTTTATACATTGTTAATTATAATAATGTTGAAAAACATAATGATTTTGTCATTTGTAGGATTGATGGAGATTATTTTTTGGTTTTTCTTCCGTTACTATAATTCGGGATATAAAAATGTTAATTACGATATTTTTGTGCAACAACGATGATTGTTTAAATTATAATTTTCTTTTGATTTAATACTTCGCGAAATAGACTACGGGTCCCGGTTTTCTCACCAAATTTTAAGCCCAAGGGGTAGCAAAAAAAAACGCATCCAAATTTACTTATGTAAACTATTATTACTTGTACTATTATTAGTAAGGACATCATTATATAATTGCGGTCATTAATCGCGACCGCAACACTATTCACACATTAATTAAAAGTGGTTAAATAACGCTTCTATTAAAATCCTCAATACAGATTCCGTTTTTCTGCACATGACGTCTACTTAATTACATTCCCGCTTACAGCGCCCTCTGTGATTAGCGCATTGCCCTCGAAATTTTTCGAGCTACATTTTTTTCATACGATTCCATAATGCGAGTGTTCGTTTGTAGTACTGTGAAATTATTGGTGATGTTGAAATTGTGTTTAAATTAAGAGGTTAATAGCCATTTATTGGGATTCTATTTTTAAACTTAAGTTGTTCTTTAAAGGTTCAATAGAAACTTTTTTGAAATAAAAAAAGCAAGAGCCGGTGGTTGGATTTACAATTTTTATTGAAAAACAACTACCATAATGTATGCAAAAGTCGATTCCATCGCGTAATTATAGCGACTGGTGGGAGACAGTCTTAATCGTTTCTCACCAGTCGCTTTTTTTTTAATCCACACTGCAATGGCCATTAACAGTCAGTGCGATCGCTTTATTCTGAATAAAAAACACTGGCTGAAAAGTTTCCTTTGAAAAAAAAAGCGAAATCCCCTGACAGATATAAGCGCAGGCGTAGTCAGCAAACTGAGTGGATGTGGGAATGGACGCCAATTTGCAACAGATTCGTCCAACGTCACAAAAATCCTTTTATCGGTTTACGGTCTTTTGTAAAGACTCACATTGTACTTTTTCCATACATCGTTTTTAAAGTGTTTCGTTTTTGTATGGAGTCAATCGTACCGTACGGAATGCAGCGTATGGAATAATAGTTAATTGGGCTTAAGCGTTTCTATATCTCTACAAAGAAAGTTTTTGCTGTGAAAATTGCGTTTTAGATATCTTTTTGTTGCTCTTTTGACTATACTGTAACGTAAAGGTAGATTAAAGCCACTCGGTCGTAACGAAATTATAACTATAATTAAATTGTATTTTAGCAAAAAAAAAGATAGATAAGAGAATGAATGTGGTCTACGGTATTTATCCCTGTAAATTATAGATTTCCAAAGGATGATTGCGTCAAATAGATTTTAGGGAAAATATCTTGTCCGCTAAAACCTAGTCACTAAACGAAATACACGCGACAGTCATGAAAAGTTGCGCGTATTGAAACGTAGAAATATCCAGGTCAGAATATCGCGATTTTTCAATACACCCATACGGATTTACGGAAGTTATACTTTTGACATCTAGCCGAGTTGTTCACGCCAGTTTCTATCGTATTCGAAAACTTTTCAAACGGTTACACTGTGACGTGTGTAGTCGCGTACATATCGGGCGCGGATTTTTTAATGGGCGCCATACACGGTACGATTCGTCTTACGATCGATCTGATGAAAATCGAGACGATTGATCGCATCTAAAATGTCGCCCATACACGAAACGAGTGATCGTAACGATTTATCATTTTCTTGTTTGAAGCTGTCAATTCATTGTTACGATATCCATGATTGCATGGTTTTTTTTTGCGATTTGCAACATCGTCTTCGATTAAGTAAATCGTTAACGATCACGACACACACCATCGATTCATCGTTGCGATCGGTTGGTGCGATGGATCGTACAGACGGATCGTACCGTGTGTGGCGCCCATAAGCTAGTCATCGGGTTGGCAACTTTTTTCGTTGAAAGTACGGTCAGGTGGAAAATTCCATATGGACAATATGAAAAACAATGTGCATTTTTTCGAGTATCAATCAGATTTGCCTTTGATGTTTTAGTTTTTGGCTATTTTCAATTGTGAAACTTTTATTAAACGAACAAAGGTACATGGCATCAGTTTTTATTTGTAGTTTTTTGTCGGCAAAGGTTTTTAATATCTATACATAATATTAACAAAAAAAGGTTTATGACTACACATAATTAGTCACACATTTACAAACGAATTAAATTTAATTGACGAATGCCATTTTTTAATTTTTGCCAGGACTTTTTAAATGTCTATGTGTTTATATTTACCGCAACTATTGCCTGTCTTAGTTGTTAATCACGGCTTTTTTACACTCTGTTTATACTATCCTTATATAGAATTATTATTACGGGAATACATACACCGGTTTTTCATATATATAAATTTAGTTAAATCACTACCAAATTTTTATACCCACACACAACGTGGCAATTTCGCGGTATAATTTTAATTTGAGCCTGCGTTTATTAACAATTGCGTATTAATCGTGCCTATAAAAAGCGCGGGTTTAATTAACTTCCATATAATTGTGAGGGGGTAAAAATAGCCACGCTAACGTGGACGCTGCGGGCTAACACATCAATTATGTCGTGGGACTGACAACGTTTCATTCTCAATGTTATTTTGACTCATGTGATGTACACGACCATGGGGCACTGACCTCCAACAGTAGACGAGAATTAAATAAAAAATGCTGTTAAATGTTTTACTTGTATTGAAATTGAACTAAAAAAAACAGGGAATAGCAATATTCGCGAATTAAATTAGATGAATACGCACTTTCATTTAATTATTCCTTGTTTGTTTTTTGGCCCTGAAAATACTTCATTATCGTGTTTCACTTTTTTAATGTCGTTATATTTGGATCATTTCGTAATTTAACCGTATTGTTAAGCGATATTATAAATAAAGATTTATATTGTCAGCCTTGTTATTATATATGACATAGCGGAGGTTCGATTACACTGATAGACAAAAATGACCTTAATGAAAGTTAAATGGAATTGAATGGGTTATTTTATATCTACAACTTGTCTGTAACTAATCTGCATTTTTAGAAAATTTTGATCACCCTCAGTTTTTATGCAACAGCCATTAACCTTTTTTTAAATAAAAACGGGAAAAAAATGTTTCAAATGAAAAAAAAATAACTTATATATGCCTTTATTCAGGCTTTTCGGGAATATTTAGCGTCAGGTACATCCCTTTTGAGCATCCAACAGTAGTCAGCTAACTTTTTCGGACTCCAATTGCCTTGGTACCTTTTTTCCATGTTAAATATGTCCTGATGGAACCGCTCACCGTGTTCGTCGTTAAGGGTTCCCAAATTTTGAGGAAAACAATCCAAATGCGAGTGTAAAAAGTGATTCTTGAGCGACATATTGCATCCCATGTCCTTTTAAGCCGCTAAGAGGTTGTTGACTAACTCTTCACAGTTTTCAGCCCCGTGGTTTCTAAGAAAATTACGAACAATATTTCGAAAACATGTCTATGCGGATTTTTCGATCGGATTATGTTTTTATTTAAACTCTTTATCAGCCAGTAGGTGTCTTATTTGTGGCCCTGCAAATATTCCTTCTTTTATACTCTCGGATACATTTTCTTCGGGCACGTTATCCATGTTTACTGGAGGCTGAGGAACAGGTAAATCATCACTGTGTGGGATAGGTCTTTGAGCAGATTGTAGATTTGGATAGTTCACAGAGTGCCTAGATTTGTGATGAATACCTTTTATAGCAGTTTGGCAGAAATAACAATCTGATACATGGTCTTTCGGTTCGGCCCATATCATTGGAACTGCGAACAGCATATGACGAGATCCTTTAGCCCATGATGTTAACAAAGTGACACACGGTGTTTAGCAAACTCTAGGTATCAAGGTTTTATCCAAATTTTGCACCGGAAAACCATAATATTTAAAATAACCGTTTTTAGCTAATGGTGTCAAACTACGACGTTGACTTTTAACAGTAAGTTGACCGCAAATATAACAGAAGTTAACAGGATGGTTTAAACACACCCTCGACATCTTATTATGATGTATAACACTAATCTAAAAAAAAAAAAACTGTCTTAATTTCAATATTTTTTCGTTAATTTATTCGGAAACACACGTCAGTAAGCAAAATTCGCGTACTCAAGTAAGTCGTTGTTTCATGAAAACTAAGGGTGATTGAACAAAACTAAGTATGGGGTTTATATACGGGTAGGTAGTAGTGTTTGAAAATATGACTTGATTTCATTTAACAAATTTACTGTTCATCAGTGTTATCGGTCTGAAAAACGTGTTATAAAGCCACTACAGTAGTCCTAAAATAACTTGCAAAACGTCAGCATAAACATACAATTCCGTCTATGCGGGTCTCAATCTTGCACAAAACAACTGAATGGAGTGACGTAAAACCTTCGTGGATAAAATCCGTTTCTAGACGACTTGTCGGCAAGTGCATTAACTCATATCCGCGCAAAGGTTTTGAAATAGAATTTCTATATGCGATCCACAATGGGGATTACTTCGCAGCCAAGTGCCTCGAGAGCTGGAACGTTTCGCTATATCTGTTTGTGTGAGAGTGCTTCTTCAATAGATACTGCGATCTCGCTTTTGTCGCCGATAATTTGCTATAACGTTTGTTCTTAGAGGGTGTATTCAGACCGTGATCGAATACTAAGGCAGGAAATAGCTACTGTGATTATTAATACATTGGCGTTAAAATAAATCTCGACAAAAATTTAAAAAAAATGACGTGTTCCTAACGACCACATATACAGGGTGTATTTAGACCGTGATCAAAAACTGAGGCAGGTAATAGCGGGGGTGATAACAAACCCAGTAGCGATATTAAAAATCCCGACAAAAAATAAAAATTTTGACGTTTTTCATACAACCATCGGTGTTAATAGTATGTGGTTTGTCGGGAAAACCTCACAAATTTTATTTTTTATCGGGATTTTCTTTAAGTTTTCGGTCACGGTCTAAATACACCCTGTAAACTATATATACTCAGCCTATCGCCGTCCACTGCTAAACGTAGGCCTCCCCAAGTATGCGCCAACCATCTTAACCACATAAATTGATTACATAGTTGTTAGGAGATCGTCAATTTTTTTATTCTTTGCCAGGATTATATAAATGACAATGGGTTTGTTATCACCGCAGATATTCCCTGTATTCGTTTCTAGTCCCGGTCTGTATACATGCTATCTATAAATCTGTGGCAGTACTTCCATAGAAGCCCAAACCCTTGATACCTCAAGGACGGTAGACAGCATTTGCTCGTCATCCTTCATTTTTATAACAATACGAGATAGAAATCAAAAGTAAATTGATTAATTGTTAAACGAATGATACTATCGACAGAGGAAATGTGAGAGCGAACAGGTGTAGTTAAAATTGGGATAGTGCTGGGCTCGGTAGGAAAAAGCACCGGTATTGCCGGATGCGAGATTTCTTCGGATTCGCCGCGCCGAATAAATCGGATTGGCGGAAGTGGCCGGCGCCGCAACGTTTTCGAATTCCCCTTTTAAAATTGTACAGATTTTACAACTGCAAATTTCGAGACCACGCCGCCTTTTACTAGACCAATTGAAGCCATTAATTAAATACTCTCGCCAAGCTCAATGCCAGCTTCGGAAATGCTTGTTCTTTTCGCTTGAATGAATACTGTATTTAATTAACAGGATCACCAGCCGTCTTCCCGTCTTATCTCCTCAACTTTGCTCCCTTTGTATATAGCGAGTCACTAAACCCCTTTAAATTATTTTAAGATGCGTTTTTAATTAAAATTTTTAGCTCGCAGTCTCGTATATTAATCAGTTTTTTAACTCTCTTTGGCTTTCTTTGGCTTCTTGCAGAATATTAAAAATGCAGATGTATTTATGACAGGAGTGTTTATATTAAGATTTAAACGTTGTAGACTTACAGTGGCTTTGATGAAAATCTTTTCGAAAGAAATGTTTGTTAAGTTTTATTTTGGTTGAAGACTTGGTTTTATTTTGGTTAGTATCATCTCGATAGTTGAATCAGTTTCTTGAAATTTTGTATTTATTTTTCATATATCCCTAATATAATTTCAACAAAATTGTATTTGACCGAGATATTCTGCCCAAAAATCATCAATTGCAAATAGCATCTCATGATGCGAGTCAAAAAACAGACAACACAAAATAGCATTCAGAATTATCTTTCAGAGAATCTTGGTTAGATTTTAATTGAAAACTGAGCGTGTTTAACAGGTGAACGTTTTTCGTAAAATCCTTTATCGTTTAAAAGTTGAATTCATTTGTTCCTGACAGTACGTGTTTATTAAAAACTATTCTTCCAATTAATCGAGATTATTATTTCACTGAAATACTGCACTAGTGAGCCAAAGTTTGCAATCCCATTAGTGATTTGATATTCCTCACTACGAAAGCTACTCGTTTTATTAGCGGACTGTAGTTGAAGCATCAAAAAATTTTTGTACTTCTTTAAAATCTTAAATATCAATGCCTCGTGGTCTATCGCTGTGCACCGAGTGATCTAGAAGCCTCAGGTTAGATTCCTGTGTCGCGAATTGTCATTACGAAATAATGACTCCATTCTATTATTAAGCGGGCTCGTATCGGTGACTCAGAAAGTCGAGAGCATTTTTGTTTCATCACAAAAGATACGAGTCGATCATTTGTCACCAAACTCAAAAATACGTAAATATATTTAAATTAATCGACAGATCACCTTTAGTTTGCATCTATTGTTATATTACGAGTAAAAGTAGCCATTGTTTCGATCTATTTATAAACGGTTATTGTAAGCTGGTAATCCTTATAGATCGGTCTTAGCCAGGTGAGCAATGAGGAACCTGTGAGACGGAGTAGGCGGATAAACCACTTGTTTCCTATAGCCCGCTATGCCCCCCTACAACATAACTCCGTGTGGGTAGGCATTAAGCACCCCGCCAATAGACACTGTAGGTTCCTCGTCTCGCTATTTTTAACATAATTCCACTGCTCCTTTGGTATATTAGAAGTTATTTCAAATTGTATCGAATCGCCCACGATCGGCAGCAAGTTATAATGAGTATTGTAATTCTGCGAAAGAAAATACATTGTTGTTCTCGTAATTATGCGATGAATAGAATATTGCGCCGTAAGCTAATATGAACGTAATTATGATCCCTTTGTTGTTATTAGAGTATTTTATTAGTTGGATGTTTGTTAGTCAGGTATTAGAAATGAACGGGTTATGGAGGATTTATTCTTTACATTTTTTTGTTTTGTTTGTTTTTTATATTTTTTTATTTAAGCATCTCATTAAGCAATTATGAGTTTATCGAAAGTCGAGGGGTGGCAGTCTGTCGCAACTTGACACTGTTTTTACATACGCTGATGTCAGTTTTCCACGCAAATGTAAAAAAACTTTGATAGTTTATTACTTGAAGTACAGTTGCAGTAAGTTGTATGATGTACTCTGGAGATATGTAACAAGAATTTTACGTCACTACTTTATTTAGTCCATGGCTCCAATACAGTGTTTTGTTCTATAATTTAGTTACCAGGATATAAAACTAGAAACTCGTCAAATGCACTTTAGCATCTGTTAGATTTATTACTGCTATCTTTATGACTACCCCGTGGTCTCGTGGCTAAGTATGTGTCTAGGTATGATTCCCGGGTCGGGCAATTTTATTTGATTTTTCCAATAGAAACTTCTCAGTAGCAGCACGGAGTTCAAAACTCGACTGTGCTCAACTCAAAGTCAAATGCCCGAAAATCGGCAATAGCCTCTTTTACGTGAGACTGATACCTGGCGAAATATATTTTCAATAATGCATTCATACTCTGCTTACGCATTCGAGGAATACAGGCGTTAGGTTATATATGTAAGCAGTCTTTACATAGTTATATGCACGTTAATTCATTGCAATGATATTGGGACCGATTTGTCTAATACGTTGGTCGAGATTAAAAACTGCTTTGGGTTCGGTAGATGAGATGACGAAGATAGCAGTGATCTTATAATTAACGTTATAACAGATTCATTATGTTCAAGCTGTGAGAATGTTCAATTTGAACTGTTGATAAGGACTTGCATGACGTAGATAGTGATAGCCTCGAGAATTAGGCGCGTACGCGATCGCAGGTTCAAATTCTTTGACTTTTAAAAGTTATGCGTGTATTCACAACGAATCATCATTTACTCAACCGGCGAAGGAAAACATCGCGAGGAAACCTAATAATTCTTATGAGTTTCTTAGAAGTGTTGTCTTCGAACCCGCACTAAGCCATCGTTGTGGAATAAAGCCTAAACACTCTCAGTTGTAGAGGAGGCCCGTGCCCAGCAGTGGGAAGTATTTGGGCAGATCTGATATATGACTGACGATAAGACAATCCTGCTGGCTTACTAAGGGTTTTCGAAATACTAATTGACATCACTCTAGTCCAAAAATTTGCTTAATTTTTTGAAACTGTATAATAATATTGTGTATTTTTTGCCAACAGGTATGTCAGCAGGCTGACGATTGGCGGTTTGGTAAGTGATAGTTATAAGCCCCTATATTTATGACGAGGAAATTTGTGCCGTATAACACAGTGAATACAGTCTATATTGCGGTAAGTCCTTTTTATATTTTTATTATGTGATTTTCCGGTTTAGTAATCATTAGCCAAAATCTCTTTTCCTTTACATATCTTCTATACTTAAAAAGCTATCTTTTAAAATTAGCTCAACTGTAAAGGTTTTTAAAGATTGTTCCTGTAGCCTGTCTTAGTTATGGAACTAGCTGCAATTACGGTGATAACAAAATGACTGAAAGTCCAAAAATGAAAGTAGTGACTTTTTTTAAACAGTGATGGTCTTGAGGTTTAAGCCCACGGTCGAGAATTTAGGCGGTCGTGGGTTCAAACCCCAGGCATACACCTCTGGCTTTTCAAAGTGATGGGTGTATTCACAATAAGTTGTCACTTGTTTTAGCGGTGAATAAAAAACATCGTGGGGAAACTTGCACACCTAAAAAGTTCTTAGGAATTTCTTAGGTGTGCAGTCCGCCAACCCGCACTGGGCCAGCGTGGTGGACTAAGGCATAAACCTTATCAATGGTAGAGGAGGCCGTACCCAGCACTGGGACGTTTATGGTGATTAGGAAAACATCAAAATTTTTGTTTTTCGTTAAGATATGTTTAACATCAATATGTGTTATGCAATCATCGTAATTATTACCCGTCTGAATTTTCGATCACTGTCTTTCCAACGTGTATAATGAAATGATACCGTGTATAATTTAAGTCGCCAAATTTTAAGATTCAAATATTGTATGCGTGATTTTAACTAAGGTAATCCTTATTAAAATATCATCCCGTGACAGTCGGACATAGCTTATTCATTAAGCCCACTGTGAGTTTTAATCTCTGCGTAGATTTTAATCAAACATTCACTTTGTGTTTTAAAAACGGACCGAAGTTTTATATTAAAGCCCGTTCATAATATTTTAGTATCAAATAAACATTGACGTATAAAGAACATATCTATGTACTTTAAAAATTAATATGACATTGAGATAATGTCTACCAACCCGCACTAGGCCAGCGTGATGAACTAAGTCCTTTAGCAGGAGCGGAGACAGTAGCAGCGGGACGTTTATGGGCTGACGATATGAAGGTTGAACTTACTAGGACCTTGTAATAAATGTCAGCGTTTCTCCACAACGTTTTCTGGAATTAGTGGCGTTAGCTCTCTACCCATTGTCCATTATCATTATTTGATTATCCTCTCTCACGTCTACTGCTAGACATTGGCCTCTCCTATGGCACGCCACTGGGCTCGATCTTCGGCCCTCCTCATCCAACCGTTGGCAGCTTTCCGAATACCGTCACACCATATTGCCAGAAGGCATTGCGTTTTCCCACTGTCTGATTTATGTATATGTTCATAATTTTAATATAAACCGAAATATACTGGCATTTCCATCATACTGATTTAGTAAATGCAGCATTAATTATTAAATAGTGCTGCATTTCAAATTCATACATCATAGAGAACTCACTAATTCACAATTTAACGTTTAAGTGAAGTTTTATTGATTTTGTGTTATGGAAATATTTATCTGACATGTCAAATATCAATAAAGAGCCCCTAAAAAGTTGAGTTTTAAAAACAAAAAGTTAGGAAAACGATATAGTCCTGACAGACTAAACCTCTGTCTCAATTGTAAACTCAACTCTACCACAAAATGTTCGTCGTCCTAACCAATTCTGTACTAATTAAGTCTCTTGTATAAGCTTCAGTTGTCGCCCAATTACCGTCTGTCTAGTCTAACTGGTAAGCGCATTATCTTTCCGTTTGCGTGTGTGCAAAGCTGGTGCTTAGTAGTTTGTCCAACGCAGTCCATATTTCTCTCTATGGAATTCAGAACTGCGGTCAGAAGTAAATAGAATGCTAGTTATACATATAGCATTAAACTGAATGCAAACAAGCTTATTCTTCCCTAATTAATGCCTTTGTAGTGTCTGTTGTAATTGACGCGTAAATTTTAGATAGTGTTATTTATTAAATTTTGTACATCCTAGTAGCGCTGTTGGTTAGACACCGGTTGAAACTCAAAAAGACAGGCCGTAGGTTTAATCCCCACGCAGAAACAAAAGGATGCCCGCTAAAATTGATTCCAACTTGAGTCTCTATTTGGCTTCCTTTTGAATCATGTGGAAGAGTCGAAGAGTGTATTATTTGTGTGAAATGCTTGAATTCTCGCTTGTCGTACAGCGTGCTACGAGAGACATTCTTATGTCGCCTTCACACTTCACCGGTCACACGCTCCCAATAAATATTTCTACTGGTATTCCAGCTTTTTAGAATTCCAAGTATATAGGGACGATAGAAGTTGAATATGCCGGTATAAGATTTTTTTTGGAAGGAAAAAATGTTCACAATATTTTATTGCAGTCCAAAGAGACTATAATAGAACTCGAAAGAAACGTGTACTTGTATTTGCCATCAGTAACACAATTGTTCAAAATTATTTATTATGTAGTATACAAAGGCTGATATAAGTATAAACGTGTTTATTGTTGAGGTAGTTGCAATAAGTTTCGGCTAATCAATGCTATTTGGACTCCTTGCCTTGCCATCCCAAGCCATTGCAGTCAATATTAAATGCCACTATGATTATAATAAATTGTTCTAGTACGAGGAAATGACTTGTAACTTAAACTCACATGGTTTAATAACAAAATGAGACAGAGAGAAATAGTTTTGATACAAAAGCAGGTGAAACTTGTACAATAGCAACCTCATGGATCTTCGTGACATTACAGATAAATGTTTAAGTATTAAATTTAGTTTCCTTAACTTTGATTTAAAATTATTATAACTCAGCGTTATATGAACTAATCGCTACATTTTACCCAAAAATCGCTTAAGGTTTTTAATAGTACTAACTTGAATCGCCAGCCATATAATTCTCTAAGCCATTTCTAAAAAAAACAATTTAATCGCACTATTAAACTCAATAAAATAAAGCTAGTAAGAATTTAGGTCAGTGTGCAATTAAACCAATCAAATTGACTGCAGCGGGCTTGTTTAGCAAGCAGTTCGCTAATGACCTACATGCTATAACCTTCCTTCTTCATTATACTTGCAGCTTAAATACTGAATAATGAATTGACGCGTCATTAAACAAACTAGTGATTGCATTTGTTTGCTTAGCTTTTTAACAGCTGACCTGAAAATTGCCGGGCGGGTCGCCTGATAAATTATAAATAAGAACACCAACGGTTATGGACGATTAACTCGTGCCTGTCGTTTCGTGTTTGTGTAAGGCATTTAAATGTCGTTCAATGTTTAATTACAAATTATATTAGTTTAGGTGAATGATAGTTTACTAAACTGGACTATAATATCTTCAATTTCATAGGTATTTTGTCTCCGTTTAAAGTAGTGATGGCTTCGGGGTTTAGTCGCGTAGTCTAGATCTCCGAATCCGGAATAACTATGAAGTTCGATTTCCTATATTGAATCACTCCCCAGCTAACCCTTCAGTAATGTAACAGACCGTGTGGAACCCGTTATCTATACAGTTACGTACTTCAATCCGATATTCTAGAAATGTTAGCTCCACACCTGGTAAACTAATTAAGACTGCAGCTAGGATTGTCAGTCCGATTGGTCAGTCTACAAACAAAGCTACCACTACTCCAGAATAACTATTTCAATTTCAGGGATTATAGACAGCCTATTGTATTCAGTAGCGGCTATTTTATATAAGCCCTAAAGCATGTCTTACTAAATTCCGAATGATTTTTAAGCTTTAAATATATATAAATGAGAATATACCTCGCAATAAAAAAATCTAAACTAGACATTACACTATTTATGTGAAACGCGTTTGGGCTTCTTTAGATTGGCACTAGTGTATATTCTCTTTAATTACATAATAATGGTAGTTTTCTACCATGGGTCTCCTCTACCATCCTATCCTGGTAGAGGAGACCCGTGCTCAGCAGTGGGCGTATATGGGTTGATGAAGAAGAAGATGGTAGTTTTCTATGAGTTATCATCATCATCATCATCAGCTTATATATGTCCACGAACACGGGTCTCTTCTACCATTAAAAGGGTTTAGGTCTTAGTCCATTACCACCTAGTGCGGTTTGGCGGTTTACACAATCAATTAATTCCCAAGATCTTTTTGATGTGCAGGCTCCATCACATCGTTTTCCTAATCCCTTAAAGCGTGATAATTCATTGTTAATACACACATAACTTAAAAAGTTAAATGTGTGTGCCTGGGGTTCGAACCGGCGGCCGCCGAAATTCTCGACCGCGCGCCTAAACCTCGAGGCCATTACTGCTTAAAATGTATGCAGAGATTAAAACTCACAGTGGGCTTAATTATTAAGCTGACGCAGGATAAATAATAATAAGAATTACCAAGTTAAAATCACGGATACAATTTCATTTGAATCTTAAAATTTGGCAACTTAAATTATTAAAATTTTTACGTTATCAGCCCATATAAATCCTACTGGGAACCATCCTCTACCATTAAGAGTGTATAGGCCTTAGTCCACAGCGCTGGCCTGGTGCGGGTTGGCGAATTAGTTTAATAACATAAAGGTAAAAAACGCGAAAACCTTTAATAGCATAAAAGTGTTGAAAAGCGCCCTGATAGGTTGAAGAATGGAGGACAATTAATATTTAAAGACAGGAAGGGTGCATAGTGGCGACATGGTGCTTGCTTGAGCACACAGCCACCTTAATGACGATCGTGCCAACACTCGCATTGTACGGCCCCCTTTAGACTGGGTAATGATGTCTCCCAGCTTTGGAAATTTCGCAACTTTACGATTATTGGTTTAATTTTAAACCTGTTTGATAGCTGTATGCATACTTTTGAATGGTTGACTAGCTATAATTTTTAAACAACTGGTTCAAAGTGAATAAATATTTTATACAATGCGTGTTTGGTAACTGAAGGTTTTATCTAAATGATAACTTCATTATAAGGAGTCAAAAATTGGTTAAATTTCTACGAGAAAAGGTTGTAAAAATCATGCCGCTGTTTTGCTTGACTGGGTGACTTAAGGAATATAAGACCTAGCACGTCTAAATATAGCCGACTCAAAAGAAACGGTTGTACCTCCAGGCTTCTCAATTATGCTATAACGTCCGTCGTACGTACAAAAGCTGATGCCAGTATAATAAAGCGTGTTAAACAGCGGCTTTTGTCTCGCATCTTGACGGATATGATAAGCTTCCAGCTTATTGTTGTTAATTCATTTTATTATTCGTACTTCTTGTTGGACGGTGGAATTGATTTTAAATAAATAGAGGGATTGCCTTTTTAATAATGAAATAAATATGTCATGTTTAGCTGGTTGTATTTACTGTAAACCTCCTTTTTGATAGTTAAAGTATTTTTAGTACCAAAATTTTTATCATTATTTTCACGCAGTTAGTATAATTTATAGAAATGACCTATTTAAATTTAAATCGGTTTTGTTGCGTCATCCCAATGAATAAAACATATTTCAGTAATGCTTCCATATTGGCAAAATAGAACCGCAATATTGTAGTTAATTGTTTATAATGTGCACGTTAAAATCGTTCATTACCGGCACTTTTGTGGGGTGGAGTGGGGTAATGCTCTGGGAGGAGGATGGGGATCCACGTTAGTTACCCCACACTCAAAAACATCCCAAGCGAGGAAAATTTACAATATTGTACGCTCCAATATTTTAATTTAAAGTAAATATTTTTAAATGCGTGCGTTTACAGATAATTTCTGCTTCGATATTGAATGTTTGGCATTCGATCGACAGAATAATATTTGTGCTATTTATTTGAACTGTGTGATTGAATGTCGGAATATTTTTTATTCAATTAAGCAAAAACACCAGGACTATTTTGTTTTGAATGTAGCATACAATACTTTTTATTATAATTACTTTTATTTGCTCCCGAATATTTATGGACGAAAACCTAAATTCCACCTAAACTAACGCAAATGTCGTCATCACCAGCCCATATACGTCCCACTTTTCAGCCTTCACCTTCGCCTTCACTTTTTCTCTTTAACTGAGAGGGTTTAAACAAAACACTTAAAAACTTTTAGGAGTACAGGTTAGTTCACGATGCTTTTCTCCACCTTTAAGTGACATTTCATTGTGAATACATGCAAAGATATAAGGAATAGAAACTTAAATTTTCATTTTAATAACTGTCGTAATATTGTATGATCTACATGTAATACTCAACTTTTGTGTCCCGGCCCGTCAACCCTTCTGGAATAACAAATCAAGGGGGACAAAAATTGTGCGCGCTACAATTGACTTTAAAAATACCCAGTGGCGGTACTTCCATAGAAGCCCGAAAGCCCGACTTGCCTTACATAGTTCCGAATAACGAACTTAACGATTGTTTATTTATAAAATAACGCTATAAACGTGAATGTGAGTACTAACCGGTAGGTATTTATTAGTCCTACGTACCAAAAAAAATATGCTGCTACTAAATAAACATTTGGGCTTGCCTTAGTTTGACACCCTAGGCACGCCACTGAAAATACCGGGTTTGAATTAAACACAAACTCACACCGTTTTCCTTTGCAATAGACAATAATTGTACACTTAAAAGACTTGACAGCCCCGTGGCGCAGTTGGCATGACACCAGCTTGCGAAACGAGAGTCCGCGGGTTCGATCCTCGCACCGAGACAAATGTTTGTGTGATCCACAAATATTTGTTTCGAGTCAAGGTGTTTGTGAGGCCGAAAGAGTTTCTCGTACTCTCTGATACCCACGACACAGGACTTGTAACCTAGTGTGGAGTTGGAGCTATCAGTAAATTTTTTATACAAAACATTATTCAAATAATTTTATTAATCGTACTGACACGGCAATACGACCGCAAATGTGTGGGCCAAACACGGATTAAACAGTTCCATCTGGGGAGATTACGGCTATTTCTCTAATCGCTACAATTATACCGGCCATTCCATTGTCAGTTATAAATGTAGCGGTACTACCGTCTCACAGATTGATGCAAAACTGTTGAATTACGCCGAGTGAGCTTATGTATCTAGTTTCTCGTGGAATAGTATTTATAATATATACAAGCATTTGGTATTTTGTAAGGCAACGTGGGCTCTTATGCTTCTTTGGAAGTAAGGCCACTGCTGCATATAAAGGTTGTATTCAGACCGTGATCGAAGACGAAGACGGGCAATAGCTATGGTGACTACGATTACATTGACGTTAAAAAAACCCAACGAAAAAGATTTTTTTTTACGTTTTCTTAACAACCATAAGTATAAAATATATGTGGTTAATAGAAAATTATAATTGTTTTGTTTGTGTTCTTGGGATTTTTTTGACGCCAACGTATTTCTAATCACTGCTTCTCTTGCCCGCCTTAGTTTTCGTTTACAGTCTTTTTACACTGTGTATATTAAGCAGCGGTGGTACTTCCATAGGAATCCAAAAGCCTAGCTTGCCTTACAAAATGCAGAATTTTAAAGCGTTAAATCTTTATTTAACAGAAGCTATTCGAAATTTAAATGAGAATATCCTGACCGCATAAAAAACAATTATAAACCAGACATTACACTTCTATCTTGCACGTTTTCGCCTAAAAACGTGCCTTCTATGGTAGTACTGCCACTAATACTCAGATAATGAATGATCATCTGGTTTTCATGAGACTAGTAAGGTGGTGTCGACTGGCACGTAGTAACCAATTACCTGTGGTGCATTAATTACGTCAAATTCTACAAAAAATTATCTTTATTTTTTATTTGAGAGTAAAACCTCATAGTTTTTGTTACTTGATTTGCTGTAAAGGGGAGAGGACAACTGATTGTTTTCTAACTCCTCCTTCATATCATCGGTTTGATTAACTTCATTGCTAGTTTATGACAAATTACATCCCGCTGTTGATTCTGGAGCACCGGAGTTACAGTGTGTGATGGTAAAGGGTCAAGATAAAAAGTAATGGCCATTGTCATCACTCATCATTATATCACATTGCCAGGCCAAAAAATACTCGTACAGAAACAGTTATTCGTAATGCAAAACGCAGGCATCCAATATTGTATAACAGAACAATGTCCGCAAAACTATTAATCGGACATTAAAGCTTTAAATAAAATTCGAACCGAGGCCGGAATGCTGACGAGAAATTCTTTCACATCCCGATTAAATATTTCCGAACGAAAACATATTTTGAATATCCGATATGTTTAACTTGTTCGATGCAAGGATTCCATTGGGAGGAATTTAACAATGTACCTTTAATCACAGCTTTGTTCGGTAATATTGCGTTTACAATGCTTTTTATATAATATGTGTTCCGTATTGTTTTTATATGACGTTAAAAATCGGAAGAAATTATCATAATTATTCATGCAACGGTTAGGAAGTTGCTAATGTTTATAGTATGAATTATTTCTGTTTGGAGAACCGTTTTCCTTTTTTTTTAAATTAAGTTTAAATTTGTTGTCGAATTCTTTAACACGGATATTTATCTTGCGACCGCTTAAAGTTACATTAACAAACTTAATACAATGGTTGAATATTTTACGCGAAAAAAATAGTAGATACCTTATTTCCCTGCTTTTTCTATTTTTTATTATTATTCTTTATAAATGGATTGCATGTATTTTAAATCCTGTTTAAAATACTTTTATCACTTAACTGGTGAGTATATCTGATAGTATTATTTAATACTACACAAATTTTCTGCATCCCTCGTTGTTGTTTGTCGTTGGGTGTATGTACATTTATGTACTTTTAGAAACATACAACCATTTTGACCTTGAACAGCTGCATCCATTTATGGTTATTACTATGGGTCGACTGGAGCGCTGATAACATATCTATGTATACGTAGGTATGGATACATATTTTTATAACAACGAAAATTGTATAAATTGTAAAGCGAACTGTCGGATAACTGTATTTCAAGATGGCCACGACACAGGCTGCGCCTAGTGTGGTTATCAGTTATTGTTGTAACATGTGAACTGATTGATGAATAAATGAATGAAATATTACCTGAAATTTGATCGATGGGTGAGTAGAGGGGTGGTTCGTCCACCCCCGCGTGCTGATGTTCTAGTAGGCGATGGCACGATTGTCTCATGAGCGCTCCCGACACTGCACAGAAACATACAATAATAATTATAATTAGTACACGAGTTAAGGAGAACAGTATTTCGTTTGGGACCCTTTTTTCTATGTAAATGGTGTTCTTGCGATATTACACTAAGTGTTTTTCGTTTAATGTGTGTTATTGTCGGGTTTTTACAGTCACATACACAATCCTATGTTAATTTTAAACAAGCATGAAAAATGAATTGGTCAATATTTTTAAGCAAGTGGCAGAGTTTTAGGAAGACAAGCTAACATTTTTCTCTATTGTACACGCCTTATATAAAAGATACTATATGTTACGAATGCAAAAAAAACCATTTGAAAATTATGCCAAGCTCTATGTTCGAAATTTGATTAATTAATCAAAAATAAGATGAAGACCGTCCAAAGTTTTACCAAAATTAGAACAAAGAATTATCTAACTTGTTCTTATGGTAAAGACAGATAGAATAACTACATTTTATTACTCGTCTGCTGTGTCTTACTGTGAATGATAAAGAGGTCGTGACACCACGATAAAAATGTTTAAACCGTCTTTCCTTCCCATACCTATTTTTATAATTATCGTGTAAAAGTGTATTTTAAATATCTATTATGTCATTATTGTGTGTATGTGTGTGTCATTATTAAATACTTATTAGCAATATTGGTAGCGATGATTTATGAGATTAGTTTTTATAATTATTTCTCATCTAAATAATATACATATTATGTACATACAAACTTTCGTCTATAATTTTTATGAATGGCCTTTAAGAATGACTCTATATTTCTCTCAAAAACCGGCCTCGCACGGATCATTTCTCTGGTATTGTGGGTGTTCATGGATGCAGTTGATAACATCAGACAGATCAACTGCTCGTTAGTTTTCTTTCTCAAAAAAAAGACTGACGAGGGAAGGCGTAATTTTATTGCTGACCTCAAGCGCAACCAGTTGTTTTCTCTAAAGATGAACTGATGTCTCCATGAATGTCTTAGGACATTATTATACGCATGATTTTTATAAAGCATATCTAACGGTTCGCGATTGAGATTTTTAGCAGAGATTAACCGTACTTTCTGTTTGATAAAAAACCTCATTTTGTTCAACTGAGATTCTTCTCTGCAAAGCTCAGACACGTCTAATCAGTCACAATCGCCAAAGTCTTTTATACCTCGTTCACCGCTACCTCAAATGAAATTACTCGTTCTATTCCTCGTGTTCGAGCCCCAATTCCAACACTAAGATCAATTTGGGTTTCAGCATTGTCACCATTCGAATAATCGGACGGGGCTCACGAATATTCCGTTCACAAATGCACCTCAAAGTCAAAAGCCAAAGCTGTCCTAAATGAGCGTCAGTGTAAAACCCAATGGGGAGTTAGGGGCACATAGGGAGATTGTCCCAACGTCACATTCGGTAGACACTAATATTACGTGTTGGAGCTGTCCCGCCTTTGTCCGTAAGGGGCTTCGTTCCAAAACACATTGACATTCAGCTAGTCCAATTTGCTCCAAATTTTCTGCTTCCATCAAAATAGTATGAGGTAACTGGCGTGTTCACTTTAATAGCCCTTTGTTCGGCAGCGTTCGCTTTGACACGTCGAGTGGATTTGTGCACTGTATGGCTTTGGTATATTCTGTCACCACTTGTTTTGGAAACTGCGGATGTTTGAGTTTGTATTGCAGTGCGCCGCTATTAGAATAGATTGGGGCACTTTGGCTGATAAGTTGTCTTAACGCTGTTAGAGGGCCCGTCGTCTTGTGTGTTGAAAGATGGCGGAGGGTACCGCAGTTAAAGATGGTTCTGTATATCCTTCTTTTAGGGACTACTACTTAAAACGATTATTCAGAAGTTTTCATAAATTATTTAAAGTTAAGAGATACTCTTTATTAGACATTACGGAAAAATAGTTTTAAAGTTTATTTTCTATTTGCCCAACACATATCCTTCGTTTAATTTCAATAAAAAAGTTACGCTCTTCAACAATTGTATAATTCAATTGCAAAAGATTTTAATTAAAATTTCAAAATACGTAACAACATACGATTTAACATTTACCCGTTTTTATTCAGTCTTGACCTTTGCTCTTTCGTTCAGTTGCAAGAAACGTGTCAGTCTTGACACTCGAGTAATTGAAAATCACATTTGATGGTTACGAACCCGTGGCCTTTTCAATGCCTGTCTATGAAACCGCGGTACAGAAAATTGAGATTCAGTGTTTCTCATAACCCAGTGACCAACGCATTGCTACACACGTACATATATATATATACATACATACATACTCAAGCCTGTATTCCGTGATGGGGTAGACATACGTGCATTTCTGCACCCACATTTCGCCAGTACGTATCAGTCCCACGTAATTGGGGGCGAGCCTATTGCCGTTATTAGTGCATGCCTTAAAATCTACATAAAGTTAAATTACAAAGAAATTACCCGTGTAATTGCCTACTGCAAGTTGACATTGAAGTTTCTTTGAAACTGTATCGATGTTATAGAAATTATTTTAATTACAGCTATGTGTAAACGTTTTCGTATGGCCGGTGTCGCCAGCGTATTGTCCCACGCAGTGTTTAATGTTGACTTCTGATGCACTTAGTTTACTATATAAACTGAGAATTAGAATAAATTCCTTCTAGAAAAAAAACCTTTTACTATTCTTATCATCATCAGTCCCACTGCTCGGCATGGATCTATTCTGCCATTGAAAGTGTTTATTTAGTCTAGTGCGATTTAGCGAGCGTGGTGGACTATGGCCTAAACCCTCTCAATGGTAGAGGAGACCCGTGCCCAGCAGTGGGCGTATATGGGTTGATGAAGAAGAAGAAGAAGATTTAGCGAACTAAACACCTTAGAAAATCATATGAACTTTATCTAGGTTTCATCATGATGTTTTCCTTCACCGTTAAAGTGCCAATGCCACGAAACCTCGATGCCATCACTACTCATAGTTTGTCATACACAGAACTATTAGTCACGTGTCTCTGTTCAAAGCTTGCAGTTGGCTAAGGAGATCTAAGGTCCTTTTGCCGAGCCGTAATCTTCATTCCAAAACACGTTTCTCCCAACGGTTATCCGTTTTGCGAAAGATATGCCCACTGTGTGTTTTGACAGTCCCGTGGCGCAGTTGGCTAGACACCAGCTTGCGAAACGAGCGGCCGCGGGTTCGATCCCCGCACCGAGACAAATGTTTGTGTGATCCACAAATATTTGTTTCGGGTCTGGGTGTTTGTGAGACCGAAAAGTCTGTCGTAGTTTCTGATACTCACGACACAAGACTCGTATCTTAGTGTGGGGTCAGGACTATGTATGTGACTGTTGGGTGTATTTATTATTTGCTATTTTTTTGGGCTTTTTCTAAGCTTAGCTGTGACATTGGATATAAGTTTCCTATTAAATTCGGTCTCCAACGAACTGATTCACAAAAACATTGATTGTCTGAGATACCGCCAAGCCAGCTAATTCCCCCATAATACTCTAACGTCATAGCTTTGTGAATATTAAATTGTAATAATCTTCAGTAAATTATATTATCATAACAGATTGTTCTGTAACATGCTATTTATGAGAGCTGAATTGCGTCTTTAGTCTAAAACGGTCAGAGAGATCCTTTGTAACAACTTAGGAACAACTTGCAAAGTTATACGAGGATTGTGAAGAGAGCTATCCTTCGCTTCAACTGGGAGCGATGTCAGCTCTTGACGTATATGAGATCCACAATCGTTGAATATACACTCTTGAATTTCTACACAAAACGGCTTGTAAAATGTGTTTAAACATCATCGTATTTAAGATATTTAAAAAGGACAGCTAATTATGTTGTGTGAGGCATGTCAAATCAATCATCCGATTATAACCTTTAGTAATATTCATAAAAAAGTATGTGTATTAAACTTTTGATGTCCTAAGATGCGCTTCTTGCAAATACCCGTAGTACGTATTCATGGATTACTCTTAGAATTGTGTATGTGAATTGTGTATATACAGGGTGTATTTAGACCGTGATCGAAAACTGAGGCAGGTAATAGCGATAGTGATTACAAACCCACTAGCATTAAAGAAAATCCCGACAAAAAATAAAATTTTTGAGGTTTTCCATACAGACCATATATTTTTAACACCGATGGTTGTATGAAAAACGTCAAAATTTTTATTTTTTGTCGGGATTTTCTTTAATGCCAGGGGGTTTGTAATCACTATCGCTATTACCTGCTTCAGTTTTCGATCACGGTCTAAATACACCCTGTATATGACTTATGTTTTCATATTTCGCTCTAAACTGAATAGTTCGACGAACATATTTGAACAAAAGTGATGATAAAGTCACTTAGCCAAAGGACGTCCAGTGCTGGACTTAGGCCTCCCCGAGAGACTTCCAAAGTGTTTTATCGGAAGCGTCCTGCATCCAGCGGCTTGTTTTAATTTTTATGTTTAATGTTTTACGTTCTCGACAGATGTTATCAATATGTAGATCCTGACGTAATAAGCTAGGAAAAGCCTATAAACATCTTACGACATCTGCGCCTACGGAGGTTGAAATAGACAACTTACCTGCTAAAAACTTGAAGCCTAATCTATGTAGGAAATAGGAAACCACGAAATTAAAAGCTAATGTTTTCACTAGTTAGGTTCTATACAAATTCAAAGAATACTTTGCAATATTACGTATGTTTAATGAAGCTGTGAAAAATATTTTAAAGTTTAACACATTCTTTACAAAACTAACTAAATGTGTTAAAAGCAATGCAGGTTAATTGCGTTTAATCCATTAGTTAGGATTTTTAAAGTTACAGTGTCTCTACAAAGAGATTTTGATGAAGTTAACATTCTGTAAAAGATAAAGAATTTCTACAAAGTCCGGAACATAATGTGACGAAGCACCATGATAAAACAAAAGCCTGTATTTTTATTTTTATTTTAAAGTGGCTGTATGCGCAGTTTTCTATACCGATGGAATTACTTTAAAAAGCATAAAAGCAATCATTTAGAACCTTAAGTCTTGATGCATGCATGTGAATACACTAAGAAAAAATGTGGTAAACTTGTGTTTTAAAACCTATTTTACTAATCCTTACCTTTATTCTAGTTATTGTCATTTGACTGCGACTGATTGCAGTTTGATTGATGACATTTTTTCTGAAACAAGCGAAATATGGTTCTTGTATTATTACGTTTTCAACACAGAATTATACACTCTGACACATAATCAGCGTTTGAATAAATTGAGCGCGCTAAATTATGTTAATGTAACACTTTGGTATGGCCTCGAGGTTTGGGCGCGTGGTCGAGAATCTCGGCGGTCGCGGGTTCGAACCCCAGGCACACACCTCTGACTTTTCGAAGTTATGTGTGTATTCAAATTGAATTATCACTTGCTTTAACGGTGAAGGAAAACATCGTGATAAAACCTACACACCTAAGAGTTCTTAGGAATTTCTTAGGTGTGTAGTCCGCCAACCCGCACTAGGCCAGCGTGGTGGACTATGGCCTAAACCCTCTCAATGATAGAGGAGACCCGTGCTCAGCAGTGGGCGTATATGGGTTGATGAAGAAGAAGAACACTTTATAAGGACAGGCATCAGGTCATCAGGATTAGCTAATTGTTAATCCATACAACAGTCACATACATATATAGTTCTGACCCCACTACGATACAAGTCCTGTGTAATAGAAACAACGAGGCAAAATATTCGGGCTCACTTGTATTAGTTAATAAAGTAATTAGCAGCGTTTTAAAGTTACTACATCTAGACTACCTCCTGAAAAAATAATAAAACTAAATAAACCTCAGCCTTTTCGGGATTCGGACTCGCTGTCATTAAATGCACGACTCATACTTTGCCGTCGGACCAGCGAAGAATTTTATCGTGTATTTTCATTGTTTAACCAAATGATGCACTTTTATGATAATTATTTAAGTCAATATTAAGCTTGCATAATATTTGGCACTCAATTGCAAACTTCAAATTTCTTTTGAAACCTATTCAAATATTTGTTCCGTAAGACAATTTCAAAGCTTAAAAGCAGCGACGGCGGCGACTTTCTAACTAAGACTCAGACGGAAATGTGGCCAAAATCAATTGAGTAATTTTATGTTTTTGCCAAAATATTATTATAAAAATGTGTATTGCAATTTTAAAAATACTCCACTTTTAATGCTGTTAAAATACCGCGGGAATAAGCGCAAAAAGTTGTTTTACACCTTTAAAAATAAATGTAAATTTAACCGTGCTTTAAGCGGATAATAAAGTATTCTAAAAATTATCATTTAGTAAGAGATTTTTAAACTATCTGGAAACGACTGCCCATTAAGTCAAAGTTAAAAAGTTTTCAAAATTTTATCGCGTAGTTATGATTTTAAGCGAGCGCATAAGGAAACCGCACTCAAACTTTAAAATATTAATTAGAATATTTGAAATAACTCATTTATGGTATAAAAAAATTAAAACATTAAATGCAGAGAAAACAAAATATTTTTAAACTTAAGAAAAAATCGAAAAAAATTTTTTTTTTTTCAAACACTACTTTACAGAAAATAATATTTAAAACACATATCCGAAATCCGTATTTTTATTAAACACTTAGAACGCCCAGAATATATTGTTAAAACAAACGGAAAACTTTCACAAAAGTTATTTTTCCATGCAAATATAATTAAAAACCTACCATTATGAACATCGTGAGGCAAGCACTCCAGATATTTAACTTTTCAGCAACTTTTTTTTGAAAACCAACACGTAACCGAACACGACAAAACTTTTTCCGCGCGCGATTTCAAACTTCGAACACGCGGTCAAAAGTTCACAAAACTCGGGGTATATTCTCCCGAGGGATAGTTTTTAGTAGTGTTAAATATTTTCAATTTTTAAAATTCACTTTTTCACTTTGAAATCGGGAGAAGATCGCGAATGTTTATGCGGGGAAGTGTGGTGAGATCGCGCGTGCACCGTGCGTCGGTTACCCCGGAGGAGTGGGGCGACCGGGGGCCTCCACAGCGCATGCGCGAATCCCCCCCCGCGCAAAATACTTCTGAAATTGCAAATGGTGGGCGCGGCGTTTAAAGCAGGCGGGAACTTTCCACTAAATGTCAGATTGTTTCTTACCGTTTGCAGCGACGAAATTTTACCGCATATAACGACGATGTTTTTCGTCTCCGGAAAGTCGCGAAAACGCGCCTGTTGCTTGTGTTAAGTTGAAAATGTTGAATTTTGAAATAAAAAAAAATTGAAGTGACGGTCGCTGTAAGCGATAATTTTTTTTCGCATTCAAAAGTGTTTTTTTAACTTATTCCAATGATAAAAAAATTTTTGGTCCACGCAAAAAACTTTCAAAGTGTATTTTAAGTTTGAGAGCCATTTCCATATATTTCCTATGTTTACAGCATTATCTGGGGTTTAAAACTAATTGTCACCCTACTACATAACTTAAAAACCCGTAATAAGTGCAAAAACCCGTGTTTTAAGTGGTTATACGAAAAGTTTTCTCGCGCGGTTTTCAAACAGAGAGAGTTCAAATTTCGCGCGCTCCCGTCAAATTCCGCCGATGGTAATGTCGAGTCTGCGCACTGGGCGTTCAACGACAACCAATCACATCACAGCCTTGAAATGATGTGCAGTAGCAAACGTTTATTTTTTTATTGACATATAAAAATTCTATTCTGTTTTCGGTGTTAAAATATTATAATTATTGAATTTAAATTCCTATTTGATTAATTTAAAATTTAATGACTTGTTGATGCTAAAAAAAAATTAGTTTGTTTTTTATTTTTATTTTTTTTTAATTACGTATAAAAATAATATTTTTTCAATTTTACTATCGCATTTTTTTATAACAGTAATTGTTAATTTTGACTTATATTTGTTTTAATTCGCGAAACATCTGAAATTGATTTAAAAAATATTTCTCTGGTAATTTTTCACTTTTCATCGGAAATTATGTTTGACACGTTTAATGCAGTGCGTTGATATCTTTTCGTAGCAGAAATTTTATGCGAATGTTCGATTGGAAATAACATTATCATTGACCTTTGATTATGGCCACATTAATTTAATAATTGTGTATTATTTCATTATGTATGCATGTAATTTATTTGTAAATAATTTAAAATAACATAAAGTATTAATTGTGATTAATCTTTCATCGGCAGAACGTTTTGCACGCCTCTTTCTATAAATATCTTTGTCTCAGTTTGCATACCAACTAGTTTATATAATAAATGAGTTATTTAAAATCCGATTTATTTTAAAATAGTAATCAGTATTGAGTAATGTAATAATGTTTAATTTTGACTAAAGTAGAAGAAGACGAAAAGTAGTAGAATCTCGTGTTTAACAGTTAGTTAAGGAGTACATAGGTTAAGGCTTACAAAAAAGTTTTGACCAAGATTATTATTTTCACAATCACGTTAAGCATTCAAATAAAAATAAAACTGGTTCGCTTCAGCCTAATTTCATATTCGCCGAAGCCTAAAGCCAGCTTAAATTATGATTAATAAAATTCCGGCGCGTTAAGCGTAGGGCAAGCTCCTTCGAAATACCTGGAAATTTATATTATTAAAATACACAGATAATTGGGTTTTATGGTGTTATATTTATACAATATACAATTAATTATCACTAGTTTTAATCTTGAAATCATCGTGATGAAATTTACACATCTAAAAGTTCTAAAGAATTTCGTGAAGGTGTGGTCGGCTGACCCCCACTTAGCCAGCTTGGTGAACTAGGGCCTAAACTTTCTCAATAATAGAGGATGTCTCCAGCACTGGGACATATATAGACAAATGATGATGATGAGCGTAAAAAAAAATACTAAAGTAAAAAACTAAAACATTCAGAATGTTTCCATCAGTTCGCAATGCAGTTTATTTATTTTTGCGAGCATTTATGTGAGTGCAAGGTAACTCGGTTGTGAACGACGTCCGTGCAGGCTTACACAAACATTCAGTTAAAAGCATTTGTTTTCCGTTTTAGTGGATTACGCCCGCACTACACATGACAGCGTGTTTGTGAAAACGTATTCTTAAATATATTGTTTGTTTTCGATCCGAATTAAAAATATGTGCTCATTTGGAACTGGGTCGATTGGTAAGCGTTTTGAGTGCTGTGTATACGTAGATGGTTTGTTATACAATTTTATGAATAACACCAACGTTGGCCAGCTCGCTGCGATGTTTTAAAAGCGTTCCCCACTTCTTATCCATCTGAACCCTGCATAAAATGGAAATAATATTTTTATATGAGAGCTGAAGAAATTATCGTCTATATGTATAGTTTTTCGTTCCTTATTTTGTCCTCGTGGGGTTTTTACTCGAATAAAAGGATATTTTAAGGAACATATGTAAAGGAGAAACTAGAACCCCGTATGTTTATACAGACGTTAAAAAATATGCAGCTGCTTATAACAGCTTAAGAAATAGACCTTTTCAATAAAAAAAAATGTGTTTTATCTAAAGGTTAATATATCTAAATATGTACCTTATAAATACAAGACGGGAAATGAGACCGTCAGAAGATAGGATCCTTTAAAAGTCATTATTTTTCGAACTATGATATAAATATTATATCCAATGAATTTCCACTAAACATTAACTTTATGCCTTAAAGATTGACACAAAAATTTATGTAACTTGGCAGCGGCCATTACTGTTTCCAAGAAAACTTCCAACGTCAGAGCAATTTATTCGTCACGCGCTAAATCTATTTATATTTGCTTTATCATTTACCTAGAAATAAGTTTTGAGTCCATTAGTACGTTTCATTTCGAGAAAATAACTTCATAAGTCTTTTGAGATTGGAAGCACTTTACAATATTATTGTCTGTTTCCTTACTCAAAGAATATGTTACATAATACGTAACATGTTATATGAAAAACAATGGCTTTTTTACCACTAATACTTGTCCATGCTACATGACCAGCTACCACGATTAAGGAGTGATAGATGCAGAAAATTTCTCAGTCTATCGAATTTTACTTGCTTAAGAACAATAAATTGATTATTCTTTTAATTTTTTTTCTGGTAACTTGTGACATTTCAATTGTTATGGAAAATAAAATATATTAAAGGAATACTTTTTTAACATGACTTATATTACTAAATGAGTAACAGCTCGCAATCAGTTTCAAGCCTTTCTCAATATCGTAGATCCTCCGTAGCACCGTAGAGTGGGCTACGCTAAAAAGACAGTTTTTGATCCCCTTAAGACAAATGTTTGTGTGATCCATGAATATCTGTTTCGAGTCTGAGTGTTGGTCTCACTTGTATCCTAGTGTGGGGTCAAAACTATGTATGTGAATGTTGGTAGTATTTTTGTATTTACTTGGTGACCACACAAGACTGTTTATACCTATAATTTTGACATTTTCCATACAAACCACGTTCATTGAACACCGATGGTTATATGGAAAATGTCAAAATGTTTATCTCTTGTTGGGATTTTCTTTAATCCCAGGGGGTTTGTTATCACATAAGATATAGCTTGCCTCAGTTTCCAATCACGGTCACACCATTTATATATATTTGTGATCTCCAAAAAACAGTTTCTAGCTTGAGAATAATCTTCGGTAACATCCGATACGGCAGTGCGTTTATTGACGAATTAATTGGAGTGCAGGGCGTTCAAGAGGGCGTGGCGGAACAAAATTGGCTCCAAAGTGGGTGGAAGTTACGATCTTGCTTCACCCACATACGCCCACATTACCGAAGAGCTTGAGTAATATGCAACGTGACTTGATATAAGGCTATGGCTGAGATTACCCTTCGAAGGATTTTCTTGTCACGGCTACCTTTAGATAGTTGATGGTAAATGGTAGATGGTGGTACCTACTTCACTGGAATGTAATACTAAGGTGTTGGGCACGGTCCTCCTCTAAAACTGATAGTTTATTCTGGCTTGGCCTAATGCATATTGACAGACTACACACTTAAGAACTTTGTGCCAAAATATAACCTATTCCTAAGAACCTGCATTTTTATGCAGGTTTCCTCACGTTTTTATACTGAGCATTAAATTACAATAAGCTATATTTTTAATGTATGTAATGTGCTAAATAAATAAACGAATTACCAGTGATGCTATAACCACGGTTTCCCCGTAAACTAGACAATGGTCAGGTGTAGTTTGTTGTTTCAGTTTGTGACATCAAGGGCCACTCGATAATGCAGCCCGAAATCAACATTCGAAGTCAATTAATCACACGCTTAATTTGTTGCCGTGAAATCTTGTTATATTGCATTTGCTTTGACGGATCGTTATCCAATCATTGGATTAAACCCCTCTTAATTACGTTAATAATCGGTGTTAGGCATTGTCGTAGGTAATGAGGCAGTGATTAAGCATTATGTAATTATCAGTTGCTCGATAATGATACGGTGTTGGAGACGCCCCCGGTTTGATTTCTGGTTGAGTAGTGTTAAGGTGCCAGCCCACTGGCGTGCCATGGGAGAGGCCTATGTCCAACAGTGGACGTGAAAGGCTGTTGATGATGATGATGATGATTAGTGTTGAGGTATAAAAAACCCATTTATAAGCAGCAATGGCTTCGAGATTTTGGCGCACGGTCGTATCACGGCGGTAGCTGATTCGAACCTCAGGCACCTACCTCTGGCTTTTCGAAGTTATGTGTGTACAATGAATAATCATTTGCTTTAACCCATTAGGTACCAATGTTCCCATTTGGGACATCTCACTTTTTGTCGATTCATTCATGACTACCTGCAATGTTTTAATAATTATTCATGTCATTAGTTTCTATACTGTGTGGTGCTAAATATCAAGCCAATTATTCACTTGAAATTATTGTCATTTATGTGTTGTTGATCAAAGAACGTAGTTTTTACGAGTTTCGAAATTTTCAATTGTTTCCAATTTGATTATTCTGTAATTCGATGTAAGTATTTTATAATTATTGTAAAATAATATCAAATAGTATCTAAATAATAGCTTGTAACTAGTAATTTGATTCAATGGATGGCAGTACTTATTGAATTTCTTTATTTAAATATGTTCCCAAATGGGAACATTGGACTGATGGACTAAAAATTTATTTTGTTATTTTTTTTTTATTTTTTTTTTATGTGCTCCTTATTATATATACTCTTTGAAAAATATGTCAAACAATACAGAAAAAAGTTGGTACCTAATGGGTTAAAGGTGAAGGAAATCATCGTGATGAAACAATGCAAGTTGTTGAATTTCTTAGGTGTGTAGTTCGTTAACCAGCACTCCGCCAGCGTTGTGGACTAAGGTCTAAACCCTCTCAATGGTTGCGGAGACTCGTGCCCAGTAGTTGTATTCGCAATAATCACACACTTTAATCACCAGGACATCTGAAATTTTAAATCCTTCGCCTTCAACCCGCAATAGGCCAGCGTGATGGTCTAAGGCCTAACCACACTCACACACAGCTGTAGAGATGACGCGCACCCTCGTTATGTCATACGTGCATAACGTAAACGTACTCATGAATAAGTCTACCGTTAATTAAACCAGAGATTCTGCCAAATTACAACTCGCTAGTCAAAGTTTATTAGTCGCATATACTAAAACCATACATGGTCCCAGCATGCGAAATATACGCCTGAGTAGCACAACACATGCAATTTCCTGCCGCCGGTACACAAATCAATGCGTGCAGTTGCTCAAAGCATATTTCCGCGAATCCACAATATTCTCCGGGAATCTCCTACATCTTGATATTACTTAGAACGCCATTTCGCTTTGCTGCTTGTGATATGAAGTCTTCAGTATTGAACGGTATCCAAGGTCAGTAGATGCTAAATGCTCTGCTCTTTATGTAGACAATTCTTTTACGTTATATCTTTGATGCAATTCTTCAGAAGTGTTGATTCGTATTTGATTGCTTTTTTATTCTCTTACTAACATTTTCCCATAAAATTAGTCTAATATAGTTTCAAATTTCCTATCTATTTGGGTAATGGGTCAAGAATTTAGAGCTGACTGGAAAATAACTAAGTAAAGAGAACTTCCGCAAAGAAAAGTCTTTTATTATAGAAGTAACCAATCATTGCTGTTTCAAAAATTACCAAATAATTCAATTGTGACTGCGGGATAGAAATACATTTTATACCTATACTTGTAAGGGAAACTTCAAAATTTTTATTTTTGTCAGGATTTTCTTTAACACCAATGCGTTTATGATCACCTAAGCAATTACCTGCCTTAGTTTCCTTACTTCTGAATACATGTATATATATGTAAATGTACTCCCACTAAAGCAAATTATCTATGACGCCATTCTCTCCCCTGTAGCTATTAAAACACGCGGCGTCCGTGCCCACTGAACTGTCCTACAGTACAAAATGATAGTTGACCTACCAACGACTATTTATAGGAAACACGCTGAAGGAAAAAGGGCATTGTTAAAGGTGAAACTCTTGGTCGGGTAACTGGGCGGATGTTAATCATGATATTCTCTTTGTAAAAATGTTGTTAATATATTGTAGGTTGTGTCAATAAAACTGTCAAGCAACCAATATGTACGGACGTATAATCAAAAAGGGATGAGTAATGACAGGTGACAATATTTATACTTTAAATCTATACAGCGCTGCCAGTACTAAAAATATTAGAGATGCGTTCTCATTTACTAACACTCCTTCCAGACACACATACTCTAGAGACACATTTACACTTTGTATCTAGTATCCACATTATTATTTCAGATAAGACATAGATTAGGGAACGTTTTCGTCCTGCAAGCACAATGGTCTGACGACTTGAGAAAGGTGGCGGGTAGCGGATGGATGAGGGCTGCTCAAGGCCGAGATGGTTGGCGCTTTCTCTGGGAGGTGAATGTTCAGCAGTAGACGGCGATAGGCCGAGAACCAATATTGTATGGAACCAGCTGATCAATCCAATGATTCCAGCAATGGCCGTTCTTCCGTAGAAACCTGAAAACTCAGCTTACCTTACAAAATGTCGGATAATAATTATTGATGTTGTAAATAGACATAATCGTTTGTGGTTTTATATGGGATTACCGCCACTGGGTTTCAGTGGCATAATCGCTAACCAAATACTCGAGCTTTTCACGTTAACAAAAGCAAAAATCTATTACAAAATTGAAACACCTATTCAACTGACATTAATTGGAGATACCCATTTGATATTCACTCCCAACATTATTCAAAATAATTTAGATTAGTTATAAAATGACGGGTTAATGTAATTTTAACCTAATTTCAACTTGTTTCATTTCAATTATAATTTAATGTAAATGCGTTTCTGTGGTATTATTACTTAGCAACGACCTAAATTACATTCATACACACGTGAAAATCGTGTACCAATCACTCTGATTCCACTAATTTAAATCCAATCGGATTAATATTTGTCCAAAACGCATTTCAATTCCGCCATTCAATGCTATTTCGATCTCTTAATAACATTAAAATTATTGCGGTCGGCTAGTACACGCGTCCGCGGAATTATAAATTAAGTCTATCGAAATAATAATTAAAATCCTAGCCATTAATTAAGAGATATTTTAAAAACCCTTCTATAAAACACTTCAGGAGTACTGTATTTCGCATCCGCCTAAAGTCGTAATAAAAATAATTTGGGTAGAATTAAGAAAAAATGCATTTCTCGTGTTTAATTTTTCATTAGGAAATTCTCAGTCTGAATTCGGAGTCTGAAAATGTGTCCAAAACAATTTAACTATGCCCTATAACAATGAATTTCAAGCACTATTAGCGACATACAGTTGCACAAATACCCTACAATTTAAAGCGTCTATAATAAAATGTAAATTCTCAATAACAAAATTGATTAGAAAATCTTCCACCTGCATAAAAAGACAAACAAGAATTAATACCGCAGGCCAAAGGTCGGACGGCTACTCTATAAAAATAACTAGAACGAGATTACAGCTGACTCCTCTTGATCATTCTTAAAAGCTTTCAAACCGCAAAAAAATAACACATTGAACATTTTTCTTTGTGGCGTCAAACGGGATTTGCGTAATGACATTTCATTCTCAAGGATTATAGGAAATATTGTTTTGTTCTATCAGGTTATTATTCTGCGGTAATGCTGCTCACCTTCAGAAAGATATTGTATTTTAAATTCTCTTTATGTAGGTTAGTAGGTTTTTACAGGTGCATGGAAAATGAGGGCAGTTAGTGCGACGCAGTACTAAGACAATAAACACCATTTAGTTAATAAATTCAAAATCGTCTGTTGAAAATTCGTGTTACGAAGTATCCCTTTGTTCAACTTGAGCGCGTATTTATCTCTAAAGCGAATCTGTATAGTGTTTAGAAAAAGTTTAAAACGCGCTGAACTCATACCGTTTGACATGCATTCGTCATTCCTTGAACACTCTTGTTTTGAATAAAACTAGCTGCCGAAAAATTGCTTGCAACACGGGCTGTTTAGAAAATTTGATTTCAAAGGAATTCCTATTTTTCATTGAATTTATTAATTTTTTGTATTGTATAAATGATATCAAAGGTAATAATTTTTTGTCATTGACATACTTTTTAGTGCAATTGACTACTAGCGAAACTTGAGGACAGGGGCTCCATACCCGTGCTGAAACTATACATTTTGTGTGTACCATAAAGGTATTTTCACAAGGAATTTTTGGCTCAACCACGGCAGTTCCTTTGTCTCATTTTCAACTGATTTAGATTAGCAGAGCGTTCTGGCTTTTGACAAGAGCGGTTGGGGCGAAACGGGGTGAGACGGTCGGAACGACTTTGCTTTATTTGGTAGCTAGTTTAATATGGGTAATATAACAAGCATATATTATATACAGCTAAAAAATAGTAACATAATTATTTATGAAAGTGCTATAGCAGATTCGCTTGTCTTTTCCCCTTCAACAGATCAGATGGGACCTTTGGATTAGCCCATACTTGTCCTACTGCTGGGTACGATTCTTCTCTACTACTAAGAGTGTCTTAGTCCACTACGCTGACCTAGTGCGGGTTGGGAGACACACACGAAACCTAAGGAATGACAAAAGCACATTTAAAATTGCGCCTTAAACAAATGCCAATATTAAATAAGTTTATGTTAATAATTCCCAGAAAACAAGGGGAAAATTGCGCTCCAAGCCTTTGATATGATGACGTAAAGGCTTACTTAGAATAATTAGAAGAGCTCTTTGTAGGAGCAGACGGAGTTCTGCGATTCTATTTCTTTGTAAGATGCATTTATCAGAATAACGTGTACCGTTTGTAAGGAGTCTGTTTAATTGTGTCTTGGAAGTGACACAGGTGGCTGTGCGCCGCTTGTCGACGTTTCGTACTTCTAAACGTATGTGCGACAATTATGTTATTTACTACATATATACAGGGTGTATTCAGACCGTACACAGGACCGTAGACGTAAAAGTTACGGCAATTACAAACGCATTGGCGTTAAAAACATCCTGACAGTTTATTTTTAATTACCAAACACTTTTAATACCCATGGTTGGTAGGAAATGTTATTTTTATGTGGATTTTATTTTTTTTATAAGCATAAGTAATACCAGATTCAGTAATCACGGTTGTTTTACACCCTGTTTACGTATACTCAGCCTTAGTCGCCGTCCACTGAAAGACTTCCCTAACTATCCAACCATCCCGGTCTTGAGCAGTTCTCCTCCATCCGTTTCCCACCACCTTTCTCAAATTGTTTTGCCATCGTGCTGCAGGGCGTCTCACACTACATCTGCCTACATAAAGATTATAGGAATTTCTTATGTGTGTAATCCGCCGAATCCTAATAGGGCAGCGTGGTGAAGCACAAATCTCTTCAGGTATAGGAGTCCTGGCCCAGCAGTGCGATGTTTCGATGCTATTTTTATGTCAAGTCTCACTGTCTCTAAAAGTTCGCCTTAAACCAAAAGACCATAAATTACTATTTACCTCCTCTATTCTTGTTTTGTTCATTTTCTTTCCACAAAAAATTGTTAATATTATACACGAATAAATAACTTTACCCTGTCAAAATCAGCTCTTCCCGTCAAATAACTTTCATGGCTAAACGGCGAAACTAATTAAGATGTTCTTATAAAGATGAAAACTTCAGCTAGACTAGGTTTATGGCTTACTTAAACTAGTCCAAAGTAAATAGATACAAAAATACAGATTTTAATTAATGACGGATTCCTTTGTTATGTATGTTTTACCTATTTCCTGCATTCAAAGTAAATTTTCGCGTATAGTAATGATTTCCAAACATGTAATGTGGTTTGGCGCAGCGTTGGTCCCACGAGGTGAGCCTTGGCCCCCCGCCAGGCCCCTGATTGCGGCTCTCTCTGGGACCACATTCTAATTTGCTTCCGAAGCCAAATATCGTCGAATAAAACTTTAATCTTTGGCAAAGTATGGGCTGCGCGGAGGCCGTAATTTCTAAATTATCGTATATATTGGTCGTATGGCCTATTTGCATTTTCTTGGCGTCAAGTGTGCAGCCATTATCGTTTTTATTTTATTAACGTCTTTTGTTTTACTGGCACGGTGGTTTTATACAAGTTTACTCTGGACTTGAATAATGCTGTTGAAGCAAGAGCCATAACCTCTTCTTGTCTAACGATACTTACCGTATAATATGAGACATAAATGAAATCTATTAAAATAAGACCGAACCAACCTGAAAATTAACTGCCTTACTTGCATATGTATATTAGTTATATTTTTACGGTTCTCTCTCGTAGTCTTAATACCCACGACATAAGACTTGTATCTTAATATGAGATCAGAGTATTGATTGATTCCCCGTCTCGTGTTCCCTAACGTCACATTCCGATTAATAAGCAAGTTAAAGAATGTTTTAGCAGTAGTTAATTTAACATTTATAAGTAAGACTCTAAGACAATAATTTTTAAAGGGTGGTGAAATATCTTGCTAGTTTTTTCACGCCCATTTTATCCAATTTCTCCATCATATCTTTATTAATAGAATTAATTTGGTAGAGGAAACCCGTGCTCAGCAGTGGGCGTATAGGGGTTGATGAAGAAGAAGAAGATCTTTATTAATTAAAATAACTAATTTTCTCAGAATTATAAATATCAGGCCACACGGACGTTCAAGTGGGAAAAATAAATAGCTGTTCTTAGAATAGTTGTCTCCCCTCTGCGTGTCATACTTTATAGTAGTAGTACAATTGTGCCTTTGTTAGTGAAGTCTTTTGTGCGGCTGTGGGGGAACAACAGTATTGAAGAATCGGTGTCATTGCCAGCCTCTTGCTCACGCCGACGCAATACCGATACTTAGCGATTGCATTAGGAAAGTGCTTGCTTTTTTTATTGTTCTATTCATAATGCACTTAATATTATAGACACTTAAGGCTCTATAGTAGAGATGCATGTTTGGAATGAGTATTGGCGACCGCAGGTTCAAAATTCGTGAATTAAAACGTCTTTTAACGATAAAAATATCGTAAGGATCTCAAACATCATCGTCAGCTTGAATATGTCTCACTGCTAGACACGGCCTTTCAAGTAATGAGAAGGTTTAGGCCTCAGTCCATCACGCTGGCCTAAAGTAGGTAGAAGAACAACATATACATACATTTCTTAGAAACCTGAGAATTTGTTAAGATTTTTATCCTTCACCGCCAAAGCAGGTAATAATTAACTAAGATTATACCCATAACGCGCTCAAACCTTGAGGACATCCCTAAAGGTTCTTCATAATGAAATTATGACATTCATAGTCTGCCAATCAGCGCAGCTGCCAAACCAGTTGTAGATGAGACCCGTGTCTAGCAAGAAGTTTATAGATTGATATAGATAATGCATTTATCCGTATTAAGCTATATTCTAATGGAACGTAAAGTCAAATGTGCCTCTAAAGTCTAAACAATAAATAAACATAAATAAATTCCACACCATTTTAGCTCTCAAACTTTTGCAACCATTTCAACCCTAGCGGGTGTTTACGGATATAACTTATATTCACCACTCCTGGAAGAAATAAATAGTGTTTCAAATAAAATCTTTAAGTTATTAAATCTTCGTTCCGGATAAATGCAGCAGAACTTAACTCGAACTTAGTTCGTTTCGTTTTGCAATAACTTGAGGGTAAGTGCAACTTTAAAGTTATTCTCCACGTGGAAACATTTGCGTAGTATCGATAAGGATATTTTTTTTCTGTCCGATGCAGAAAGGTCGGAAGCATGAAGTTTTATAGGTAATTATTTAATATATTCACGTTAAGGTACTCTAAAAGAAAATACTGCATATGAGGCCTATAGAATCAAAACCAGCTAAACGCCAGTTGGAATCAAAGACAGTTAAATACAAATTTATTTAGTCTGTACTCAAATATTGTGGTATTTTTATAATTTAAAAGTCTGATTTTTAGTGGTATTCACATTCTTTATAAATCTCTTTTAAAATATAAAATATCATAGCCACCTAAACAAAGTTATCGATTTTTGTAGATTACTGAATATTTGACTCACTTGGATTTAGCTGCCTTTGATTTTATAGGCCTCATATATGAGATATATACTTAGAGAAATAATATGTCTTTAACTACAACAGGCGGTCGTATCGCTACCTGCGAATTTTTCGCGACTTCCTAGTACTGAAATTTGATGTTATTATGGCAGTTGTCCTCAAAACACATACATATGTACATATATATAAATAATATTGAAATTGGTATTCATAAATGGTTGCCTTATTGGTACAAGTGTGTCGCGCAATCTTTATATTAGATAATTATTTTTATGCTTCAAAGAAGGTCTCGACGTGAATTATCTGCTGGCGTCACCATATTTTTTAAGGAATTTCTCAACTGCATTTTGGGGCCTAGAACGGTAATAGACAAATGGCAATAGGTTTGTCCAGGGCTTCCCAAACTTATTTACAATATGACGCCTTATAGAATAGTTATTTTTCTTGCGATGCACCCCCCCCCCCCCCCCCTCCCCATCATCACAACTACCTACTTTACTGGAAATAAAAACAGCAGTAGTCAGCGTAATATGAGGTTATCAGAAAAATACGGACAGCGAATGTTTGCCGATCGCCTCGCGACGCCCCCAGGATGTTGCCGCGACGCCCCAGGGCGTCGCGACGCACGTTTGGGAAGCCCTGGGTTTGCCAATAGGCAGCATCGGCGACCAGCGAATGTGTGCGAACAAATATTTATGTAGATAATCGTAGATGAATTACTATGTTTTCCATACCAGTGGCATTACTTCCAAAAAGCGTTACTCGTTAATTTAATATCTAGTTTATTAATGGTCACTGTGTAATTAGGATATTTACATGTAAAATTGCTTTAGATAAATAATGATTTAAAACTTAAACAGGCAAGCTGAGCGTTTGGTTTCTATGGAAGTATCACCACTGTGTCAAACAAGTGCTTGCAGCATAACGTGGTACCAAAATATCCTGATATAATTTAGTTGGAATTATAAAATTATGTTCTTTGTTACAGGGAGAACGTATGTATTACAGCGTGATGTATGGGAAAATTCTAAATATTGGAGATTGTTTTCGGGAGTTCACCTACATGCCGATAGTATGTGAGTCAGAAGTATTCTCATAAGAATACTAAGGCTGTGCGGCTATTGCGCTCTTTAAGTATATATAATTTTAGTCTTGCCCCCGACTTCCTCGTCGTAGAGTGTATGCAATCGGGACAACTCGGGTTCGCTTCCAGACTCAGGCTAATTGGATTTTCTATCAGCAGTTTTTTATCAGCATTGAGTCTGGAGTCGTGCTCGACATAATATAATCAGCCGATGTGCGTCCCACTGTTGGGCTTCAGCTTCCTTCACAACTAAGAGGATTTGGGCCTTAGTCCACAATGCGGGACTAATTGCGGGGTGGTGGACATTATGACCATCTAAAAATCGCTTGCGCGACTTAGGTGTAAACCTTTGTTTAATACACCTTCGGAAATACAGTTTTTATTAGATATGGTCTCTCCCAACAAAGCGAAGAACATATTCATGTAAGCGTGATTACTGCGACTTTAGCGGCAGATGTTATTTCGTGTGTCACTTTTAGGCACGCACCAGAAAGTACTTCTGATATGCTAATCATTCGATTGAGGTCTCTTAGACGTAGTACCTTTTGTAGCCTATAAGAGATCTGTCTCTTATAGAGTTGAGTCTAGGATAGAAAAAGTTGTGAAATTCTAAAAATGAAGATCATTTGGATCTGATGAAGAATTCTAAGAAGAGCATTCCTCAGTAGACAGGTAAGAAACCCATTCCAATTGTACAAGTTCTATTAATTATTAAGTACGGCAGTGTTAGTGTTTGGTACCAAAGCTGCGTGTACGTAATTCATCTACTAAAAACCTTTTCTGTAGTTTATTATTATTTATTATGGATAAAACTTCGGGACAAGCAAAAGCGAGCGAAGGGATTTCCTTATAAGCATTTGTGTGGGGGAATATTACGGAATTCATTTTTTTTGATTCATTCTAGATTTTTAGAATTTCATTTCATTCATTCTAGAGACGTCTAAATCTATTCTCTGATTCTATTTGAATCTGTTTAAATGCTGGCGATACTTGATTTCTTGTATAATTTAATAAATAACATCTGCTATACTAAACATATTTTATTCTTTTTCAAAGGGACCTAAGGAGGCTTTCACATTTAAAAATATTTTTCATTCGAAGTGGGAGCTCATAGCGTTCGACAGAATTCTTTCGTTATACTTTAAAATATGTTTATTCCATTACCATAAATATGGATTAGGATCTCACACATACTTACATTCACAGACACTCAAACCATTCAATTAAAGATGAGGAAGTGTTAGTTTTTTCTCCACCTCGTTGCGATAAGTGTAACTTAAAGAACTTTGAGAGTTCATGAAGTCTACAGCTTTCCATAAGAATGCAGTTTTTAGTGGAATAAAATCAGATATGTGTGGACTGTGGTTTGTTAGAAATGCATTCACTTACATTCCAGGGTGAGCAGAGCCGTACTTCTAGTTTTGGCTTCAATGTTTTTCAAAGATTTTAGAAGTCTGCGATAACAATCTGTCACTTTAGGACACCAGTCTCTCACGATCGACACGATCTGGTATTCTAAAGCTTTTGAACCCACACCCGCTAGCTCTGTTCAACAAGTCAGAAAGAAAATTATAGACCAAAAACCTAAAAAAAATAAGAAATCAAACCCTGATTTCCATTTACTAACCACAGCAGTCCAATAAAATCAATTTGAAAAGTTCAAACGTATCATTAGCACACAAAGCGAACTCAATAACGCATACATGAATTGTTAAAGAACCACCTAGTTGGATCGTTGGGACCGCCGCCCACACCCCGTAGTACCGCCGCGCCTATGCAAATCCCCGTCCGGTCGGCTTCCACGCGTCGCAACAACCGGCCGACTTAAACTTTCCACCGATAAGACCGCCATCCCTACTGTCAACTGTGCACGCGTCATTGGCGGTGTAAAAGTTTGTCGGGCGGACTTAAGGGGGCCGGTGTGGGTGATTTCCGTTGCATGCGCCCAGTTGTTGGTACAAAGACTTAACAGAATGACTGAACAGTTGTTTGTGTGCAGGTTTAATCGGTATTGAAGGGAAATATTGACCGTAGCAAGGAGTTTTGAAGTTGGCGGTGATTGTAATATATTGAGTGTGCCGTACAAATTGACGTCATAAGTTGAGGGGTGGTGAACGTGTAGCCAGCGTGGTAGATCAAGGCCTACACCCTCTCAGTTTTAGAGGAGGCCCGTATCCAGCAGAGGGACTTATGTTGAATGATGATGACCCAATTCTCCACAATATATTCGTGTATTTTGTGAGTCTGGTTAAATGCTCCGGGATGATGATGATAAATAAAAAAAAAAGCGAGTCTACTGAGATTTGTTGGGTACTTCTATACGCAGAGGAGAGACCCCACTGCCCACCCATTTGAGAATCCAGCTTGATAGTGTGTTTATGTAATGTTTTGGCAATAAATTCACACGGCACATAATCCGATTACCTACCGCTCATTTACCGCCCGCAAGCCGGATTAAGTGCAAATGGATCGTATTTTAAAAAGTTCATGCCATTTTCTACGTATTTTAAAGTCGAATATTACATTAAGTTAACTTTGGGTATACTTGTACGGTATATGGGGGAAAGCAGGTATAGATTTTTGCTGAGAAACCTAGTGATATAAATAAATCCACCTGGAAGAATGGCGTCCCTCAACAGTGCGGTTCTATCGATGTTTCCTTGCTCGCACAACATCTTTGTGGAATCCGCTTGCCTCTGCGGTATTTGTAAACAGATATGTATTGGGGACCTTTAAGAAAAGAGGCTATATTTCCTTCAAAGACCGACAACGCATCGATAATTCTTCCGCTTTTGTGGGTGTCCATGGGCGGTGTTGACCACTTAACAACAGGATGCTCAATGGATCGGTGGCCTTACCCATAAAAAAATGATGAACAGGTCAGTGTCATGTGGTGAGATCTCTTGAATAAATACCATATTACGCTTCTAGTAGATAGTGTATGCAAATTTTGATAATAGATGGTTGAGCAATTAGGTTACGCAAGTGTAAGAAACAGTTTTGTATTTTATGCGTACGCCGACCTGTATTAGTGTGGTGGACTAGGACCGCTACTCGGTTTTAAAGGAGGGCCGTACCTAGCAGTGTGACGTAAAAGGACTGATAATGATGATAATTTTAGTATTTATATCAACCTTTATAAATTCTACCACTGGGCTCAGACTTACGCTACCACTGAGAGAAGACGTAAGTCCAACACCCTGGTGTAGTGAGAAAGGGTGGACTTCAAGTATAGAAAATATAAGTCTTTACGACGTTGTTCTAAGGCTATATTATGAATTATCATCGAACAGTCAGTGTGTATGCCTCGGTTTTGAACGCGCAGCCATCGAGATTTGGTTTCGATCATGTGACGAATTAAGAGGCAACCTTAAGTATATCATTAACCATTCAATAACTCTTTATCTGCACGAGTTTCTATAGCTAATAAAAATGCATTTGCAAAACTATTATGAATTCAATCTTCATCAATGTTCAAGCATGCACTAGTTACAAATCTCTGGAATATAAACCATACAATGTATTGTTCTGTTTGCAACAGACGTTGGAACCGAACGAAATATTAATTAATTCCGCGATACAACCCAGGCAGAGCGAACCACAAATTGTGCTGGTTTCTAGGAAGGATATTTGTTGCGAATACATGCGATTATTAGTTTTAAATTCTAAGAAACAAGCGATTTTCTCTTGTTATACTTTCCTAGCAGTTACACGCGCTGTCTTATGCATATCCCAAGTCGATATTAAAAACGTATTTAAAGATATAAATGTTATATCACCATGCAGGCGCAAAATCAGTGCCGTATTTACATTTGAAACCCGTAGGCTATCCAAATTGTTCGCTCCATCAAACTATTTCTATAAAAACAATAACAAAATTGATGCAAATTAGTCACCCCCAAAAATCTGCCGTCTTGGGCTCCACCTGTTCATCTTATTGGTACATCCACAAGACCTCAGCGAGGTTATAATTTCCTGCGATTTCTTGATATAGGATTCAGGATCCTGGATACTTGTCAATACCTATTATCACAAGAGGCATTTAGGTTTTACAAGGACCAGAATCAGATATATAAAGATCACACTAGCCTTATGTTCGTTGTTGGAGTCAAACCCAATCTTACGTATTTAGGACTTGCCCTTACCAACTACGGCACGGAGGCAATTTGATCTGTGTGTTTTTTGTTTGCCATCTTCAAAGACATCTTCTTCTTCTTCATCAACCCATATTCGCCCACTGCTGAGCACGGGTCTCCTCTACCATTGAGAGGGTTTAGGCCATAGTCCACCACGCTGGCCTAGTGCGGGTTGGCGGACTACACACCTAAGAAATTCCTAAGAACTCTTAGGTGTGCAGGTTTTATCACGATGTTTTCCTTCACCGTTAAAGCAAGTGATAATTCAATGTGAATACACACATAACTTCGAAAAGTCAGAGGTGTGTGCCTGGGGTTCAAACCCGCGACCGTCGAGATTCTCGACCGCGCGCCCAAACCTCGAGGCCATCACTGCTTTTTTTTTTTTTAAGACATGGTCATTGTTAAATCACTTCGTTTAATGTTTCTGGTCTTGATATTAATTCAAGAGTTTATGATGTATGACTTAATTAAACATACAGTTTTAGAGAGCCTTTATATTAATCCATAGGATTGGTAGTAAAGATTCTCTCAAAAAGGAAGTGTGTTTTTCATAAATTATGTAAGTAGGGCTTCAACTTCTTATGAATAGTTCTGAGACTTATACTACTAATAATATTGAATAAGCTATTTCTAATACCTAACCAGTGATATTTGAATAAGACCTAGATTTTTTCTTACAACCATATCCATGGCAATACCAGTATTTAGCATTACTTGGAATTGAGATTACTCAGTTGTAATTACCGCAAAGCAAAAGTTAAATGCTCTAGAATATTCGATTTATATAAATCTAAGCTTAGTTCCTAGAGGTGCAATGCTTCGATGCTACGTGCCATACCCGCAAATTTGGTTAGACAATTTGTCGGGCTTAATTAAATTTCCTTATTTACAATATGTGTCGACGAGGGCTGATGGCTTCCAAATTTCTAATGGATCACAATGTGGAAAGTGCTGGGAATTGAATTATGTACTTTACCATCGCTTCGATGTTGCACCTGAGAATGTAAAAACATGAGTAGGGCCTGTAGAAAAGGATACGCAGTCTGCTTGGACTGGTATCATCAGCATGGGCTTATATGGCATACGTCCCACTGCTGGGCACGGGCCTCCTCTACCATTGAGAGGGCTCCTACCTCAATCCACCAGGCTGGCCTGTATTTGTTGTTACGGTTTCATTATAGGATGCTAATAATTCTGGCTTTTGAAGTTACTTTCGCCCTACTATTAATATCCAACCTAACCAACAAAAGACCACGACAACTGTTGTAAATTGAATATTAATTAATTAATTTAAGCTTAATAAGTCTATAATTATAAAGGTGGACTTAATGTCTAAGGCATTCGCACTCAAACCTTGGGTAATGCAGAGACCATACACACAAGATATTAAAAGCAAACAATTCCCACAGTAGTAAGAGACAACCTGAGACGACTGAATCAATCAGCTAAGTGGCCTTCGTGGAGCGGAACAAAATAACAGTATAACAGTACCTTAGCCTGTTAGGTCCCGGTGCACGAGAAGGCTTAAGACGTAAGTGCAAGAGGCAACCTGGGGAGCAAAGGCCAATTTACCAGTCAGATCCTATCAGACCGTAATGGAAACGGAAAATGTAGTTTCTGAACTGAAAACTGTGGTGTTGGAAATTGATCATTATTTCGTAACGCCATATTTATTTATTTCGTCTTTCTTTTAAAAAGAAATGGAGATACTAATTTACTGTCTTAATATGAATTACATTTATTAGTTTGGACGTGAAAAGGTAGATGATTGTGGCTCTCAGAACTCAGAACAGCTAAATAAGATTAGAAAGTAAATAGGCAGAAGTTTGTGTACCCAGTGTCGTCGCTTGACTGTCACCTACTTCATCCTTTGCGAATACACAAGATAAGAAAATCAGGGGCATGTAGTCCGCCAAAAACCCTCTCAGTTGTAGAGGAGACCCGTGCCCTGTAGTAAGTCGTACGTGGGTTGATGATGATGCCACCTAACATCCCATTGCTGGGCACAAACCTATCCTAATCGATAAACAGACGGTACACAAAGAATATTTAATGAAATGATTCCATAAAATTGTCTGATATCTGATTGAGAGTAAATACAAAATAAAACGGTCGTAGATAAGTTCTCATATAATCTGCGACGTAAATACTTTTATTTATAACATTAAAAGAATCCTCGTGCCATTTCAATCAAATATGCATAAGATATAATATCATATCTACAACGCAGCGGCTTTCCTCTTTGAAAATTATTCTGCTAAAGGAATATTTCTATCAGAAATTCATCTGCAGTTGCCGCTTCAAAGAAGTGCTACTTCAACAAGATTAATTCCGAATAGATCACTTCAAGGAGATGCTTCAATTGCATTTATTGAATGATATTTCAGTATTCTCTCATTTCTGTTGACTCTTAGATGTCTAATATTTGTGTTTTTTCCATGAGTGGTGGCAAGTAAAATGATCTACAATATCGAACCTAGCTTCATTAATGTGCTTATTCGTTGATGTTAAACGTTTCAATAATGTTAAGTTTTTAACCGGCAAGGCAAAGAGACTACGTACATTTTCTCCAGAGTCAGCGTTTGGCGTTGATATTTTTGTGTAAGGCGTACAGAACCGTTAATACTGAGGCTTTACCTGTTCTTGCGGGTGTGCTTCCAGTCGACCTGGAAGTACAGCGTCGCGCCGCGTTATATTTTGCTGACAGGCAAAGTATTGATAGAGATTTCCTTCCATCGCGCGACTTTTCAAAAATAACTCGATTATTTAAACCATACGCCGAGACTTACTCGGAATTAATAGAAAAATGGCAAAACCGATGGAAGCTGTCTGTAAAGGGCCGTCATCTTTATCAATATTTTCCTTCGGTTAGCGATCGCTTGGCAAAAACTTGGCTTGAGATTGATCATTACGTGTTGCAATTTCTAACGGGACACGGCAATTTTCGTAGCAAATTATTCTCATTTAGGTTGGTTGATTCTCCTATGTACCAATGCTCAACACATGATTGCGAATATGAACAGTCCGCACATCCATATCCTTTGGGAGTGCAATCTTTGGTCGGATGAGCGTAACAGTATGCTCAATAGTATGCAAGTAACGTCTGGTGTAGTTTATTATACAGACCTCGTTGAATCTAAGAGGAAATTCCGTGCCTTTCAGCGATTTTGCCATGCCTATTATTGGAAGTCTGTATAACAGTTCACACGTTAGGTCCAATTTAAGCAATAGTTATTAATCCGTGGTGCGTCAATTGCGTCTAATTTTTTAGTAATTGTAATTGTCTTTCTTTATGTGAGGTTAAACCTCATAGCTCAATATTTTGTCACTCGCTTTGCTGTGGAGGGAAGTGGACAACTCTTTGTTTTCCAACTCCTCCTTTACATTGCTTTTCTGATTAACTTCGTTGCGGGATTGTGACAATTTAGGTCCCCTTAGGTTCGCTGAGCTTCATTGCTCGGCGCCAATACTGTGCGTGCCGCTGTTGATCAGGATCAACAGTAGTACAGGAGTTGCAGTGGCGGGTGTGTGGTGGGATAGGGCCAACAGACTCGTTATTATCCGAAATGTGAAACATTGGGCAAAACATGAGTTTAGAAATAACCATACAGACGTGTGAGTGTCTTTGATAATTTTCTGGATTAGCCACGATTATTACACGATTTAAGCGTGATATATAGATATGTATGCTAAGTATATGTACTACAATTTTTCATTCGTCATATTCATATTTTAAAAAACGACTTTTTGTGAGCTTGCGATGCGTTTTCCCTTTACGAAATTAAAAAGCAAAATATGGCAATAATTTTCCTTTTAATTTTCAGTTTTTCAACGAACGCCAAACGAAAACTACGCAACCGATCAAAAAACTTTTTTTACTGATTGGTAGCTGAATTGCCAACTATCAAATAACAAAATGTGTTTTACACTTGGACTACGCCAGCAAACCTAAAAATTCAACAGAAGCCATCTATGAGTAAAATCCGCAATTACTTAGTTGCCGACCCAATAGATCCGAGAGTATCAATTTATTTATAGCCCTAATTAGAACCAGCACGAAAGTATTAGCGTAGGTTGGATGAAAAAATGGTTAAGAGGAACGAGAATTCTAATTATAAATAACTCAACATGCTTATCTATAATTTATAAGAAAAATCGTTTCCGAGAACTATCAATAATTAAATTATAATAATTTTTATGATAAAACCAGTTGCGATAAAAAATTGTTTGTTAAGTTGAACGCGCTAAGCTCAGTAAGTACTAGTTTGAATTGAAAAAAAAAATGTGTTAAATAGTCCGTTTTTTGGAAGTCTATCGAGCAAAGTATAGTTCGTAAGAAATTTTGCCTAAAGTCAAAGTCAAATCTCCTTTATTCAAATATACTTTTACAAGCTCTTTTGAATCGTCATTTTTTAATGCTATTTTTTTTAAACTAGTGCCGCTTCGAAACATGTTATCGCTGTGGAGAAGAATGTGACTTGAGAAAATAACGAAATTCATCACCAAGAGAGATTATATACCAACATGTTACGATTATACCTATATAAGGAATTTCTTAGGAGTGAAGTCCGCCAAACCGCAATAAGCCAGCGTAGTGGATTAGGGTCTAAATCCTCTCAGTTGTAGAGGAGTGAGCCCTGTAGTAGGAAATATGGACTGATCATAAGGAGTAATCGATGGGTGTAGGTAAATAACAATAATTAATGCTCCACTACCATCACACTGCATTAGACATTCATTAAGCTCGCAGAGAAATTAACACGTTTCGCTCGAAAATTATTAATTTTCATTATAATCAAATATCATTCCAATTTGATAAGCGAATATCAATGAGTTATCGTGAAATTCGGTGCATTAATGCAGCCCTCTCGTTAATTAATTCACCTGTTAATTAGAACCGTTGGTTAGGGTTCGTTCCGCGGTCGAAACTCATCTCGCGGTTTCATATCAGTTGTCTCTCAAACGTGGCGGATTAATGCGTTATTAACCTCTATTGTTTCAAAAGGTATTTAGATTATATACTGTTAGAAATATAATTAAAAGGATGTGAACGAGAGTAATTTTATCAAGAGACTCGCGTAAATACATTCAGGCCGAAAAAAGAACAAGATGATCTGTCATTTTTCCCGCGCTTGTCATATAGCCGCCAGCGCAGTGTTGCCACAGCCGACAGCGCAGTGTTGCCACCCACACCAACTTATTCCTAATACTGTATATTATATAATATTTAACATAGTATAGTGATGTTGTTGATGGTCTGGTCTCGCGGTGTGTGCCGCTCGAATCAGAGGCACGGGTTTGATTATCGGAAGGGGAATGTAATTAGGTTTTTCTATTTCAAAATTGTTAGTAGTAAGAAGAATGAATATGGCCTTGAAACGGTAATAGGTTTTCGCAATGAGACAAGAGAGTTTATGTCTTTAATGTTTGTGACTAAATACCTTTGTACGTCCCACTACTGAGCGCGCGACTCTTGTGCACACAAGATCGGGTAGTAACTAGCAGTGGCACTTCTATAGAAGCCCAATAGCGTAACACAGGGGTTCCCAAACTTATTTACACTATGACGCCCTACAGATTATTATTTTTCTTGCGACGCATTCCCCCCCCACCCATCATCAAAACTACCTACTTTATTGGAAATAAAAACAGCAGTAGTTAGCGTAATATGAGGTTATCAGAAAAATACGGACAGCGAATGTTTGCCGATCGCCTCGCGACGCCCCTCGGATGTTGCCGCAACGCCCCAGGGCGTCGCGACGCACAGTTTGGGAAGCCCTGGCGTAACACATTAATTGTGCACTATCTAGTTCAAATACCTTGAACATGGCAGAGTGCATAATCTATTTGCTCAGTTTGGTTGCTGCGTACCACTTTTCTCCAATTCGAAGTACCTAGAAACAATTTAAGCTGATTTCTAAGCTGCTTAAAGGTTCAAAACCATTCAAATAATTTTCCTAGAGGGCTTGTTTGCAACAAAGCAGAATCAATAACTACTATTGAAGGGGTATCGAAAATAAATAATGAAGCCCGTCTTCAAAACCTGCGTCTATCTTTGCATTCATGATTTGCTTACTGTAATTGGGTGAATAATATATTTTATTTTATACGGGCAACCACAACCAAAATCTATACTACTATCGAAAATAAATAACAAATTTTGACTTCAAATGATTTGGCTACACTGTTCTAAATTTTTTCTTATTAATACTAGTACATCAAATTAGACATCTTAATTCAGTCATCATCATCATCAGCCTATCGCCGTCCACTGCTGAACGTAGGCCTCCCCCAGAAAGCGCCAACCATCCCGGTCTTGAGCAGCCCTCATCCATCCGTTACCCGCCACCTTTCTCAAGTCGTCGGACCATTAATTCAGTGTTGTTATGAAATCAACAATAAGATTTATTGATACGAAACCGTAGTTAAAAATCAATTATGACAAAGGTAAACATCCTTATGAAACCTGCAAACCTTAAAGTTCTAAGAATTTCTTATTTGCGTACTCGAACCCGCACTAGGTCAGTGGACTAACGCTTGGCCTCAGTAATACTGGCGCGTCCAACAGTGACGTAGGTTTATATAACAGTATAACATTATGACTGACCTTATGATAAGTTGTTAATATAGTAGAAGTGTAGGTATGTGTATTTATAATAAGTTTTCATATTAGTATAAGTATGTACAAGGTATGATGGGATTGAAATATCCTTGTTGTATAAAAATCCCTAAATAAATAAATATAAAAAAGACATTATGACTGACCATAGTGAATAAATAGAAGTCTATGGCCGGCGTCCAACACTATGACATAGGTTGATATAACAGTATAACATTATGACTGACCATAGTAATTAATATACTAGCTAATACTATAAGCAGTGACGGCCTCGAGGTTTAGGTTCGCGGTCGAGAATCTCGGCGGTCGCGGGTTCGAACCCCAGGCACACACCTCTGACTTTTCGAAGTTATGTGTGTATTCAAATTGAATTGTCACTTGCTTTAACGGTGAAGGAAAACATCGTGATGAAACCTGCACACCTAAAAGTTCTTAGGAATTTCTTAGGTGTGTAGTCCGCCAACCCGCACTAGGCCAGCATGGTGGACTATGGCCTAAACCCTCTCAATGGTAGAGGAGACCCGTGCTCAGCAGTGGGCGAATATGGGTTGATGAAGAAGAAGAAGATAGTAATTAAACATAAGTCTATCTATGTGCAATCTTAACCCTGTCTATGGTAGAGGAGACCCGTGACGAGCAGTGAGACGTGTATATTCTGATATAACAGTAAAACATTATGACTGACCATAGTGCATAGCAAAAGTCTATCTATGTACAACCTTAACCTTTTCAATGGTAGAGGAGACCAGTGCCCAGCAGCGTGACGTATATGGGTTGATGATGATCTTTGTACAACTTTCTTAATACCTGATTAGGCGAGGTCTTTTCGTATACAAAAGGATGCCAAAAGACAGAAGGCCCGCGAACTTGCGTCCCCGTATTACGCAAGCGATGTGCGTATTGAGCCGGGGGGAGGTTGGGCAGAGGGGGGTAGGGGAGGAGGGGTAACAACGGCGAAGCATCGACCGCCTTCAGTGCCGAAATGTCGAAACCCGCCCGTGCCACTTGGAGTTTTTGTTCACTCCTGTCTGGTAATAGAAACTCTATGGTATGATATTTAGAAGTAAAAAGGTTTAGTAATGTCTGGCTGGAAAGGTATTTACGATAAAAAAAAAAGATGTTAAGTTAAGGGAGATTTATCGAAAATGTTATGATTTGAACTATTTTTAGCGTATTGGATTCTTCGATGGTACTCCCTTTATTTTTGTTTTGTATTGAATATCACAACATTAAAGATATACTGAGATTGTTTTCCTGATAAGACACGTAAATGTTATAACAATTATGTAATTACCCTGTCAGTTATGAGATTAGGGAATAGAGAGAAAGAAAAACTGTTTAATTTAACATGCTTGCATAGATACAACCAAACCCTTTACTACTTAACTAATTAACTGAACTTGACCCTAAAATTTAGATTTAATATTCAGTCCATATTATACTATTTTTACTACATTTAAAAACAGCTAACAATTTATAAAAATCTACACCAAAATAATTAAATATCGATAACCTAGTCTTTTAGCACGAATGGTATATGTTTTACTATAACTTTTGATTTTTAATAATGTATTCTTGTAGTAGTTATCACGAATTACACCCTCACAATAGGCTGTTTAAAATCGATCCACATTTTGGCGGCCGCACGAAGCTTAGTCCGGATTAGCGCGAACCTCACCCCGTGCTGAGAAAGGCACATCTTCCATTTCATTCACTCACCCCATTTCAAACATGAATGATCGAATGACCTACTCCGTTCCTTTTATCAACAACATATGACAGTGATACAGACCCGCATAGAATCCCGAATCAATTCGATTGTTGTCAAGGTCCTTTTTCACGTACATTGCTTATTCTAATTTGAATAGATGATGGGACTAATGAAATTAAGCTGCAATGTATTGTACAGGGTGTAAACTGATCGTAAGAAAATCTGGAATAGTTAGTAGTTACGGTGATAACGAATACATTAACAAAAAAAATTACATTTTCCTAATACGTAAAATGTTATTTCAAAATGTAATAATGATTCATAATGTGAGCAGACGTATAGAACTGGCCATGCTTGAAAACTAATGTAGGTAATTATGACGATTAGGCAAATGTGCTTTTTTTACTATTGATATATTTTTTCGCTGTTTTGCCACAGTTTTGATTGCTGCTCCCCTATTGATCATAGGATGATGATATTACGTGATAGCAATTTAGGTTTCTAACTAAAAACATCAGAGCTTTATTATATTTATAGTTTAATACTAAGGACAAGTATTACCATATTGCGTACACAATTTGGCAGGGCATCGGGAAATATTGGATGAATTTCGAACACATGTACCGACAAATTGCGGTGCGCGATCTATTTAAACTTCGCCAAGTTAATTTCACCATTTATTCGCCAATTATCTGGTCTTTGTTTCAAACCCGCCATTCTGCGTTAATTCGAAGCTGTGGTTACTATAGTTTTAACCGCGTATTACTAAAGTTATTAAATTACGAACTCGTACGGGAATAATGTTGGCGTATAGTTTATATACCACATCCAACCAAACATGTCTAACCGATCCAGAACTAAGATCTTGATTTTGGTTCCAAGATGCTAGAGGAACTTAAAAGACATTTGAGCCAACCAGGCCAATCATTGGAACAATTGTTTGTTAACAATACAAACATTCGAGTAGAGATATAAAATGACTTCTCGTTTCACAATATGCCACTCCATCTAACCAACTCCGCTAAGTCTTGGTTGTAACTATTTATTGTAGGTTGTAGATATTTTCATTTACATTTCGAATTGCTTTTGTTATATAAACATTCAAAGACTACATAATTATTTGTAATTTGTTAAGGCCAGCTGGACCATTCTTTTCTATTTTAGTACCGCAAGTACTAAGATGCAAGACATAATACCATCAAAGTCGATACAGAGTTCTTGAATTGAATCTTCGTCGTACCGCTCAGCACATGGTATGCAGAACTAACTCAATAATTGGTGCAAAGGCTCGCGATCTAATGCAATATTGCGAGTAAAACGTTACTTAGCTCTGCAAATTGCTTAATCTCGTTCCAGCGACGCGTTCATGCTAGAGGATTTATTAAAGTTATTAATGGAAATAGTTTATATTCTATTAGGTCGGCAACCAAGTAAATTGCAGATTTTACCTATAGATGGCTTCAGTTGAATTTTTAGGTTTGCTGGCGTAGTCCAAGTGTAAAACACATTTTGTTATTTGATAGTTGGCAATTCAGCTATCAAAAAAAAAGTTTTTTGATCGGTTGCATAGTTTTCGTTTGGTGTTCGTTGAAAAATAGAAAATCAAAAGGAATAATATCGTCATATTTTACTTTTTTTCGCAAAGGGAAAACGCATCGCAAGCTTAAGCCATCTATGAGTGAAATCCGCAATTACTTAGTTGCCGACCTAATACACCGGAAAATGTTATCGAAATCCGTATGACAACCGCCGTGGCCTAGTTGGCTGGATACCAGCGCCCGATTTGACCCCACACTAGGACTATTAGGGGATGGAAGAAATTAGATTTTTTACGTACATTTCACGCCTATATTACCCACAGTTCACCAATTTTGTTTTAGTCTCACTTATAAGTGGGCCTAATACTGTTTTCCGGGCACAATTTAGACTCTATACTGCTATTGAGAATTTACTAATGGAAACACACGGCAATTGAACCTGGAACATTTAAATTGCACGATTCCTGTGCAGCGAGCACACGAAGGAGACAGAATGAGATTTTTTAAAGATAAATTACTCGTATCTCAGCTAATACAATAATGCTCTAAATGCAAAATTTGTCAGACAAAATCACTGAATTTTGAACTTTAGATATCTTCTTAGATTTTTCCTTTTTAAGTAAGTATCTTTTTACCTTATAACAATAGTAGCTTCCTCAGGGATTTTATACTTCATGACTTTTTAACAAAATTCTCACCTGCAAAGCAAAGGTGCAGAAAACTTTACTGCCGGTGAGCAATTCCTGTTTCTTATCTACTGGTTGGGGAAAAAGAAAGGAGGAAGAACGTGGTCGTACTCTCCACAGTTTCTTGGAGCAGCAAAGAAATGAATTTGCGATCCATGGTCCAATCTTGTGCAGTTGTGACCACAAAGACTGGCCAGAGATAGTATGCCAATAAAAAAAGCAGTTTAAAGCGATCCTATAGAACAAACGAAGATTTCATCAATCCCGTTTGTGATATGGAATAATTTGAAGCGTTGATACTCACAACACGAGAATCCAATATACGTCCGCAAATACCGATACGGCTTGTGTAAATTCGTACATCCAAAATTGGAAATCGAAATAGGCTTGTACCGCCAGTAACTGATTGTAAAACATAACACTTGAAGAAGTATATATAAAGGCTATTTATATCAGGGAAACACAGAATTCCTCCTTAACGTCTACCTTCATGGTTTTATATCCCCGAATCCTAAGTTAGATCAGTGTGAGGTTACGTCATTGTCCATCACAGTAGCTGAGTGTCGAAGAAGAGATTAAGTAAGCGTCAAATAAGAAAACATCTTTCGACGAGAAGAAAAGTATTTATTTAAAATGTTTTTCTGCGCAGTGCGTGACAATTTGTTGAGAATTAACACATAACTTCGAACACTTATGAATGAATCAAGCACCGTAGTTTTCTGATACTACTAATGAATACAATTTCATCAGCCCAGGCTTACTTCACAGGTTTTGCCGTAAAACTGTCATTAACAAATGATGATTACTTATAAAAAATGAAGATAGAGTAATCTTTAAACATACACTCAAACTTAACATCTGAATGACCAAGATATCGTAAGATCTACAAAACATCCCATTTGTATTATATCCGCCTGTGAACAAAAATGAAAAAATACATGAACATCTAACGTCACTCTATTTACAAGCACTTCCAATATATTTTCGGAGCATTAAAAGCGCACAGCATCCCGCTTCGGCCAGCATCTTACATCAGATCGTCTGCCAATCATATTAACATCTCAAAATTTTCTCATACATCATTCTTGAAACCCGTCGAATAAATATTATCCATAAATAGCGAATTTACGTCGCGCTTACTTGAGGTTGACGTTCTCGTGTCTCACGATATTTTATGACGTCACTTATTCTTCTTCGTGTTAAAATTATATAGAGAAAAAAAATAATAGGCGGTGTTATCGCAAGGCAATATCTTCCGGAAAACCTTTAGATGGCTAATTATCCATATAAAGACACCCGCTAGGGTAGGGAGCTATAGAGCGCCAAGTGCCACGGTCCAAACACACCTCTTTCGCTTCCTCCACTGACATTATCCTCTTCATGCATGCACGTCGGCTTCGAAGACTCTTAAATTACCCTGATTATTTTTATTAATAGAGGAGAAGGAATAATAAAGAAGTAGCATTTATTAATTCAGAAACTGATATAATTGTGACTTCTGTTTATCATACGTACACGCAGCTTTGATACCAAAGTTATTGCTGGGTTGATATAAATAACATTCTCATGGTACGATTTCATGTTCTTTGTTCCAGGATGTGCACATATATTGCACCGAGGCGCTGTGTGACACGGCGTGCTTCAGATGTTTAAATCAGTGACGGTCCTTCCATGGAAACCCAATTTACTTCCTTGTATGTCAAATTTGTTTTGTTAAAAAATATAAGATTATTAATCGGGATTTTATAAGGCTAGCTGGGTTTTTGTTCTTCTAAGGAAGTACCGCAACTGTTTTAAAGGTCATTTGCAAAGGCGAAAGATCGAAGCAAAGCGAATATATTATTTGCGAAGCGAATACACACAGCGAAGTATAGTCTACCGATTGCAATGACGACACAATGGGAAAGTCTATCAAAACAATAATCTCTCCATAATACCACAAGCCGCATTATACCTAATACGGGGGTATTTTACAATGGCCTAAAACAAAACTCTGAGGGCCTAGCGGTGCAATTGGCTCGATACCAGCTTGTAAAACCAGAGGCCGTGGGTTCGATCCCCGCACCGAGAGAAATGTGAGAGGCTGGGTGTTTGGGACACCGAAAAAATTCTCGTTAGTTCATTTACAATTTAAAGATAATTTATTTGATGATGATGATTTAAGAAGGTCCCAACCCAGTTCCCATGTGTCGTTATTGTTATCTTTTTTAACATTAGAACACCAGAGTCTATCACAACGAATGGTGGAATAAAGTGTAAAAGTGGTGTGGTATTTGTATATCGATACTTAACTGAACTGCAATAGGTTCAAAAGTATCCATTACCTGATGAGTAAGAACAAAACCAATATAAAGGTTCTTGAATGGAGGCCGAGAACCGCTGTTGATGATGAAGAACAAAACGATACCACACCATCGTCTGGGAATGATGATAGTTCTTGATTCTTCTGAAAAGAAATCTGTTCAGAATCCACCAGCTGTGCGAAATGAAGCATGTCTTTCATTCAGTAGTCAGGTAAGTGAAACCCCTTGCTGTGCACAGGCTAGATTTGGTATCAAAGTTGCTTGTACAATAATTATCTAATAAATAAATTCATCCAATAGTTATATACATAATTCTCACCCCACATTACAAATCTTGTGCCGTGGGTATCAGATACTACGAAACTTTTCAGTCTTACGAACACATTGAGAGAGAGTGCTTCCGTAGAGAATAGGGGGATTTTTTTTATTCCCCATATTCTTAGCGATTAGGAGATGAATTCTAAGTCTTTTTTAATTTAAACATCATAGTATGATCTTTAGGAAGGGAATAGCATTTTCAAAATAATGGACAACTGAAAATTAGTAAACTGCGTAGAAAATTTAGTCAAACTTTTTTTTACTTGTATATACATGGGGAAGATGAAAGAATCGTTAGTGGTCAAAATGGATCGCAGTGTTTTAAAAATAACAATTATATATAGTAGCTTTTAAAGCAGAAGACATGCAAAGCTAACCCCGGTTTCACAGGATTTCTAGCATTACGAAGTTAAACAAGGTAAACAACGCACGGTAAATATTTGCTTGAATTATGACGAACGCCGAATACGTATTTCGGTGAAGTTTGGTTTGGTCCAATTATTGACAACATGGTTTTCATTAATGCTTCTAACAGTTCGAGCGAAAATGTTAGAAGCTATTTCAGGAACACTGCGTGTGAAAGGGTTTCCTATTCCTATTCTCGATATTTTTATTGGGCTTTTGCTTACATTAAAACCTAGTTTTTTATACAATTTAAATGCAATTAACCTCACTTGTATTTGTTACCTCTTTTATATAAACTGGAGTAATTAATAGATCTAAATACATTGTTATGTGTATTTCATAGAATTCTACAGATGGCGGTCTTATCTCAGTCGTGACGTTGTTGTAATCTATTTCACTGTTTTCTAAATCTAACTACATTGCTATATTTATCAAACCTACATTGTGATGTGTATTTCATATAATTTACAGCTGGCGTTTTTATATTAATTGTACTGTTTTTAGTTACATCTTATAGACACAAAATGTATTAAACCTACATTATAACGTATAGTCTATGTATTTCATACAATTCAACAGCTGGCGGTCTTATTTTGATCATTCTGTTTTGTTACCTGTTTTAAATTCACTGAAATATTTTTAAATCTACTTTGCGATTTAGATACACTGGGATGAGTTAAATACATTTTTTGTACCAGTGAGTCTATCAAGGCAGCCCAAGAATGACTAGGTATATAAGGTAAATGTCGAACGACGAGGCATGATCCTATTGCAGCCACTATTATACTCTTCATTTGAGCAACACACATTTTAAATGTGAGGAAAATCATTGTGGGTAGACGTCCACACCCGAAACTGGTAGTCTAAGCTCTTACCCCTCTCCATCCTTCGGGAGGTCACTACCCACTGGTGGGACGTACATAGGTTGATGATAAATCAGTATTCTTAGCCCTGCCTGTGTCTATTTTACCGACGATACAAATATACTATTAAAAGTCTTATCTGAATAAAATATACTTTGATTCGTCTCTAAGGTTCAGAGGGTGGAGCTACCAGTTATTTGTCCGACATCTGGAGGGTTCCACTACGGGTATGCGACCCCGAACTGCTCTAGCTACTAATGTCACTACTTCTTTCCGGACATTAGTATCCTCAACTTCCCCTCCCCCCTTTTTCTCCTATCTTTTCCTTAGTTAAGCAAGTTTCTTGAAGTAAAGTAAATTGTGTCCACGGCATCAAAGGCTATTATCGCGCGAGAACACAGGACTTAGTTACGACAATTTTAAAACAAAATATAAACCCCTAACGGTATCCTATCTATCCTAAATAAAAATATTTTGTCTCGTTCAGTTCTATCTGGTTAAGTAAGAGTAAGCGAGATAGACATAGCCTAGTCGTGATGTCTACATCCAGTTTGAAAAACAATTGCCGTGTTTACGTTGTCAGCTGTATCATTGATTAACGTTATTTGTGTTGTGCCGATAAATACAGCTGATTACTATTTACGTCGATTTCAAGTGACACGAACTGCTCGTACTGTTATTAAAATAATAACGGTTTATTTCAGGGCCCGATAACACTGTGATTGTGGGCTACATGTATAAAATGAATGTCTTTCATTTGTCCCCATGTATTATATTTAACCAAGGGTTACCAATGATCCGTTTGCAGTGGTAGCCTCAAGGTTAGAGAGCGCGTTCCAGAATATGAACGGCCGTGGGTTCAAACCTCACCTCTAAATTTTCAAGTTATGTCCACAATGAATTTTCACTTGCTTTAGCGGTGAAGGAAACATCGTGATGGAGCCAACAACCCTAAATGGATTTAGGAATTTCTTAGATGTGTAGTCGCGCTAAGCCGCCGTAGTGGACTGATGCCTAAACCCTCTCAACGGTATAGGAGGCCCGTGCCCATCCACGGGTCGTTTATAAGCTAATTATGAGAAAGCGTCATCAAAATTTTAAACTCCATCGAATTGCTTATTCTATTAAATGTAGCAGATATTAATGTTTTCAAATAAAAAAGGTGAATTGGGAGCGCGGACGGAACACTATTTAATATTTTTACAGTTAATTATGACGGATCGCTGATATATTTTGGAGCAGGTATTAAAATATTTACGCCCGTTAACATTTTAAATTTTTAAATAATAACCTCGTTGAATTGAATACATTGAGTATTTTTAATAAAATAATTTTATGAAAATATTCAATATGAAATTTGAGTAACAAATAAATGAGTAACAAGTGCTTAATAAATGTTTTTAAACATTTATGATTCCTCGCAATATATTTTTAGCATCGTGTTGTTTCAACGTCGCAGTCTATAGCTTTACGTTTTCATCATCAGTCTGTATACCATCTCCCATTGCTGGGACCGAGCCTCCTCTACCTTTGCGATGATTTAGGCCTTAGTTCACCACGCTGGCCTAGTGCAAATTTCGACTTCCTTAGAAATTCCTAACAATTTTTAGGTATGCAGGTTTCATCACGATATTTTCCTTCCTTTTACCGATCCATGGTGTTACCTGAATCCTACAGAAATAAAAAGATACAACATTTAACCAGGCTGATGAAGCAAATAAATGAGATATCCTGCCAAGTCTGTGTGTACATTAAAAAAACATGTCTTTAACTGCCTCGTTGATGCTATACAGCAAAAAAGTCCAAGATATCCTCCCAAGTCTATGTGAATCACAGTTTACAGTAAACCTGTACGTGGCTGAGCTCGGTTCAGCCAACGTGGCGTCATTAAGGCCTCTAATGATGGAGCTCAATCGTACCGTCCCGACCGCACGAGAACTTTAATGAGCAGATGCTTTTACATACAGAGCGTAGTTTTGGCCGATTATAGTATTTAATTTGAATTTTATCGTGTGCGAGATTAAGGTGAAAATATAGAAAACACGTGATGGTAATTTATTCCGCCTTGGAGAAGAAGAGAATTGAGATAGAGTAAAATAAGGAATACGTACATATGTTAGTGGGTCCAACGGGTTTAATTTAATGCTTGATTTGAATGTTCTAGTAAAAAAAAATGCTGCCAAAAGGCAGTGACGGCACTTCCAAAGAAGCCCTAAACCATAGAAGATTAATTATTATCTGGATTTTCATTTTTATTGGCCTTAAAGCTCGAGGTCGTTACTATCATTCATAAGTTTATGTGGACGATATATGGATAAAGAGTCAGGGTATATTGTCATTTGATCAATAATTAAATTAAACAAAGCCCAAACAAATTATACTAAACCTCCTCGGTCGAATACTGGCACCCTAGTGGATTTTCATCAATTATACGGATATTCCACGGTGACTCGTAGCACTGGTCGCTACGTCTACGATGTAGAGTTGTGTAGCATTTTCGTAGCTCAAGTATGTCGCATATTTTGACGGTCGTGTTGGACACAAGGTGTCTGTGATATATTAAGATCTAGATACAAATAAAAATATGTTAATATAATAAGAAAGATAATAAAAAGAGGATTTCTTGTGTTTTTAAAGCAATGCTATTTATATTCTAAGATCAGCTAGGTTCTACCTTAACCCTTTATGATTTCCTTCTGTAACTTTCTTGATTCTCGTCGAAGATAGAACGGTAGAATGATACCAATATTGTGATGGCCTCAAGGTTTACATACGTGGTCGAGAATCCTCTGACTTTTCGAAATTACAAGTACTCATACTTTCAAAAAATTTTCACTCAACCCAGACACCTGGTTTGACCACTCATACAGTCTGATATCGTCGGTATCAGAAAACTCTGAATAAATATTTCAAATGAAGTCTTCAACAAATTATGGAAGTTACTGTCGTTCTGAGAGCACATAAATGAGGCAAATTTACCTTAAGCCAACTTAGCTCGAAGCCCTCGGTCCGTTTCCTTTGAACAAACTTGAGATCGCTGTTTAAGTTGCTCTTAAGTTGATACTTTCCACATTACATATTCTTTATCTCACGGTATGAATTTATGCTAATCTTCAGTATCAGTTTCAGAAGGAGGACGATATATTAAAAAGTATGTATAGTCGAAATCGGCTGCAATGATATTCGAGTAACCATATTTTTCAATTACTTTCATAAGATTTATTTCATAAGGTCTTTGTACCTTTCGTTACTCTCTAGCAATAAATGTGTCTCATTAGAGAAGATTTCAAATAACTCCAATCTGTCAAGTCGCAGAATGATACTCAAGTGTCACTAGATCAACAAACATTCAAAGATAAGGAAGGTACCTACGAGTCATTCAAAATAAAAAATAAACCATATTATGAAGTTTAAAATTTAAGACCTATTCTATCCATCGCTTTAATTGGTGCTATCATAAACAATCCTTGTACATAATTGCCTCACAACACTCCCTGTTGGAACACTTGTTGTTTACAAAGCAGATTTACATGACACAACACGTGTGACACTTGATGTCAATACAATGCGCTTTGTACTCGACACACACGTCCCGCCCGTCATACTTGCTACGCAATGCACAAGGGCTTTAATCTAATCCCCGCTCATGGCATTCACGTCAACTCTTGTCATGTTTTGAGCGTAAACTTCCTCGGCTGGTACTAATCGATACTTTCACTTTCAATTGTGACGTAGATTGGTAAGACATGGTAGACGTAAAGGCTTTTGAACTTGTTTACCGTTGCCAGGCAACGAAATTTGATGATAATTATTTGTATGTATCAGTGGATGGGGCATTCTTCAAGGACTTTTTTGATCCGCGAAGAACTTTTGTCTTCGAGCATTTTGAGTTACTCGTAGCAGCTCGTATTATGGAGCCTCTCTACCCATTTAGCTCATAGTTCTTCTTTCGCTAGATACGGGAATCAGCTAAATTACATCAGTCTATCATGCTGGTCTAGATCATATTGTTGGAATACAATTGTTCTATTCGATAAATATATTTCGATTGATTCGACTCTAAAGTTCAGAGGGTGGAACAACCAGGCATTTGTCCGATATCTGTCCGGTTCCACTACGGGTATGCGTCCCCGAACTGATCTAGCTACTAATGTCACATCGACGTTCCGGACAATAGTATCCTCAACTCCCCCCCCCCCTCACTTCTCCTCTTTTCCTATCTACGCATTTACTTTCCTTCTTTGCTCTGATTCCGCAGTCTCCCTAACCTTGCGAAATAGTGCAGCCTTGTAAGGCACAGCTGTGGACTAGTATAGGGATTACAACGGCCTTCAGTAACTTGACTCCAAAAACCAACGGCTTGTCACTTTACCGATCGAAAATTAAGTCTCCGACGATCACAATAATGGAAAAGATAAGAAAGATACAGAACCAATTGTACGAGTATATAGAAACAATAATTAAAACTTCTTATTTACACTATTCTTACGTACAAGTTACGGAAACTCTCCCCTACATTGTACATTGGTGGCGTATAACATATTACTCTTAAGTTTGGCGAACAACGCTCCGCAAAGTTTTAACAAGCTTGTCTGCTGGCGTCTATTTCATTTGTACAAACTGATGCATTGTTGCTAGGCAAACTTGGAGACGACTGTCCCATTAAGGACGAGAAGTTTCCACATTGACGATCGGTTGTACTGGTGTGGTGCACTTAATTAAATAAGGACTGTAATTGTTTGGAATAGGTTTTGAAAAGTTGATTATTTTGTCGCTAGAGGGCGCTAAATGAGAATCTACATTATCAAGCTTTGCTGGTGACGCCAAATTGCATACCTTCTCTTTTAAGAGCTGACGAGGGGCAAATGGCAAAGTATTGAAAAAGGTTGGTCGTGGGATTGCTCGAATGATGAGAAAAGGGGGTCTTGTGGAGTCATACTAATTGGTCAAGAATATAACCCTTGATGCTTTTTTTGCCAATTTGCCTTTACCAGATTAAAAGTCCTTGCATATATTTTGCTATCACCTGTTACATGTTATATACAGCTTGAAGGCTCAACAAGGTACAACAATAGCCCCATCTAAAGAGAAAGGCAACAAAGATATACATAGGTAGCGCAGTACACTCCCTCTGGACGTGAAAGCCTGACGAAAACAAACGGCCAGTCAATACCGAACAATGGCAACAATAACTATTGTAATATATAATTGAGCCGCTGCGTGATTGTTCCGCCCGTAACAGCCGGTCACCAGGGAGCGACAAAAAATTGCACTGAAATTATTTCGCGGTCGATGCATGCGTAGGGTTAACGATCTCCGCATATTGGCGTCGAAAAGCGAGCCACCGCCCACACAAAATTACTTCCATTTTGACTCCCTGTTTTATAGACGTCTGATACTGCCCGCGACGCTTTTGAAACACCCATCTCGTTTTACGCAAAAAGACTACGCGCCACCCTTTGTCTTTTATCAACGATGTAAACCAGGTCTTTTGGTTACTTTGACGTTGCGAAAAGGAATTTTAAAATTTCTACTCTTTGGACTTTTACGTCACACGTTCTATAAGACATTCATTTGGGCTTTTCTGCATCGGTCTCAGCAGTTGTATCAATGCTATGTATGCCCATACTCGTATTTTGCGGCTGAGAATAACGTAGTCGTATTCTCTAACTATTTAAATCTGTATTATTAGTTTAAAGTCTTCCTTGTCTTTTATTCAGATCAGATGAACGTTTTCCTAGTAAAGGAACTGTTAACTAACCCATCCTTGTGATAAATAAAACTCACTCAATAAACTTAAGCACACAAGAGCATATCTAATCCTTAAGCAAATCGAATGCTTATCATAACAACAACCTAATTTAGAGACAGTTGCTATAGCATTCGTTATACCACCATTCTATAATAACCTCCCAAACCAAGAAACAAAGATAGTCCCTAAATATTCAGTCAATTTCCAGGGAGATATTGAGCTTACACCGCCGCCCGGTTCGAAATTACATACCACGTCATACAACCAGGCTTAGCCTGCTAATTGCCAATAATCGGGGTCGATGGGTTGACGAGCTCCTCAACGGCCCTGATTCCCTGGTAGACGTGGTCGATGCCAATCCGCCATTTGGAAACAGCTCAACGGAGCGAAACGATGGAAGCCGCACGACTAGGATTATGAAATTTGTAGTGATTAATTACTTTGAAGTGGATGGGGATTTCGCTGATAAGAAGATTGGCTATTGTTGAGCAGATTTCTGCACATGTGACTACGCCAAGGTTTTAATTCCTCTCTAATAGACTTAAGCCCATAATTTTCATATTTCAATACACCTTGAAAATATCAATACTCTCGATAAATAATGTATACAATTTAAACCAAAATTTTATTTACTGTTGCAGAAATTCCTAAACAACGGTAGTTCCTCAGCATCATAAAAAATTGACACGAACATCTAATTCTAACATGAAGCCTTAAAAGTAATTTAATAAGCAAAACAAACACACATTACAAACTCAAACATCAATAAACTGGCAAAATTTCGGTAGTGAAATAAACGAGACCATAAGTTTCGTAGCAAACAGTTTAACATTTTAGTTTATTTCGTTCCAAAGACTGCCATTGCAATGTATCCCTTGGTGCCACGGCACATGGTTCAATTTCCATCGGGCAAACAGGCATTACGGAACGGAAAAACCAACATTTGAGTTTGTTATTGATATATTCCGCTTCATCTATGGGCTTTAAAGGAGAAATTGCTTTGATTTGTGTTCCTATGGCGGCTGAGCAAATTCTCAATTCCGTTTTGGTATTGGTTTTGAATATCGAAAAATCACTTCACTTTTGTTGGTAAAGATTGCTGACATTCATTTACTCTTTTGCTTAAAATTTTATATTCATATTCACTTAGAACTATCTCCTACTAATCTAACACACAGATGGGTATTTCGATATAAACAAGTTGTCATGAATAAAACCGTAATTTTTCAAATTATTCGTACCTACTGTTAACAATCATCTTCCAGGCGACGTTATTTTATATTTTCTCTCTGATTATTTTTAACCTTTAAGTACACGCGTTGTTTATGGTAACGTTCCGTCACGCGTGGGGTCCGGAAGTATCCCCATAAGTATTTTGCATTTATGCTCCGTATTTTGAAAATTTCATAAATATTAATTTAGATTAAAAGAAAAAACATATTAATACGTATAAAAAGTTTTTATTATTAGCAAAACAATCAGTCTTTACATAGTGAAAAAACATTTAACGAAATAACATCTTCTACATAGCAATTTTTAAGGCACTTAACTAATGTTCTTAAATTTCTTTTAATTATCAACTTTGACTAATATATTCTTAATTTTTAATAAAATAGGAAACAAAGAAACGTAATCTAAGGAAAACTAAACAATAATCATACTAATACAAAAAATCACAACCCCTCAATATTACTGTCGGGCGCTTAAGTAAAAAAAACATATTTTGGTTGGCATGGTAAACAATAAGTAATTGCTACTGAATGAGGCTTACAAATAGTTTTTTTTTTGCATGATCTACAAACAATAGTGCTCTTTTTATCCTTAGACCTTGGACAAATAGAGCACCTCCGCTTCATTTTTGGAGCACTAGGACCAGCCTCATCTGAACTAGGTAAAGGCTCTTCTTTTCGATCAATTTGCATATTATAGCTCTAATATCTTTGGTCAAATTGGTGTTATTTTGCAATCTTTGGCGTCTTCTGATATTTGGTGACTCATTTTTGCAGTTTTCGAAAAAACAACAAATTGAAAAATTAGCAAAGTGAAAAAAGTTACTACGTATAATCACGGGTGGGGTCCACAGGTATCCCCGCACGAGTAAAAAAGGTACTTACCTTAGCGGCAACACCACGTACGTCCACCCGTCGAGAGCGTCGGCAGCGCACTGAGATTAGCCAAAATGGTGCGATCGTAGCTTGTCAATTTGAAAAAATACAGTTAAAAAAGAGCGCGTGGGGTCTGCTTAGACCCCGCCCGTGACGTTAAAGGTTAATATCTACTGTCTCAAGGATCCGATCATATCGCCATATACCAAGAAAGAAGTCCATTTAATAACAATGGAATTGATAAAGCACAACAAGGTATTGAAGACACAGCATTCGCTACAGTTTCCGAATATACCAAAAGATTTTGAGCTTCAGTTTTCGGTATACCATCAACCTACAGAATATTTCTCGACCTTAATGTTCCCTCCTTCTTCTGACACTTTAATCATAATAGGAAATACATATCTAGGCAGAAGAGCAAGTCTTTGAAGATTTACCACAGATTCTTATCCCTTGTAAATTATCGTCTTTGTTCTGAATCATATTAACCATGAGCTGCAATGTAATTAATATAATACCTACCTGAATAATTTAGAGCACTTCCATGGAAATACCAGAAAATAATTCCAATTGATATACGAATTCATACAAGTCCAACAAAACAGCTTTAAAACCATTTCAATAAATTTGGTTGTTGTTTAGTGAATCCTATTGCGTCGACATTCCTGGAATCGTTCCCTTTTTTGCAATTACCAGTATCGGAAATTGAATTGAAATGTAATATGATAATAATATTTATATAAATAATGTCCAATATAACCGCGTTGAATGCCTAGAAATACGAGATCTCTGAAACGTGATGTCAGTGTAAGCTCGAGGCTTTTTATATATTGGAAGATTGCCTTTAATCTAAAATAATATTTGCAAAGCGAAATATACCAGGAATTTTATTTTCTTTAAGACGAAGTACTGGTTTCTAATGGTAAATTCAGTGATATAGGTTCATGTATAATGGCAGAAAATGCCTGCGTTGATCTCACACCGACGACAGATTTTATAACATAGGCCGAAAAAAAACCTTTTGACAGGGTTGAAAGATCTCAAAGTGATCGGCAGAGTACTTATCCAACTATTGTTAAGGGTCATAATGGCTGAGCGTAAAAATACATAGTGTCAAGTGGTGAGGTAGGTAGGTGAGGTGGCAGTAGGCTTATAGAACGGACACATCCGACATACCTTTTCTGAATCCTCCTCGGTTTGTCATTCGTCAAAGAAGAGAATAAAATAAACCTTTAAAAGATATATCTTTTCTCTTGTGAATGGAAGTATACTTCTATTGGCATTCCATTTTATTGAAACCAGAACCCAAACTTTTGTTTACTACGTTGTTCTCTACCACAATCTTTACAGAGGCTGTCTTACTCAATTTCAAACGAAGCTAGCTGATTTATGTCGCACTCTTAACGCCTCCTCAACATGATTAAAATGATCACTTACAATTTTCGTATCAGACCAGTTATTGACTAGAACATCCATAATTTTTGTTCTGGAAGGTTCCATATTGTACTACTAGATTTGATGTAAATTTTTATTGTAAATATTGCTGAAGATGGCTTAGTATCTTCAACGGAAAATGGTCCTTCATTAGTAACTAGAACGGGTTTCATGTCACGTATTCGATGGCAACGAATTGAGGCAAAGTATATTATAGTTCTTAGTTGTATACTCTGACCACGTTATGAAATAAAATATACGCAATATAGACATTTCCAATTTTTACATTAACTTATCCAATTTTTATGCATCGATACAAATTACTGGGATGGACTGAGGCCTAAACCCTCCCAGTTTTGGAGGAGAAAAAATCTAGGGGACGCAATGTGACATTCATATGTACGTACATATATGGGCTGATGATGTAATAATTAATGATTATATAATTAACTAGAGCGGAGTCCACTTGGTGTGGTTAAGTCTATGTGTCTAAGAAATTGCTTATGTACCTTCATAAGAATTAACTTACGTTTGGTTCCTAATGATATATGAAACGTCACAATACGTGATCATTATTTCTTCCATCAACCCATATTCGCCCACTGTTGAGCACGGGTCTCCTCTACCATTGAGAGGGTATAGGCCATAGTCCACCACGCTGGCCTAGTGCGGGTTGGCGGACTACACACCTAAGAAATTCCTTAGAACTTTAGGTGTGCAGGTTTCATCACGATGTTTTCCTTCACCGTTAAAGCTAGTGATAATTCAATGTGAATACACACATAACTTCGAAAAGTCAGAGGTGTGTGCCTGGGGTTCGAACCCGCGACCGCCGATCATTATTTATAAACACGAAATAATCACCTATAAACCATTTTGTCTTGACGATGTGCTTGATACTATTATATCCTTAACCAAAATCTAAAAACAAAATAGAACACTTTAAATATGAGATGCATCAAATTGAAATTCACATTTTCTTGAAAGTGGTACCAAGTAGATGTTAAATTTAATATCTCTAGGCGGTGTCGCCGGCAAAGCTTTGTGGACGGAAAGTGATATTGAGGGAGAAATTGTCCTCTTTTGCTGGGAATTTTGACGGGACAGCGTATAACTTTCATAAGACTTCTTTGTAGAAAGTGCATTTAAGGCTGCGTCGTCTCGGCATCCTTTAATGGCTTGACCGGAATATTTTAAAATTAAGTTCACGATACTTTTTGCTGGCGCGGCAAAATGGAAAGTTGTTTGAGAAAACTAACAGACAGTGTTTCTTGTGATTGATATCTTACAGTTCGCTGTAAATATGTATGTAAAATATTTGTTTTTGTCTCATAAACGTGACATAAAAAAATCTATCACATTTAAATTGATTGAGGTGCAATAGTTTCTCTCTTACACTGTATATTCGAGTATTTAGGGCACATATCAAGACTCCGTTCTGCTTAACACACACACACACACATACCTCAAGCCTGTATTCCCCGAAGGGGTAGGCAGAGATTAATTTCTGCACCCACTTTTCGCCAGGTATGTTTCAGTCCCACGTAACATGGGGCGAGCCTATTGCCGTTTCTCGGGCACATTTCCAGACTCCGTGCTGCTACAGAAAATTTCCTAATGGAAAAACCCAATAACACTTTGCCCGACGCGGGAATCGAACCCAGGACTCTAGATCGCACAGCACATACATGTACCGCGAGACCACGAGGCAGTTCTACTTAACTAGGTTTTTAAATTAGAAAAACTTAAAACACTGCCCAACCCGGTAATTGAACCTTTAGATCTCTTAGCAAACCAACGCGTAAAAATTGAAATCTCGATCCGGAATGAAACTTAAAAAGTCCTTCAGTAAAACCACATCGAAATGGGAATGAGAGTTTTAAATACACGAAGGCCACTATTAATAGGCACATTTCAGTGATTCAGGGTCACTGACCTGTGCCCGCTCTCTCGATGCAGTGACCGAAATAGAACGGAGTGTTTAGACAACATTCTATATATGAATTGGCCATGTAGTTGATATTTTTACTCGTGAATGAATTTGAATAGCCTTCATTTCGCTGATTGGATGGTTCGGACATTCAGTTTGGTGATGGTATTCATGAAGGCAATCAAAATTGGTTCCGTTCGATGAATAAGCAGTAATTAATACTTTAAACATTGGAATGATAAAATCTTTCTATCAATCACGGTTTGGTGGTTGTGACTTCGATTTAAAAGTTGTAGTTTGAGTAATTAACACGCAGCATCCAACAGTAGATTCTTAATGATCATGATGATGGTGATGATATTTCATAGAGTGTCTTCTTGTTCCTATAACCCTTCATTTAAGAAAAAAGCATCGCTATAAAATGGAGATGGTCATTCCTTCGACGTTGATATATTTTCCTAGCATTGTGCGAGTGTAAACAATGCATCTAAATCTCATTCTCATTTACTCTGAAAGTGATAAAAACAAAGATTAAACTGTGAACCGGCTCCACAATTTTCCCCGATATTATTACCAAGAAAAGAAGCAGTTATTCGATGTAGACAGATACTATTAGTCTCACGATAACAGAGCGTGCGAGACGCCTTCGCTGGAAACTTCGTTCAAAGTTCAACCATGAATCGTGCTGACATACTTTTATGCAGTTTAACTAACACGTTTCGTACCCATATTCATATCAAGCGCTTTAAAACTTATCCGTGTACTCCAATTATATATTCGAATGGAAATGCTACTCGCACAGAATAAAATATAGATATAGAAACGTTAAAATATATGTTTTTTATTACCAATATTTATATAATTTTAAACTTCATTTTACAATAAATAAGTACTAAAATGTCGCGACAAGCTTTTACGTCACATAAATTATGTAATAACGTTAAAAGTAGATGCCAAGAAGTGTTTTTTTTTCGTTAAGCGCATTTTAATAAAAGCTTGTTTTGTAAAAGGATTTTTTGCTTTTACTTACTTTTCGTTTGAGACACTGTTTTTATCACTTGTTCAGTGTTATTAAAAAGGTGCCTTTAATGTAACAATGGTTTATATACTCATAGTGGCAGCAATTTCTTTAAGACAGAGTCTTCTTCAATTCCTTAAAGAAGTCAAAAATTATATAGTAACTGAACTCAGGGAAAAATATAAAAAACGAAAAAAAATTTGTCACTTAAATCTAGCACCGATTATTTTACCCTCTTCCGCATAATTTTCAAGTACAAGAGCTGGCAATACTAAACCGAGTTGCATTACCTCGGGGTGTGTCGCACATCGCAGACGTTCGGGAGCCAGGCGCTGGCTCGGCGTAGATCGATGTGACTGTATGACGTCACTGGCAATGACGCTGCCGACTGCGCTCCAATACTTTATATTTATATGGACTTGCCCGCGTGGCCTCGCTCTCGGGTTGAGGACGGGGGAACGACCCAACGCCTCAACATACCCCCCCCCCTCCCTCATCCCCCGCTACACCCCCCCCCCCCCACGCATCGCCGCGTGCATCCCAGCTTAAGTGGTTTAATTTTCTTTTAAAACGTTTTTAAATGTATCTCACCAGTTTGAGATTGTATTATAAAAAAAATAGGACGTCATGTACCGAGGCTTTGTATCGGCTTAATGTCACTCCACTAGGGCAGTTTATGACGCAAATTGTGAGCAGCGTACAGCGGGGTTGCGCAGAGATAAATTATTGGATGCAGTATTTTCGGGACGCGCTCGTTGTTTGCGTGTAAGGGGTGTATGTAAATTGCAGCAGTTTCGCTCGCCGCCGCTTGTTTTAACGTAGTTCCGCATAATTTCCAACTAACTAAGAATTGAGATATTATTTGTCACATTCACCTGCAATCTCGGAATTTGTGGATAGAACTGGTACGTTTGTAGATATTTCTTGTCCTAAATTAGGACTTTTCGTCATATTATTATCAATACCAACGCTTATACGTCCCACAACTGGGCAAGTTACCTTTGCAAGTGATGACCAATTAAATTAATAAATTAAAACGACAAAAGAAAATTATCCATAAAATGGCAATATAAAAAAATAATAAGAACAACAACAACATACCTCACGCCTATATTCCCCGAAGGGGTAGGCAGAGATGCATTTCTGCATCCATTTCGCCAGGTATGTAATTACGACTTAAGAAAATATCATAAGTCATTACAATTACGAGGGTTAAAAAGTCCTCCTCATTTGTATATTCCTAAAACATTTTTGATAATATTCATCGATTCTCAAGCCTATCAAAACTCCAAAGTTCTGTGCATTAAACCCATACTTATAAAAGACAATGCAAGAATACTTAAAGTATACCCGAAAATTAACTTTTTTACAATGTGATTTTTTTAAACTGAAACTCAACGGTCGCCCTGTGGTTGGCGCACACGCTCAAAGTGAGATAAATTCAACATTTTAAGTCAAGAGGAAAATGTAAGCTGCACAATGTGAAAGGCGGAAAATTCTAGAGACCTTCAGAATAATGGTCTATCTCCATTGGAGTAAGTGGGGCGCAAATGCTTGCCGAAGGTAAATCATATTTTGTACTCCATATTTAGTATTACTGGATGTATTCAGACTGAGATCGAAAACCAGTCAAAGTCAAATCGTCTTTATTCAAATGGACTTTTAGAAGTTTCTTTGAACTGTCATTCTTAAACTATTGCCAAAAACTAAGCCAGAAAATTGCGTCGGTGATTACAAACCCATTGGGGTTAAAAAATCTCGATAAAAAACAAACAAAACATATATTTTCCTAAGACCCACATACATTTTGTATCTGTGGTTGTAAGGGTAAGGTTGTCTAGGAAAACGTATTTTTTATTTTATCTTCTTTCTTGTCATCTTTATCACGGTCTGAATACAGGGTGTATTACAGTCTGTTTGACAAGAGCGTGTACGGCAAAACTCGGGAATGAATTGGGATAAAAAATAGAAAAAAATACACTCATTATACATGATATAGACAATGATGCTTTATTATTAATAACTTGTCCAGTCGCCTCCATTATCAATAATTGACTGGAGTCTTCGAGGCATACTTTCTACTAATTTTATTGCATAATCCAGGGACAAAGACCTCCAAATAAGTCTAATTTCACGAACTAATCGTTTTAAAGTCCAGATTTTCTTTCCACGAAGCTTCAACTTCATGAGTGCCCAAACATTTTCTATTGGATTTGCATCCGGCGACTGTGATGGCCAATCTAGTACTTCAACGTCATTCTCTTGTTTCCACGCTGTACAAAGACGACTCCGATGTTTCGGGTCATTGTCTTCTTGCAATAGCCAATATATGTTTTTCCTTTTAAACCACTTTTGAGCAGATGGTAATAAAGCCATTTGATATATTTTGACCATTTTAGCTGCATTTAAATTACCTGTAAATATGTGCAAGGTACCAAATCCCTGTTTTGAAAACAACCCCAAACGTGCACCTTCACCGGATGTTTAACGGTCCGCTGGATGAATTTATTGGCGTGGGTACACCAGGTATGAGTGATAGAAGAACGTGCCCAAAAAGAAGCTTCGTCCGAAAAAATTACATTGTCCCAATCCCGGTCCAAATGTTCCTGCGCCCAAGTGAGTCTCTTTTTAACATGATTTTCCGACAGTAGCGGTTTCTTTATTATGCTACGAAATTTTACATCATGAGCCAGTAAACGTCTTCTTATAGTATCACATGACACATTAAGGCCTTTTTAAGCAAAACCGCTTGACCACCACGTAACGATAGGCGAGAATTCTTCTCGAATACCCGTAAAATCATTTTGTCCTCCTTTTTCGTTGTTTTTTGCGTAGAGCCACGATTAGGCAGATCGTCGACATTTTTTACTTCAGAATAGCGTTTCACCCACTTACTAACAAATGTCTTTGACTTTTTCATGTATTTTGCAGCGGCTGCGTATGACATTTTGGGTCCTTTTGGATGCAAACACAAGAACACTGCTTCATAACGTGATGCGTACGTAGCACTCATGACGAAATGCGTCCTCCTCTGACAAAGATCGAACGACAACTGAAACTCTATACACAAAGCATCTGAGGGGAAGGGGCTAGCTACCTGCCAAATTTACAACCAAGCTTCTAGCGGTACCTAAAAAAAAGTTTTGCCGTACACGCTCTTGTCAAACAGACTGTACGTACATAATAATATGTCACTGCTAGTTTACTCCGAACTCAGGGCATTTACTCTTTTCTGCCACTTTACACGACAGTAATAAACAATACCAAACGGTCCAACCACAGCCCCTGGAATTAACTCACCGCCTCGCCACGTAAGCCATCCAATTTTAATCACCAACGTCATAGTTAATTTGGTTCATGATACGCGAGTGAGTGACGCGGTCGGCGCCAGCCACTCACCTCCCATATCGAATTAATAGCTTAATAGCTTCACTTTGTTCGGTGCTGGTAGTGCTGCTGTCGTGGAATATGATAACGCTACTGTCAACGTGACGTCATATAGAATTGTCAGCGGTGACGTATAATATGGCCTGGATGAGGTTGAAAAATCCAATTTTAGTCCAGTCTGGTTCATTATGCACACTTTTTTAATGACAGCTTCTGTGCGCATACTAGACACAAGCATGAGAAACGAAAGGCTGTGGGTTCGATCCCGACTAAAATGTTTGTGTGATCCTCAAATATTTGTTTCTGGTTTGTATGTAAGACTGTCTCTCGTAGTTTTTGGTACCCACGACAAAAGAATTGTGTTATATATCAGATGATATCCGATATTAACACACCGTTCTATTTCCTTGCCTATTAATTCTGCTAATGTGATTCTTTAGTAACAATTTTTTTTCAAGCCCTTTCAATTAAGTCATATTAGTAGTAGCTAGATGTAAAAACTCTTAGTTAACAACGATATCTGCAATACAAGAATAGCAACAAGTATATTCATAGATATATTGTCGTCAATATCGAATGAAACGCAATAGAGAAACGAAATTTTATCGTTTGTAAAGCATAGAATTCGCAATGAGGAAGCTTTGCTATAATCGACAATCTCCATGGATCGGATAGACGTTGGACACTGCACGTATCGTCAATTTTCGAACAGTTAGAGCTACAATGTTCCATTATTCAGCTTGGACCGTTCTAATGGAGGGATTTCGAGGTATCATTCAGGTGACAACTGTTCATACACGTAGAAATTGCATTCGAGAATTGCCGTAGTGTTCACGTAAATCCTATTCCATCTCAGGAAATACCTTGAATTTATGTGCATCGGCTCAGTCTAGTGTTGGTATTTTCAGAGATTATTCCACTGGTTTTGCTACCTAAGTATTTTGATTTTTATCATTATTCTCGTTATTATCCCATTTATATTCTATTGGTTTAGATGTCCACCAAGGTGGCCTAGTGCGAGTTGGCGGACAATACACCTAAGAAATTCCTATGAACTTTTAGTTGTGCAGGTTTCATCACGATGTTTTCCCTCACCGTTAAATCTAGCGATAATTCGTCGTGAATACGCACAATACTTCGTGTTTGGATTTGAAACCAGATCAAACTATCGACCACGCGCCTAAACCTCGAGGCTCTCACTGCCGAAGTATTAAGACGTTAAATTAAAATATCAGGATTCTAAACAATTGACGATTTAAAATGTGATCTTTGGACGAACCGCAGGGCAGCTGGCTATGCTGTTGGGGAGTAACGACCCTACGGGCCCGAGCGTTATAGTAGGCTTCTTTTCATCCTCATCAGTCAATAAACCTCCTACAGCTCCTTCTAATAGCTGCGGCCTTCTAACTATATAGTCGCCGTCCAAAGCTAAACGAAGGCCTCCCCAAGAAAGCGCCAGACATCCCAGTCTTGTGCAACCCTCATCAATCCGTTACCCGCCACGTTTCTCAATTCGTCGGACCATCGTGCTGCAGGACGTCCTACACTACGTCTGCCTAAGCGCGGTCTCCATTCCAACACTTGTCTGCTCCTACCTCCCTAACCATATTTGTTCCAATGAAGTCAAAATCATTTTTTTTATTAAATGCATTTTAATATAATAATCCAATAGCTAGTTGGTGATCCTAATAGGAATATTTTCATTTCTAGTAATTGATGGGAGCATTTCGAAATAAAAAGAAGCTGAAAGTTTCACTTCGAATTCGCTAATTGAGATTGCCCGAGGGAAAATAGCAAACTCTTTCCCGACCTTATCGATCCTCCCAATTTATTAGACCGAAGGCACTTCTCTCATTTTTGTGTTTGGCTGTTCATGATTCATGATGAATTGTTTGGGGTTATTTGGACATCTTCCCTGTAAAGATACAATTCAATTGTATAGACAATGGCGGTACTATACACGTTCATAACATCATTGTGTGTTGTCTAATTTATAATTGTTAATTGTCGGGTTATTTATCTGTCAACTTGGTTTTGTGAAATGATCATTCAGCTTAAAGATTTATTGTAAGTTAAATTTGTACTTTGGAACCCTTAATTCTTAATTTTATCGAACTAGTTCTATTAAACATGTAATTTAAAAGTGCATAATATATACTCTTATACTAATAAAGAAATTCCCATTCTATAGTTTTATCCATTAATCTTCATCAACGTTACTTTTCAAATAGAAAATTTATTCTCAGCGTTATGACTTGTTTCTTTTTACAAGCTGGAATCGTGAATAAAAGCGTCGCTGCATTCATCCGTAGCCACCCCATCGGTAATATTTCTTACAAATTGAATATTTCCTACTCCAACCCTGAGGACTTATTGTCTGAAAAATCAATCACAAATGTAACTTGCGTCGGCACTCCGAAGGAACGATTCAACAGAGAATAATTTCTATACGGGGGCTGAATGCTCCGATCTCCATTGTCTGTCGATTTATTGCAAACTGAAAATGTAAAATGTCCGCTCGAGTGATGTTCAGTCGACCTATATCTGGCTGGGTGACGCTACATGCCCCGGCTTAGACGCGGCTTTCGGGTACATTTTCAAATGATCGATTTCGACTGAACATTAGGAAATGCGCTGGAAACACGTCACATTGTACTGCAGTACTCGGGATAACACCGCTTTAACTGGAAATTCGAAAATATTGAGGTGCATTAGTATGTCCTATATAGATATATGCCTCTTGGCCTTGCGGTTTTGGTGTGTCGTGTGACCTGGAGGTACTACTAGGTTTGATTTCCTGGTCGGATAGTGTATAAGAGACCTTTGAAATAATCTGCTCTAGATATTTTCTTAAACATTAACACACTCTTTGCTTTTTTGTTATTCTTTTTCTATTGTTGGTATCAGTGGCGTGCCTAGGGTGTCAAACTAAGGCAAGCCCAAATGTTTATTTAGTAGCAGCATATTTTTTTTGGTACGTAGGACTAATAAATACCTACCGATTAGTACTCACATTCACGTTTATAGCGTTATTTTATAAATAAACAATCGTTAAGTTCATTATTCAGAACTATGTAAGGCAAGTCGGGCTTTCGGGCTTCTATGGAAGTACCGCCACTGGTTGGTATGTGATGAATTTTTAAATATGAAAAGTTCTTTACGTTGTTTCATTCTTTGCTTGTAATAGTGCATGAAAAAGATCATTCATAGGTAGGACAATGAATCAGTAATCTTTATATATGCTTTTTTCTTGTTAACCTTAATTTGTACCTGTCATTAAAATTGCATTAATCGCCAAAAGACACCATAGATCAGTCAATCATAGACCTCTTTCAAATATTTTCTCAACGTTCTATCATAACTGGCTAGCAACAAATAAAAAAAAGTAATAACAATTATATCTGCAAAACACCTGTACTCAGGCCTGCGAAGAAGCACGTTTAAAAGACCATTTAAACTGGAGAACATAAAAACATTTCCTTGCACACACGGATAAAACTGAATATAGCTGCAAGAAAGCGCTCGTTACTAATTTCCCTCGGCAGGTGCACGCCTCCCCCCTTCACCTACCACCTACCCCCTCCCCCTCTCACTTCCTGTTGACCTGACGACGTGGCGTGAAAAGTTAATTTAAAGTAAACATTAGCAACGCTGCGACTTCGGCTTGATTGCTTTATTGAAACGCAAATACGCTGGGAAATATGACTATTGTGCACGATTCACGAAGGGCCGGTCGGGGACTTTGTGTCCTATTGGCATATTTTTTGGATCGAATTTTGATTGATTGTAATGATGACAAGACGTATGTTGATAGAAATTGTTAATTCTTGAATTTACAGGTTACGAAATTAATGTCAATATTTCACACGGTATATTCTGTTGGTCGTATGATAGGAGACCTTAGGTTGATACTACAGTATTTTGTGAAGCAGTGCTAAAGACACACGACTTTCAAAGTGTATTCATCGTGCTGACGTTTCACAAATGGCATTTAAACGCTTATATTACTAAAAAAGAATCACATTATTTTCAGTTTTTTCCTAGGCAATATGTTTAAGCATTCTACACAGGCTTTAGTACGATGAGTATTAAATCTTACAATTTGTTTATCAAATAGAAATACTTGGTTTCAAAGCAATATTTTATAGCGGAAAATATACTGTGGGATAAAATCAGTCAAACGAACTGTTTCTATTTTCATTCTCTGAACGCAATTGTCAACTACATAAAAGCGAACAGGGGCTAGTAAAAAGCGGTAATTGAGCGTTAAGTCCTGTCAACGGGATTATTATAATTCACTCATCGTGCACACTCAGCTCAACAGTTTTTATTTATTTTCTCTGTACTAAAGGGGCATTCCTGTGGAGGTCACTGAGGGAGGCCTATGCCTATGCCTATGCCTATGGATGATGATGATGAAAGGGGCTTACCAACTGTCTGACCAACAAACCTTTCTCAGGGTTATAACTGTACGTGCCAATATTATTCCTACCGTACAAGAGTAGCAGCGACCTTGCAACAGCACTCCATTTAAACTCTCGATTTAGTTCGCATAATAATTGTAAAAACCTATTACGAGTAATGATTTGATAAAAATCGCGGGAAGCCGCTGGATGCAGGCCGCTTCCAATAGAACACTTTGGAAGTCTCTGGGGGAGGCCTATGCCCAGCAGTGGACGTCTCTTGGCTGATGATGATGATGATGATTACGACTAATGACCTCACATTACGTCAGATTATCCAATCCACTTCAAGTCAATAAAATTTGTAAGAATAATATCAACCGTCAATAGTCAAGGCTAACAAATAGCGCTCAGTGAGTCTATTGTCAGAATTTTAAGCCCCAACAAGGCTTAAGCGCGGCTTAATGACTGTCGCCGTTGACGACACTCTGGCCTGGGCTTAAGTTATTTTGCGACGCTCGCGCGGTCTCCGCGTGTTCCACTTATTGAATATAATACATGTGAAATTTTAAATGAGAACGCTTTAAGCCAACATTGACGGTTTTATTTCTTCTTTTTCTTTTTATTTAAGTTCTTTCGTAGTTGCTTTTAGATTAAAATAAATTTGATACCAATTAACATTTATTTGGAAGCTGTTTAGTATTACTGTAAAGTAAAACTACATTTGACATATAATGTCCTCTTTAGAATCACCAAATCATAATCAACCAAAATACGTCCACTGCTGGACATAAGCCTTGCCTCTACCCACCCAACTAGCATGAACTTCTCTAGAATAGCTAAATTCAAATACCAGTTCCAAATTTGACTACTGTTCTAAACCTAGGTGGTCTAAGCCCTAATCCTTCTCAAGGATAGAGGAGGCCCGTGCAATAGGACGTTCATGGGATGACAACCTAGGACCACTATTTTACCCCCTTGAGTGACAGCTTTCTAACTCTTTGTCACCTACGTCACAAACCTCGTCGAATGCTTGATCAAAATTTCATGTTCTTAAAGCAAGTCACTATCCTTTAAGTCAGTCAGAAGTGAATTTATTATGAATATAGTATCATCATCATCATCATCAACCCATATTCGCCCACTGCTGAGCACGGGTCTCCTCTACCATTGAGAGGGTTTAGGCCATAGTCCACCACGCTGGCCTAGTGCGGATTGGCGGACTACACACCTAAGAAATTCATAAGAACTCTTAGGTGTGCAGGTTTCATCACGATGTTTTCCTTCACCGTTAAAGCAAGATAATTCAATGTGAATACACACATAACTTCGAAAAGTCAGAGGTGTGTGCCTGGGGTTCGAACCCGCGACTGTTGAGATTCTCGACCGCCCGCCCAATCCTCGAGGCCATCACTGCTTCTGCTTGCTTGGGGGGGGGAATATAGTATGGTCCATACCAAATGATAAATGGGCTATTGTACACTGTCAAGGTATTATTTATTTATGTGTCGTGGACTGAGTGATTAATGTGTCGTTATACACAATATATTTGCATTATGAAAATATCAAATGCATTTAAATTTATACATAATGCAATAAATACACCCAACAGTCACGCGCCATGACCACACACTAAAATACGAGTCTTGTGTCGTGGGTATCAGAAACTACGAGAAACTTTTCGGTCTCACAAACACCCAGACCCAAAACAAATATTTGTGGATCACACAAACATTTGTCTCGGTGCGGGGATCGAACCCGCGGCCGCTCGTTTCGCAAGCTGGTGTCTAGCCAACTGCGCCACGGGGCTGTCAAATGCAATATGCACCTTTTAGCATTGTCATTGGCGGCCTGGGCTAAATGCCGCTAATATATACAGGTATACTCAGACCGTGATCGGAAACTATGGCAGGTAATTATATAACCTATCTTAATTTCCGATCACGGTCTAAATACAAAGTTAAAGTCAAATCATATTTATTCTAGTAGACGTTTTTCAGTACTTTTGAACCGTCACTATAAAATTATTTTACAAGTTATGTACTTATACACCCTGTACTAATGATTCCCAATAATCTCTAGACCAATTGCAGATACATAAATATACAGGGTGTATTTAAACCGTGATCGAAAACTGAGGCAGGTTATAGCTACGATGATCACAAACCCAGTGGCGATATTAAACATCGCGACAAAAAAAAGTTTTTGACGTTTTCCATACAACCATCGGTGTTAAAAGTATGTGGTTTGTATAGAAAAACTCAAAAACTTTATTGTTTGTCGGGATTTTCTTTAATGCCAGGGGGTTTGGAATCACTATCGCTATTACCTGCCTCAGTTTTCGATCACGGTCTAAATACACCCTGTATACCACACACTGCAATGTAAAATTGAACTCCGTATAGAAAATGTCGAATGCATTTCCTCAACAGAATAACGTTAAGCTGGTCGGATACTGGTGATGCAAATTCCCAAGCCCGTGCGACGGCGACAGTATCATCTCTTCTTTGAACATCGCCGATCATAAATACACTTGACTTCAGATCGGGCGGATTTCAACCAGCCAGTCTTAGAGAATCCATTTTGTTAAGCTGCATTAAGTAGGGATATTTTTTAATTACTTTGTGCGGTTTCTTAACACTTCTTTGATTTATGCTGGGGTTTTTTGTAGGGCTTTTATTTGACTGCTATTAATTGTTTTAACACTATTACTGTGCGAGGAAAGAAGGCATGCAAATATACAGGGTATATTAAGATTGATTAAAAAAGCAGTGATGGCCTCGAGGTTTGGGCGCGCGGTCGAGAATCTCGACGGTCGCGGGTTCGAACCCCAGGCACACACCTCTGACTTTTCGAAGTTATGTGTGTATTCACATTGAATTATCACTTGCTTTAACGGTGAAGGAAAACATCGTGATAAAACCTGCACACCTAAGAGTTCTTAGGAATTTCTTAGGTGTGTAGTCCGCCAACCCGCACTAGGCCAGCGTGGCGGACTATGGCCTAAACCCTCTCAATGGTAGAGGAGACCCGTGCTCAGCAGTGGGCGTATATGGGTTGATGAAGAAGAAGATTAAGATTGTGATTGGAAACTATGGCAGGTAATAGCTACGGTGATCACAAACATATTGGTTTTAAAAAAATCCCAACAAAAATAAAACCTTTTTCACGTTTCAAATGATTGCAAAGTTATCAATAAATTAATACACCTAACATTACTAATATTACATAGTTCTGCTCGACAAGATACAAGTCTTGTGTCGTAAATACTTCTTATTAGTATATCTTTACATTAACCTGCGATTTTATTTTTACCCAATACCAATGTTAGCCACAACCAAACGATTGTTCGACACTTTTGTGGAAATTCGATAAATTTTATATAAGTTTCGTTTATATTTAGTATTAGGTTTCGCGAGCTTAATTCACTTAGGAAAGTCTGATAAACGACCTGCGCCTGATGTCTGACAGTTGTAGGCTTTTGTTATCCGTTTCTGTAGTTTTGAGACGCTATTTACGAGCTGCATTTCTGGATTGTTCTGGAAATGTACCGATTTAATGGATAAAGTGGTCTAATGTAAATCCGTTTCTAGCCGCAAAGATTAGAGTTTTAGAGCGGTGATAGATGGGCTAAAACGGGTCTGAAGTTATTTCTAGATTATCTAGGAATCTTAAATGATGTTTCTTTAACAAAATCGTGGATCTAATCATCATCATCACCAGCCTCTCACGTCCACTGTTGGACATACGCTTGTCCCATGGCACGCCACTGGACTCAATCTACGGCCCTTATCATCCAACCGCTGCCAGCCACCTTGCGAATTTCGTGACCCCACCTAACCAGATACCGTCCTACACTACGTTTGCCGAGGCGTGGTCCAGTCTCCAGAACCATCATTTGATAAGTCGATCTAATCAGTTAATCTATTCCAACCGTACTATACTTAGCAGCTTGGATAAGTAATAATAACTTATCCGAGGCAGTTTATAAATAAATATTGACAGCATTCAGCATTGGTCAGTGACGCGCGTATAATTTCATTAAATGTTGTTTGTTCATTGTTAATAACGCGCTAATGAGAAATTGATAAAATAATGCCCCTTTGTATTAATTTTATGACATCGATGTACAGAAATTTGAATTAATATTGAAAAACCGCAAATACGAACTAGGGCTGTCAATGACTGTCGGTTTTCTCGATTTGCAAGCTTAAGCCTTTTTGAATTACCATAATGTTCAAATGTGCCGATGACATTCCATCCATTTTAAATTTTTTTAAGTCAGTTTTTCTGAATACCTTTACGTTGCCTACGTTTTTATCTAGTGGCTGCGGCTGTATCTCTTGAACGAAGTCTAGAATTAATCAGTCACTCCACGGAGCCACTTTCTTGAGTTCGATCGAAGTTGCAATCAAAGTTATGATCACATTTTTCCTCCCACTTTGAGATTTAATCTTAGTTCGAGAGGTTTTGCTGTGGACTCTATCTTAAGTTTTTCAGCTTACTGCGATTTAACGCCAATACTTCTTTAATATGATTTATCGTTGGGAGAAAGAACGTTTTATTTTTATATTCCGCAGAAACTATTATGGGTTAATCGTAAATTTATTATATGTGAGGGCATAAATTATTTTATACATAAGTTTGTATAAGCCCTAATAGCAGGCCTCTAAAATCTATGACATGTAGATTTTTTAAACTTTTATTTATTTATCTCTTTGTATTTAATCTTGTGCATAGTAAATGTCCTGTGCTTTTGCTTTGTTTAAATTTTGTAATTTTTATGAGAACAATATAATAATTTTTAAATGCAGATATCCTAAACATTTTCATGTACGAGTACCCCATATTTAACATCTTATCACGGGCAATGATTTGTCCAATCGAGTTTACGGTAGAATTTTATCTGTCAAATATTCTGCATAAATATAAGTGGCCCCGTGAGCCTCGTTGCTCACTCCGATGACGAGCTACTCGAAATTCGAGAGGACGTCCCAATTATCCATTAGTCAGGTTTGCCAATCGCTGAGATTCACTTCGATGTCTATAATGTGCGTAGCTTTATCGACATTAGTGTGCCTTTCGGTTGGTCGACCCAGGTATAGTGTGAAGGATCTCCAAGGAATCTCTAGGTCGAGGATTGGCGGAAGATGGGGTAGGACAGATTGAAATCAACCTTATTGTCAGAGGTCAAAACTCACTTTGCGTTGCTGCGCAGTAAGTAGAAAATTGCAAGTGGGCTGAATGCAGCCACACTCTTGCCACATCTATTTTTTAAATTTAAATGTCGAACACAAAAACACTATCGATATACTATCGAGTCGCAAATCGATTACAGCACTGAGCAAAGGTATTATTATTTTTAAATCGCCTCCGGCGGTGTGGCCAGTTATCAGCCCTTTCGATTAACATAAAATGAGAAGCACTTACTCGCCGCCTGTTTGAAAGCTCGTTCACTGCACAAAGCGACGAGGGCGCTGCAAATGAGCAAATATATTTACATCGTTAGCGTTTCTACGTGAGTTTAATCAATTAATGACTGTCCACTTTTCAATGAAGACGAATTAGCGGTTGCACTAATTTTATACAAGGTGCATTCAGCCGTGGTCGAAAAGGTAGGTATTAGCTGCGGTGATTACAAACTCATTGGCGTTAAAAGAAAATCATGACAAATAATAAAAAAATACATTTTTCTAACCACCACATACATTTCATAGCTATAGTTGTTAGAATTACATTAAAATTCAGTTGATTCAGTTTTTTGTAGTAACAGTTACTATATGTGATCAGCGCTGAAATCTCAAAGGATGTTTGGCACACGGGCAAAGTTCTAGGCATCTTGGAATCCAGCAGCCTCCGAAACGGAATTCTGGAAAATAAAAAAGAAAAAAAAAATAGCATGATATTTAAAAAAGCAACTTAAAAAAATAATAAAACATGAAAATGGGTCGTATACCCTTATAATTGGTCTTTACCGTTACATTTTACCGTTCTTTCAACAAAAAAAGTATTTCAAATTCTAAGTTCTAGATTTTTGTTTCCAGTGTTTATTAGTTTCAGGCTGTTAATTGAAATGTTGGTCAAAGTGGAACAGGACTAACTGTTTTTAAGGTATACGTTCCTGACGAGCAAAACCCACGCAAATTTTAGGTTACATCACCAAAGGATAAACAGAGCACCCACGTTCCTCCTGGTTCAGTGTTCAAAGGAGGAAATTATCACAGTTTTTCGGGCAATTTTAGGCTCTGTGCATTAACTATTTCCTAATGATTTTGGTTGTATTTGTCTTGGGGCCATTTGAGCATTCTTTGTTATCGAATTCTACATACACGCAATATCAAAAGTCGGGCCTCCTCTACAACTGAGATGGTTAAAGCCTTAAACCACCACCCTGCCCTAATGTGGGTTGGTGTACAAATTTTACATAGAGAATAAAGTAGGGCAAGTGAAAGTGTAGTAATTTAAAAACACCGACTAGTACTAAGTGAAAGTTTACATAAATTTAATAAATTTGAAACTGAAAATTTGTGGCTCAGTAAAATAAATGAAAAAAAATGGAATTCCACTTCAGGTGCTTTCTATACCGAAAACGTGTCGTTTAAATATTTGTCTTTGACAAATACGCTCGGCACGCCACCGTTTAAATTAACGTGGAATAAAACGCGTGCGAAATATTCCAGTGCACATGCATTCCGCATAAATATTATTTGTTCTGTGGAGGCGTGAAAGTCGGTGTCAATTTCAACGGACTTCTCCCCCACCCGCCTCCTTCATTCCCGATGTATTTGCCTTTCATTGGCAGAACGAATTAAAAAAAAAGAATTCAAACGTGGAACAAGATGTGTTTAATGATGTGGTTTATTTGCTGCTCAAGTGCAAATAAAACACGTGTTCCTCATTTGAATTCTCGGTTTTATTCGTCTAAGAATTAAACTTATATTTTTTTTTACTATTTTTTAAGATTAATGTTAGTTGTAAAGAAACGTACTAATATGAATAATGAACCAATAATGTATTTCTAAGCTCATATTTTAATCGATAAGGACTAAAATGATACAAAGTTCTCGATGAAAGTCGATGATCATAAGTATCATTAATTTGCATTTCTAATAATACAGGCGAGCCTCTCATTGCAATGTTACTAAAAACAATGATAATAAGAATTGCCACATAATAGTTTTATCAATCCATCTATATTCACCCCAATGCGTTCATCACCTTAGAAATGAAAGTCAGACTAATCCCATTCACAATCTTAAATATTTTTTGCACCACACATTTTTCTTAGAGCATGATTTTTCTCAATACGAGCGTCTATGTTGTGGTGAATGTAAACCGAGCTAGACGTGGTCCGTATAAGATAAAGCGAATAGTGAGGATGCTCCCTCCCACACCACCTCAGGGAGGGGGTGAGGCGACGAGAGAAAACCACAAGAAGACATTGCAAGAGCTCGACGCATTCAACATTAATTACCGCCATGCTTTCTCCAAAACGAAGTTAATTAAAGCCAAGCAATTGGAACTAAAGTGGAAATTAAACTTCATACACAGTCAGTGTATGCACAAATTTAATTTTATTAAGTTGCGAGCGCTTTGAGCCCGGGAGTTAGAGTAGGTGACGACAAAGTCTTCTGCGGTTAAATACATTGTTGCTTTTATTGAGGGCGACGTTTACGTTAGTGGAAGAAGTATTCCTTGTTAGTGTCGCCACACATGTGAATAGTTCCGGGTTTCGTTCCCGATACGAGCAAAATAGAACTGAAGTCTTTAATTAGGAAACTTTGGCTATTAGCTTGTAGTCTTAGAAAGACGAGACAGAATACATATTTTGTCTAACACGTACATACGTATATAAATCTACTGAATGCATTTAAAAAAATAAATACTTTTTTTACATTTAAATCGCGACTCGTATTTATTTAAACAGGCTTCATGAGGAAAATTTAATAGGCCTATTTACTTCTGATTAATATTAAAATTTCGACGACCGCATTTTTGGTAAAATTAAATCGAACATGAATATTAACTGTGGTGACCATGTTAATAGCTGCTTTAAGATTATATTCTTTTTCTTCTTCTCTTCTTCATCAACCCATATACGCCCACTGCTGAGCACGGGTCTCCTCTACCATTGAGAGGGTATTAAGATTATATTAAAAAAAAATAATAATAAAAATCTGTCTGTATGACTTGGCAAACATTTAAACAAGAGGAGAGTTTTAGCCCTCCTTTACACACATTTAGGAAGGATACGCAGTGTTGACACCCAGTTGACACCCACGACATTCGACCTACATATGGGCTATTAATTATTTATAATTTTAGATTGCCTAATTCTTCGATACAATCTTGTATAGGCAAGTGAAAATGATTTAAGAAAATACCCCTATTCTAAGCCAAAATCGGAAATGATGATTTTTATATACACCCAACAAAAGAACTTCTGATTCTCAACAAACATTTGTAACTCAATTCGTCTAGGTAGTGAGATCCAAACCACATCCCCAACAACCACTCGTTATCAAACTTCATATAAAGTACATATGAACGACAATATTGTCTTCTGGATTTAGTCAGAGTTGGCTGTACCGGCCAATATCTTCGGCGAAACTTGCCTAACTGCCATTACTCTCAATCGCAGCAGTTCAAAGTTACTGAATGGCCATTTAAGCTGACCGGTGAGGGAAACAAGCCACTCTCGCCGTCCATGTTGCCAACTTGTTTCAGAGTTCGCCCAGTAGCCGACTGAAGCGAGCATTATGCATAGCCAACTAGTTTGAGACGCATCTTCGGTGTACTGCTGGAAAAGTTGGTTATCAACTCCTTAAACTTTATAACCAGTGGCACTCCCATGGAACCGCTGATTGCCTTGCAAAATTTCTGAATTTTAATGTTTTTATCTTATATCAAATGTTTATCAAAAACCATTTGACACATAAATAAGAATATCCTGACCCCACAACAACTATAAAGTAGGTATTTTCACGCCCTTATCAGCGAAAGGATAGACAGGATTGATGCTCCAATACGTCATCATCACGCACGGGCGTCTTCTACCATTGACAGGACTTAAGCGTTTGTCAACCACGCTGGGATAGTATACTCGCATTGGTAGTGTATGCTTTATGAAACATCTTGTTTCCATGCGGTACACTTACACAGGACCAATGGGACAGTCGATTGAAAGTATTAATCTATTAAACGATCAAGTTAAAGCAAAATAATATATTTTGTATTACAATAACTGTGACGCTAATTGCTAAAAAATTTCGTTGAATCAACTTGACCCAATTATGAAATAATTATTAAACTCTTTGGAAACATTTTTTTATATAGAATCACTATCGTAGCATGAGATTATCAACATTTTTAATCCAACTAATATTATAATTTAATAACTAATAATGAACATATTTTTATATTACCTATCATAAGTGCTGCATTGTAGCTAGTGGAATAAGCTATTTTTAAATCAGCGGCTAAAATTCCTTATTCAAAATCATGCTACCAACATCTGTAAAATGTGTTGAACGAAAAATCGAAAATACGCTGCGTAACCTTGCGTACATTATGCGTATTGCGTTGGCACCACTGCAAGCCACGCAAGAAAAGTCGATAAGTGCTAACGAGACGGGAGATATGTCAGCTTAGAAGGAAAGAGACAGGCATACTTCGCGCTGTTGCGGTTCACAAGTGTTGAAACTTGAGTATCGACTGTCAGCGACACGCGAGCCCCAAAAATAAGATTTTCTCAGTGAATTGGGCTTTTATAACTTGGCTTCTGTGAGACTTCGTCGTTGTGTGTTGTACAATTCAAGTAGTAGAATTAAATTATTTATTTTGTAATGCAACTAAAGAATGCAAAAAAAAATATAAAGTTATGTTTAAGAACGTTTATTTATATATCATTTTAACATTGGGCGAGGCTTAGAATGGATGAGTACTTTTTTAATTCGAACGGATTATAATGTGTGTTAACCTTTTAATGGTTTTGCACTAAAACTCTTAATATTTTTAGTGTACCAAAAAGTAGTCATAACTACCATAAGCTAATTACTTTAAGCAAGAGGGATTATGTCAATGAACTTTGATAGATAATATTTTTTTTATTATTGACACCTCGATTGTCATTCTTATAACACCTTCTAAGCTTTCTTACAACCTCAACAAGCTAATATTTGATGTTTTTAAGAAATTGACTATTACCAACTTTCCCCCTTCCAAAGGTTGTCAGTGAGAGATCGCTTTAAGTTATGAGACTTTCATTATTTATTTTTTTGATTCTGTTTATTATTGTATTATTTTGTGTTCAGTTATAGGGTTGCCTTTCATTAGGTGTATTATCTGTTTCAAAAACTCACGAATGCTGCCCATATCTTGCTTTCTATATGAATAAGGACTTTGTACATATTATGGTCTTCTAAGGTTTGTACGGATGTTGACGAAAAAGTAACAAAACGGAGGTATAAATTCAGGTGTTTCCTCAAAACAGTTTTTATGTCATGGGTTAAAAAGTTGCATTTCTGTATTGTTACAGAAAGCAAGAAAAAATAAACTTAAGTTGACCATGTATATTTTTAATAAGCAGCTATTTTTACTCAGCACGCGATATAAATAATATTGAACTCGAAAAAGATTAGAGTAAATATACCATTACTTAAAGTATCCATTTCTGTACCTTCAAAAACGTCACCATATTTTCCGTGCAAAATTATATTTTCACGGTTAGAATACTCGCTTATTGTTATATTTGAATCCTGGTGTAGTGGTTGCGGTGCCGATGCATATTTTAAACATTTCACGTAGCAAGACTTGCCCAAGTTGAGCGCCACTTTGGGCCAACTTTACTACGAATACCCATTCGTACAGTACAGTCAGGGTAAAAAAACCTTCGTCAGTTTTCAAATTCATTCCTATATCAAGTCGTTAACTCTTAGTACCTTTTGCTATTGTACTCTTTGCCAGATGCGACTTATAATGACATTGCGACGCAATATGTCATATTCAAATGTCACAAGGTGGACCGACAATTTGGTGAAAATCGCGGGAAGCAATTGGATGCAGGCCGCCTCCAATAGAATGCTTTGGAAGTCTCTGGAGGAGACCTGTGTACAGCAGTGGACGTCTTTTGGCGGATGATGTGTGTAATGTGATGTCATATTCAATTGGTAAAGACTATCGCTCATACTGAGCACATGAAAATAGATCTTAAGGCGACAAACCTTTTCTTACCCCGACTGTACGTCTAGAAAATGCGGCCAAATAAAGAATTGAAATGTGCTTGTGAAGTAAGTTTGCAACGCTCAGTACGATGTGCTACGTGAGTAGTGTTTCTGCATGGCGGGTTGCCGCTGGCTGCCTAAATGAAACAAATGCGCATCGTAAATAGGTTACGAGGTAATGCGAGGGTTCGGTGGGAGAGGAGTGAATAGCGAAATATAAATGCTTCACTCAAGCTATGGGTTATGGAACTGGAATATTAGCAGTTTATACTTGGAGAGTATGCTTAATAATTATAAATTGAATGTAATTTTTAGTACAAATAGAAATTATTCATGACCTTATTTCATCTTTGAAACAATATTTATTCAGTTCTTTTCTTTAATCATATGACTCTAAAAGAATCGAAGCCAAGAATTGCATAATTATACAATCTTTCGCGTTTTTAGAATTTTCTTATAATATGACTCTATGTCATTGCTGTGATTACCTACTTAAAAGTAAAAAACGAGCAGTGAATTTTAATGCCTGAGACAATCACAATAAGACAAATCACGGCAGTATAAAAATCTTACTCAAATTATATTTCTACAAGGACAACGGTATTGACCTCGAAGCCTAGCCTTCGAAGCTAGAAACGTTGCAGAATGCAGATTGTATCCCCGGGCACTGTTTGAATGGCTATATATTTGTCTGTATTTGTGAGACTGAAAAATCTCTCACATCTCGTCTTACATTCACATACCGTTACAAACACTAACATCTTTCTCTCAAAAGTATTGACAATATGCCTATTTATAGTCACATGACGTGGACTGGAGACAGCGTTCTAGAGTGACCTTTTAAACCAGCTTGTATTCCTCTTAGTAAGCATACATTTATGTATAACATATGTACATAACCCGTATGGGATTGCGGGCACAGGTGCAATTCTACACCTACTATTCGCCAAGTATAAGTCGTTCGCCACGTACCAGGAAGTATTTTTATGGACTCTGACTAATAATGTCCTAACAGCCAATAACACTTTTCCTAACTTGAGAATCAAACCCGGAACCTCTACATCCCTCGGCACATAGCCTCAAACCCACGTCATAGTCACACGCGACAAAAAAAACTTCAGTCAACAATCAGTGAACATGTCGAAATATGTCACACGGAGGTGTTTTGTATGCAAACTGCTGTACAAACTGCCCGCCGGCGCATGCATTGTTGACGAGGTCGACGTGGTCCGGCCTCCGAGGTGTTTAGCCTCTGTGGACGCATGCGTTTTCCCCCCTTGAATTTATGAATAAATTAAAAAGTCTCTGACGACCTGCCAGGAATATTTATCGGGAACAAGCGGGCCGGCTTAGTCCCGGCGCAGGTTTAAAAAAAAAGAATTGTGACGTTTCACTGCCTTGTTAGTCGAGTTATATAGCAATTTCGCAGGTATGATTATTGTCTTCGTTTAAGTATTGGGCTCATTTTTTATTTACACTTAATACCAACGTCACAACGTAAGAATATAGTAAAATTTTATTTTTATTTCTTTTTTATTACGACAAAAAACACTATTGGATGTAGCAATATATTAGTATGGTATTTAATAAGTGGTTTATAGGAATATATTATAATTATTCCACTTTAGCTTTGTCGGACGCCGCAGTGGCCGCGCTAATAGCGCCTAATAGCAACGTGGACTAATAGTTTGTGAAGAACAAAGAGACTTTAGCAATCAGCATGCATTTCTAATCGGTTGTAATGGCGGATTCGTGATAATTGATTCCAATTATAATACTGTTGAACTCTTTGGAACAGTGATAAATCATAAAAAAGAAAGATATAATAATAGATATGAGTACAAACTTGGAATTGATTCCAAAGGGATTTATTTTGGAGAGCAGTGTACAAAAAGATAAAATGGAGGTATAATCTAGATGCAAATCAAAACACAAATGTAGCTTGTCAAACCTAGAGACAATCTATAAGTATTTTTAAAGTAGTCTTATTAATCAATTAAATTATTTTTTTCTTAATTGTTTATTAAAAATAACTTTTTGCATACAACCAAATTTTCATGGAATTTTAATATTAGTAAATACTGACACATACTTGGCATTTCTTTCGGCAGAACTTTCAGTTACGTTAAAGATAAGAGAAGTTAATCGTTTTTATATTCAGAGATTAGGGCATTGTATATATAACACAGAAATCAGTGGTTTAATAAATACCACGTATTCAGAAAGGGATGCATAACAGCAGGATTGACGCCACTGTCATTAAACTGCAGGTTTATGAGAGACACAGCAAGATTTTCTACCTAATATTCATTCCTATGTTCGAAGTGACATATGTAAATACATATTAACTAAACTATTATCTAAAGAATGTTGTCCAAAACTCGTTCCATTTATCCAATTTGCTATACACAAACAATTTAAAAAGTAAAAGCAAGCTCCCCATTAAACACGACAAATGTTCAGTCTTTTCAAACACTATGAAAGGAATTAAGCTGAATGAATTTTCAGCTACGTCATATAAATGACGCATGTAATATTTACTTGAAATAAATTTCTTAGACGCGGCTGCAAACTTTGTGAATGTCAACGTCCCCCCGCCGCCCGCCGCCGCCCCCCGCTGCCCCCGGAGGCCACGCCCCACTACAAAGGCCTGCGCTGCACTCGCGCCGGAAGCGCAGGGAGTCCTGACCTTGATTTTGTACGAACAAATTCTATTTCAGGAATAAACTCGCCAAGCTGTCTGTGATTGGAGAGCGGGCTTCTGAGTATTGCCCGATATCTCGATATAAATGTTTTGAAGGAAGATTATCGGTATTCACTAGCCACTTTAGAGGATGCTTGCGATGGTGCATTCTTTGTTGGGTTCTGTGACGTACGTGATATTCAATGAAGTACTTTAAATGGACTTAATTGAGCAAGGAACCTTATTACTTTTTTAGAAACAGGTCACTTAATGCCGCCTGCATTAGGTGTCTTGTAAACTTTAAAAAATATGTCCTTTTTCTTCGAGTCGAGGAAGGCGACTTAATAGAAGCGTTCAATCAAACCAAGTCAAACTGAACGTAGCGCTTTCTGGTCACTCACTATGGCTATCATTATGCTAATTAATTGCGATTGTGACAATGGAGAAATTGATAAGATATAGATAGTATCAAAGTGAGTTATCCTGTGTATGAAAAGAAATGAGTCAGTCTTTTCACCCTTCATCTTTCAATTACATTATACCTTCATAATCATTAGCTCATACACGTTCTACTTCTAGGTACGGTTCTCCTCTTCAACTAAGAGGGTTTAATCCTTAGTCCACTAAGCTAGTTTAATGCGGTTTGGCAGACTACACAACTAAGAAATTCCTAAGAACTTTAACGTGTGACGATTTCATATCGATGTTTACCTTCACTTTTAAAGTTCGTGATGATTCATTGTGCAAATTTGAACTCACGACCGTTGAGATTCTCGGCCGTGAGCCCAAACCTCGAGGTCATGACGAATAATATAGCATTGATACCAAAATTCATCGTAATCTCATCTAATGATGACAATAACACCTGACACCACGAAAGAAAGCTGTTTAAACCAAGTTTTTGGATGTAACTTCTAAATTGTATCCTAGAATGGAAAGAAAAGAAAATAAACTATTTCACTACATTAATATTATTATGATAATGAGAACTGATGTTGCTATTAGATGTCATAATATGGTCTTTCTCATTGACATTAAGTAATGACCATTGTACACTTGATACAATGATTTATTAAGTCTTTTATTATTTAATATTAAGTCTTTTAGTTATGTAGGACGTGAGAAGCGATAGGCTGAGAATGGAGTCTTGACAGATCACAGTTTCTCGTCCATATTTATGCTGGTATGGTTAGTTGATTTTTCACGTTGCTATTGAGCCTATTAAGGCTCAAAGATCATAAAATAAGAGATGTTTTACTTTAAAAAATATTACACATCTTGTTACGACTTTATGTACTTGTAAATTACAAAGTTTTACTGTCAATTACAAAATGCATATTGCATAATTTTTCTCAGTGATATTCAAAAAGCTTTTACAAGTATGACCTAATTTAAAAATTTCAGAAGTCACCGAATCAAACTTTTGCGACTGTGCAAAGCTCAGATAAGCTCTGTCCAATCAAAACTGCCGATCGTCGCGCCATAAAACCAATTGGCATTGAAGATTAAAATAGCACAGGTGCAATGGCGGCCATCCAAACAATAACAAATAGATCTTATAAAGAAATAGTATGTCTATATTTCAATACGACAGACGGAGCGTGGGCGATTTCCACGAAACTGCAGAGCTTTCCCCCCCCCCCCTCCCCGACCACTGTCCCGCCTCCACCCGGATACATACTAGTGTATAGGTGCATTTATAGTAAATGCGAATGAACTAGATATTGTCGTCTCTCTCTAGGGGATTGTAGAACAGTGCGTCGAAGCGAGAGGGCTGTACGTAGCTAGGGCTAATTTAGGCGTAACATCACTGACCGTCTGCGTTTGTGACCTTGCGATATCGAGTTCAATTAATCCAAACGTGCATTGATTGCTCTGTCAGGGTGCGCTAGTGTGTCAGTGGGTTGGATGGCGCCCACTTCTCAGCTGCCATCGAATGGTATTTATGATTTTTGATACTTTTAGACTAGATGCATTTAGTACCTTTAAAGATCTTTTTAAAATTCATGGCATTATCAATCAAAAAATGATGGTTTTTATCATGTTGTCAGTGAGCTTAGATGTTTTTATTGTAATGTAAGGATCATATAGATAAAAAAAACCTTTCAAAAATACTTATCATAACAATAAACAATACCAAGTGATACGCAAAGAAAATCATTTGTCAGGTGTTTTCTTTGTATGTAAACAAAATAAAATATTTTTATTGCCTTGTTTATGAACTATTTATAATCTAGCCTATGGTTAATTTAATAATTTCAATGTCAATATAATTATACACAACAATTAATTATTACCAGTTTACCATTCAAAAACTTATTTAACACATAACCTATAACGAACTGTTTATGGCTGTATGCATATCAGTCTTCGTCTAAATAACTAGAGATGTGAAAAAAGTCGTGTAATGCGTGAATCAGTGTATATTTTAAAGCCGATAGGTGTGTAACAGGCTCCCGTACTCGCCGCTACGCTCGCACTTGTATCGATTTTCGGGCTCGCCATTTCGCCCTTGTAAAAACATCAACGCACGGTCCAGCTACAGTTCAGCTTCGTTGTAGTCGAATGAGAGAATTTTCTATTTTTGAATTTGTTTTTTTTTTTTTAATGGCCAGCTGTTTTAATGAAGGGTCAAAGAGATGTTAATTTAATATTTGAGAATTAAAAATATTAATATCTTTATTACCATATTATGTTCTAACAATAACTACTTACTACTATTAGTAATTATCCTCATTATTATTTTCTGATATGTTTATCTATGATGTATATATTTTATTACGTCTGATGATTGTTTTGATTTTCTATAAAATAATTTGTTATTGGATTTTCGACTTTATCTCTAGGACATAAAGATTATACTGTGGTACTAACATCTGTATTTATTTTGGATGATATATCACATAGGCCAATAAACTATGTGCCAGTACCAAAAAGCGCCGTTTAATTATATTTAATATAAAATTACATAAATGTGAGACGAAATATTCATTATTATTTACAAGCATAAACAAAGAGATTAACTGAAATTTTCCTAGGTTGGGATGCTTACATGTGGGCTTAATTGAATTAATACATATGAATTAAGAATCTTTTTATGAAATAATATCAAAAAATAAATTATGAAATTAACAAAGCAAAAAGGCCATAGATGATAGAGAGATATATGCTCAATGCTCATAGATGTTATCCAGTTTAAAATAAGAATGAATTAAAAAAATAATCTGTAAATTTTCTAAGATCTTTCTTCACCTAACTGATCAATGATTGCTGAGACAAAACATGTTTTGAGAATGATTTCAGCCACCAAACTAACAGTGGCCCTTTAGTCTGCTATCAGCTTTACGCAAGCGTCTTTATACAGCGTCTTGCATTCCAGTCAGCTCACGTCAGCATTATTTACGGCCGAAGCTATCGCCCGCGCCCCGAGGCTCAACTCCATCCTTCTCAATGGATTTTTAATAGCTATTCCTTAAAGACTGGCTGGTACTAAAGCTGTGAATGACGACCTCTTTACTCAGGACTTATTAGAGATAGGCAATCTGATCTGGCTGTAAATTCAATTCGATATTTAAAAAAAGTTGTTTATTTGAATTAAATTTTCATTGTTGCTCAAATTCATTTAATACAATACTGTCATGTTTATTTTTTTACTCGTTGTCCATATTTTTGAATAAATTATTTTTATTTTTCTCATAATAGGCGTAAGTTGTTTGTTGTTATTTGTAAATGAAAAATAATAATGTTTACTTAACATTCGAAGCCGGCGCTACAGAGGGCTACGTGTGTAACAATGGCCTACGAAACGCTACGATGTCTACGAACTCCTTGCGACGCTACGCGCATAGTTGGAGTTTTTGGGGCGATTTATGTATTGATTTTGGACTTGCGTGAAGTTGCGCTGTGTGGTACTTTGTGAGATAGACGTATTGGTTGTCGCTTCATGTCAATTAGCTCTAGGTTATGTCAACACATATGTATTTGTAACCCATTGTCTTCCATTAATAACAATCAGAACGTGATGATATGAAGTTTTGCTGCGGTCTCATTCATGTGCATATTCATAGAAGAATTATGCAAACATAAGCGTCGATCCTTATTCGTGATAACAACTCTCTTATATCCTAATACAGGAACATACGGTGCATTCAACTTTTTTGGTATTCGCAAAGCCGTAAAAGCAGTGGCGAACGCACAACGTGATGAGGCTGGCGGTGGCGCGGCGGCCGCGGCGTCGCCACCCGCCAGGTCAGTGCTGCGCTAGAAGGGACATAACATACAATGAATCCTATCGCCATCGCTGTTCATTCGCCAGGACAGGGTCGCCAGCGTGTTGCAATGCGGAGCATCACTAAAAGTTAATGTGTCTCGATGCGAGGCACCCGTCCCCTCCGCGCCCCGCCGCACCGCCCGGCCGGGTCCGCCGCTCGGTGGCCGAGTGCGGTTGCGCTTACATAAACATGGAGCGGCGCGTGGCGGGCGGCGAGCGGCGGGCGGCGCACTGCATCGTGATGCACGCGTGACGTCATGTGTGTAATGTGTATGCGGCATAGCGTACCTGGAGTGCGAGCGCGCTGGAGGGGGGCGCGTGGGAGCGTCGGAGTGTCGGTGCGACGGTGCGGCGTGCGCGGCCGGCCCGCCGCCCCGCCTCGTGCCTCTCGTGCGCTGCGGCTACTTGCAGAGCCCCGCCGGCCCGCGGCGCCCGTCTCGGATCGATCGCAGCGCGGGGAGGACGCACATGGGCTCGGGCGAGCGAGTGCGAGGGGAGTCCGGGCCTGGCGAGCGCGGCCGCGGCACTCGCGCGTCTAAACTCGCTGCGGGGGTGTCGGTCGATGCGACTTCGAAGGAGTCTCGCGCATGACTACGTCGTACGGTCGCAATTCCTGGTAACGCGGGCAGGCGCGGTGCGGGAGACGCGCGCACAGAATGCCCAGATCGATAGCCCGGGGCTTGCGCTGCGGTGATCGCAGTCCCCAACTGCCAGCTAAAGCCGCACGCACCCTCGACCCCCTCTAGTTTATGTGATGACGTTTCTCTGCAACGTCAAATAAAAGAAGAGAGTTACCCAGGATGGTAGCGCGTGCGCAGCCAGGTCGGCGGCGGCAGGTCCAGGCGGCCGGCGCCGGTCCCGCGCAGCCGCGAGCGCGAGCGCCAGTTGCAGGGCGGCGGGCGCGGCGGCCGCATGATGACGTTGCACCGCGGGGGCGCGCGCGGGGGGCGGCGGGGGGAGGCGGGAGGCAGCCGGCCTCCCACTGCACCCGCCGCGCCGCCGGTCTACCGACACCACGTCAGGGAAACTCCTCGACGATCGTACCTTAACTGACACCGTATCTCACCAGATAGCTTCGAGCGGAGTGATCATCACATATTTAGTATCAGTAAAGTGCTCTTAGCTACTCGAGGGTGAGCCGTCCACACTAAATGTCCCTGGTTAGCTTCCCGGCTCCGGCAAGGGTTAGTGGATTTTTTACTTAAAATTTTATACTTTAATAAAACTGACTACACAAATGTGCTTAAATGCACTTCTGTCTACCCCTTCGTGAAACCTGTTATTAATGTGTCTAGATTTGTGTAAAATGTTCATAAATGATCATAATATTATTTTCAATTTAGTCTATTTCTATAGAACTTCATTACATTATAGAATATTTAACCTCTTCTATGCTGAATTTGAACATCTATTTTCCTCTTACCCTCCTACTTTATGTTTAATACATATTATATATAAAATAATTATTTAAGAAAAACTATAACTATCATATTTTATCAATGTAAAAATTATATTACTCACTCCTTATGAAATTTCAATTTTAATCGTATATGTATTACCTTGATTAATTAATTAAACTTAACTTGCTTTGCTTGCTCTAAAAATGAGAGGCTTTTGGCCTTAGTCCACCACGGTGGCTTAGTGCGTATTGGCAGACTACACACCAAAAAACTCCTAAGAACTTTTTATAAGTGCAGGTATTTTTCCTACAATTACCTTCAGTGTTAAAGTTCGTTCTAATGTCAATACACATATAGCTCCCAAAAGAAACCTCCTGACCGCCAAGACTGAAGAAACCGAACGCTTAAACCTTGAGGCCGTCACGATTCTTAACAAAATGTTACTCAACAAAATACGTCATACAAATGATTTTTTTTTTTATTTTTAAGTGCCACTTTCAAAAACCTATTTACCCACTGAAATTTGCTGTAAGTAATTGCTTTTCTTTAACATTTAGCACGAGTCTTACGACGGGCAGAAACATTACTGAACTCAACGTCTTCACTTCTATTTAAATTAAAACGCTGACGGTAACCTACTCGTTCTCAAAACTTTCGACTCTATCAGTTCGCAAATTGTAAAAATATTCTCCGCGCTATATTACGAAAAAGAATTACTTATGCATCTAAAGTATAACTTATATACATAACTAAACAAATATAAAAAGTATTCATCGACTTCTGCATTAAACGTAGTTTGTATCGCAGACGTCTAAAATTAACAATCACGATACACAAATTACGTAAAACATAAAATTCGAATATCGCATAATTCAAAAAAAAAAGAAACAAAAATAATCACAGCACTCTTCTTCTTTCAAATTTGTGAAGATAAAATAGGCTGACCTATTGTACTAGCCCTCTACCGAACAAATGCAGGACAAATCCGGCAGATAACTGCGGTGACATAGTCGTGGCTCGCCGGTTTAGCGCTGGTATGCGGCCGGAACAACGGAAGGTGGACTTTATATGCTCTGATCTATACCACTTTATTTCGTTGAGGAAATGAAAATTATTACATATACTCTATCGCTTAGTATTTTCTTATGAACATAAAAGCTTTTGGACACGTTTTAAGAATCGCTACTGAACATTTCTTAATGAAAAATCTATCAAATTATACTCAGGACTATAACAAACTCATACATATATTTGTAGGTTTAAAAATAAAAAATAATAAAATAAATATAAAAATATTCCTCAATTCGTATAGGAGAGATACAAAGCCACAGACAGACACAAAAAAAATAAATTAATTATTTTAAAACAAAAAACTCTAACTGAAATGTCTATACTAATATTTTTTCATCGACACAAGACTTGTAAAGACTGGATCGGAATTAAGTATTTCTATTTACCATTGTACTGAAATCAAACATCACAAGCAAAACAGAAGCAAGACAATCCAGTATGCCTCTTTCTGAAATATTTTAAAACATCATTGTAATACACTGCATATTTAAAACCAATGAGTAAAAATTAATCCAGTAAAATATGGAGTAGATATTCGTGACAATCGTATAATTAAACATGTTAAAATTGATAGGGCACGATAAATATTACTTACATACGAACTCTATAAACAATTGTCCCATCCACTTTTAAGATGAGGCTCTAGTCCACCGACTTGCCTAATGCAGGCTGGCAGAATTCACGAACCCGAGAAATTCCTTGTTAAAAAAGAATGTAGATATCTTCACTATGTTTCCTAGTTTTTAGTGTGTAAAATTTAAGAATGCCTACAAAGCTATGAGTAGTAAAGGTGGGAATTTAAGCCACGAGTACCGAGATGATGTTCCATCCGATGAGAGCAGAATTCTCGAGGCCAGTCAACTGTAATAAATCACAAAACAGCTGTTTAAAATGACTAAATAAATTCTACCAAAACTTATTAAATCGTAAATAGGATCATACTTGTTAAAGCCGTAAAATGTATAACACTAAACACGAATGCAAAGTCATGAAAAAATATAGTTTCATTTTATTAACAACCACACACACTTTTTCCGTTTCTCGAAAAAGAGGAATCGAACCTATATACTATAATATATAGTATAGTATAGTCATGAAATATAATATGAGATTAAACCTATAAAAATGCTTTGTATGTATTATATGTTACTAGTCGATATACATATATATTGACAGCCTGCCGAAGAGTGCGCGTTGAAGTCTTATTTCAAGGCAAATGCATTCGCTAACATAACAATATATAACTAGTTTTCATATGTGTTTCAATAAATTTATAAATATATTACACAGCTCAAACTGGAATAAATATTAAAAAGAAACAAGCTCCGAACAGTGCTGAGTTAATGCCACACTAAGACACAAGTCTTGTGTCGTTTCAGAAACGTGAGAGTTTCCGATTCTACAAACACCCATACCTAATCAAAACACATCACATCAAAAATCAAATAAAAAAATCACACAAACATTCGTCTGGATGTAGAGAATGAATGGACTCTCGCTTCACAAGCTGGAGCCAAGTCACATTCTTACCTATAAATAAAAATTCAACGCTATCTTTTATTACATATTTCGAATTTAATATAATGGAATAAAAACACCCATATCAATAAATTTCTGTGTATTACGAAGATATTTATCGCTGTTTACTTAAAAATAGAGTAGCATTAATACCGTCTATGACACGACGGAAAACCACATACATTTAATACGGAGTTGTATGGAAAACCTCATTATTTTTATTTTTTGTCGAGTTTTCTTTAAGTCCAGGAAGTTTGTGATTACACAACCTTAGCTATTACCTGCCTCAGTTTCCGATAAAGGTCTGAATACACCCTGTATGTTTGTATTTTAAAAACACTACAAAAATAACACCTTTGATATATCACCTCCTTCATTAGCAATGCTATTAGTTGTGCTTCGCAAATTCACTAGTTGCGTTCCGTAATCAGCCGAAATTCCCGAAGGTAGATACAGGTGACCATTCAAACGGACTTCACACGAAACCAATCTAGGGTAATTGCAAATCCTTGCATCGATACACCTATCCGAACATATTGCGACACCAGTACGGTGATTAGAACGACCATGGACCGACTAGTCTAGGATATACGGGCTGTTTTATATACAATTGAAAATAAAATATCTATGCGTCCCACTGCTGGGTACTGCCTGTATTACTCAAAGCTAATTGTGGGCAGTGTTGACCACTTAACATCAATGGCCCACTAGCTTGGTTGCCTTCTTTCCCATGAAAAAAAAAACAAAAACAAGGTATTTCTTATCATCATCATCAGCTCATAAACGTTCCATTATTGGCCTCCTCTGCCATTGAGATCGTTAAGGCTTTAGTCCACGAGGCCGGTCTCGATTACAAACCTAAGAAATTCCTAAGGTTTTTTAGGTGTGTAACACCTTTATAATAAGTGATATTTCATTGTAAATACACACTTAATTTGGAGAAGGTAGAGTTTTGTGCCTGCGCCTCGAGGTTATCACTGCTTCAGGTATTTCTTATACTGCATAGGTTTTAGTCCGCAAATCAGTGTACGAAACTTTAGTACTTCAAAACGTCTATTTCCTCTTTATAGTCACTTGCTGCTCTGCTCCCATTGTAGTATGATGATATAGCCTATCAACTTCCTCGATAAATGGACTATTCAACAAATGAAGGATTTTTCAATTCGAACCAGTAGTTCCTGAGATTAGGGAGTTTAAGCAGACGACCGAATCAACTTTATATTTGAGACTTTCTTCAGCTTTATATTTTAGTCTTGATAATAATTTGTCGCCTTTTTATTTATTCTCTTTATCGACTACTTTAAACATTTATTTACTGCAACCCCTTAATGATTAAACTATGTTAAGATAATTCATATAAAAATATTCTTATAATATGTGTATCGTTGTCGCCATTTTTTTAAAAATATTTTTTTTTGTTAAATTTGTGGTATATAAAAAGCAAAATAAATAAATGAAATAATAGAATTCAAAATATGTATTGTTATTTAGTTTTAAGTATAACTTAAGAAGGTAATGTAATCCTTACAATTGCCACTCTTAAGCAAACAAACTAATTTTAAAGCACCAAATTAGACAGTCTCTCTGATCCAGCGTAAGAAAATCCCCCAAAACTGGCTGGAAACACCAGATCAACAACCACCATTGATGACGTAGCCGTCAATAAAAAAAAGATCCACACACCCTGTAGTCACGCGAAATAAACTCTGGTACAAATCTCGTCACAGTTAACAAGAGCAGCCAGCCAGCTCGCAATTAAACTACAAACCCTTTGACGGATCAGCCCCTGTATAATACTACACGTCCACCGTGAGCCAGTTATGAGTGACCTGTGTATTCATATATATCCTCTTTGGTTATGTTGAGACGGCACATGCAATTTTCGGTTTGATTTCCAGCCGAATATTCTGGGAATTATTTGCATATTGGCCTTTGCGGTAGAAGTAGGTTCAGATGCTTTCGTAGGCTTTTTGTCAGGCGATTCAATATTCAATACGGAAGGGCTTTTGTCGTCAAGCGTATTTCTAGACTCTGGGCGGCTAATAAAACGTTATACATATGTAAATAATACACACTCTTATCCGACTTTGTATCATCTAATTCAACGGTCAAGACAGGCAGAAGGTTAAACCTCGACAGCGAAATATTGAAAAAGTACCCAAACATAGAAACTGCTATTCCTCTAGAGAAAAAAGCTATTATATGAAAAGCTGACTCAAGATCATCAGTGATGTTAATCACATAATTTTGGTCTTTTGTAATTCATAAGTTAGATAAGTAAATCTTCTAACGGAAACAAAACACTACCTGCCTTTCATTTCTCTTCCTGCAAATCCATGCCAGTATGGTTGCCTGTAAAAGATCGCTTGCGCGATAAGGCCGCCCATTGTGCTTTGCTCATCTTCTGTACTCCTTAGTTTTAGTGTTCTGTGTACAATGAAGTTTAAATAAATAAAACACCTAAAACACTATCTTCGAAATGATATTCAAACCCAGAACCTCTATTGGACAGCCCACACTGTTGCTGTGTGTACCTTCAAGACTAGGAATCAACTTATTTAAGCGACGTAAAACTAGCAAAAAATTTAAAAATTCTAAATGCAACACGTATGCTGTTAAACAACTTAGTTACACCAGTGTATTTATTTTAAATATTGATACTTTCCGTCGGGAAACAGCTCGAGCAAAATATCGGCTTCCGAGGCGCCGTCGCTTCACATAAGGATCGGTTTGATAGTAAAGCGTATCACTTGTGGAGCTTGCAGTCACACCAATTACTTGGTATCGAACACTTTCGGCACACCCGATGGAACAACAACTGTCTTTTCGCTTCTCTCCATGTTTCCCTGTATTAACGTCTTGGGTTATAATCTTACTTTGGCTACTTATTCCATATTTTAACAAGCTTTTTTGAGTAGTACTTCAATTTCTATTTTATAGACTTATAAACAATACACTTAGTACTTAGAAAATTAATCGCTACTAGACTACACAGTCTACCAACCAGCATTAGGCCAACGCGGCGACCCAAGGACTAAAACCTCAGTTGTATAGGGAGCCCATGGCCAGGAATAAGCCGTATCTTTATACACCCCTGCTGACGAAGACTACAAAGTTTGTAAGTTGTCTGGCAATGATTGCATCGACCGACAAAAGTTAGATATCTCCAGATATTTGAAACTCTATTGGGACACTGCAATTGGCAACCCTAGATTAAAACAAAAACTATTAAACTTATTTAACGTATAAATGTATTAAAATATTGAAAATACGAGTAAAATTGTTCAGTATTCATACCACGAAAAGTATTGGATAATCGCAGCCAATTTACTTCCCAGTGACATCAATGTCTACAATAATTAAAAACTGAACAGCCATTTACGGCAGCGAAAATTGCGCTTAAACATTAATTAGGGTGTTTCGTAAATCGGCTTACAAGCGCTTCGAGCGCTTTAAGCGTTGTGCTGTTGTTACTACGCAGCAGATTAAGCGGTCTGATCATTAGTTTAATGCACTGAGCGGATTATTTTGAGTTATTCTGCGCTTGCATTTCTGTTATACAGGTCGTTTCGATTATGGCCACCGGGGGGTTTTGGTCGGTATGCTGGTTTAGGGATTTCGTTGTGGACCCAGCCCGGCACTAACATCTGCGCGGACATGACGTCGCCGCGCGCCGGGCTAGAAGACCGGTGACCCCGACATACGCTTCCCGCCCCCCACTGCCTCCGGGCTGGTGGGAAGTAGAGCCATAAACAGCTTTCCCCTCGATAACAAAAAGGTCGTTTCGATTATGGCGTCCCAGGTAATAATTATATAAATATAGGATTTTTATTTATATGGTTCATTTCACAGGCCTACGAATTAGCGCAATCGACTTGCTGAAGACTTCCTTAAAAACAGATATGCTTTTTTTCTCCTTAAGTGTATTTAAATAAAATACAAATTAAAAACAGCCCCGTTTTGGACAGCCCCGTGGCGCAGTTGGCTAGATACCAGCTTGCGAAACGAGCGGCCGCGGGTTTGATCCCCGCACCGAGACAAATGTTTGTGTGATCCACAAATATTTGTTTCGGGTCTGGGTGTTTGTGAGACCGAAAAGTCTCTCGTAGTTTCTGATACCCACGACACAAGACTCGTATCTTAGTGTGGGGTCAGGACTATGTATGTGACTATTGGGTGTATTTATTTATTTATTTAAAAAGGATTACAAATTATCTAATTAAAATCTATTTCTATTTATCGTATTGTCATATTGACTACCCCAAACTTACCTTCGCATGTTCTGGTGTCACCAAGCTGAAATGAATGTGATATACATAACTATTAGTTAAGGAATTTGCAATTCAAAATCTACCAGGAAATGGAAAAATATCAAAAAACATAATTAACAAAAGTGATTCTCTAAAAATTTACCATGAAACCCAGTGTGCTACATAAGCAATAGTGCATTTCTAGATCAAAGTCAATACAAGCCGACAGAATTATCTTGACAAGTGAGACTTCACAGTTAACGTAACTATAGTCCAGTGTCCTGTTCAATTTGTACTGCACTATCACCAACTAAAAGTCCAATACCAGAGGAACGATATAAAAAAATCGCATTACTTTTGAAAACTCTCACAGCAATTTCGCAAATGATTACGACTGAGTAATGCTTACATTTTTTATTGGACACGAAACATCGTTGTCGTGCGCTTGAAATTTCCGACAACTAGTTGCGGAAAGTGCGAAGTTTCAGAGTTTTCATTAAATATTTCATCAGACGGAGCATCGTTGGGTTGATTGCGATTTATTTATTAGTATGTTTCGGTGAATAAGGATGCGGAATGGGCTTGCGTTGCGAAAAAGACATCAGCAGCCCCTATACGTCCCATTGCTGGGCATGGGCCTCATCTTGGATGTTATCATCCAAGTTGAGGTCAATGTCAAAACCAAAATTGCCAATTCTACCCTAAAACTGAGAGGGTTAAGGCCATAGTTTTAGGGTTTAGTCCATCAGGCCAATTTCGTAGTTTCTGATAAATGAAATATCTTGGTGTGGGTTCGGAACTAAGTATCTGGCTGTTGGGTACACGATTAATTTTATTTATAAAAAAATATTATAAACCTAGTTGCGAATATAGAAGTTATGCTCTTAAATTCTGCGTTAGAACTGCTGAAAGAATCTATCTCCAAAGTAGCACCGTTTTAAATACTTCATCGTGTGTTTTCGTCAAAAGATAAAACAAGATCACAAATCCCACAAATAAGTATAATCTACATAGCCCAAAGGGTTAGCCAACTGAAGAGACAATGGGCAGGTAACATCATGAGAGACCATGGGGCTCGGCAAACGTAGTGTAGAAAGCCCTCAGGCTAGGTGGGGTGACGATATGTGCAAGTTGCCTGGGAGCGGTTTGACGAGGGCTGAAGATCGAGCCCAGTGGCGTGCTATAAGAGAAGCCTATATCTAGCAGCGGAGATGTGAGAGGCTGATGATGGTGATGATGGTAGTTAGGAGTCAACATCATCAAACCTCTGCAAATAAAAAGGATTCCAACGCATTAACAGCGCTCCATTGCGTCGAAATTAAATTGAAACTCAATCTCGCCACTCGATGTGACGTGGACTGTTTGATGAACGACGCTCACATGGGCCGAGGCACGTACGTCATCTAGCTACAATAAGATTTACTTTAGCGTACATGCCCGCTGCTCTATTTACAATGGGCGCATCGGTGCACTGTTTGCAGTCAATGGATTCCGATCGTGGATAAAATGCATTGAACTGCTTCATTGGTTGTATTTATTTTATTGGTGCGGTGGCGTGCTTTGTACGATAGAGAGGAATCGGGATTTATTTCCAGGTTCTGTATATTGTTTTTGGGTTTTTAGTCAGGAATCTCTCAGTGGAAGTTAGGTACACCTAAAGTAGAGTAATAGTTTATTGCCTAAAGGCTATTATAACAAATTGCGAAACGTGGTTGTAGGAGTAGACACATCTGACAAACTTCATGGATAGAAAGAGAAAATGTAATATCACTATCAGTATAAAGCGACCCATAGTAATACATCTATCCCCGGGATTAGTTTGTTTATATCTGGCATACATCAGACTGGAATGACTGACTCGTGAAGGAAGCGTAGTTCTTGATAGTCGACATATATTTCTACCTACACATATTTTTATCTACTACTTCTAGGTTGCGTGCTACTTTTAAATGCCATGTAATGACATGTACCTAGGTAAAATTTTGTAGGTTTTTCCATTAAGAAATTGTCAGTAGCAGAATGGAGTCTGGGACTTTCTGTAACATGGGATGAAAACACAATTGGCGACTTGTAGCTGCGGAATTGCAGGTCTACCTACCCCTTCGAAAAATACAGTGTTTTTTTTTCAGAAATAGTAAAGCCTGGTATTAGTTACCCAAAAGTGATTTTAACATAAATAGATACTCTAAGAACAGTTGTATAAGACTGGAAAGGAAATGTCAGCATTCCAAGCGTGCCGAACTTACGATAAGATTGTCATATACTTGTCAAAGCTGCTTTTAAGTACCTTATTCGGGTAGTGTGTAATACAAAGACTTCTATAAATATATGACAGCCAATAACAGCCCTTTATTTTTTGTGATTGGTCGTGTAATAGTAGTGGAATGAATAGGTGACAAGGTGGCAAGTTGTCCCCATACAAAATACTATCTATTTCCTAGTTACATGCTCTATTAGTAAATTTCAAGAAATTATGAGATCTTGTCAAACACTTTTAAGACGCGTTCGAAATATCTCAAGCTACAATATAACTTCAACATTATTCTATTATTAACTATATGTTTACTTTCACGTATGACTGTAAAAGACATTTAAAACGTCCCGGAGCAATGTTGAAATATGTACGGCTGACGGAATGCATTGACCTTGCTTCGTGATTACTCCGTAGCGCGGCGAAGTGGCATAATGTATATATATATATTTCATTTGATTGCAGCGCGGCTTGTCCCCGCCTTGATAGAATTGTAAAGGCAACTAGATTAAGTCGCTCGGGCTCGAACCACGCTCCCGGGATCGCATTAAGACATGCAATACCCAATCTTTATCAGATCTTTATTCCCGGGGATATTAACTTGGAAAAGTTTTTGCGGTCGCGTAGAAAGAATCTTGGCAATCTTATATTTTTGTATTTTTCCTCGGTTTGAGTCGTGGGCACATCGTTGCGTTGATGTTATGAGTATGTATATCCTGTATTCAGACCGTGAACGGAAACGTAGACAGGTAATAGCTAAGGTGATCACAATCCCCCTGGCGTTAAAGAAAGTCCCGAGAAAATATAAACATTTTGACGTTTTGGATACAACCATCGGTACTAAATATGTACATGTATTGTTTGTAAAGCAGTGATGGCCTCGAGGTTTGGGCGCGCGGTCGAGAATCTCGGCGGTCGCGGTTCGAACCCCAGGCACACACCTCTGACTTTTCGACGTTTAGTGTGTATTCACATTGAATTATCACTTGCTTTAACGGTGAAGGAAAACATCGTGATGAAACCTGCACACCTAAGAGTTCTTAGGAATTTGTTAGTCGTGTAGTCCGCCAACCCGCACTAGGCCAGCGTGGTGGACTATGGCCTAAACCCTCTCAAGTGTAGAGGAGACCCGTGCTCAGCAGTGGGCGTATATGGGTTGATGAAGAAGATTGTTTGTAAAAGAGGCCCTTAACCAGCAGTGGAGAGTATTCCCTGATGGAACTAGTGTCATTCAAATTCACCACAGGGGTAGGGATCTGGACCATAGCATACCACGCTGACCATGTGTAGTTCGACTTAACATGTCAAAAAAAATCCAATATGTGCAAATATTTCATTCTCCAAAAATGCTTACTATTGTCCTGTACTTGCTTAGCTTGATAACAACTTGAAACAGTGATCACAGTGCAATTAATGGAGAATCCTCAGACAACAGATAATAATCTCTGCCCAGCCAATAACGTATTTAGGTCGAACTGCACTTAATACTGAGAGCGCACTCAACAAGACAATAAATAATTTACTATAGTATTACCGTTTACAAGTGTACCTATACTAAATAAAAACGTTCCTTCTTACTTGCGTATTTTGAGACTTAAGTTAGACTAGACTTGTTTGACTACAAGTGATAGAAACAATGAATAAGACTAAAAATGTAGTGAAAGGGTACAAGTATTTGGGACACATCAGTAGAAACATATACCTGCCTATATAGTCAGGAATACTTAGATTTAAGAAATCTTCCGATTTCTTTGACATCCTTGTGGCGCTGTTGGCGAGACACCAGCTTACGAAACGAGAGGTCGCGAGTTCGATCCCGAACCGAGACAAATGTCCGCTAATTTCTGTTTAGAGACTGGGTTATCATGAGACCAAAAAGGTTTTTCGTGGTTTCTTAGTGTGGGCTCAGAGGCCACAACCACATACGTGACCATTGTGTGTAATTATTTATTATTTACTTGATTAGTGCAAGTATACCACGGTACGCGTAAAATCAAGCTACGAAGCGTAAAGGTAAACATTAGTAATTGATTTATTCATGCATAAAGATATCAAAAATTCATCTACCAAATGAAATACTGGACCAAAAATACTATATGAAAAAGAATTTAAAAAAAACGCCCACATCGGCAACGCTGTTAGATTTTGTTCCGTTTTCAAATTTAGTTTTACAAAAAAATAATACCTTTTGATTTTTAAAATTAATCCGAATATCAAACTAACGAACAGTTTTCGATACAAATACGAGTAAACCCGCCATTGTGAGGTTTTGTTCCGAAAAAGCTATTATCAATGCGATTTTATTCTGACGCTTGTGCAACCGCACACGTTTTAGAGAAAAATATGTTTACGTGTATTTGGAATTCTAAATATTCCGATGTATGGTTTGGTTTTTAATTTGCATGCCAACAAGAACAAACATAATCACTCTCTTACTGTGTTTCCAATACCTATCTGGGGTCGGCGCAGTATGTTATATCCATCCACACATCCCTATCCACCGTCCTGTCTCCAGTCACCCCTTTTTCTTTCATATCTTCTTTCACGCACTCCATACATCTTTTCTTTGGCCTTCCCCTGCTTATACATCCATCAACTTTCATACACATTACTTTTTTACCAACACTTGTTTCATCCCTCCGCATTTTATGACCTTAAAACGACAGACGGTGTCCTTTCAGTTTATCAATCACATGAGCTGATTTCAAAAACAAATGCTAGGAAAAAATAAGGTAAAACGTTAACCTGTTGAAGTATCACAAATGGCGGCCTTATCGCTATCGCTGATTTTCCAGACAACCTTTAGATGCACTAGGTCATTAGATCTTAACCGTTAGGTCTATATTCTTCAACCGGTAGAAGTAAGCAATCCGACTCTAATGCATCATGTTAATAGTACCTTGCAGAAGCAACTTAAGTTAAATATATAATGAGGTTACTCCACGTGAGCATCGACCAGACTCGGATTCAGAAATCTTTGTGGTACAAAATGAAATACAACTTGGAGTACTAACATAGATATACATAGTATGATTTACTAATCATACCGGAATTTCGTCATAAGCTTTCGCATATACGATTGATAGTTAATCATCAATTGAAGGATGTCCACTGCTGGATATAAGTCTCCCCCAATGGTTTCCAAAGCGCTCTGTCGATAGCCTTCATCCAGTGGTTTTCCGCAGTTATTGGTAAATCGTCAGTCCACCTTGTGGATGGACGTGAACAATTGATCTGAGCATAATTTTTTCGACTGACAACCATAATACGAGTACACCGTCAGACGTCAGTTAAGCTAATTTACCTTGCCAGTATACAAACGATTTCCTATGTATCTATCGAAGATTTGAATTCAAAATTCATACCGACCTTCTATCAAAGGAGTTGCGACCATATTGACCCCCCATTGACCACGTTGTCTCATAAACAATTACATGGAACTGTTATTATCGACTTGAAAAACAAAATCTGAACACACAGAATTTTAACACCCTTCCCTTGAATTAGGGATGGGGCTGGGGGAGAATATTAACAAACAAAACAAGCATACTGCATAATGCATAGAGATGCATTTTTGCACCCACATTTCGCCAGCTATGTATCAGTCCCACGTAATAGGAAGCGAGCCTATTGCCGTTTTTCGGGCACATTTCCAGACTCCGTGCTGCTACTGAGAATTTCCTAATGGAAAAACCCAACCTTGCCCAACCCGGGACTCGAACCCAGGACCTCTAGATCGCACGGCACATACTTGTACCGCGATACCACGATGCAGTCAGAATTGCATTATAACCACTCCTCGCTATAATGGAAGGGTAAATGTAAGGTAGACGAATACCTTGAACATTATACTGCAATTTGCATCGTAATGCAAGTGCTGTTCAATTAATTGGCGCTCGGAGAAGATGTTGAGTGCATTTTAGGTGTATGGCATGGATATTGAGTCACTGTGATATAAATACTAGTCATATAATATGAGTCATGCCAATTCATCGACCTATGCATAGAATAAGGTTACTTATGATTGTAACACGAAAGTATTTTTATGTCTGTAATAGAGTTAAACTTGTTTATATATTGCACTAGTGAACTAATAATAATCATAAATTTCGTTGTTGTTTGAAGAACACAAAAAGTTACTGATAATTTTGTGCCCAATTAAGTTTAAATCGCTGAGAAAGAGAAGTTGTGCAAAAGCACATGTAACTTTATTCTGCGCATAGGTCGACATAATAAAAGGTGTTTTCTAATCGTGATCGGAAACTAAAGCGGGTAATAAATAAAGTGGTTACAAGCCACCTGGGTTAAAAGAAAATCCGGACAAGCAGTCAATTTTTTTTTTTTTTTTTTCATGCAACCATCGGTATTAAACGTAGGTGGTTTGTAGGGAGAACGTCAAAATGGACTGACTAGAGGGAACGGGCCAGACTGATAATAATTAATATTAAATAATAATACTGACATTAGTTGGACTAAAGAAACATGAAGGGTAAGGAAATTAAGGAGCATTACGTAACTACAACAGTACATATTGTGGGTAAAGCGTAGGCTTAAGGTATGAGCGCAGTTGGTTAGACACCAGCTTGCAAAACGAGAGGCCGCGGGTTCGATCCCCGCACCGAGACAAATGTTTGTGTGAACCACAAATATTTTTTTTCGGGTCTGGGTGTTTGTGAGACCGAAAAAGTCTCTCGTAGTGTCTGATACCCACGACACAACACACGGCACTAGGTCTTGTAACCTAGTGTGGGGTCAGAGCTATGTATGTGACTGTTGTGTGTATTTATTATTATTTTTTTTTTTATTATGATGCCTTGGCGCCGTCTTGCATCCTTTAACCAGTTAAATGCATCCAAGAAGGGTCGCTTTATAGCCGTTAGGACTTGCAGCTTTTACTATTACGTTCAACAGGCTAGGATATGAGCAGGCTAGTTCCCGCTACTGGTTTCACAACTTTGAAGAGTGAGTTTTATAGTATTTTTTTATAATATTTGTCTGAATCCTTGAAATGGTTAATTATATGTATAAGCTTCATAGTGAAGGAAATATCGCGAGGAAACCTAAATGTTCTAAGGAATTTCCTAGGTGTGAAGTTCGCCAATCGCACGGGGCCAGCGTGGTGGACTAACGCTTGTACAATCTAAGTTGTTTAATTTCTATGTTTTTATTTCATCAATAATTTTACAATGTAGTATCGAGAAATCAGCTTACTTCTTCAGTATGTTGAAAACCGCAAAAAACCATAAATGACAACTACTTTTCAAATAACCAGAAAATTTTCTATCATCTACCTTCTAAGCGCGGCCTGACTCTACAACTAATACAAGCGATCTGATAACAATACTTGTATAAGCGATAAGCTACGCTAGCACGACCGGGGAATTTGAAGTATCGACTCCCAGTGTTGGGTGACGGCTCTTCTCTCGTTGTTTTGTCGGCGGCCGGCACTCGATAGCCTTCCACGGAACCTTCCGGATATTGACCACCACGATCTCCCCGGAAAAGATTTCACACAATTTATTTTCATCTAATCGTTGACTTCTGGAGAAATTTTATAACAATAGGACGTGTTCGTATTAAAATGTGATGTGATTTTGTTCATTGAGGATTTAAATATTAATCTTTTGGTTTGGTTATGATGAATCTTAATATGATAGACACTTCCAATCTTTGGTTTTGATAAGTCACAACTTATTTGAAAGTCAATAATTCCTGATAGATATTAATTACATTTTGACTGTATAAAAAATGATAATACAAATACACCCCACACTCACATACATAGTCCCGACCCCACACTAAGATACGAGTCTTGTGTCGTGGGTATCAGAAACTACGAGAGACTTTTCGGTCTCACAAACACCCAGACCCGAAACAAATATTTGTGGACCACACAAACATTTGTCTCGGTGTGGGGATCGAACCCGTGGCCGCTTGTTTCGCAAACTAGTGTCTAGCCAACTGCGCCACGGGGCTGTCATAATAAAATCTAAATTGCGCGTTTAAGCCGATCAAAAACGAGTTATTACATACTATTAGGCTAGACTCTGCAATGCACTAGTAAAAATACTAAAAAAGTATCACATAGTCAAATTCACAGACAAAATAAACCATATCTCTATTCAAAAACAGTTTTACAAGTTCTTTTGAATTGTCAATTTTAAACCTTTAGCATGTCCTAGCAGAACTCAATTACATAACCAATTACTCAGAAACACAACCGTCCACTACCATATTTTACGTCTCATGCACACCGGATGAATACGAAAATCCACTTTTAAATGTAAGTTCGAACACCTCAAAGGCATTGGAGCACATATTCAATGTAAAAGAGTATTCATTCTGCTTAATGTAAGCCGGTAAACGCAAGTCGGTCTGCAAAGCCACCGGAGCGAAACGGACTGAGTATCGGCACACCTACTACAGGGCTGCCACGTACTCAGATAGTATTATTACTATGAATAACCCTCTTAGCTTTAAGGGAGGCCCTGTCTAGTTGATGGCTGGCTATATAGGCTGATGATGATGAGGATTGAAAAAAAAGAATCCTCAGTTGGAGAGGAAGCCCGTGCTTAGACGTGGAACGTATATAAGCTGATGGTGATGATTGTAAAAAAATAGTTTCAAAGAAGAATTCAGTAAATGTTTATGCGAATGAACGAAAATCTCAGGAAACAGTTTACAATTTTAACCTTTTTAATGTTTTGTGCATACGTACACAATGAGATATTACTTACTTTAAGGGTAAAGGAAACCTGCATATTTAAAAGTTCTTAAAACTTTCTTAGGTGTGTCATCCATCAACATGCACTAGGCCAGCGTGGTAAGCACAAAACCTTCTCAGTTGTAGAGGAGCCCCGTGCCCAACAGTAGAACGTTGCTGATGACGATTCTAATACATTACTCAAAAACCTGCAAGAGACACGCCCTCTATTACGTGGGACTTAAAACAGGAATTAAAAAACAAATTACCGTGGAGCGAACAGCCCTTACAAGACCCCGTCGGTTCTAAATCGGACTTTAAAAAACCTTGTCGCTCTAGCCACAAATGAGAAATATTGTTGGAAGTGTGCAAATTAGGTAGCTATAGTTTTTTATGCATAGCTTTAGAATTATATAACCCCACGCCTGCACCCTCAAAGTGTTAGTAAAGTTAAGGAAAGTAGAAACAATTTCCTATATATGTGCAGATATTTTAATTTTATTTATCACTAATTTACTGAAGACTCTTTGGTTTCATAGTATGAGAGTGTGTCATGTTGTCGAAAGATCCCAGATTGAAATTTCGGATTAAACATAGTCATTATATAATACATTCCCAATTATAAAACAATTTAAGCAGAGATGAAAAACCGTTGGTCCATCTAGCAAGCGGGGTGGTCTCCCAACACGGCATTAAAGTGTTACAAATTCATTAGCATTACATACGTTATCATCATACACATCACCGTATTCATCATCAAGAAGCTCCATTCATCTGTCTTCAGGAAGCAATCAGTTCCAGTCCATCAGGCTAAGCTCTCCAGAAATTTAACTCGGTTATTGAAATTCAGTTATATCTCTAGTGAGCTGCAGCTTGTGGCTGTGAAGAGTCTTCGACGTCGCAAGGGTTTGGTGAGTGACCATCGACATGGAACGAACAGTAAGGGTGTGATCCACAAATATTTGTTTGTGAGACCGAAAAACCTCTCCCAGTTTTTGATACCCAGGTCAAAAAACTTGTAAGTTAGTGTAGCTTCGAGCTATGTATGTAATAATTGGATTTATATATTTATTAATTACTTTTTAAAGAGGGTCTTCCTTTTAAAAAGTAATCCTGTTTGACAACAAAACGATTTCGATCGTTTTAACTTTCTACCATTTTATCCGTTTGTTATCGTATCACATGTTTTTCTTCTATTTTATCAATATGTATTGTATGAAATAATAAAATAAAGAATTTTTATTTACTAAGTGATTCCAATACCGGCGGTGAGTTCGGCAGTATATTATATGGCTTTAAATTCTTAAGTTTACCCATTGTCACTGAAGTGTAATCGTATCTATTATGTGTTCAGACTTTTTATTTATCAACATTAATATTGTGTTTCTGCCGATTTTATAACTACTCGTATAATTAATTGTGTATTGTAATAATAAGTTAGGATAGTTCATTGTTGATTTCGGATGTGGATGAGAATTATTAAAATTGCGTTACATAATCCCATAAGGTATTGCTCTGGTGCTCAATGTCATCAAAAGGGTTTAAACCCTTACCCTTAGTTTACCCTTATTTTAAAATAAGGGTAAACTTTCAGCAAGAGGTATACAGAAAAAATTCGTCTATTGAAATTCTCGAAGGACATGCCAATTAGTGTAATTTTGATATGATAATTCAAGGCAGAATTTTCACAGCAAACACCATCATCGACACTATAAATACAGGGTGTGTTCAGACCGCGATCGGAAACTCAGACAGGTAATAGTTAAGGTGTATAATCATGAACCCGTTAAATGAAGGCGTTAAAGAAAATCCTAAGCTTTCGATCTCGGTCTGTAAACAATATATGTACATGCTGTAATAAAATGAACATCGTGTGTCCTGTTTCATCTGTCTTCGGGTTGTAATCAGTTCCAGTGAGTCAGGCTTAATTCGGCTCTTTTTTAATTTGTTTATCTAAATTCAAATATAAAGAGCCGAATTATAGCTCGGACTGTGAATATTCTGCGTGCCGTCGCTAGGATTTGGTAAGTAACCACCGTCAATCGTTGACTCTTGGCCAATTTTCTCCTGTCTGGGCCGACTGTTGTTCTATTAGTCTGTGAAGGGTAAGCATAACAAATACAATCCAAATATGTAACTACATAAATAATTTTAAAGTATTAAATAACAGAAGCAGTGATGGCCTCGAGGTATGGGCGCGCGGTCGAGAATCTCGGCGGTCGCGGGTTCAAACCCCAGGCACACACCTCTGACTTTTCGAAAATTATGTGTGTATTCAAATTGAATTATCACTTGCTTTAACGGTGAAGGAAAACATCGTGATGAAACCTGCACACCTAAAAGTTCTTAGGAATTTCTTAGGTGTGTAGTCCGCCAACCCGCACTAGGCCAGCGTGGTGGACTATGGCCTAAAACCCTCTCAATGGTAGAGGAGACCCGTGCTCAGCAGTGGGCGTATATGGGTTGATGAAGAAGATGATTAAATAACAGGCGCCAGAAGGACTTTGGTAACCTTATCCAAGCATAAAAGTTGTCTTTCGTTTTTATCCCAGCGCCTTTTAAATGTTCAATAAAATAGGAATTTATTTCGTGAATAAGATTGTTTACTTGGCAGCCCAGTGGCGCAGTTGGCTAGACACTGCTGGTGGCTGCTGGACACTAGTGGTGCTACAGGTTCGATCCCCGCACCGAGACAAATTTTGTTCAAAACCGAAAAGTCTCTCGTAGTTTCTCATACCCGCGACACAAGACTCGTATCTTAATGTGGAGTCAGGACCATGTGTGTGACTGTTGGGTGAATTTAATGCAATTGTAATTACTTTTGACGAAGACGATATTCGATCTACTGAGCATTGTGATGTCATCTGACCGTAATTCCTCAGTGTAAAATAATCGTTTGTCCTGTTCCACCATGAAGAGGCTTCGTTTGTCCGTCTTACTATCTTCTTCTTCTTCATCAACCCATATACGCCCACTGCTGAGCACGGGTCTCCTCTACCATTGAGAGGGTTTAGGCCATAGTCCACCACGCTGGCCTAGTGCGGGTTGGCGGACTACACACCTAAGAAATTTCTAAGAACTCTTAGATGTGCAGGTTTCATCACGATGTTTTCCTTCACCGTTAAAGCTACTATACTATATGATAATTATTAATTGTCATTAAAAATGTTTAATACGTGTGTAATCTGCAATGTATGCTCATGAATAATCTGTGCGCTTTTACAATTCACCATTTATACTCGAAGCGACGTCTTCACAAGTTTATATCCATAATGTCATCGCGTTTGCTGTTCCACCATCAAGAATCCCCCTTCGTCTGTCTTCGGGATACCATCAGTTCCAGTCCATCAGGCCAAATTCGGTGCTTATTTAATTTGGTTGTCTAATACAATTAAATAAGCTCCGAATTACGGCTTGTGGCTGTGAAGATACTACAAGAAGTCGCAACGATTTGGTGAGTGGCTATCGACTGCCTGCAAAAGGAATGGCGAGTAATATGCATACAATAATATGACTCCACGCCAAGACAAATATTTTCCTGGTGCGAATTTTTTTTTGTTTCGAGATGAGAGGTGGTGTCGTGTAGAATCTTGTAGTTACAAGATTTTGTAACGGGTTTCAAAAACTAAGAGAGACTCTCACGAACACCTCTCGGCTCGAAACAAATATTTGTCGACTACAAGACAATTACAAGATTACTACAAGATTTGGTAATGGTAAGTTTAGTAAGTTCATGTATACCTACTGTATGTTTATTGTTAATCTTTGTTATAAATGCTTCATATATGCAGTATCCCATATACTTTTGTGAAAAGATCTGTCCATTTTAATCTTAGGATATGACTTTTATTTGTTATATAAGCTTCATGGCAGTGTTTTCAACACTATTCATTCTATAATATTCAATTACAAAATATATACGCAAGTAACTTTGTACCTACCAGAATTACAAAAAAACGATTATTTGGCTTATTCACATAAGACATCTAGAATTTCATGGCAAAGAAGGAGAAATCTAGTCCAGAAGGTAACCTAGCATTCCATAAAAGAGTATTCAGGCCGGGATGTGCAGCGCGGCGTTCCCGAAAGTTCGCGGATTCAAATTTTGGATTAGACGAAGTCATTTATTATCATTAACCTCAATTAGTAAGAAAAAAATGCGTCAAAGAAATTAAACACAGATGGAAAACTGTTGGTCTTTGAATACATATCTGCCTACTACTTAGGAGATGCATTCATTATATATATCTTCATCACCAGCCCATATACGAGAACGTCCCTCTGCTAGGCACGGGCCTCCTCTACTATTGACAAGGTTTAGGCCTTAGTCCACCACTCTGGCCTAGTGCGGGTTGACGTCCTACACACCAAAGAAATTCCATAGAATGTGTTACATATGCCAGTTTCCTCACGATGTATTACTTCATCGATAAAGTAAGTAATACTTAAAGTTCGGTAATTCTGAGGTGTGTGCTATAATATACTAATACAAACGTCACACATTATTAACATGATCCCATAATATAACTCATTCACTCAAATGTATTCACTCATTCAGTCACGCCATAATTTCCTAAGGACTAGACATAGACATAGCTTTATTTCTCCAACCAATTTTGTGAATTATTTATATCTCACGCAATAACGACAACCAATCGCTTGTGACTCCATTACATGTGATATTCAAATTCAGTATATTCAACCAGTCATTAGCACTACATATTATGTAAGATCATCATCATGTGTCTGTGATCATCAGTGCAGTCGCAAATCACAGCATTTTTTTTCTAGCACAACATAATACATCATCATACTCATCATCTTCATCATCTTCATCATCTTCATCATCTTCATCATCAAGAATCTCCATTCATCTGTCTTCAAAACACCATCAGTTCCAGTCCATCAGGCTAAGCTCTCCAGAAATTTAACTCGGTTATTTAAATTCAGTTACATCTCTAGTGAGCTACAGCTTGTGGCTGTGAAGAATCTTCGACGTCGCAAGAATTTGACCATCGATATCGTTTTACATTAGGATTTCTATTTTCTGAAAGATGTTTTATAAGAGTATAGAATGCCAGAGAGGCTTATAGCGCAGTACGTTAGCCCCCAGTTCAAAACTTGGAGTCACTGGTTCAGCACCAAGACTAATATTTGTTTCAAGTCTGGGTGTTAATAAGACCGAGTCTCTCTTAAATTCTGGTAACCCCAATACAAGACTTGTAACTTAGTGTAGGTTCAGAGCTATGTGTGTACTATATGTTTATAATTAATTGTTAAAATAAATGTTTATTACATGTGTCATCTGCAAAGCATGTTTATAAATGATCTGTGCGCTTTTATAATCTACCATTTACTCTCGAAGCGACGTCTCCACAAACGCATGTATTTGTAACAATTAGTCATTACCGCCACATATATAGAATCATCATCGTCTCACCACGATCAAGAGGCTCCTCTCTTCGGTCTTCGGGACACCATCAGGCCCAGTCATCAGGCCAAATTCGGTTCTTCTTTAATTTGGTTATCTAAATACAATTGAGGAAGTTCCGAATTACGGCTTGTGGCTGTGGTGAGTCTGCGTGCCGTCGCATGAATATTGTGAGGAATAAACAGCAGCCCGCGGAACAAATGGTAAGTCCAGTAACTGCATCAAGATTAATACATGTGTGATCCTCATTTCATTCAGCCCTGGGTGTTTATTACACTGCTAACATGAAGTGTGGAGTTGTGCTATTGATATGAATTTTGAATGATTTTATTTGCAATAGATACATATTTAGCAGCGACCAGAACGCAAACAGGCCGAGGGTTCGATCTCCGCACCAAGACAGATATTTCAGTGATTAACAAACAACTTTTTCGGGCCTGGGTCTTTGTGGGACCGTGTATCTCTTAGTTTTCGATACCCACGATACAAGACTTGTTACTTAGCGTTAAGTCAGAGCTACGTACGTGACTTTAGACTATACGTTTATTATTTATTGTGATTATAAATGTTGACGCACTTGACTTCCATATAAAACCGACCTCTATGCCCATACTAGATTACCGTCCAATCCATCAGCATTCTCCCGATATCCTATCAATTCTTTATCATTTCCAGCTTAAATATTCACATTATCACTGTCACTTTTATCGTTCATGTACAATGTACATTCATGTATATCGTTCAAACTTGAAACTTATTTATTTAACTCTTAAATATACAGAATATATACACAGTATTCTTTCTTTAACTTCTTCATAGCCAGGGGTGTCCTACACTATTGATCTGTCCGATCGTAGTGGAAGGGCATCGGGTGTGCGACCCCGGCTTCCCGAGCTGCTGCGGCGATATCCTCAGTACTATCTATCACCGCAGTATCCCTTGATTACCCTTTATTCCTTCCCAAATCCAATCATCTCCCTTCTAACCCCCTTTTTCCTCTTTATCCCTTCTGTTCCCTGTGTATGAGAAGAATGCGATAAAATTTTAAATGATCACTTCCGAGTGTACTAAAACCAAAAACATGAGAAGATTTATGAACTACAAAACCACGTTAGATGAAGTCTCAAACATGCATGGTTGCGGTTCGGTAAACCATGCACGTTTCGATGCTATTACTATACCGAGTCTACAATACTACAGCTTCACGAATCGATGAGAGAAAAAAAATTTGCTTCTGTTAAAAGATTTAACATTAGCTGCATAAATGATGTATGAAGATGAAGAAGGTTATATAAACGAGAATAGAAACGAGATGTCGACCTGCGGCCTTAGCTAGCTTGTTCATCTGTCTTTGGGATTCCATCGGTTTCGGACCATCAGGTTAAGCTCCCTATGTTTTTAATTTGGTTATCTAAATTCAATTAAAAGTCTGGTGAGCTACAACTTGTGGTTGTGAGGACTACGTACCTGCGCAAGGATTTGCTGAAACTGATGTGTAGGTGTGCAGTGCGCGCGCTGTGAAACATTACTTACTTACTTACCCCTTTTTTTTGTTTTGTTTAATTTTTATTATTGCTTTTTTATTTCTTTGATGTAATAAATATTTAGTTGTGTTTCTTTTATTCTCTCTCATGTGTTAAAGTATAGTAATGGCTACGAATCAGTAAGTGTATGGAAAAACCTAATATGGTTTTTCCGCCGAACGTACATGAACCAATGTAAAACGTTTTATTGTATTTTTTATATAAAAAAATAAATAGGGTGTACGTGTATAAAATTTCTTAGGAATTTCTTAAGCGTGTAGTTCCCCAACCTGCACCAGACCAGCGTGGTAGAGGAGTCCGTGCCCAACAGAAGGACGTATGGTGATGATGATGATATAAAATATTAATTACTGAAAGCTAATACAATGGCACTCACTTTTAGTTCCATTTATTCATTAAATTGCATAGTTACCTTTGTTTACCTGTGCTGCATTAATAAATGAAAACCTAGTCTAACTTTAAGTTAAATATTTTGTCTCTCGCTTTCTGTGGAGGGAAGTGGACAACTCTTTATTTTCCAACACCTTCTTTACATCTTTTGTGATTTACTTCGTTGCTGGATTATGACAAATTATGCCCCCTAAATTTGCTGGGCTTCATTGCTCGGTGTAAATACTGTGCGTGCCGCTGTTGATCCTGGAGCACAGGAGATACAGTGGCGGGTGTGTGGTGGGATAGGGCCAATAAATACTTTGAATATCATCACTTTCGTGAATATTAACGCGAAATTCATCAAATATTTGTGTACCACGAATGTGAATAGTTGCAGTTCAATAAATGATGTACATAATGACACTGTGTATTAAACTCTAGCCCAATAGCTTATTTGTGCATAATATTTTCACCAGCAGTCGTCCATCTGCCCGCTACGCGCCACCTGTCTGGACATAGGTTATCATGCTGTAGACCTAAGTGTGGTCTCTACTCCAACACTTGTCTGGTAGGGGATAGATAAAGGCCGTTCAATACCAGTATACTTGACACCTACTTGGGGAGGCTGAGAATAGAATAGAATAGTCACCTATCAAAATAACAAAATATAACTGAAGTCCGTATGGCGCGACAAGTTTAAAATTTTCGTATCCACTATTATCAGCCACTTGATTATAAATACAAATGTTGTTGAAAGGCGAAGTATTTCGTAAAAGAAACAAGATGGTTGACCTGGGGTCGTGGACAAAATGACGTTCTACTATTTTGTAATTGGTAGTAATGACCCTCGGACAACATGTAATGTTACAAACACATTCCTAAGCACTTTTAGGTGCACAGGTTTCTTCACGATGTTGTCTTTCAACCTTAAAACAAGTGATGATTGTTTATGAATACAGGCATAACTTTAAAAAATTGATTTAAATTGAAAAATGAATTTCTGTAACACGTACTTAACTCCAAGGCCGTCACTTATGTGGTATGTAGTATGCTTACACTGAGGAAGTGTGGTGTAATAAGGCCTTAAGCCTCTCAGTTGTAGAGCAAAACGTCTCTGCCAAATATTTTACAGGGTTTGAAATAATTCGGTGCTATTTAACATAAAATCAAAACTGCCTAACTTTCTTTGTTCTATCCGAAAATCAAATATCGAAAACACATACTTTCTGAAGAAGCAGTGATACGTTAAATCCTTTACGTACTTTACGTACAATTGAGGGTTGCTTACTGTTGTAGAATTGCCCTTAGTGGAACAATTTCTTACAAAATTTATATGTCTATATCATCCAATATCTTAAAATATTAATATTATCCTTACTACCACGCCAATGATACTGGCCCTACTGAAAGTATTATCAAGCATAAAAACCTACAAGACGAGACTCAAGTATGTGAAAGCTGAAAAGTACACGCTTATAGCTGTTAAGATAAGAAGTGTGATAATTCAGGCATATGAGACACTGGCCTTACCGCTTCTTATTCAAATTTCTCATAAAATATTTGCATATAGCCAAGTGACTGATTGCTAATAGATACAATAACATATAACTTATAACAATAACTACGACATCATACTTGTAATAAATAATTAAATAAAATAAAAATAAAAATCGTTATTCATCAGATAGAATACAAATGTGAGATCAAGGTTGAGACCTTCTAATAAGTATAAAACACTTGTGCCAGAAGGTCTCGCTCTTCCATAACTAAAAGTAACATCAACTACTTATACATACTTAAGAACACATTACAATAAAAGTTAAGCTTATAATTATGTACAATAAAAGGTAAAGAAATATATTAACAAATTAGAATTGTGTGTGTGTGTGCGCGCGTGTGTGTGTGTAATTTCGATACCATTCCATTCTTATCTATTTTTGTAGAGACGTCTTATCGAATGAAGCCTGTTCTCTGTTAGCTCAATATCATTTTAATTAGAAGCACAATGAGTTGCTGTAAAAAATATGAGTGATAAGTAGCTATCATTTTCACAGAAAAAGAGTAGAAACGGCCATTATCTAAAACTCTCACTAAAACTCCTTGGGAGACGGGCTTGGACGTGTTCTGATTGATGCTTAACATTAAGATAGCTAATGTATTCATAAAGTATATAGATCATTATAAACTTAATTAGTCTTTTAAAATAATGCTTATCATAATAAATTTGATATTCTTAATATTTTTCCATTTACCCTACGTCATGGAAGGTACATAGAAGTTACATCTCCACAAGAGTGTCTGCTGTCTGCTATCGAGATTCATCACGTCCCACGGAACTCTTTGTTCATTAGCTACTTTGATAGTTGAACCTCAACGTATCTACTGAACAGGTTACTCCAAGTGGCTGTGAATAATCTTCAAGGCAAGAAGAAAACAGAAAACACTAAGATGCTGCTGCGTGACACTTAAACTGGTATTTTTTCTATATTGGTATACAATTCTGCCTACCCCTTGGTGGAGGCAGACGAGAGTTTATGGAACATGTATTTAATGTCTTGGGATTTTTCAAAACAGGTTTTAACCCAGTGATATAGACCAGCATTCGATTCCTGGGTTGAAAGACTTACACTTGTAACACATTTGGGGATACTCGGGACTTGATTTGACAGCTTGAAGAAACGAGACTGCAGCAATATTCATATTCCTAAGAAGGTCCTTTGCAGAAGAACTTTTTGGTTAACTTTCCCATGATGTTTTCCTTTAAATTTATAACACACAAAGAATACTATCAAAAAGCAGCTGAAATGATGTCGCAAGAAGTTCCTATTGTCATTGATATTCTGTTTTGACTGTTTCCAGCCCAAGATCGTCTACATGTTAAGTAAAAATGGTGCACCTCCTATCGCAGCAAAGTTTATTTGCAGCACTATTTCAAAGACGCTTTACTTGTGAAATATGATTAATTAATTTCAGAGGTAAAATGCTTTACAATAGTGACTGCTAAACTCTTCGTGCTGTGACGAAGCTCAAGAATAGAAGACATCAGTGACCAAGACAATTTGCCATTCCTAATTCCGCATAATATTATTCATTATTTAATCTTTACCTTTTGATTTTTGAAACTTCTTCTAAATTCTTTTTAACGCTTTTGGGCTGCTGCGGAAGTACCGCCACTGGGTGATACGTAAGTTTACTATGCCTTTTTTAAGAATATCGTCAATATCATTTCTAACGCCTTACCAGATTGTAGATTGTATGCCACTCCCGAGTCTTTGCTTGTACTACATTACATCTTTGAAGCATTCCCTGCTTAGATTAAGGAAGCTAGTAAAAAAGCATCTGAAATTAAATTATGAGTAATTTTGCAATCCTTCTTCGTAATTTAATATTCACCATCAATAATTTCATCCATACATAATCTCACGCCTGTAATACTCGAAGGAGAAGCTAGAGGTGTATGTAAAAAAGCCAAAGGTGTAAGTAAATTCAATAACACTGCCCGACCTGGAAATGAAGACCAGGCCGTCTAAACTGCACGGCACATACTTGTGCCACGAGACCACGAGGGAATCTTCATAATATTTCCCTTTGAAACATTTAAAAATAAACAAAACCTGTTATTTTTTTTATTAATGTTGATTTATGTAGTCCATGTGTATATTTATGTACTGAACCCTCATATCCGCCATTTTTTTCTGATCTTGTGTATAATTGTTGTCGGGAAGAAATCGCTACGAACGATAAGACCGCCGATTGTCCACTGTATTATAATTTGTTTTGTATTGTATTTCGTGTTTAACTGGTGCACTACAAAGTGTTTATCTATCAATCTATCCATCTGGCTCGCCTCTATGATAAGTAATTTATTGATTAAAACTTCTAAACTAATGGAGATCACTTTCTACTAGTTTCAGTGAATATTATATGATCGTGGCGCTTTATAGTTAAAATATAAAAAATTAAATGAGTCCAAGTTTGTCAAAATCTTATAAGAAATTTTTACTTCCGGTTTTCTATTCTAAAATAAAATTGAATCAAAATTTTGTTAAAAAAAATTCAAAGTTCATCCTTTTTACTATTTAAAACAACTCCGTTTATTTATTTTTTTTATAAATTTCTTGATACCAACGGCAACGTCCAAAAATGTCTTTTTTCAAATTTTGTCAAATATTCAGAAGCCCATAATTGCAAATAAGTATCACATAAGAATGAAAACCTTATGCACGTTTACATTTATTAACTTACACTATGTTTTCCTTGTCCGCTTCAAATGAATATTGCCCTGTTTCATTTCTAGTATCACAGCATGTGACAGTGATCAGCATCAAGGCCCTCGTTTGTCGTCGGAATTCTATAACTTCCAGCTTACTAGTGAATCATTTTGAGGGATCAGATTTGTTTTTCAATTCAAATTGGTCCCTTATAATGATTTCATTAGTAGCTGCGACGTGATCACCATGAAATGCACTACATCTCAGCACTTCGGCCAATCTGAGGAGTTAAGGTATTTATATATATACATATAGTTTTACAATAAAGTTGTCACATTCAAACCTTATCTCAGATAAATTCACGAATCATCATCATCATCACCAGCCTTTCAAGTCCACTGCTGGACATAGGCCACTCCTGTGGCACGCCACTGGGCTCGATCTTCGGCCTTCCTCATCCTACCGCTACAAGCTACGTTGCGAATATCGAATATACATATTTAACACATGTGTCTAGCAAATGTACATATTTAAACAGCTCAGAAAACTCTTAAGATAAGGCAATAAAATAAAGGCAAATAAATGGAAGGGAGCAAGCCTGTTGCCATTTATCTCATTTCTAGAGAACTGTTGATTCTAAATTAGCAAGATACATCCGTAAGTCATGAAAGCATGAGTCAACCAACAAGTATAAGTGTAACAACCAGTCAGCATTGTCACCAGCACTACATACGTCATCATCATACACATCATCTACATAATCACCGTGTTCATCATCAAGAAGCTCCATTCATCTGTCTTCAGGAAGCCATCAGTTCCAGTCCATCAGGCTAAGCTCTCCAGAAATGTAACTCGGTTATTGAAATTCAGTTATATCTCTAGTGAGCTGATGCTTGTGGCTGTGAAGAGTCTTCGACGTCGCAAGGATTTGGTGAGTGAACATCGACACCAGCCTGCAGAAGGAGTGGTGATTCCGGTAACTGCACTGCAATTGTGTGATCCACAAATAATTGTTCTATGTTGTGGGGTTACAGTTACTTATATGACTTATGAAAGATTTCCATTTTCTGAAAGATATTTTGTATACAATGTTTGACAAAAGTTCGGCGCAGTACGTTATCCTCCAGTTTGAACTGTAATGCATAAAGAAAACAATGATTTATTATAAATTCCAACTAATGATACGAAAATTTGACTGTTCTGTAATTTCCTAGAGTTAAGTAAAATAAGACACAATTATCGCACATTGAATGAATAACAATATAACATAAAAAACTATGAAACAAAACAACTTTTGTGTCAGATTTGTAATTTGGATATCATTCAATTCGATGAACTTGGCCGTCTTTTAATTATTGCTTATTATAAAGTTAGATAATAAACATATGTTTTTTATATATTTTCCATTAAAGCTAGGTCGTCGAAGCTGCAAGGAATCTACATCTCAACAAGTTTATCTGTTTTCGGTTATCGACATTCATTAAGTCCAGCATTCGGGAAAGCTTAGTTCTTTAGTATTTTGATATTTGTAACTCAACATACTACTGAACCACGCTTCCCGAGTGGCTGTGAATAATCTGCGAGGGAAACAGAAAACACGAAGATGCTACTGCGGGACTCCTAAACTGGTAACTTTTCCATATTATGCCATGCGTTATCAACCATGTGCAGTAGAAGGGCATGAAGCAAATTTACATAAATGTCTATGTTACTAGATGATCGTGGCGAGATGTGGTGGAAGCTAAGCTGCTTATTTTACATCTACACAGCTTTAAGCAACTACTGTGACTCATGCAGTAACGGACGCACTGATTGAACATGTGAGTATTAATCTGTGAATATATGATTAGAACATTAGAGAAAGTCTTTTGAAATCACTTTTTTATTGTTATAGGTCGTATGCCATATGCGAGTCTGTGCGAGCCAGTTCACATGCTTGAAGCATTCACAGCGTGAGTGTAATGATGACAGTGAAGAAGAACCTGTAATTCCCCTATGATTTATATTATATTACTATTCCCCTACAGTTTGTTGTTATCCATCTTCATATTTTTTTCTTAATTAATCTCCATGATAATAAAGATTTTTTTGCAGTGTTCTTAATATGAGGTCTTAATATTGTGTTTTTATTTCGGTATTCTCGTATGTGATTATACTCAACCCAAACCTTCAATATCCTTTGCTTTGAATGTAATATCATCTGTCGAGATAAAATCGAAATAAAATAGATCACCAAGGATAGAGAAGGCAGAAGGAAAGTACTCGAGTACTGTGCGGTGTACGACAACTTTGCCGGCCATAATTAATGTACTCTGAACGTCAAATTGATGTAGATACGCCATAAATAGAAGGTTTACCATTCTCGTCTCAATATTTTAATATTGCATTTCTTTTCAAGTACAACATAGCATTTAATAGTGAACATCAAGAGCCTCGTTTCTTGTCGGAATTCTATACTACTGGAAAAAATGAAAGGATCAAAAAATAAATCCAAATTTTAGGGCTTTTTTAACAGGCCGTAACTTTGAGAAAAATGGTCGCACAGGAAATTTAAAACAAGAAAATTGTAGCTCCAAGTCTCTAGTTTTTGGATTAATACATTAAAAATTTGTAGCATCAGTGGTTTTTGAGTGATCATAGGAAAACTAGCAACAAAAAAAAATCGAAATTTTTAATGCTTCTTTTTTTTTATATACGGGCGTGGAAAAATATACTTGTGTAACAAAGTTTTCAGTGATATCAAGACTAAGACTAAGTCTTGTCTTAGATAATTCAATAAAAGTGCCTAGCAAATGTTGTTCTACAAAGCATGTAGTATAGTTTTACATAGCTCAAAAGATTGCAAATATTAGGCAATAGAAAGAAAGGAAAAAGAGCAATCCTGTTGCCGTTTCTGGAGCCTCCAAGAAAACTGAACCTAACGTGTGGTGTTAGAACAACTGACATGACTTTTGAATGATGTTTATTTTTAATAGATATTTTATACAGGGTGTATTTAGACCGTGATCGAAAACTGAGGCAGGTAATAGCGATAGTGATTACAAACCCCCTGACATTAAAAAAAAATCCCGACAAACAATAAAATTTTTGAGGTTTTCCATACAAACCACATAATTTAACACCGATGGTTGTATGGAAAACGTTAAAAATTTTATTTTTTGCCGCGATTTTTAATATCGCCACTGGGTTTGTGATCACCCTCGCTATTACCTGCCTCAGTTTTCGATTACGGTCTAAATACACCCTGTATAGTCCCATAGTAGAATACGATTAGCAGTACCTTAATGTCTTAAAAGTCCAAGCAGATATAGAGAAGTTCAAAGTAAAATAACAGCCAATAATCCTTAACAAGTTCTTAGCATTCTGGCGGTACAATTGTTAAACCAATCTGTACTACCGAAAAGGCTGACAAGGAAAGACTTGTGATTTAGACATATGAGACAGTAGCGTTGCATATGTAGTATAATGCAAAACTACAGATTATAACCTAAGAACAAAACAACTTCTAGAACGAATCATCTCCATACCATTTCAATTTTATCTCCTTTTTACCGACGTCGCTTGTCAAATGAAACAGATTTACGTTCTCTGATATGTCAGACTAAGTCTAGGTCATCTGAACTGTCAATAGAATTCTGCCTTGGAATTACAGTGGTTTTCTTTTCTGTGGCCTTGATGGCTGATTATACCACAATCACCCATCACGGTCACAGAAAAGAAAACCACTGTCTAAAACTCTCACCAAAACTCCTTGCAGGACGAACTTGGCAGTCTTCTGATTGATACTTATCATAAAGTTAGATAATAAAAATGTGTTGTTTATATATTTTCCAATACAGCTACGGTGTGGAAGTTAATGAGAAGCTACGTTCCCACAACTTCATCTGATGTCTTATCAAGATTCATTAAGTCCAGCATTCGGGAACGGTTTTAATCTTTAGATATTTTGATATTTGTAACTCAACATATCTACAGAATAAGGCGTCCCGAGTGGCTGTAAATTATCTGCGAGGGAAAGAAAACACGAAGATGCTGCGACGTGACGCCTAAACTGGTGTATTTATGTATTGTATTTTTTTATATAGTAATGCCTCTTGTCTTGGCGACAAAAATGCAGCGTGTGATCTTAAAAGTGATTGGTGTGTAATGCCATGTTTTCCTTCAAGGTTGAAGTAAATGATTACTTGTCAAGTCCAGCATTCGGGAACGCTTCATCTTTAGATATTTTGATTGTTGTAACTCAACATATCTAGTGGATTAACCGTCCCGAGTGGCTGTGAATAATCTGCGAGAGAAACAGAAAACACGAAGATACTGCTGCGTGACTGGTAAAAACTGGTATTCTTTTTATATTATTTTTTGTATTGTATTTTTTTATGTGGTAAAGCCTCTTGTCTTGGACGTCTTCTGATCGATGGTTATCATAAAGTTAGATAAGAAAAATGTGTTGTCTAAGTGTTTTCCATTTAAGCTACGTCATGGAAGTTATGGAGAAGCTACGCGCCCACAATTTCATCTGCTGTCTTATCAAGATTCATTAAGTCCAGCATTCGGGAACGGTTAATCTTTAGATATTTTGATATTTGTAACTCAACATATCTACTGAATAAGGCGTCCCGAGTGGCTGTGAATTATCTGCGAGGGAAAGAAAATACGAAGATACTGCTGCGTGACTGGTAAAAACTGGTATTCTTTTTATATTATTTTGTGTGTTGTATTTTTATATATAGTAATGCCTCTTGTCTTGGCGACAAAAATGCAGCGTGTGATCTTAAATGTGATCGGTGTGTAATGCCATGTTTTCCTTCAAGGTTGAAGTAAATGATGACTTATTGTGACATTAAATAATATCAGAGAACCTGCGACGGTCGAGTTTCTCAACCTCAAGGTCATCACTACTTAGATATAATTTGAAGTCCACTAGCCAGCACAAAGCTAACCTGGTGGACCAGGGCCTAAAACCTCCACGGAAAAGAAGCAGAAACGACTACCATCTAAATCTCTCAATTCAACTCCTTGTAGGACGAACTTGACCGTCTTCGGATTGATACTTATCATAAAGTTAGATAGTAAAAATGTGTTTGTATATTTTCCAATACAGCTTCATCGTGGAAGTTATGGAGAAGCTACATCCCCAAGAGTTCATCTGCTTTCGGCTATCGAGATTCATTAAGTCCAGCATTCGGGAACGGTTTTAATCTTTAGATATTTTGATATTTGTAACTCAACATATCTACTGAATTAACCGTCCCGAGTGGCTGTGAATAATCTGCGAGAGAAACAGAAAACACGAAGATGCTGCTGTGTGACTGGTAAAAACTGGTATTCTTTTTATATTGTTTTCTGTATTGTATTTTTTTATATGGTAATGCCTCTTGTCTTGGACGTCTTCTGATCGATGCTTATCATAAAGTTAGATAAGAAAAATATGTTTTTTAAGTGTCTTCCGTTTAAACTACATCGTGGAAGTTATGGAGAAGCTACGCCCCCACAAGTTCATCTGCTTTCGGCTATCAAGATTCATTAAGTCCAGCATTCGGGAACGGTTTTAATCTTTAGATATTTTGATATTTGTAACTCAACATATCTACTGAATAAGGCGTCCCGAGTGGCTGTGAATTATCTGCGAGGGAAAGAAAATACGAAGATACTGCTGCGTGACTGGTAAAAACTGGTATTCTTTTTATATTATTTTGTGTGTTGTATTTTTATATATAGTAATGCCTCTTGTCTTGGCGACAAAAATGCAGCGTGTGATCTTAAATGTGATCGGTGTGTAATGCCATGTTATCCATCAAGGTTGAAGTAAATGATGACTTATTGTGACATTAAATAAGAGCAGAGAACCAGCGACGGTCGAGTTTCTCAACGTCAAGGTCATCACTACTTAGATATAATTTTTAGTCCACTAGCCAGCACAAAGCTAACCTGGTGGACCAGGGCCTAAAACCTCCACGGAAAAGAAGCAGAAACGACTACCATTTTAATCTCTCAATTCAACTCCTTGTAGGACGAACTTGATCGTCTTCGGATTGATACTTATCATAAAGTTAGATAATAAAAATGTGTTTGTATATTTTCCAATACAGCTTCATCGTGGAAGTTATGAAGAAGCTACATCCCCAAGAGTTCATCTGCTTTCGGCTATCGAGATTCATTAAGTCCAGCATTCGGGAACGCTTATTCTTTAGATATTTTGATTGTTGTAACTCAACATATCTACTGAATAAGCGTCCCGAGTGGCTGTAAATAATCTGCGAGGGAAACAGAAAACACGAAGCTACTGCTGTGTGACTGGTAAAAACTGGTATTCTTTTTATATTGTTTTTTGTATTGTATTTTTTTATATGGTAATGCCTCTTGTCTTGGACGTCTTCTGATCGATGGTTATCATAAAGTTAGATAAGAAAAATGTGTTGTTTAAGTGTTTTCTATTTAAGCTACGTCGTGGAAGTTATGGAGAAGCTACCTCTTCACAAGTTCATCTGCTTTCGGCTATCGAGATTCATTAAGTCCAGCATTCGGGAACGGTTTTAATCTTTAGATATTTTGATATTTGTAACTCAACATATCTACAGAATAAGGCGTCCCGAGTGGCTGTGAATTATCTGCGAGGGAAAGAAAACACGAAGATGCTGCTGCGATGCTGCTGCTACTGATGATGTATTGTATTTTTTTATAGGATAATGCCTCTTGTCTCTTGTTGAAGTAAATGATGACTTATCGTGAATACACGCATTAAATAATATCAGAGAACCTGCGACGGTCGAGTTTCTCAACTTTCAACAACTACTTTCATATACCATGTAGTGTAGCCAACAACCCGGACTAAGCCAACGTGGTGAACCAGAGCCTCATTCCTCTCATTTGTAGAATAGGCTCGTGCCCAGCAATGTGATGAATATCGTCTGATGATGATGATGATGATGAGCTAACACTTTCACAGAAAACTAGCTTAAACGACTGCCGTCTATATCTCTCTAAAGAATTCCTTGGGAGACGGACTTGGACGTCTTCTGATCGATGCTTATTCTACAGTTAGATAATATAAATGTGCTGTCTAAGTGTTTTCTAATACAGCTACGTCGTGGAAGTTATAGAGAAGCTACGCCCCCACAAGTTCATCTGCTGTCTTATCGAGATTCAATAAGTCCAGCATTCGGGAACGCTTATTCTTTAGATATTTTGATTGTTGTCACTCAACATATCTACTGAATAAGGCGACCCGAGTGGCTGTGAATAATCTTCGAGACACGAGGGAAGCAGAAAACACGAAGATGCTGCTGGGTGACCCCTAAACTAGTTTTTTTTTATTGTATTTTTGTATATTGTGTTATTTTATATCGTATTGCCTCTTATCTTGGTGACACAAAAATGCGCCGTGCGATTTGTAATGTGATCGGTGTGTAATGCCATGTTTTCCTTCAAGTTAAATGATAAATATCGTGAATACACACTAGGGTGTCCCAAAAAAATCAAAGTCTTTTTTGTCAACGCATACCCTCTAATTATTTTCGAATGGTGTTAAAACACTTATAAATAAACTTTCATGAACTTAGGACCACTGCAACCCGTGCCGACTTGCATTCATGTGTTTCAGTACTTACATACTTTGTATGAACTTCGGCGCGTCGCAATATTCGGATGGAAGTTTCGTGGTTGCTTGTTTATTGTATTGGTAAACGCCTCTTTTTGTTTAATCAATATGTCAGATTAAGATTTCAAAGGCAAATTTTAATAGGGGGGTGCAAAACATTAAAATAACGGCTTAAAACTTCTCTGTTAAGAACAAATATTGGCAGTTCTGTTTAATAAAATTCATGTAGTAAAATTGAATTTTGTAAATCGTAAATCTAACTATTCGAGATTAATTATTTTTTGTTAAAGGGCTTATATGCCTATTTAAGCTTTAATAAACTAATTTTAAGAAATAAGTTGCCTTATACCGACTCTGAAGAGATCAACAAATAATGCGGAAAAATCGCAAGATGTGTTCGTACAGTGTCGTCAAGAGTTTGTTACAAGCTTGGACTACTTTTTGTATATTGCACACGCTAGTGCCCTTTAATTGATAAAAATAAATCTAGATAATAGATATAGTTATATAAATAGATATACATTGTTTTACCGGACAGAATTAGGAAGGAAATTTAAGGGTTGGCTATCAAGAATTAACAGTTATAGCTATAATCATATTCTTTGGTGGTGTTACAGAAAGAAAATTGACTATTCGATCTCCAAGTTCTATGTACCAGACACCATGATGGCCGAAGCAATTAATTGATTAAAAATGTCGTAACTTATTTTTTAATTGTAAATTACTAATAAAAAGTCGCACTATTAGACATCTAGATTTGCATCGCTATATACCATGTTAAGGCTTAAATGCATTGTATATTATCAGTGACGGCACCTTACCACGACTTATGTTTGCTTAATACTTTGAAACCATGGGAAACTGTCAATAAAATTAACTCAGAAATGACTATACAGAATATTTTTCAGCATTTTTGGTCTTTGGTTCATGAAGTAGCTGTCTTGTCTCTATATCACTATGATGGAGACCAGGAACCAAAAATGATAATATTTTAAAGCTTAACTAAAGAGGATCCATCAATTCATATATCCCCTGGAAAGATATCTGCGTGATTTACTTTTTTAGAAAGATATAAACGACTTTATTTCGATCAAAAACTAGTCTTGCTTTTCTTCAATCGTTTTAAAAATTTTGACACTTTTCTCAATGAGTTGCTTACTTCACAGACTAGTTATACTTCTTTTCAAGCAGTTAAGAAATAAATAATGACACTAAAAGTCGCTAGTGATACTGCAAACTGCAGTTATACTGATACAACATTTGCGTGAAAAAGTCACCTTTAAAGGGAAACTAAAGCAATTTTTCCTGTGATTTATCCTAACAGTAAAATTAAAACTTTTAAATTAAAATATCACAAATATTCCTGTTTTAATAATAAATATATAATACCGATGAAATAGGATATAATTTTGAAAATAAAAATTGAGTTTTTATATGTGCTCTACAATTACCATACAATTTTTTTCTTAAAACTTTGCCATCAAGTCGGCACGGGTTACCGCTATCCAATTTCGATAATATTTCGTATTTGAGTTATTAGGGTCAATTATAAAAAATATAGAGGGTATGCGTATCTAATTTCGAGAAAAAAAAATCGCCCTACTAAGCTGGGACACCCTAATACACACATAGCCTAGTAAAATCAGAGACCCTGCGACGATTGAGATTCTCAACTGCGCACCTAAACCTCAAGGTCATCACTACTTAAATATAGTGCTAAATCCACTAACCAGCACTAAGCCAACGTGGTAAAGCAGGGCTTAAAACCTCCACAGAAAAGAAGCAGGAACAACTACCGTCTACATCTCTCTACAGAATTCCTTGGGAGACGGACTTGGACGTCTTCTGATCGATGCTTATCATAAAGTTAGATAAGAAAAATATGTTTTTCAAGTGTCTTCCGTTTAAGCTACGTCGTGGAAGTTATGGAGAAGCTAGTCCAGCATTCGGGAACGGTTTTAATCTTTAGATATTTTGATATTTGTAACTCAACATATCTACTGAATAAGCGTCCCGAGTGGCTGTGAATTATCTCCGAGGGAAAGAAAATACGAAGATACTGCTGCGTGACTGGTAAAAACTGGTATTCTTTTTATATTTTTTTGTGTGTTGTATTTTTATGTATAGTAATGCCTCTTGTCTTGGCGACAAAAATGCAGCGTGTGATCTTAAAAGTGATCGGTGTTTAATGCCATGTTTTTCTTCAAGGTTGAAGTAAATGATGACTTATTGTGACATTAAATAATATCAGAGAACCAGCGACGGTCGAGTTTCTCAACCTCAAGGTCATCACTACTTAGATATAATTTTTAGTCCACTAGCCAGCACAAAGCTAACCTGGTTGACCAGGGCCTAAAACCTCCACGGAAAAGAAGCAGAAACGACTACCATTTTAATCTCTCAATTCAACTCCTTGTAGGACGAACTTGACCGTCTTCGGATTGATGCTTATCATAAAGTTAGATAAAAAAAATGTGTTGTTTATATATTTTCCAATAGAGCTACGTCGTGGAAGTTATGGAGAAGCTACATCCCCACAAGTTCATCTGCTTTCGGCTATCGAGATTCATTAAGTCCAGCATTCGGGAACGGTTTTAATCTTTAGATATTTTGATATTTGTAACTCAACATATCTACTGAATTAGCCGTCCCGAGTGGCTGTGAATTATCTGCGAGGGAAAGAAAACACGAAGATGCTGCGACGTGACGCCTAAACTGGTGTATTTATGTATTGTATTTTTTTATATAGTAATGCCTCTTGTCTTGGCGACAAAAATGCAGCGTGTGATCTTAAATGTGATCGGTGTTTAATGCCATGTTTTCCTTCAAGGTTAAAGTAAATGATGACTTATTGTGACATTAAATAATATCAGAGAACCTGCGACGGTCGAGTTTCTCAACCTCAAGGTCATCACTACTTAGATATAATTTGAAGTCCACTAGCCAGCACAAAGCTAACCTGGTGGACCAGGGCCTAAAACCTCCACGGAAAAGAAGCAGAAACGACTACCATCTAAATCTCTCAATTCAACTCCTTGTAGGACGAACTTGACCGTCTTCGGATTGATACTTATCATAAAGTTAGATAATAGAAATGTGTTGTTTATATGGAGAAGCTACATCCCCACAAGTTCATCTGCTTTAGGCTATCGAGATTCATTAAGTCCAGCATTCGGGAACGCTTAATCTTTAGATATTTTGATTGTTGTAACTCAACATATCTAGTGGATTAACCGTCCCGAGTGGCTGTAAATAATCTGCGAGGGAAACAGAAAACACGAAGCTACTGCTGTGTGACTGGTAAAAACTGGTATTCTTTTTATATTGTTTTTTGTATTGTATTTTTTTATATGGTAATGCCTCTTGTCTTGGACGTCTTCTGGTCGATGGTTATCATAAAGTTAGATAAGAAAAATGTGTTGTCTAAGTGTTTTCCATTTAAGCTACGTCGTGGAAGTTATGGAGAAGCTACGCCCCCACAAGTTCATCTGCTTTCGGCTACCAAGATTCATTAAGTCCAGCATTCGGGAACGGTTTTAATCTTTAGATATTTTGATATTTGTAACTCAACATATCTACAGAATAAGGCGTCCCGAGTGGCTGTGAATTATCTCCGAGGGAAAGAAAATACGAAGATACTGCTGCGATGCTGCTGCTACTTATGATGTATTGTATTTTTTTATATTATAATGCCTCTTGTCTTGGCGACAAAAATGCGCCGTGCGATTTGTAATGTGATCGGTGTGTAATGCCATATTTTCCTTCAAGTTAAATGATAAATATCGTGAATACACACATAGCCTAATAAAATCAGAAAACCTGCGATTGTGGAGATTCTCAACCGCGCGCCTAAATCTCAAGCCTATCTCTACTTTTAGATAGTGTTCAGAGCATCAATCCGCACTAAGCTATTGTGGTGGACCAGGGCATAAAACCTACACAGAAAAGAAGCAGAAACAACTACCGTCTTAATCTCTCAATTCAACTCCTTGTAGGACGAAGTTGACCGTCTTCTGATTGATGCCCATAATAAAGTTAGATACTAAAAATATGTTGTTTATATTTCATTCGTGCTACTATTCATGTTGTTTACATGTTAATTAAAGCTACGTCATGGAAGGTACGCAGAAGCTACATCTCCACAAGTTTATCTGCTTTCTTCTACCAAGATTCTTCAATTCCAGCGTGCGGGATAGATTGGTTCTTTGGTAGCGTTTACTATCGTAACTCAACGTACTAATGAACCACGCATCCCGAGTGGCTGTGAATAATCTTCAAGGCATGAGGAAACAGAAAACACGCAGATGCCGCTGCGTGACGCCTTCACTGGTAATGCTTCTATATCGGACTGTCACGTATTTTTGCGCCATAAATATGTTGTGTAAAGGGCTATTAAATTGGGCAAAGTGTCTGGAAATGTACCTGAGAAAAAACAATGGCTTAAGGTAAGACAAAAAAAACGGGACTGCAGCAATCTTCTTATTCTTAAGAACTTCTTTTGTAGAAGAACTTTTTCGTTAATTTTCTCACGATGTTTTCCTTCACAGTTATAATTCCCACATAATACAACCAAAAAAGCAACTATTATGATGTCTCAATAAATTCCCATTGTCATTGATATTCTGTTCTGATTGTTTCCAGCCACCGTCCACATGTCTAGTAAAAATTGTGCGTTTCATGTTGCAGCAAAATCTATTTCAGCGCACTGTTTTAAAGCCACCCTACTTGTGAAAAGTGATTAAATAATTTCTCAGGTAAAGGGCTTTAGAACAGTGACTGTTAATACTCCTCGTGCTGTAAAGAAGCTCAAGAATAGAAGACATCAATATCAATACTTCCATAGAAGCACAAAAGGTAGTATAAGGTATACAATACTTGTCTCAATATTTTAATCGCATTTCTTTTCTAGTATAACATAACATTTAACAGTGAACATCAAGAACCTCGTTTGTCGTCGGAATTCTATAACTTCCAGCTTACTAGTGAAACATTTTGGGGGATCAGATTTGTTTGTTCATTCAAATTGGTCCCTTCTAATGTTTTATTAGTGGCTGCGACATGATCATCCCCATGAAACGCAAGACATCTCAACAAGTCGACGAATCCAAAGAGTAAAGGTACATAAATATACGTTTTATTGGAAATGATCCCAGTGATTAAAAACCTTATGGAGTTCCATATTTTAGATAATTGAATGAAAATGTTATGAAAATTTTATTCTGTAAAGTAGTGGTCCGCAACATTTTCGCAAGCAAGGTCCAAAAAATCCAAAATTATTGCGTACGGGCCGCACTTGTGATATTTCAACTTATTTTTAAATAGCCGAGGGCTGCATGCGACCCGCGAGTTGCCGACCACTGCTATAAAACATTCAATGTCATAGCTCAAAAAACTGTAAAAATTAGGTAATGAAAAATGATTAGGAGCAAGCCGGTTGCCGTTTATCGGGCTCATTTTGATCCTCAGATCACCCGTACACACGGAAATCGTGAAATCGTGAAAATACCATTCATCACCAGCACATATACGTCCCACTGCTGGGCACGGGCCTGTCTGCCATTAAGAGGGTTTAGGCCCCAGACCAGGGATCATCATCAACAAAATGGCGTTGTCAAAATGTTATAACTTCCAGTTTACTAATAGAATATTTTGGGGGATCAGATTTGGTTTTCCGATTCAAATTGTTCCCTCTCAATACTTTTATTAGTGACTGCGAATGCTCTACACTAAAGAAGCTTCAGCAATGACGACTGTGAACATACAAGTATGTTCAAGAATAGACGAACATTCAGAGATCAAGTGGGTGAAGATTAGCAGACACTAATGGGTACGTTATCCATCTATTGCTGTAGCTACTTGATGACAATGAAAAACAACAAAATCGTTATTTCCGCAGGTCCAGCTCTGAAGTCTATTAAACAAAGTCGAGAACAAAAGTACAACTATTACGCTGAAGATATAGGTATCATCAGTCATAATCAATCATTACTTCCACAGAAAACAAGCAGAAACAATTACCACCAAAATCTCTCACAAAACATACATAGATAGATATTGGAATATACATACATAGATATTGGAATAGCGACAATAATATGTGAGGTTCATTGAAACCCTATCGAGGCAAACACAGACTGAGAAACCATGACACTGTATATATTGACCTTGCTTGAAGTTTTTGCAGAGCCATTAAGGAAATAGTGGATGAAGAAGGAACTTTTAGTTATCTGTGAGTTTTTTATGAATATTTCTAACAATACATTTCTACATCAAATTTAAGTAACAGTATTTTTAATTTTTTGCAGCCATGTAACGTCAGAAGTGATTCGTGATCATCGTCAACCGCCTCGTTTGTCATCAGAAAACTGTAACTTCCAGTGTACTAATGGAATATTTTGGGGGATCAGATTTGGTTTTCCGATTCAAATTGGTCCCTCTTAATAAGTCTATTAGTGACTGCGAATGCTCTACGCTGAAGAAGCTTCAACAGCGGCGACTGTGAACACCAAGATATTTGCAAGTTGAAAAACAGACGAACATTCAGAGATCAAGTGGGGTAAAGTATAGTTGACACTACTCTTGTGTGGCTGTGCCATTCACAGCTCCTCAATTAGTTTTTAAGTTTAAAATACTCCTTTTTTTGCGTCGGAATACATATGTAACTTGACTGATATTCTCTCACCATAAACTAAGACTAGTTAATAAGGTAGCTTTAATACAATTTCTTCTTCTTGTTATAATTCAGAATAAAGCATTATTAATATATAAAATAAGATAGCATGCCATAAATAAAAGGCTGGTTGCCTCATTATTTTACTGTTGGATTTTTTTTCCAGTATAGGATAGCATTTTCCAGTAATCATCATCAACAACTTCGTCCATAGTCAGAATATTACAACTTCCAGTTACTAGTGAAATGTTTTGGGAGATCAATTTTGATTATTCAATTCAAATTTATATCATTACATTTCTATCACTGACTGTGAATGGTCTACACAAATGCACTATTATCATTAAGCGACTGTCAACACCAAGACAATTAGGAATTCAAGAAAAATGAAGAATGTTCATCAATTTATCTGTATATGTTGTACGTGAATTTTATTTGGATGGTATTGTTATGTACTCTAAGCCTGAGTCAATTTAAATGTCTTACGATACAGGTAGAATATAGAAGACTTCATCCTGGAAAAGTCTTCTTCTTCTTCGGTCACTCAATACTCAGTCAACAATCAATAAGTACGTTCTCCATCTATTGCTGTGACTACTTGATGATAATGAAAAACATCAAAAACGTTATTTCCGTAGGTCCAGCTGTGAAGTCTATTAAACAAAGTTGAGAACGAAAGGACAACTATTACGCTGAAGATAGAAGTTCTCTGTGAGTTTTGTATGAACATTCCTAGCAATTGCTTTTGAAATCGATTTTCAGTAAAAGTTTTCTTTGATTTTTTTGCAGCCATGTGACGTCAGAAGTGATCCGTGATCATCGTCAATCGCCTCGTTTGTTATCAGAGTACTGTTACTTCCAGTTTACTAATGGAATATTTTGGGGGATCAGATTTGGTTTTCCGATTCAAATTGGTCCCTCTTAATTGCTCTATTAGTGACTGCGAATGCTCTACGCAATTGAAGCATCATCAGAAAACGACTGTCAACACCAAGATGAAAAAGAAGAATGTTCGTCAATTTCTTTGTATAAGTTGTATGTGAATTTCTTTGGATCGTAATCCTATATACTCTAAGCCTTAATCAGATAACTGTAGTGTGTTGCGATGTAGGTAAAATATGGATGACTTTTTATCCTTGAAAAGTCATAGGTCGCCGGGTATGCATAAAAACAGTCAAGAGGTACGTTCTCCGTCTATTGCTGTAAATGGTTACTGAATCCAAATAGTTCGATAACAATGAAAAACAACACAAATGTTATTGTTGTAGATCCAGCTCTAAAATCAGTTGAACAAAGTCAAAAACAAAAGTGAACACACAACCACATACTTTCATAAGTGCCTATAGGAATAGATACAATAATATGTAAGGTTCATTGAAACCCTATCAAGGCGAACACAAACTGAGAAACCATGACACCATATACATTGACGTCGCTTAAGGCTTTTGCAGAGCCATCAAGGAAATAGCGGATGAAGAAGGAACCTAAAGTTCTCTGTGAGTTTTGTACGAAAATTCATAACAATACATTTCTACATCAAATTTAAGTAACAGTATTTTAAATTTTTTGCAGCCATGTGACGTCAGAAGTGATCCGTGACCATCGTCAACCGCCTCGTTTGTCATCAGAAAACTGTAACTTCCAGTTTACTAATGGAATATTTTGGGGGATCAGATTTGGTTTTCCGATTCAAATTGTTCCCTCTCAATACTTTTATTAGTGACTGCGAATGCTCTACACTAAAGAAGCTTCAGCAATGACGACTGTGCACATACAAGAATGTTCAAGAATAGACGAACATTCAGAGATCAAGTGGGTGAAGATTAGCAGACACTAATGGGTACGTTATCCATCTATTGCTGTAGCTACTTGATGACAATGAAAAACAACAAAATCGTTATTTCCGCAGGTCCGGCTCTGAAGTCTATTAAACAAAGTCGAGAACAAAAGTACAACTATTACGCTGAAGATATAGGTATCATCAGTCATAATCAATCATTACTTCCACAGAAAACAAGCAGAAACAATTACCACCAAAATCTCTCACAAAACTTCATACATACATAGATATTGGAATAGCGACAATAATATGTGAGGTTCATTGAAACCCTGTCGAGGCAAACACAGACTGAGAAACCATGACACTGTATATATTGACCTTGCTTGAAGTTTTTGCAGAGCCATTAAGGAAATAGTGGATGAAGAAGGAACTTTTAGTTATCTGTGAGTTTTTTATGAATGTTTCTAACAATACATTTCTACATCAAATTTAAGTAACAGTATTTTTAATTTTTGCAGCCATGTAACGTCAGAAGTGATTCGTGATCATCGTCAACCGCCTCTTGAAAACTGTAACTTCCAGTTTACTAATGGAATATTTTGGGGGATCAGATTTGGTTTTCCGATTCAAATTGGTCCCTCTCAATAAGTCTATTAGTGACTGCGAATGCTCTTCGCTAAAGAAGCTTCAACAGCGGCGACTGTGAACACCAAGATATTTGCAAGTTGAAGAATAGACGAACATTCAGACATCAAGCGGGGTAAAGTATAGTTGACACTACTCTTGTGTGGCTGTGCCATTCACAGCTCCTTAATTAATTTTTAAGTTTAAAATACTCCTTTTTTTGCGTCGGAATACATATGTAACTTGACTGATATTCTCTCACCATAAACTAAGACTAGTTAATAAGGTAGCTTTAATACAATTTCTTCTTCTTGTTATAATTCAGAATAAAGCATTATTAATATATAAAATAAGATAGCATGCCATAAATAAAAGGCTGGTTGCCTCATGATTTTACTGTTGCATTTGTTTTCTAGTATAGCATAGCATTTTCCAGTAATCATCATCAACAACTTCGTCCATAGTCAGAATATTACAACTTCCAGTTACTAGTGAAATGTTTTGGGAGATCAATTTTGATTTTTCAATTCAAATTTTTTTCATTACATTTCTATTAGTGACTGCGAATGGTCTACGCAAATGCACTATCATCATTAAGCGACTGTCATCACCAAGATAGTTAGGAATTCAAGAAAAATGAAGAATGTTCATCAATTTCTCTGTATATGTTGTACGTGAATTTTATTTGGATGGTATTGTTATGTACTCTAAGCCTGAGTCAATTTAAATGTCTTACGATACAGGTAGAATATAGAAGGCTTCATCCTGGAAAAGTCTTCTTCTTCTTCGGTCACTCAATACTCAGTCAACAATCAATAAGTACGTTCTCCATCTATTGCTGTGACTACTTGATGATAATGAAAAACATCAAAAACGTTATTTCCGTAGGTCCAGCTGTGAAGTCTATTAAACAAAGTTGAGAACGAAAGGACAACTATTACGCTGAAGATAGAAGTTCTCTGTGAGTTTTGTATGAACATTCCTAGCAATTGCTTTTGAAATCGATTTTCAGTAAAAGTTTTCTTTGATTTTTTTGCAGCCATGTGACGTCAGAAGTGATCCGTGATCATCGTCAATCGCCTCGTTTGTTATCAGAGTACTGTTACTTCCAGTTTACTAATGGAATATTTTGGGGGATCAGATTTGGTTTTCCGATTCAAATTGGTCCCTCTTAATTGCTCTATTAGTGACTGCGAATGCTCTACGCAATTGAAGCATCATCAGAAAACGACTGTCAACACCAAGATGAAAAAGAAGAATGTTCGTCAATTTCTTTGTATAAGTTGTATGTGAATTTCTTTGGATCGTAATCCTATATACTCTAAGCCTTAATCAGATAACTGTAGTGTGTTGCGATGTAGGTAAAATATGGATGACTTTTTATCCTTGAAAAGTCATAGGTCGCCGGGTATGCATAAAAACAGTCAAGAGGTACGTTCTCCGTCTATTGCTGTAAATGGTTACTGAATCCAAATAGTTCGATAACAATGAAAAACAACACAAATGTTATTGTTGTAGATCCAGCTCTAAAATCAGTTGAACAAAGTCAAAAACAAAAGTGAACACACAACCACATACTTTCATAAGTGCCTATAGGAATAGATACAATAATATGTAAGGTTCATTGAAACCCTATCAAGGCGAACACAAACTGAGAAACCATGACACCATATACATTGACGTCGCTTAAGGCTTTTGCAGAGCCATCAAGGAAATAGCGGATGAAGAAGGAACCTAAAGTTCTCTGTGAGTTTTGTACGAAAATTCATAACAATACATTTCTACATCAAATTTAAGTAACAGTATTTTAAATTTTTTGCAGCCATGTAACGTCAGAAGTGATTCGTGATCATCGTCAACCGCCTCATTTGTTATCAGAGTACTGTAACTTCCAGTTTACTAATGGAATATTTTGGGGGATCAGATTTGGTTTTCCGATTCAAATTGTTCCCTCTCAATACTTTTATTAGTGACTGCGAATGCTCTACACTAAAGAAGCTTCAGCAATGACGACTGTGAACATAAAAGTATGTTCAAGAATAGACGAACATTCAGAGATCAAGTGGGTGAAGATTAGCAGACACTAATGGGTACGTTATCCATCTATTGCTGTAGCTACTTGATGACAATGAAAAACAACAAAATCGTTATTTCCGCAGGTCCGGCTCTGAAGTCTATTAAACAAAGTCGAGAACAAAAGTACAACTATTACGCTGAAGATATAGGTATCATCAGTCATAATCAATCATTACTTCCACAGAAAACAAGCAGAAACAATTACCACCAAAATCTCTCACAAAACTTCATACATACATAGATATTGGAATAGCGACAATAATATGTGAGGTTCATTGAAACCCTGTCGAGGCAAACACAGACTGAGAAACCATGACACTGTATATATTGACCTTGCTTGAAGTTTTTGCAGAGCCATTAAGGAAATAGTGGATGAAGAAGGAACTTTTAGTTATCTGTGAGTTTTTTATGAATATTTCTAACAATACATTTCTACATCAAATTTAAGTAACAGTATTTTTAATTTTTGCAGCCATGTAACGTCAGAAGTGATTCGTGATCATCGTCAACCGCCTCGTTTGTCATCAGAAAACTGTAACTTCCAGTGTACTAATGGAATATTTTGGGGGATCAGATTTGGTTTTGCGATTCAAATTGGTCCCTCTTAATAAGTCTATTAGTGACTGCGAATGCTCTACGCTGAAGAAGCTTCAACAGCGGCGACTGTGAACACCAAGATATTTGCAAGTTGAAGAATAGACGAACATTCAGAGATCAAGTGGGGTAAAGTATAGCTGACACTACTCTTGTGTGGCTGTGCCATTCACAGCTCCTTAATTAGTTTTTAAGTTTAAAATACTCCTTTTTTTGCGTCGGAATACATATGTAACTTGACTGATATTCTCTCACCATAAACTAAGACTAGTTAATAAGGTAGCTTTAATGGGTCATACACATTTGGGCGTTCGGATAAAATAACTTAAAAATTTACGACAGTAACTGAAGACTTTTATTTTTTAGTTAAATCATTGTTACTTTTCTGTTTACTCATAATACTTCAAGCTATGAAATGATATTTCTTTATTAAAAAAAAAATTAAAATGTTTCAAAAGTCTCTTCGTGTGGACTGTTCAGATTCGGGGTATTAGTGTTTGGATAGATGTAGTTAATTATTTTGTACATATTTATTAAATCATTACTGTTGCTTTTACGTGATATATAATGAATATTATTTTTATTAGATAGTTGTTTATAATTGCCCAGGATATATTTTTTTATTTTCAATAAACATGCTGTTATACGGATTTAAGTCTTTTTGGTGGACCTAAAAATCAACCAAATTTTAATTTCTAACAAAGCCGCCATGTATCGAATATTTTTTTTATTAACAAAACTGGATAGCCGCCAATCGTTGGAGTTCTTGTCAGTACAGCTTCACGTGCCATTCATAGTTTACGAAGTTTTAAAATAAAATTAAGTGTTTTTGTCAAAGCTCAGTGCGTCTTTCCTGTTCGGGATGTAATTTGGTAAGTAATTATTTTAAATTTTAATAAATATTGCGCCGATATGCGTTTTGAGGAGTATTTTAAGAGTTTCCTTTGTTGTTTTTCAAACCTTAAAAGTAAAATGGATGCTTTGATTTTAGTTTGAAATATCTCTCCTGTGGACATCTTTCCTGTGAACATAAATGTCCACAACATGTCCAAAAAATAACATTTTAACGGTTTTCTATGCTAACAGAACTACAATGTTGGCCAATCAAACGGGCAGGTTGAGATAACATGATTTAATTACTGCCTTATTGGTTTCGGCACCCGAAAACGGAGCTTGACTTATTTTCTTGCTAAATGTGGGGGGGAGCTTAGCATGCTTGGGTTACAGGTACAATGTCTCGATCCAGTCATTCTAGAACCCAATTAACTGACGAGGAGAAGAAAATACTTCGTCTTGAATAGAAAAAACTTAGCATGCGAAGAGCTAGAGCTAAATTAGATGCTCTTTCTGTAGACGTAAAAAAAATTAAGTCAAATAACTTGCTGAAATCTGAATAACGATCTGAATTTTCATTAATTTCTAATTACTTGAATGATTACTTAATAAATGAGACTGATTTGAAAAAAAATCGACGACATTTTATTTTGAATATTTTTATAACACTTTTTGTGTATGACCCTAATACAATGTCTACTTCTTGTTGTAATTCATAATTAAGTATATTAAATCAATAAAATAAGTCAGCATGCCAAAAATAAAAGTCTGATTGCCTCATTATTTTACTGTTGGATTTTTTTTCCAGTATAGGATAGCATTTTCCAGTAATCATCATCAACAACTTCGTCCATAGTCAGAATATTACAACTTCCAGTTACTAGTGAAATGTTTTGGGAGATCAATTTTGATTTTTCAATTCAATTTTTTTTCATTACATTTCTATTAGTGACTGCGAATGGTCTACGCAAATGCACTATCATCATTAAGCGACTGTCATCACCAAGATAATTAGGAATTCAAGAAAAATGAAGAATGTTCATCCATTTCTCTGTATATGTTGTACGTGAATTTTATTTGGATGGTATTGTTATGTACTCTAAGCCTGAGTCAATTTAAATGTCTTACGATACAGGTAGAATATAGAAGACTTCATCCTGGAAAAGTCTTAAGTTACCCAATACTCAGTCAACAATCAATAAGTACGTTCTCCATCTATTGCTGTGACTACTTGATGATAATGAAAAACAACAAAAACGTTATTTCCGTAGGTCCAGCTCTAAAGTCTTTTAAACAAAGTCGAGAACAAAAGGACAACTATTACGCTGAAGATATAAGTTCTCTGTGAGTTTTGTATGAACATTCCTAGCAATTGCTTTTGAAATCGATTTTCAGTAACAGTTTTCTTTGATTTTTTTTGCAGCCATGTGACGTCAGAAGTGATTCGTGATCATCGTCAACCGCCTCGTTTGTCATCAGAAAACTGTAACTTCCAGTTTACTAATGGAATATTTTGGGGGATCAGATTTGGTTTTCCGATTCAAATTGTTCCCTCTCAATACTTTTATTAGTTACTGCGAATGCTCTACACTAAAGAAGCTTCAGCAATGACGACTGTGAACATACAAGTATGTTCAAGAATAGACGAACATTCAGAGATCAAGTGGGTGAAGATTAGCAGACACTAATGGGTACGTTATCCATCTATTGCTGTAGCTACTTGATGACAATGAAAAACAACAAAATCGTTATTTCCGCAGGTCCGGCTCTGAAGTCTATTAAACAAAGTCGAGAACAAAAGTACAACTATTACGCTGAAGATATAAAGGCATCATCAGTCATCACTTCCACAGAAAACAAGCAGAAATAATTACCGCCAAAATCTCTCACACAACTTCATACATACATAGATATTGGAATAGCGACAATAATATGTAAGGTTCATTGAAACCCTATCGAGGCGAACACAGACTGAGAAATCATGACACTGTATATATTGACATTGCTCGAAGTTTTTGCAGAGCCATCAAGGAAATAGTGGATGAAGAAGGAACTTTTAGTTATCTGTGAGTTTTTTATGAATATTTCTAACAATACATTTCTACATCAAATTTAAGTAACAGTATTTTAAATTTTTTGCAGCCATGTAACGTCAGAAGTGATTCGTGATCATCGTCAACCGCCTCATTTGTTATCAGAGTACTGTAACTTCCAGTTTACTAATGGAATATTTTGGGGGATCAGATTTGGTTTTCCGATTCAAATTGGTCCCTCTTAATAAGTCTATTAGTGACTGCGAATGCTCTACGCTGAAGAAGCTTCAGCAATGACGACTGTGAACACCAAGATATTTGCAAGTTGAAGAACAGACGAACATTCAGAGATCAAATGGGGTAAAGTATAGTTGACACTACTCTTGTGTGGCTGTGCCATTCACAGCTCCTTAATTAGTTTTTAAGTTTAAAATACTCCTTTTTTTGCGTCGGAATACATATGTAACTTGACTGATATTCTCTCACCATAAACTAAGACTAGTTAATAAGGTAGCTTTAATACAATGTCTACTTCTTGTTGTAATTCATAATAAAGTATATTAAATCAATAAAATAAGTCAGCATGCCAAAAATAAAAGTCTGATTGCCTCATTATTTCACTGTTGGATTTTTTTTCCAGTATAGGATAGCATTTTCCAGTAATCATCATCAACAACTTCGTCCATAGTCAGAATATTACAACTTCCAGTTACTAGTGAAATGTTTTGGAAGATCAATTTTGATTTTTCAATTCAAATTTTTTTCATTACATTTCTATTAGTGACTGCGAATGGTCTACGCAAATGCACTATCATCATTAAGCGACTGTCATCACCAAGATAATTAGGAATTCAAGAAAAATGAAGAATGTTCATCAATTTCTCTGTATATGTTGTACGTGAATTTTATTTGGATGGTATTGTTATGTACTCTAAGCCTGAGTCAATTTAAATGTCTTACGATACAGATAGAATATAGAAGACTTCATCCTGGAAAAGTCTTAAGTTACCCAATACTCAGTGAACAATCAATAAGTACGTTCTCCATCTATTGCTGTGACTACTTGATGATAATGAAAAACATCAAAAACGTTATTTCCGTAGATCCAGCTCTAAAGTCTTTTAAACAAAGTCGAGAACAAAAGGACAACTATTACGCTGAAGATATAAGTTCTCTGTGAGTTTTGTATGAACATTCCTAGCAATTGCTTTTGAAATCGATTTTCAGTAACAGTTTTCTTTGATTTTTTTTGCAGCCATGTGACGTCAGAAGTGATCCGTGATCATCGTCAATCGCCTCGTTTGTTATCAGAGTACTGTTACTTCCAGTTTACTAATGGAATATTTTGGGGGATCAGATTTGGTTTTCCGATTCAAATTGGTCCCTCTTAATTGCTCTATTAGTGACTGCGAATGCTCTACGCAATTGAAGCATCATCAGAAAACGACTGTCAACACCAAGATGAAAAAAGAAGAATGTTCGTCAATTTCTTTGTATAAGTTGTATGTGAATTTCTTTGGATTGTGATCCTATGTACTCTAAGCCTTAATCAGATAACTGTAGTGTGTTGCGATGTAGGTAAAATATGGATGACTTTTTATCCTTGAAAAGTCATAGGTCGCCGGGTATGCATAAAAACAGTCAAGAGGTACGTTCTCCGTCTATTGCTGTAAATAGTTACTGAATCCAAATAGTTCGATAACAATGAAAAACAACACAAATGTTATTGTTGTAGATCCAGCTCTAAAATCAGTTGAACAAAGTCAAGAACAAAAGTGAACACACAACCACATACTTTCATAAGTGCCTATAGGAATAGATACAATAATATGTAAGGTTCATTGAAACCCTATCAAGGCGATTACAAACTGAGAAACCATGACACCATATACATTGACGTCACTTAAGGCTTTTGCAGAGCCCTCAAGGAAATAGCGGATGAAGAAGGAACCTAAAGTTCTCTGTGAGTTTTGTATGAAAATTCATAACAATACATTTCTACATCAAATTTAAATAACAGTATTTTAAATTTTTTGCAGCCATGTAACGTCCGAAGTGATCAGCGACCATCGTCAACCGCCTCGTTTGTCATCAGAAAACTGTAACTTCCAGTTTACTAATGGAATATTTTGGGGGATCAGATTTGGTTTTCCGATTCAAATTGTTCCCTCTCAATACTTTTATTAGTGACTGCGAATGCTCTACACTAAAGAAGCTTCAGCAATGACGACTGTGAACATACAAGTATGTTCAAGAATAGACGAACATTCAGAGATCAAGTGGGTGAAGATTAGCAGACACTAATGGGTACGTTATCCATCTATTGCTGTAGCTACTTGATGACAATGAAAAACAACAAAATCGTTATTTCCGCAGGTCCGGCTCTGAAGTCTATTAAACAAAGTCGAGAACAAAAGTACAACTACTACGCTGAAGATATAGAGGTATCATCAGTCATCACTTCCACAGAAAACAAGCAGAAACAATTACCGACAAAATCTCTCACAAAACTTCATACATACATAGATATTGGAATAGCGACAATAATATGTAAGGTTCATTGAAACCCTATCGAGGCGAACACAGACTGAGAAATCATGACACTGTATATATTGACCTTGCTTGAAGTTTTTGCAGAGCCATCAAGGAAATAGTGGATGAAGAAGGAACCTAATGTTCGCTTTGAGTTTTGTATGAACATTCCTAACAATTACTTTTCAAATCAATTTTCAGTAACAGTGTTCTTTGATTTTTTTTTTGTAGCTATGTGACGTCAGAAGTGATTCGTGATCATCGTTAACCGCTTCGTTTGTCCTCAGAAAACTGTAACTTCCAGTGTACTAATGGAATATTTTGGGGGATCAGATTTGGTTTTCCGATTCAAATTGGTCCCTCTTAATAAGTCTATTAGTGACTGCGAATGCTCTACGCTGAAGAAGCTTCAACAGCGGCGACTGTGAACATCAAGATATTTGCAATTTGAAGAATAGACGAACATTCAGAAATCAAGTGGGGTAAAGTATAGTTGACACTACTCTTGTGTGGCTGTGCCATTCACAGCTCCTCAATTAGTTTTTAAGTTTAAAATACTCCTTTTTTTTGCGTCGGAATACATATGTAACTTGACTGATATTCTCTCACCATAAACTAAGACTAGTTAATAAGGTAGCTTTTATACAATGTCTACTTCTTGTTGTAATTCATAATAAAGTATATTAAATCAATAAAATAAGTCAGCATGCCAAAAATAAAAGTCTGATTGCCTCATTATTTTACTGTTGGATTTTTTTTCCAGTATAGGATAGCATTTTCCAGTAATCATCATCAACAACTTCGTTCGTAGTCAGAATATTACAACTTCCAGTTACTAGTGAAATGTTTTGGGAGATCGATTTTGATTTTGAATTCAAATTTTTCTCATTACATTTGTGTTAGTGACTGCGAATAGTCTACACAAATGCACTATCATCAGTAAGCGACTGTCAACACCAAGATAATTAGGAATTCAAGAAAAATGAAGAATATTCATCAATTTCTCTGTATATGTTGTACGTGAATTTTATTTGGATGGTATTGTTATGTATTCTAAGCCTGAGTCAATTTAAATGTCTTACGATACAGATAGAATATAGAAGACTTCATCCTGGAAAAGTCTTCGGTCACCCAATACTCAGTCAACAAGCAATAAGTACGTTCTCGATCTATTGCTGTGACTACTTGATGATAATGAAAAACATCAAAAACGTTATTTCCGTAGGTCCAGCTCTAAAGTCTTTTAAACAAAGTCGAGAACAAAAGGACAACTACTACGCTGAAGATATAAGTTCTCTGTGAGTTTTGTATGAACATTCCTAGCAATTGCTTTTGAAATCGATTTTCAGTAACAGTTTTCTTTGATTTTTTTGCAGCCATGTGACGTTAGAAGTGATTCGTGATCATCGTCAACCGCCTCGTTTGTCATCAGAAAACTGTAACTTCCAGTTTACTAACGGAATATTTTGGGGGATCAGATTTGGTTTTCCGATTCAAATTGATCCCTCTCAATACTTTTATTAGTGACTGCGAATGCTCTACACTAAAGAAGCTTCAGCAACGACGACTGTGAACATACTTGCGAGTTTAAGAATAGACGAAATTCAGTGATCAAGTGGAGTGAAGTATAGTAGACACTATTCTTGTGTGGCTGTGCCATTCAGAACTATTTATAATTAGTTTTAGAAGTAGCATTATTGGTTAAGTAAGCAGTGATGGCCTCGAGGTTTAGGCACGCGGTCGAGAATCTCGGCGGTCGCGGGTTCGAATCCCAGGCACACACCTCTGACTTTTCGAAGTTATGTGTGTATTCAAAATTGAATTATCACTTGCTTTAACGGTGAAGAAAAACATCGTGATGAAACCTGCACACCTAAAAGTTCTTAGGAATTTCTTAGGTGTGTAGTCCGCCAAGCCGCACTAGGCCAGCGTGGTAGACTATGGCCTAAACCCTCTCAATGGTAGAGGAGACCCGTGCTCAGCAGTGGGCGTATATGGGTTGATGAAGAAGAAGAAGAAGATTATTGGTTCCGACATACCTTAGTTTTTTTTTTTTTTTTTTTAAACGCCTTAGCAGGCAGACGAGCAGACGGCCCGCCTGATGGAAAGCGGTCACCGCCGCTCATGGACTTGGCAATGCCAGGGGCACAGCCACGCCGCTGCCTACCGTGAGGAGAATACTCTTTTTAAGCCTCGTTTGAAGAAGGCCATGTCATAGCGCTCGGGGAACACCGAGGCAGGGAGTTCATTCCAGAGCTTGCACGTACGTGGTAAAAATGACCTCTGGAAACGCACCGTACGCGTACGGTACGTCTCCAGGTGATATGGATGAACTCCACTGCGGTGACGGGTGGTGCGATGGTAGAACGGCGATGCCGGTACCAACCCGAACAGTTCCTCGGAGCATTCCCCATGGAACAGCCGGTAGAACACACAAAGAGACCCAAAGTCTCTCCGCAGTCCTAACGGCTGTAGTTTCTCCGTGAGATTGGGATCATCGACGAGTTTGGCTATTTGTGTTTCTAGCTTATACGAAAAACATAATACTTGTCTGAAATTAATGAAATACCTTTTGTTTTTATGTTGGGCTTAGCTCAAACTGGGACGGCTATGATTTGCTTAGCATATGTTCCATGTCAATAAATATTACAGAATGTTTGAGTACTTATAGCTAACGTAAGTGGTTAGTCTGTTATGCTTCCCATTACTAACTAGGAACAAAAATAATTGATGATGAGGTCAGGTACACGAGAAAACAGAGGAACACGGGTATGATAGCAGAGCAAGATATAAGATCATGAAAAGTCATTCAAGTGACATACCTGACGTCACATTGATTCGGAATTGCGAACACTTTTTTGCTCTGCATTCGTTGATAACTTATGTAACTTCATGATGTCCTCTCACCGTGAACGAAGACTAGTTTATAAACAATTAATTCAATATCCAGGCACACACCTCTGACTTTTCGAAGTTATGTGTGTATTCACTTTGAATTATCACTTGCTTTAACGGTGAAGGAAAACATCGTGATGAAACCTGCACACCTAAGAGTTCTTAGGAATTTCTTAGGTGTGTAGTCCGCCAACCCGCACTAGGCCAGCGTGGTGGACTATGGCCTAAACCCTCTCAATGGTAGAGGAGACCCGTGCTCAGCAGTGGGGTTGATGATGAAGAATTCAATATCATTTTTTTGAATAAGACAGGTACGCCATAAGTAAAAGGAACACTCAGGTTGCCTCATTATTTTACTGTTTCATTTGTTTTCTAGTATATATTCATTTGTTTTCTAGCGTTTGTACCAATTTGTTGCAATAATCATCATCAACAACCTCAATCGTTGTCAGAATACTACAACTTACTAGTGAAATGTTTTGGCAGATCAATTTTGATTTTCAATTCAATTTTTTCTCATAACATTTCCATTAGTGACTGCGAATGGTCTACGCAATAAAAGAATCATCAGAAAGCGACTTTCAACACCAAGATAATTAGGTGTTCAAGAAAAAAGAAGAACATTCATCAATATCTCTGTATATGTTATAATTATGTGAATTTCTGTGGATTGTAATGCTATGCACTTACATCTGAACCAATTTTAATGAAGTTTCTTACGATATTGGTGGAAATTAGAGTATGGGTAATATTGACGATGCACATTAATTCGGGACTGCGAACAATGTTTTTTTTTGCTCTGAATGCTTCGATATGTACATTTTATGTAACTTTACTGATGTTCTCTTACTTGCCACTAACTAATGCAAGCATTATTTTTCTGTTGCATTTGTTTTCTAGTATGATATAACTTATCACTAATATAGTTTGTTGTCAAAAAAATTACCACTGCCAGTCACCAATGGAAAGTAATGGGGACCAGATTTGGTTTTCTCATTCAAATTGGTCAACCGTTCTTTCTATTGGTGACTGTGAATGATCTACCCAATTGAAGCATCAGCTGGAAGCAACAAGGATCAGCAAGATTTTCGCAAGTTCAAGAAAGGAGAAGAATATACATACGTCAATTTCTTTATATATATTTTATGCGAATTTCTGTGGATTTCTTCTTACGATATAGTTGGAATATGAATGATTTTTTTTTCATTAAAAAATCTAAAGTGGCGGGTATTCGTAGAAACAAACAACAGGAATGAAAAGAACAAAATATTTTTTCAGTAGATCCATCTCTTAGTCCATCTCTTAAGAATAACAACACAACTAAGGCGAACTCAGACTGAGAAACCATGACGCTGTACGATATATTGAGGTCTATTGAAGGTTTTGCGGAGCCATCAAGAAAGAAGGAAGCTAAAGAACTCTGACTTTTTTATAATTCCTAATGATCTCTTTCTACATCGACTTTCAGTAACAGTGTTCTTTAATTTAATTTCAGCGATGTAAAATCAGAAAATTCGATTCTTCAAGTAGAATAGCATTCATCAGTGATCATCTACCGCCTCATTTGTCTTCAGAATATTACAACTTCCAGTTTACTAATGAAATGGTTTGGGGCATCAGATTTGGTTTTCCCATTCAAATTGGTCCCCTTACCGTTTTAATTAGTGACTGAGATTGCTCTACGATAAAGAAGCTTCAACAGCGGCGATTATAAACAAGATATTTGCAAGTTCAAGAATACACGAACACTCAAGAATTCATCATCATCATCATCATCATCATCATCAACAACAACATTATGTGAGGTGAAGTATAGTGGACACTATTGGCGTGTCGCTGTCTCCTTCGCGACTCTTTGATTGGGTCTACCTTACTTCATTGATTGAACAATGAACGCTGTGCAAGCCTCGCCCGATGAGATAAATATATTGAAAGTATTGTTCCAAGTTGTGCCAGATGTTTCCCTTTATGTTACTATTCTCCGTTCTTTGTAAATGTACTGTCGTTACTTTTTGTCAATCTTAATTCTCTTTAAATCGTTCCATATTGTTTAATACTTGTAAATATAAGACAACATTATAAATAACTATATTTTTTTTATTTTATAATAAAATTGTTGTAAGTTACATATATATTTTGTATATTATGAATATCGTTTTCAAATATGGTGTATTCAAATATTCTATGCCTTATTTTAATGATGTACCGTAAAATATAATATTATTATGCACTTTAAAACTGTAATATACGAACCAATTCACTAACAAGCTATTTACATAGTCATAAAATACTTACACTGCATAAAAAACAATTCGTGTAAAAATACATCAAACTACTTTTAGCATCCTTTTTTCATTCTGCACGTACCTTTAGCGTAGACTTTGTGCAACATGCATTAATGCAGATTTCTATCATTAATTTATTCCAAAAATGCTTAGTATATTCATTTTAATAATATTAATTTTACTACATCATATTTATTGCAATATTATATTTATCGCTTACAACACAGATATTTAATTATACACTTGTGATGGTAATACTTTTAAAAGATCGAAGAGGTTGCTAGCGGATCGCCTCTTTTGACGGCTCGCAGAACCTCAACTAATTTCGAAAAATAAAACGATACTTTTATTACTGCAAATTTTGAATTCAATAGAACTGTGTTGCGTTTGTTTTTTATTCAGTTCATTGTTCGGATTCGATTGAGGTGCATTGGTGGCGGCTGTCAGAGAATCTAGTTAATATTTAAGTAAACTGCGATAATTTAGTTAATAATGCGTGAGTGCATATCCATACATGGCGGGCAGGCGGGCGTGCAGATCGGCAACGCGTGCTGGGAGCTGTACTGCCTGGAGCACGGCATCCAGCCCGACGGACAGATGCCGTCGGACAAGACGGTGGGCGGCGGCGACGACTCGTTCAACACGTTCTTCAGCGAGACGGGCGCCGGCAAGCACGTGCCGCGCGCCGTGTTCATCGACCTGGAGCCCACGGTGGTGGACGAGGTGCGCACCGGCACCTACCGGCAGCTCTTCCACCCCGAGCAACTCATCACGGGCAAGGAGGACGCCGCCAACAACTACGCCAGGGGGCACTACACCATCGGTAAGGAAATAGTGGATCTAGTTCTAGACAGGGTGAGGAAGCTCGCCGACCAATGCACGGGCCTGCAGGGATTCCTCATTTTCCATTCGTTCGGCGGCGGCACGGGCTCGGGATTCGCTTCATTGCTCATGGAGCGCCTTTCAGTGGATTACGGAAAGAAGTCTAAGCTAGAGTTTGCCATATATCCCGCCCCGCAGATTTCTACTGCAGTCGTAGAGCCTTACAATTCAATTTTGACAACTCATACCACTTTGGAGCATTCTGACGCTGCCTTCATGGTGGATAATGAGGCTATCTACGATATCTGTCGCCGAAACCTCGATATTGAGAGACCGACGTACACCAATCTGAACCGGCTGATCGGTCAGATCGTGTCATCCATCACTGCATCTTTGAGATTCGACGGAGCATTGAACGTGGACTTGACGGAGTTCCAGACCAACCTAGTGCCGTACCCTCGCATTCACTTTCCGCTGGTGACATACGCGCCGGTGATCTCTGCCGAGAAGGCGTACCACGAGCAGCTGTCTGTGGCGGAAATTACAAACGCATGTTTTGAGCCCGCAAACCAAATGGTGAAATGCGACCCGCGCCACGGCAAGTACATGGCGTGCTGCATGCTGTACCGCGGGGACGTGGTGCCGAAGGACGTGAACGCCGCGATCGGTACCATCAAGACTAAGCGCACCATCCAGTTCGTAGACTGGTGCCCAACCGGCTTCAAGGTGGGGATTAACTACCAGCCGCCGACGGTGGTTCCGGGCGGCGACTTGGCGAAGGTGCAGCGTGCTGTATGCATGCTGTCCAACACGACGGCCATTGCCGAGGCGTGGTCGCGACTCAACCACAAGTTCGACTTAATGTACGCCAAGCGTGCCTTCGTGCACTGGTACGTGGGCGAGGGGATGGAGGAGGGCGAGTTCTCGGAGGCTCGCGAGGACTTGGCGGCGCTCGAGAAGGACTACGAGGAGGTGGGCATGGACTCCGGCGAGGGAGAAGGCGAGGGCGGCGAGGAATACTAACTCCACATTAATTTTTAGTTTTGCAGCGCTTAGGTCTAAAAGTATTGAACTATGTACGTTAGTTTGGTGTAGTAAATAAATGCACAAGTGAATTTTGTCTATTTTGTTTTTTCAATATTGTTAATACGCGCCAAAATTTAACTGCATGCATCTGTAGCCTGCACATACTAGAAGCGCGAACCTTTGATCCTTCAGTGTTGATTCTTTCAAACATAGTGTGCACTGAGGCCGCTGTGTTATTCCATAATTGTGTGGACAAATGTTGGCTTTGGACTATATATCAAATTCAGCCGCTGGTGAAATGCCGGCCATTTTAATTTTGGCAAATTCATATCTGACTTTGGCCGTAAATTCTGCGGATAATTTCGGGAGCTGTCACTGTGCGCACATTCATTTTACAGTTGTATTTATTTTTTTACTAGAGTTCGAAGTTACTGTACTAGCATACTACATTATACTTTCACTGCAGTATTAATGATTACTTATATGCATTAGATAGTGAATTAAAACAGTTTTATATGCAGCTTTATATTTATTAAATATTTGGTCTTTATTGGTATTGTAAACTGTAAAACAGTAACAAATAAATACGTCTGGATTCATGACATCGTCTAGATTATTGACTTCCGGGTTGGGGTAGTAGAGAATCAAATACTTGTGAAATACGTAAAGCCTTAAATCACAGGCGCATTTGACCATCTGTGCTACGGATTGCTTCCTCTGTTATTAACTATGCAAATGTTTAAACAAGTTATCGTTTCCTTATCATGTAGGCAATCATTTCTTAAGCGGTGATTTAAGACCTAAACCCTCTATGATAGAGGCCTTTGCCCACCAGTGGGATGATGAGAAATCTTATAGAAAATACATAGACAAAAGAAATCGTATCACCACTCAACCATTTTTAACATACTATTGCCGTAATTTCTCTCATAGAATTTTAGTGTTTAGCATCAAAAAAAGTCTATTCGGTATCAACTCCAGCTACATCCAATCGGCTGTGTGAGAGCTCTACCCATTACTGTAACGAGGCGTCGCGGAAATCCATTAGTTGGAATCGATAGCCGTACAAACATTATCCACATAGAAAAGAAAAAACGTGGGCTCATTAAATAGGATGTATTCAGACCGAGAACGAAGACTAAGGCAGGTACAAGCTATGGTGTTCACAAACCCCCTGGCGTTAAAGAAAATCCCGACAAAAAATATGACGTTTTCAATACAACGATCAGGTTCGTATGGAAAAATTCAAACTTTTTATTTTTTGTCGGGATTTTCTTTAACGCCAGGGGGTTTGTAATCACATTAGACGTTACCTGTCTCAGTTTCCGATCACGGTCTGAATACACGCTGTATGTATATAGGACGGCTGGTGGAGCACACAAGTGTTGGAATGGAGACTGCGCTTAGGAAGACGTAGTGTGGGACGTCCTGCAGCACGATGGTCCGATGACTTGAGAAAGGTGGCGGGTAACGGATGGATGAGGGCTGCTCAAGACCGGTACAGTTGGCGTTTTCTTGGGGAGGCCTACATTCAGCAGTGGACGGCGATAGGCGGAGTACACAGCGTAAGAGGCGACACATTAAAAATCTTACGGTCGACGGTGGCCTGTGTCTATTCATAACCAACCGAACGCTATAATATATGACGGCAGAGGCGCATATCGTCAGAGGTGCGGTAAGAGACATCAAAAATTTTTGGATGCTTTTCTGTGGTAGAGAATGCCCCTGATACATATTATAGTTAACAGTGTTTGTTATTAGATTTTTATTTTTCCTTTTTTTTTAACTTGTATAAACTTGTTTATCCCCTTTGATTGTCTGTCTTAACGTATATTATATTAACGCCATGCAGTGTATCTACTGAGACTACTGCAGAGTATCTACTAAAAGTTGCAGGACGTCGCTGGCTGCAGGCGGCCTTCAACCGATCCCGGTGGAGATCATTGGGGGAGGCCTATGTCCAGCAGTGGACTGAGATTGGCTGATGTTGATGAAAATGGTACCGAGTATCAAAACACTTACATGGAACTTTATTTTCAAGAATACATTTTAACCTTTTCCAGTACGTATTTTTTTGTGGAAATGGAAAATAAATAAAATAACAGGATAGTTGCAATCGGACTCCAAATAACAGATATCTATGAACATCCATTAAAAACTCAACCCTCAGTTCGACAATACCCTTTATTTTTCAACTATTTGCAAATCTGTATACACGCGTCATATTACTAGACAAAAATCCAGTCCATTCACAATTGTGCGGCCAAAACACCGATGTTGGGGCAGCAAATTTTAACTGACAAAAAAATAAGGACGTAGTTATCATTTCATCAGATTTTTTTGTTTGATATATTTGTATACAGGGTGTATTCAGACCGCGATCGGAAACTAAGGCAGGTAATAGCTACGGTGATCACAAACCCATTGGAGTTAAAAAAAATCTCGACAAAAAAGAATGGACGTTTTCACGTACAAATCACATACATCTTATACCGATAGTTGAGGCCTATAAAATCAAAGGCAGCTAAATCCAAGTGAGTAAAATATTCAGTAATCTACAAAAATCGATAACTTTGTTTAGGTGGCTATGATATTTTATATTTTAAAAGAGATTTATAAAGAATGTGAATACCACTAAAAATCAGAATTTTAAATTATAAAAATACCACAATATTTGAGTACAGACTGAATAAATTTGTATTTAACTGTCTTTGATTCCAACTGGCGTTTAGCTGGTTTTGATTCTATAGGCCTCAGTTGTTTGTTGTTGATAATGAATTCCATTTGTTTCATTACAACGCCACACGAATATCAGATTTTCATAGCTAGAACTAAGCCCTAGCTGGCCGCTCTCGGATCTTACAATAAATCCCATAAAAATATGGCTTTAACGGCATTCTACGCGGAGTACTATCGTCGCGACAAAGGTAGGAAGAATGAAATGCAGCTTATCTGTGGCTTGCGAGAAGTCTGGAATGCGGGCGCTCGAATTCTTTGTTGTCTTAGTTGTTCTACAAAAAGAGAATAAATTGAAAGTTTAAATGTCTGGAACAGTTTGTTCTCGCATAGGACTGAGCTCTGTTCGGCCTTGCAGTCCTGAGTTCAACTGCTGTAGTAGCACAGACTTCAGAAAAAAGCAAATACCCATATGAGCTCTTAAGTCAACAGTCAGTTTTGTTTCTATTTGTAAGAACATCACCAATTTTGTTACTTAACCTGTGTCTAAAAATCTAAATCCATTATAATGGTAATTTTCAAGAAAAATTCTTGTTATCTTGAGGATAAGTAAAAAATTACGGTATCCCATTGTGACAATGCTCCAATGTCACTATTATTCAAAACATTGAGCTCCTATACTTTTAAGTCTTAACATTGCATGAAGTCAGATATTTCTATAAAAGTGCCTCCATTACAAATGCATAACAATTCAAACGCAACAAGCATAAAAGCAACATTCCTTCACTTCAAACGATAGAAAACGTCCACAGAAACGACTCTTAAACGGGAGCGCTATAAGTTAAAAGCTTTGGTGAACTGAAAACATAGATTAACCTGATATAGGGATTAAAATTGGGAACAGGGCTGGGAGATGAAGATAAGTTAGGTGCAACGTACTGTAGGACGCTTCCTGGTGACGATATCCGCTAGGTGGCTGGCAGCAGTTGGATAAGGAAGGCCGTAGAACGAGCCCAGTGGCGTGCCATAGCAGAGGCCTATATCCAGCAGTGGACGTAAAGGCTGGTGATGAAGATATGATGCAGCATTCCAAAATAATTTTCGTAGATAAACCCGACATTGACTTCCGAAGCACTTTCTTAAAAACTAATTCTGGATTTTAAAAATACCATAGTTCAAAATACAGAATGCATTTACCAACGCGTCTGCACACTACTTGTTTAAGAACTGAACGTGAATTGTGAAGATTTTTCAATAGAAATTCTCACAAAGCTTTGCGATTTAATCCCGTGTAGAGGCCGCGACCAGAGCTAACCTACTCGATCAAATAACTTTGTGTCGCGATCTTTTTCGACTTGAACAATTTTGAAGGATTTTTCTATTATATTTGGGGATTTTAAGCCCAGTCTCTAATTATAGCACGGTGTTAAGAATCTACTGGTGCAATTAATTTATCACATCAGTAACACAATTATTATTCTGGCCTATTAAACAAAGTAAAAACTAAAACCCAACTACGCAATAAACAGTATGAAACAAGATTTAGGACACCTGTGTGCTACTTCCTTATGTAACAATGTTACTGAAGATGCAAGATAATTGTTCGTTTTTTATTACGTTACTTTAAAGAACGCATTGTACGAGAAGATAAATTATCCAATATTTATGCATGTATATACAATTGTACTATAATTATGTATGTATGCATGTTAATCCTTTCATTTCTCCATCTACATATCCTCGTGCGATAAGACCTCCATTTAGACTAATTTAGTCCTCATCTCAGTTTTTACCCCATCTATTTAATAAAGTTTTAAACGAATAAAATCCACCTGAACTGATAAAGCGTGTGGTAGTCCCGACTATACTGGAAGTGGGGCGATGTGTAGGCTAACTCGAGGATATTGTTGTTGGTAATAAAATTATGTTGCACCGCGGACCGGCGCGTCGGCGGCAACTTATAAAATGCAGATTGTAGCTTCGGCTTTGCACGGATATATTATTATCTCATTGCGAGGGAGTGTAGATAGCTTCCCGTAAGCGATACGAGTTTTGAAGTTATAAATATTAGTTTAATGCTCTTTTATGCTGAAGGAAATCGTCAGGAAAGCTGCTCGCCTTTATAAGTGAACTTATATTGTCCAAACGATTTTTTTTAGGTAGTCCACTAACCTGCAATAGGGCCGGGTTGAGAAAAGTCAGACGTGATCATTTAATTTGACTTTCTTTCATCATCATCGGCCGAAGACGACCACAAGTGTATGTAGACCTCACCCAAAGACTTCCAAATTCTTCAGTCGGAAGCAGTCTGCATCCAGCGGCTTCCTGCGATTTTCTAAAAATTGAGGATCCTTCTTGTGGGTGGACGTCCAACGTGTTTCATTACTAATCGTAAAAAAACGTTATATTTCAATGTTACAACTAGGAAGGTACATAGGGCTCTAGTGATTTCAAATGAAAGAAGAACCATAAAAAACATAAGAACATCAACTGCAAAATAATAATTTACGCAGAAAATTTCATTCGAGCTTTCTGCAAACGACTAAAATATTAATAATTAATGAAAAGCTGAATGGGTGAGGACTGAGTGAAACAAAACACGCGCGCTTCGCCTGCAATGAAAAGATTCAAATGAACGGAGATTAAATCGTTTAATTAAAGATAAAATATTTTTCAACGATAAAAGTGCATTTCGTGTTTAAAAATATTGTATCTTGTTTTTTTTTATTTATTTCGTATTGAAATTTTATTTACATTTCATATTTTCGTTTTTCTTTTTCCGACTTTATGTTTGAGCCGGGATGGATAATTGATAGATGTAACAGAAATACTTATTGTATACAAGGATATTAAATTGGATATTGCGTAGGTAGGCAGTAACCTGGCTATGCCTCTGCCTCCAATCACCTTTCGCCAAGTTCTTAAGAAAGGCAAAACAACCTTTTCAGTCACATTATCTTATGACTGGACGTCCGTTCAAATGAAATGGTTAGCAGCATATGCAGTTCTCGGCAATAGTTTAAAATTGATTTAAAATAACTTGTAAAATGTAATGTATGCAACATTACATTTTACTTGTAAACTTCTATTTTGATAAAGTTAACTCTGACTTAAACTATGAACTTTTTGGCGCCTACTTGAGTTCTTTTTGGCTTACGTTCAGCAGTGGTCGACAATAGGCTAAAAATCTAACAATATTTTGTCCTATGATCCCATCTGTCTCCACGTAAAAGGTGATCTGAATTACTGTGTACTTAATGTAAATTTTGTTAGTTATATTCTTCTTCTTCATCAACCCATATACGCCCACAGCTGAGCACGGGTCTCCTCTACCATTGAGAGGGTTTAGGCCATAGTCCACCACGCTGGCCTAGTGCGGGTTGGCGGACTACACACCTAAGAAATTTCTAAGAACTTTTTAGGTGTGTAGGTTTTATCACGATGTTTTCCGTCACCGTTAAAACAAGTGATAATTCAATTTGAATACACACATAACTTCGAAAAGTCATAGGTGTGTGCCTGGGGTTCGAACCCGCGACCGCCGAGATTCTCGACCGCGTGCCTAAACCTCGAGGCTATCACTGCTTAGTTATTAGTTGTTAGTTATATTATTAGTTTATAATTATTAGATAAAAGTACTAGTATGTGTATCGTAGTGTAAGATGGCTTTGGCTACGTGGGGTGATGATATTCGCTACATGGCAGCGGTTGGATGAGGAGGGCCGCAGATCAATTCCAGAGGCGTGCCATAGGAGAGGTATATGTCCAGCAGTGGACGCAAAAACGGCTGATCATGACCATGATGACGATACATTTGATTCACGAATTCAGCGTTTAAAAATAATTCCTTTTATTTCACAAACATATTTAATAGCGTGTAAATATATTAAAAGTAATCAAAAACATGTTCATACAAAATACGTGAACTACTGTAGACTAATGTATTGTAGACTAATGTAGAACTTCTTTGCCTGGTGGTGAGTAGTTATGTCTTCCAGAGGGGAGGAGTTGAGGAGTATCATCCGCCAAATTGGTAATCCACGATCTGAAACAATGTGCACTGTTATTACAAATAGGATGCCTCGTATCCACACGGATACCGCCTAGTCGCCTTATGGCCACGAGGCTTAAGTATGACATGTACGACCTAGAGGTCCAGGGTTCGATACCTGGATTGGTAAGTGTTATCGAGTTTTTGTCTTAATAGTCAGAAATCTCTATTTTTTTATAATTATTTTGTCGTTTTCACAGCACTGCCTTTAAAAGCTTCATAAGTCTTAAGGCTGTAATAACCGAAAATAAATGGATCTATAGGCAGGTATAGGTAGATGGTAGATGTGGGTCACCGGTGGTGCCGCGTGGTGGGCACGTGGTGACACTTTTTTTTTTTATTACGAGAGGAAAGCGCCTTAAGCTCCCCTGTTCGGTTCCTCGGGGGAGGCCGTAAGGGGTATGTCGGGGTCACTGGCTACGCCAGCATACCGACTAAAACCTCTCGGTGACCATCACACGCATTTAGGGCGGTTTTGCGGCATCTCAGGGCCAGAAGTGCCCTAAATGGTCCGCTGCCGCCCAGCGCACCGTCCAATTATGGACCCCTCCAAATTGGGAGGGCTTGGTATGCCCTCCACTTAATCTATTTGGACGTTCGCCTTTCGGGAACGTCCGCGACAGTTAAGAGGTCACGTCCTCTGCCGCCAATCTCGGGGTTGCTATCATAGGGTACCGCCCCTGCAGTACGCCCTGCTACCCCAGTACACGTGTTGACACTGCCTATATTAATGCGTGTGGATGGAAAGTGCCAGTATGATGTTGGGTGCAGCGTAAGCAATGATAAGCGTAAGCAGTTCAAGAGTTTAATACACTACACGGCACAGGTTACAGTTTATACAAGACACAAGAACAAAGTTTACACACACAGTAAGTCAATAAAAATAAGAATAGTTCAGAAGGGTGAAACAGATAAAAGTACGAGAATATTACAATAGCAATGATCAGCTGTTAAGCGCGAGCAGTGGGGTAGCGGGAGACACGGGCTTCGCGAGCGATAGTTGTGTTCCGACTGACCGCGTCTGACGGCGCGGCCGGCGCGTGTATGGAGCGGCGGCGGGGACACTTATCGCGAACCGATTGCGCCCGAGTCGAGTTACCGAGCGCCTCCGAAGTACTCCACGTTAATATTTAATAGTGTAATAATTAGTCTTGGGTTCTGTATGTAAATTGTGTGTAAATTAGTATGTGTATGTGACGAGTGTAATTGTTAGTATATAATATATACATAACATATTATGTATAGAATAAATAAAGATATTATATAATATTTATTTATAAATAAATAAAAAATAATATTGAGTACGCCACAGATCTATATATCATATACTGCCAACGTTAGAAGAATATTTTACACTGAAGAGCTGAACGTGAACCGAAAATCAAGACTGATGCGCTAGAAGACCATATCCCAGGTCACTATCAGGCCGGGTCAATATACTATTTTTTTTAATAAATATAAAGTAGATATTGGCAAAGCCTAGACAGTGCCTGAGAATCCACCATTCAAGAATGAAGCAATGAAGACAATATGTTTCAAAAATATAAGATGAACCGAAAGTATTACCAGAGTTATAACTTTAATTATATGGCTGTACATCCATAGAAGCGCGCAAAATCTTGCCCTTTGAAAATTTGCTGAAACAGCTGCAGTAGAAAATCGGAATGACTAAAATCATATTAGTAGGTACTAGTAAGTAGTGCGACTACTAGCGTTTTGAGCTAAGGTGTTCTCATTGTCTGCAATCTCATTCTTAGTGGTCGCATTGTTTACGGAATACACCCAACAACTAAGCAAAAATAGTCTTTAATTCGGTAGCGTGTAATAGAGATTTTTATAAATGTGTGACGACCAACAAAGGCCCTTTCATTTTTCTTTGAATTTTTTATCTTCAGACGTATAAACGTAGTAGATTGAATAGAAAATACCGTCTGTGTCCCTTCTAATCTTTTTCAGCTATTCTTTGGTATCTTTAATACATTACTTACACAACACAAAAACATAATACCTGCTAGGAAATCTTCTAGAGCCACAGTTTAGAAGTAGCCTGCATCTAGCGACGTCCTACAAACATTTTCAGGATCAGTTTGTCTTGCGTTCCATTAATTGATTAATCTTTATGTCCACATAACTTTGAAAATTCAACGGCCTAGGAAATTTCACATCGATGGAACGCAATTCTAATTCAAGGCCATTTGTTTGGTTTAAGTTTCCTACAGAACCTGCCCATGTATCACGAAGGATTGCAGCGTCAAGTCAAGCGCATTGTTAATGATACAGACATTAGTACCAGCTCTGGGGCGCTGCCTAGACACATTTCCACGTCAAAGTTTGTATGTGTTACGATTAAGTTCCTCCATTCTAGATGACTCCATGTTATCATGATAATTAATACAACAGTCTGATTGTATTAATGAGCTGTTCTAATTCGGGAAATTTAGTCTTACCGAATTAGACTAGTAATAGTTAGAAGTACCACCACTGGTTAAGCCTCGTTTATAAAATTGCTACATGTGATGCAGGCATCAGGACGAAATGCAGTTTTCTTTCCTAGTTTTTCAATTAAGAGGGCGCAGGATCATCAGGTTACATAAAATAAAGAATCTTTGCAATATACTTATCAAGACCTTAACTTTTTTCATACATAAAGGCCTCATCACAATATGGAGAGACATTGTCTAAATCCACTAAGAGCCCTAGGACTAAACAGCAACAATAAAAAAAAAAGCATCCACAATTTATAGAACACGAGCAACATTTTAAAAATAGAGGGTTAATTCGCGCAATTCTCATTCATTGTTTCTACGATGTTTTATCTGTAAGTAAAGGCGACGCAAGATCAGACATTATTTTAATAAGCGGCCCCTCGCCTAGACGGTATAAAAGTATGCAACGTAATAAAGTAGAAAACTTGTTTTGTAATATTAAAAAGTGTGTATTGTCGCCGGTTACTTTGCACTGTTTCGCATTTTGCCCTCAAAGAGCGTTGTATATAAGCATTTTCATTTCACTCGGGAGGCTCCCTCGTAATTTTGCTCCGTTCGCTCATTAGATGCCTCTAATGCAATTTTTACTGTGTTAACCTGGCAATTTCCTTTATTATTGCATTAAAATACAGTGTTATTGCTTTTAAATTCCTAGCAGTGTTGGACACAACGTAATGATTATACTATAACAATCATCAGCCTTATTTACGAATGATAGTTAAATATGCTGTCTCGTTTTCTCTGATGTCACTGGTCAATCAATAGAGCAGGATACAAAATGCTTAGGGGGTAATTAAGTTAACTAACATTAATTATAAATCGGGGCATAAAGATTTGACTTGTAAACATGACATTTTTGGTAGAAATGAGATGGTTATAATTAACTCTCTTAATTCCTTTAGATGCAATGTTTTCTCCCATTTCCATTTGTATATCACACGTCAGCGGTCCGATACATATTTATGCTGCGAAATAAAAATGAAAGGCCGCTATTGGTTGTCACACATTTATAAAAGTTTTGTTATTTTACGCAACCCGAATCACTAAGATGCAGCAGTGTCAAATATAAACAGTGTTTAATCATAAGGCTTGCTGACATTTCCTTTCTAGTATTATTCAACTGAGCACGGGCCACGCCTTCAACTATGAGAGTGAAGGGCTTAGTCGGTCACGCTGGCCTAGTGCGGGTTAGCGGACTACACACTCAATAAATTAGAATTTCTCGCGCAGGTTACCTCTCGATATTTCCAGCACCTTAAAAGTACCTGCTAATTCTTTATGAATACACACAACTTTCGAAGATATGTTCATGAGGTTCGGGCCCGCTGTTTTGAGTCCATCACTACTTTGCCAGATTAAAAATATACGAACTGGTGCATTGTGTGGTCGTAAAACTAGAATGTAATTTGCTGATGACTCACAAAATGGTATTGGTTCGCGAGCAGCTTTGATAGAACCGAATAAAAGCAATAGGCGATACGGTCCATGCGCGAAATTCCGCGAAAACATCTCTTTGCAGTACGGGTGATGCACCCCAAAATATCCTAGTCGTATTTTACTATCGAAAAACAATAGTGGAAAAAAAGGAAGATTTTATTATTGCTTTTCCGTAGTCCCTAATACGGCTATATCAAAAATCAAATCATTTCCTATTAAGCAGCTTCATGCTATTTCACTCACACTCCCCGTTCCCGTAGGAATGTGGGTATCAATAAAATGGTTAAAAAATGAAATACAAAAAAATCAAATTAAAAAAAATGAAAAACAAAAAAATCAAATTAAAAACAAAACAAAAATTCTTAAGTACTTAAACTATATTTTTTTATGTAAAAAGGAACCGCCTTCAAAAAACCAACTGAAAAGAAAAAAATAATTTTTATTATGAACACCTGTATTTCAATTTTGCATAAGCAAAATCATGTATATAATCAATCAATCAACAAATAAGAATATAAATTAATAATTAACGGTTATATGTAAGTATTACTTCTACTTTTTGAAATCGGTGCCAAACAAATTTTCATGACAAAGAAGAACGCTGGTTTATTATTATTAATGGCTCCGCCCGGGTGGAGTACGCCCCCCCCCCCCCCACCAGCATATGTCATACTTACCTATAAATATTTTGGTTTTGTTGGTTTGGCACCGACTTCAAAAAGTAGAAGTAATACTTACATATAACCGTTAATTATTAATTTATATTCTTATTTGTTGATTGATTGATTATATACATGATTTTGCTTATGCAAAATTGAAATACAGGTGTTCATAATAAAAATTATTTTTTTCTTTTCAGTTGGTTTTTTGAAGGCGGTTCCTTTTTACATAAAAAAATATAGTTTAAGTACTTAAGAATTTTTGTTTTGTTTTTAATTTGATTTTTTTGTTTTTCATTTTTTTTAATTTGATTTTTTTGTATTTCATTTTTTATTTCATACTTTTTAGTGATTTAAGTTCTTTTAGTTGGAATAGGAATTTACTTTAAGTTTTTTTAGTGAATAGTGACATACTATGTAGTGATACACAATTTTTAGTAACCTTTCCTTGTTTTGATATTTAATGATATATTGTTTGTTTTATATTAATTATAATTAAACTAGCGACCCGCCCCGGCTTTGCACGGGTGCAATGCTGATATTTAATTAATGGATGTTATTATACATAGCTTTTGCCCGCAACCCCGTCTGCGTGGACTACAGGTTTGTGTTCAGATAGAACATACATAAGTTGTAGTATTTTACTCTACAGAGTCCCATTTACTTAAATATACAAAAATCATACAAATCGGTCAAATTGTTTAAACGTGAAACCGTAACACGCCGGTCGGCGCCTTGTGCATCATTATTGCGCGCTTGATAATTATTTTAAAACTGCGATATCTTCTAAGATACTAATTGAAATCAAATGATGTAAAGGGCAAATTTCTTTTAAATCAAATACTTATAATGAATAACGCATTTATTTGGATAAGGATTAATATAATCTTTATAAAAACAACTTCATAAACAATGCTTTATTTTAGGACAAATTTTGTTAGCATAAAAGAGGTTACAGTGAACCAATCTTAAAAGATAGGCATATGCTGTCGCGGACTTCTTTTTAGAACACTTAAAGGAGAACAATTCTGTCATACATTATTTTAGCGTAACTTTAACCGTTTCGGCAGCGCACGCGGCGGAAGCTTTCAAAAGGAAAAAAATATCCTCGATTTTGAAACATTCTTTATTGCTGCTCCGCTCCTATTGGTCGTAGCGTGATGTTATATAGCCTATAACCTTCCTATTGAATCACTCTATCTATTAAAAAAAACCGCATCCAAATAGCTTTAGCCAAACGCGAGATAATCGCGGACAAACATACATACATACATACAATACAATCGAACTGAGAACCTCCTTTTTTGAAGTCGGTTAAAAATAGCCAATTTAAAAGGAATTATAAAAAGTTTATTTGATACATAAATAAAAAGGAGAATTTGGACTTTGAGTTTAAATAATATAACTTCAGTCTCATTAACATTTATACTGACATTGAGAAGTTAAATAGCTTGCTTATTTGTTTAGTTGCGCCAACTGAAACACTAACTACTAGTTTGAATGGAAAAGTTATTTTTGTGTTGAATATTCCATTCATCGAGCAATCAAACCTCGACCAACATGATGGGAAAATTATAAATAAATCTTTTTGAATTATTTTCTAATTACCGTCATAAATAACAACTAGTCTTTACCTAATTGTCTATCATAAATCAAACTCATCGATTACCAAGTGAATACAATTATAAATGAAGAAATAAAAACAGGCAACATGCATACTCCGGACTCAACATAAAGATACCAGTCTTATGTCGAGGGTATCAGAAACTACGAGAGACTCTCAGTCTCACAAACACCCAGACCCGAAACTAACATTTGTGAATCACGCAAACATTTGTCTCGATGCGGGGTTCGAACCCGTGACCTCTAGTTTAGCAAGCTGGTGTCTAGCCAATTGCGCCATGACGTCAGAAGCTATACTAACCTTCGTAGCCAATATGCTGAGTGCTTGAGGACGAAGTAGGTATGGATGAGGAGCTTGCACAGTATAGTGAGGAAGACGACGAAGTTGGCGATGACAAAACACGCGAGCACCAGCAAATCCTTGAGGGTGTTGCCGAACTGGTTGCCGGACTTGGTGAAACCGCGCAGAGGACAATACCTGGAGGAACAGAACTTGCATTAGCATCAGAAACAAATGAATGCATTGAAGAAATCAGATGAAACTGCTATGTAGTAAACTGGTTTTTTATCCGTTCGTATCCGCCTAAATTTTCGCCGCCAAAAAAAGATTTTTGACAATTTTCATAGATTTGTCGTTTTATCAATTTAGAAAAACACTTGAACAATCTTATAGTTAATCATTGGTTACTGTCGTATGAATGAATTCCGATAGAATTCACTAAAAATATTTTTGGGTCTGAGTTTTGTGAGACCGAAAAGGCTTTCGAAGTTTTAGACATATACACAAGAATCTTCTCTTTATCTTAGTGTGGGTCAGAATTATGGGTGTATTAATTAATTTACTGCGAAAATTATCGCCGTATTATTCAGTCTCGCTTGGCTCGACAGAATTTTCTTCGTCGGAACTACGTACTATGCACGTGTTATAGGAATACCACGAGCCAAACGAACTATCGAAAATTATCTAGACCAAGTATATGTCAGTCAGTCTGTAATATGGGTATTATTTGGGTTACTATCGTGTCTGAAAGATTGTGATAATATGTTTAAATTTGTCATTTAACGCGTAAGTTTACTGTAGTGGACCCACAAAGGCTATTATATAAATAATTAACCAATTCCAAGTACATTAGCCAGAACAACGAAGTTACAAGCTATCACCACTCAATATGAAACATCTACAGCGTCAGACCAAAACATTATGTCTGCAACAGGGTTGTTGCTTGCGCCATTTTTCTTAAAATAAATAAGTATTGCATAATGAGGATTAAAATTATTGTCTTTTAATTAAAGAATAAATAATAGATTTTTGATTCGTGCCGTCAACCCTAGAAGATAAAAGGCGATTTGATGACCGCTCTGAGTCAATTGTTTAGGTTATTCATTAAAGTTTGTTATAAATCTGGGTAGTTATGACAGAAAATAATTACGTAAAATCCATACTCACGCCACAATATTTGTATCTTAACGAAGGATTAATACTGTAGTATGTTACAGATGAAAGTATCGCTTATTTTTTATTGCGCATTAATAGTTTAGTAAAATAATTCTTCAAACGAGTCCCATATTATTAACGGAGATTAAATAAGGTCTTTGCCACATTGTTATACTATTTAATACTTCATGATTAACTGTGTTAGAAGATTTTCATTGGATTAATGACGTTCATTGTATAATGTTGTCTATTATTCGTAAAATTTTTAAGGTAGGTACAGAATGCAATAGTAACAGAAGTAACTATTGAAGAACAATTTTAATAACTACGTGGTCAAATAGACGTGGAATGGCCTATTTCTAGCCATATTCTGCCAGTTATCATCTCCCTTGTAATTGTCTAATTCCGTTTACAAATCACACATACCCCATACTACTTTCATCGTAAAACCAAAAACATTACAAAAATACCTTGCACTTTGTCTACCAGTGGCATCCCTAACACATCACCTAAATCGATCAGGTTACATACACTGAATAATAGGCCATAGTGTAATACATTGGAGGCAAGATGCACTATGGCGACCTGATGTAGCTATTAGTGTGTGAGAGCCCTATTGTGGGCTAGCTGTATCTCCAGCAACCCGTCATCGTGTCAGCGTATTGACGAGGCTACTAACAGCCTGTATTGCATTACAACTTCATTATCCGCGGATTGTTGACGTGTCTGATTGCTTTGTGTCATCAACACCGTGAAAGGTAGACTGATTTGCCGAAAGCTGTTGGTTGGCATTTGATACAGCGGAATGCGGTAATTGTATGTAGTTAGTAGAAAGGTATTATGCATTAGTTATAGTTATGTATGTTATGGCCAGGTGGTCTTGCAGCGCCAGTATGAGTTTCGAATCCCGTTTTAGGTTGTGTTATTGAGGTTTTTATTGGAAGTGTCTTAGTGTTATCTGGAAAGTTCCCCGAATAATAGCAATAGGCTCATCCCTTCAAATGTTGGTGCAGAAATGCATCAATGCCTACCCGTTTAGGGTATACATTTGGCCTAGTGCGTGTTGACGGACTACACACTCAAGAAATTCCTAAGATTTTACGTGTGGTGTGTGTGTTTATTCTTCAACTCTTATAAGTCAGAGCCTGGGGTTTTAATTCTTAAACCGCGTGCTTAAACCTCGAGGCCATCAATTCTTTCCTTCAATTTACAACAAGCAGATTTTAAAGTAAATAAAATACATATTAAGTATATTCAAGTATTAGCGTTGCGTTAATATTTTCATTTTTGTTTACACTATGTCTATCATTCATTCCTCTCCTTTTATTTCCCAATACTTTGTGAGGGAGTGTTAGTTGAGGACGCCTTTTGATCGCTATTTAAACTGTATCTCTTTATCTGTGTCTTTAGAAAACCGTCGGTGGCTTTATAGTCGTTAAATCGCGACCACCGTTTGACGAACACAGCGGCACGCAGTAACTAAAGCGATGGCTTGGTTATAATTAATGTTGACTTGGTGGTCCCATGGTATGAGTGTCAGTTTGATTCCTTGTAACGAAGTTATAAGTAAGGAGTGGGAAGTTCGGATTTGAAATGATTTGTATCAGAAGACAAAAAAAGTGTTGCTAAGTGTTTTTTAAGGAAATTTAACAAGGAGTATTTTCGGACTTATTTCTAGCCTCCGGCCACTACTGATATTTTTTTTGACACATACATTATGTCATTAAATAAATAACCTGAGATGCATTTCTTCACCCGCTTTTGGCCGGGTAGGTACGATTGTACCTTTTTGATTTTGATTACAATACATACAGTATTGTAGGGGGCGAGTATATACCAATTTTTGGGGCACATTTTCAGACTTCATGCCGCTACTGAGAATTTTCCAACTCAAAAACTCAATAACACTATGTCTGACTCAAAAATCAAACCCATGACACCTACATAACAAAACAATGTTGTACCGCGAGACCACGAGGCAGTCAAACGCCTACACGCATAATATGTTATCTCAGCAGTTATATGAGCAGTTTATGTTCAGAGAATATTGGCGGATATACGGTGGAGTTCGGCGGGGTAAGGTTTGTCTTGGCGCTTCAATTCTGCTTATAATATTTGATCAGGAAAACGCATATCAGCTAAGCAATGTCGGAAACTTGTGGAGTAAGTTGTTCGCTAACACATCACAGGTATATAAGTATGGATATAATAAGGGTGAGCTAATTTTACCATTTTATTTTGACTGAGTAACAGTTTTTGATCATCATCGACCCATGGTCCTCTATCATTGAGAGGGCTTAGGCCATAGTCCACCATGCTGGCCTAGTGCGGGTTGGCGGACTACACACCTAAGAAATTCCTAAGAATTTTAGGTGGGCAGGTTTCATCACGATTTTTTCCTTCACCGTTAAAGCAAGAGATAATTTATTGTGAATACACACATAACTTGAAATATGAAAGGTGAGTGCTTAGGGTTTGAAACCGCGACCATCCTGATTCTCCGCGTGCCTTCACCTCGAGGCCGTCACTGGCTTAAACAACAGTTTTTAATCTAGATTATTGTACTTTTCTTTGAATGTATCCCTGAATGTAAAAGCGATGTATGCCTTTTAAGTCTCCTACTGAGAATTTATATGGAAAAAAGCAAATAAAATTAAGTCTGACCCAAGAAGTACACCCACTATCAAAAACCACAAACCAGGCACAGTTGGTCTCGACTAAAAACCTACTTTATGTCAATAATCCTTGCATGATTTACAATTTATCGAGCCCTATATTTCCTGCATTTGCCGAAAATTCGATACCAATAAAAAATGTTCTGATATTTTTGTAATAATCGTTGTTTTCGCGCGGCCCATAACAGTATTTGTTGCTCAGGCCGTGCAGACGGTGCCAAGTTTTAGATTAAGCAGGAAGATATATTAAAAACGTTTAAAGATAACAACGTACCCTGCAGCCCGTTGGCAACTTTATTAAAAATTGTGTAATACTTTGCTCGTTATAAATGCGGTCATATTTTTTTATTATTGGATGTTATAACAAAACGCAAGCGATTTTTAGAAATACATACATACTAACATAACTTCATGCATGTATTCCCCGAAGAAGCAGGCAGAGGTGCATTTCTGCACCCACATTTCGCTAGGTATGTATCAGACCCACGTAATAGGGGGCGAGCCTATTGCCGTTTTTCGGGCACATTTTGCTCAGTAAAATGTAACAGGCGTTTTGTATTTTTCTATTAAATCATCATTATCATCGTCCCACAATCATTTCGTTGTCCCAAAAGTGGTTGGGCACGGGTCTCCTCTAGACGGAGATGGTTTAGGCCTTAGTCCACCACGCTGGCCTCGTGACCCAAATTCTGAGAAACATCATTTCTCAAAGTGATGTTAGGGCAGCTGGTATTGGAAACCACGAACGAAGATATTTAACCTAATCCTCACATTATCATCATCATCAGCCGTAAGATGTCCACTAATTGTCATAACACAACCCCCCCCCGCCCATTCCGTCATCACAGCCGTCACTAATTGCACAGATGGTACACGACCACGACTTACCTCAAATTGTATTCAGCACACTTCTCATACAAGGACTCCAGCAAGCGATAGAAGATGCTGCGGCGCGCCACTCTGTTCTGCATACGGAAGCTCCCGCTCCGCGCTACGAGTACCAAGTTGGAATCATTCCGCTTGAGGGGGTACACTGTGTCCAACACACATTTGCACTTGTTCAATTTAACCCCGGTACACCGGCACGGCATTCTGGAACCGGGTGGTTTGCATTTCCTACTGGCAGTGTTGTTATTGAATATTTTTTGCAATTTTGTGCTAAAATGACTTTATGCTATGGAACGGTGCTGTCAGTTGCATGTGTTGCTAGATGTAACAACGAGCTGACGTATGGGGGATAGAAAGACAAAGCTTTTAACATGGAGGTCCAATTCAATATTGCACAATACCTTTTTGGAAACATGGTTAGACCTCTGCCTCCAAATTTAGGCCTTTCTCTTTTCATAGTGGCGGATTTATCAGGCTGACTAGGCTGAAGCCTATGGCGGAAAATTTACCCAAAATTTTTTTTTTTGTCTTACTTTTCGTAATATAGGTATTGGTTATTTTAAAAACAAACAATTTTTCTCTGAAGGGGCAAAATTTTTTGAATACCCTACTGACGGCAAATGTTATGTTTCAAAGGAACCAGTAGTAAAGTAAGTTTAGTTAATCATGTAATATGAAAAAGGTGAAAACGTAAATGGGGGTTGCTAAGCTCACGATAAGGATAGTGCTTCCATAAAGACACTTATGTGCAGCAGTACATAGTTTTTATACTCTGTATAGATAGGTATTGTAAGAAAAATGAACTGCCTCACTTTTAACAGTTACTCCATCGGTATAATGATTTATGCTACAACGAGAAAAATCACTGCCAAAAATGAATAAATTCATATTTTTCATTAAATGCTTTTGTTAAGAATCAGATTCTAAAATAAATAAATACACCCACTGTTTGTCGAAAATCACCTACTAACTAACTGACTAAAATAGTGAAATGTATAAGCCCCTATACATACATCCCACATCTGGGCTCGCAGCTCAGGTATAGCTAAAATATGTAAGGCGTTAGTCCACTACGCTGGCCTAGAGTGACTTAGTATACTACGCAACTAAGAAAATCTTCAGAACTTAAGTGTCTTTACGATATTTACCGTTAAAATAATAATTCATTTAAATTATTCACACAACTTCTTAGTCAAAGGTGTGTCTATGGTTAGAACCTGCAACTACAGAAGTGGAGTTGAGGAAATCCTTAACCTTGAAGCTATCTCAGTTTTTTAATAAAGACCAATTTATAACAATTACTATAGGAAGCTAATTACACAAGGAACACACAAAACGCCTGTCATAATTTTCTGAGCAATATTTCTTGAATGTGTTTCATGTCGCATGTGACCCACATAGGAGTATTTTTTTAAAAGTTAATGGTAATGGAATGGAATGAAAAAAACTTCTGGTCCCTTTCAACAGAGTACAGAAGCAATTAGATAAATTAAAAAAAGACAAAACTCTATGCCATTTTCAAAGTTGTCTTCATATCCACTTCAAAATCATTCAAATGTAGGTACTGATTTGTTTTTGCATTTATTCACAAAGATACTAATATTCCTTCTTTATAATTTTAGCTAAGAAGTTGTCTAGTATATACAACTATTTCGCAACAATCATAAAAATAATTAAAGCCTAAGCTAAGTAAACAGGTTTTTAACTTAATTCATTGTTAAAAAAATGATTTTTTTTTTCTGTAAGTAAGAGCATAGATCAGATAGATTTTTATTTAAATGCTTTTTGTGCTTAATTCCCAATAGTTTTGTAATAAAAAGGTATGAAAGAAAAGATCATAGAAAAACAAATCATCAATACTTCAAAATAAACATCTGTCAGTGTGAAAAAAAATCAGTCCAAATTAGAAGTAAAAAATCGTAATTGTACATAATAATTTACATAAATACAATGTGAGTGTGTTTTAAGCAAGACGACTTCCTCGGCGAGTCGTTGAGAAAAAATTGCCGATTATGTGATTGGTAAGTACCATTACTTACCTAAATGTAGTCTAACCTGATAGTTGTATTTATAAAATAACTGCATGGTTCACTTTCTAGACTTCGCCTAAACATTTTTTGTCTGTTTTTGTAAAATAAATTTAGGTATTAACGTCTAAACTTACTTCTGAAATCTTTTATAAAAATAGTGCTACACTGAATGTGATTTACTAAAAAAACAGTTTTTATAAAATAATATTATAAAAACTTGTTCAACATTTCTTCGTGCAAATTTTAATCTTTGGACCTACTTAGGGTACATAAGGGCAATTGCTATTTCTTTTACAATTCTTTGCCATTAACTAAAAAATTTTTACTCTAAACGAATTTCAGCGTTACTCAGTGGGTCACTACCATTGATTAATACTGAAGTTCATTGAAATGTATGGTACCGCGGGGATAGCTGAGTTCAGTTTCCGCAGAAAGGACATGCTTAAGAAATCGCCCAGTAATGCGCTTTGAGCTATAACAAAGGACACTAAAGAACGACATCCCAACATTCCATGACACCAGTCACAAAATATTCCATTCTCCTCTTGCGATTTGTAAATCATACACACAAGATTTTCAACATTGAAGTCCGTTCTGATCTCGAAGACTTCTGTAAACAGTACATGCTTAGAAAGCCGCGCAGTAGCAACCTATGATTTATAACAAAGGCCACTAAAGACCGGCTCCCCCAACATGTAAGTGCGCCAGTCGCGACGTGGACAATGTTATTATCCGGCCCACCCAAGTTGCCCCCGCAACCTGTCTACGACGAAAAAGTAGCGATAAAAATTGTTTCTGACTTCTAAAGCTTCTAAGGTCCTTAAGCAATGAGCTTAGGCTGGAAGAATTTTGACTGTGTTCTGAACTTCAGCTTCTGTAGAAAATGCATGCTTAAGGAATCTACCAATAGTGACCTATTTGTTACAAAGGACCCTAAAGGTAGGTTCCCCTGCATGCTATTGCGCCAGCCGCAGCGTTGAAAATTGACACCCTCATACAGCCAAGTAAATACCAAAAATAGGTGATTCCATCACCTTTATACGAATTGTAAATCATAACACAAGGCCGCCAACATTAAAGTCTATTCTGATCTCGAAGACTTCTGTAGACAGTACATGCTTAGAGAGCCGCGCAGTAGTAACCTATGATTAATAACAAAGGCCACTAAAGACCGGCTCCCCCAACATGTAAGTGCACCAGTCGTAGCTTAGAAAGGTGCACACCAAACAAATCTAAGTCTTGCGCCAACGATGTACCGACTTCTGATCTTCAGCCTCTGTAGAAAGCGCATGCTTAAGGAATTGACCAGTAGTGTATTTTGTTTTATTACAAAATATCCTATTGCTCGATTCCCCTGCATGCTATGACGCAAGCCGCAGAGTAGGATATTCTTGTGAGGACACAGGAATATCCTACTCTGCGGTATATTTAAAGGATTAAATATACCGGAAAACAGTAGCTCAGCAGACAGGCAACAAAAGTCGAGTGGCGAGACGCGAGCATTCATTTTTATTTATATAAATACCTTCGGATATATTATAATACATATGAATAATAAATACACCCGCCTGTCACGTACATAGTTAAATTTCTTTGCTTGTATCTTAGTGAATCAAGTGTCGTGAATATTAGAAACTACCAGAGATTTTCGGTCTCAGAAACACCCACAGCTGAAACAAATATTATTGCATCATACAAACATATACTTCGGTGCGGGGATTGAAACCGCGGCCTCTTAACAATAACCATTGGTTGTGCCTCAACGGTGTAAGATATCGCCCTATTACTAATAATTTGCTGTCCGTCTATCTGTCTGTCTGACTTATATAAAATTCCCCTGATAATATTTCGTATCTGTGTAAGATGTTGTTATCCTTATTTCCGTTATAGTTCCATCTAATTGTGTCTTGAATATTTCGACCTATGCATAGAATAAGGTTACTTATGACTTTAACACCAAAGTACTTTTCATGTCTATAATAGAGTTAAAATCTTTTATGTATTGCACATGTAAAGTAATAATGATCATAAATTTTGTTGTTGTTTGAAGAACATAAAAAATAATGATAATTTTGTGCCCAATTAAGTTTAAATCGCTGAGAAAGGGAAGTGGTGCAAAAGCACATATAATTTTATTCTGCGCATAGGTCGATTTGTAGTAGTAATATAAAAAATGTTCATTTTGCAAAAATATTATGAGTCGATGCAGTGATTTTAATATAAATATAACTTTAATTGATAGCTGTAATCATTACAAAGGGGTATAAATGGCTGTGTCAGCAATACTTCTGTAAAGTTTAGTTCTGTGAAGTGAAATTGAGTAATAGTAGTGCCCAGTTGTCAGTCTGTTGTCAATCTGCAGCACGATGGTCCGACGACTTGAGAAAGGCGACGGGTAATGAATGGATGGGGGTGCACAAGACCGGGATGGTTGGCGTTTTCTTGGGGAGGCCTACGTTCAGCAGTAGACGGCGATACACTGGAACACTGCGTAGTTAGTAGACTAATAGTGCCCATGTCCTATGGCCTATGTCCAGCATTGGGTGAGAAATGCCTATGTTAATGCTGCGTGAAATTAAGCTGTAGGTTGTGTATATCCTGAACGAACAACGAGAAATAAGACTATGTTCTTTTATTATTGTAACGTGATCTTATCATATATGTTGTAATTGTATGACGTTGACTATATAGGTACTATTAAATACATATTTAAGGCATATTATGGTCGTTTTTTGGCTGATAATTATGGTAAATATAATAGTTAAGTGTATCTGTTATGACAATATGCAACTATAAAGTATTAATCTTAAGAGTTTCTTGCCGCTTCTTCTTGAGAGCAAACACTCATGGCATGAATTTAGTTACGATGATAATACTATGATATGATGATAATTATGACACTATCATAGTTTGTTACTAGTGATGGCAAGAGAGGACCCAGCAAAATATTCTAAAGTGACATGAGCCACAAATTGATGCAGATTTTCATCCGCCTATTTTTAAATAAGTATTACCGTTTATTTGAAAGTATTTTCAGCTTCATATTGTTAGCCAAAATATTTCAAGTAAATACTGTATAGTTGTTTGGTAAACGTTAAATGTAATTTTTGTCGAATTCTTTTTAACGCTAATATCCCTGTGATTGTGTATGGGCAGATGGTGAATGAAGAACTAGTGTTAATCATCAATAATGTTATATTATATACACAGTTCACAATATTTTAAACTTCGTAGTTCGCGGGTTATTAAAATGTCATTATAGTGAGTCACTACCGGCGCAAACTCGAAAGTGGTGTAACCTCGTTTTGTAAAGTTTATTGAAACAGAGTACTGTAAAAATGATAGTGTGTTTTATTGTATTATCATCATCATCATCATGTCAGCCAATCGTGGTCCACTGCTGGACATAGGCCTCCCCCAGTTGTATGCAGCGGCAATACTTCCATAGGAGCCAATAGCGGTACATATTGACCAATTTCTTGTTAATAATTGTTTATCCTGGTGTCTTCTTCTTCTTCATCAACCCATATACGCCCACTGCTGAGCACGGGTCTCCTTTACCATTGAGAGGGTTTTATGCCATAGTCCACCACACTGGCCTAGTGCGGGTTGGCGGACTACACATCTAAGAAACTCCTTAGAACTCTTAGGTGTGCAGGTTTCATCACGATGTTTTCCTTCACCGTTAAAGCAAGTGATAATTAAATGTGAATACACACATAACTTCGAAAAGTCAGAGGTGTGTGCCTGGGGTTCGAACCCGCAACCGTCGAGATTATCGACCGCGCGCTCAAACCTCGAAGCCATCACTGCTTGTATCTTTGGTATCCTGGTGTCAGTATATTCTAATATGTCGATTTTTTTGATAAATGAAGATTTAAAGCTTAAAGATTATTCATTATTTGAAATATTGTAAGCCAAGCTGGGTTTGTCGGTTTCTATGGAAGAATAGCCACCGGGTGTATGTATTATTTGTTTGACTAAATTCGATGTGGAGTTAGGACAAATAATAGTTTCTTATATAACAAAGTAATATTAACGCGGCTAAGAACGCATAGTCTGTATGAAATATAAAAGTAAATGTTTCTAGCTATGACGTTTGAGTCTAATTTCAAGACAAGTTATGCCCAAAAAGTGTTGAAGTTATGAAAGTCACTTTTGATATTCAATATTGATAAGAAACCTAATTCAACTAGTAAAAACATTAATAAAATTATATTTTGCTACGATTTTAAACTTTAATAAAAAGAACTCATCTTAGTAACACCCTCCAAAGATGACTTTTATTAACCTTATAAAATAACAGGTACTAACGTTTGATTTAAATAAAACAAACAATCATAAAACAACAATTTATTTTTGAACAAAATAAGAAGACGGTTTAAATGCACAAAAATAATCTTCTCTTGGTGTGCACTGCTCTGAAGCGGCGAGGATATGACAGAAGTCCACCTGAATAATCCGGCTTCTGTACACTACAAGCTCAAGGACCCGATCAGTAGAGAACTTTGATGTGCAACAAAGAACTTTAACGATCGGTTCCTCGCACGTGCAATGACGCAAGGGGCTGTGGGAAAACGCACACCCGGCGCCAAGTGTTGCACTCGCCTCGCAATTTCTTCGACAGCAATCCGCCTCCACCCAACGATTTGTAGTCCCAAGGTTGCAAGTCTGAATTACTTAAAAAACAAATGCATTAAAACATTCAAATATGTATGGAAAAATTAAATTTTAATCGAGTTGCGTTTAACAAAACGAAACTACCAAGATTCAACGGACAAAATTAAAGCTTAACACAGAAAAATAATTTCGATAGTTACCTATTTTGTGCACGCGTAGCACCGTAGCTGCATCGTGCTACCGTCTTCTACGACCGCGTAGCGTGCTCTGGTGACGTGTAAACAGTCCAAAATTTCCTGAGCAAAACGCCGCAGAAGAGTGAGAAATGTTGGAGTGAGAGGTAGAAGAGAAGAGAAGCGTCCTACGTCTGGTCGCTACGGTGTCGTAGCAAAGACTGAGGTGGACGGGGATATACACATGCGCAGTGCCCAGGCAATTCATTCATAACCATTGGCAGTCGGCCGTGGGATACTTCGATGGGGGGCGCAGTGGGTTGGGTGGGGGCGAGAAATTCTAGGAATTGACGATTCATTTAACCTTGTGTTATCGTAACAAGGTAACATAATAGACAATAGCGAGTAAATAATACAATGTTGTGTTCTATCAGCTCGAGCACTAAATAATTTAGACGAGTATCAGCGTGGCCGTAATCAATTCTAGCACACTAAAGGTTACGAAAAGAATTAGGAGAAAACCTGCATGTGTCAAAGTTCATGGAATTTCTTTCTTATGTTAGGTATGCTAAGTCAATTTACTGTACAACTAATCTATTAGATTGAAGTTAATTTAAATAAGACCGCGTTTATCTTAGATATTTCATCTGTAAGTTTTTTTTATTCATATTCAAAATACTGTAAATAATAATTGCGCCATCATCAGCACATTACGTTCCCCATTTAGACCTCACCTACAAACTACAATACTTCTCCCCTACAACTGAAAACGTTTAGGCAATTTACTGTACTTCGATATATCGCATTATACGCCTTAAGTTCTTAGTATTTTCCCTAAAATCAACCTTCGTGTTTAGATGACACGTGTGCATCTTACAAATTCTAAATTTAATCGTTCAATTAGTTTCGAAACAAACGTCTACTATAGACCAACACAAGAACTTTTTTTCAAAGACACGGAACCCTAAAAATGTGCCCGTTTAACTGTAATATCCTCGCCATCCATAACGATTTACGTGGGCTAGTAAAGATGGCGGAACGTGGATTTGAAACTAAGCCTTTGCTTGCTTCGTGGAGACTGTAATCTATATAGAGGTGTATTCAAACCGTGATCGGAAACAAAGGCAGGTATAAGGGTGGCAAATAAAACAAACAATTGCTTGGAGGATCGATGAGCGATAGGTGTACACGGTGGCGCTTGCGATCGTGGACAGCGCGTGCGACAGACCACCACCCCCCGGCGCTCGCAAGTTCGTGAAGCACAAACATTAACGTCGTCGTGCGACGGCTCTCCGGCCCCGTGCCTACACCCCGTTGCCATGTGCATAGTGCATACCTATTTCACACCGTTCGCTATATTTTAATTCGTATAATATTACAATTGTTAATCGCGTCGTCTACAGCAGGTAATAGCTACGATGATTCCAAACCCCTTGGCATTGAAGAAAATCCCAACAAAAAATAAAACTTTTGACGCTTTCTTCACAACGGTAAACGCAGTAACGGTAAAGATATTTTATTGAGAAGATACGTAACTTATTACAGAAAAGACAAAGGTTTATTTCTGGTCGTTGAGGCTTCAATACTATGAAAAATTCCTGTCCTAATAAATTAATATATTAATTAATAACATTCCATACAAGATAAGTACCATATCTATCCTCAAAGCATCTGTAGTCTGTTCGTCAGTGGAAATTACCTCACGGTCAGGATCAAGGCTAAAGATAGTCAAGTTCACTTCAGTAATTATTTAAGATAGGTTGCACGTCGATATCATGAAGGTGCATTATGACTAGTGATGTTCCGGATATCCGTAACCGCGGACATCCGCGTGAGAAATAAAGTCCGTGTCCGTATTTGTATCCGTCAGTTTTCTCGCGAATTTTTATACATTTTAATTGAGTGTTAAATTTGTTCGACAGTATAAAATGCTACATAAAACTTAAGTGTAATTTAAAATGCATTCAGATTTATGGTTATTCTTAAAATCTAATATTTGGTCATTTTAATTGCAAACATGTATTCTGGTAGATTACCATACCGATATTATATGTATAACTCAAAATATTAAATCAACTGTCTTATGAGATCCATATTCCATGTTACGAGATCACGCGCCTACACCGAGTAAGAATCAAAGATCCGTAACCGACCGATTGACCCTAAATATCCGTATCCGTATCCGTGTCCGCGGATATACATTCTAGACGATCGGGGACACCACTAATTATGACATTCAAACGATCAGTTACGCTTATACGCACGCTCGCGTTACCAACTCGACAAGTGACAAATAGTCCTGTATTGGATATTGTTCTACACCCACGCAGCCGGCTGTGCCCTTGACTAGATATAGATTAATTTCTGCACTGATTTATTGTGAACGTAATAGGAGGCATTTCTAGGTGGTAGGTGCTTATACTATCATCATCATCATCATCATCAACAGCCCTGAATTCGTCCACTGCTGGACATAGGCCTCTCTTATGGCTCTTATGTTAGGTGCTTATAATATAATCGGCCCTAATACGTCCCACTGGCACGAGGCTCCTCTACCGTTGAGAGGTTGTATGCCTTTGTCCATCACGCTGGCCTAGTGCTGGTTGGTGGACTACGCACCAAAGATATTCCTAAGAACTTTAAGGTTGATTTTCTACCCGCGACCGTCGAGTTTGTCAGCCGCGCGTTTAACCTCGAAGCAAACACTAAGGTACAGGCGCCAAGGAAGGCCCACTTAATTTGAAAACCTCGTGAAATCTTGCAGATTAATAAAGTGAAGACAATTCATGTTGGAAGTTAAAATATATTTATTTGAGAAACAAGATACCGAAAAAAGGAGTACAGTTTTTGGCATTTTAACACAAATTGTAACACTTTTCAGAAACATAGTATTGGGCTATCTTGGGAAGCTGGTCGCTTAAGATGGCCCGAAAAATAAAAATGAAAATATATGCAAAATAAACACTTAAATATTTTTAACATAAAATATCGAAATAAAAACACATCTTTCTTATAACATTATTCATAACAGGCATTAAATGAACGAAAAATTTAAATGTGGGCTATCTTAAATCTATCAATATAAAAATCAACTATAAAATAAAAACAAATTACTAAATAAGGTTAAATTTTACTTTGCGATCAACTTTAAAACTAACTTACTAAAAATAAAATTAAATAAGTTCTTTTTTTCTTAAATATAATTTTTTAAGTTATTCTAGGTGGGCTATCTAAGGAATACTGAAAATTTACTTTGAGATCAATCAAAATATATCTGATTAGCGAAAAAAAATTAGACGTAAACAAACAAATTAGATGTCCTTAATTAACTACTAACTTTAATTGCACTCTGGACATATGAAATGTTCCTCATCGTCTTTGGTTAAACCCACACATACTTCATTTCAATAATCCTAGGAAGGCCCGGGCTATGTTTGGGTATTCTAGTATGGGCCATGATAGGAAATTACACCCGAGTTAAGTAAAATATTGTAAAAATCCCAAAAAAGAAATCAAATAAAAACACTCGCCTGTAATTCGCTGATAAATATATTAAAGATTAAGTTCCTCAGTTTAGAAGAAAGAGATGTGCTTTAAGTTTGTTAATTTTCAAAAGGATTTCGATAATTGAAATTATAAAACGTGTATCGTCTTGACACGACCAAGCAAAATGTCATCTGATTTCGAAATGGTGACGCGCCGGTAACAAAACAAACTTGCACTATTGTCTATTATACTAGTAGCATAAACCCACGAAATTTGAAATGTTTCAAATCATCATAACTATATTTTTTTAAAAGTGGGCTATCCTAGGAGCCGGGCCATCTTCGGCGACACTACCTTATTAAAAATGCATGGAAAAAAATCAATTAATTTTTGCTGGGCTAGGACTCGAACCTGAAACCTCTGTATGTAACGCATACTATATTCTCGATCGCGGACTATTATACTGTGGAACTAACTTTTACTGCATGTTCCCTATTTGTAAATTTCAAAAGTTTTAAAATAATAAGACTAATTTCATTATCTAGGAAAAACGAACTATAAAATATATGATTTTTTTTTTATTAAATGTTGGTGGCCAAGACTCGAACTTTAAACCTCTATATGAAACAGACATGGCGTGATCAATCTTCTATAATGTGTAAATTACTATTACCAACTATTCCATAAAACTATATTCAAAAGTTTAATTAAAGAATTATTAATATTATTTGTAAAAAACTATGAAATCATAATGTGTACCTTTTGTTGGTTGTAACAAAAGACAGGCAAGCCCTAGTATAAATATTCAAAATAAATACTTGCATACAGGATGTACTGTAATAGCTAAAATGATTAAATCAACCCATAGAACTATTCATCCAACCATGGGTATTAAATGTATGTGGTTTGCACAGAAAACATAAAAATAAAATATTTTTTATCAAGATTTTCTTTAACACCAGAGGGTTTGTAATCAACTTAGCTATTACGTGCCTTAGTCTACGATCACAGTCTGAAAACTATCTATTTATTTAAAGTAATTCCGTTCATAAAGCTGGCAATACTGCGTTTAAAACTTTCTGTTAGAAAGAGAGGAGTGTTAGAGCGAGAGGTCAGACAAGTGTGCAACGCATTTCCACACCCGACCGCCACGGGAACGCAGCGGGCACTGAAGGATACGGATACGGAAGTGGGCGAAACGCAGTGTTGTCTACTCACAAATACACTCCTGGTTTTAGGAGAAAATGTTAAAAATATGCGGTAGTTTAGATTGACGCAATAAGGGTTGGCGAACTTCAACTAAGAAATTGCTTAAATTATTAGGTGTGCTAGATTCCTCACGATGTTTTTCTTGACCGTCAAAGTGGTAATTAATTGTGAACACATTTGTAATTTTTGAAAAGTTAGAGGTGTGACCGGGGTTTGAACCTGTAACTGCCGAAATACTCGATCGCGAGCTTTATCGCCGTGTCAATCACTATTTATAAATCGTATTTACAATCCCACAATCAAATGTAAGCAGTGTTGGTCTCGAGATATAGGTGCGCGGTTGAGAATCGCGGCGGTCGCAAGTTGGAACCTCAGGCACACCCCTCTGATTTTTCGAAGTTATGTGTGGATTTATAATGAATAATCACTTGCTTAAACGATGAACCATGTTTTCCGGTGATAAAAACTGCACAACTGAAAGTTCTTAGGATTTTTTTAGGTGTGTGGCCCGCCAACCTGCACTAAGCCTCGTACCCGTACTAAGTATATACGTACTTACACACACACACACACACACACACACATACCTCACGCCTATATTCCCCGAAGGGGTAGACAGAGATGCATTTCTGCACCCACATTTCGCCAGGTAATATACATACAAATACATACCCAAGCAGTAAAGCTAACCAGGTCTGTATATGGCCATAAGTTGTCTTTACTCTGCAACTAAATTATTCTAATCATAAAGAAAAAAATGGGAACAAAAAATAAATAAAAGCACTCAATCTTATTATTCAAGTGCACATTATAAAAATATTTTGTGTAAAATTGCATTTTTCTAGGAAATAGAATTTTGCAATGGAACTCCATGTACCAAACCATATCAAAACCATTTCTATTCCAAGATTCTTGAAATACAAACGCAAAGAAATTCGAATATATAAGATTATTTTTTCTTCTAAGTACTTTGTGTATATGTATTTATTTATGTATATATATATGTTTTTAGTATATATATTATATATGTATTATGTGTATAACCACATGTATATATATTTTATATCATTTAAACACCCCCACATCTTGTTGTTCACTTGTATATTACATACCGCCAGGTTGTCGGGAAGAGATCGCTACGAGCGATAAGACCGCCGATCGTCCACTGTTTTTTTTGTAAGGGGCCATCGCTTCATGGTACAGTCGTGCGCTACAGCTTTCAGCATTGAAACCAAAAATTAAACTGTAAATTCTAGTGTTGAAAAAACGGATGGATGAGGGCTGCTAAAGACATATTATGCTTAAAAATTTTTGGCGACAGGCCATTTATATATACATATAAATATTGAAAAAGTTATATTAATACAGACATAGTATTGTTAATTTAATATGTTTATTTTAAATTAAATTATAACTAAATTTCGACTTTAGGATAGGGATATGGTGTAGGACAGCAGGGAGCATCTCTCAGGTTTGTAATGACCTTATCTATTACTTGCCTTAGTTTCCGATCACGGTCTGAATACACATAGATATAATCTCTCAAAATAGCAATAACGCTTAACCCAAACCGGGAATCGCACCAAATGCAATAGCTCGCACGACACATATGCACTTGTCCCATGTGACCACGAGGCAGTTGTAGGAAGAAATTCAAATTTCTGGGTGTTACTTAATATCGATTTTAGGCACAACACTTTCAGTGATATAGGTATTACTATTGGAAATTCCTCTCGGAAAGGACTACTTGAATTTGTGTTTTGCAAGTCCGCGTCAGTATTTTCGACATTTTAGTACTTTTCGGGGCAATTTCAAAAATCTGAAAAATAAAACAGAAAATAAAATTGAGCCAACCTTATTTTATAATAAAAAATGTTTGAGTTGTAAATCTCTATCTATTGAAATGTACTTGTAGTTTTGTGTTCAACACAGGTTTTCGATAAATGTATAACAGGTGGGGTGCATGGTGTCAATAGTTATAAATATTTTATTGACAGATATGAGTAGAGTGATTATCATTTTGATAATATCTTATAAAGCACCCCACGCTTTTTTTTTAATAAAATATTTTTTTTTATTCACACTATTATTAATTTATTGAAATTTTTAATACTATTCTTAATTTAAATTTATTAAAACTTATTTTCTATTTTTTAGTTCGGTTTTTGATAAAAAGCGTGTTTTTTAGTTTTTTTTAAACTATTATTTATTTATATCTATTATAGCTTTTGCTCGCGACTCCGTCCGCGTAGACTACAGGGTTGAGTTCAGAAGGAAAATAAGTTGTAGTCTATTTTACTTCTCAGAGTCCTTTTTATGTTCATACCAAAAATCATACAATTCAGTCTAATTGTTCAAACGTGAAACCGTAACGCGTCGATCGGCGCCTTGTGCGCATCATTATTGCGCGCTTGATCAATATTTTAAAACTGCAATATCTTCTAAGATACTCGGTGAAATCAAAAGATGTAAAGGGCAATTTTATTTAAAATTAACTATTTGTAATGAATAACCTATTTATTTGGATAAGGATTAATATCATATTTATAAAAACACCTTCACAAATAAAACTTAATTAAAAAATAAATTTGGTTAAGATAAAAAACGTTATAGTGAGCCAACTTTAAAAAATAGACATATGCCGTCGCGGACTTTTTTTAGAACTTTTAAAGAGGAACATTTCTCTCAAACATTATTTTAGCAAAACTTTAACCGTTTCCGCGGCGCACGCAGCCGAAGCTCACAAAAAGGAAAAAATGTCCCCGATTTTGAAACATTCTTTATTGCTGCTCCGCTCCTATTGGTCGTAGCGTGATGTTATATAGCCTATAACCTTCCTCGATAAATGTGCTATCTAACAGTGAAAGAATTTTTCAAATCGGACCCGTAGTTCCTAAGATCCTAGCGTTCAAACAAACAAACAAACTCTTCAGCTTTATAATATTAGTATAGATTTATTTTTTTAGTTCGGTTTTTTTATCAAATTAGTGTATTGTCATCGGTCCTCGATAAATCTACAAAGTTTGAACGAAATCTAGTAGTTTAAAGTGGGTCAAAATCGCGCCCGAAGAAGTCGGTTACAAACATACATACAAGTGAAGCTAATAAAAAGCGTCTAAAAAAACGGATGAATGAATGTGGCCAATTACCACATTTTTTTAAACTTGAATAATTACTTTTTTACGTTTAATGTCTTTGTATTTTTTCCTTTCTTGCAAAGATAAATAACCACTTTTTATTAATAAATGCTAAAACTTGTTTGTTTTAGCTCTCTTGATATTAAAAATGGATACCATCTCTGCCTACCCCTTCGGGGAATATAGGCGTGATGTTATATTTATATGTTTGTACAGAAGATCCCTTAAATGGGACTGAATAAATGCATCGACTTGGTATCAGATGGATCTCAGAACTTTTTACAGTAGAAGGACTGAGTTGCGAGACTTGGGGTTTTTTACAAGTTTTGTTTTTTATGGGATCTTATTTTACGCATAAAGGTTTGCTAATATTTTCAAGAATCGGTTCAGCACATCCAAATATGAGTTCGAATTTAATTCATCTTTATTGATTAGTGATAGCCGCGAGGTTCTCGATCTCAGCGGTGGCGGGTTTAAATATTGGACACACTTCTGACTTTAAAAGTTCCGTGTCTTATCACGATGAATTATACGTTACATTTCGAAAGAACATATCTATAGCTTTCATATGACACCAAAATTAGCTGCGTCTAACTGCGTCACCTAAACAAAATAGTGCAAAACTTACAATAATATTCATTACAATAATAACTCATAATATTTTTTCAGACAGTTCCCAGCATAGCATTTCATTTAGTCGAAAAGAATTATTAAGTTATTACTGAACGGGTGGATGTAATACAATTTCGGGAAAAAACAAAGAATAAAGAATGGGAAAAAGCTCTTGTTTGATATACTTTGTGTAATTCATCTTCACAGTGTGTTTTTTCCCGAAATTTTGTAACTAAGCGTTGAAATTGTATCTCGTGATTATTACATCCACCCGTTCAGTAATAACTTAATAATTCTTTTCGACTAAATGAAATACTATGCTGGGAACTGTCTGAAAAAATATTATGAGTTATTATTGTAAGTAATATTAATGTAAGTTTTGCACTATTTTGTTTAGGTGACGCAGTTAGACGCAGCTAATTTTGGTGTCATATGAAAGCTATAGGTATGTTCTTTCGAAATGTGTAAAAGAAACGGGTTGAGTGCGATTGAGTATGAACTTTTTCACTGAGTAAAACAAAAAAACTGTTAAAATATAGACTTCTATTCAAACCTACATATCTATAACATCGCAAGTAATATAAACTGTTTAGTAATACAGAAATAATAAACTAACCTGTAGGTATAGAATCCATTACGTTTTACACCAAATATCAACTAAATAAAATTTAAACGTTGTCATTAAACAAAAGCTCAAAATTGTAATAAATTACTCAACAAGCAAAACTGTTTAAATCGAGTGTTGAGGGTATCTGAATAAAAAGTGTCAAACGTTTAAATAGTCATTTATAGATGGCGCCATATGTCTTGTTCCTAAATTAGGCTACTAATTTAGAATCGGAGTAACTTTATTTTTTTAATTTTGGCCAGAAATTAGGTAAATTTCACCTGTGTGCGTCATGAGGAAACCTGCATCCTTTACACTTCTTGGAAATTTCTTAGTTGTGGATTCCACCAACGCGCATTACGCCAGCGTGGTGAAGTAAGTCCTAAATCCTCACAGTTCAATAAGTCATCTATAGGAGACCAGAAATTTACGTAGGTTTCAACTAAGTATCAAAAATGTTTTACTGTATCATTAAATCTAACAAACTTCAACTTGTATTTTGTCTATTTGTTTCAGTGTATCCAATTTAAAAAAAAGTGGGCAAAGTAAGGATAGAATGTCAAGTTTTGAGAATATTTTCAAAGAATAGAATTAAAATATAACACGAGTGGATATATAATAAAGAAATTCTATTATAATTAGAGATAAAGACAAAATGAAGGAAATTTATTCGTTGTCTACCAAGAAATCTTCTACGCCTTTAGAAGAGAGCCCCTGTTGTGGCGTCGAGAACGTAACCATCATTGTACACAAGAAATATATTAGAAACAAAAAACGCAAGAAGTTCAAAAGTTATAAGGAGCCCGATCAATTGATTGCCGTTCTATCAACGTCTGACAAGAGACCCCCACTTAATGTGAAGGAGCACAAGCGTACCAGCGTACCAACACTGGTAAGGTACGAAAAAGAAAGTAAAATGAAGGATACAAAGTCTGAAATTTTTCCCATCAAAGAAAATCCACCTTTCCGATCAGACTACGTAGTAAATGTAATGTCTGAACGTAAAACAGCAGATTGTATGAATCCTCTTCCAAATCCCCTTATTCAACCTCAATGGAGAATTTACAGATGCCAACTAAATACACAGGAAGAATCTTGTTGCTGTTCTTGCAACTCGGATGCAATGTTCGAAGTCATGAAAAGTCTTTACGACTGTTATAAAAAGAAAAACTGCGATCATTGTAATTGCATCCTTTGCGGCCATCTACCGAGAGAAGAACGCAGATTAGGGGAAATGCGTAAAACGTCTGGCCCACCATCTTCTATTGCTGTTGCAACAGTTGCTGAGAAGGAGAGAAGAAAGGATGAAATCAAAAGACTGGAAAAGGAAATTAAAGGAAAATCACCGGAGGAAAAAGCGCAAATTTTGGAAAAAGCCGCTATGGCTGGCGCTCCGCTACCCGAAGGAAAAACTCCGTCCGAAAAAGAATTAATAAAAACCATAAAAACTAAACTTGGCTTGCCACAAGAACCAAAAACTGCAGCTGAAAAAGAAAGGCTGAGACAAGCCGAAGCAGCTGGACTGATCGTACCATTAGAGGGGAAATCGCCATCTGAAAAAGAGAAGATATTAAGAAAACAAGCCGAAATGGGATTGCCACTACCAGAAGGTAGAACTCCATCAGAAAAAGCTTTAATAGATAAGATAAAAAAATCCTTGCCATCGGTTACTGCAGTGCATCCCTCAAAGTTGAAGAAAGCAAAAGAAGCAGGGGTTTTAACTCCGTTGGAAGGCAAGACTCCTGAGCAAAAGGAAAAAATACTAAGGGGCTTAGCAGAGCATGGAATTCCCCTCCCTTCAGCTAAAACAGCGTCAGAAAAGAAACTAATTGAGAAAGTACGAAAAGATATGGGACTTCCTCCCGAACCTTCGACACCAAAAATGAAAGAACAATATCGGAAAGCGGCAGCCGCAGGACTCTTAACACCACTCGAAGGGAAAACACCAGCTCAAAAGGAAAAGATTTTAAAAGGCCAAGCCGAACTAGGCTTACCTTTACCTGAAGGTAGAACTCCGTCAGAAAAAGCTTTGATAGACAAAGTAAAAGCTACAGTTAAACCTATACCATCTCATGTTCCGACAGAAAAATATCGCAAAGCTAAGGAAGCGGGAGTTTTGACTCCATTAGAAGGAAAATCCCCAGAGCAGAAAGAAAAAATTCTTAAAGGTTTAGCCAAACATGGAATTCCTCTACCTGAAGGTAAAACTCCATCAGAAAAAGATTTAATCAACAAAGTTAGAAAAGAAATGGGTTTACCACCGGAACCCAAAACTCCATCTATGAAAGAAAAACATAAAAAAGCCGCAGCTGCCGGATTATTGACACCTTTAGAGGGAAAAACACCTGAACAAAAAGAAAAAATTCTAACTGGTCAAGCACAACTTGGTTTACCGCTGCCAGAAGGTAGAACACCGTCCGAGAAAGCTCTAATAGATAAAATCAAAGCCACTGTTAAACCTCATCCATCGGTCGCTGTCCCATTAGAAAAGATTCGAAAGGCTAAAGCAGCAGGACTTTTAACTCCATTAGCAGGTAAAACACCTGAACAAAAAGAACATATTTTAAAGGGCTTAGCAGAGCATGGAATTCCACTTCCAGAAGCTAAGTCACCCTCAGAACAGAAAATTATTGATAAAGTCAGAGCTGACCTTGGCCTGCCACCAGAGCCATCAACTCCAGCTGGTAAAGAAAAATACAAAAAAGCAGTTGCAGCAGGTTTAATAACACCTCTTGAAGGAAAAACTCCAGCCCAAAAAGAAAAAATTTTAAAAGGTCAAGCTGAAATGGGATTGCCTTTACCAGAGGGCCGTACACCGTCAGAAAAAGCTCTTATAGAAAAAGTAAAAGCAACTGTTCGACCACCATCGGAAGCTGTACCTGCATCTGAAAAGATGCGCAAAGCGAAAGCCGCTGGTCTTCTCACACCGTTAACTGGCAAAACTCCTGAACAAAAAGAAAACATAATAAAAGGATTAGCCATGCACGGTCTGCCGCTTCCAGAGGCAAAAACCCCCTCAGAAAAAAAATTAGTAGATAAAATTCGCGCTGATTTAGGTTTACCTCCAGAACCAAAAACACCTGCAGAAAAAGATAAATATGAAAAAGCACAAGCTGCTGGTCTCATAGTTCCTTTAGAAGGCAAAACACCTGCACAAAAGGAAAAAATCCTTAAAGACATGGCCAACCACGGTATACCTCTCCCAGAAGGTCGAACGCCATCAGAGAAAGCTTTAGTTGCAAAAGTTAAAGCTGCTCGAAGGGAGCCACCACTAGTTGGAATTCCGTCAGAAAGAATAAAGAATGCCAAAGCAGCTGGCCTGCTTACACCTCTCGAAGGAAAGACTCCGGAACAAAGAGAAGACATACTCAAGGGACTAGCCATGCATGGTATTCCCTTGCCTTTAGCTCAAACTCCATCAGAAAAAAAAATGGCTGACAAAGTACGAGCTGAACTCGGACTTCCCCCAGAACCAAAAACACCAGAAGAAAAAGAAAAATACGATAGAGCTATGGCTGCGGGTGTTATATTACCTTTGGAAGGTAAAACACCGGAAGAAAAAGAGAAAATATTACATGATATGGCTGACATGGGCATACCTCTTCCAGAAGGACGCACACCATCGGAGAAAGCAATTATAAACAAAGTGAAAGCAGTTCCTAGACCGGCTATGATACATCCATCCAAACTGCAGAAAGCAAGAGCCGCTGGGCTTTTAACTCCACTCGAAGGTAAAACTCCTGCTCAAAAAGAAAAAATACTTAAAGGCTTAGCGATGCATGGCATACCGCTACCTGAAGGGAAGTCACCGTCAGAAAAGAAATTAATCGAAAAGACGCGCAATGATTTAGGACTCCCACCAGAACCTAAAACAAGTGCCGAAAAAGTAAAATATGCAAAAGCTGCAGCGGCAGGTCTTCTCGTGCCATTAGAAGGAAAAACACCTGAACAAAAAGAAAAAATATTGAATGATTTAGCAGACATGGGAGTACCTCTCCCAATCGGTCGAACACCTTCGGAGAAAGCACTAATTGCGAAAGTAAAGGCCGCCCCAAGGGCTCCGCCAATACCTTCCGATCGACTCAAGAAGGCTAAGGCTGCCGGCTTGTTAACTCCGCTTGAGGGGAAAACTCCCGCTCAGAAAGAAAATATTATAAAGGGATTAGCCATGCATGGAATACCACTGCCTGAAGGAAAGACACCTTCAGAGAAAAAAATAATTGAAAAAGTGCGAGCCGACCTGGGTATGCCACCGGAACCAAAAACTCCAGAAGAAAAAGAAAAATACGCAAAAGCTTTGGCTGCTGGTCTTATTACTCCTTTGGAGGGGAAAACACCAGCGGAAAAAGAAAAAATTCTGAAAGGAATGGCTGATATGGGTATTCCGCTTCCCGCTGGACGAACGCCATCTGAAAAAGCTATGATTGAAAATATAAAAAAAGCTGCACCCAGGAGAAAAACTAGGATGGGTAGGCCAGCACTACCTCCAGAAGAAGCCAAAAAGTTAGATGAAATGACCCTTAAAGTTGTAAAAGAAGGAAAAGGGCCTGTTGATGAATGTATATGCGATATTTTAACACCAGAAGCCGAAAGGCCAGTGAGTAAAGTTCCATTGAAAGTTGCATCTGAAAAACTCAGGGCCGCTAAAGCAGCGGGTCTTTTAACGCCTCTAGAAGGTAAAACTCCACAACAGAAAGAAAAAATATTAAAGGGATTAGCAAAACATGGAATTCCTCTACCCGAGGGTAAAACGCCTTCTGAGAAAAAACTTATTGATAAAGTGCGAGCTGATATGGGATTACCACCTGAACCTAAAACAGCTTCCGCTAAACAAAGATATGCGAAGGCTCAAGCTGCTGGCCTTGTGACACCATTGGAAGGTAAAACTGCTGCACAAAAAGAAAAAATATTGAGGGGTCAAGCTGAATTAGGGCTGCCTTTGCCAGAAGGAAGAACTCCGTCAGAAAAAGCATTAGTAAATAAAGTCAAAGCTGCTGTTGGTATTGCTCCTTCAGGTTTAACAATACCTTCGGAAAAAATAAGAAAAGCAAAAGAAGCTGGATTATTGACCCCTTTAGAGGGTAAGACGCCGGAACAAAAAGAAAAAATTTTAAGGGGACGGGTCGCCGCTGGTTTGCCGTTGCCTGAAGGAAGAACACCGTCAGAAAAAAAATTAATAAAAAAAGTTAAAGCTGAAACAGGTTATATATCACCAGTAGGAAAAACACCTTCCGAGAAGGAAATGTTGAGAAAAGCCAAAGCTGCTGGATTACTTACCCCTTTAGAAGGAAAACCTAAGGATCGTAAAATGCAATTGATTAAAGACAGAATTGCTGCTGGCCTACCAATCCCAGAAGGAACTACACCATCAGAAAAACAAATGATTAAAAAATTAGTTGCTGCTGCACCACCACCAAGCCTAAAAGGTAAAACCCTAGCTGAGAAAGAAAAAATTTTACGTAGTATGACGAGACAAGGAAGACCACTCCCTGAAGGTAAGACGCCATCAGAAAAAGCACTAATTGAGAAAGTGAAACGTGATATGAGCTTAGCCCCACCATTTAAAGGATTGCCGTCAGAAAAAGTTAGAAAAGCAAAAGCAGCTGGCTTGTTAACTCCATTGGAAGGAAAATCTCCTGAGCAAAAGGAGAAAATTTTGAAAGGTCTTGCCAAAGCAGGAATACCGCTGCCAGAAGGAAAAACGGATTCAGATAAAAAACTTATACGTAAAGTTCGTGATGATCTCGGCCTCCCACCAGAACCTAAGACCCCGTCAATGAAAGAAAAACTCCGACAGGCTTACGCCGATGGTATAATAACACCACTGGAAGGCAAGTCACCAGCAGAAAAGGAAAAAATTCTAAAAAGAATGCATGATCATGGCCTTGCTTTACCAGAAGGTAAAACTCCATCAGAAAAGGAATTGGTACGCAAAGTCCAAGCTATGCCCCGTTCCCCACCACCCCGAATCCCATCAGAAAAAATACGAGCGGCTAAAGCTGCTGGATTTTTGACGCCACTAGAAGGTAAAACTCCTGCAGAAAAAGAAAAAATATTAAAAGGATTGGCTAAATCAGGCTTACCCTTACCTGAAGGGAAAACTACATCAGAGAAGGAATTAATTAAAAAGGTAAGAACAGAAATGGGTCTTCCTCCACCTCCAAAAACACCCAAAGAACAGGAAAAAATGCTTAAGGCCCACGCGGCAGGTTTGATCACACCATTAGAAGGAAAAACTCCAGCACAGAAAGAAAAGATACTTAAAGGTCTGGCTGAAGCTGGAATACCATTGCCTGAAGGGAGAACTCCGTCAGAGAAAAAGTTAATTGACAAAGTTAAAACTGAAGTTAAAGCTGCACCATCTGTTCCATCGCGCATTCCATCGGAAAAGTTACGAAAAGCGAAAGCCGCCGGCTTGCTCACACCTCTTGATGGGAAATCTCCCGAAGAAAAAGAACGAATCTTGAGGGGATTAGCTGACGCAGGATTACCTTTACCGGAAGGCAAAACAAAGTCAGAAAAATCTTTAATCAATAAAGTTCGAGCGGAACACGGTATACCTATTGCTACGACCACGTCGGAAAAAGAAGTTTTGCGCAGAGCAAAGGTAGAGGGTTTATTGACACCGCTCACAGGAAAAACACCTGCTGAAAAAGAAAGGATCCTTAAAGGTTTAGCTGATGCCGGGTTACCTCTGCCTGTAGGGAAGACACCATCAGAAAAAGCGCTTGTTAAAAAAGTTCGTGCAGCAGCGGGATTGCCTTCAGAGCCTACGCCGTCCGAAAAGGCAGGAAAGATAAAAAAGAAAGGAAAAAAAGTAGGTGTTTCAGCCAGCGCTAAAGCCGCTGGCATCGCGGAAGAACTCGAAGATATAACAAAAACAACAGTTTGCGACAGAGCGTGTGGTTGTGACAAAAAGAAAATCAGATTCAAACACAGTTACGTCAAAATCAGGGTCACATCCCCGGATATTTCGTCTCTTTGCCCTTGTCCTGATGAATGTATTCCAGGAGTTAAACACGGCGTATTTACTGATAATGAAGGTATTAAGGTTACCGTCGGCAGTGCTGTCGGCGTGCCATCCCTCCTTGGAGAAACGTCAAGCAAAACTCCAAACTCCCTATTTTTCAATCACGGATATACTTCGTCGAACTCGGTTGCTTATTCTGCGAGTCTGACATCTAAAAGGCCTTACAATGTACCTACAAGTCTGAACTTGTCTCCTCAGAAAGAAGTACAAAGAATATTCTATAGTCCAGTGTATTCAAATGATTCTACGGAAAGTTTTCAAAGTTTGCCAAAAAAAGTATTCAAAAACCAGGCGGAACAACCGTGCATGTACGATTACACGTACCAGTTGAAGGCACAACTCTTAGCTGATTACTCGAGAAATAGTAGTAGTATTTCCGATACAGCAATAAGTCACCGGTCATCGCAGTACCTGTCCGTTGTGGCCAAAAAGTGTTTCGAATCAAGAGAAACGAGCTTCAACTCTATATTAATAATCAAAACGGAGTCATCATTGAGTCTTTCCACCGATGCTGACATAACAACCATCAGTGTTATATCAATTGATGAGACAACCAACCCGTCCCAATGCAGCCATTACTTATGCTACTCAAATTCTGAAACCAACAGTGCGGATAGTTTCCGAGACGCCGAATACCTTCGAAAATTAATCAAGTACACCAAAAAAATTACAACAAGGTACTTATTTTTTTTTAGGTGTTGTATAAATGTGAAACATCGTATATAATTTCAACTTGATTTAATTGTTATAATATGAGTACTGGTTTAAGTCATGACTCGGCTCGTACGGTAGGTAATTCTTGCAGTTGAAATAAAAGTAAGTCGTATTATAAATCTCGGCTCGGCAATAAATTAAATACGCATCAAAAACACTGCCAGAAAATCTCAATTACGTATTAATTTTTCAGCAAAACAAACATCACCTACGGTCGTAAATCGCCAACTGGCCAAAGGAAATTGAGCGACGTGCTTATATTTAGAATGTCGCACGTGAATCTCAAAGACAATGAGGAAGGAAGAAAGAGTGGAGCTAAAGAGCCGATCGTTGTTATAAGCTATTTGAATAGCGACCAGGACGTGACGCGAATGGTCGATGAGATTTTGTCTCAGAAGCTGATGGCAGACGCGTCTTCCATCTTCGTAGTGGTGCCGACGGCGGAACGTGACCTCGAAGAATCCAGGTTCAGTTCCACCATCGGCATCGAGATGTCCAAGGATTCCAGCACTTGCGACGGATTGGTCTTGCGGGATGACTGTGAGTTGCGTTTTATTCATTAATTGTTGAATATAATGTGCTATGGTTTCACAGTATTAGTTCAAATAATTTATTATAATTATGTAAATGCAATAAAGTTTCATCCTTACAATTAGGCAAATGTTAACAGTAAATCCGTTTTAGAATTTAATAGACACAGACCAATATAAGATCAAACTTATAGTCTATACACTATACAGAGTGTATTCAGACTGTGATCGGAACTAAGGCAGGTAATAAATAAGGTCTGTCAAATCTTGCTAGATTCGTAAATGCAAGATTAATATTATCTTTACTGTTAAAAATAAAATTTTAATAATATTTTTTAGGTGTGCAGGTTTTCGCAGTGTTTTCCTTCAACGTATAATTACGTGATAAGTAATTGTGAATACTCACATAACTTTGTACTTGTACTGTACTGTACTTGTACTTCTGGCATATTCGACGAAACACCTTAACCTCGGTCCTCGACCACCACACATAGCTAAGCCCAAAAGTCATTAAATAACAAAAACTTGCTTTTAACTATGCTTTTCGTTATGCGGTACCAAAGTGTGAGGTATATAAAACAACATTAATTGCTATCGATTGTCTTCAACCCGATGATCTTTTATAAAAGAAATACCCTATTTGCTTACCAATCTAGATATTTCCTAAAAATACAACAAGCCCCGACCGGGACCCTAAATTCAACGCCATCACACCTACAATCACATAAATTGTTAGTATTTTGTTAGTTTTGTATCGTTTTAGTTCAACCAGACGTCAGAATGTCTACCATAGGGTTCAAGTTCTCTAAGAAAGGTAAGCAGCGCACGTGCAATGAGATGTCGACGGACAAGATGTGTCAGGCCAAGCTGAAGAGGAAGGTTGACGCGCGGATGGCCGGCACGGATACCACCACAGACCGACCTTGCTGCTGCACGGACGATGCTGCACCCAAGGTGGTCGCAGAAGTGCACCACGTCAACAGCGTAGTCTCCGAGCTGATCACGCCGCTTATTGAGAACCAGGGCGTCGCTCAAGGTGAATATAAAACATACCTAGATGAATCTCAGTGCTAGTGAGTAGTTGTAATGTCGACAGTGGACCATCGGGTATGCAGATTTACTTTACTTAAAGTGTTGAAAGTAATGAAGATTTGCCCTGAATTCAAACTATTCGTAGGTGGTCGCAGGTTTGAATTGCCCAAAGCCCCCAGGCTGCCGCGACTAGTTTCGCATATGTTTCAGATTCCAACGTAAATATGTCGAGTACGCCGAAAATTTTTTTATGGTTTTCATAAAAATCACATCGTTCCGCAAATGAATATGACGGTACAATATGTGTATATTTTAGACAATTTGCCGTACGTTTGTCAAGCAATTCCGTAATAGCCTTCTTGGTGATGCCGGCTAAACTGCACTTTTTAGTTGACACAACGAAAAAAAATTATTCCACAAATGCCTCGCACCGAAACAAAATATTCTACATAATATATTTTTTTCGAACTTAGGTGTTCAATGGATCTGAACGAAAAATGTCTCGTTTCTTTTTGGTACTCAAAATGTAGATCTTGAGGCATATGGAGTCAGAATTTATAACCCCACAGTGTCTAAACTGACCTAGCACTAGAAGCATCTGGTCTACGTCTTCTTGTTCTATACACTTGCAGGTCTCAGCCAGGAGGCGTACAAGAACAACCCAGGGATGTATCTAAGGGTGGCTCCACCGCACCGAGTTCAGGTGGAGCCGACGCAAGTGAAGCATTGCGTGGTGCCTCCCGGCCACACCGGCTGCCACGACGGCGACAACCAGGCGCCGGCAACTCAACCCATTAGAGAAGACCCCTTGCCCACACGACAAGACAACTGCAGCTGCACTTCCGATATTGACGGGATAAACCCAACCCCATCTAACGTTAAAAAGGGCTTTTCTATTGGCATTGCCCCAGCACCGAAATGCCCATATGATGCACCAAAAAGTGAGTGGTCATTGTTTCTTTAATTTGCATCGAAAAAGAAAATAAAGGTATAAACAGACAAAAACACTCATCAACCTTACCGTATCTATAGCTTTAAATATCATCATCAGCCCATACATGTCCTACTGCTGGGTACGGACCTCCTCTACCATTGAGAGGGTTTGAGGCCTTAGTCCACCACGCTGGCCTAGTGCGGGTTGGCGGACTACACACCTAAGAAATTCCTAAAAACTTTTAGGTGTGCAGGTTTCATCACGATGTTTTCCTTCACCGTTAAAGTAAATGATAATTCATTGTGAATACACACATAACATGGAAAAGTCGTAGTGTGTGCCTGGGGTTTGAACCCGCGACGACCGAGTTTCTCGGCCGTGCGCCCAAACCTCGAGGCCATTACTATAGCCACTACTATAGTTTTGAACAAACGTCGTGTTTTTGTATTACAGTGCCAAAGGACACCACACCGCCCCGTGTCAATAACAAGATACCAGTTGTAACTCCAATAAGTAAGCTTTTATAATTAAACTAGCTGTCCCGCAGAAGTAGTCCTGCCCGAAAAAACCCTTTAAGCGATATGCCAACAACATCCCCACCTAACGAGTCCAATTGCGTTTTGAAATCATCCAGCGACCCATTGGAATATACATAAAAAAAATATTCCAATCGGTCCAGACGTTAAATAGTTTGAATGGCAGTGGCGCCACCTGTCGAAAATTGGTCGTACCAACTGAGAAACCTTTAGTTTATGCATAAAAACTTTGCTAATATAAAGATAATTACATGAGCAAATGCATAGTTCACGATTCTATAATTACATACATAAAGAAAAAAAAAACATTATTTTATAATTGAATAAATCAATACACCCATCAGTCACATTACACATACGCAATTCCGACCCCACGCGAGGAAAATACCCACAAATTCTTTTAATAAGAGACTTATATGTAATCGTCTTAATGATTAACAACTTATACTTTTTTGTATGCCTAATTACTCAAACAGTGAACTACTATAAATAAAAAATATCTGAGCTTCAAATCTTAAAAATCTTCCCGAAACCTAAATCCGAACTTATTATTTAGGTTCATAGTATTTACTATTTATTGATACGCCAGAGGCAAAAATACTACTTTCCAACTATTTTCTTATTCCACAGTAATGTACTTACCGGCTAGAAGAGTCAATAATAATAGTAAAATTATCTCCACTCTTCAATGAATAGATAAGAAGTATTCAAATAATGACATAATTCCCAAAGCCCGCCAGAGACGCCACAGAAAATTATTCTGATTAATTATTGGTAGACAATACGCTTACAAAATCGTATTTTAGAAAATAATCATAACTTAGATAATCAAAATATTAATTACATTATACTTATTTCAGTTCGCTCAACGGGAAATGCATATTGCCCCACTTGCGGCCAACCTACTATGATTGATAACAAGAAATACAGCTGCTTGTGTAAAGGAAAAGAAAAAAAAGTTCGACTACCACCACCACGTTCAGGTAATCCACAGGACGAAAAACTCAAAAATTTACGGTCCGTTGGGTGCCAGTGCTGCCTATGCGATGAACAAAAAACAATAAAAAAACAGAACCCTATCCCAATGCCAGAACCAAAAACTTCTTGTCCATGCAGCCATAAAAAGAAAGAAAATAGAAAAGTTATATGCGAATGTCCTCCAGAAGAATTCTCAGAGTATCAAATATCAGAACCAGAAATTACAGATGAGAAGCAAAATATAATAATGAAATCCGATTTAACACAAACCACATCGGGCTTTCGAATTAACAAAAAGAAAAAACCGCCAGAAGAACAATTAAGTTTTGAAGAAGCATTACGTTATTACAAGGCTTTCATTGATGAAGACGCTTATGATATGGATGTGTGCAGTTGTGATACGCCAAAAAAACGAGTTAAGAAAAAGGAGGTGGAATGTGAATGTCCCTATGAGCCTGAACCTGAAACCGAGACAAAACCTGAAGAAGAACCATTCAGAGGGCTCAAATTTGCTATTGGAGGCAAAGGTTCCGGTTCTAAAGGTTTAAGTGGTATTTGTTGCTTTGATATGATACAACAATCTAATGTCTTAATCAATACGCCATCTTAGCACCATCTATTAAGTATAATAAGAACTAAATGTCATAGTATTCAACTATTCACTTATTAGCCCAATTGTTGTCAGTAATGAAAATTGAACACACAAGATGTGTTCACAACTATTGTCTATTTTTTATGTTTGTGCATTTTTTACAAATGTAGTACATTATTTATGATTTTTTTTACAAAAACAATGTATTTAATAAATCAATTATATACAAAAAACAATTTTTATTTGGTCTTTGAGAAAGTAAACCACCGTAGATACTATCATTGATTGTGGTAACTTTTCCTAAATATAAGCAATGTACTGATTCTATTGGATTTCATGACTAATCTGCAAAAGAATATTAATTTGTCAGACGATATTCAAATGAGCTAACTGGCAACGCTAATTTCTTTTTCAAATCATTGATTTTTACCTGCGCTTATTAGACTTCACAGTACACATCTATCTTTCTCATTTTTTCATATGCGCACACAGTAATTAAAGAAAAGGATGGCAATTCCATAAGTTATTTCATTGGCAACATTATAATGTTTTTATGAGTACTCATGAAGTGAAAAAAGATCGCATAACAAATTTTTTCGCGGCATCCCCGCACACTTGTCAATCGTGTAGCTGGAGAGACATTTTTGAATTCATATTTTAATCTCGTTTCTACTGATTTATTTGGGTAAGTAGGTTTTATACATTAAAATATCGCTTTTAAACTACATACTGAAGATTTGACATAAGTTTTGTAAATAAACAGTGGGATATGATATTGCACGTGTAAGGCAATAAGCGTAGGTCACAAGTAGCGTTAGTTTTACTAGAATGTTTATGTTTGCCCTAAAAGATGCAGTCAACTTCGGCTAAATATTTATATCAGAATCGAAGACAAAATTTGCCGCTCTTATGTCTTGATAACAGGTATATTTTTGTATAACGGTTTTTTTTCTATTGTTACACTTCCATATCACATTGTTCAGCAGGACCTATCGGAATCATGAATATTATAATACCCTCTAGTATTTTTCATTCATTACCCACATTTATTTTTACTCTTTAAATACTTAGAAGATATAATCCATGCAAATAAGAAAAGATTATTAAAAATGAAACTGGTTTAAAACAATGAAATCAACAATCAAACAATGAATCAAGAAAATTAAAAATTTCTAAATAAATTCAAATATGTGAGGGTGGTTTGTCATGGCTGATTTACTATTATCATATAATCATGTTTTTGTAAATAAATGTATACCAGATGAGTAACAACTACTTCAATTTTCAAACCTTTCTGTCACTTATTAAAAAAAAATTAATTAGTATTTAATTAATATTCTCAACCAACTTAAAATTAAGTAATAACATTAGATAGCACTACTAAATCACTTGTTAAATGAGATATCAAATAGGTTTTTTTAATGAATTATTATAATTCATTACAAAAAAAATATTAAATACCCGATGTTTAGAAGGTCATGATTAGGTTATTCTGCAATTATGAATACAGTGCTCTGTTAAATGGGGCCCTGATGCCAGTGAACTCCAGAATTTATTGTATATTAAATAAAAATGTTTTATTTAATCTCTAGAATGGCAAATATATCACATAGACTTGGTAAATTTAAAATCAGTATGCCACCAATACACATAATGAACCGCCAAAAAGTAACAAAAACCTGCACTTTCTAAAAAAAATAGTTTGTTAAAATTCACCATTACAGCATATTTTTAATTAGAATATGTAGAACTTAGTACTAACCTATTTGGTTAAAGCAACCCACATAATTGTGAAGGGTATAAAAATTATTAGTGAGGAATTTAGGAAGTCCAAGACATTGAAATGGTTTTTTTGACAAATATTTTTCATGTAAAAGCAATAATGATTCTATTAGTTTATTAGAATCTAATAAATGCAATTTTAAATACTTTTAGCTGTTCATTCAATAAACTTATATCAGGACACTTCATATTGTATATTAAAAGTACAAAAAGTGCTTTGAACAGGCATAAAATAAAAAGGAATAATAGTGTAGTCCACAGTAAAATTTTGTGTTGATTAGCAATTAAAATTATAATAAAGTAGTTAATACAAATATGCCAGCAGAATCAAACTATGTGTAATGTTTTGCTTGACTTCTTCACAAAGGCAGATTTACCAACATTTTTGTGGTAGTAAGGGAACTGTCATAGCCAAAATTGATGAAAAAATAGGGTTTATATAAAAATCAACAAATTTCATCATAAGTGCTTCAAACACATGTGTCACACATATACTCTTTATTTAATGTTTTAATATTTAACCCATCAGGTACCAGTGTTCCCATTTGGGACGTCTTACTTTTTATCGATTCATTCATATCTACCTGCAATGTTTCAATAATTATTTGCGTCATTAGTTTTTACACCCTGTGGTGCTCAATATCAAGCCCATCATTTACTTCTAATTATTGTTTATTTATGTTTTTTTGATCAAAGAAAGTAGTTTTTACGAGTTTCGAAATTAACAATTGTTTCTATTGTTATTATTCTGTAATTCGATGTAAGTATTTTATAATTATTGTTAAATAATATCAATTAGTATCTAAATAAGAGCTTGTAACTAGTAATGTGATTCAATGGATTGCAGTACTTATTGAATTTGTTTATTTAAATATGTTCCCAAATGGGAACATTGGACTGATGGAGTAGAAATTGTTTGTGGATATTCTAAAAAATATATTTTTTATTTTCCCTGTTATGACTTCGAAAAGATTTTTTACGTAGGAACAACTTGAACAGTGCTTAGAGGAAGTACTTTCTGAAGATTTATACCAGGACGAGACCATCGGTGTTGTCCAATTACCTCCCAAACTTGATGAGTTGACAGACTTTTTACTAATGCTATTGATGTAGCGATGTTATATGCCTATGTCTTATACAATATGTCGCATGATAGAATTCCTTACCTTGGTATTATTCGTAAAGTGGCAAGAAAATACCTGAGTTGGTCATCAGACTTATCTGTTTCTAAATTATTAGGGCAGCCATCACATTCACTGAAGACACTCACTACAGGCCATGTCTTACATTGGACTCCGGATGGTAAGCAGACAAGGTGTGCTGTTTGTTAAAAAAACGCTAGGAAACAATGTGTCCTTCGACAGCAAGCCATGCATATGGATTGTTTTACCGAATATCATAAGTCAGTTGTGTAGATTTTGTTGTTGTTTGTCCCAATGTTCCCATTTGGGAACAAATATAAAAACGAAATAATTGCTGTTTTATATTGTTAAATTTTTTTGATATATTTTTATGTACTCCTTATTGTATATATTCTTTGAAAAATATGTCAAACAGTACAGAAAAAACTTGGTACCTAATGGGTTAATTTCAAACTATCAACAATGCCTTGTCGCTTATCACATGAAAGAATAGTAAATTTTGCAGGGTACTGAGAAAATATTGTCATTTAAAAAACAAAATCTCATCTGGCGGGTTTCTGTGAAAATCTTTTGAAGATATAAGATCTTGTGATAAAGACACATTTTCTTTTATTTTATAGTTTAATGTTGCAACAATTTATTAATTGATTGAATATATGTATGCAGAAATATTCATGATTACTATCAAATACTACTAACTATAACTAAACTAAAGGATTTTAATTGCTATATAGACTTTATTTTGATAGTGTTAATAAAGATTGTAGTTCAGTTTCATTCAAATCCAACCAGCACACTGCATATACAGTATAATCAGCTCCGTGGCGCAGTTGGTCAAACACCAGCTTGCGAAACGAGCGGCCGCGGGTTCGATCCCCGCACCGAGACAAATGTTTGGGTGATTCACATATATTTGTTTCGGGTCTGGGTGTTTGTGAGACCGAAAAGTCTCTCGTAGTTTCTGATACCCACGACACAAGACTCGTATCTTAGTGTGGGGTCAGGACTATGTATGTGTCTGTAGGGTGTATTTATTTATTTAATCTCACTAATCCAACACTATTATTGCACCAACCTTCAGCTGTGCAGGTTTCATCTATGTTTTCCTACACCGTTAAGGCAAGTGATAATTCAATGTGAATACACACATAACTTCAAAAAGCCAGAGGTGTGTGCCTGGGGTTTGAACCCGCGACAGTCGAGATTCTCGACCGTGCACCAAAACCTCGAGCCCATCACTGCTTACTGCTAGATTATTGAATGTGCCAAAATATCAAAGTACTGGATTATACTGTAGTTTATTGAAGCATTAGTTATTAACCATTTATAGTTAGTTACTATTAATTGTGGTCATATGACTTCAATTTGTTAGTACATTGAGCCAATACATATAAAATCAATTATAAGATTTCTATATTATAATTAAGGCATCATATTACAGCTAGGCAATAAATCTAGGTCTAAATACAAACAGTTGTTTTAATAAAGCTGAGGTAAACTTATTATTTTATACAAAATAGGTATTTTGAGTTTTAAATTTGCTTGTTGCTCAATTTCTAATTTATTTAGGTCAATACATAATTACAACATCAAAAGCAATATTGGTATTCACTTGTCCATGATATTATTGTCCATTTATATGTATGGATCCTTTCTTTTAATGACCTTGTAGTCTATGTGAAAACATCAGAATTTTCTGTGTAGATTTATAACCGTAAAAAAAGCACACAGTCCCATTTCAAATATAGTACATATTAGTTATTATAATATGCAAATTATTGTTTTAATTATTAGGTAGATTTTTTATATCTATTACTAGACTACTCCATATTGTAATAATTACCGTTTATAATGAGAGTATGTTGTTACAAAAGTTGCAAATTATAATTTAAACAGTGTTCTAATTGGCCAAAAAAACTATTTGCTTCAACAATAGGAAATGTTTGTTATTCCTGATTTATGAAGTTATGTTGAAACACAAACTAAATGTAGTATCATTGTGTGCTTCTGAAAAATGGAGAAATGTTTTAGAAAAGTTTTGCTGACCTCACTAGGAAGCCTGTCAAGTTAGCATTGTTAAAAAATTGTAAAAGTTTGGCTTCTTTTGAAACAATGTTTTATAACACACCTTGTAAAATGTGTTTTATATAGCCAATGTGATATTTTTAATACAGAATTCCTTCTTATTTGTTAAATGATGGGTGGATGGATGGAATAATGGATGATTAAATAATATTTTCTCAATTCAATAACCATTTGTATATTGAGCTATTGAGTATTCTTCATTTTAGAGATTTATTTTCTCAGTAGTTCCATTCAGTTGTGGCTTTATAACTATTGATGGATTGAAGATAAATGACGTCTAAAAATAATATAATTTCTAATTAGTGCCGTGTAACTTGGACTTCTATTGTACTACGAATTATTAATGTTAAATATATTTGATACAGTTTTGTTGGCTGCCTGTAGATGCAATAGTTTCACATAATTAGTATTTTTACACACATTCGGCTTTATAAATTAGAGAAGTGATGTCCAGTGTTAGCATTCTTAACTTTACAAATTAGATTAGAACGCAACAGGGAGCCGAAACATTATTTTTGTGAGACTGTAGAGCGCAGTTGGCTAGGATACAGTTTTGAGGCGTAAGTTCGCGGCTTCGATTTCCGCACTGAGACAAATTTTTGTGTGAAGTACAAATATTTGTTTCGACTCTTTTGTGTTGAACTGTGAAGTATATTACGATGTTTATTTTATTCTGTGACTTTTTTATTTATTTATTTACTCCTAGTTATGAAAATTGGCCGCCGTAGCTCAACTTTCGTCTCCTTGTAATAGAAACTCGCATAGGACTAGCGTGGTGGATAAAGTCCTAACCCTCTCTGTCGTAATGGAGACCAGTGGTCATCAGTAGATTGCATGAGTTGATGTGGATTGTGTGAATTTAGGGAAACATGTCGAACCCGAGTCGCAAGCGGCCGCTGACGGGCTCAGGTCGAGGTGGTAAGGTTCCGCGGCGCAGGAAGCCGCAAGTGTCGGAAGATGAGGACAGCAGCGACTCCACGCAGTCCATATCCACCCAGATCAAGATTAGGGAATCCTCGCCTGAGCCTGAAGAGCCCACCACTAAGCTACCGGAGGTAAGGCGTCGATTTGTACTTTGTATAACTAGTAGACATAGTCAACTTTAGAATTGTAACAGAAGATCGTCAGTGATATATTTTTTTCAATGTCAACTCAAATTCTATATAAATGATATTGCATGAGAACTTTATGAATTGTGTGCTCATTCCTTTTGAGATTAAACATATTACCCGCGATATTTTTTTTTATCTTTACTTTATGGAAAAAAGGAGGCAAACGAGCAAGTGAACCACCTGATGTTAAATGGTCAGCACCGCCCATGGACTTTAACAATACCGAAGAAATGATCGGTGTGTTGCCGGCCTTTGATGAAAATATAGGCTCTCTTCTTGAAGGTCCCTATATCGTATTTGTTTGGGAATATCGCCGATGTGAATGTGACCTAATGTGGTATGTGAATATGATATATCTATTTATTGTACACCAGGAGCTGTTGCAGTCGTTCTACAAGTCTCCGGGCAAGCTGCTGATAGCTGGGATGGTGTCGTGGGATCTAGTGGCCAGACGTGATAACAACCCGACCAGGCGCACGCACCCAAATCTATACACTTTCCACAAATTCACCGACCTACGGGTAAGTACTACAAACCCATTAGCGCGTCCACTCCAATCACACTCGCATCGATTGCCCCGCAATGAATATTTTAATACGCGAACAGCGGTTGCTGACCTCATCGCAGAGTGTACCATTGCTTATATTGCATCTTCACATCCTTTATCGACAATTCATTAGTAGTATGCCCCGAGGATTAGGCGCGCGGTCGAGAATCTCGGCGGTCACGAGTTAAAAGTCCAGAAAATACTCTCTGAGATTTCCGATTTATTTGTATATTCACAATGCATTATAACGTACTGTAATAAAGGAGATCATGAATAAACTTGTACAACTTAAAGTTGTTACGAATTTCTTATGTGGGTAGTACGCCAACCCGCATTAGGCTAGTCATGCGGACTGCGGCCTAAAGTCTAAACCCTCTCAGTTGTAGAATCATATCTTCATCATCAACCCATATACGCCCACTGCTGAGCACGGGTCTCCTCTACCATTGAGAGGGTTTAGGCCATAGTCCACCACACTGGCCTAGTGCGGGTTGGCGGACTACACACCTAAGATATTCCTAAGAACTCTTAGGTGTGCAGGTTTCATCACGATGTTTTCCTTCACCGTTAAAGCAAGTGATAATTTAATGTGAATACACACATAACTTCGAAAAGTCAGAGGTGTGTGCCTGGGGTTCGAACCCGCGACCGCCGAGATTCTCGACCGTGCGCTCAAACCCCGAGGCATCACTGCTTTTAGAAGAATCATATGATGATATAAATTGATCATGCAAGCTTGTGTCAGAAAAGGTGTAGGCAGATATGTATTTCTAAAAGCGAGTTTTCTCAATTTCCAAGATGGAAGTAACAGGGAGCGATGCTATTGCACTTCGAGCTTCCGGTGTTTGAATACACCGAAGATTTTCAAACGGAAACACCCAATAAGAATTCAGCTCGATCCGGAAATGTGATCAGGGGCCTCGCTACCTTTCGGTTCATGTGGATCTTGTTTACGGCGATACACAATACATTGAATTTACGCCGTATAAGTGGATCATGAACTATGCATTTTGAGAAGTGTATTTTTACCAGCAGTCGTCATTTGTTGCGTGGTTTTAAAAGTCTAATAGTGTACACGATAGTCGTATTGTTGTCAGTCGTCATTTATTATTTCTACCAGTTTTAGTCATCCATTTAGTATGGAATTTGAGATCGTGTCTAACTTATTGGAAAAAACACTTTAATAACACTTTGCCGAACCCGGGAATTTATTATACGTCTAAAAACGAGGCGATAGTTTTAAATTTACGAAAAGAATTTGTAAGACTATTTACATAGAGATATTTGGACTGTGACTTAAAAGTTAAACCCAATTTTAAACTGGCTGACTGCCTCGTAGTCTCGCGGTATAAGTATGTGCCGTGCGATCTAGAGGTCCTGGGTTCCATTCCCGGGTCGGGCCAAGTGTTATTGGGATTTTCCATTAGGAAATTCTCAGTAGCAGCACGGAGTCTGGAAATGTGCGCGAAAAACGGCAATGAGCTCGCCCCCTATTACGTGGGTCTGATACAGACCTGGCGAAATGTGGGTGCAGAAATGCACCTCTGCCCTTCGGGGAATATAGGCGTGCGGTTATGTTTGTATAATTTTGACTGTGTTTTTGAGTTAGACGTACTTTTAAACTGTCTGTATGTACTCCATTGAACAGTATCGTCTGATCGTGAGCGGCTGTGCGGCGGGACACTCCGTGCTCGTGTCGGAGGATGGGGAAGCCTATACCTTTGGTAAGTGCTTAGAATACTTTAATAACATTAGGAATCTAGGAAGGAATTGTCGAGCGTGCTGAACCTACGATTAATTCGTTCTTCACCCGCTTCTCAGTAAGGCGGGTTGTGTGTTTCAAGACTTTTATACAGGTGTGAATTTTTGTTTGAAATTTTTTATCATCGGTTGAGTAATCGTAGTAGAGTAAATCGGGGACAAAACTATCATTGAATGATGGTGACGAATTGAAAATAATTAACTTGTAACAATCTTCAAACTCCAGGCACACAGCTTTCGATGTTATGTGTCTATTCACATTTATCACTTGCTTTAACGGTGAAGGAAAACATCGTTATGACACCTGTACAATTAAATGTGCGTAGGAATTTCTTAGATGCGTAGACTACATCGACAACTTGAATCGAAGATTTGGTGAAAATCGAGGGAAGCCGCTTCCGATAAAGCACTTTAGAAGTCTCTGGGGGAGGCCTATGTCCAGCAGTGGACGTCCTTTGGCTGATGATGTGATGTGTAGATTACAACCGGCAATAGGCCAGCCTCGAGGTTTGAGCGCGCGGTCGAGAATCTCGGCGGTCGCGGGTTCGAACCCCAGGCACACACCTCTGACTTTTCGAAGTTATGTGTGTATTCACATTGAATTATCACTTGCTTTAAAGGTGAAGGAAAACATCGTGATGAAACCTGCACACCTAAAAGTTCTTAGGAATTTCTTAGATGTGTAGTCCGCCAACCCGCTCTAGGCCAGCGTGGTGGACTATGGCCTAAACCCTCTCAATGGTAGAGGAGACCCGTGCTCAGCAGTAGGCGAATATGGGTTGATGAAGAAGAAGAAGAAGAATAGGCCAGCTGGGTGGATTAAGGCCTAAATCCCCTCAATGTTGAAGGAGATGGGACGTATATGAACTGATGCTGATGAAATTACTTGAAGTTGTTGGAATGGTCCTAGGGCGCAACTGGTCCAATGTCCACGGGTTTAATGACAATGACAGCCCCGTGCCGCAGTTGGCTAGACACCAGCTTGCGAAACGAGCGGCCGCGGGTTCGATCCCCGCACCGAGACAAATGTTTGTGTGATCCACAAATATTTCGGGTCTGGGTGTTTGTGAGACCGAAAAGTCTCTCGTAGTTTCCGATACCCACGAAACAAGACTCGTATCTTAGTGTGGAGTCAGGACTATGTATGTGACTGTTGGGTGTATTTACTTATTTAATCCTATATCAGTGGAAGTATATATGGGTTTATGTGTTGTGGATATGCCAGGCCGCAACACGTTCGGGCAGCTAGGGTTCGGCGACACGAAGACCCGCCACACGCCCGAGCCGGTGCCGTGCCTGCGCGGGAAGAACATCATCCACGCCGCCGTCGGCAGGCATCACACTCTCTTCGTCACAGGTATGTTCGTCATCCATCTACAGTGCCAACTCCTCATTCTATTTATTATCTATACTAATATTATAAAGCTGAAGAGTTTGTTTGTTTGTTTGTTTTAACGCTAGGATCTCAGGAACTACTGGTCCGATTTGAAAAATTCTTTCACTGTTAGATAGCACATTTATCGAGGAAGGCTATAGGCTATATAACATCACGCTACGACGAATAGGAGCGGAGCAGCAATAAAGAATGTTTCGAAATCGGGGACATTTTTTCCTTTTTGTGAGCTTCCGCGGCGTGCGCTGCGAAAACGGTTAAAGTTTCGCTAAAATAATGTTTGAGAGAAATGTTCCTCTTTAAAAGTTCTAAAAAAAAGTCTGCGACAGCATATGTCTATTTTTTAAGGTTACTATAACGTTTTTTATCCTAACCAAATTTATTTTAAAATAAAGTTTTATTTGTGAAGGTGTTTTTATAAATATGATATTAATCCAAATAAATACGTTATTCATTACAAGTATTTAGTTTTAAATAAAATTGCCCGTTACATCATTTGATTTCACTGAGTATCTTAGAAGATATTGCAGTTTTAAAATGTTGATCAAGCGTAAGATTATAATATTTAGTTCTTGGCGAATATATGTTAATTATTATTTAATGTTTCATATTTCCTTTCATCAGCTTTATAAGTAGTTGTAAGACTCGCGGATTTTTTGTTAAAAACCCAGATAATTGTTTTGTTACTACCAAAGTTCAGTCAAATTATTAAATAGGAAAAAGTATAGCAACTAAAATTCTTTAAAATAATACATTTTGTTGTATATCTTGAGATTATAGAAATTTAAATGACGGTAACGGTATTACGGATTACGGTAGAAAGTTACTTTCAACGTTAAGGTATCATTTTTCAAACAAGTCGGCGACCTACTTTATTTCACCACACAATCGAAATACGTCGGAACAACTGTACGTGTTACACATATGTACAAAATTAATTTATATAGCTTTAGCAGGTTACCTCACAAACTTGTCAATTACATAAAAATATTACGTACATACCCTCACACCTGTAATCTCCGAAGGGTATGCAGAGGTGCATTTATGAACCCACATTTCGCCAGGTCATATATCGCCACCAAGGATAGACCTATGTCCAGCAGTAGTCGTGATAAGCTGATAATGATGAGGATGAATGTTTCTTGCCGTCGAGAGGCCTATGTCCAGCAGTCAAAGTGATAGACTGTTGATGGTTATGAAGATGATGATAATGATGAATATTTCCTGCTCGAACTCCACGGTCGCGGGTTCGAACTCCAGGCACACACCTCTGACTTTTCGAAGTTATGTGTGTGTTCACATTGAATTATCACTTGCTTTAACGGTGAAGGAAAACATCGTGATAAAACCTGCACACCTAAGAGTTCTTAGGAATTTCTTAGTCGTGTAGTCCGCCAACCCGCACTAGGCCAACGTGGTGGACTATGGCCTAAAACCCTCTCAATGGTAGAGGAGACCCGTGCTCAGCAGTGGGCGTATATGGGTTGATGAAGAAGAAGATAGGCTGTTGATAATAATGAAGATGACGATGAATGTTTCTTGCCATAAAGAGGCCTGTGTCCAGCAATCAAAGTGATAAGCTATTGACATTGATCAAAATGATGATAATGAATGTTTGACCCCCAGACACGGGCACTGTGTACGCGTGCGGGGACAACAAGAGCGGCCAGTGTGGCGTCGGCAACACCTTGCCGCAGCTACTCAAACCGACACGCATTAAGTACACGTGAGTACCCACAATAATATACAAGTGTGTAGTGACTAGAGGTTTGGAATCGGGTCGAGATCCTCGGGGTGGAGGGTTCATACCCCAGGATGTACCTCTGACTTCCAATATGTGTATTCATAATAAATTACCAAGTATATTAATGATGACGGACAATATGAAATACTTTTAAAATTACATACACTAAAAAGCAGTGATGGCCTCGAAGTTTAGGCGCGCGGTCGAGAATCTCAGTGGGCGCGGGTTCGAACCCCAGGCACACATCTCTGACTTCCGAAGTTATGTGTGTATTCACATTAAATTATCACTTGCTTTAACGGTGAAGGAAAACATCGTGATGAAACCTACATACCTAAAAAAATCCTTAGGAATTTTTTAGGTGTGTAGGCCGCCAACCCGCACTAGGCCAGCATGGTGGACTATGGCCTTAACCCTCTCAACGGTGGAGGAGACCCGTGCCCAGCAGTGGAACGTATATGATACGTGGTTGATGATGACACTTAAAATTATTACTGTATTACAATTTTTGTATGTACAGACTGGTCTAAAGTACTAAGACCACATGTGTGGATGTATATTCTATAGACCTAAACCCCATCATCTAAAGTGCATGCAAAAATGTTATTAAGTTAATATAGAAAACATTACATTTTAAGGGTTCGCACGAAAGCTAAAAAGTATTTTGGTGCACGGATGATCTAGAAATTACTTTGAACTTGGATAAAAAAAATGGTTCCGGAACCATTTGTTGTTGTATAAAAGTTGACATAATCACATTTATTAAATACTGTAGCCAAATACCTGTTGACTATATGAGTGGCTGCCACTGTATTCAAGGCAAAATGTATAAAATAATAATATAATTAATCAATTGAATGTTACAGCGGTGCTCCCATTGTGAAAGTGGGTTGCGGTTCTGAGTTCTCAATGATACTGGACTGCAACGGTTGTTTGCACTCCTTCGGCATGCCAGAGTATGGACAACTTGGTAAGACCTTATAGAAAATATTAATTATATATAAGTATTCTTTTGGAAAATATAATAGTATGTGTACAAGAAATATTTTATTTTGTCTTAAAGTGGAGAGAGTTATGGATAAATTTGTCCGTTGTATAAAATATACATTTCTGAAAAGAATTTTAAACAACCCATTTCCTAAATTATGTGATGCCCTTAATATTTCTTGTTGATGTTGCAATCATATCCAATTCTTATACACTGCAATTCGATAAATATTTATTATAATTTCGCTTGCGGCTTCGCTCACATTTATGTTAATTAATACTTGCATATTGATAGAGAAATTGCTACGTATAAGTTTTTGAAATAAAGTTTCATTTCATAAATGCAAGTTATAAAAAAATTATCACAACAGTAAAGTGGACTGTATTATTGTATTATAATATTAAAAAATTAAAAAAAAATAATTTAAATAATAAATTTATATCTATTGTATTATATATTTTCGTGCCAAAAAATGGCAGTCATGGGTTAAACTCCTTTCACGCATTCCTTTATTTAAAAACGTAAATAGGCTATCCAACGCAAATGAAAACTATTCATTGCAAAGATTGTTGTGTTCAACCAAATAAAGTTATCTGCTTAAAATTTATATTAACATTTGCTGCGCTTTAAAAATACCTACATCAATTGTGCGAATTTCCTTAAATATCAAATGCTGTTGCCTACCAATGTGATATAAAAAAAAAACATTTTATTATGTTGTAGTAGAATTCTGTCGACCTAAAAAAAAACAGTTACCGTTATTCTCATCATAATGAGCATGAGCGAATTGAAATTTGTATACTTTAGAGGCCCGTTCTATCGAGTTGCGGATGTGGGTTTAGATCCCAAGTTCACCTCTTTTCACTTTCACTCTCATCATATCTTTCCCACTGCTGGGCGCGAGCCTCCTCTGCAACTTAATTATTTTTTAGGTATAAAAGCAATAAAAATAAATTAAATATAACTTGTGCGCAAAAAAGTTGTTGACCACTGTTATTAGAGTAAATATTTAATAATTATGTATATGTTTATAATTATATCTTTGTTTTTGTTTTATTTTTCACACCAACCATACTTCATATCTCCACCACCCTAAGGTGGACCTATTAAGTCCCTTTATATACAGTTCTGTGTATGAAGATTTTTAAATAAATAAATAACTAAATATTGTCGTTTGTCCTCAGGCCACAACACGGACGGCAAGTACTTCGTGACGTCGACCAAGCTGTCCTTCCACTTCGAGCTGGTGCCCAAGGAAGTGACCGTCTTCATCCAGAAGTCCAAGGACGGGTTTTTGGCACAAGTCAAGGACGTTGTCATCGTAGACTTCGCATGCGGGAACAATCACACGGTAACATTAAATAATTCATTCCTTTATTCACATCCATAAAATCGTGATGAAACCTACACACTTAAAAGTTGTTAGGAATTTCTTAGGTGTGTAATCCGCAGTAGTCCAGCGTAGTGGACTAAGGCCTCCTTAATGGTAGAGGAGGCTCGTGCCCAGCAGTAGGCCGTATAGGGGCTAATGAGACAGTCTAGGCAAGCGGTGGACGTTCCCGACAAAATATTGAAGGTCTTTGGAGGGGGCCTATGTATTGCAGTGGACGTCTTTGGGCTGATGATGACGGCAGTGGCGGTGCACCAATAGAAGCTCAAAAGCGTTACATGTTAAATGTGTTCTTTTTATATTGTTAAAGACGGTCTACCACATACTCGGCGTGCGGAACCCAGCGAGCCCAAAATTGATTATTATTTTTTTTATTGGTCTACACCAGATCCTACTGCTGCAAACGCCTCCTTTTTCCAAATCTCTCTGTTCCCAATTTACGCCACTCCCTGTCATACAAATATTGATATATCTATTCCCAGGTGGCAATAGACTCGAAGAAGCGCGCGTTCAGCTGGGGCTTCGGGGGCTTCGGTCGGCTGGGGCACGCGGAGCAGAAGGACGAGAGCGTGCCCCGACTGATCAAGTACTTCGATACCGTGGCAAGGGGCGTACGCTCCGTGCACTGCGGCGGGACATACAGCCTTGCTGTCAACGACTACGGTAACATACATACATATATATGCATGTATACATACATACTAAATACTAATATACGATACGCCTAGTACGATTTGGCGAACAATTTACCAGTTTAAGTGTCATTGTGACCTTCAAGAACTCAAAGGTCTGCCTAGAGTTTATTTTGACTCAGCTTGCCCCGTGGCGCAGTTGGCTAGATACCAGCTTGCGAAACCAGCGGCCGCGGGTTCGATCCCCGCACCGAGACAAATGTTTGTGTGATCCACAAATATTTGTTTTGGGTCTGGGTGTTTGTGAGACCGAAAAGTCTCTCGTAGTTTCTGGTACCCACAACACAAGACTCGTATCTTAGTGTGGGGTCAGGACTATGTATGTGACTGTTGGGTGTATTTATTTATTAACTATATTCCTAAACCTTGAGGCACTTATACAAACATACTGCACTGATGGACAAGACTTCAACATGAAATACTGTTATGTTTCGTCCGATGAGTATGAAGAGTTTTAATTACTGGTGGTATAATGTAAATCTTAACTTACCACACCAACATCTCAATTAAGTTTTTGTATATGTGTCCAAAAAGTACAGGCATAATACAGTTTACTGATCAACAAAGTAGTATAATTGTTTCTTTCTGTTGGTACAAATTATACATTTTTATATGCATCAAGTAGCAGTGCATCATACAAAACTGTATTAAAAACCAGTGATGGTACTTTCATAGAAGCCCAAAAACGGTTCACGTTTATTGTCTAGTTTGTAATTGTTTATTATAGGGTCAGGAAATTCCCATTTATATGTTCAATTGTTACTGTCAAATAAAGATTACATCTTAAAGATTATTATTTGAAATTTTGTAAGGCAAGTTGGGCTCTTAAGCTTGTATGGAAGTAACGAAACTGTTAATTATTTTTATAGTTATCCATGTGATAAATAATAATGGTCTATTTTCCAACAGGTGCACTCTTCATGTTCGGTCAGACTAAAAGGACTGGGGAAGCCAACATGTACCCAAAACCTGTCCATGATCTCACTGGTATGTTATTCATTTATATTAATCAAATCGATAGAATAATTATGTTAACTGTAAAATATATAGGGAAACACATAACCATTATTTTTATCTTTTCGTCAGTACCCTCTTACTGCCAAATAAATTTTGATTATTCTTGACTGAAGTAGATTATTTAATTATTATTATAAATACTCTGCAATCTTTAGTAGAATGTTTTTATTCCAATTAAATAATTGATTCTAAAGGGATCTAGAAATATAATTACAAGACCTATGTTGACACAAACTAAGATTTGGGAAATTTTGCAATTCAGTGGAATAAGTGTTACTGAGTGTTATGTTTTAGCCAGTGATTTTTGCAATAAGAGAAAAATTTTGCATCAAGCTGTTTCATATATTTCATACCAATTCTGATAGCACATTTTGTAAGTCTCTGGGGGAGGCCTAAGTCCATCAATGGATGTCTCTTGGCTGATGATGATGATGATGTGTTACATTATTAACAGGCTGGAACATCAAGAGTGTGGGCACCAGCAATACTTCTATCGTGGTGGCTGCCGATGACTCGCTCATTGCTTGGGGCGTCTCTCCAACTTACGGGGAGTTGGTAAGTGATAAGTATTTATATATACCTCCACTGCAGACATTTAGGAATACTAAATATTTTTAAAACTGGTTGTATGTCAAAAATGTTGATAAATAAATAGATTACTATTACACCATAAACAGACAGTATCGTAAAAATTTAAAAAGCCCATTATTGATGACCCTTTTTACTTTTTCAATGGTAATACGATTGAAAGAGACGCATTCCATGGAAAAAATCTTTCAATTGTTATTCAGCACAAAAGCTTTTTTTTCACAAATTTAATTTATAACATAATACATGTTTATGTTATATCAGTTCAGAATTTAGATATAATACCGGTCTACATATGATTTCAGGGCATGGGTGAGATCAACAAGTCTTCAGCGAAGCCCAAAGAGGTGTCTCGCATGGACGGGATGGGCATCACTCAAGTGACCATGGGATACTCGCACACGCTGCTTCTGTGCGACGACACGTCCGATGAAGTGAAGCTGAAGCTGGAGAACATCCCCACCTTCGAGCCCTGAACATCTCAAGTCCAGCGTTGGTGCGTACACCACCTCACAATACTGAGTCTAATTCCACTCCTTTATCATTTGTGTATCTTTATGTACGGACTCAGTCTACTGCCCACACAAACGCATGTAACGTAACAATTTATTTATTATATACTAAAATAATTTCTGCAAGTCAAAGTGAAGAACAATGAATAATATGAACCTCAAAATTGTAATGAACTTATGATATATTCAAGTATGTGAGCTTGTTGCTATTTGTTTTGATTTTCTATCTTACCCTCTTAATATTCGATTTTGGACTAAAGTATGAATATCTATTGCTACCTATAACCCTGAATTGTCAACACATCAAGACTGTAAATTTTGGATATATTATTTTTATACAAATATCTGAATGTTCTTACATATAATCAGGTTGATTGTGCATCTTTACATTGATTGATTTGGTAAAAACTTTGACTGATCATCTCACTAGCATTAGTCTAATTTTTATACTAATTTTTAAGAACAATGTGAAATGGCAAGTTATAAATCCAATATGAATTCTGAGTGCAACACTTATTAATATAGTAAGTTAATTATGATTACTATTAAAAATGATTCAATATTATACCAAAATACAGGCAACAGTAAAATTATCATTCTTTAGTTACAATGAGTCTCTATCTTACTGTTCCTACTACAATTCGAAATCTGAAATGTAATTGAATAGGCTATTTGTTAGACTTGTTCTAACATTAATATGAGCCATATTTCATGTTATCATTTTGGTGACTTATAATAAACATATATTTTTTAATGCTGATAAAGCAAACTTTATTGGTTTTACTCAACAATATTCTGTTGTAACAAAATATTAGTTTAATGATTTGAGAAATCTCTTAGCTTGCCGTCTCCATTGATATTTTCGACTTCACTGCCACTCACTACTATAAAACAAATTTACTCCATTTAAATTAAATTTCTGAGTAACCTCTAAGAATGTATCCCAGTATGAAAAAACTATTTTTAGTTAGTAAATTAGGTGTAACATACAATGTATGATATTTTTTTTGTATCAACTGATATCAAATTGATTGTCCAGTTAGTCTGAAGTTTATTTTACATTGAATTTGCTGCCGTGGTATTAAATAATGTGGTCAGCGCGGTTTGTACTTCGATGTGCCTTTAAAAATATCAGACTTATGGAACCTTCTGTTCATATTGTTTATTAATCTTGCTATGTTGTACAATACCTGGAACAACGAATAATCAGCACCTTTTTAGGAAAATGTTGATTGTAACTGAACCAGTTACAATTTGTAATATTTTGTTTAAAGTTTTTCAAAAGACACTATTGTATTGATATGATAAGAACTTAATTATTTTTATTGTGTTTGAGAGTTACATGCAAGAAAATAGATTGAATTATTGACTTATATGTCACAAGTTACCATAAAAGCACAATAAAAGATAAACACTATTTTTCAAAGTACATCGAAGCGATTGTTGTGTTGATGGAGTGCATTGCTAAAAACCCAAGTTACTTTGTGTAACATAGCTCAATTATCTCGGAAATTAATTTCCAATGTGTATGGCGAGGTCAGTATTTGGCGTCTTGATTAAAATATTAATAATGTTAGTGTATAAGTAATTGTGTAAGCACATACTGTGAGATTCCGTCTCTTTTTCTTAGCCTCAACAGGCAGTCTCATATGTAAACCAATTGGGATAGGGGCTTGATGTCTTTTGACTCTTATAATATATTATTAAAATTCATTGTACTTGTTTTCAATCAATGAAAAGTTACTATTGTCGGCATATTTACAATTATGTACAAAATAGCCAAGGTTTGTTATAATAGGTTCTTAAATTGTTTATCATAAGTAGATACTTTTTATCATGATAAATGTTTCCTAACAATTATAAGAAAAATCTTAAATTTTTCATCCCTGATCCCAATTAAATGTATGCCCACCATTGAACACATTAGTATACGAGTTAATATAAAACACACTATGTAACTGAACATAATTAAAATTTTGTAAGTTCTAGAAAAGGATAATTTAGCGGAAATCATTTTGGAAGCATTGTATCTTTTTTATTCACATATGCTTGTTTCTGTAGATCAGAAACCAATCTTCTGCAATTTCAAGAGGAAATGTTTTATATCAATATTGCAATGCCTTCAGGATATTCGCTTTATTACTTCCTGTTAATTAAGTGCGTGTACGAAACGAGCGTTCACAGATAATTTAAGTTTTTGAAGCATGCCCAACTTTTTTAAGATCTTTTGATTTTTAATTTTTTGACGCGGTTAGTACTTAATGCATATTGATGATGAGCACAAAATATATGGTTTTATTGATTCTGACATGAAAACTGGCTGATTGCATGAGCCAAAGTTTGACCTCTTTATCTGACCTCATTTTTTAATGTTACCAATTATATTGATTGTGATCAATGATAATTACCTTTTGTACTCCTCATTAATATTGCTATCAATTAGAAGTCATTCAAATTTACATAACTTCCAAATAGTTTGATTTGTATTTGTGAAAATTAAGTTGTTATAAGTTGAATTTGTACTGTTGTGGACGCTCGTTGAGTTTCGCCTTGAATCTTTTCCAATTAATAGTTGTAAGATATGGTTAAGGTATAATTGTAACATTAATTATAGAGTAACCGACTGGTGAAATCAATATGCACGGAGCATGGATTGTGGAAACTCTTTATACATATAATTTTTTTCTATATTTGTATTAAGAATATTTTTACAAAACTTTTTTTTTATTACAAGCAAATTGTTTAAGAGTGGATATACGAATGAGTATTTTTGTATTTGTATCAAAGGTTATTTGTTCTGGTGCGACGTGCGCACTGTATACGGTTTATTTAATGGTAAATTCTTTACCAACAATTACTAACTAGTACATGACTATATTCAAACGCCGCACACTGTTCCTGTTGATAAAAATTAAATTCAGGAGTGTTACTAAAGTTCCAGACTAAAATAACCATTGAAAAGTGATAAGATATATACCGCAACAGTTCAAACTAGTTATATTTTTTATTTTAACATTTTGCAAAATGTTTTATAAATTGTACCAAAATGTTGATTTAGCTAAAGCATTTATTTACCTGGGTTTACTTTTTATAAACAATAACATTTATCCAGCAACACCTTCGGTTTTCATAGTTTTAACTTTCTATGGTACTTATTTACGTAAGGTTTAATGTTAAGTATCATTGTTGTGTCAATGTCAAACATTCCCACTACCATGTGACTAAATAGACTGTTTATAGCGAAAATTTATGTATTTAGTGATGAATAAAACTTAACTTTACTCTGCCAATAATTTTCATTCTGGGCTGGAATCCTCGCCGTTGTGTGTTAATGGCGGCAACTTAAATTTTATCTACGTACTTCTTAATGTAAGAATTGCATGTTTAAGATAAGATTGTCCAGCCAGGATTTTGTCTCATTAGATACATACTATATATATTGTATTTCAGCAGTATAGTATGGCATATTTAAATTTTCCGCGCCACATAGTTACACATCACACGCTCTTGGCGCCTACTAATATAAATTCTATCGCTAAGTGACCCATACTATACAGGTGTTCTAAAGAATTTATTGTTAGAGGGGATAATCTCAGTGACTGGAAGTTATGTGTGAATTAACGGGTACAAAATATTGTAGTAACCTTGCCAGCGAGTTTGAAACTTGATTTGATAATAAATGTTTTCTTTTACTTTATTACATAGTTTTATTGACGAGCTGACCTTCCTTACACCAATATATAAATCAAGTCTAAAATCCCTATTTTGACATTGATAATAAGATAGTGTTTAGACAACTGCTTCCTTATAAGACAGATTAAACATTATTTCTTATTGCAACACATCTGACCAGCTTGACTTATATCCGGTTTATTTAACATTGCCAATGTATCGCATTTAATGTTCTAACTAACAAGTTTAACTTAAAAATTGATCAAAGACACAGTTAAACGCCATTGCGAAATATTAAAATTCTAGTTTGGCAAAATTGGTCCACCATATCCTCAGGTCTATTACATGAAATTTCTTTCATCCATTTTATTTACAATTCAATTTTGATAAGAAAGTGACAGTTCTTATTATCAATATGTAAATTTTTATCTTTGAATCCAATTATTCATCTCTCATGCATAAACTGTAAAAATCAGATTTAACCGAAGTTGCTTATAATTTTTTATAAATATTTCTCATTTTTAGCAAGAACACGCGCGTATTAGTAATAATAACACCTGTAGAATTGCCAGAAAATTCCTTTCGCTTGAATAGTTTAGTCGTCAGAAAAATCAAAGTACTTTGGACAAAAGCTCGGTTCTATGATTTATTACCCCTTTACGGGAGAATTAGCACAATAAATAATCACTATCAAAATTTTTATATAAGGAGTACGTGTTTCCAATAAAATTACATTCGCCTGAGCACTTCAGGTAGTCCTCCAGAACACCACAGTAGGGATGTTGCGGATTCAATTTTTTTCACATCCGCGGATGCGGATGCGGATGCGAATTTTAAGAGGCTCACATCCGCGGATGCGGATGCGGATGCGGATCTGTATAAAATTGATCGATTGGTTGATTTGTATAAAATGTTATTGCTTTCCTATTGGTCAATCAGCACGTGCGGTCACCCACTCGACACTCGAGACCGACACGCGCACCTCGCCGCCCCTCACCCCTTTCTTTCTTTTCGCGTTCTGCTACACATCCGCAACCGCATCAGCTCCGCAGCGATTTATGCGGATGCGGATGTCCAAATCGATGCGAATGTTCCGCATATGCGGATGCGGATGCGAATATTCGCAACATCCCTACACCACAGTACTAAGAAATCTCTTTTATTATTTTCAATAAATTAATTACCAACAAGACTCCACAAACACATGATTTATATTATTTTTTTAAATCTTCATGTATTTTAGGAGATAAACGACAACGGATAGGAAAATTCAAATAATATCCGTTATAAAAATTTTATTCAGGCTCATTTTTTTTGTTTTGATACCTAGTCGTGGAATTTGAAAAAAAACACTTAGAACCTCTACATAACTGTTTAATTGAAATGTAATGTTTGAAAAAAATATTTTTATTAATCCAATCCAGTTTAATTAAAAAATACATCGAGCTATTTTGTAAGTTGCAACCATAGACTTAAGTCCATGGTTGCAACGTTTATAACTTGCAAAATGACATCTAGATGTCACTTATTTCGCTTGGCTGTATGATATGTCTACCTTTATTTATTATCTTCAAAGAAAACAACGATATCTATAGTCTATGTCCAGTCAGTCCGCTGCTGTAAAAATCGCAATGGTTACGTTAAACGGGGAGTGTTTTTAATTTCTATAATATTTCAGGTCAGTACATTTTTTATTATTATCGATGTTTAAACATAATTGTGAATTATAAAATGTTTAGATTTGTACTACGTGGCGTACGTTGTGGTTGTCGTAGATTATAGTGGGTAGTGCGGTAGTTAACAGTGAAGACAAGTTTCGCGAGAGGATAAGCGATACTCCTTATGTTTTGTCTTAGCGGGTGAGGAGCTTGGTTTATCCTTCGTGTGGGCGGGTATTGTCAAAATTGCGCGTGTAACCGTCGATCTCTATGTAGGTAGCAATAGACCTTTTTCTTCTAAATTTATACCAGAGTCCGTTCACCTACCTATGTGTAACACTTTCAGTACAAGCGTTCTGAATACGAATTTAGCTATTTAATTTTGATAAAATTCAATGTACGTAGTGGTGTTTCGGTTGCATTTCACCGGCGGGTACGCAAGGTAAGTGGACTTTACGTGTTTGTTTTCCAACTTTATGTCCGTTTTTCATGATAATAATTTCGTATCGTGACAAATTTTGGTGGTCTGCCAACCATGGCATCGGCAGGTGATCTAAAAGTACTTTTTATTAACTTTTACTAGACTTCTGATGTCTGCATGTGTAGTAGGGCAGAGTATTTGCAACTGTTCTGACACTCGTGAAGAAAGTTTCGTGTATGATAAACAAAAAGTGTAATTCCTTTTTCTTCCAGTGAGTTTAATATCATTGTGTCTCAGGTTGTGTGTGGTGAAAATTTCTTTTATAATCAAAGAAACATCATAAAGCAATTGAATTGTAAGTAGTTAAAAACATGTTTAATTACTCTTTTAGATGAATTGTTCTGATAATGTGTTTTTTCTACTTACTATTAGTATAATATTATCAGTTGAAAAATGTCACAAAATTTTGAAATTTTGACAGTTATTTAACAAGGCCTAATACAAGGGTACTTATAAAAAAATTTGAATTTTGAAGTGTGTTTTACAGTTAACAATTTTTTGAGTAATTTTGTTATGAGTAGTTGTTATATATATTTTTTTTGTTTTTGTAAATATTACAACTTCATAGGTTGGTTGTGAGATCCTTGTTGATCTTATTTAATTAATTTTGTTTGTTTTCATTCCACAAATTAAATTTTTCTTTAATGATAGCTTTGTTAGACCCCCAAACTTGTTTTTTGTAGAAGAAAGTTTAATGAAATTACTTCAAATTATATTTCAATATATTGATTAAACATGTTTAAAACACAAAATTTATGCTAAGTGTAAGGAGTTAAGGCATTATTTAAAAATGACACAATTGCACATATTGAATATGTGACTTGTTACAAGTTATGTAGTTAGAAGAACCAACTCGCTATTAATTCATCATCAACCTACATACATTTCACTGCTAGGTACAGGTCTTGACCATTGAGAAGGTTTAAGCCTTAGTTTTTAATCTTGAACTTTTAAGAGTTAAATTTTGTAATTGTCCACATATATTTTTTTATACTACATACCCACGTGGCAAAATGCTGTAACTGAAATTATGTGAAAAAGCATATTAATAGTTTGTTTAAATTATTTGGTAATTATCATTACACAATTTTTCTCTTCAATGCTGCTAAACCACAAATCCAGCTGTAGTACATTATTACTCTACATTTTTTTTGAACCACTCAAGAGCTCTCTGTTTCCAGGGCCTGAATAGGTTTATGCTTTTTAATAAGATGGTCCTACCTTACCTTCCATGTTAAATTTTCTTTTGTTTCATCTATTGTATTTCCTGATGTTTATTTAACTGCATATGTTTTCTACAGTTTTTTCATTTGACCTAATCTTAAAGTCTAGATCAATCCATCACAAACAAGCCATGCTTTCATATCATCACATCATTAAAATCTTGCGATTTTTGTGTTGTTAGTATTCACTCTTCTATTCTTTTGTATTTTGAGTATAAAGGAATACAAGATATACCTATCCTTTCTATTCAAAGTAGAATAACTAATAAGGTTTTGCATTTTTATACCTCCAATTAAGTACTTTGTTCCATGACTTGTTAAAGTATTCCTTTCTATCAAACCCCATAAACCTTAAAGTATGTAAAGGCACTGTTTTAATACTATTTCCTTGATTGCAGTTGGTATTTCAGATAACTGTGATGCCATATAACTGAGAGATAGTTAATTGAGTCTCTACTGTAATACAAAAATACACACTCACATACTCTCTTATGGCACTAAAAAGAAATGAATACTTATTATTAATATTTTGTTCCATAAATATCATTTGCACACAACACAATAACATCATTTTATTGGACATATTTATTTTTACTTTTAAAATAATAAATAATAGCAGTGATGGCCCTGACGTTCAGCCGCGCGGTTGAGAATCTCAACACATCTAGTAGTTCTTAGGATTTTCTTAAATGTGTAGTCGGCACTTCCGCTTTAGGCCAGTGTGGTGGACTTAGACCCTCTCAATAGTAGAGGAGACCTGTGTGCCCTGCAGTGAGACATATATGGGTCGATGAATGACCCTTAAAATAACCAAATACATAAGTTTAATTGATTGGCTGAAAACTTGGAAATAAAATGTTTGATGTACAGTTAGTTCTTGTTATGCAAGCTGTGAGTGGGTTAATTGGTAATTGGCATTCATTCTATTATCATCTATTTGAGACTATTATTCAATAGTGTGACTATAGTAGGTAATGATTGTCTAAAAATGATAGAAGTGACATCACTTTTAGTGAGAAATTTTTAGTGGCTAAAATCAACTATGGTTATTATGTATGATTTTTATCACAGTATTTTTAATCATGTATGTTAACAAGTTAATTTAAAAAATTCTAATAATTTCTTGTTGTAAGTATTTAGGTTACAAAACATATTATGTCACTTTTCCCTTTCAAAAAATCATTCAATGTAGTAGAAGTTGATATATACTTTATTTGGCTTTATTACTTCAGTTCCTTTGTAACTAGAAATGATACATTTAAAACACTATGATAGTAGTTGTCAAAAATATTAGATTAAAGATATTGTATTCATTTGATTTTTTTTTTATTATTTTCCTTCTCTTATATGATTATTTTTTTAAATATAATTTTTATAAAAAATATAAACATAAAATATTTATACCCGCAGATGGTTAGGGTTCAAGAATTAGTTGTTTATTTTTATTGTTTTGCCTGAAGTAGTTCCGAGGCAGAACGTATTAGATAAACTTAAAAAAAAAACTCGAGTAGCGATAAAAAATATTTTCAATAACAATCCGAAAAAAATGTCACTCAAAGATATTTAGGTCGGCAGCCGTGCTGCGCAAGTTTGTCCTACTTTTCAATAGATTGGCACAATAAGTTATTAACACTGGCCTATGATGATTGAATAGGGACTTTCGGAAAGCAAACTTTAAAGACTTTTTATACGTTAGTGCATTGTGGTTTAAATATCAAGTACAACATCGCTAGTCTACAGTTATGCGGTACTTTATTGAATATACGGCAGGGTTTCTCGAAAATCGACAAAATAAAGAACCCCTGTGGCGGATTTTGTACCTTACAAACAACGTAATGTTAGGATGAATACGAAACCTCCAGTCAAACACTAAGGATGTTTGTTCATTTGTACTCCTTAACACGTTTGGAATTCACCTACCTTAAAAACGGCTTGTTCATAAGATTTAAGTAGTAGAATTTATTAACCCGAAAAAATATCGTGCGTGCGTATGTTTTCTTTTAACATCTGTTGCAATCAAAACGTATATTTATATCAGCATCACAATGCATTGGCTACGAGTTGTAAATCCATACGCTGTGGTGCTAAGAATACTCACGTCGTGTTTTTAATATGATTTATATTTGGATGAAATTTATGTTAAAACACATCTAAGTAAGCCATATAAGGATTTAGGAATTACTTTATAGGGATATGTACATTTTTACGCTTTTATGGTGTAAAATAATTCTCGCGTTTCGCTGGCGTTTTTTAAGTAAGGTAATGAAGTACTAGGCTACCTTTATTATTCGTCTAACGTATTTATCTCGATTCCTTGTTGTTTACATTTTTTAACGTAAACATAATATCATTTAAGATGAGCTTGTTTTACCAATATATATCAAAAGCGCATGTAGGTAAATTTATATCGCCGTAGTATGTAGATGATGAGTAGAAAAATGGGTTGAAAAATCTTGTCGCCGCTTTCTTAAAGTATTTATTTAATAGCGAACGCCGGATTGATGAGGCTGCGTACGGTACCTGTTTGTTTATTTATATTGCAAGTGACTGCAAAGTTCTGCGACACAAGTAGCGGCGTGCAATCGAGACGTCTCGCCTTATAAATTAGGTCATTTTATTATGAGTCACACTGGGAAGCTCAGTATAATCAGGAAACCTAGATCCGAATGTGTCTCTGACTGGCTTATTAGTTATGCTTTCACGCCTTAATCAATCATCCATTAAAGCATTCTCAGCAGGCCGGATTGGTTTTGTCAAGGAGATTGAGCGTCTGTCTTTGCTTGATCGAGTATTTTGATAGTAACACTATGCGCTGTTGTCAGTTTGTAGTGTCAGTAGGAGATAAATGTTGTGATTGCGGTGTGCGTGGTTGGAGATGTGCATCGCGGGTGTCGCATTCGCATGGCGAATATTTCCGGTGCGGGTTGGGCGGTCGGCAGGTGGTTCGGGCGCCGCGCCAACACCCGCTCTCGATGAGTGGCACACGTCCACCGACATTGTACCAAAGCCCTGCCCGCGCTGACTAACATTTTATTTTGACGCTATTCCATTCGTGTTTACAATCTATTTTTACATTAGATTTATATAATTTATTTCGAGTACCAAAAACGTTGAAGATAATATTAGTGTTCCGTGTCGTGACGTACGTCGAGATACGAATCGCGCGCGGTGTTGTTCCAATGCGTAATTTATTTATTTGAATTCGTGTGAGTTTCTTTTTTGTTTATTTTTTATTGTATGATGCTTTTGAGGTTAACAATGTCCTTGTTTCCGTGCGAGTGCTAAAAGTGTAATGACACTCGTCTTTGAAATTTTAAGCATCGACTAACGTCGTTCTTCATTATGAGTAGAGGCACGTTCGCGCCACACTTTTGTAGCTACGTACATATCTATAGTTCGCGGTCTAGACTGCGTTTAACTCCAGTCTTTTATCGTAGTTTTCATTTGGGTAGTTGCGCATTCGGCTATTCCAGAACATTCATTCCCAACGGCCGTGGGATCGCGAGCTATTTCACCGCCCACCACCACTTCAGCTTTCCGTTGAGAGCTATCACCCGAAATAGAATCAAATTGTATTCATTAAAATGTAATATTACAGTACACTACGATAAGAGTAATAATAAATTGTAAGAATTAAGCTCACTGCGTCATATCGGTAAGAAGCTAAAACCGGGTGCATTCTTGTATAGTATCAACCAATCGACGTGATGATTCACGGGCGTAATTATGATGAAATGACGAAACGCCAGTCTATTTTAATTATGCATTTGTGTTCATGGCTTTGTGTCGACTATGAGGGACACACATAAGAGTTTCAATTTATTTTTGAGGACTTTTCAAATGGCCTTGATACACCTCTGAGATATAGTTACGTATACGGCAGGAGTTTCTGCCCATAACTACTGGGAGCGTTAACATTTCTGCTAATAACTTTTCCATCGTTGAAACTATTTGTCAAAATTGCTAGCAAGACTGAGTTTATCTTCTTTGAATACCAAAGTAGATAAGAGTATTTATTTTGATAACAATTGATTTAACACTATGGAACGCTTAGTACGAATAGAGTATCGCGTTATTGTGTATTTTTTCTTGAATTTAAGTGTATTTACATATGTGACTATTTATGGCTATTTACGCAGCGCACGTATAGGTACCTAGGTCAGAAAAAGCTGAATTCTTTCAACATACTTGATATCACGTCCCCCCCCACATGTAAGCAAAAGTAAGCTAATCTTTTCTTCCCCCTCCCATTCTTTAATCTATTTTACTTTCAGTTTTAATTGATGAGCAGTAAGGCAAAAAACCTTATAAGTTAACCAAATCTCAAAATTTAATCGATTTTGCCAAATCATGATACATGGATATTGCAACAACCAATCCAGGCCTCACAAAAGAGTTCATGTTCTCCCTATCCCACTTCAGTGATTGCGGAGATATATTAACATAAATTACCCTTAAAATCATTGATAACATTTAGTATTATGTTAACAATTACACGCAGATAATGCGAGTATGTCCATAATCACAAACTTTCACATCTGTACGACTAAGAAGTAATAAGAAACGGATTATAAAATTTCATTGTTCCATGAGCGATTTTTCAATACAAAAAACCGTTGGAACAGTTTATTCTCGTGTCGTAGTGTCAGTCTAGTGGATAAACGCGAACTCCCCGAGTCTATCTATAGAGAAAATGTGATGATTACACTGATACGAAACAGACCTTGTTTGCGTACGCAGTGCGTATGGATCAAGAGTCGGGATTACAGAGTTTCATTTATAACTTGATTTGTGATATGGCTAAACAACCCATTTTCTACCTGCTACCATAGCTGTAAAGGCTGGAATTAAAAATAATAAACTAACAGCCGAATACTGAAACTACTTAATCCTAATTCGATTTATATTTAGGTGGCTTTTAAAAATGAAGCGGTATACTGAAACGTCACTTATCGGTTTTTAGACCGTCATTTACTAAGGCCAGTCGTCAAACAGTAACAGTCCGTTTCCAGTTCCGTTTTACGCTTGTATTATTTAAACTTTTAAACCACCATTAAAATTTGTTTCAAACTTAATAGGTACATATCGATGTAAAGTTAACAAATTACGTATTTCAATGACTTGTTCTGTATGCTACCCTTTCATCTGCAATATGTTTAGCTACGTTAGCGAATTTGATCAATATTCATACGATATGTAAACAAACCGTAAAATACAATTAGTGTAACACTTGGGAACTGTGCATGTGACTGCAGACAGGTAATCGATACGAAATGGCAATTAACAACCTCCCCGAAAGACCTTCAGACTTATAACACCATTTATTATTCCGACTGTCAACATATTATAATAAATAAATACACCCAACAGTCACACACATAGTCCTGACCCCACATTAAGATACGAGTCTTGTGTCGTGGGTATCAGAAACTACGAGAGACTTTTCGGTCTCACAAACACCCAGACCCGAAACAAATATTTGTGGATCACACAAACATTTGTCTCGGTGCGGGGATCGAACCCGCGGCCGCACGTTTCGCAAGCTGGTGTCAAGCTAACTGCGACATATGCGACCGAACCTAATAGTTAGGAGCCATTTCATTTATATAGACACACCATATGCATATTATGAAGTCGACATCGACGTTTAGACGCGCGAGCAAGTCAAAGCTCGGCAATCACAGGTTGAAACCCTAGCTAGGCACATACGCCTGTAGTGTTTGTATACTTGTCTCGGTGACACGGGTAGTGGGGGAACAGTCTCGTGCGCGCTGTGGGCGAGAGCGGACGTGTTTACCCTGACTGCTGGTGACGTAACGAGCCAATACTTAATCCTTGTGGAGGTACGTACACTACAAATGGCGACGAGGTAAAAGGTCAGTGAATAAATATTTATTGTGCTCCATGAAGAAAAAAAAAAAAAAAAAAAAAAAAAAATTGTAAATACATGGAGTTGTTATAAATGCCTTAGTCATTTTACATACATAAGTAAAACTAGTACATAAATTGTGCGATCAAATACAACACTCTATCCCTAAGCTAAATTATTCTTAACTAAATTAAGTAATAGATAGCCACCACTTGTGATATTATGTTATAAAGTTTGTTACTATTCATATTGTTTCTTTTGTTTTTTCAATGGTGTGCAATAAGGTGTAATAAATAAAAAATAAAAATAGATTGTAGGAGACTTTGCATAACCGAATTTTATTTGAGTGAACATAATGCAGGTCCCGCAATCTTAAGAATTCGTTGTGATAAATTAAAAGTAAAACATTAAAAATGCTTTTTCTGTCGAACAAGACAGATGTGTTCTAATAGAAATGTTCAAACCGGTTGCTTACTTATCTATTTTGAAATGTGTTTTCAATTGTTTTCACCGGTCGGCGACGCCGCCTGTGCGTCTGCTTACCCACAGATTTGAAATGTCCGGTTGTGGCGCTTACATTGTGTTGTTTAATATCAGAATGGCTTATTTATCCTGAAAATTATGTAATGATTAAAAGCATACTTTTATCCAAGAAAGATTTAAACGTTGCCTTCAATTCTATTAGAGACTTGGTTGTTTTATGAACGTTTTACGTTCAACTGGTATGAAACTAGCTTTGTGAGTGAAACTTGAAATAATAACTACAAGTACACATATAAAGATATGTATTATAAAGGTATGTAGTACATTTAAAATTATTATCGTATGCTTTAGTTTTACACCAATACATTTAATACTGTATGTAAAGAGGTGGTTTGGTTCGCCAGTAGAGTGCCTAAATGATTTTTTGTTTTAAAATAAATCTAAAGATCGTTAGATCAAAATTGGAACATTAGCACTGAAAAAATAAAATACGTGCTATGAATATTTGAACTTTACTTACAAAAGTATGTGCTTTCAATTTATATGTATAAACTAGCTGACCCGGCAGACTTTGTTCTGCCAAAACGATAAATGAAAGACCTAAACTTTTGTATAAAATGATTTTAAAACAAACAAATCGGATCCGTCTATAATATAAAAATGAATTGCTGTTCGTTAGTTTCACTAAAACTCGAGAACGGCTGGACCGATTTGGCTAATTTTAGTCTTGAAATATTCGTTGAAGTCCAGGGAAGGTTTAAATGATAAAATATGGAAGAATTGCGGGCAATATGATAAAAACAGGAATTTCATTTTCCCATATAAACTGTTCTATGTAATGTCCTGTCAAACGTTAAATATTTATCCCTTCAATGCGGGTAATTGTTCCCTCAAATTAAAGAACGGATTGAAATAAAGGGTTCGAATCGACAACATATATCTACAATATTCGAATAATTGCATATTTTACATTTTAAAAATGAAGAATAGTGTCACTCATTAATAGGGATTGACGTATTTGTTGGTTGTCAAACATTTATGTCAGCGTTCAGAACTATTTGTTATGTAAAATATAAAAAGCCTAATTATTATTATCTCCTTAGATGTGCCTGGTTTACAATTTACAACTGAGGGCTCAGTAATTAAACCAAGGCTGAAGCCTTTATAAATGGTAAAAAACCAAATAAAATTATAGTAGAATGAAACGCATTGGAAAAGGAAGAGAATATGTATTACAAAAATGGATTAATCAATTTGTACAATCCGTTTATATAAAAATGAACAATCTTCCTTTCTGTGTCTGTATTTTAATTCTCTCTCTCTGGTCATCAGTGCGGTTAGCACGTGAGGTAGCTCTTCGTACATTTGATTGACTTCCTAAGTCAGGTCGTCTTCTCCTCGGCATCGTAAATTATAAAGCACAAAGGATTACCAAAGTAAAGAAAGTTCTCGCGCACGTAGCCACAAAGATAGAAGGATGCACTCACAGATATCGTAACACAATATCGTTATAATTTTTTCCGTATTCTGAAGTTCTCAAATCTATTGTCAAATATAAAAAAGGTAAAATACAAAAAAATAAAAATGTAATCTGACAGATCAACAACTGAAGTTAGTTGTTACGGAACGCGATATAAGATTCTCCAACGCGCACGCGAATTTGAACTTAATGCAGCGGTAATAAATTACAAATTGACTCTCGATATTAATTACAAAACATTTGTATGGGAAATAGAAAAGGGCTGTTTTGAGGGATTTTCCAGCAATTATTTGATTTTTTTTCACCTTTTAAACCTTCCCTGGACTTCAACGAATATTTCAAGACTAAAATTAGCCAAATCGGTCCAGCCGTTCTTGAGTTATGGAATTACAACGAAAAGTGGCATTGATTTTTATATATATAGATTGTGAGTCTATGAACTGTAAAGCTTTAAATTGTTTAAGATGGAAAAGTGGAACCGTGGCATTGAGATAGGTATATCATACGGCAACAATTGTGACCAATAAGTAAATCCACAAATTTGATGTTAAAATAGATAAATGTTATGCACCTAAAAGAAGTTTTCGATCGATATTTATTCAAACAATGAAACAGCAGTTAAGAGAGAAATTTAATAAGTTTCTTTTCAGACTTAGACCCGACTCATTGAGCAAATTAATAAAAGTTATACGACTAATTGAAGCAGTGTTGGCCTCGCGTTTTGGCGTGGTTTGGGATCTCCGCGGTTGCGGGTTCGAGTCCCGGGCCTATAGCTTTTCGAGGTTGTGTGTGTGTTCGCATTGATTTGTCACTGGGTTTAGCGGCGGAGAGAGGCACCGTGATGAAGTTTGCACACCTAGGGGATTGTGGGAGTTTCTCGGGTGTGTGATCCGCCAGCCCGCGCTGTGCCGGCGTGGTGGACTGTGGCCTGAGCCCTCTCAGGGGTGGAGAAGTATTGTGCCCGGCTGTGGGACGTGTGTTGGTTGATGATACATCAGTCTAATTATAGAAAAAGGTTTTAATCCTTGGTGACGACTTCATAATTGACAATAATATTTTGAAGCAAATAATTTAAAAAAAAACCGTTCGCCGTAAATTTGAAAATGATTATTTAAAATAAATACATTAAGGGAGGGTTGTACCATTTATTTGGAATTCTTCACAGAATCCTAAATCCGAAGAATAGATGGGGTTGACCCTATTAAATGTCTGAGGACGTGGGAACAGATATGTTTATAAATACGAGTAGTAAAATGTCATTAATGACGCTACTTGGAAATCAAGAAAAAAAGGATTGCCTATTGATGTCAAAATTAATGTACTGTATTCGAAGATTTGTTTCGAGTTTCAAAATCGGTAATGGGTGCAGTTCAGAAAATCGACAAATCATGTGGTAAAAAGTGATACCAGAAATCTTCTTAGAAAAGAAATTTCAACCAAACTTTAAGTTTTGTAAGATGTTCAAAGCTATATTCCAATAGAGGGAGTCTGTCCAACTGATTTCTCAAGTCAGCATAATTTTCACTTGTGGTCAAGAACTAGTCAAAAAATAACATCTCGTGTTTGATATTTTATAAGCTTTTGAAAAAAAAAAAAAAACATCTTGGGAGAGAAGAATGCGTAATGTTAATAAGAGTAATAAAACCTTTAGAAGAAAATGTTTAATATATTAGTAATTCAGGGTCTGTTTCTAGTGACAAAGTTCAAGTTTTCTGAGTTAAGTAAGAAACATGGGCAAGTGGGTTCCAGATTTGGGAACATACACTCAACTTTTACGCAAGTTGTTAAAAAATTAAGTTGGCTAAGACCGCGAATATAGATTCATATTGGAACGATACCCGAATTAGCCCTTGACTATTTGAAACGGGCATAGCCCGTAACTAAAATAAGAAGTTTTGTTTCTTCTCCATGTTAAATGTTTTATGTTTTGTTGTCACTTTAATTACTTAATTTTATTGTTTTAATTTTGATATTTGTTGTTTATAATTAATATTGCAGATTGTTAATTGTTTATCTTTTCTAATAATGTTTTGGAGAACGTTATGCACACCTTAAATGTCTGTCATATATATCAGATATAGTAACTCAGTAAAAATAATAAAGCTATAAATTGTATTAATACATGTGATGTCGTTGTGTCAAATTAAATAAATAAAAGATTATTAGGTATTGTGATACCTTTGATAGAACCTAAGTGTTTACATATGCTAGTCCAGTTGTACTGAGAACTGTACTCGTTACAATAAGCCGAGGTTGGTTGCATATAGCAACATAAGTCTGTGAGAACGTAAAAAGCGTTATCAGATCGAGAACGGGAATCTTGCGTTGGATTGGATAGTGAGCCTATTAATACGTCCCATTTGTTTGGAAAATATTGTTTACATTGAGTCGACAACCATTGGCCTCTGAAGGTCACGTTCTCCAAGAAGTTGAAAGCATGTGCCCGGATTTAACGTTGGGTGTTGCATCTACAATCACATGTATAAATTTGATGTCTTTACAGTCCAGGGAAGAAAAACATAGTTCTTGATTGGCGCGATTGTGTGTGTGTAGAGAATCACCTAAGCCGTTTGATAACAAGTGTAACTAAGTGAACTGAAACAGGCTGGTATGAGTGACTGCAAGTTGAAATACATATATTATTATAGACTGGATAAGAGATATGATACACCTGAAAATTTTAGGGAGAATTATCTATACCTATATTATGTATGTACCGTATCTTGATTGGAAAAGAGTATCACTGGAGTTTCTTGTCCGTTTCTCTACTAATGGCTGCTTTCCGAAGTGAGTGATAAATTAAATACAAATAGAATGAGAAAAAAAAAAATGAAAAAAAAATCCTGTCTAAATTTAAGTTCAACTTGCATCAAGAAAGACAGAGGATGATTAACACCAAAAGAAGGTATGAGAAATACGCCACTGTACGAGTAAACCGAAACTAGACTAAACTATTACCACAGAATCAAACCTTATTCGAAGAAAGAAGGCGTTATTGGAAATTAATGTGAGATATCAAGACATTTAATATAAAAACCGTGAAATAAATAAAAACTGTACATCATTGTATTGCAGGCAGTATGAGCCTTCATGAAACGAAAATCATACCGATTATGATGCAGGCTTCAAGTTAAAGAAAGCTGTACATAATTATGTTGCAGGCAGTATGAGCCTTCATGAAACGAAAATCATACCGATTATGATGCAGGCTTCAAGTTAAAGAAAGCTGTACATAATTATGTTGCAGGCAGTATGAGCCTTCATGAAACGAAAATCATACCGATTATGATGCAGGCTTCAAGTTAAAGAAAGCTGTACATAATTATGTTGCAGGCAGTATGAGCCTTCATGAAACGAAAATCATACCGATTATGATGCAGGCTTCAAGTTAAAGAAAGCTGTACATAATTTTGTTGCAGGCAGTATGAGCCTTCATGAAACGAAAATCATACCGATTATGATGCAGCCTTCAAGTTAAAGAAAGCTGTACATAATTATGTTGCAGGCAGTATGAGCCTTCATGAAACGAAAATCATACCGATTATGATGCAGGCTTCAAGTTAAAGAAAGCTGTACATAATTATGTTGCAGGCAGTATGAGCCTTCATGAAACGAAAATCATACGGATTATGATGCAGGCTTCAAGTTAAAGAAAGCTGTACATAATTAATTGCAGATGGCGCTGCTAAAGTGAACAATCTTAATGTGCTCTAATGTTTTAAAAATTATTTAAAATAGTTAAGTGTTAAATTAATATGTTTTTGTTGTTATTTTAATTTTTTTAATTCTGTTATTATATTTAGCATTATAAATTGTTTATTAATTGTTAAGTTGTTTGTAATTACTATTGCACATTATTAATTGTTTGTCTTTTTCTTGTAATACTTTGTAAGAATGTTATGCACACCTTAAGTGTCATATATATCGGATATAGTACCTAAGTAATAATTATTAAGCTACAAATGTATTAATATATATGTGGTGTGGTTGTGCTGAATTAAATAAATAAATAATGCAGGCAGTATGAGCCTTCATGAAACGAAAATCATACCGATTATGATGCAGGCTTCAAGTTAAAGAAAGCTGTACATAATTATGTTGCAGGCAGTATGAGCCTTCATGAAACGAAAATCATACCGATTATGATGCAGGCTTCAAGTTAAAGAAAGCTGTACATAATTAATTGCAGATGGCGCTGCTAAAGTGAACAATCTTAATGTGCTCTAATGTTTTAAAAATTATTTAAAATAGTTAAGTGTTAAATTAATATGTTTTTTGTTGTTATTTTAATTTTTTTAATTCTGTTATTATATTTAACATTATAAATTGTTTATTAATTGTTAAGTTGTTTGTAATTACTATTGCACATTATTAATTGTTTGTCTTTTTCTTGTAATACTTTGTAAGAATGTTATGCACACCTTAAGTGTCATATATATCGGATATAGTACCTAAGTAATAATTATTAAGCTACAAATGTATTAATATATATGTGGTGTGGTTGTGCTGAATTAAATAAATAAATAATGCAGGCAGTATGAGCTTTCATGAAACCAAAATCATACCGAATTATGATGCAGGCTTCAAGTTAAAGAAAAGCTGTACATAATTGTGTTGCAGGCAGCATGAGCCTTCATGAAACGAAAATCATGTCGAATTATGATGCAGGCTTCAAAGTAAAGAAAAGCTGTGCGTTATAGTGTTAGGTAGTACAGGCCTTCTGTGTGAAAACTGTACGTGATCTTATCAGACTAATAAAACGACATGATAATAACCAACGAGATGGTCTGTTAAAGTAAGAGAGTCGTCGTCCTCCAAATTCTACTCTGCCATAAAGGAAGAACTTGACAAAAACCGATGGAAACAGATCATCCGCTCCAGATGTCACCCTAATGCTGACCACGATCTTCAGATATGAGAGACCGACTAGAGAGAGAGATTGATGATAATAAGCTGTGGGTCGTTGTTGTATAACGATGTGTTACGCAAATGAAAAAAAAAAAGACGATTTGGACATAGAGATGAACACGATCATATGTTGAGAGAAACGAGGAAAAATGGACTACATTTGTAACGCATTGGTACCCACGAGACAGCAAAAGGAATAAAGGTAGACAGACTATGCGAAGACAGACTATGAGTAAGTAAATTGATCGGAGCTTGTGTTGCTGCAATCTGTGTCGTTATGGCGTGTATGAAAAAAAAAATGAAAAAGGAAATAAAGCAAATATAGAGCACTAGTGAAAAGATGTGCTAGACAAAGTAACGAACCCTTAAAGTGATTTGTATTTAAAAGTAAATGATTATTAAAATAAATACATTAAGGGAGGGATGTAGTGTTTGTATACTTGTCTCGGTGACACGGGTAGTGGGGGAACAGTCTCGTGCGCGCTGTGGGCGAGAGCGGACGTGTTTACCCTGACTGCTGGTGACGTAACGAGCCAATACTTAATCCTTGTGGAGGTACGTACACTACAACGCCCTTACTTTTCTAAGTCTTGAGTGTATTGTCATGTCATGGAAGATAGCACTGTGGAAAAATCTGCGCACCTTAACCTTCTTTGTGGCGGTCCGCCAAAGTTAACCCCTCTCAGTTGTAGAGGAGGCCCGAATCAAGCAATGGGCTGGTGATGATGGTAAATACAATTTGTTTTTTCTCAGAACAGATAGGCAAAGGGGTATTTTTACATCCACTTTTCGCTAACTGTGTTTTTAGTCAGCCTCGTTTCCATACTCTGGGCAGATACTAGGAGTTTCTTAATAGAAAATGGTAAATACATTTAAAAATTCAACACAATCAATGATTAATGGGTAGTGAGTACTGACCATTATGGTGTCCCAGCTTAGTAGGGCGATTTTTTTTTCTCGAAATTAGATACGCATACCCTCTATATTTTTTCTAATTGACCCTAATAACTCAAATACGAAATATTATCGAAATTGGATAGCCGTAACCCGTGCCGACTTGATGGCAAAGTTTTAAGAAAAAAATTGTATGGTAATTGTAGAGCACATATAAAAACTTAATTTTTATTTTCAAAATTATATCCTATTTCACCAGTATTATATATTTATTATTTAAACAGGAATATTTGTGATATTTTAATCTTAAAGTTTTCTTTTTACTGTTAGGATAAATCACAGGAAAAATTGCTTTAGTTTCCCTTTAAAGGTGACTTTTTCACGAAAATTTTGTATCAGTATAACTGCAATTTGCAGTATCACTAGCGACTTTTAGTGTCATTATTTATTTCTTAACTGCTTGAAAAGAAGTATAACTAGCCTGTGAAGTAAGCAACTCATTGAGAAATGTGTCAAAATTTTTAAAACGATTGAAGAAAAGCAAGACTAGTTTTTGATCGAAATAAAGTCGTTTATGTCTTTCTAAAAAAGTAAATCACGCAGATATCTTTCCAGGGGATATGAATTGATGGATCCTCTTTAGTTAAGCTTTAAAATATTATCATTTTTGGTTCCTGGTCTCCATCATAGTGATATAGAGACAAGACAGCTACTTCATGAACCAAAGGCCAAAAATGCTGAAAAATATTCTGTATAGTCATTTCTGAGTTAATTTTATTGACAGTTTCCCAGGGTTTCAAAGTATTAGGCAAACAGAAGTCGTGGTAAGGTGCCTTCACTGATAATATACAATGCATCCAAGCCTTAACACGGTATATAGCGATGCAAATCTAGATGTCTAATAGTGCGACTTTTTATTAGTAATTTACAATTAAAAAATAAGTTACGACATTTTTAATCAATTAATTGCTTCGGCCATCATGGTGTCTGGTACATAGAACTTGGAGATCGAATAGTCAATTTTCTTTCTGTATCACCACCAAAGAATATGATTATAGCTATAACTGTTAATTCTTGATAGCCAACCCTTAAATTTCCTTCATAATTCTGTCCGGTAAAACAATGTATATCTAATTATATAACTATATCTATTATCTAGATTTATTTTTATCAATTAAAGGGCACTGGTGTGTGCAATATACAAAAAGTAGTCCAAGCTTGTAACAAACTCTTGACGACACTGTACGAACACATCTTGCGATTTTTCCGCATTATTTGTTGATCTCTTCAGAGTCGGTATAAGGCAACTTATTTCTTAAAATTAGTTTATTAAAGCTTCAATAGGCATATAAGCCCTTTAACAAAAAATAATTAATCTCGAATAGTTAGATTTGCGATTTACAAAATTCAATTTTACTTCACGAATTTTATTAAACAGAACTGCCAATATTTGCTCTTTACAGAGAAGTTTTAAGCCGTCATTTTAATGTTTTGCACCCTCCTATTAAATTTGCCTCTGAAATCTTAATCTGACATATTGATTAAACAAAAAGAGGCGTTTACCAATACAATAAACAAGCAACCACGAAACTTCCATGCGAATATTGCGACGCGCCGAAGTTCATACAAAGTATGTAAGTACTGAAACACATGAATGCAAGTCGGCACGGGTTGCAGTGGTCCTAAGTTCATGAAATTTTATTTATGAGTGTTTTAACACCATTCGAAAATAATTAGAGGGTATGCGTTGACAAAAAAAGATTTTGATTTTTTTGGGACACCCTACTGACCATGTTAAACACAAAACGACTATCATTATAACAAAAATATTAATGAGGTAAAATGTAAAAAAGATATGTTTAACAATTTGTGGGCGAATAAAAAGCGCTTTTCACAGGGTAAAAGAAAAAGTAATTAAATAAGGTTGGTAGGTATGTCGCTAAACAAAAAAGACTAAAGGGCTCGATTTCAGTACATCCAGTAAGGGTTAGGAATAAAAGACGCATTCAATGGAAACGAGGAAGGGTGAGGGTTATAAAAATAAAGAAAATTTTACTTCACGGTTATAATGACAAATATGTTGGCGTACTACCACTACTGACATTTATTTTTGTTTTCAAATTGCGTAAATAATTATAACAATTTCACTCGACTGCTTTATGTATAAAATGTTCGTAACTTGAGGAAGTGCTAGAGGTAGCACTGCAGCATAACTACTAAATCGGGTTAATATTTAAAGATTTTTTAAAAGCAAGATGAAATAGAAAATGTGCTCGGTAATTGCTTATAGACTCGGACCTTCTAATATGAGATATGTATTTTTTTCTTCAGTCTTTACGATTTTAATCGTAGTTTTAGGAAAAACTACTAATCGGATTTTGCTTATTTTTTACGTTGTGAAGGAATACCGTCACGAACACAGATTTAAAATTAATTCCATGATGTCAGTTTTGTACTATTAAAATATAAAGGGCAAATTAGGTAACTTTAATAATTTCCTTACAATTATTTTTCAATTTAAGAATTATCCGGTTGCCTCCAAAATAATAAAATGTAAATGCTGCAGGCACAATAGGAAATGGACGCGTTTGTACTCCCTCATCATAATGACTCTTTGTTCGGGAACCCTCTGACTAGCCGCCCCCTTTATAGAAACTATATTATTTTTACTATATTTACGCTATATTTTCATTACATTGTTGTAGTTACGTGTATTAATTAACAAACTTATAGCAATAGGAGATTGACAGCGTTTGTATCTTTTTAACAGCAATTTTTCTGTTTTACAATTAAGTGTTATCCTCTTATAAAGATTTAACTTAGCTATCAAAACCAGGTCGGGTAGTACTTTAATCAGCTGATGTGTAGAAACAGTTTCAGTAATAATGTTCCTTTAGTCTGCCTGGCTGCCTGCGGTACAAGCATGTGCAGTGCGATCTAGAAGTCCTGGGTTCTATTCACGGGTCAAGCAAAGTGTGTGTTATTGGGTTTTTCCATTAAGAAATTCTCAGTAGCAGCACGGAGTCTGTAAATGTGCCCAAAAACGCAATAGGCTCACCCCGTCTTACATACCTGGCGAAATGTGGGCGCAGAAATGCACCTCTTTCTACCCCTTCAGTACAGGCGTAAGGCTATGTATATATGTATTCCCCTAGTCTACATTGTCGCATACGTATTTATAGATCATAGTAACGCTTTACGCAACAGTACGTACGTTTGATTGACACACGAAATTCGAGTGCCGCTGCATTCGCATGCGTTCTTACGTAACACGATCTGTTGCGATCGTGCGCACGCTCGATGATCCCCCTCGTCATATTACGCTAAATAATTTGACACGAGACGTTTTCGCGTGTTTTATTTGCTAGACTCGTGGTAAATACTTGTTATCACTTATCGGCCAGTAGACTTAAAAAAAAATCATTTTTTATTATTAAAGGAGTTATTCATTTTATGGTGATTTGGATCTTTGAAAATGAATGTAAGTTTCGTGCGCGGAATGAGGAAAGTAACTGGCTGAATTATAGTATAAAATTATGATAAAGATTAGAGATTTAAAAACCGGAAATCAGGTATCAAGAGATTGGGGTTTTTAACAATAACCCCTATAATAATAAACAGCTTATTATGCACATGTCTAGTATATAACCGATCGAAAAGAAAAGATCATGAACTCGAGTAACATACTGTGTTTTTCCTTTGGGATTGTCGCAGTAATAACATGCAGTATATAAAAGCGTCTAGTGAATGAAATCTCTCTTCCCCTTCTAGGTAAAATTTAGAAACAAAGTGCCATCCCTGAATATTTCCCTAGGGATACAGGCGTGTGTGTGTTTATTTAGGGACGAATGTCCTTCACTATACGCAGGTTTTGACAGTCACAGGGGCGATTTTAGTCAAGTTAGCTAGTGGAATATACCAATTTTAGGTATGTTCTTCTTCTTCTTCATCATCAACACATATACGCCCACTGCTGAGCACGGGCTTCCTCTACCATTGAGAGGGTTTTAGGCGATAGTCCACCACGCTGGCCTAGTGCGGGTTGGTGGACTACACACTTAAGAAATTCCTAAGAACTCTTAGGTGTGCAGGTTTCATCACAATGTTTTCCTTCACCGTTAAGGCAAGTCGTTACTATAATTTTCCAGTACGTTATAAAATTTTAAACACACTTGCAAGTAAAACCTCATGCTAGTATGCTTTATAGGCTTCTCGACCGTGTAATACGATTAACTTATATATTTTGCACGCACGTTTATCTCGCATAAAAGTTCTGCCCGCAAAGATATGGTTTTAATCTTATCGTTAGGAATAGTATAATTGTTCGCTTAATTATTTCTTAATGTTGTTTCAAGCGGCTGTTAGGCAATCGATTATTATGTACTTATTTTTTTCTACGCAATTTTAATGTTTTTTTTTTCAATAAAAATACATTTAAATTTTTCAGCGGTACATTATTTCTGTTATGTTTAATAATACTGTCAACTTTACTGTTGAGTGTTTTATTTCGATGTACAGCGAAATATGATCAGGTGGATGCAAGTAATATTTAAAAAAAATCATGTTTATTTATTTTTATTAATTCATGCAGCCTTACTAGCTAGGGAGTAAATTGTCAAATAACTTGAAATTCAAACGAAGTGTGGCTTAATCTAGGAATCAAATAGCATAACATTCTTTATGGACAGGTCATATAAGCAAAGACAATGTCCGCTTAGTGCCAATCGTCGTCGTCCTGACTGGCTAAAGTATGGGATGTTCCACTCAATACACCCTATACAGATTCAAGAGCATTTGCATCAATAATTAAATGCAGTGGGCGCGTGATGACAGAATACTTGCATCATCATAGCGCAAGTCCTGCACAATAGTTAATGAGGCTGCTACGGAACTATTTATTAATTACTCGTGTCTATGTTATGCACGGCAAATTGTTTAGACCTGACGGTATATGCAGGTGTAAAATTTGTCATACGACAGAACGTGATGCGTTTTGAGTAGACAACACAGACGGTTATACCATTATAAACAGTGGGAAATAATAGTGGTTGTCTTTAGGCATATTGGCGACTTTGCTCGCTCTTATCGTCTTATAAGTGCAGATCAAATAGATTAGTCGGGGACAGTCTAGTTCTGAGTACCGCTGTGCCATTTGACTACGTTATAAAATCATATAAATATTCGGTCCCATACCTCCAAAGAGGTTTACACAAGTTTCGCGAGCCATGCAGTGATCGCACTAACTAAACAGAGACTAGGAGGGTAGTTAATAGTTAGGTCCCGAGCTGTTAGGAACACGGTGTCGATGTGTGGTAGCCGCCTGTGAACAAAGGTATGTTGCGAGCGTGCCAACGGCCAAGTAAGGGCACCGAGCGCGCCAACACGCCCTTCCTCGTTACGCGGCATTGGAACGCACAAAGAACTCTTTGTTCAAGTTCCCAACTTGTCCACCGCACTACTCGCGAGCTATTTGTGCGTTATTTTAATGTCATCGCTGGCCTAATAGCGTTTTTAGTGAACCATGCAGTTCGACTTTTGAGTGATTTAGCGTATGTTCTATTGTCATGTCTCCTATCCCCATTATCGACATATGTTACATCGTATAGCCAAGTTCACGTAAGTTACGCTGCAGGCAAGATTTAATAGAAATTGAATTTGAATTGAATCTGCACCTAGCAATAGATCGCTTTTGAACCACAGCGCCAAAGCGTGTAAAATTAATATTACTTTACCTCTGTACACACGACACAAGACTTGTATCGTCGTGTGATGCCAAAACTATGTATGTGATTGTTGTGTATATTTATTTGATTAGACCTTAGTTTGAGTCGCTAACTTCATATCATTAACTAATTCGTCATGATTTTGTCCCTCAATCGAATCATCCAACCTACTGTACTGTACATTTTAAAAATCATCCGCATTATAGAGGGTCAGAGGCAATTAGTCCGGTTGATTAAGCCAGCACAATATTCCCTATATGAGTTGATTCAGCGGATTACGTGCAGATGAGCGCAGACAGCGGCGCATTCACGACCTTGCCGAGCGATTGGATGACCTGTCTTGGAATATATCATTGCGGTAATGATTTAATGTTCCACTCAAAATGTGTGGGATAGTTGTATTGCAAATTGTTGAGGAGCAGGTACAAGCTAGCGTGTCGCAATATCCGAGCCGGCTCGGTTAATATCAACATCGAGTGTTGGCTTAATTTATTCCTTTTAATTTTATAAAAGAGTCTTATGTCCTTTTCCAAGAAGCTGTTTGTATGTATGTGACAAAAATCATCCAGTTTGGTTGATTTCCAGTTCGTTTATTTAACGTAAAAATACTTGTCTTTCTGCTTCGTTTATATTTATAAATAAAAGTGTCGATATTGGGTTATACGAGTATGTAGGTTATTTTTGTAAAATTTACTCAACTTCTTCAGGGTTGTTGGACAGAAACAAGGCTTCCTGTATAACAGTAAGATCAAAACACTGAAAGAAGGCTATTCGGGTATTTTCCTAATGGTCAAGTTAGGTTCCACGTTTAGTGCATACAAATAAGGAAGTGTAACGCTAATTCGCGCGTGTTCCGTACACAGCCGGTAACGTGATCGGGGTTGCGTCACGCGGGGCGCTGAAACGAAACGCTGTAAATCTATAATAAATTTCACTTGCAATTTTGTAATCTGTGAAAAAAGAAAGTGGATGGATGTGTTTCATCACGTGATGTTTGCAACATGACGACATTGTCGGGTCTGTTGCGTGTTAGGATTTGAGAATGGTCGATGCCCAGGCTGACTTGTGTTCGCAGTGTAGTGATCGCAATATCTCGGCTAGACTCTTCATAATTGTATCTTTTCTGTTATTAGCTTGTAAGCTATACAAGCTACACACCCCCATTCCCATAGCACGACTTGCTTAAAACGTAGCATCACTACTGAGCTATGAGGTGGACTTTCTTGTATTGGCTTGTTCAGATGACCGGGTTCTCTAGGCGATGTTGACAGTAAAATATAATATATGATGATAGCTGCCTTATATTATTATTTTTATACTAAGGCGTAAAATATATTTGATAGTATAATTTACCACCAATTTTAATGGCATAATATGATTCAATTTTTAAAGGCGTACCGTTAAATATTGTAGGTAGGGCCATTAACATCCACACTAATATCCACGACAGTTCTTCTTCATTTCTCCCTCATTGCGATGATATATGAACGTCCCATTAATTTTCGCCTTATCAGTTTCTCTGCCGCATTAAGAAAAGGTTACAGTAAATTAAATAATAACATTGAGTATGACTGTACTGTCCACGCATAAATGATACCAAATTCGGCAACAGGTAGTAATCCAAATATAGCACTTACTTTGCAATAACTTTTAGTCTCGGTGCATTATAATAAACTATTTTTTACCGTTCCGGCTATATATTTAAGGTCAAATTGTTGTGGCATTTCAAGATTAATTTAGTTTTCAACAATGCGATATAAATGCACCTCATTGGCCTTACTAGAGTAGTGGATTTAGGAGGCTTCCTTAAAATATTTTCGTTACAGTAAACTATAAAGAACAGAAGCATATCACAATTAAAAGTGGATGGGAGAATTCAAGTCACGGTCTCCTCGTGTCTCGACGAAAATGTGTTTTAATCTAAGGGTTATTAAACATACTTTAAGCAAAGAGGTCGATGATTGAAGTTCCATTATCATAGCAATGCTGCTAAATAGTTAGATAGATATCGCTGTAACTATTGATGACGCATATAAAAAATAAATAGGCCCTTATTTCAGAACATTGCGTCCGGATTAAGAATAATAATTTGATTAGTTTACATTTATAAGTAATATCGTTTAGGAGTCTAAACCTATTAAAAACTCATTTCTGCGACCATTGGTTAATACCTCAAAAATAACTAATAAATGCAGTTGTGATGTGAAGCTAGTCGCAATGTGACAATTTTGTCGTCACTCTTAGTAAAAGACAGTGACAGTATTTTTTGCAAAAGTAGAAATTGGTCACTTTCCCCGTCATTCTGCTCTGTCAGTTACCACGACTTCTTGGTTGGAAAATTTCCATGCTGCCAGTGTCAACGTTACAGACGTTGATAGTTCTTAAACCAACCGACATCGAAATTAATATTTTATTGTTTATGCCTTAATTATAGAACAGATAGATAATCAGTGTTATAGACATAGCCCAAAGTATTAGTAAGCTTATATGGCAGCAGGTAAGTATGGCCACATCTATCGCAGAACTGACGACCGTTGGGGAAGCGTGTTCTGGAGTGGGGACCTCGGCTGGGCAAAGGTAGTGTAGGACGTCCCTTGGCTAGGTGGAGTGATGATGACGCCTAAACCTTCTCAATTATGGAGGAGTCCCCTGTCCAACAATTAGCTTAGTTTCTATAATTTTATAACCGTTCGTTGAAATACGTTGCCTTAAAGAGGGAAGGTTAAGTTCACGATCGTAAATGCCCTCTATTTTTATTTTAATGCGTGCTGTAGACGTGTTTACTACTACGTCTGTCTCTTTCCCTCTGGTCAAAATATACGTGTTAGAAAGGGATAGGCAACTACTCCAGTGTCAGATGATGCCGTGAATGGTGTTTCTAATGGTTTATTAGCTGAGCTCGTGTCTGTTGGCAAGTCGACGATGAAATGTTTTATTCATCCCTTGTATATGGAGACGAGATAATTAAAAAGAAATTATGTATGATCAGGTGTTTTACGTAGGTCTTAGAATAGGTTAAACTTAAAACTTATTGTGAGGTGGTGGACAGTATTTATACAAATATAGGTGTCAGTATTATAATTTGGAAAAATTATTGAATAATTGATTTTTTAGGAGTAGGTATTTCCATGAAGTCTAAAAGTTCATGGTTCGCTTACTGGAGCAGGCAAAGTGTTATCGCGGTTCTCAATAGAATATCCTCAATAGCAGTACGGAGTAAATGTGATTTAAAGTTGGCAAAATCCTCGCTCCCTATTATAACGTCAAATTGATATATACCTTGACAAGACTGGATGAAAAAACGTTATTATACTAAATTTATATAAATTAGCTCAACAATTTAGTCGCCAAATAATAAAAACTCACTATTGTATGTTTCATATTAGTCATTACTACTTTATCGATATTTACACACACATTTTGATACTTTTCCGATGCACAAAATCGATACATCGATATCTCAACCCTACTCATGCGTAGCAATCCCTCTTTTTTAGTGCAATTGTGTACCGAAATAGGCAACCGTAAATACGCTCGCGTATGCGCCCAAATCATTATTAGACTACACATTCCGATGTTGGGTAAATTGGGAAACGACACGCTAAAAGCAAACAGCAGTAATGCAACTCTAACGTCTATCCGTCACCGTTTTAAATCTTATCACTTAGTTTTTAAAGTCGAATTTTATTTGAATACTTTTTTGACAAACAGACGATACGGTACGTTATTCAGTATAACAACTTTATAGTACAATGGAATTTTAAAGCTGTGTTAATGTTTCCTATGTGTCATTCGTTTGATAAATTACACTTGGCTCATTAAGACAACTGTTGTGTAACAGATTTGAATCTAGTTGACTTTTTGCCTAAGTATTCAAACAAGGTAAATTATGCTCGGTTGACGATCGACTTTGCCTTCAACATGGTACATATAACATGACCTTTTGCACCTATGATATGTATACTAATTAGATGAATACATAAAGGGCAATATATGTATTCATTCATTAAAGTAACTATGGAAATAAATATGCAAAAAAAAATAAAAAATTAAAGAGCCAAAAAAGTTTTGAGGACTTAACATAAGTGCTATTGTCTGCATGATGATAATGCAATTAAGGTACAATAATTATTATGTTTATTGTTGAAAATAATAAATGATTATTTAAATCCAGTTATCAGAGAAAATACTGAATTCTCCCCGGGTCTACACACATTCTAGTGCTGCCTTGTCTAAAGCACCTCCCTTTCTTATCGCAATGCAAGCAATAAAACTTTGAATAATTAACAAGTGACTAATTAATTTTCGCAACAAATTGACTGAGTTAACAACCGGGGTGCACTTGAGTTCCGCTCTGGTGCATGTTTTTAACAACACTGCTGGAAGTATTTTTAGAAGCGGTTTAGAAATGGCATTTGGTGTAATAATTCTTATTTTTTTAAACAGCTTTCTCGGATTTCTAATTGAACGTTTGTGAACGTCGTGATGTGTTGTTTCGGGGCTTAGGAAACATACGCTTCTCCATACAATATCCAGATTGCAAAGTCAAGTTTTACAAGAGAATTTTTGTCTCGAGAGCACCCAGACTTGAAACAAAAATTATTTATTAAACAAGTTTTAAACATATAGCAGTTCTGTTTATGGTTGGGTGTCTTAGCCATTGCGTTAAGGAATCTTTCAGCTCATATACAGATACTTTAATTTGGCACAGGCTTTATCATAACCAGCATTTGCCGTCGTCATTTTTCAATTTCCCAAGTCCACGCTAAATTTTATTAATCTGGTTCAACAGTTAAGCTTAGAAAGCATAACAAACGAATAGAGATAAATATAAATGTGGATTTATTATTTTGTGCTAAGCCACAATCCGACCAATGACCATGAAACGAAGATAACCGCAGGGAACTACGAGCTATTTCTGGGTGTGTGTATTTTGTATATTGTGCTACGTTCTGACCAAAATGCGACCGAAATTAGTACACGTCCTTGCTTCTCCGTTTACGTATTTTTGTTCAAATTATTACTAATACCCGAGTATTTCGACCCGTTTAGGTATAACGTTTTCGGTTTCATCATTTTCTAATCGTGTCATTTAATAAATGTTCGCTTGTGTATGATTCTAGTGAATTCAAAGATTTAACTACCCTCATTAAATCAATAAAGTTTACTAGCTTTTAAATAATTAATAAATTGTTTTTTTTGACTCATTTTCATTGGTACAGTAGGTATTGCAATTGGAAAGAAATCGGGTAGGGTGATTAGTTAAAAAAAGGTCCAGACTATTATAGAGTGTAAGCATAGATCACATCGACATGTGTTTTTACAAAAAATGTTAATTTGCATCTGTTTATCGCGACAAACCTTTAGGTTCCTCGGCGAAACTTTGTACTAATCAAATTGTCTCAGTATTTGTTAACGGCTATGAAACTGCGGGCAAAAGTAAGTTTATGCCAGAAAATGAAATGTACATTAATTTGAATTTTAAAACATTAATTATTTTCAAAAAAATGAAAGTTTTCTGATTACGCATATATGTAAGTATGTAATTAAGGAATATGTAATGAGGTTTTAGTTTCATTTAACACTCACTTCTTTTAGTGAATTCTCGATCTCCGTATTTGGGTCCAAAGGCAAATGCATGTGTGCGAGGGATTAACACGCTTTAAAATACTCGATATAAGTGGTAGATCCGTGACATTTACCGGAATAAAATATTTATTTTTAATTTTAATAAAATATTTTTTAAACTTTTTTATCTCATACTGGACGTTGTGATAGCTTGTTGAATATTTAAGGAGTAATTATTATATCGTGCTAGGTTGTTTTGAGATTTGCTATTTCTTCACTTCCCGTAGCTGGTAATATTTTATCGATTAGACATTCATCATCAACCCATATACGTCCACTGCTGAGCACGGATCTCCTCTACCATTGAGAGGGTTTAGGCCATAGTCCACCACGCTGGCCTAGTGCGGGTTGGTGGACTACACACCTAAGAAATTCCTAAGAACTTTTAGATGTGCAGGTTTCATAACGATGTTTTCTTTCACCGTTAAAGCAAGTGATAATTCAATGACATTAATATCATTTAAATTCTCTCATTGGTGATATGTTTACTTTCTGTAGTGGCGACAAGATGTTTTCATAAAAAATGCTTAGATATTTTTTTACGTTACTAAATATCCCCCGTTTTACTCCAAGTATACCACAATAGGTACTTGAGCTTCACTTTATCTCACCTCTATTTTCTAGGAATGCCGTTGTTCTTTCTACCTTCTTCTACCTATGTACTTCTTCACCTGGTACCTAAAGCATTAACTTATCGATCTAGATCCATAGAAGTGTTATTCTTCCTTGTATTCCCCATAAATTACCCGGCTTGCAAACATCATTAACTTTAAAATTATATGCAGACGATGTCGCGCGTAACTGCAAGTATTAAATAAAAATGAATGAGATTACGTAAACGCAGCGCTCGTATGGGTCGCTACTGGTATGGTAAAATGCATTATTAATATTTTCTCTGACGGTCCGCTTACGTCACCACCACTATATCTATACTAATATTATAAAGCTGAAGAGTTTGTTTGTTTGTTTGTTTGTTTGTTTGTTTGTTTGTTTGTTTGTTTGAACGCTAGGATCTTAGGAACTACTGGTCCGAATTGAAAAATTCTTTCACTGTTAGATAGCACATTTATCGAGGAAGGCTATAGGCTATATAACATCACGCTACGACGAATAGGAGCGGAGCAGCAATAAAGAATGTTTCAAAATCGGGGACGTTTTTCCTTTTTGTGAGCTTCGGCTGCGTGCGCTAAGGAAACGGTTAAAGTTTCGCTAAAATAATGTATGAAAGAAATGTTACTCTTTAAAAGTTCTAAAAAAAATTCCGCGACGGCATATGTCTATTTTTTAAGGTTGGCTCACTATAACGTTTTTTATCCTAACCAAATTTATTTTTAAATAAAGTTTTATTTGTGAAGGTGTTTTTATAAATATGATATTAATCCTTATCCAAATAAATACGTTATTCATTACAAGTATTTAATTTTAAATAAAATTGCCCTTTACATCTTTTGATTTCACCGAGTATCTTAGAAGATATTGCAGTTTTAAAATATTGATCAAGTGCGCAATAATGATGCACAAGGCGCCGATCGACGCGTTACGGTTTCACGTTTGAACAATTAGACTGAATTGTATGATTTTTGGTATGGACATAAATAGTACTCAGAGAAGTAAAATGACTACAACTTATTTTCCTTCTGAACTCAACCCTGTAGTCTACGCGGACGGAGTCGCGAGCAAAAGCTAGTAATATAATAATAATAAATACACCCAACAGTCACACACAGTCCTGACCCCACATTAAGATACAAGTCATGGGTATCAGAAACTACGAGAGACTTTTCGGTCTCACAAACACCCAGACCCGGAAATATTTGTAGATCACACAAACATTTGTCTCGGTGCGGGGATCGAACCCGCGGCCTCTCGTTTCGCAAGCTAGTGTCTAGGCAAGTGCGCCACGGTGCACAATGTTGAATTATAAATACATGTTAAATAACAAGTGGGCGAGAAATGTAAGGTATTTGATTTATGCACCAATCCAAATGACAGTTCCAGCTTGGCCAACAAGAAATATGATTATATGCATTATGCACCTTGTTTAAAAACTGTTAAATAGCATAGGATGATGACTGAGGCAATGAAACTGTACTACTAATCCGTCCAAGTGTTGGTATTACAGATAACTAAAAACTTAAGCAACTGTTTTAGTACTTTATCACCATGTATACGAGCACCTTTTACATCTGAGAGCGTTAGACCTTAGTACTATATTTTGGCCTAGTGTTATTTCAAAATCGAAGTTTTCATTTGAATATATAATTTGAGATAATCATCTCGAATCATCGAATCGCATCGATCCGCGAATGCGATGGTTGAAAAAAAAAATTTTTTTTTTGTTAGAATGAAACGATTATTTAATTAATCGGTCTCCACGGTTTAGTGTCAACTATAAACGAATAACAAGCACTTACCCCTCGATTCTAATATGATGGAGTGTTCTAATCTAGTGAGAAGTAGACTCACCAGTAACGCGACACTCTTGCGTGCGTCACTAGGGCGGGGTTTACATACATATATTCGATTTATGAAAAAGTCTAGCCTATACAGGGTGTATTCAGACCCTTATCGGAAACTGAGGCTGGCCATAGCTGCGGTGATCAAAAACCCATTGGCGACGAAAAATAAAAAAAAAACGAATGAATGAATGGAAATGAAAATCCCGACGAAAAATAAAAAAATGACAAATTCCATACAACCATTGGTTTTAAATGCACATGGTTTGTATGGAAAACGTGAAAATGTTTATCTTCTGTCGGGATTTTCTTCATACCCGAGAGGTTTGTAATTACATTAGATATACCTGCCTCAGTTTCCGATCACGGTCTGAATACACCCTGTATATAAAGTTCAGGGAGAGTAATAGATGTACTAATCCAAACATTGCTCGGTGCATAATGTAGTCTAGTGCTTTCCAATCTGTGGGGTTCGACCCCCGAGGGAGCCGCAAGGCCGAGCTTGATTGAGGCGAATAAAACAATGGAATGAGCTTTTAGTTTTCCAATAGAGATAAAATAGGTTCCATTTGAATTAAATCTTTCTCCAATAATGACTTATAAATGAAATGAAATGTGATATTTATCACTTAGATTCAGGTATTTCAAAATGTACTTTGCTATCCTGTTCGAAAAGCATTCATCACTAGAAAAGAACGGAAAGAAAACTCTAACTCCTAACCCTCAACCAAGTGCTCTAAACATTCATATATTAACAAAAGAGAAACAAAACTTCTTGATTCGCGAAGAATCACAATAAAAATATTATATACAGTCCTATTTTAATGGCTTTACTTGCGATCATTTTTAGCATACATATTACACTGGTCAACACAATTTTTGGGTCTGGCTCCTGAATATAAAATTTTAGTTTCTCCTATGTCACAAATAAATAAGAACATATCTATTCCGATCAAAGTTTGCTTTTGTAGAAAATAGAGCAAGTTTATGAATTTTAAAAAATGTATACAATTTTTTATCTATTCTCTTTAATTTTATTTAAAATTATAATAAGGTTTTTTTTTATTGAACACAAAAAGTGTTTTTATACAAGAAATATGACAAATAATAGCAAACAAATAGAAAATAACAAAAAGTCGAGTTCAAAAAACGATTTTTTTAGTTGATCTTATATGCATGTATGGGCTTTTTTCGTATGAACCCCTAAATACCAGTTTGGACTTTAGCATTAGATAATTTAGGAAAGAATCTCTTTAAATATCTAAAAGCTCCCGAATTATGATCTAGAGCTTTCAAAATTATCTACATTAACTTTTTACATTACGGTGGTATCAATTTATCTTTGGGCTTTACGACGCTTTTTTGGTTTAGCATTCATATTATGTTTTCCAATTTGAAATTAAAGTCGATCAGACCATATACGTCGTTGCTAATGTTTTAAGTCTGCTCTGCTATCCCATAAGCATAGGTGACAAGAATATTTGGTTTATCCGCCTTATCCTTGCTTTGATAAATTCACCGCAAATAAAACAGAATGAATCAACATCTTCTTTACACAGTCTTGTTGCCATTTTCTATCTAGATACGACATAAAAGTCGGTTGTTATAACTGTAATAGGTTTTTTTAATAGTAATGGACAAGTAAACACTCACTAGTGTCATTTAGAAATAATGCACTATTTGCAATTAAGATAATAATCAAAGTGCTACCACCCATCGTCTACAATAATCAATGAAAATCTTCAAACGAACTTATCAACATAAATCAGACAAAAGCAAACTTTAAGACCTAAAAATTGATATCCGAGTATTTTTCGATGATTGGAATCAGAATCGAAGCATTAGAACAGAAACCCAAAAAAATATTTTTTTTTTGTTGACCTGTGTTATTCAAGTGGGTTTTTTGTTGTCTCTTTCAATGGTCACATAACAAAGTAAGGCAGATAGTCGACAAAGATCTTAGTCGACAAAGATGTTGAAAGGAAACAACTATAAGGCCCATAGACTACAATGTCGCTGTAGTGTTATCTCCACTATTTGTAGGCCTTTGTGTTTTTCGCACGCGCAATCAATTGAGGTCGGCCACCGAGAACTGAACATACTCATGTGAAGTAAATATTATTTAACATTGAGTATTCGCACGTACCGTGAAATTATTTTCATTGTATAATAGATCATTGTGATGCACTGACCTCCGCTGCCTTGAGAACCATCCGTTTAGGGGTTTTTTTTACTTGTGAATAGATAGTAGGTAATGGAACCTAATGAATGGTGGTACAATCACATTACGATTGGTAAGAATCTATTCCTCATTTTACCCCGTATGCTTAAGTCCTTCGTATTAATGGCCGGCCTTATGGAAAAGCAGATTTTCAATGATTGAAGACCTGATACTTTTAATAAAATCCCAATAAAAATACCGGCGGATTTGAGACGTTGTCCATGCTACGTAACAATAGTTTGATAGAATGTTATTAGAACATCACTAATAGGTTTAAACGGCATTTACTTAGTCTAGCATATAGTCTAGTCTATCAGCATCAAACCATATACGTCTCACTGACTGACAAACCTTTACTGAGAGGGATTACACCTTAGTCAACCACGCTAGCTTAATTCGAACTGCTCTAGAATACCAAATAACAAATAAATTAACTGAAAGAGCAATTTATTCGGTGCGTTCAAAACAGAAGGTGACACGACCGTAAACTTGCGTGGGACACTGATATTCTTCGTGGTATAATTAGTTACAATTATCTTTATTGCTTTCGGGAAGCGACTCGTCACGCCGTCCGGCCTAAACCGCAGAATACCTCGCAAAAAGTGCATTTTTGTTGCAGCTGATTAGACTATGTTAAAGGTACCGGGTTCGATGTCAGGATTGGATAGGTATTTTTTTTTATTAATATTCGGCTCGAAGTACCGAAATATGTATGCCCAGATATAACTCAGCTAAAGTTAGGGGAATCTTTTGTTTTTGTTTTGCAATATTGGATACTGCAGGCTGACCTTTTTGCTGCCAAAGATGTGGGTTTAAATTATAATTATGCTAATATTATCTTATAAATTATTATGAATCGGTGATACTTATCACCGAATCTTGACTTGACTTTTATTTTTATTTTAAAAAACAGCTACTAAAATAAAAAATAAAGTTGCAATATGCCATCATACGCCTTAAAATAAAACATAAAAAGGTTCCAGGTATCTTGTTTAGGTAATTCTAACGTAAATATATATTTCAGATTCGTTCATTTGTTATACAAATATTTAGTTAATTTCATAAATATGTCTATTTAAATTGTGAATATAACAATTATGGCTATTTAAAGCGTTATATTCTTTGCGTAGTGCATAAAGGCACAGGCAAATTAGCTTATACGTGGCAAAAGATCATTAAATCCTCTTTTATTTTAAGATTAACAAGGTCACTCCATGGGCAAAGACGTAAAGGGCTTTTGGATATAACCTGCTATAAAGAGACATAATATTCTGGTACAGAAGGTGCTATATTACGTGATTTCTATCAGCTTTTATAAATATTACCTTACATGTTTACGAGTAATTCATTAGAAAATGTTTAAAGTAACTCGTAATGTCCCTAAAAACTTACGTACGTAATGATGTGTGGATATTTGTATCATTCAAACGCTACTGAATGTAAGCTATTAAAATTTGTAATGATCATATTTCTTATGATAATATCTAACGGCTTTTTATCTCTGGAAATTAAATTTGACACCGGTAAAGTTAACAATAAAAAAGTGTAGGTACATCGTTGGTCGCATTACGCATATTACAGTTTAACCCTCTAGCCGGCATGCCCGCCTTGAGGCAGGCCTAATTGATATATTAATTATCTATATGAAATTTTTGGAACGTAGTACGGCAACGCCACCTTTAGTCTGTTAACTATGTGCTTACTGTCTGCTCTTCCCGCGTTTTATCAGCATCACGCCTAGTATTTGTTTTTCGCTATGTATTAAACCTGCCATGATTTTTTAATTTGACACAAAAATTGGACGGTTGGAGGGTTAATAAGCCAACATACTCGTACTGTATGTACTGTAGATACAATACCGTCGAGCTAACGGTGCAGTCAAATTAACTCTCAGGTTTAATTATAGCAGAGGTGTGACGATTCGCCCTAAACGATCTTAATGGGCGCCCGGCGCGACCTAATTTGTTCAGTGTACCTACTAGTGTTGGGAGGATGAAATTTCTTAGAATAACGAACGCTTTAATGACTTACTTTGGACGGGATTTTAATTAAACTGCTGGTAACACGGCCATTACAGAAATTAGTGCCACGTAGTAAGTTCTTGCAGAAAAAGAAATTACACATTCAAATGCCTGGGGTTACAGCCCGTGAAACTACGAAGGCTCAATATACCACCTCAAGGTAGATTCTGTAATTACGTACCGCCTGTTTCGTAAAATCTTTTCAGAATCATACTTTAAAATGGAAATAATAAGTATTTTAATGAACTCGAGGTCCAAATCAATCATTGATGTTTTGTGATCACCGAGTGCGTATAAATGTGTCGTTTTGAGACTCGCGTCTGACCTCAATTTCGTTGAGGAACAAACTAGTCTCTTATTATTAGATTTTTTCATTACCAAATAACAACACTTGTTGTCTACTTTGTTACGATTAATGTCGGCGATAATTCACTGTGAGTAGTCATAAAGTCGAAAAGTCAGAGGTGAATAATTGTATGGAACGTTCACGGCGTTACCAACGCAAGTTTAGTACAAACATAATGAATGGGTCGCGTTCGAGGCTCGGAGAAGTTTCTACAGCACTAGTGGAAACTAATATTGTGCTGGGTCAGATGGATGGTAAATGCTCTAAGCATTTTCTCGCGTAGCTACGCAAATGTCGGCACAATTTGTAATATGTTTCGGTCAGGCTCGGCGCTTGCAGCTGATATTTTGACAGGCTATAACACTCGCCTAAATTCGCTTCGCCTAATAGTATTGTGTTATAGCTGAGTTTGTTTAACAAAAGGGCATTCATGGTCTAAAATGCTGGTCACCTCAGTTGTAACTTGGTTTTCTGTAGTCTCTCAATGCAGGGTTGCGTTTAGACCCACCGGTGAATTTAAAATACGTGATATTTCGAAATCTCTTATGTTAATGAACAACCTACAATGATAGCTCTGTTTCTCTGGAATGCATGCGTAGTAACTGTGTCAACCCAATGCCGTGTGATAGTAAAAAATGTTGAAGATACAATCTTATCTTATGACCCATTACAGGTATACATCTCGATCCTAATTGCGCAGAATAAACTGCCTATATCATGTTGTCGTTTCGATTAGATTGACTTCTTACGAGTACATCTAATATTTTATTCTATAGATGGAAATATTTTTATATCAGAGATGTCTTCGAGGGATAGGCGCGCGGTCGAGAATCTCAGCGGTCACGGCTTCAAACCCCAAGAACATAACTCTAACTATTTAAAGTTATAAGGGTATTCACAATAAATAATCACTTGCTTTGGCGGTGAAGAAAAACAACTTATGGATCATGCCATGCACACCTGAAAGTTCTTATAAATTCTTTAAGTGTGAAGCCGATCGGGTATCCAATTTAAAACGTTTCTAATCCGAAGTCTCGAAGAGAATTAGGTCGTCTGCATTGTTTTGTTTAGGTCGGTTTAGTGGAGTGTTATTGGTACAAGCGTCTTCACCTGATCCACTTTCTCCTTATGATAAACATAATATTTATTCAATTGAAATTCGATAAACCAGATAACACAACTAGATATACATACATACCTCACACCTATATTCCCGAAGGGGTAGGCAGAGATGCATTTCTGTACCCACATTTCGCCAGGTATGTATCAGTCCCACGTAATAGGGGGCGAGCCTATTGCCGTTTTTCGGGCACATTTCCAGACTCCGTGCTGCTACTGAGAATTTCCTAATAGAAAAACCCAATAACACTGCCCGACCCGGGAATCGAACCCAGGACTTCTAGATCGCACGGCACATACTTGTACCGCGAGACCACGAGGCAACTAGATATTTATTATCTTTATATTGTAGATCAACAATACATACATACTAACTTTGTGTTGTTGTTTTCGAGGTAGCCAAATGAGCAGATTGCTTGGCTGGCTCGATTAATTATATCTCTCAAAAAGAGTACCTGAAGGCAGGAAATTTAGTTAAGTAATATTTTTATGCTTTATTAGTATGCCTTCTGTGTATCCAACAATTATTGTGGCCGACTTTTTTAAAATACGTCATTTCAAACGAAATCAATGGTTGTAGCGTAAAATAAAAAATAAATAAGATAAAAATAAACTTTATCTAATGTATTTATTCATGTATGTAATTCATGCAAGTATTCTAATATATATGTCATGAAAAATATAGTAATGTTAGGGTACCATTACGCACTGAACAATACAAATCGAAATGTTTCGAACAGTTACACATGCCATGTCTTATTTTCTCGGCGTACGGTAAGAAGATCTGTGGTTGTGTGATCAACCGCAGAAATCGAGACTCGGCTAATCTATTTACAATTATATTGAATGAATACACAATGTGCGACATTCGCAGAAGGAAACCGTATGCGAGTAACGGAAATTGCACTGTGGCAGAGCGGACGTCGCAAATGGCGCTGCCATCGATACCACGTGTTAGGATATTGAAGATCATACGGACGCGTGCACCTACCAATATTCGCTAACGTCTTTGAGCAGACTTGCTTTCTGACTGATGAAAAAATCCCATTGGGACTAGCCCTTATCCGCCTTTTAAGAGATTAAGGTGCATCTTCATTTCTCCATACACGTTTGGCGGCTACCATTTAGTTACGACGTTTAAATGACGGACCGTTTTACAGGTTCAAATCCCAGGCATCCCACATTCCCCGTATATCTACCGGTATATGTTCTTTTTTAAGAATCCGGTGTGCTTTACACGCGGTAACCGAGAACCATGGAGTTTTTAGTTCGTAAAAGTCCGACATACCCTGCTTGTTATAAATAGGAAGTCAAGAGGATTTTCTTCATGCTAAAAAAAGGTACTCTGACCTTCCTATCTCTGACTTCTCGAACATCGTCTCATCGTCAGCTAGTACTCAGAAAACATGTTGTATTCGTGACTTGAATAGATGTATGAAGTACCTACATAGGTGCAGTGCGTCTCCGGCGGCGAGGACCCGGAAATTTTAATTGAAACAATAGAAGCCCCTGGTCCTTAAGTGGTCGTTTACCCTGTATCAGGCGGGACCGATTTGTGTCGCGCTTTGTTCCCGAAGGATGTGTCAGGATAACATCCGCTTAGTGCCCGCTTTATGTGTTGTTTACTGATGTGGATGGTCACAAAGAAGGCATTATAAGCACTGATGTAATAGATGAGTTGAAAGTGCTAGGGAATGTCGATCTGGGTGCAAACGAAAGCTTGAAAAAAAACTCATATTAGGTATAAATCTTATAGCCGTTTCCATTGTCCAATTCATCGGAATTCACGTTAATCATTGGTATCTAAAGAATATTTTTGTTTTTGGATTTTGCGAATGTAGCTGCCCATTCGGAATACACAATGCTAACGTTCATAATGACAAACCGGCACCAACTTTACTTGCAACTCGGTTCAGTTTCGCGAAGCATTATTAAAAAACCGCTCCAAATTTTGTGCCTCACATTCAGAAACGTTCGTTTGCCCGTATAACTTCTTGTATTTCACCTAACTACAATCAAAGGTCCATATCAACGCCAGGCCATCACGACTTACATAATATCTAAGACTGTCGAATTTAAGTAAATATGTAAATAAATATCTCGCTAATTTTAACCATGTTCCATATTCCGATATTGTTATCAATTTTCCCACAATATCGATTCAGTTATCGTGTGTTTGTGTTCCAAGCTGGCGATTTGTGATGCGATTAACCACTCACAATGGAAAGATAACGACGTCCCACTTCCCCTAATAGGTGTTGCGATATTGCTGTAAGACCAGTCGTGATTCGCGACACTGGAATTTTATTCAAGATAATGAATGGTTTTTGCAGATATCGATTTAAATAAGTATCGAAAATTTGCATATATTCCGCTTCAAGTAAAACAATTTCAAATCCTCGTGGTTATTGCTAATCTTGTTCTTTATCGTTCTATTTCCTTACCTATAGAAATATTCAGTGTATAAACACACACATACACACACACACAAATAACATATTTATATCGATAACAGAACATAATTTATTACATCACAAGCTTTTTAATTTAGTTTAGTTTCCATTTCGTTTTGTTGTATTCTAATGTAACCATATTTTGATTTCATTAAATTTGCGCTTTGCGGAGCAGTGATGGCCTCGGGGTTTGGGCGCGCGGTCGAGAATCTCGGCGGTCGCGGGTTCGAACCCCAGGCACACACCTCTAACTTTTCGAAGTTATGTGTGTAATCACATTGAATTATCACTAGCTTTAACGGTGAAGGAAAACATCGTGATGAAACCTGCACACCTAAGAGTTCTTAGAATTTTCTTAGGTGTGTAGTCCGCCAACCCGCACTAGGCCAGCGTGGTGGACTATGGCCTAAACCCTCTCAATGGTAGAGGAGACCCGTGCTCAGCAGTGGGCGTATATGGGTTGATGAAGAAGAAATTAGCGCTAAATATACCAAGGTTTCCGATGTGCAAAAAAATTCCATTAAAAATGATTCGTTGATACAGTTAACAAAAATGATTAGTCCCACCCTATCTAATACGTAAAACAGTAGGGTATGCAATAAAACGTTGAAAATATTTTATTATCCGTTTGCCTGACTCCCCTTACGATTATCGAGTGCCCTCAGTCTCAAGGTCGAAAGGCGGTTGTCATACACGCTTTCACATGCAAAGGCATTCCTAGAATACTAGGACATTCCCAGTCACCTTGCCACGACACAAGTCTCCCAAGGGCTCTCTTTATCCATAAAACATTAAAGGTATATTCTGCGCCGAGCACTCTCCACTTACCGTAATTGATGGACACCATCTTTTTGTCACTAAAAACCTTCATGGAAGACAATTTGCAAACGCTTGGGACAGTCCTATGGACGTTTTAATGTAATTAAAAACACTAGTCTTTTAAGTAGGTAATTAGTGTGGTAACTAGTGTGTTGTGTTATACTGCTGCCATACTTTATGTAAAGAAAAACTTCAATGCGATATTTCTTTCAAAACTAGGTACATTTTAGTCAAACTAAGGGTTCAAAACCATAACGTACTAAGTGTAGTATGAAAATGCAACGACATACATGTAACCATAGGTATTTGATCATTCCGTAAATAACGATGATTTGTCATTCATATTCCAAGTTAATTTCCGTAGTCTGTAAGTTGGTTATGCGGTCTTTAGTTATTTGGCTATAAATCATGGCCACGGAAACGTACATCATACATAACTGCGAGCTAAGGACCTCTTATCGAAGCTCCTTACTTGGAGTTCATTAACCTATCCTGCCAATTAAACAAAGAAAGTACCTACTTGATATTTATACCTTTTGCTCTTAGGGGTTATGATCTTCAATAAAATCTGACATTTTATAGTATGCTTTTTTTTGTAAAGTTTCAGTTATCTACTTATTTTATGAGCTGTATACAGGGTGTATTTAGACCGTGATCGAAAACTGAGGGAGGTAATAGCGAGGGTGATCACAAACCCAGTGGCGATATTAAAAATCCCGATAAAAAATAAAAATTTTGACGTTTTCCATACAACCATCGGTGTTAAAAGTATGTGGTTTCTATGGAAAACATCAAAAATTTTATTTTTTGTCGGGATTTTCTTTAATGCCAGGGGGTTTGTAATCACTATCGCTATTAACTGCCTCAGTTTTCGATCACGGTCTAGATACACCCTGTATGCTTTTCATATAAAGTAGTTAGATCTAAAAAAATAAAAATCTGTCAGCCCCGTTGTGCAGTTTGCTAAACACCAGCTTGCCAAACGTGAGACCGCGGGTTCAATCCCCGTACCGAGACAATTGTATGGTCCACAAATATTTGTTTCTGGTCTAGGTTTTTGTTTAACCTGAAAAGTCTCTCGTAGTGTCTGATACCCACGATACAGATCTTGTAACCTAGTGTGGGGTCAGAGCTATGTGACTGTTAGGTGTATTTTTTTGTTACTTAGTATCTACGTGTATATTGCCCATTGAAGCTAGAGCCACATCACATTTTAAATACACAACGATAAGCTATTTAAATTAGCCTAAAAATTGTGTATATCGTGACATAAGAACGCTAGCACTTACTCACCTTCCGAGAACGTTATCTCATCGGCAGCGAGTCCGGCAATGTGTCGCGGAAATGATAATTCGATTGTGAACCATTGTTTGTTTACTAGTGACGCACTAGTGAAATTGATAACGATGCACTTGCTCCATTTGTATCCGCCAGACACCTTGGCTAGACAAAGTGGACTAGACTGAGGCTTGGAAAAAATCTGCTTAAAAATACTAGGACAAAACAATATTGATATGTTAAGGGTCATTGGAGATTTTTTATTTGCTTAATTTTAATTAGAATACAATCGTTCTAACGTCGATGAAACGAATATTTATTAATTTTCGCACTTACCTATGTGACGATAGATATTAATTTACCTTTTAACCTTTTTCGGGCAGATGATGATTGTATATTACTTGTTGTCTTGTCGGAAATGACAGTGGATAAAGACGTAATGACTAAATATAGCCTTTCCCCTAAAATTTCGAATTTAAACCGAAACACCCCCACGTTACTTGTAATAGATCTTCTTCTTCTTCTTCATCAACCCATATACGCCCACTGCTGAGCACGGGTCTCCTCTACCATTGAGAGGGTTTAGGCCATAGTCCACCACGCTGGCCTAGTGCGGGTTGGCGGACTACACACCTAAGAAATTCCTAAGAACTTTTAGGTGTGCAGGTTTTATCACGATGTTTTCCTTCACCGTTAAAGCAAGTGATAATTCAATTTGAATACACACATAACTTTCGAAAAGTCAGAGGTGTGTGCCTGGGGTTCGAACCCGCGACCGCCGAGATTCTCGTTTTACTTTAAATAAATACTAAAGACCGCGACTCTCGACCGCGCGCCTAAACCTCGAGGCCATCACTGCTTCTGTAATAGATGTCGATGCACAATTATGCCTGGCGTTGATCACAACCAACGAGTCCACTTTCTGTCTATATTCTCCATCCAATCTTCATAACATTAAGGATAGTTTTTAAGACTTTTTAAACAATAATAATTATGTCATTATAATTGCAGTAATCAAAATGAATCGGGGCGGTCGCGCCGAGCCGACGCCGCCGGAGTGCGCGCTGGCGGCGGAGATGTTCGACCACTTCTGCTCGGCCGGCACTATGAAACAGATATTGGCGTTACACAGGGAGATATGCAACACTCTCACACTCAAACCAAATCGACTGCCAGACTTCTACCCCAAACTTAAGGTACGTATTGTGACTAGCATGGTCCACCGAAAATATGTTCGCGTTCTACTTGAAATGCGTGATGATATCAACAACTTATTCTTCGATTTCTGTTATTATCACTTGATGCTTTGAAAGGACTTCTCGAAATACAAATGATTTCTTTTTTAGGGAATTACGACGAAGGCTTACTCTTCACTAGCTTCTGTTTATGCCTTGCTTTGCGAACCTAATGTGTGATTGTTTCTGATTTTCCATTTAGGTTAATTGAGCAAACAGATTTTGTCCCGCAGACAAATTAAATAGCTGAATTATATTGGGATTACCGTAAATTACTAAAACAGCAGGTGGAAGATTTTTATTAATTTACTTTCATTACTTATAGAATATCTCAGCATTTCTGTTTGAGTATAATCTTTAAAGAAATAGCATAGTACATTGAATACCTTATTCTCGTATAACGAATAACAAATAAAGTCTTGACGCCATTAAGCCTTTCATTCATAGTTTAAGACATGTACTCTTCAATCGGTTTGTGTATTAGCATAGGCCACTTACAAATTATATTCATTTTATGCGGAATACACAACTCCCTTTCTATTATACGGAAGGGAAAAGTGATCCCTCTGGCACCTGACAGTGAGTATAATATGATCCAAAGAGACTATAAACTTCCTATAGATTATACGATTTTCTCTCGATAACATATTGCATATTATGTATGCAATACAAGTTGCTCATGACTCGAATATTTTGTAGCTTGTCTGTATTCCGTGTTCAGTTTACGGTAGAAAGTATTATTACTAAATTGGCTTAAATTTCAAAGTATTTACTGCCCCATCAGTGGCGGTACTTCCATAGAAGCCCGAAAGCCCGACTTGCCTTACATAATTCCGAATAACGAACTTAACGATTGTTTATTTACAAAATAACGCTATAAACGTGAATGTGAGTACTAACCGGTAGGTATTTATTAGTCCTACGTACCAAAAAAAATATGCTGCTACTAAATAAACATTTGGGCTTGCCTTAGTTTGACACCCTAGGCACGCCACTGTGCCCCATGGTCTCTTGGAAGTAGTATACTAACTAGAGGTTCCGGGGTAGATCCTGCAGTGTTAATAAATTTTTTGTTAGGAAATTCAGCCAAGAAAAGAAACCAGAAAAGCCACCGAAAGGCTACACCGGTACCTTTGTGTGGGAGTGATACATAACTGACGAAATATGGGTGTAAAAATACATCTCCGCTTACACCTTTGGGGGAATAATGGCATGAGATTATGTCATCTTACTATTGATCTTTGAATTGTTAGGGTTGTTAATTGCGTTATATTTTATTCATTTGTATAAGTGTCAAAGACAGTTTAATTTAACGTTATCTTGTAAACAACACGAGCATTTAGCGAATTAATTTGTTACTTCATGCTGGCGCGTTGATCCGATACCAATATTCTTCTTCTAAACGGCAGGTTTACACCGTGATCGGAAACAAAGGTATAACTAAGGTATTAACCCGTGGCATTGAATAAAATGTTGACGGAAAATAAAAAAATGCGTTTTCACAACAACCATGGGTACAATATATATGTGGTTGTGAGATAAACGTGATTTGTTTATATTTTGTCAGGATTTTCTTTAACGCCATTTTTTATAATCAATTTAGCTAACATCTGCTTTAGTTTCCGATCACGGTCTGAATATACCCTGCATAAAATAATCCCGAGCGATCTCATCAAGCATTTCGATCAGCCGTGCGCTTACTAGAAGCATTCGCGAATTGTTCTCAACTATTGTTTACACGATCGCGCTCGATTTATAGTTTCGAAAATATCCTATAATTTGTTTTGAACAGTTAAAAACGGATCAGCATGTCATTGTTGTGTTTCCGTTGCCAACGTGTGCTGCGCGAGCTGAGCGAAATGTTCCGCCTGTCATATTATATGCACTTTCTATTTTCAAGTTTAATGTTATGTTTTACTAGCGTACCGTTGGAACTGAGACACTGTACCAAATGCACTTGAATTCAAGGGATTGTCTTGTTCGATGGTTCAATGCGGCAATTTTAGAAATAACAACTTTTTAGTCTGTGCTTTATTACACGCATAATAGCGTCCAATAGGGACAGGCTTCGAAGCCATGTGCATCAAAAATTTTCTTGATTGAAAATTATTCAAACTTGTACTTCTTGTTGCGTCAATTATAAAAAAGAACGCATAATTTAACCCGCTTGTATTAATAATACGATCGATAACACGGTAATTTCGCTTTTTTCATATTACTTATTCCATATATTTTTAGACTTCTTCTTTAGCTATAAAAAATATATTTTAATGTGCGTCGTATACTCGTATCTTTTAATTAGACTAATATTTAATTTCTAGACTCTGTAGTGCCCAATTTTATACTTATTTAAAATTTAAGTTTATTTAAAAAAAAACATCGTGACATTTTGTCGTAAGATTTGCTTTATAAATTCTTCGTAAATTCACAGATTTCTTCCATAGAAAATTCTTGTAAAAATTATTATTTTAGCTGTAAAAATCTAAATTTGGTCTTCCAGATAACATTTCATATTTTTTCCAAGGATAATATATAATATAGTTATTACAATTGATAGATTCTCGTCGGCACAGCCATCTGTAGAAAGTGAGGAGTGGGCGATAGACACAAATCATTGTATAAACGGCATGAGTGCGTCTAGACTGCCAGATGAAAGATACATTGGCCGGGCAGATGAAATTTCAGCTAATTTCATCTCTTCCGAGACCTTGAATACATTTTTAGTAAGAATTTTATTTTTAGTTAGAAAGTGTCGATGATAAAAAGAATTTAAAATCTTTATGCACTGCGTTTTGGAAACTATCTTTTTATTTATAACTAATGTTTTTTTTTGTGTTTTGGTTATTTAACAAAACACATTTAAACACAGCGTTCTAAAATAAATCTTTTTTTATTTACAAGTGTTTTTTTATAGACTGTCACAACAAAATGGTTAATTTTGTGCTGTAAAGAGTATGAAGTGGCGAGACGGGTAATTTAATAAAATTAGGCAATGAAGCCGCCGTGCTTATTAAATACTTATTATACTAGCGACCCGCCCCGGCTTCGCACGGGTGCAATGCTGATATTTAATGGATGTTATCATACATATAAACCTTCCTCTTCAATCACTCTATCTATTAAAAAAAAAACGCATAAAAATCCGTTGCGTAGTTTCAAAGATTTAAGCATACAAAGGGACATAGGGACAGAGAAAGCGACTTTGTTTTTTGAAGTAAACACGAGGTACTAAGGTTTGGATCGAAATGATATAAGCCACAAAGAAGGTCCGCATGTCGGCTCGCGACCATCTATTACGTGTTATAGTGTTTTAAAATTGAAGATTGAGTTTGTTAATCCGCCATGTATTTGACCGTACTTAATGAACATGAAACTATAAACTTTGAAACACATCAAGAACGGAGTATTTAATATATTTATAGATAACAGTTACTTAATTTTAATTTAAAAATAATAATTTATGTTGTATATTATGTATTTTGACTATGTCAGTTAATCAGTGAAATTTATTAACTATGGAGATACACGTATAACCAAACCAACACAGATTTCGGTCATAATAGGTTATTGACAACATTATTAGTAACATAGTAAAGTACATGAAAATTGACTCAATATTTGTTCTCTTATGTTCTGATTGTAATAAGATTAGTAATTTTTCTTTTATTATTAAGTACGAATAACCTACTACTTAAATTTTTAACAAAAATACAGACGAATTGAAAACCTCTTCCTTTTTTGAAGTCTGCTAAAAATAAGATAATTTAATTTCGCAATAAAACAAAAAAAACAATTAGTTTAAAAATCGAACTGCATTGTGTATTGGAGATACCCCCATACACCCCAAACCGCCGCTCACCGACCGTGGAGGTTCTACCCGCCCACATGCGCGGCCCGGCGGCGCGGCCCGCTCGCACCCGCGAGGTCACTCCTGGCTCTACGGGGGGGCCCGCCGGTCGCGCGCTACCCTGTAGTCCCAGGCGTCATAAAGCATTGTCAAATGTACTGACTACCGTCAGGTCACGTCGTATATGGATTTCGAACGGTTTCTAAATTCAAATTTGGAGATTATTGCGTATGATCTGTTTTGCTAAGAAATTAAAATTGTGTAAATTATCAAGAGAATATACAAACTACCGTCAAGTTATTTTGTATAAACAAGATTTATAAAGTTATTCAAATTTGTAGCATATTATTGCGGATAATATTTTTGCTAAGAAATAAAAATTCAGTAATCTAGCAAATAAATATACAGACTACCGTCAGGTTCTTTTGTATGCATATTTAGAACGTTTTCCAAATTTAAATTTGTAGTATAATATTCACGATGATTTTTACTGAAGAATAAAAATTGCGACTGCGCATATGAAAGTTCTCATAGCAATTGTCTATGTTATAGTTAGTACAATCCATTTAGAAAAATACTATCAGACAAATAAATTATAAAAAGGTTTGAATTAATTTTATGTACCAATGTATTAGGGGTTTTAAATAAATTTGAGAATAATTAAGATTTTCTTTTATATTGAGTTTTTAGGGAGTTTTAGTATGTTTAATTTTTGAAAATTAAAATGATCTTGAATATAAACTTTAAATTTTCGGTGCTATTATTATATAATTATTGTGGATATATATCTGTAGTATAAACATAGGCGCCAAGTTCTATAATAAAGTTATTTAAAAAATATGTGATTGAGCAATATTCTCGAGTATATCCGTATGTAGTTAAAAATTCGGTGTTATAATATTATGAAAATTTATGTTTTGTTTGATATTACCATTATTATTAAGGAAGTATTTCTGTAATTCATGTAACTACCCAACTTGTATTCCAAGCAAGCAATTACTTATTTCCTGCCACAGACTATAAATATTGCGCACTTAATTGCTCTTGCGCAGAGTACAAATTTTTGTTAATTTTTTATAATCTACCTTTCTGTAAAACAACAAAATCATTAAATAGTTTATTTAGCATTCCAACAGAGTGATCTCGATAACTCTGCCTTTATAACTCTGTCTCACTCATTTTTCATTGTAAACAAGCATGATTTTTCTATCGAAATTTATTCAACAAATACAGATCATAATCACCTTCAACACATATAAAAAGATCAGAGCATGAACTGGATTGTAGTCTACTTTATAATGTTTTAATTTAATAATAGAAATAACTTGTTGACAAAATGTATCCAAACGTGAGCGTCTATGCGAGGAAATACTGATCCTTATTTCTGCCTGACTTTAAATTAATAGTCATATGAATAGAAGAAGAAATTAAATAATTTTAGATTAATTGTTTATTAGTTTTTACATAGATACGAACTTAATTACGACACGAGTTAAAACAGGGCTACATTAGTATTTATAATATTTGTTACAATATACATTTTAAATAATGGGGCTATAGACAATATGCATTGAATTCTTTTTTAGTCAGTGTTTTTAATTGTGGCATTAGTCACCGAGAAGCGCGCCTCATTTCGTTAGTTTGATGGGATTATTGTCCTCGTTCAACAACCCAACTGTAGTTTATTGACATTAAACAGCTGATTCGTCAGTTGCCAAGAACTTTCAAAACAAATATCACTTTCATTAGTTATCTTATCTAGAGTATTAATTTTAATATTATTTAGGGCTCTTGTTCTCTTCTTTCAGTAGTTTTTTCATTTGTCCACTTTACCAAAGTATTTCAAAGAGTAGCATTATATTGTTTCGTTCGATTTTCCCTAAATCTCTCATTTCGTATTGTGTGAATCACTAAATTTATGGCTAAAGGTAGCATTGATGTCCTCTCGCAAAGTAGACTAAAGGTTTCGTAAAGTTTGTAGGAAATTCTTTAATTTAACTATTCTACAGATCGCGTTATATCGCCCTTATTAAACTACCTATTGAATTGTGGATGAATTTGAGTGCTGTCTTCTAAGAAGCCTTAATATTGCAATTAAACACTTATTCATATCTTACAAATTAGGAGCGATTATTTTAAGTTTCGTAGACTTTGCTGGGGTGTCATAAAGATACTAATTTATCGGGAAGAGGGCGGTTGAATCAATCAGGTACGCAAGTTCTTACTCATCACATGTCTTCGAAAGCACGTGGCGGATTATAAACCCACATTCTGTTTTCCTCTCAACGTGGGCAGGTAAACGACCGGCGAGATCGCACGAACCATCACCACGTTCTATGAAATAGAGCATCCACATATTTTCCATGGCAGTACGCCAAAAACTCTTGCAACTCACGCAAGATCGATTTAAATGTACACAGTAAAAACTAGTGCGAGAAAGATATAAAAGTATTTCTTCAAGGTTTAACGGAACCTCTGCGTTATTCATATTTAATTGAATTAGGCGTGCTTCTTATCAAATTATATCATTTTAGGTGTCAGAAATTGGATATTTACTTTTACAGAGCTGTCCATAATAATAATTTTTTTTTGACATTTATGAGGTTGGTTTGTAGTTGACCCGTCCTCATGATGACACTAGCAGTCATTACGTTGTTAAAAATGACGACTGACTATAGGTTTTTATTTTTTTAGGATACGAAATAAGGAATTATTTTATCTAATTCAACTTAATGAGTCAAATTCCATTTCGATGCGTGCGCACTGATCATTATAACATAAATATAATTCAATTATTATAATAGCTTATTTGTCTGTGGTTTCAGTTTTATTACAAAACAGTTATGTTTAATTTCCCAGTAAAGGTTTATGTATTATATTTCAATTTTCATAGAACCTCATCCAACGAGAAAGTTTTGTAGTAATTAGTCGTGCCGAAATATTTTCGCTTCGCTACTCTGTGAATGCGAACATTTCAATAGTTCTGGCGCCGTGTAATATCCATCTGAAAATGGGACACTAGTACAGCGATACGTTCTGAGAATACTCTGGTCATTTGTCACGTTTGCATTTTATGTCGGTGAAAAACTATGTCTACATTGTCTACACAATAAAATTATTATATGGCGTCCTCCGGTTTATGCATAAATACATACAGTCTTAATGGCTCAGAAGGCAGACGGTATGGTCAAACGTACAACCATTGTTAGCTAGGGCAGTTGCTAGTCTTGTCCAGCTCGACCAGATCTTATCTACACGAAGAAAATCTAAGTGAAGCAGTAATGTACCTTTGAGTTTCGTGAGTACTATTGGCAGAAGACCAATTCGCGGGTGGAAGGATATACGTAGTCGGCCCGATAGCGACTACATTACATTTACAATCCTGACCAGATTTGTATCGACTAGTAAGACAATTGTAGTGATAGGGTCAGGTAATATCATATTTTGGTGCAAGTATTAAAAAAAGAGAAGCCTATTTCAGCCTTTAATAAAGCGAGGTCTTCCTATTGAAGGCAAGCGAGTAACCATAACTAATAGTATCTAACGTCGCCTATGAATATTGAAGAGAATACGTTATAATCATGAATGAATGTCGGCCTTTTCCCGAAGGAATTCGTATTTGTAAGCTTGAGTATAAATAGAGTGTTCCTCTGACATTTAGCTTAGTGTTGCAATCTATTTCACGGACCGTTATTTTTATGGTTCCTGTCAGTACTGGAAGCCTTGTACAGAATTTTTTGTAAATGTCTTTGTCATAAACTAGTTATTTTCACGACTGAAGATCTGTTGAAAGTTGCGATATCTTGTTTTTTACATTTGCATATCCTATTAAAATACAGACATATTTCGCTTGTTGTCCGTAGTTTATGCACTTCCTCACCTACCTTTGCCTGCTGTATTGGAACTACCAATTTCTAGTCTCTGTTCTACTCCTAGTAATTCCCATATAAAAATCCCCAAACGCGTCCGATCTGGGAATCGCACCTGGGTCGGTCCAACTGTTGTTATGTTCTTCCTCCCCAACAGTTACGTTCACGTTAACCGATATTTAAGGTCATGTATTTTGAAACCATTGAATCACTATCCCCTACCTTTTGATGTTGGAATCGCGAGTATAACCTGCAAGATACAAGCCAAATGCTCCCTTTTCTGAGCATGAGCCTCCTCTCCAACTTACAGAGGCGAACTTCTGACCCACGCTGGCCTACGACGAGTTAGCTGTATACTATTAGCTAAGCGCTTGTGGAAAACCCAGGAGTGCGTGTTTCGTTATCATGCTCCTCGTCACCGTTTAAATGTATCGTAATAATTAATTATGCTGTAAAGTTGTAAAATGTTCTTGAAGTGCCCAAGATCCTCAGCGTCGGCTGCCGAAATTTCGTATTTGACGCCTGTCACGGTCCGCTTGCGTCTCGCTCCAGTTCGCGTATGTAATTACACACATACACACATGAGCACACGCTTTTTAATACATTTGTATATAAAACCGAGTTTAGCGAAGGCCGAGAGAGAGTTGTTCGAAGAGTATCACCACGGTCGGTGGGCGTAGTCGAGTTTCTGCACTTGGGTTGATATTCATTTACATGCATTTCCATCTTAGGGAGGTGCTTGTTAATAAAATATGGAAAATATATCCGTGTATTAAAACATTTGTCTCTTTAGTTTTCTCTTCTATTATGCATCCAATTGTTGTTGGAAAGATATTGCCTAAAGCATCATTACCCTGACTTGTTCTATTCTAGTATGTTTTAGTCCAGTAAAATCGAATCTAATATTAGTATCTTTAAAAACATGATTATGTTGATCAATAGCTGGAGCCGCCATACTGCCTCTAGAAGTACGTGATGGAAAATCCTGACATGGTCGTGTTTAGGCTCGTTTATTTTATTGTATTGAGCATTTGCCAAAAACTCCAAGATCAGGGCCAAAAGCTGGAGCTAAAAGAATTTCCCTGAAATTCGGAGATAACAACAGCCCCGTGGCGCTGTTGGCTAGATACCAGCTTGCGAATCGAGCGGCCGCTGGTTCGATCCTTGCACCGAGACAAATGTTTGTGTGATCCACAAATATTCGTTTCGGGTCTGGGTGTTTGTGAGACCGAAAAGTCTCTCGTAGTTTCTGATACCCACGACACAAGACTCGTATCTTAATGTGGGGTCAGGACTATGTGTGTGGGTGTATTTATTTATTTATTTAAACAACTAAGTTCTTCAAAACAAAGTACCTTGGTTACATTTTACGTACCAAATACAACAATGATAATTTAATGATAAAAAATGTATTAATTTCAATTTGAATACAAAAGTATCTAAATGTAACGGTTGCGATCGATCCTGCGCGCGCGCCCAACGCACACACCGACACTTTTGTTGATTTATCATTTACTTAAATCCGAAGAGCTGCGCGGTGCGTAACCGCTCTTAACTTAAGGCTGAATAAGTTGATATAGTCACACATTAGTGGGCTTTTTGTTTATACTCAATAACAATATAGGAGAAAATAAATCTCAAAAAAAAAAAATAAGAAATTATATTTTTCATACACTCCATGAACTGGCTTTTTATTTTTTTTTAATACATTGCCGAAGCTAGGCTAGAGAACAAGTAGTAAACTTGATGCAACAGAGCATATTGTATCTTGTTTTCCATACAGAATTGCTGTAAGTTTAAACTTTAAACGTTCCATCTTAGAACAGAGATTGGTTTTGGAACGAAGTTTGTAGTTTAGATGCAGTTTGAACGTCGCCACTTTGTGATAGCATGTTAATCGCTTCAAGCCATCTCAGAGACAGTGTAATTACTATACCGTAAATACGACATTTGGCGTAAACTTGATGACGAAGCACAATCAAGATATTTTGTTAATAATTTATGTAGCTTCCATTCTTTGTTTAAATTTAAATTCTCTTTTAATTCCATATCCTTATTAATATTACCAATAAAAAAAACAATTATAGGCTCTGTTACATTCTGAATTGATGGTTATGTTTTAGGTCTTCAAATATCTACTTCAGAACCAAGCCCTAACAGAATAATAGCCGTCAAAGTGTCGTCCACGACCACGTTGCTTTTGTGTCGTATGCTAATAAACTAGTGTTCTACTGGAGTCGTGTATGGTAATCGGCAAATCTTTCGTGACTTCTATTATGTTTGGGGTACACGCGTGTTTGTATAGATTATGTTTATGTTTCGTAATGCTAATGCTATTTGTGGCATTTACTTTCTTGTAATGGTATTTAGTTATTAGGGTGTTACTTATTGAAATATTACGTCTGGATCTGCTGAGCCGTCGACTTTAGTTTTTATTTTAAAAATATTAGTTATATTTAAAAGCAGGGAAGGAAACCATCCCTTTTTTTAATTAATTCAAAATCTAGATCACTAAAGGTAGTATTTTTTCAAAGATACAAATTATCTCATAGAAGTGTGGCAAGTATATAAAATGGTATAATGCTTTTCTATACGTACAAAGAACGGCTATTTTGATATCGAATTGATTGGAATATATTGCAAACTCACACTACATACTTGTGAAATATTAAACAAGCGAACTTCTAGTCATAATTCGTACAAGTTGATTTATTTAATTATCAAAATCGGTTTAACGGCTTAAGAATGAAAGCGTATCATACAGATTTATTTTTGCATTTGTCATAATAGTATGGATTTGTTGACAAAATCAATGTGATTGTGAGCAGAACCAACTATATACTTACAACATACTCGACATGCTTATCCACACTTCTACATTACCACATAAAACTTAAGACTGTTTGCTTGTTTGATTTAACGCGCTAATCTCTAAGATACTGGTTCAATATGAAATAAGTGTTGCATAGACCATTTATCGAAGAATGTTATAGGCATATGTATCAATAAATTGAACTGAAGTCCCTTCAGTAGCACTAAGCAGCAATCAAAAACATAATAATAGAGGTAAAAATAAATAATTGTTTCGCACACGAAGTTACGGGCAACAGCTACTCGTAGTATGGGATAAAAGTGAAATTATTTTCAATTTCTCCGCATTATGCATCTCATCGCATTATGATTCGTTGGTTTTGTCGAGCACGCGACAAAGCCGTGCATTATCACACGATCTAATGCAGATTAACGCATTTATTGAAAGCCAATACAACTAGCGTTCTTGTCAGGCGGTAATCGGTAAAAGTATGTGAGTCTGATTTACTAAATTAATTATCAATCATAAATTATATTTATAACAATTACAAATCCTACATGAAAAGTAATGATGACTAGTCCCTTAATTATAATTTCTGAATACAAAGGCTGAAATTTGGGAGCGAGGGTGATTCATTACTTGTTGGAAAAATGTTGTGAAATAGTCACGACTGGTATTAATGTTCGACCATTTGAAGATATAATGGGATGTTTGACTATGCATTCAAACCACTAATACTGCTGGGTATGGGTTTTCTTTACAACTAAGAGGGCTTATTCCTTACTACAAATTACTAAAAGTCAAAGATTGAAATGATTATTTTTGCATTAGACATGCCGTATGATGTCATAGTCTAGGAGCTATATATTTATAAATTGTGTATTATAAGTTCGCATTATGATAAAAAGTAAACTTACGTCACGTCGATAACTCCTTCAAAACATGATCGAAAATTAATTATTTCCACAATGGTAGGCTACGTGCGCAGCGCACTTTGTTTTTTATTTTTATCTTATTAATACCTTGATTGTAGGTTGTGTTAATGAGCTGGAGGTTATGTAAGTCAAATTGGGAACTTTTATGTGTGTACCAAACTCTTTACTCCGTCTAGTTTTAATAGTCTACTAACCACGGAATCATAGCAAAACAGATGCCCTATCGATAAAATAAAGATCTTTAAAAATATAACGAACATTTGTTTATACCAAATGTAACGTAATGAAGAGAACGGTGAGCCTAGAAATTAGGAGATAATGAAACGAGAAAGTGTATGCTTTAGTTAAATATTATTTTTCTTTGCCAAGGCAAGTTAATCACTACCATTTCGGAACATGTATCTTTCGCGACGTATGGCCACTGTCAATACTCAGTTTCACTGCTTGGGCACTGACTAAATAAATAAATACACCCAACAGTCACATACATAGTCCTGACGCCACACTAAGATACGAGTCTTGTGTCGTGGGTATCAGAAACTACAAGAGACATTGCGGTCTCACAAACACCCAGACCCGAAACAAATATTTGTGGATCACACAAACATTTGTCTCGGTGCGGGGATCGAACCCGCGGCCGCTCGTTTCGCAAGCTGGTGTCTAGCCAACTGCGCCACGGGGCTGTCCTGACTGTTTTGACTTTACTTCAACCATCCAGAATTTTATTGAATTGAACACCAAGAAGGCGCCTTAATACATGAGAAAGCTTACACTATATCATTGGCCGGTAATTAATTTTATAAAGCAGTTTACAGAAATCCCAGATTGTTTTTAGAAAAATGTTCCAATATTTTTATTACTCATTGTGTGTAGTTGCAATGTTATCATAGTTAGAGAAGGACACACAGCCGCTTATCAATGACGCTGTGATAACAAACGGTTTGATTGAACAGTTCACATAATCACAACAGCTGGCTACTTGCTGGCAATTAAGAAGTAAAAGGAACCGCAAAGAAAAAAATAGACTATGAACAAAAATAAATGAGATGCCATCGAAAACAAAACTTGTAATCAAAAACACGTCTAACGTAAAAAAATTGTGTGATCCATGTAGGTAATACCAAGTCGGTTAATTTATTCAGTCCCTACTTAAGGGGCCTTCTGTGTTATTACGTAATTAGCTTATTAACATCATCTTATAGGGCCCATTTCATAGCAGTGGTGAAAATTTTGTGGGTTTTCAAGCTTATGGCGATCACAGATTTTTGCTAAAAAATTTCGGCCCACTGAAAATATTAAGGGAAATATAAATAACGCCGATACTTAAGTAAATAGATGTTAATAACTGGTTAGCTTGTGTCTAAGCGAATGTCTAATAAATCAGGAATTATGTTTCTAATGGCTATATATGATTATGCTGTTTGCGAAATATTTAAAGTTAGCTGTTGTGCTCTCTTAATGTCTGACTCTTGATGTATTGTTTCTAGGATGTATTTGCTTTTAAAATTGTAATAGCTTCAAACGCTTGCGCAGTGGCGGGATCAAACCCAAGACACAAATAGCTGACTTTTAGAAGTTATGTGTGTGTTCTCAATGAATTATCGTTTGCTCTATCGGTGATAAAAGACACTAAGAAAACTTGCGCACATAAAAATTCTTAGATATCTAGTCCGCCAACGTGCAATAGACCAGCGTAGTAAACTTAGGATTAGCCCTCAGTTTCTGAGGAGACCCGTGCCCAATATTTTTTTTGTGATCAAATCATATGATTTGATACTGTTTAACAGTTCGAGCTCAAGGTAGCGAGTGGCAAAATATGATTTAGTTATTCCCATTACAAACCATGTTAATTATTGAATAAATTCGCTTTTATAGCACTATACATAATGACATTTTATGTTGGCAGGCAAAATTGGCGCGTTCCTGGAAAGCTCAGGCGCTCTTCAAGAAGTTTGACGCCCGAGCGAACCACAAGGTGTACGGCAAGGGCCGTATTTGTTCAACCAGCAAGGTGCTGATAATAGGCGCCGGGCCATGCGGCCTGCGTGCCGCCATCGAGTGCCAGCTGCTAGGAGCCAAAGTTGTAAGTAAATGCCAACGTTTTGTATTGATTTTGTACTGCTTAGTCTTGAATTTTTTAGTCAGTGCTGGTCCTGTGACGTAAATTGAGTTAGGCGATTGATACCCCATTTTGATTATTGGGCAAGAATAGCAAGCACAGTAAGTTGCTTTCCTTTCGTTATTTTTTAGGAGTAGTTCAACGTATAAAGTTGTGCCCGGAATAAACATGACTATGTAGAGTAATGAAATATAGCTGTCGAATGAAAAGCACATATCTGTCTTCCTTTAACGGACAAAGTAATTAATCACAAACATACGTAATGTTATCTTAGGTTCTGTGTTTAGTAAAACCCCATGATAATATATCCTTTTATTCGTTTGAAGCCTATAGTAGTTCAGACATGTTCAATCACTTTTCTTAGTCAATTCCTGCTATATTATGTCTTTTCAAATGTCAACGACGGGTGCTCAAAACACAGTCCCAAGACCAGCTGTTTAACGCTGTAGTAGACTGACAAACAGGCGTTCCCGATCTGTCAATCCACTTTACACTGAGCCATTGCTCACTTGGGACACATGACAAGTATATTTATCTCGGCCAGAAGTCGTGGACAGAGACACATTCTACCGTTGTAATAGCCAATAAGGAACGCTAAGATGTATGAAACTGCATAACCAATAGGAAAACCACATTACATGATTTCTTCATTTCATTTATGTCAATTTCATCTTCTTTATTAACGGATACGATAGACTAATGTGACTCTGTGGAGGCCCTTAAATCATCATCAACAGAGGTCCACTGCTGTACGTAGGCATCCACAAGGTAATTTTTTTCAAGGGGACCTATTGTATCTATATATGTAATAATGTGGGTCTATAGTTTTAGTTACGAGTAAACTTATAAAAAAATCCGTCAAGCGTAACTAACCTATCAAAACTTCTACTATTTATCCATCTAGGTTCATTAGTTACAGATTGGTCACAGACGGACAGATACACAGCGAAGTCTTAGTAAAAGAGTCCAGTTTAATCTTTGGATACATAACCTTAAAAATTAAACCCATCAGGTGCTTGTGAGTTTATTGTTACTGACAATAAGTATATTTCCAGGTGGTCATAGAGAAGCGAGACAGAATGTCGCGCAACAACGTGCTGCACCTGTGGCCGTTCGTTATACAGGACTTGCGCGCACTCGGCGCCAAGAAGTTCTTCGGCAAGTTCTGCGCAGGATCTATCGACCACATCAGTATACGGCAACTACAGTGTATCCTGATGAAGGTAAAGTCGCTGAAACTATAAATAATTATTTAGAAATACTGGTCGACAAAATAAAGGGTATTTTTTATAAATATAATCCTTTTGCTTAGGCCAGTGTTGTCAAAATCAGAACAATCGCAAGTGGTACAATTAAATTTGTAATTGTATATTATAAACAAGCTTATTCCAAAACGAGACGAGCCTGCACGAATTATAAGATTTTTTTAATGTGTGGCGCTTTCATTTTTAACTTTAATTTTATTATTGTCTATTAAAACGACAAAATTAATTGATACCCGGGATACTGTATGAATTCAATTGATAAAATTGTGTTGTATATTTCTGCTATATTATAAAACTACTTAACGTATTAGGCCCTTAGGTTAACATTTATCCGACACGTTCTTCAAAAACAGAGCTTTACGGTGATCTATCACTACCAATATAAATGTCATCAGTAATGTTTAAAAAACACAATGGATTACCTGATGCATGCACTGAGGATTTCTCGGTTGGAAGCGCGCACGAGCTAAGTTAATGGGGCGGAAAATTCACGCGGATTTGTATTTCAGGTGGCCCTGTTGCTTGGCGTCGAACTCCACGAAGGCGTCAGCTTCGAGGAACTGCTCGAGCCAACACACACAGATACTGGTGAAAGTGAGTAAAATTATCTACAATTACATGCAGCTACTTTCAGGCCAATGGGGCCAGAAAGTTCTCCAGTTGAGGCCACGTACTGGAAAGCGCAGCGTTGGGACCTCCTCCGACAAGGTCGTCCGACGACCTTGTCAAGGTCGCGGGACGTCGCTGGTTGCACGCGGCTTCCGACCGGTCCCGGTGGAGGTCACTGGGGGAGGCCTACGTCCAGCAGTGGACTGAGATTGCCCGATGATGATGATGATGACTTACAGGCAATGCATGATTGTGGCTGTAGATCCCACCAGCCTAGAATAAGGGAGATTATGTTGGGATTACTGGCTTTGATTCCGGTATGGAGCTAAGTGATGTTCGCTCAGATGTTAATGCCGTTAAAAAACGGTGTCGTGGTCCCCACCCAAGGTCACTTACAGCAAGAATGCACTGATAAGTCGCCTCTTATGACAAGAGGGGTGGAAACTCCCAACACCACATAAAGAGTCGTTAAATGCAAGGACGATGACGAATTCTCTTAAAGTGACCCAGGCAGGGCGAGAGGTGACTTATGACATTAATAGTCTCCGTTCACCATTTCAAGAAACCAGCTACAAACGAGTATAAATGTATATTTGTATGTATCCCTAACGTTGTTTTCTCCAACAGCCCTCGGCTGGCGGGCGCGCGTCTCTCCAATGGACCACCCTGTGGCCCAGTACGAGTTCGATGTGCTGCTCGGCGCCGACGGCAAACGGAATACATTAAATGGCTTCAAAAGAAAGGAATTTCGCGGAAAACTCGCCATGGCCATCACAGCCAACTTTATTAACAGACACACGGAGCAGGAGGCGTCCGTGAGTATAAATATATAATGCAGGTAATATCTAATATTATGATTACCCGGCGTTAAAGAAAATCCCGACAAAAAATAACATTTTTGACGTTTTCCATACAACCATCGGTATTAAATGTCTGAACAATCTTGCGTAGTCAACAAGTAAATACATAAATACACCCAACAGTCACAGGACTATGTGTCCTGACCCCTCATTAACATACGAGTCTTGTGCCGTGGGTATCAGAAACTACGATGGCTTTTCGGTCTCACAAACAACCAGACCCCAAACAAATGTTTGTGTGATCAACAAATATCGGTGCGAGGATCGAACCCGCGGACTCTCGTTTCGTAAGCTGGTATCTAGCCAACTGTGCCACGGGACTGTGTGCAATCAACACAGCTTGAATTACGATACGATTTAGTTTTCTTCAAGAAAAGAGCCTATATTTTCCTCAAACGCCGGCAGTGCACCCATAATTCCTTTAGTGTAATTAATAATTCTCTTTCAAATTTTTTTTGTCGGAATATCTCAATTCAGTTAATTCGTTACTGTATCGATTTAAGGCTAATTTCATTTATGTTGTTACTTTTAGAACTTGGGTATTCAAATTCTGCAGATTTTAGTTCTCTTTCCATCAAGACTTGTCGGTAATCAATTGTGGCAATGGGTCCTCTCACTGTGGATTTATTGGTGATTTTTTTTTACTCAATCAAATGTATTTGTCGTCAGGTGCCCGAGATAAGCGGCGTGGCATTTATATTCAACCAGAAATTCTTTAAAGAATTGTACGAAGTCACCGGCATCGACTTGGAGAATATTGTTTATTATAAAGACGACACGCACTACTTCGTCATGACCGCCAAGAAGCATAGCTTGCTGGACAAGGGAGTCTTGCTTAATGTAAGTCCTTACAATATTACTATCTTTTGCTAACTTTCCCAGCTTACATTTTGAAATGAATTTTATAAAGAAATTACACTAGTTTTTAAAACAACTTTTCTACGATCATTAAGCATATATTCTCTGCATATATAGGAAGCAGTGATAGCCTCGAGGTTTAGGCGCGCGGTCGAGAATCTCGGCGGTCGCGGGTTCGAACCCCAGGCACACACCTCTGACTTTTGGAAGTTATGTGTGTATTCACATTGAATTATCACTTGCTTTAACGGTGAAGGAAAACATCGTGATGAAACCTGCAAACCTAAAAAGTTCTTAAGAATTTCTTCCGCCAACCCGCACTAGGCCAGCGTGGTGGACTATGGCCTAAAACCCTCTCAATGATAGAGGAGACCCGTGCTCAGCAGTGGGCATATATGGGTTGATGAAGAAGAAGAAGATAGGAAAAAGCTTCTGAGTTGTTTTAACAACGTCGTTTGAACTATTCATGACGCAAAAACTTGAGATACTTATCTTAACTCAGTAAAATACGCCTGTTTTCAGTGAAAATATATATAAAAAAAAACACGAGCATGTTCAAAAAATTTAAAAGATATAAGCAAAAAATTCGCGGCAACAGACAGAAAGTAAAATTTTGTAAACTAATGTTATCTTCGAGACCTTTAATAGTTTCTTAGGTCCCATACATTGGCGGTTCTTCCATAGAAACCCAAAAGCCTTGACTCGATTAATGGAGTATAACCTCTGACCAAATGCGGTCACATCCAATACTTCAACTCGAGCTGGAAAATCGATGGTATAGATTGCGATATTAATAGTGGGTTATTAAAAGCTGTCCGAATCGAAGTATTTTAGACCTTGCCGCGAAAATGGGACGCAAAACCGCCCGATCCAGACTCTTGACTGACCTAGGCCACTAGGCCATGGCCCAGCGCCGATATTTAGCGATGCAGTTTTCCGACGATGTTAAAACACTCCGGCGGCTCAATAAAGGAATATCGAGATTCTTGTGACACGATTTTCGTCTTTCGATTTACATGGAATATTACATCTGGAACATTTAGATACTATTTTAATACTTTGACAGGGTTTTTAAACAAGTGTCAAATATCTCATGTTGAAAACACCCCTATTTCTCTTTGAACTTCTACTCTCGAATTTGTTGAGGAATATATCTAACTTGACAAGTAGTAGGTACTAATCTTTGGGTGAGGCCCGTGTTCATTGCACGATTTTCGACTGACGACGACGATAGTGATAAGTGTAAGTTTTCCGCAACATTTAAATTAAATTTGCAATACAACTGAAAGATATGGGAATTGTAGTACATGAAAAAAATATTGACATTTTGTTAGCCACTTGATCACTCTTCTGCTTAGTAATTCTAGATAGACTGACTTGATTACCTCAACTAACGTACGAATATAATACCCAGGACTATACAGAAGTGTCACGTCTCCTGAGTGTGGAGAATGTGGACCGCGCAGCCCTGATGCGGTACGCGCAGGAGGCCGCCCGGTTCTCGACCGACGGCCGCATGCCGCTGCGGGACTTCGCCCTAAATCACTACGGGGAGCCCGACGTCGCCCTGTTCGATTTCACGTCCATGTACGCCGCTGAAAACGCCAGCATGGTGAGTCATTGCACACCCGAATTTTCTATGTGGTTTTTCAGTCTTTATTTTTTCAGGTGTTTTTATCCAACAAGGATGTTTATATTTAAATTTGAATTTGGAATTTTTGTTCGTATTGGTGTATGTGGTTGTTAGGAAAACGCGATTTTTTTTGTAAGGATTTTCTCTAACGCCCAGGGGGTTTGTAATCACCGTAAATATACCCTGCCGGAAACTAAGGCACGGTCTAAATACAATCTTCAGCAAGCTATATTGAAGCATGTGTGCTTCAAATACCTTCGGTGGACAGCAAAAATTAAATGAAAAAGTGAAAATCCCCTAAATGGAGTATAAATGCGCGGCTCCCAGTTTTCTAGAACGGGATGGTTGGCGCTTTCTTGGGAGGCCTACGTTCGGCAGCGGACGAAGTGTGAAAGTGAAGTAGCTTCCATGGTTATAAATCCTAGTTGGTGTGAGTTTTTGAAGACACTTTTTGAAAATAAAATTTTTATTTAGAGTTTGTGTATTGAAATCCATCTTATGTATGAGTACAGACAAAAACAAATCTTCAAACAGCATACCCATAGCCCATTGGCTTCCTTCCAAAAAATTCTCATGTCGGCGTTTTTCACGCTTTTGTTCATGTAGGTACCTACTTGAAATTTTGCCCTTAGCCCGAAAAGGGCTTGCCCTTTGAACGATTGAGGTGTGATGTGAAATTGTCAAGAGAAACCTTTCTTTCTCAATGCAGTTGGAAAGCCGATTTCACTTGACTTGGTTGACTTACCCGTCCCCGATCACAGCATGCCTTGTATTAAATCTAAGAGAATTGTCCTCAAACGTGAGAGCGGGTTCGATCCCCACACCGAGACGAAAAGACGAATGCTTGCATGATCCACAATTTTTTTCCGGTCTGGTTGTTTGTAGGCTAGCGTGGTGGACTAAGGCCTCAACCCTCTCAATGCTAGAGGAGACTCATGCAGCAGTGAGACGTATATGGGCTGATAATGACTAGTGATGATATGTTGTTTATATGTATTTTTGAGTACTTACGTGGTGTGTATAGGTGTACGAGCGGCACAGCAAGCGTCTCCTCTGCCAGTTGGTGGGCGACAGTCTCCTGGAGCCGTTCTGGCCGACGGGGTCGGGGTGCGCGCGCGGGTTCCTGTCCGCGCTGGACGCGGGCTGGGCCGTGCGTGCCTGGGGGCAGAGCCCGCCGCCGCACCCGCTTGACGTCATCGCCGAGAGGGAGTCCATATACAGGCTCCTTGGTGAGTCGACTGTTTGTGTGATCCACAAATATTTGTTACGGGTCTGGGTGTTTGTGTGACCGAAAAGTCTCTCGTAGTTTCCGATACCCACGACACAAGACTCGTATCTTAGTGTGGGGTCAGGACTATGTATGTGACTGTTGGGTGTATTTATTGATTATTGATTGTATCGTTCGGCGAATAACTGGTAATGAAAGACATCTGTTTAACAACCAAACGGCATCATCGTGACAGTTTGTGGGTGAGGTTGTTACCTTAAAACGAACTATCACAAATTGGGAATAGATCTATAATGGATAATATCGCAAATAAATCAGCACGTAAAAATTCTCCCAACATATTTTTCTAGCATTCAAACCAAAACCATTTCAAAGACCCCAAGTGATCATTACGTACGTTCAACCATAACCATCATTTATACATCATGATCCTTTATTGTCCAGCTCAAACGACTCCGGAGAACCTCCACCGTGACTTCGGCGCGTACACGCTGGACCCCGGCACGCGGTACCCCAACCTGAACCGCGCGGCGGTGACCCCGCACCGCGTCACCGGGTTCTACGACTCGGACGACCCCCTGCCGCTCGACGCCACCTCCTCCGCCAGGAAGAGGCGAAGAGGTAATGGAGACTGCTTCATTTTCTCATATGTTAACTGGTGGGGTCCTCATATACGTCCAATGGGTAATACTAAGGGGGTACATGTGGAAACATAGGGGTCATTCCCGAGTGAAGCGTGACAAATAAAAGAGTATCTACTTTTTTATTTATATGAACTATTGATTTCCGATTTCAGTAATATTCGGGTGCGTTCTTCTGATACATATCCTTGATACGTGTATCAAATTTTTTTGTAATAAAATGACTGATTGAAGAGTTACGGGACTTTGAAAATTTGAACATTTGGGCATATTGTATTCTAAAGTCAGTGTTTTAATTAAATTTTCGGACACGATTTTTTTCATTAAAAATACAATTGTAGGGTTTTAAATATAGATGTGGATATCAACGTATTAAATTCATGCGTCTAACATATTAAAGATTTGACAAACGATTTCCATTGAACTCCTGTATAGAAGCTGAGGTATCGGACGAGGCGCTGGTGTCGTGGGTGGGCGCGGGCGAGGGCGGGCTGCGGGCCGCCGTGAGCCCCCCCGCCATGGCCGCCCTGCTACGGCGCTACCGGCCCGACCTGCTGCCCCCCACCGCGCCGCCCCGCGCCGTCTACCACGTGCTGCACCATGAGTTCGGTCAGTCTATACACACACCTTATTTAATACGCATACATCAATATTCATGAAAGAACTACGTAATAAGGCTAACTTACGAACTATTCTGCCGCAAAAGGGGACCTTATTGACTTCTCATGTAACCCATTATTTTCAGTCCAATTTATACGTCTTTAGAATTATGATGTGCTCAAATAGCAGCGCATTTAGGTAGTTTGTGAACTGCTAGTCTATGAAGCTGCAGAATTGTGTAGATGTGCGTGCACAATGAATCATTACTTATTTTGATGCTAAAAGTAAACATTCTTAGAAAACCTGCACACCTAAAAATTACAAGCCGTATACTCCGCCAACTCGCACTAGACCAACATAGTAGACTAAGGCCAAACTCTTCACTATAGAAGCCCCTACCTATCTAGCAATAAGAAAAACACGATGATAATTACCGGCATCAGCCTGTTCTCATCGTCCAGCAGTAGGAAAAACACGATATTTGCAGGTATAACCCCGTTCTCGTCGGGCGGCACGCTGCGCGACGTGCCGGACGCGAAGGTGCGCGGGTACCTCACCCGGGTGTACAACGCCTTCAAGGGCGAAGTCCCCCACGTCCACCACCAGACCGACGTGTTCGAACAGGTGACCCTCACCTCCTAACATTCAGCCTATTGCCGTCCACTGCTGAACATAGGCCTCCCCAAAAAAGCGCCAACCATCCTGGTCTTGTGCAGCCCTCATCCATCTGTTTCCCCCCACCGCACTCAAGTCAATACCTACTAACTAACCTACCTACTATCTAGTTCAAGGGAAACTGAGCTTTCTCGACATCACGGGAAGACAGCCCCGTGGCGCAGTTGGCTAGACACCAGCTTGCGAAACGAGCGGCTGCGGGTTCGATCCCCGCACCGAGACAAATATTTGTGTGATCCACAAATATTTGTTTCGGGTCTGGGTGTTTGTGAGACCGAAGTCTCTCGTAGTTTCTGATACCCAGGATACAAGACTCGTATCTTAGTATGGGGTCAGGACCAGTGGCGTGCCTAGGGTGTCAAACTAAGGCAAGCCCAAATGTTTATTTAGTAGCAGCATATTTTTTTTGGTACGTAGGACTAATAAATACCTACCGGTTAGTACTCACATTCACGTTCATAGCGTTACTTTATAAATAAACAATCGTTAAGTTCGTTATTCGGAACTATGTAAGGCAAGTCGGGCTTTCGGGCTTCTATGGAAGTACCGCCACTGGTCAGGACTATGTATGTGACTGTTGGGTGTATTTATTTTACTTGATGCTCTGGACAGCATTGTATTCATTATAAAGTGCCGATACTATGCAGTGTTTTCAGAACGTTATCAGAAACTGTAGTAGGTAATATCTAATGTAATTACAAACCTCCTGGTGTAGAAAATTGTGACAAAGGATAAACATTTTGACGTTTTCCATACAAACCACGTACATTTAAAAATGATGGTTGTATGGAAAACGTATTTTTTTTGTTAGGATTTTCTTTGACGCCAATGGGTTTGTGATCACCGTAGCTATAACCTGCCTTAGTTTCAGATAACGGTCTGAATACACCCTTAAATACTGTTGATAGTTGTCACTTTGACTTGCCACTATGAAACCCCCACCTTAAAATTGGTTACACATTAGCCCCCTTATCTATCCGACCTGTTCTATTTACTGTTTAAGCTGTTTGGTGCCCAGTGGTAAGACTTAATTCATAATTCGATGATGAGTGCGTTAGTTTCTTGTCTGAGTGAATTCATAAGTTTCAAGTAAATACCAGATATTGAATTGTTATATAAAATCGATCGGTGTGTATTTGGAAAGTCCTAGTATATAATAAGCTAAATTCGTTTGAATACACAATATGTGAAATAACTCCGATGTCAAACATCAGTGTGTTCGTATTTATCCCCAGATAAAACAAACACAACAAAAAGAAAAGAATGTCCGAAATACAGCCGAGCACTCCACATCGGTTTATTCAAGTAAGTAGTTTTAAACTATCTAAATACTTAACTACATAGTGTCTATAGGACCTTATTCAAGATAATTTTTCTCCTACATTGTTTCATAAATATCCACTAATTTTAAATGTAAAAAAAATAAAAAAAATTACATTTCGTGTTACGTTACGTTATAACACGTTTCGAAGCGGCACTATTAAAAAAAAAATAGCATAAAAAAATGACGATTCAAAAGTGCTTGTAAAAGTCTATTTGAATAAAGGAGATTTGACTTTGACTTTGTAAAAAGTAATATGTAATTGTAATTCGAACAGATGCCGCAGACACCGACAAATCCCACTCCAGCTGCCGCAAAAAGAGACGCTCCGTGCGCACGCCACAAGTAAGTATCGACCCGGCTGAGTACATTAGGAAAAAGATCGGCAAACTGGACTTAAACGACATAACGCAGCTCGCCAAGCTGATCGAGGGACACGACGCCGTCGCCGGCGACCAGCACACGGAGAAACAGAAGAATCTGCAGGAACAAATCATCGCCTTGCTGGATCCTGAAGAGTCGCCTGACCCTAAAGTACTGAGGCAGTCTCTCGCCCAGCTACTTCACGGCCCGACCAAGACACAAGTGAAGCATGACCAATCCAAACTGGCGCAGTTCTTCCAGGACAAACCGGAGAAGCCGGCCAAGCCGCCACGACGACTCAAAGGCCTGGACGCGAGCACTATCAAAGTGCCCGACTTCTCGGAGTTTGATGACTCCGCCGATACAGATACGACCCTCGTCGGCGTTGATGTAAAGAACAGTAAAAGCTCATCTATAGAGAACATGTTGGCCAGGTCATCGGAGAGTCCGGTTCACGTACCAAAAGGAAGGCGACTATCAGAGGCTCTGGAGAAACGGCGGCACTCACAAAGTCCAGATATTATTTACAAGCGGTCAAACTCCATCGGATCTTCGGAAATGGCGAACACGCGACGCATAGCTCAGCTGTTTGAAGGCCAGAAACGAAGACACACGCCCAGCCCAGAATCTAGGTCTGTGCGATCAGGATCAGTGAATAACCCAGAAATGGCATTGCGGCTTCAAAGAATGACAGAAATCATCGAAGGCAAGAGGCGGGACACGCCAAGCCCAGACAGGGCGAAGTTGGAGACGATAGGAAACCCTGAACTCGCTCTGCGTCGGCAGAAGGTGGTCGATCTCATTCAAGGCACGAAGCTGCGCCCACCAGAGCCGCCTCAAAGAAAGAACAGCAGTGAAATGATGTCGTTCCGAATGCAGAGAGTGTCGGACATCATGGAAAAGAAGAATGCGGAGGCGAAAAGGGCGAAAAATGTGGGCAGAAGAAAGGCGGCGAGAGAGATAATGAGACAGCGGTTTGAGAAGAGTCTGCAAATGTTGGCCACTGAGCCGAGGATGGAGTTTACCCCGTCAGCGGACCTAGAGAATGACTACGGGCTGCAGCAGTACCGGGCGAGCGCGCCGCAGTTCGAGGAGCGAGTGAAGAAACTGGAGAAGAAGTTGCAGCACTATGTGAGCCCGATTGGCGTTGTGTGTTGCATGTGAATGCGCGCGATGTACCGGGAGCCGTGTGCGGGACTGCTTGCTGGCTGAATGAGAATACGGAAAGTCTGAAACGACGTATATAAACTATAATAATCGCATCATGTTGATAGTATTAAATATCGTAATGGTCTAGATCCCTGCACCACGCAGTCTTTATTATTATTCAAACTTGCCTTAATAATTACGTATTCTCATTCATTCATCAATCAGACACAAACCATATGAGAAATAACGTTAATACGCACGGTTTGCTCTTCAAACGAAACAAGTCATCAAAGTCGACTACGATGTTTATAGCCATCGATGTGTGTGCATGAATGTATCGGTTCTTAAAACATTAACGTTCACGTTTCTATATTTTTCTTTTTGGTTTTACACAGCGTTCGACTAACATACTTGTTTTTTTAATTGATTAATAGAGTGATAATAATATTTCATTTACAGCTTATGTACCTAAACATGTTCAGCTTGTATATTTGCTGTTGTTTTTCGAGAATTTTATTTGTCATAAAAAAATAGTTTATGACGAAGGCGATTCCTAAAAATTTTATATGTCGTACACATGAACAACGGAAACATAAAATTTCAACATATTCCGTCGTCTGTATCCACAGATACAAATCTACCATAGATTTACTTAATCTATTTATTGTGCCCCACTAACCGTAACTTTCATGTATTCCAGGAGGAAGGGCGTCTGGTTGGCGGGGGCACGCGGGCGGCGGGGGGCGGGGCGCGGGTGGCCCGCCTCGCCGCGGAACTTTCCGGGGCCACTACCACCACTACATCGCCGCGACCTTCCAAACCGAAAGACCTGATGCGATCCGTGGGCAAGATCGAGCGCGATGATTGGAATATGAAGGAAATCGAACGGAAAATATTAGAGAACCGACTCGGCAGGCCGGAGCCTAAGACGGCGGAGAAAGTGCCCAAGTGGGATCGGGAACAGGTGGGTCCACGTTCATGTACTGGAAGAGCAGATATCGAGGTATGGGAGGTGCTAGAAATAAGGATCGAGTCATACGCAGTCGTCTATTAAAACAGTTCTGTACTCATTCTGCGCGGGTTAGCTTTGTATCCTTGTATTTTTTTCATTCATTCATTTTATTCGATTTCTCACGGCGTTTTTATAAGAAAAGACCCGTGATTTGTTCAATGAATTTGCTGTAGATTTCAAATCTAATGTCGATTTTTTTATCATCACATTAACACTTGCCACAACACTTAGTCTTTTTTGTTTAAATTTTAATTGGCAGTTAGTTTCGCAGGAAGTAAGGCTGTGCCTGGTTATACATATACGTATCTCATTTACTAGCTTCAAGGCATTCTGATAAATATAATGTTTTTATTCACATTCTATTCTAAATATAAAATATTACCCTGATTTCTTGCCTAAGTCATCCATTTAAAACAAAATATATTAGTCAGTGTCTGAAGGTCTTAAAATGTATCGATGGTTGTGCTAGTTCCTGGGCCGGCAGCGGAGGCTGAAGGAGGGCGAGGGCAGCGAGAAGTGGATGGAGATCGACGAGACCCTCCACAAATTAGACCAAAAACTACGCGACTCGGGTCGACCAGATCACGGGACGAACAAGGTAACTCATCCACAGTGGTGTATACTTTAACTTATACCAAGTATATATTTACCTTTATGTCATTTACCTATATACGTCCCACTGCTGGGCAAGGGTCTGTACCATTGAGAGGATTAGGCCAATGTACCTATATCTATATAGTGCTTATAGTTCGCAACGAGTCGACATGGCAATTTAGATCGATATTTGTTTCAATAGATTTGTGTTACAATGCAAAAAATATGAGATTAATCATTTTTTAAAATAATTTATTGACTGCGAATTTATAAAAGACGTTAGAGTAAATAAGAGAGTGAAGCAAGTTTTTTGTTAATTGTCGGTTAAAGTATAGGCGATCACTTGAAAATGTTTTCATACTATAATTGTAATAACTTGCTATGAAATTTGCTATCTTTTTCGTAAAAAAAAATTCTGTCTGTATCTTCAAACGTTTGTGGCGAACTTTGACTCACTCTCAACTCGCCTGTGTCGTTGGAACAAATAAAAAAAAACATAATTTTAAGTCAAGCCAGATAGCTTAAAAACGAAAAACCATAGTCAATATATTTTAAATTTGCAGGTATTAAGAAAATAATTTACACGAAACGAACGAACTTTTAAATTATAAGGTTTCTTTTTCAGGTTGCAAATTTAGCTACTAAGTTCGTTAAAAAAGATGATCCCGAACCTACGAAGAGTCACCAGCCTAAAGAGGAGGTAACAAATATTTATTTTTATTATCTTCTAAGCGTTTGCGACGTAGCGTAATAAAAAATATCTGCAATCCTTGTAACACCAACACTATTAATCAGTAGTATAGCCACGCAGATCACAAACCCACTGGCGTTAAAGAAAACCCCGGCAAAGAAGAAAAATTTTGTCATTTTCTATACAAATATTGGCGTGAACGTGGTTTGTATGGAAAACGTCAAAATTTTTATCTTTTGCCACGATTTTTTTAACGCCAACGGCATTGTATTCTCCTACAGTTACCTGGCTAACTTTCCAATCACGCTTTGAATACATAACCCAGAGCAAAGTCACTCACTGGTACCATATGTCCAGCTGAAGAGGAGCTGGCGCGGGCCGCCGTCGACGGGCATGCAGTGCGCGGCATGTGGCGCGCGGGTGTTCGCGGCCGAGGGCGTGGTCGCCGACGGGCTGCACCTGCACCGCGCCTGCTTCCGGTGCGCCGTCTGCAAGACCGTGCTGCGCCCAGGGTCAGTATACACCTTACATATACCCCCCTTTTTTAGCCCCCTTCAAAAAAAGAGGAGGTCACCAATTCGTCTGTATTTTTTTTTATTTCCTTATTTCCATTTATGAAATTTTAACTTGTTTAGATGACAGTCTCTCCATTTAAGATGACTATGCTGTTCCAATATTATACCCCCCTTTTTTGAGCCGACTTCAAAAAAGAGGAAGTTATCAATTCGTCTGTTTCGTCGTTTTCATTTGCTACCTCAGAACTTTTAACTGCGTGGACAGACTTTTTTGTTCTCGAAGAAAAATGTTTATGGCTCTACTTACCGCTAGACCGGGTAAGGGGAAGCATATGTCGAGGTCACAAGCCTTAACAACCACACTTTAACAAACACAAACCTAACTTGTACCATACTACACAACAGCAACTACACGATGGAGCGGTTCGGCAGCCGGCTGGTGTGCCTGCGCCACTCGGGCGCCAGTGTCCCGGACGCGGGGGCGGCGCCACTGGGGACCCCGCCCCCGCGCGTCCTCCCCCCCACCTCCACCCCCGAGCGGATCAGTCTCGAGCTGTCCGACAGCGGCGCCCGGGAGATCGACGAGGACGAGTGGACCGACAGGAACTTCCTCGCTTCGGAGACGTCGGGAGCTGGTGGACTTAGGTGAGAAACGCTTTTTGTACAAACCACCTGGAATTACACATTATATCAATATTGGACCTGCTGGGTTCCGGACGAGGGCAATTGAGCCTGCTAGAACCAGAGTGGAATAACTGCATTTTGATGTCAAAGTCAAATCTTCTTTATTCAAATAGACTCTTACAAGCACTTTGGAATCGTCATTTTTACGCTATTTTTTTTTTAAAACTAGTGTCGTCCTACCACCTGCCACCTCGACTTGACCTACCACCTTCGGACTACTTTGATTTTCGTCAATTTAAACCAGGATCGAAAATATGTACTTATATTGCCATCTGTGTCAAAATTATGTTAACAATTTTAGCCCGCTCTGGTCTTGTGGATTAACATGTATACATTATGAAAATACAAATAGGTCGAAAGTCATCAAAATACACCTGCCTGACTGCCTGGTGATCTTGCGGTACAAGTATGTGCCGTGCCATATAGAGGTCCTGGGTTCGATTCCCGGGTCGGGCGAAGTGTTATTGGGTTTTTCCATTAGGAAATTCTCGATAGTAGCACGGAGTCTGGAAATGTGCCCGAAAAACGGCAATAGGCTCGCCCCCTATTACGTGGGACTGATACATATCTGGCGAAATGTGGGTGTAGAAATGCTTCTCTGCCTACCCCTTCGGGGAATATAGGCGTGAGGTATGTTTGTTTTGTGTGTTCATCAAAATACAGTTAGGCCATTCTGGTTCTAGCAGTCTCAATTATCGTCGTCATCACGTCCTACAAAAAGGGGGCGTGGAGGATATTTAAGTGTATGCATTTAGATGGACACACCTGGTGTTACAATATGCTACAATAATATCGACCTATGCGCAGAATAAAGTTATATGTGCAGAATCTCAACTTCTCTTTCCCAGCGAATTGAACTTAATTGGGCACAAAATTATCAGTAACTTTTTTTGTTCTTCAAACAACAATTACGATTATTATCACTTCACTAGTGCAATATATAAACAAGTTTAACTCTATAAAGACATAAATACTTTGGTGTTATAGTCAGAAGTAACCATATTCTATGCATAGGTGGATATGTAGTATAAAACGAGTGAATATTTGTGCAGTGACGAAGAGGATTCTAGCTCAGAGGAGTACACGGACGCGGGCGACTCGGACAACGAGGCCGAGCGCTCGCCCGAGCCGCAGTGCGTGGCCGCGCCCAGGGCCAACCACTCCGATTTGTACTTCTCAGATTATTCGTGCGGCTATGATGATTCCGACGACGGTGAGTAACTTGAATGTGTTATACTTACGAAACCTCACGCCTTAATAAGAGGCAAGCAAAGGAAGAAACGTTCCTTTGCATCTACATTTCGCCAAGTATGCATCGGTCCAATGTTAAATGTATCCTGCTGTGTATTATTTGTGATTAACTGTTGATGCTGTTGTTGCGTTAGGGACCAACACTTTATCCGAACCGAGAATCAAAATTAGAACGTCTATATTTGTTGTTATATTTATATGGCTTCCGACCGATCCCGATGGAGGCCGCTGGGGGAGGCGTATGTCCAGCAGTGGACCAAAATTGACTGATGATGATTTTTGTTGTGCAGGTGCGGAATCATCAGGAAACGAATCATGTTCGCGCATGCGCGCGGCCCGCGAGGCGCGGCGGCTGGAGGTGCCGGCGGAGCACGGCGTGCTGGACGGCCGCGCGCCCACCGACAGCAGCGAGGTACCGCGCTGCGTCGTCGCCTAGACACCTAGCGACACCTAGCCACACCTAGCGACAACTAGCGACATCTAGCGACACTGGCGGGAGGTGCGCCCAGGACCGCGCCCACGCCGCCCCGCTACCTCTCATACATCACGCGCACCACCGGACAAAGCTTGCATACCGCTGTACCTATTCTCATTTCAATATTATTATCGCCCTGTGGATTTGGGGCGCAAGGTTTCCGCCACGGCTACAATCGCCAAAGACAGAGTAACTAAGTGTGGAACAATTTTTTTTAGCTCAGTTGGGTCCTCAACCAAAAATGTATACCAGCATATCGACAAAAACCGTTAGGTGATCGCCACGCGCATTTGTCGCATTTGTACAAACTAATAGTCGTCCTATGTTGATCCTCACTGAAAATTTAATTTAATTAGTTTTATTTATAAAAAAATCACGAAGTTGGAGGGATTTAAAATGTCTCCCACTTTTGGACGTTCATTTGGTGTGAACGTCCGCGACAGTTACGAGGATAACCTTGTGGTGTCATATGGGCATGACCCTACATTATCTTTATAATCTTGCGCAACTGTTCCTTACTCAATATTTACAGATTTATTCAGATCAAAAATAAATCAAACCGAATCATATTCGGTAATGTATGTGTAGAAAAGTTAATTAGACAAATGACACCTACCAAACAGGCGATGGTCGTTGCAGGTATTCTTACAATCAATTTAAACATATTGATGGGTGTTTTGTTGCAAAATATCTTGCTACTACACGGTATAAATATATACTTTTACAAGTTAACAGCGTTTTAAAAACTGAAAAATATCCAAAGACTGAATATATACTATGTGTTATGGATATAGTATGATACGAATTAGGCCGAGGTGACATTCTGCATGCGTTATCATCACGCTAGTACATAACCGGGGGCGGCGGACGCAGGCGTGGTAAGAGTGTAGTTTGCCCACACTAACTTCCGTCTTCTCAAGCTTACTGTTTTATCGTTATGTATTATATACCATCCTTATAATAAAAATAATTTACTTTTCCACAGGTAAAAACTCACAGATAAAATATTATGAATAATTTTAATCGATGTTTCGTTCAATTAATGTATCGATAGTTTAGTATGTATATCGATAGTTTCATATCGATTCATATAAAACAGTAAGCCGAAAACTATTTGGATGGCGCTTTTGTATGTTTATATCACATATTACAATATCATACAAATATACACAAATATTATAGTGTGTATTTCGCCTTAACGGCATTCTGTTACACAGCTTCGAGTAAGCCTCAATGTTACAGGTGAGATGATATCTCGAAATTACGTCACTTCTATATAAATTAGGTTTTTTATTAGGTTAGGTATTCACATGAAACAAGCGATATATTCTTTTGAAAAAATATATTATTGAAGATATTTCAAGTTTTTATAACTATATTTATTTATTTATTATAGTGTTGTCACTTTAACGGCATATTTATTTTATTCATACATTTTAATAGGAAAAAAAATCGGTTTCACAAGAAAACGAGTATTTAACGGCTCAACTTGGAAAATATGCCCCTTTTGCTCTTTGAACTTGCCAAATTAATTTTCTACCTGGGTAACATTTAGTCTACAAACTGCTGTGTTACAGAATGTCGTCATGGCATATACTTCATGTATATACATATAAATATATATATATATATCACAAGTAATACACCGCTTATAACTATTCTATATTATGTATATGTACGCACATTACTATTTATCCTATGTATGTATGTAAATAATATGTCGGTGTTGTTTTGTGAGTTTCGTCGCTCATAAACCATGCATGAGAATTCTACAATGACAACAAAAATATTTACACTCAGAATTAAACTCAAGCTTCGACTAAGATAAATAAATATTTAAAATAATCTTTTCATGAATAAAAGTAATAAATAAAGTAATTGACATGTCCCACATACAACACACACAAATATCATACACAATAAAATATGTATTAGAACTTTACACATCCTATAAAAATATACATTTTATTCGAAGGACAATTTAATTAATAAAATCACATTATCATATCTCAATGTCGATTATTTTATATCGATAATCAAATGTTGCATTTTGGACTCAAAACATTTATTCACTTACTATACAAATATTATTCACAATTCGTTATAATTCCTTATACAGTGTACGTTTGTATGTTTATAGAATATATAAATTTTAAATAGTATATGTGCCGTCCTGTAGCGTGCATTCTAGCATCCTAAACGGTAAGTTAGTGTGGAGATATTTCCTAAAGGGCACCTTCCTTCGTAAGTTCTATTATAAACATAGTCAATATGATTGCTAGTGTTTTGTGTTTGACTTAACTTTTTGCTTTTATATCGGAATGCGTAATGTTTTTACCAATTTGCACTATTTTGATCTTGGGATTTAAAAGTCGTTTATCGGCAAAACACGTCCCGATTTATTTAAAAATCATTAAAAGCAATAAGCGTACAATATTTATCGCATTCAAGATATACCGTAGTCGCAGGAGAGAATAACTTAACGTTTGTTTCATATTGTTGTGAACACTAACACAGGTGGAGTCTGAAGAAGAGAGTGAGTCGAGCGATGAAGAAGTGTCCTCCGCCACGGAAGTGTCCACGGACAGCGAGTTCGCCCGCGAGGAGTGCGCCCCCGCGCCCGCGCCCTCTCCCCCCGCCATCCTGGTGACGGAGGCGCCGCCCCCCGCGCCTCCGCCCACACACGAGTACCCCCTCTCGCGCACTCGCTCCGCTGGTGGACTCGCCACCAAAAGAGCACTAGAACTCAAAAGAAAATATCTGTTAGGCGAACCCTCACCACCCGCCGTGCGAAAATCTGATTCCACATCGCAAATAGACACGAAATTCGAAGCTTTCCGATCGACCATCACCGAGTTCCAAAAACTGCTGCATCCTGCGCCGCCGTCGCCCGTGTCTCAGCCGCAGAAACCGGTTGTCACGTTCCAAATGACCGAAGAAAAGAAACCACAGCCAATGCCGGATATTATCAAAAATTTATGCAACGATGCACCGGTAGACTTGCTGACCAAAGGCGACTCTCCGCTTTGTAATGACTGGAGGAAGGACCCTGGCAGTGAGGACCAAAAGGATCCGGATTTAGAGTCAGATTCTCTATCTGACGATTCCTCCCATACGGAGACTGCGCCCAACCAGTCGGTGCCACGGGTGGAAGTGCACGACGAAGGCGGAGAGTTAATTCAGTTGGACAGCTTAATGTTGGTGAACAGCGGCACGGAGGACAACGACGAGAAAGCATCCGGCACCGCGACGTCCACCGGACCCACAGTGGTCGCTGCCGTAGACTCGGAATCTTCGGAGTCTTGTCGCGACGCAACAACGCTAGCCTTGACTGAGACGGAGTTGTCCGACTGGGCAGCCGAGGGCGCCGTGCTGGACGACTGCGGGTTCGACGACAGCAACGAACGCAAACGGAGTAAAAATCCACGAACACTCAGCGGACCGAAACTTATCCACGACGCCAAGAATCTGTCCTCAGTAGCCTCCCACGTGTGCGGCCGTACAAGTCCCACGGAACCCGTCCTTTATTCTAACGCGTTAGAACATTTCGAGTTCGCCGACGAGGGCGACCAGGATCCTTCTTTAGAAAATCCGATTACGCCAAGGAATCAAGGCTATATGGAACTAGTCGACGATGAATATCTGTATTCGCCGAACAACGATCGCTCGATGAACTTTGTAGAAAAAAGTTATACAGAGACGGTTTTGAAGCCCGCTAGCCAAGAAGTTAGCGTCGATCAAGAAGATACGGATTTCAACACCGAGGGGAACTCAGAAGTTCACTGTGATTTAAAATCACCGCAGCTTTTGATTTCAATGGACAATGAAGCGAGCGAATCGACGAGTGAGAAGCGATCTTCCGATAGCGCGAAGAATTCCGCCTCGAATGTGGACATTGGCCGCCTCAGCTTGTCGGAGGTGTCGCCGCCGCTCGTGAAAGCTGAGAAGGTGTCCGTCGACGAGACGTCTCCTCCTCTAGTGACGGATACGCCGAAAGTAGAACAACTGCCGGTATCACGACCGTTCACATCTTCTCTAAGGTTATACGCGCCGGCTATCTGTCGGTCGGCGAGCGAGACCTTCCACCGCTCCAACTCGCGCAGCACGGATTCTCCGACGCGCAGCGGTGACGTATCCCTGTCGCTGCACATGAGTTCCGGCTCTGTGTCCCCTGTGAGCCCAGTGCCAGTGAGAGACACCATTGATAAAGTGCAAGAAATCAAAAGGGAAAGGGAAGAGCAGACGGAACTGGTGCGGAGGCTAGTGTTGGAACGGTTGGGTAGTGGTCCCCGGCAGGGTAGGAAGTCTACACGTCGGACGCGCGCGTCGCCGTGCAGTAACGTGCCCCCGCCCGTGCCCCCTCCGCCGGCGATGGTGCCCCCCGCCGCCCCCACGCCGCCGCCGCCCCCGCGACCTGCGCTTCCTGCGATGCCTCTGCAAGTGACCCCCTCGTTCTCAGACCCCGAGCTAGCGAGAGAGAGGCGGCGGAAGAGTATCATGAAGAGCATATCCAACTATCTGAACAGGCGGCTCGGACCACGGCATAAGGTGAGCGTGCTTTCTCACTCCTGCTTCGCTAATGACTCATCATAGGGCAACACGATCTTAGATCGTTCAGATAATAAATCTAGATAATTAAAATGTGCATTAAAATAATTTAATAAATACATCAAGTACTCATGTCATGTTGTCACAAATAATGACTACCAAGCATGATTCTCTCGCAACCGATTGTTACATGAATTTCATACGAATGTGACTGACAACCACATGATTCATAGCTCCATGAGCATAGCATTTTTGTATCAGACACTTTTATAAAGAGTTTTGCACATTCATTACATATTGTGGAAACTGAAACTACATGATAATCCACTTGAGAGATCTACTTGTTCTTGCTTATTGACAATCATATTTTACGATTTAGAAAACAGAGAAATAGATAATTTAGTACTGTGTGTTGCATTAGATGATTAGAGTAATGATTCTAAGAAGAGAGAGAGAGTACCTTGTATATAAATTTACAATTTTGTCGTAAAAATTATGTACATTGTAAAAATAAGTAGATATAATAATTGGGATTGGTGATATTAACCACATGGTGTCCACGAATTGGCAAAGCAAATGAATTATCGTACTTATTAACCTCTAATGAAAACATTTTAATTTAATCACCTCCAGCAAATAACAACATTTCAATTTGTAGAATTGACAAACTTTTGGTTCGAACCAAAACAGAAATTTTTTATTCACAATGATCACATTTTTTTTGCACAGTACCCCGCAAAAAGTAATCCCAAATGTGCAAGTTAGAGTTGAGTGCACATTGACCCGCCGTAGATAGCGGCACAAATTTGTGATCGCACAAAATTATGGAAGGACACCGGTAGAATTAACCCTGGTTGAATTTTCAGTGGTATTCCGAGCCGGAGCTGTCGTGGCACGTAAGCAAACAGTTACATACAATATTGTCGTGAGCGCATGCTATCTCTTGCGGCACCACACCTCGCATGCCTCACATACATACTGTTCTGTTCTGTACTTGTATGTCTCATCTGCTATCTATTTTGTGTTCTTTGATACGTCTTTGCCCGAATGCCGTAGAAACCAACCCCGCTAGTGTGTTCAAAGATTAGGTTGTGTACAGCCGGCCGACAAAAATAAAGCCAGTTCTATCACTTTGGCGTGCTAATAAAGAATGTCATAGTCGTAAAAGATGAAAAATTTGTAAATGGAACTATAATTAAAACTATACAATATACACACATGCTTACACCAAATATGAAACGAAATATTGTATGACTAAAATTTGTCTGTACTAACTGTAAAATTGCAATAACTAAATTGTTGTAACATTTAAGCTCTCCGCTAGGTGAACGACAAACAAGAAATTAGCTATATTTTTTATATATTTTAATGTTCATGTTTTTTTAGCATATTGTGATTCTGCTTTCTTTTTGTGGATATGCTTTTTTTTATTTTTTTTACCTCTCGATAACCTAAATAGTCGCCTCTTGCGACAGGCAGGGGATGCCGTGGCGGTATTCTTACGCCCCAACCACAGATATGCTATAAGTGTACCTATGTATTCAATGCTTATATTTGTTGCCAGATCATTTTTTGTCGCTTTTCAGCGAGCATGTGTGATCTATGCTTTTTGGTATATCTCTGAACACAGATACTTGTGCAATTAATATATTTTACATATCTAAATTTAAATCTGTCTGCAATAGTCACTCAACTGACTGATTGATCTATGTCCGTTTATCTGTGTTCAGTCGATACTCCGCCGAATTTCTTTTGCATGTCTAAATGATGTCATTGGGGTATCAAATTTTTTATCGTAGAGCAAAATTTAGATTAAATTTTAATATTGAAGTCTTTGGTATTTTGCCGTTAGTTTATGTGTCTATGCTGCTGATGTACGAGTGGTGTGACTTGTGTGTGTGTGACAGGAACCTCAACAGAGGATGTCGAGCGCGCACAAGTCGACGGGGGCGCTGCAAGGCCCGCTGCAGGAGGCGCCGCCGGTGCCCCCGCCCCCCACCGGCTACTGTCCCCCCACGGAGCGACGGTCACCGCCCCCACGGCTGCCTGGTTAGTATTTTACCCACTATTTTGGATTATAAGGATGATTAAGTTTTTAATTTTTGCTGTTTTATCTAGCTATGTTAGGTGACAGAGGTTCGACAAAAGTAAATCGGGATAAAAGAAACTGTAGTTATCTTTTATGGTCTTTTATAGCGTTTATGATTCTCATAGGAATCTTACGTTATATGAACGTTTGTTTCGCGCATCGAGTACTGCGCATATCTTTAGAGAACTCCAACTTACAGTACATTTGGTATCTCAGTATAAAGCTTTAGTTACATTGTGTTTTGAACTGCAGTGGAATGTGCCTGTTTAGACAGTTTTTGCTCATGCCATTAGAGTATTTCGTATCATCATATCAACTTCAGTCTGTCAAAAAAGTTTGTGATAGGGATAGTCTTGAAAGCTTTATCGATGGGCACCCTTATCTTACATGGAAGGTTTAGTCTCAGCGTTTAAAAATCTAAAGTTTTTGGTTGTTCAGTTGCTTGGGATATTTTTTAGGATAAAATGTGTGACAGGCTGTATATATACATGGGCCTATTCCTTAACTAATTGTAACATTCTCAAAATAATATGAAGTACTTTAAAAGTTTACTTTTTGATTCTGGTTCAAGTATAATTTGTTGCATGGGATATAATTAGCAAACATTCAGGCATTGTTAGCTATTTTCATTACAGTTTTCATACGAGATCGAGTTATATTTTAATTGCTTTTTTTCTATAGGAATATGGAATGCTATGTTGTGGTGTTAATTACAAATATATTTCACGTCTGAGTTTGACATTCACCCAGTGAAAGGGTGGAAAAATGTTCTTATAAAGACCGCCGGATGTTTATGTATGTAAGCTGCTTCCAACAGGTCAATTTAGATCCCAACAAGTTTCTGTAGATGTCCTTAGATACACCTCTGTCCTTCAGATGATGTCGTATGGATTGTAAAAGTGTGCAGTAGTTTATAAGCTTAAAACAACAATTTTATTTGAATTGCATAACAAATGCTATCTAATTCCAGTACATCAACATCGGATTATAATATTAATCCATTGGGTTCTCACAGTTCACTACATTATACAGGGTGTATTTAGACCGTGATCGAAAACTGAGGCAGGTAATAGCGAGGGAGATTACAAACCCCCTGGCATTAAAGAAAATCCCGACAAAAAATAAAATTTTTGAGGGTTTCCATACAAATCACATACTTTTAACACCGATGGTTGTATGGAAAACGTCAAAATTTTTATTCTTCGTAGGGATTTTTAATATCGCCACTGGGTTTGTGATAACCCTCGCTATTACCTGCCTCAGTTTTCGATAACGGTCTAAATACTAGGGAATGCAATCCCGACTCGAGATTGCAAATTCGAGATCCCGCGGGATTAGAAATATCAATCCCGCGGGATCCCGGAATTTTCGGGATCCCGTCTAGTTTTAAAAAAATAATTAATTTGGATGACTAAAGAAACTAATAACTGCTTGTTTGTGATAGTGAGGTTAAGTAAAATAATATAATAAAATATGACATGACCACGTCTCTGAATTTCGTGATAAACTCAAGTGGGTATCTATGCGCCTTTGCCGGAATACTCGTATTCTTTTGCCACTTTTTCAAATTTTATTCAATCCCACTGCTTCCCGTTATCTTAAATATAGGTTCCGTTTTCTATGCGCTACACATGCACGACCGCTTAGGTCCTCAGAAAATTTAACACTTGAAATAAGCATAGCACCAAATTTCTTAATAATTCTTTTACAGTCCATGCTGCACGTCTATGGAATGAATTACTGCTAACAATTCGTAAAGCTAAATCGCTTTCCACTTTTAAAAAACTTCTCAGAACTTACTATTCTAAACTTTATATTTTATTTGGTAAATTCGTATTCTTATATGTATATCGTTTAGTATTTATATTCTTTTATTAATAGTGTTGCTTTTATTTCTGTAAATTACTCATGCAATCTTTACACTAATATCTTCTATTCAATGTTAAGTTAACATATCTTCTTTTTACATTCATGTATGCTTATGTATGTATTTGTTATTGATATACATTATTAGATTTTTTTCTGTTTCTATTTTACAATTCTGAAGACAACTGCCAGAACTACGACCTTTCATTCCAGTCGCGTAGCTTGTCTGGAAGAGATCGCAGCTAACGATAAAACTCGTATTCGTTATGCTTCATTAATGTTTTATATTTATTTTATTGTATTGTGTACAAAAAGTACATAAATAAATAAATAAATAAATATTAGTCGAAAGAAAATAAAATCCTTTTTTTTAAATCTTACCAACCAAAAATAATTATCAGGTTTTAAGGAAATTAACATAGGTAAATTAGATAATCAAAATAATAAACATATTTCAAAGGAATTAGGAAGTAGTTACCAAAAACGAGTGATTTTGAAAATGACTCCTTAAAAAACAAAGGCTACCAAATAATAGTATCATCTGCTAAACGGCATCTAATGTCCTTTGCAATGTATCGCGCTGCAGAGAATGCCCTCTCCGACTCAACACTGGTTGGCAATAGCGTGGCGAAGCAAGTATATGCAAACTGCAAAAATCGCCCCCTTGTTCCTCCACACTGAAATAAATCCTGACTACTTCCGCCGAATCCCGTCAATCTCGAACGGGATCTCGTCATATGATGCGTCGGGATTGATCCCGAAAAATTACTCGGGATCCCGCGGGATCCCGATCTCGCGGGATCGGGATTGCATTCCCTACTAAATACACCCTGTATACAAAGCGTTAGCATAAATGTGAAACTTTAATAATTGTAAAAGAATAAAGTAAGATCTAAAGTATGATTTATAAAAATCATCTCGTAAAAATATTAAGAAGTTTCTTGACTATGCTATATGCTTAATTGAATAATTGGCTTCATATCGACGTGAGGTAAAAACATCAAAATTCAGTTTTAAGTTTCAATTTTAATCATCATAGCTTATCATCGTGGGATTCATCATCCATCACTTCATAATCGAAAGCAATAAAATGACTAAGTTACGTCACTTGCGTTGGGTAATTTACAAAATTGCAAATATTTTTCCCGAGAATTTACCGTATTTATAAATTAGAGCAAAATGTTATCGTCATGGTTACGTCAATTGTTTTTCTTTAGTGATTGTCTCGTTTCATTATTAAACACTTGTTTCAATACTAGTCTGAGAGAAACAAGAGACTGCGTGTTTGATTCTAACAATCGTGACGGATTTCATAATTGCAAAACATTCTAGACTTCTACTCATCAAAATTACCGCGCAATTTCAAAAATAAAGGAAAAATATTTGTATATTTGCACCTACCCACGCATAGCATGACTAGCCCAATAACGCGTAGCTATGGCGGGTGGGAGCGGTTGCGACGTGGACGAGCGCGACGCCATGCAACTGTGGTTCGAGGCGCGATGGGCGCGGCTGGTGGCGCAGCGCCGCGCCCGGGAGGCCCCGCGGGACGAGCCCGTGGCCCGCCGCCTCGCCAGGCTAGAGCGCAGGCTCACCAGACCGCTATCTGGTAACACACCACCACCAACCTAACCTACCCTTTTTTTTCACGAGAGGGAAGCGCCTTAAGCTCCCTTATTCGGTACCTCGGGGGAGGCCGTGAGGGGTATGTCGGGCTTACCAATTCGGTGCGCAGAACAGTTGTCCGCTTACCTGAGTTGGGCCCTAACTAAAATCCTACGCCAGCAACCCAACCTAACTTAACCATACACCACTGGACATACGGCTTTGGTTACATGTACTTTCACTAGGCCAGCGTGGTGGACTAACGCCTAAAGTTGTGTGTGTGTATTCACTATGAAATATCACTTGCTTATCGGTAAAGGAAAACATAGTGGTGAAATCTGCAAAGTTGTTAGGAATTTCTTATGTACAGTCACGAGCATAAATATGTTCCTATGCGAAGGTTACCAAAAATATCTGACCCATGATCGAGTTCAATAATATGTGCCTACATGTACGCAGCAAAAATATGTGACATTATCCGGCTGCATAATGCAGTACCGTCAAAATGATGTGATACACTCACGAAGCATAAATATGTGACACTACTAGGCGGCAATAATATATGACATAATTTTATCTTCAATTTAATATAATAATTATACGAAATAATGAAAGAAATAAATTTTATTTTACATTGTTTCAAGTTGGCTGTACTTTATACTATACTAGCCGGCCCGCGCTCGCTTCGTTGGGGGGTAAACATTTTTACTTGCGATTAAATTGTGATTTTAGTTCGATTAATACTGAATACCATCATTTATTTCCTGATTGCGAAAAAATATTGTATTTATTTTTAATGAAAATATTTTTAATGAAAATAGATTAAGGCACAGTTGCGGTTGCTAGGTATAACTAGGTCAGTATTATCTCTTTAACCATTCGTGCCAATTGTATGCAGTTAAAGAAAAAAATATTTTGTTTTAAACACTTGAGAGTATATCTATAAACTCACTTATTTTAATAAAAAATCATAATTGTTGATAATATTGATCAATTAACATGAAGTAATGATTTAAATTATTCTTCAATATACAAAATATTTTTTTAGTTATATTTAAAGTTAGACATATGCTGTCGCTGACTTTTTTATAAGCATTATCAAGCTTCACAGTGCTGGGCTCGAGGTTTACGCGCCCGGTTGAGAATCTCACCGGTCGCGGGCGTACACCCCAGGCACACACCTCTGACTTTTCGAAGTTATATCTGTATTAACAATGAATTATCACTTGCATTAACGGTAAAGAAAAACATCGTGATGACTCTTGCACACCTAGAAGTTCTTAGAAATTTCTTAGGTTTGTAGTCCGTAAACCCGCACTAGGTCAGCGTGGTGGATTAAGGTCTTAACCCTCTCAATGATAGAGAAGACTCGTGTCCAGAAGTGGGACGTATATGAGCTGATAGTGATAATGGTGATGAAGCTCTATAACTTTTCTCTAGGACTCAAGCAAATATCTCTCATGGGTAAAGCAGCGTTCATAAAAAAACGTTTTCTTTCGACTGTTTTTTCTTCGGTTTACTTTGTAAAACCGGCTACAATGAAAAATTGTTATCAATTTTCTGATTAATATTTACCCTATGACACTCACAAATAACGTAGCTTTCTATTGCTAAAAGAATGTTCAAAATCGGTTTAGTAGATTCAGAGATTACTTTATACAAAGTCACAAGCTTAAATTATTTGTATAGATTTTTGTCTAGATATATTCTAAATCACGACCAAATTCAAATATTCATTTAATACGTAGATATATTTTGCCTACGGCTGCTGTGACATTAAGGAATTGTTATGTTGTGTTAAAGGGAAGCGGCTTTTAACACGATTGCTCCGATTAATTTATTATTTATACAGTTAATTGATTTTTCTTAAATTAATTTAATGTTTTAGATTCCCTAGCAGAGTTTTGATAAATTTAAAACGAATACCACTGAATTTGGTGAAAAAGTAGACCATAATTCAAATTCAGATATAATTCCACAAATAATAATTGCTGGCTTGGCAGTGTGTAATATTATAAAAAAATATTTGTATATACTGTAAAAGCGATTTTTGCGCAAAAGAAAAACTATGGTTTCTTATATTAATTGATTTAAGAGACATGGTTGATTTAACTTATACATAGTTCAAACGACGTATTAACGACTATCTGACTCTGAACGCAATTGCATTTTTCTTTTTAATAATTAGTTCTCAATACCATAACTTGTGACGTGAATTATAATGATTTTTACTATTGCTACCGAATATTACTCGTATACACTTATGAAGTAAGGCCAAACAGAATGAAAAAACAGACACTTTATGACATAATGACTGTTCGAAGTAAACGCACTAAGAAATATTTAGTACCAAAACAACGTGAATTCCAAATGTGAACAAATAATTTTCAATCTTATTACTTGCGTGTGACGTTTATTTTAAAATATTTGTCCTCATTTATTAAAGACATTACTTTAAAATGACATTTTTATTTTCTGTATTTTAATGTCATAACGTCTTAAATTCAAATTTATTGTTAGCTATATAAAATCCAATTGCAAAGATTTAAGGTTAATTGCAACCAGGAGTTGTCTTTAATTTAATACTTTACAAATTGAAGTCTGAATTACAAATGTGTAAATATAATATCATGAAATATATGCAACCGGTGCCACTAAGACAAGTGATTTTGTTTGCGATCTTCAATCTAGTATAGGTATATTTGATCGAAGGTTTTTGTAGTATTCCCCAAAACAATATTGGTAAGATAGTTTAGTGAAGAACAATTTAACGATCATAATTACTATTTTAACGAACGAAACGAAATAATTAAAGAAATATTGTTTTGAAGTTAAATTTCTTTATCGAAGAGATAACTGGTCGCCTTAACAGCGTTGGACATTTTGGTACCGACAAGGCGTATCAGTTATCCTGATTTAGCACCTCTTTATGTGGTGCAAGACAACAGCCCGATCCACAACTCACGAATAACTCGTGAGTGGTTTAATACGCAAAGAGAGACGATAAAATAGATTTCCCTCCTAAAAGCCCTGATTTGAACCCTATTGAGAACCTGTGGGGTTTAATAGTCCAACAATGAGATTCAAATCAGGCTAGAACTTACAATTCCATGCGTTGTCACACCTTCGACGTTTGGGAGTCACTCCGGGGCTCTCAAGTGTGCACTAATATTGTCTCATCCATGCGAGAGAGGCTACAGGATGTTATTAATGCAAACGGGGGGTATACTTGATTTTAATTTATAATGTTTGCATATAAAAAAATAATTAAAATTATTAATTAAGATGATTTGATAAATTAAAATACACAAAAATATAAGTAAATATTTAAATTTAGTCGTGATTTAGACCATAACATCTAGACATAAATCTATATATGTATATAAAAGAAAGTCGTGTTAGTTACACCACTTATAACTCAAGAACGGCTGAAGCGATTTAGCTGAAAATTGGTGAGGAGGTAGCTTAGAACCGGGGATAACACATAGGATACTTTTTATCCCGTTCGACAGCGTTCCCGTGGGACTTTTCATTGTTTTCTATATCCATACAAAAGTTTCGTTTCAATAATTAAGTCAATTTGAACTTTAATACAATACAATAAAGTTTAAATCGTAGTGGAGGAGTTCTATATTATAAAAATGAATTGCTCGATGTGTCTCTCAGCGCAAATCTCGAGAACAGCTGAACCAATTTCGCTAATTCTTTTTTTATAACATTCCTTGAAGTACGAGGATTGTTCTTACGGAGAGATACATTTTAAAAATTGCCTGAAAAGGTCTAAAAATAATACTTTTCTAAATTCCCATACAAAAGGATCGTAATGATACTTAAGTAATTTTGAACTATAACACCATACAAAATTTCTGTCATTTAATGTTTATCCCGTCGATGCAGTTAGAGGCCCCCTCAAATAAAAGAACGTATTAAAATAAGAATTTCGAATCGACAATATGCATCTATAACATTCGAATAATTGCGTATTTTAGATGTTAAAAATGCAGAATTGTCATGACAATGGTTTGACATTTTTTGGCTGTCAAATATTAAGGCGTGCTTTCAGAAATTTATTTTGTGTAACAAATCTCCTTGGTAGTGCCTAATTTTTAAATTTTTATTATGCATGAATATTAAAAATACTCTAACACTCCTTCAAGAAATATTAATAAATGGCCAGGGGATGCCTTTTCCATTGATCTAGCCAGTCATGGAACAGGGCAGCGATTACGCGACCTCGCCCCCCCGAGCTGTTGGAGTCTCCCACTACTTCCTTATCCGGGACTGCAACATCCTTACCATCAGGCTAAATATCCTTAATTGCAATATCCTGTACCTAAACACACGCTATCTCTACCCCATTACCAAAACAATGAAAGTCCCAAGGAGAGTTGGTGTCAGATAGGCGGCCGGCCGTAAAACATTTGCCAAAACATTTATGCAGAATGTATAATAAGAAAGGTGACAGGGCCTAGGGCGTCTCCCGTAGCCGACGCGCAGGGGCAGCACCTGGCTCCTATGAGAAATGGGCAAGGTTTGTTACACCAGCCCAGGCGGGGGCAACTTAAGACACTAGCCCGGGAAATAAGATTGAGGTATGCAAGTTGGAATGTAGGTACGATGAATGGTAGGTCAAGAGAGCTAGCATCTGTGCTGAAAAAGGAAAAATAAGGTTAACGAAGAAGACTTACGAAAGACGACTGCATGCAGCAATAATGCGAATATTGCGGTGGATGTGTGGTATTATAACATGGAGTGACAGAGTGAGAAATGAATACGTTAGGGTAAGTCTGAAAGTAGCTCCTGTGATAGAAAAGATGAAAGGAAACCGTCTGTCGTGGTATGGGCACATTAAGAGAAGGAATGAATCATATGTAGGAAAAAAAGGTGATGAATATGAAAGTGGATGGATGGGCGAGTCGAAGAAGGCCAAAAAAGAGATGGATGGAGTGCGTGACTGAAGATATGAAAGAGAAAGGGGTGAATGAAGACATGCCGTGTGTGGAAGAAGAAGAGATACTGCGCCGACCCCAAGTAATTAATTGGGACCAGGGCAGGGGGATGATAATATACCTAAGTAATCAAAAATTAAATTCTTTTAATAAGTAACAAAACATTCATTGGCGGGTAGGGCGATACGAATTTTGCCGGGATAGCTAGAATAATATAAAATTACAGCCATATTAAAACAATGTAAAATAAAATTTATTTCTTTCATTATTTCATACAAATTGTAAATTAAATTAAATTGAAGATAAAATTATGTCAGATATTATTGCCGCCTAGTGGTGTCACATATTTATGCTTCGTGAGTGTATCACGTCATTTTGACGGTACTGCATTATGCAGCCGGATAATGTCACATATTTTTGCTGCGTACGTGTAGGCACATATTATTGAACTCGATCATGGGTCAGATATTTTTGCCAACCTGCCCATAGGAACATATTTATGCTCGTGACTGTACGTAGTCCACCAACCCGCACTAATCAAGCCTGGTGGACTAACGCCTAAATCCTCTCAATGGCAGGGGAGGCCCGTGTCCAGCAAGGACGTATATGGGCTGATAACCGAACGGAACGTACTTTTACAGTTGTGTTTCATCATCAGCCCATGTATATCCCAATGCAGGGGCGATACTCTATCATTGAGAGGGTTTAGGCCATAGTCTAGTTTATACATGGTGTATACAGACACAGTGTATGTAATACATTCTGTATATCCACCTCCTTCCACTTCTTGTTATTAATTCCATCTTGGGATAAAGACAAACTTGGTTCCCAAAAACTCGCTAAACTTCTCTTCTTGGTGTGATTTCTGTATTAGCTATCGATCCTGGTGTGATAAAGGTGTGGTGGGATAGTCTCGGTATTATTTCCAGCGCAGTTGCAGACTTGGAAGCTTCTTTGGTGGGCTTTTTTAAGGTTGTGGGTTAAAATATTTGCTTTTGAGTCTTGGTGTTGGTTAGCAATGAAGATTTTAAGCTGGAGAAACGTTTAAGTAACTGCGTTGAGTTGTAAATGCGTTGTCTAATACCAATCGAAACCACGGAAACTGAATCACAGTTACTTTTAGCTGCCATTTAGTTTTGGTGGGTTTAGATATTCTTTCCTGATAATACAACCTTTCGCACGAGATACCATAGTGACGCTTACCACATGTATGCTTTCATTACATCGCTTTCCACTTGTACATTTTCTCAGTCATAGGACTCTTTCTTCGACATATGCTACATCTTCGCTCGTAGGCGAATTATTTTTTAATCTGTGCTTTATATAATTTAAAAATTGATATAATTTGTGGAAATAATTGCACAATTTCCTCTAACCACTACTACGGGGCGTTGTTTCCTATTTAGTAACAACATTATGAATTTTTTTCTTGTTACTTAATATTAAATCTTATGTAAATCTTTTTTGAATATTCATGTATGTTTTTTAATATATCCACTCTGTATATATTTAGGTATTGTGTTTCTATCTTCTTAAATTGTGGTAATGGTTCTCTTTCTAATTGTCGGTCACTTTAACATTACAGTCAAAACAGCTTATAACGACACCGTTAAAACAACGGATCGGTTATAACAACCAAATGAATCTATTTAAACTCATTGGTATCGCTTGTAGCAATTATCAGATACACCGACAGAAATTTACGGTTCCTTTAATGTCGTTACGGTTTTGACTGTTAATGTTGATTGAATAATGTTTCCTCCTGTAGTATAATATTTCCTTTCAACGGTAGAGGAGACCCGTGCCCAGCAGAGGTACGTATATGGGTTGATGATGATGATAATTTTGGTATAAGTATCTGGACGGTTGGCGCTATCGTGGGAAGGCCTACGTTGAGCAGTGGACGGCGATAGGCTGAGTATAAATATCTGACGGATTCCCGTGTGTATTCCAGCGGAGCAGCAAGCGGCCACCGTGGCGGAGCTGGTCCAAGTGTCGGCTCAGCGTGAAGCGCACCAAGCACTTCTAGCCGCTGAGAGGTAACACACCAGAACAAATACTTTCTACTAGTCGAATTCTACTTGTTGAATAACTAGTAGACGTCAACTATTTAAAAATAAAATTGAATTCTGCATGTTCTTTTACGTAGAATTCCGTCTGCGTCTACCACGCCTTCTACGCCTTTTAATGAAGCCGTATACGAATTTAACTACTCTTAAAAGATCCATCAACCGTTTGTTCGTTCTTCGTCAACGGTTGATTCAACTAGTTCGTTGATTGAACGTGTATCTCACAAGGAAGGTTTGGTTACAGGCGACGCAGTGCCGCGGGCGGCGTCGGCGACTAGCGAACACCAACACTGCTCGATATCGGCAACTCCCTCATACATACCTGGGTTTGTGGCAACCGCTGCTCTACAACTCACAGTCATCATCATACGTAACCGATCTCTACATGACATTTTTATTGAATTTTTGCTTATTTATTGAGTTTTTACTTATTTATTGACATCGTATAAACTTAAAAAAAATATATGAGTTAAATCAAATTTCAATCAAATTTATGACAAATCAGATCAAATCTATAATCATGATTATATTTCGTGGGTCACGTACTGGCGGACGGCGTTGTGCGTTTGTTTGTTGTTCAATATACATCCTATATTACATGAGCCAATTAGTTGTAAAATAATTATCGACAAAATATGAAACACCATTTCACACTTAAATATCTTCTGTCCCGCTCCAACAACACACGTCACGTTTGTTGAAGCGAGACAAAAGATTTTTGAGTTTTACAGCAACATGCAAAAGTCGAAAATTGTTAGATATCGCATCGTTACTTCTATATCCACTGCCACATTTTTGCCTTCATAAAGATATTAATTATATGAAAAATATTAATATTTAGCATTTAGAAATAAAATATATATTTATGAAATTATAATTCACTGCTACAAATCATGTCAATATAAATAGCTTAGCAATAAAAATTATATTTATTCAACGTTATTATAGGTCTTTTGGCGTTAAGTTGCTCTAAATAACGGGGTGAAATGGGCTCCCGAAACTGAAAATGAAAATTTAATTTCTCAAAGGTTTTCTTATCATCCTGGGATTACAGCACCGAAGCTTGATAACAGGGATTAACATTTTGTGTTTTTAAACATATGGCTTTAAATTATTATCGAACTTAATTGTTACCAATAGAGTATTACCCGTTCAATTTCGGGAGCATCCATTTCACCCAACGATACTGTGTCAATTAGTTCCATCTTATTTGGCAGGGCTACTTCAATAGCCATTAGTTATAGAGAATATTGTGATGATTTGAGTGAGATAATCATTGTTGTTTCATGTTAACACATTACTACCCAATCGCAAAATCAAATGAAAGCAATATTAGGGTTAAATTAGCAATATTGGATCCAAATATATATTTTATACGTCCACATGGAAGTGACCGCGCAGGCCTTATTGAGAATCCGTTAAGCAATATATTAGTAAAATGATGAATAGTAATAGTTACCTATAGTTAACTCGTTCATTTATTTACGTCATACTAGAGAACGGACTGAGAGCTAAACTATGTTCTGAACACAGTCAACGGAGAAGTTAGTACGACACTAGTCTGTGAAGCGAATTGATAATAAATTCAGTAAAAACACACATATTTCTGTCCCTACGCAAAGACACAAATCTTTTGTCGTGGAGACATCGAAATTTGTGTAGGGTACACAATTCGTCTCTTTTTGGGGTTCGTCTCACAGGCTGATATCTAACTGCAGTACAGGCTCCAAATATTTGATGTAAATATATAGAACGAGGTTATATATTTTTATAAAATCAATATATGGAAACGCACTACGTTCGTCCGCCAGCATTAGTTAGGGATTGAAGGCTCTACAATATAGTTTTCTTGGCTTAGAAATATTTATATGTGGTACCTACAGACATCCGGTGGGGGGTTATACTGGGACGTCGCGGTTGGAATAACTATTAGTTGAATATTTCATTTCTTATCCAGTATTAAATTTCCCAACTTTATACTAGTCGACTTTAAATCGCTGTTCATTTTAATGTAAATAATTTCATATTCTTCATTTTTTTCGGTGCTTCTCATCACTAATTTATTCCTTTTCAATTTTATTAATACATTTTATAATATATATCGACCGCAACGTCCCCGTTGCAGAGTGGATGTCACAAATTACTTTCGACCCGTCGACGGTGACTGTGCTAGATATGCCAAATGTCTAACCTAGATATATTTTACTATGCTAAGTATATATGTAAATGTATAGACGTAGTGTTAATCGTTGTTTATATTCATTATTCACATTCATGGACTGTCGTGTTGTAAATGTGTATTAAAATTCCGATTAACATCGAGATCGATTATTATCGATTTAATTTGTATCGATGGACTTGTCAAAACTAGTTACGGTTATAGGTTTACTAAAACAATAACAATATGACCACAGATTATTTTTATCGAAATAATATTGGAAATTTAAACTAAACAAACGGACAACACGGCAGTAATCGTGATTAATCTAGCTTACATATACGCGAAACTTATTTGAAATTATGTAAAAAGAAAAAACATGTTCGCCGTCTCGCTTGCAGATTAACACGGTCCTACTATTAGCATCAGTTTAAAATATTCTTTGATATCTGCCCTAAGTGTTTTGCACAAAGAGGAGTGTTAGTTTTGTGGGCGAGAAAGTAGATGCGACGCTTTGTGCACAGAGCCGTCTCCACAGAGAGATGTAGTGTTATCGACGGTTCACACCAACGATACCCCTGTGTTTATCCTATATTCAGACCGCGATCGGGAACTAAGGCAGGTAATAGCTACGGTGATTATAAAAATAATAATTTTGACGTTTTCCATACAAATCACATACATTAACGATGGTTGTATGGAACACGAAAAAAATATATTTTTTGCCGGAATTTTCTCTAACACCAATGGATTTGTGACCACCGTAGCTATTACCTGCCTTAGTTCCAATCAAGGTCTGAATTCACCCTGTATAGCATTATAGTCTAAAATCAAATAGTATCACGTCATAACATTACTTCGATCTGTTCAAATGTACAATGGTGTGAGAAAATATCTCACAACGTGGTTGTGAAACATTTTCCCTCAGCAATGCATAGCTTGCGAGCAACGCTTTCTGTCCAATGTATCAATTGCTAGGTGATAAGAAATGTCGGCGATACACTTATGCTGACGCTACGTTACTGACAAAATTGTCAGTCTGACAATTAGGCAAATAGGAAATTTTGCTCAAAACCATACAATTACTGACTGCAACATGAAGTTTATTTGAAAAATCTTATTGAGATTCAAATACGAATTATGGAAGTTTCAAATTTACTCTATTGTCAGTAACTGCCAATTTTGTCAGGCACGGGCGTCCGTGCACTATATTTTTGTATGTCGAGAGAAATTGTTGGGTTTTTAGCTAAACGTTAAGAGGTTGAACGTGAAAGGCTACACAATGAAGAGTGAGACCTTAAAATATGTTGATATATTGCAAAGAGTCTATGTTGGGTAAAATTTTGCAATTGTGTAGTATGAAGGTGTGGAAGTATGTTCTTGAGGCGGGTTGTGTCAGCAGGCTGGCGTACGCTTCCGCTGATGTACACACGTAAGTTAGTATGTAAAAATAGTTAATCGCAAGCCAAGTGTCAAGTGTCTCGGTGCAAATTGACTTTCTTATTTTATTTATGACAATTTACATCCGACACCGGTGGCTCCAAAATACTTAGCTGACTCTGAAGGAATTTGTATGTATATTGTAGTGTATATGTTATATTCTATTGGTGATATACGGCAGTAGACAGGTCAAAATTATCATAATAATAGTTGGCGTGCTAGTACTAGAATCGACGTGAGCTGAAAACTTTAATTTATTCATACGTTTGGCGCCACCGCTGTCAGATGTACTGCTTCAATGTTCTGTAGACCAGTTATTGTGACTTCGTCAGTGTTCTAGATGCTAGACTGTAGTGTTAGCAACCCTTGTTTCAACAGCCCGCGAGGGAACGAGAGAGACGATATTTTTGGACGTTAGACATTTTTAAACATTTTCTAGTGTAACTAAACCAAGCATAATATTAGCATTTTATTTATGAAACGATTAGTCAACCACGCTGACGGAGTCACAATAATGGAAGCCGTCATTATAATGTAGTGTCTAAGGAGATATGCTTTTTTAAACATTAGATCATAAATGATGTTGATAATAGAGTAATATTTACAATTTACATGGTTTCGACTGATTTGAATTTATGGAAATAATATTTACGACGGAAACTAACTCGTGATCGTGATTTTTTATGTTTTATAGGATGTTTGATTTTTTTATGTTTATTATTCGCATGTTGTAAAGAAAGCGCAAGTTAAAACCGTTAATGTATGTTTAAGGACTAACGGCCTTGCTTATTAATGTTGGTTGGTTTAACTACTTCGCGGGACAAGCTATTTTGAAGTGGTTGACTTGACCAAAGTTTATAAGTAAGGGCGTAGATATGTAACAAGCGACCTCGTGAAAGCAATACGACGTTTGTCTGGACGATGCAATGCGATATACAGATTTATTGCTACTCGCTCAGATCTAATATAAACTTGACGAAAAAAAAATATTTTAGGATTGATTAAACTAACGAAAACATTCATACTCATAAAATAAGTGTTGTATCAAAATTGTAATTCTATTTTCGGGACATCATAAGTAATCATGACTACAAGTAAAAATTTAAATGGCAATTCTTAAATTTGACTGATGATGACTTGAATTTAATAATATTTTTCCCTTTAATAATCATTTAATTTAATTTATTGAATAACTTATTATACGTAGCTAATTTATTGTATTTTAAAAGTAATACATATATAATTAGCAATAATTAGTTGTGACTTGTTTTAATTGTACATTTTTGTGTTGTATTACGTTTTATACACATTTTAATTATTTTCCTATCTGACTTGATGTAAATGATTAAAAAAATACCAAATCCTTATAATACGTATCTCGCATTGCCTCGCCCAGTCAATATAAATAATCAAGTAGCGACATATGCACCTAAAAATAGTTACAATATGATACACAGTTTATCGTTTAATGTATAGAATTAATGTATAATTGTTTGAGATTAAACCCAATGCAAGGTTCTACACAAAGCAATGTACCTCCTTTTGTATGCGTAATTAATTTGAAGAAACTAATAAAAGAATAATATCATTTGTGAGTTTTATTTGTGTTGATTTAAAAGTATCTGCTTTTTACATCCCCAATGTGAACACCACATAAAAGTTGTGGGTTATCACTGAATGCAGGACGCTTTTACAGAATATTCTGATATTTCTTGGAGGAGGCGTTATTACAGCAGTGGGTAAGAGGAGTGACGAAAAGCGAAAGTAGCTGCTAGCGGTTGTATGAGGGGAACCTAAAATCAGCCTATGTACGGAAGTGGATGTGAGAAAGGTCCTTATGTTTTATTTTAATAGTTTCTTTGACAAAAAAATTAGAGATTACAAAAAAAAATAAAATTGCAACACATTTACAAAATGTTAAAATGGCCCCACGAAATACGAAGGCCGATGAGTCAGAATTCCCGCCACGTTTTCGCTTATAGCCTAAGATCCCACCACGAAATTACTACATACATTATGACGTGAGTCAAACACACATTTTTACATTCGTGTATGAATAGGAGAATACACTGATATACCGCAGCCAGGCAAAATATGCCCGCAAGTAATTTTAATTAAATTAATGAAAATTAATTTTTGGAATAAAATTTCATGCACTTCGTTTTTAAATAAAATATGATCCACGTCGTAGCTATGCTTGTACAGAATTCTAAAATCCATAGGTGCCGTTCCACACTCAGCCGCAACTACCCCGCAGCCAGGTGCAAACAGGTAACATTATGGAGTTTTTTTACACTCATAACGTGCTCGGATGATTTTGGTATCAAATTAAAGCTGATTTTTTTTCTAATATGATGATATATGTCTGCCTGCGAAATAATAGCCGCAAATTAGCGGTGCCATCTGTTAAAAACGCGAGATAACCGGGATAAAGTGTTCTCAGCCGGCATATTTAATAATATTTATTTCAAAAAATAAGTAGTTGTAACAATTTTTAAATTTAGTTGAAAATAATCCTGCTATTAGCGTAATAATGTAAAATATACAATATTCCCATCACAACAAGCTATTTTATTGTAAAAAAAAAATATTTAAAATATAACATTTAAATAGTTAAAGCTAACAGCAATGGCAAAATAATACAATAAAATTATACAAGCAATGCAATTTTTTAAGTCTTTTTAGTCTGGTTTCTAACAACAAGGAGTACGTAACTAGTCACCGAGCCATCACAAATCACGTTATGCCTCTGTGTAAACTAAAATTTTACAATGTAAACAATCGGTAGTCACAGTTAAATAAAACCGTTTAAAAAAGTTGACCAATAGTTTTATGCTAGTATTCTTACATTCAGGAAATTTATGAGCAGAGAATAACAACTCATATGAGACTGTGTAGTGTGTAGGTACCTACCTACTTTTTACATATTGAACTGATTTAACAAAATAATGGCATCAACCCACGTTGATTGTTTTCATTAAATTTCGCGAGAAGATGTAAAAATTCAAAATTTCGATGCTTTACCGTACAGTGTGCACTTATCTATTTGAAAACGATAGGTATCATATTTTTTTGTGGTTTATTAGCTTTCAAACATCCTATTGTCATGTTAGTAATTGTTATTACAAAAAACCATTTTGTTTCTGCTGTTAATATAATATTTTTTTTACGTTGTATGATATATTTGAAAATTGAATTTTAACATTTATTTCCGCTTTTGTAGTATCGATTGTAGATACAACTTAGAATCCAATCGATTTCATAAAATGACGCGGAGGTTTTGACATTTTCTCCAAAGTGCATCCCTAATAGCGGTTTTCCCGGCACAACAAAATATAATGACACAAAGAATTTCCTGCTCTGCTAATATTGCCTGTGTGTTTGTAAATATTGTGAAGTAGTGTGCTTATTTTGAAATTATATAAATTATAGGGCAATGAGTAGTTCGTGCTCAGTGTCTTTTTCCTTGAACTATAAGTTCTCCACGTTATCTGTGCCAAGAAATGAAGAAATCAAATATGTTCACCACTGCTATTAATTATATACGAAACTATTCGGTAAGTGAATTAATTATTCTAATTACAATAGTGAAATAGTCGCACAATATTTAATTGTATGTATCTTCTTGTAATACGCAATTATACGCTATTATTCCTATAAAATGTTTTATTATTTATGTCAAAAGAAGTTTGTGTAAGTTTCATATGACATTAATAAAAATTTGTGTTCTTGATTTTCCTTGTGTGAATCATACAGAGATCGGAAGTTGTTTCCACGAATTCCATTCATAAATTATTTATTTTATTTTGTTTGGGAAATTTACAGAACAATTACACATTTAAAATATTTAACAAAAATATAACACTCAATCCGAAAACAATTTCCGAAAAGCCGGAACCAGTTGTGGTGTTTTGCGAACCGCACAAACATAGATAAAACTTTCCAGTTGATATCAAATGCGGTAGATAAAAGATAAAGAAATAATTATAAAGGTCTTGGTAATTTAAAACTATATTTAGTTTTAATCACTCATAGGAAACTAGTAAGTGAATTATGCTTTATGTAGTCAACATATATTGTATATTTTATTCTTGTTACTTTTGAGTTTCAGACTATCCATTTAGTAAGTTCATTTGTTTTTCAGTGTGAAATGATTTTATGAACTGTTTTAGAGAATTTCACATGTAATTAAAGAATAAATAAAAAAAATAAGCCTAAAGAGATGATTCTCATAGCATGATTCCAATTGCACAATAGTATGAGAATAAAATTAAAATGAAATTTATTTCATAACAATATAATATACATTTATAGAATAACAACAGGACCCAAATAGGCAAGCATGTAGCTTCGGTATCTGTTGATTTGTATTACAGGATTTTATAGCTGTTTTTGTTTTAAATCAAACAAGCATTCATATGATGTGTTTTGAAGTTAAGACATACCAATACTATGATCAGGATATTATCCTACCCATCACAATATGCACTTAAAGCTTAACTAACAACTGGATATATCTTAAATTTTACTGTTGCCAATAACTAAAAGTGAATAGCTTGCTACTAATAATAATTAAAATTTATCATGTTTGAATGAAATATGCATTTAATGTATTCCTAAAGTACTTAAATATAAATACAAATTTTATAGCTATTTGAAATATGCAGTGGCATGCATTTGGATGTAAAAAAGTGCTATGTTTCTCTATTTATGTACTTTCCCTTCTTAACTTATGCTGATAAGGTATTTGTTGTTCTAGATAAGGGTACAATCATTATCTCTTACTCAGTTGTTTCAAAAAATCTACTGCAACATGATGAGTGTTGTAGTTTAATATTTTGTGACTCATTGCCTTTCTTATTTATTGCACAATACTTTCATGTTGTTATTTCTGACCAATATATAAACTTATCAAAAGTATTACCTGTTAATTTGCAGTATCAAATAAATTTTCTAAACTGCTGGTTCAACAAGATTTGAGTCGTCAGACAGTATGGCGCCCAGAGCTAAGAAAACAGTAAGTTTTTGTTGTCATCTGCAACAAAATATATTGGGAGTGATGATCATCAATCTAAAAATCACAAGTGCCATTATATGTTATTGTCTGCACATGAATCATGTTTTTGCTAAAGGGTAGTTGACCCAAATTTTTTTTAAATCATCATCATTAGCCAAAAGACATCCACTGCTAGACAGAGGCCTCTTCCAAAGACTTCTTAAGCTCTTTGTCGGAACCAATTTCTTTATAGTATGTGTAATGTGATACAACTAATGACTGACGGTATCAAAACGAGGCTTGTACAAATATGCCTAATAAAAAAGCTCAAGCTTCATATCCTTATTTACATAAATTCAAAGTAATTTTGTTTTATTGTTATCCCTTTCTAGCCTAAATGTGCTGGATTGTTTTGGATAATATTTGGTTTTTGGACCTTGAACCAAGAGAATCAAAATTGTGCAATGCACATATACACTGGGTTTCACAGTTAAAAAATTGTATGTTTAATTATCCTTAAACTTATTATCCTTAAATTGAGTATGTAGATTATTAAATACCAACATTTCAACAAACATTTGTGTATTTGCTTTCTGACTACTAATCAAGAATTTTTTTACTTTTTAGAGTTGTTTCTTACTATAAGTATCTTCTGTGTAGGGATATTTTTATATTTTTTTTTCTTCTTCTTTATCAACCCATATACGCCCACTGCTGAGCACGGGTCTCCTCTACCTTTGAGAGGGTTTAGGCCATAGTCCACCACGCTGGCCTAGTGCGGGTTGGCGGACTACACATCTAAGAAATTCCTAAGAACTCTTAGGTGTGCAGGTTTTATCACGATGTTTTCCTTCACCGTTAAAGCAAGTGATAATTCAATGTGAATACACACATAACTTCGAAAAGTCAGAGGTGTGTGCCTGGGGTTCGAACCCGCGACCGCTGAGATTCTCGACCGCGCGACCAAACCTCGAGGCCATCACTGCTTTTTTTATATTTTTTTTTACTTTTGTATATCAGGGAGATATAAGTAGACCTGTAAAATCATTATCATCATTGTCATAAGTGTACTGTGGTCCATTGGGAAACAAGACGCTGAGAGTTCGAAATCACTCTGAGACAAATGTTTGTGTAATTCACAAATATTTGTTTCAGGTCTGGCTGTTTGTGGTGGTAATACATGCTTTGGTTTAATGTGTGATGTTACTCAGGTTTGCTTAAAAACAAATAAAAAAGGTGTTACTTGAATTAAAGATTACTTATTGAGCTATTTAACAACCATGAGTAATTTTTTTATGTGGTCAGCTTTTTAGAAATGGAGATTTAATTCATTAAACAATACTGTAACAATGTATGAATATATTTCACTTACTTTCAGTTACTTCTATATTGATTAAATCTTGCTTAACAATCAATTAATTTAACAATTTTTTTCCCGTTTGCAGAAAATGTCGAAGTATCAAGATTTTCAGACACTTTTTGAAAAGCTCACATGGTATGTATACATAAAATTAAATTTTATATCCACATTTAACATAGATTTAATAAAAAAATATATATTTTTACGATAAAGTACGGTAAGGATGAAATTTTCCTCGTTTGTTGAGAAAGCCCTATGCTGTAGTGGATGTGGATATGTATACCTATGAACTGGTATTGAAATATGGTGTTTTTATCAAAGTTTTCTTTAAGCTGAAGTCCAAAGTGGATTGCATACTTTTATACAGGCTACTATTCGCTGTAAAAACTATGTGTGCCACGGATGATCCTAGAGCACAGAACTGCATCGGCGGTGGGATAGGGTCACTATAAGGGCGGATATGTATATCCTACCATAAGAAAGTTGGGCCTCCGAAAGTATGATGTGATGATTACGAGTCCTATAGAATTTAGTGCTAATGCAAATTACGGTGTATTTCTCCAAGTCAATTACTGTAAACATTAAAAATTCTGAAATAATAACAAGCAATTAAATAATTTCCTTGTTTCATGTGATATTTATTAATACTAACGTGTGCATAATTACTGAAAAACAAGGAAACATCAGTATATAATAATTGTTAAATAGTTTAATTGTGTAAATATTGGAATGTGATTGCTAGTTATACCCATGTCGAAACTATTGAAAAATGAATTTATTTCGTTCCCCGCACCGAGACAAATGTTTACATCACCCACAAATATTTAAATCTCAGATTCGAGTTATTGTGACAAGTGACAACGAAGAGTCTCTCGTAGTTGCGGATATCCAAAACACTGGACTTGTATTCTAGTGTGGGGTCAGACCTATGTTTGTTGGGTGAATGGATTTATTAATTTTAGGATTTTTTCGATGACCAATTCTATAATTGGTACTCTTTTAGGATTTTTTCGATGAGTAACTCTATAATTGGGTCTCCGAGTGAGTTCATGTGTATGTGGTAGAGGAGATCTCTGCCCAGCAGTGGGACGTATATGGGTTGATATAGCTAGTAGCTAGCTTGGTAAATACTGTCATGTTCCAGGTGCAAACCAGACTGGCCTATGTTGGAGATGACCCCAGAGGCGAGCGCGCTGCTACAGCCAGAGCAGCGGTCTGACAAACTGTCCGACAAGCTGGACGAGCTCATCAACAACAGCAATGCTTTCCCCATACCCTTCCCCATATCCACAGTCAGGTATCTATCTCGCACATTAAACTAAGTACAGCATAATCTTACTAATACGGTACTATTAAAACCGGAGGATGCCGGATTATTGGAATGTTCGGATTACGGGATTGTAGTGAAAACGACGCTGAGAACTGGATTCACTAACATAAAATAAAGTATTTCATAGAGCACAAGTGTAAAGCGGCGAAGGCAGAGGGTGCCGGATTATTGGACGTGCCGGACTATCCAAGTGACGGATTAGCGAGATTATACGATAATTCACTGAATGAAATTTCTTTAGTGCTACACATTTCCCAGGTTGGAGGAGCTGAAGAAGTCTCGGCCGGTGGACAGACTGCAGAAGAACATTGAGTCCACGTACCCGATCGTGCACGAGCGGCTGCTGAGACTCATGGCACACTTCATACTCTACAAGAGGTAGGTCTTTTGGGGTCTTCGGTCTCTTATAAATAAAATCGAAAAGTTCTGAGGTATTGTACGTTTGTTAAAAAGTAAAAAAATAAATACGACTGGATAACCTCTTTGTTTTTGAAGTCGGTAATTTAACACAGACTCTTCCCTATCTTTTATATCAGATAGTGTGTTTTTAACCACATGCCTTTGCGACATTCGCATTCTACCACGGCACTTTTTACATTTAAAAAAATATTTGACTACCACTGTTAGCCATACGACTTACATATCCAGATACCATTTTCTATACCTCTTGCCGATATCGACTATCATGTGCCCTATTAAATACCTAACGTACATTAGTATGTAGCTTAGGATTAGGACCCGAACTAGTCTCATGACCCGCCCAATGTCATTTAATTTAACTTTCATCGCACAACGCCGCTTGATCAAATGAATTTTTGCATTGAGAAGTAATATGATGAGGCTTCCGACCGTTCCCGGTGAAAGTCATTGGGGGAGGCCTATGTCCAGCAGTGGACCAATATTGGCTGTTGATGATGATGATGATGAAGAAGTTTGTAACGCTTTGTAGGCAGTATGGCAGTAACATAGAGAAGGACTTTTACAAGGAGATGACGGTGCCGCAGCTGATCGACAGGATTCTGCTGAAGAGGGCCATCTCCTTCGTCGGGCCGTACGACAAGTACCAGTTGATCACTGGAGAATCTCGGTAAGTTGGGTGTCATACATATAGGTGTATTCAGACCGTGATCGGAAATTAAGGCAGGTAATAGCTACGGAGATCACAAACCCGTTGGAGTTAAAAAAGATCCCGACGAATAATAAAAGCTTTGACGTTTTCCATACAACCATCGGTATCTAAGGTATGTGGTTTGTCTTATTTTATTTAACGCCAATAGATTAGTGATCACCCGAACTGTTACCTGTCTAAATCTCCGATCACGGTCTGAATACAGGGGGTATATATTTGCAAACACGACACTAGTTTCTTTCTCGTTATTCTCTACTGATGACTGCTTTCAAAAAAAGTTGGTGAACTAAATGTGAACTGTCTGACTCTGAATCTAAGTGATATTATTACCTACCCCTCCTGATTAAACAAAAACATGTGTCCACATACCGTCCTGTCTTGCTGTTGACGATGTCAATTCGCTACAAAATATCATTAATCCCCCAGTCGGTCGAACAGAGTGGGTTGTTGGGAGTCCGTGGGTAGTGATGAGGAGCAGCCCCCGCTGGTTCTGGCCTCGTGCCTGAGCTACGACGAGGTGAAACTGTCTGCTCTGGTGTGCGTGGGCGGACATACAGAGTGTATTAACAACGGGTCGAGGAGAAACGCGGGCGTGCCTCAAGCAGATGCTGAGGAGAACGCTGTCATCATCGGTGAGTCAGCATCATCATCATCGGACCATACACCACCCACTCCTAATCACGTGCCTACTTCACCATTCAGTCATCAGTGAGTCATCATCATCAGTTCATATATGACCAACTGCGGGACACAAGCCTCCTCTACCATTCAGTCATCATCATCAGCCCGTATATAACCAACTGCTGGACACGGGTCTACTCTACCATTAAGTCATCGGCGGGTCATCATCATCAGCTCATATACCTCCCACTGCTGAGCACGGGCTTCCACTACCGTTGGGAGAGTTTAGTCCACCGAAACGGCCTGGTGCGGTTTGGCGGACTGCTCTAAAATTCCTAAGAATTATAGGGGTGTAGGTTTCATCACGATGCTTTCTTTCATCGTTAAAACAAGTGATAATAATTCATTGTCAATGTGTTAGTTATATGTGTATATAACTTTGAAAAGTGTGTGCCTAGTTCACTGCGGAACGTATTTAAATTTTACTGATTTCCCAAATATTTGTGGTACTCAGGTTGCGTGGGTCCTCGGTTCCAGCGCCGCGATCACATGGACTGTGAAGAGATACTCGTGCCCCGACACGGAGATGTCGCCTGGAGACGCCTCTGGGACACTTTCTATCAGGTAGAAGAGGTTAATGTACTATTGCACTGATTTATAATCTATTCAAAAATAAAATTTTAAACGTGCAATACTATTGAGATAAGCAAAATAGACAATAATTATTCCCCCTCTTATTACTGTTGTTCCTTCTAAATGGTAATTAGTTCTTACTTTTCTTTCATAAAACCTTTCCCCAATATGTAATATATAATTGCTAAAATTCCCCACTTCTTCCTAACTTCTCACATCATCATCATCATCATCAGGTTGAGACTAGTCCTTCAGTCACTCCCTCCTCCTGCCCTCTGGCGGACCGGGTGGGGGACGAGCGCCTCTACACTGAGAGGTTCGTGCGCCTCCCACTGAGAGGGGCGGACGAGCCTCTCTTCGACAACGAAGCGTACTACAAGAGGATCGCCCTCCTCGCCGAGACCGTGATGCTGGAGGCGGAGGAGAGGGCCAGGGTCGACGGCAGGCCGGCCTTCCTCAATGTCGTTGGATGTGGTAAGTGCAATCTAGATTCTAGATCAGTTTGTCGTCATCAGCCCATATACCCCCCACTAAGGGGCACGGGCCTCCTCCACCATTTAGGGGGCTTAGGTCTTTTTCCATCATGAGGCTGGCTTAATACGGTTTAGCGGACTACACACCTATGAAATTCCTAAAAACTTTTAGATGTGCAGGTTTTTTCACGATGTTTTCCCTCACCGTTAAAGCAAGTGTAATTCTTTGTGACACCTCGAGTAATGGTTGTACAGACAACGACATCTCACATACTCCTTTCATGAGAGATCATTTCCAGCAATAGAAGGTCAGTGATTACTGATGATGACAGTTATTCTGATGATGATGTTGGTGATTCTGCTGCTGCTGCTGATGATGATAATGATTATATTGATGTTGATGCCGGTGATGATGATGTTGATAATGCTGATGCTGAAAATGATAATATTGATACTGATGATGACGATGATGCTAATGCTGATAATAATGATGCACAGGTCTAGGAGTATGGCGCACGTCCCCCCACCAGACAGACGTGTTCGTGCTCTCGTGGTGCGAGCGGGCGCGCGCACTCCTCGCGGCCGGGGCGATACACCACGTCGCGTACATCAACTTCTCATACATACAGCCCTCCACAAACATCGCTGGTACAACAACTTCTTTATTATAACGACACAAATTTAACATTATTAAAGGTGTAAGTGGACTGGATCGTAGGGTACCGATGCTGGTGCGACTATGGTACGTGTCGCACTAGTAATACAATAGGGCTGTAACTCAAGAAAGACGATTTTTCAGAATCAACGAAAAATTAATTTGTCACTTTCTGTAATAGGTACAAATATAATGAATGTTTTACGTGTTTTTGTAATGAAATTAAAGACATTAAACAAATTAAACATAATAATAATAATAGGGAACTAAAGATGACACAATATTGGGATGGGAGGTTGGACATCCGGTAAGTCATGGATAATGTCTTAAAACGTCATATCTTATTCATTTTTTGCATTATTCCAATGACGATTTTAATGACTTGTGAGGAATTAAATTTTACGTTTGATTATAGTGTTATGTCAAATTCGATGTTTTTTGAGTTACAACACTATTGTATTACTAGTGCGATGTGATAAGCTAGCAGCGAGGTAAATAAAACGACTTGCCTTGGTGCGTGCTAACACGTGAGTCATTGTAAGAATACTCTTCATTGGTATTTATTCCTAAATTTGACCTACATTAGGTTCATCAGTCAATGCTGCTTACGTTATACTGACTCCACAAAGGTTTCCCTGACTTCTGCACTAGTGAAAACTGTGTTGCAGAAGTCAGTGTCTTCTGTCTGTCAGATAAAAAATACAACAAAACAAAACAAATACCCATTTATTCATTTTTAGCAGTCTTTACAAAAGCAGAAGGTTATCAAATCGTCCGTAGTTTTTTTATGTTTGTCACCTCAGAACTTTTGATTGTGTGGACCGATGTTGACTGTGGAGTCAGTATAACATTGTCAGCATTGTCATCGAACCTAATCTAGGTCAGATTTTAATATAAATATGAATAAAGATTACTGCACACAATGAGTCACGCAAAGTCACCCATTAGCACTCACCAAGACCAGTCGTTTTATTCACCTCGCTGCTACCTCATCACATACTCTCACACGTGTACCATAGCTGCACCAGCATCGGTACACAACGTGACGCTGTCCACTTACATGACCATTCTATTTTATGTTTATTTAACTCCTTATGTACATGTTTTAAAATTAAAAATGTATACAATTGACAAACAACGTATACATTATGCAGAGTAGTCCGTGATCCAAAACTAGGGCAAATAATAGCCACAGTGTTTACAAAACATTGGCGTTGAAAAAAAAGCCGGGTGAAAAATAAGAATTACTTGCCTTATTTTTCGATCACGGTCTGAATACGCCCTGTATACCCGCAGTAAATAATTTGTTACTAATTTTCTCCGATGAGGCAAAATTTTCCACAATTCGAATATTAGCTCTCCCGATTTCATGCATGAATAAATATGTAATAATTTTCAGCATTGTTCAAGACAACTGTACAGTTGAAGAATGGCGGCACCGAGACAGGATTGTTCTTCGAGAACAACGACCATCCAGATGGTAAAATCTTGTTCATTACTTACCCAAAGTATTATTAGATGAAAACATCTTAAAATTAACATGTCCATACCGGTATGACCATCACTATATCCGCTTATCCGGACAAGTAGATAGTCCAAAAATTAAGAATTAAGGCAAAAATAATGCATTACTTACGGAAGTTAAATAATACATTAGTTTAAATTTATGAAGGCAAAACGAGATCTAACTATGAATTTTAACTAACTATAAACAATTTTATACCAATAATTTTTATTTCGAAGACATCAGTAACCCTAACAGCGTACTTCAAAATACCTAATATAAGCTAACTGGTCCACATTTATGCCCAGCGCTGGGATATATAACATCATAATATTTCCAGGTGGAGTGTGCATGTTGGTTGAGAAAAGAGAGCCGTCTTCTAAACTGGAAGGAGATCGATCTCGCTGCCTCATCGTGATGATGTACGCGTGGGACGGGAACGCGCACCCCGGGAATGAGTTCTGGTAATATTTTGTATTGGAGGCCATCGTCATCGTCATAATCATTGACATTATTATTGTTAACATAACCAGCATTGTCATCGTCGTCATTATCGGCATCATCAATCAGCAACATGATTATTGTCAGCATTATCATCATCGTCAATCAGCAACATGATTATTGTCAGCATTATCATCATCGTCATCATCAATCAGCAACATGATTATTGTCAGCATTATCATCATCGTCATCATCAATCAGCAACATGATTATTGTCAGCATTATCATCATCGTCATCATCAATCAGCAACATGATTATTGTCAGCATTATCATCATCGTCATCATCAATCAGCAACATGATTATTGTCAGCATTATCATCATCGTCATCATCAATCAGCAACATGATTATTGTCAGCATTATCATCGTCGTCATCATCAATCCATGTACGTGCCACACAGGTGTGGCTGGCTGGCGGACTACACATCACAAGAAATTCTTGACTTCTTTGAGGTGTGCAGGTTTACCGTCTTACCATCAGTTTTACAGGCCTGACTATACACAGTGGTAGGCCCATTAAGGTGCATCTTTTTGATTAAAGGACTCAGAATAATAGAAAAAGTGGTACTGGTGAAAGCGATTTGCGTGATTAATAAGTAATTACGTTAATATATTTTCCAAATGTGAATTTCTGTTCCCATTTCTCGACAGCCCTATTTTTGTAACATTTACAGAACCTAACCCAACTCGACACCAAACCCCATACCACAAACCCCAGCAGCAATACATCAACTTATCTCCATTCCAGGTGGGGCTCCCTGACCACGTCCGGCGACCCGTCAGCGGCCTGCAGTACGCAAGTGGCGGAGTTACACAACGCCCACATCAACCCGCGCGTCCGGGCGGAATACACAAGAGTACCGGACGGACGGACCATGCAACATCTATATACTGAATAACCCATAACATAATATCATCACCATCATCAAAATCGTCATCAAAAACATCAGCAACATCATCAAAATCGTCATCAACATTAACAACTCATCAAAATCGTCATCAACAGCCCTCAATTCGTCCACTGCTGGACGTAGGACTCTCTTATGATATTGAACAAAAAAGAACTATAATTACCACCTTGTAACCTGTACAAATATTTTATCTAGAGCTGTGTTTCCTAAAGCTCCGCCCTCAAGAGGCAATTGTATGGGGGGACAATTTTTAAAGGTTAATAGTTATTTATTAGGGGCATTGAATAATTTAGAAAATTTTAAGGTGGGACATAGCCTAAAAAAGTTTGGGAAACACTGTTCTAGAGCATCGATTCCCAACCTGTGGTCCGCGGACCCCTGGGGGTCCGCGAGTATATGTATGGGGGTCCGCGGTGTCATCTCTGGATCATACATAAATGCTAATGTCTCGTAATCGCTACGCTTACTTAAAAAAATTTTTATTAAAGGGGTCCGTGAAAACTGTCCCTAATTTCCTAGGGGTCCGTGGCTGAAAAAGGTTAGGAAACGCTGTTCTAGAGAGTAGATTGACATCGAGTGACTCAAATAATATCGTAGATAAAAATAAACGTTAGAATTCAAGGGTCAATGCAGTGGATTAAAAGGTTTTTCAAAAGCCTTGGGGGTTTTTTACTAAATTATATTGAAGTTTGTGATCAGATTAATTTGAATACGGCATTATTGTTCATTTTAATAGAAAATAAAATAATATAAAATAAGAATAATGAGAATACTTTAAGTTGAATCCATAGTGGATGTAGAATTATTTTGTAAGTATATTTTAGGGCATCAAAAAGTGGGGATATATTTCTATTTTTATTTTTAAATTGTATAACTTGATTAAGTGAGGCCTATAGAATCAAAACCAGCTAAACGCCAGTTGGAATCAAAGACAGTTAAATACAAATTTATTCAGTCTGTACTCAAATATTGTGGTATTTTTATAATTTAAAATTCTGATTTTTAGTGGTATTCGCATTCTTTATAAATCTCTTTTAAAATATAAAATATCATAGCCACCTAAACAAAGTTATCGATTTTTGTAGATTACTGAATATTTGACTCACTTGGATTTAGCTGCCTTTGATTTTATAGGCCTCAAGTATAATGTCGATGTAAGTGTAATGACCGGACCACATACAGATATGGCGATGTCTCTTTGTTGGCTACGACTTAACATAAACGAGTGCTTTAAACCATTCGACGGAAGTAAAACTTCTTTAGTTATCTATATACCAGTGGCGTGCCTAGGGTGTCAAACTAAGGCAAGCCCAAATGTTTATTTAGTAGCAGCATATTTTTTTTGGTACGTAGGACTAATAAATACCTACCGGTTAGTACTCACATTCACGTTTATAGCGTTATTTTATAAATAAACAGTCGTTAAGTTCGTTATTCGGAACTATGTAAGGCAAGTCGGGCTTTCGGGCTTCTATGGAAGTACCGCCACTGATGTATTTATTATACATATTTATACAGGGTGTATTCAGACCATGATCGGAGACTAAGGCAGGTAATAGCCAAGGCTTTAACAAAGCCCCCTGGCAAAATCTCTCAATCGTCATAATTTCAATGGACATCATTATACTACTGGTGTTGCTATGTTGCCATTTATAACCTTAGTTTTAAGTTTTGTAACTTTTGGTACTATTCGTGAATTTACGAAGCGTTACGTTTCGATAAAAAATATGTTATTGGATTGTATAACTTGTTGATTATTATTGAGTTAAAAAATTAAATAATTTATTAATAATGGTGTGCATATACGTCTATTACAACTGTACTAAGAGGTTAAATATGTAAGCAAAATTAAATATATTTATAATGTCATTTTTTTAATTATAAAATACATTAAATAAATAAAATAAAAGTATTGTGTGTTTCAATTTATACCTAAAATTCCGTTTTATAACTCAGTTCTTCCCTTGACATAATTATAGCAATCAAGAGACCCGTGTTCGATTCGCGGGTCAGGCTAGTTTCGAATGGTCGATAGAAAGTGTATTTCGTAATTAACGACGACACTTGGTCGACTAGACTATTTTCATCCTCTATATTACCATATAAGTCTCACTGTATCTACGAAAAAGATATAATTAGAGATTACATTTGCTGTTTTAATATCGATTAGCCGACTCCACATCAGTGAGTGAAAAAGTCAAGTATTAACATTTTCTTCTGTAAGTATAAACAGATTGCGATTGAAAACTGAGACAAAAATACTTTTGGTGACAAGGAAAATGTATTTTTCTGGGATTTTAATCATTTTTAATGTGCATGTCACCGTACCTATTACTCCTCTTGGTTTTTAATCACGATTTGTTTACTACACATATAGATTAGAACATGCCCATTTGCAAAAATAATACTTCAACAGAATAATTAAATGTGCATAACTTTCAAAGCGAGTTAGGGTGTAGAGGCACTTGTCAAGCGGTAACTTCGCGCATGCGCTCAAGCCTCCATTCCTATCTTGCAACTTCTAAGAGCTATGCGTTCCTAGTACCGGCGCGCGTTTTGTATGTCCGATCAATACCTACTTGTAAATTAATACTTTCATAAGCATTGGCAATTGCAATTGCTTAAGATTTTGTATGCAATTTTAGTTATATAGAACAGATTTCGATTAAATTTGACAAGAGATCTAGAGAGACCTAGTATAATAAATATAATTGATAGTGCATAAAATGCTACTCCCGATGGGATTCTTATTTTACTCTTTAATAGTATTCGTTTTCTTTCCACATATTTTAACTTATCTTAAGATATTTCTTCATCTTCTTCATCAACCCATATACGCCCACTGCTGAGCACGGGTCTTCTCTACCATTGAGAGGGTTTTATGCCATAGTCCACCACGCTGGCCTCGTGCGGGTTGGCGGACTACACACCTGAGAAATTCCTAAGAACTTTTTAGGTGTGCAGGTTTCATCACGATGTTTTCCTTCACCGTTAAAGCAAGTGATAATTCAATGTGAATACACACATAACTTCGAAAAGTCAGAGGTGTGTGCCTGGGGTTCGAACCCGCGACCGCCGAGATTCTCGACCGCGCGCCTGAACCTAAAGATATTTAGCAAAATTATAATCTCATTTAAGTATTATAGGATTATAAATTACCTGGCGAAATGTGGGTGCAGAAATGCACCTCTGCCTACCCCTTTGGGCAATACAGGCATGAGATCATGTGTGTATGTGGATTATTAATTAAAGTACGTTAATGATCGTGTATGTTTTGTTTCTTATTGAGTCGACTTGCCCCTTCTTAGACCACGGGCTTCCTTTGCAGCTGAATAAGATTGGAATTTAGCCACCGCCCTGGTCTAGTGGTCGGCGACTTATAGACAACATATTTCTTGTTAGCCCTTAATTATAAACTTTACTTCTTGGAACATACTTTGTCTCGTTTTCTGTTACATCCCAAATTGTAGTTAATTCTTTGCGGACAACCGCTTAAATAGCTAGGAAGAGTCAGAGGTGGGTGCTTGGGTTAAGAAATAATTTGATATTTTTTTCAATATTTATTTGTCACAACTTATTGTTTAGAGTGTCTATGGTAAGCCTAGGCTTTAATTCCAATGATTCGAACATAGAGGACGTTAGTGCTACACTTTGAGACCTAGATCAATACATTAGGCATGCGGGGGGAGGGAGGTAGAGCTCAGGCGGCCCCGAGCTCCCTCGGCCTTTTGCTCTGCGGCCGGCGCGGGTAGCTGACGTGTGGCGAGTGACGTCACGCTGCAGGGACCACGCCCGGCGGAAGACTGCCCGGTGTGGTTCCGCGGCGAGTGGCGCTGCGGGCGGCGCGGTCCGGCGGCGTCGCGGCGGGATCCGGCGCCGTGAGTATACACACTGCCACCCCTCTGTACCGCCGCCTCTGTACCGCACGCCTCATGTGCAGGAACCATAGGAGTCACTCTTTGTGCGAAGTACTAGGGGCATATCACTAGGGCTCCGCGAGAGTGCAGCGATCGATACTCGCTGCACTCCAAGATGGCTGACGCGCATGTGAAGTCTGCACAAGTTGCACTTTATTGTGCAGTGCTAGCTTTTCATATAACTTTGAAATCGTTTAAATGTTTCCCTCTTTGAATGTATGTATATTGCGATTCTAATTAATATTTCATAAATTAAAGTTAAACAAAGGGCGATCGATACCCGTTGCGTTTCAAAATGGCGCCGAATGCATTGACGCGCATGTGCAGTCGCGCCCACAAGCTGCACTTCATAGTGCAGTGCTAGCTAGCTATTCATATAACTTTGAGATCATTTAAATGTTTCTCCCATTGAATGGATTAAACACTACGTTTACTATTAATCTTCTGCAAATTATAGTTTAACAAAGATCGATCAATGAGCTTTGCGTTTCACTTCATTCGCGTGCACTTCATAGTGCAGAGTAAGATATTCATATAACTTTGAAATCATTAAATTGTGGCCCCCATTGAATGCATATTATTACGTTTCTTATTAATCTTTCACAAATTATAGTTTAACAAAGAGCGATCAATAACCGTTGCGTTTCAAAATGGCGCCGAATGCATTGACGCGCATGTGCAGTCGCGCCCACAAGCTGCACTTCATAGTGCAGTGCAAGCCATGCATATTAGCTTTGAAATCATTTAAATGTTTCCCTCATTGAATAAATATCATTAAGTCCCACAATTACTTCCTATAAGTATATTGTAATTAAGGCGAGTGATGGCCTCGAGGTTTAGGCGCGCGGTCGAGAATCTCGGCGGTCGCGGGTTCGAACCCCAGGCACACACCTCTGACTTTTCGAAGTTATGTGTGTATTCAAATTGAATTATCACTTGCTTTAACGGTGAAGGAAAACATCGTGATGAAACCTGCACACCTAAAAGTTCTTAGGAATTTCTTAGGTGTGTAGTCCGCCAACCCGCACTAGGCCAGCGTGGTGGACTATGGCCTAAACCCTCTCAATGGTAGAGGAGACCCGTGCTCAGCAGTGGGCGTATATGGGTTGATGAAGAAGAAGAAGAAGATATTGTAATTAAACAAAGAGCAGCGATCATAATCGGTGCGTTTCAAAATGGCGGCCAATGCATTCACGCGCATGTGCAAGCTCATCGATTGGCCGGCGACATACGGAGTCTGATTCTAATATGGACGTTATTAATTGAACCCCAATAGATGCTGAAGTTTATTATTTGAATTTTCCATTGACAACAGAACTTGTTTCAGTATTGTAAGATGTATTGGCGGACACTGGCGCACCGGAGATTGGGAAACATCTTGGAAGTAGTGAAGAGGAGCAGCGCCTGCTGAGCCGATGTCTCCACACACACATGGGTTCAGCCGCGGGGGCTGTTCCACTGTCGGGCGCCAGTGGCGGGGGGGGGGAGATGAAGGGGGCGGGGGTAGAGCTGCCGTGCGGCTGGTACTCGCGCGGGCTGTATGTCTCCACACACTTGTTTCCAGTTTATTTTGTAGTTTGGCATTCTCTACTGCGCCACACTAGGTTTAAGGAAGTCGGCAACCATCGAGAGCTGGCTGACTCTCGGCGGTTGCCATTAACGCCGCACTGCCTTATACTAGCGTAGAGTAGTTAGAGTTCGCGCCCGCGTTCGTTGCGGCCGCGGGAGGGGGGGGGGGGGGGGTCGCTGCGGCCTCGCGACGCGGGCGAGCCGATTGTAACTTGCGTTCTTTGGTTGCAAACGTTTTGATGTTGTGATATTTTGTTTGAAGTGAAAAGGACGATCGTCCAGGGGCCCAAGACTCAGGACCATCGTCATTTTTACAAATTTTTGACAAGGGCCGTACTCATCCACTTGATAACCTTAGATATAAGAGTTGACTAATTGTAACAGTTCATTTGTTTTCATTGTTTTAAACTGTTTTTGATGTTGTGAGGTATTTTCATTTTCTTGTGTTTTTGTGGCATTCTCTTCTGCGCCACACTTAGGATTAAGACAAAATGACGACCGCCCAGAGACGAAAGTCTCTCGACAGTTGCCATTTTTACTCCGCACTATCAGACAAATAGAGGGACGATGAGGGAGCGAGGAGGGAGACGCGTGGGTTAGTCGTAAGAGTTAGTTCTTCTCAACAGTTTATTTTGCTATTGTTTCACGGCCATAATTACTAACCAGTCTTATTCTCAAGCTACTGATGGACCGTAGAGATGGACTCTGCTTTCGTTCATTTTAGGATCGATCCGAAGCCAGGGAATAAGTATGATCAGTGATGTCGGCCGGAACTCTTTGTTAAGTGTTGACAGATGTATATTTTTGATACAAGTATTTACACCGAGAGAGTTATTTACAAGTTGTGTGCGTTCTGTTCGTGGAGACATTGTCGGGGCAAAGGGTTTACTTTGTGTTTCGTTTTGTTTCGCGCCCCCGGACCGCAGGGATGATTGCGTGGGGAACACTAGTCCTGGGGCTGGCTTATAGGGTAGAGGACACACATCGCGGGGAAGGTTAATGACAGCTTAGTCTAATCTTAAAAGTAGGTTAATTATCTATAAGGTAGCTGTAAGTGAAAACTTTGTTAGAAAAAATAAATCTGTATCCATAATATAATTTGGTCATTCTGATGTTCGATTATGTAGTTACGTAAGGTAATGTAATGACAGTAGCTCTTAAGTAATTGTAAGTGGCGCACGTCATGTGTCATCTTAATGTATAATCCTACAATATAATAATAATATAGAATTTCGTTGTTTTATTACCTATTATTAAACTTTTCGTGTCCTTTGTTTTTTCCTGTTACCTTTAATTTATTAACTTCTTTTATCCTAAATGCTTTTCACAAATGGCATTTTTCCAGTAAAACGAGTAGCAATATTATCTAAATCATTTTAAGCTTGAAGACTTAACAAACTTTGGTACTTTTGTACAATTGAGACACTGAGAACTAAAATTATTAAATTAAACCAGAGCTAACATTGAGATATTTATTTTATATTGTCCCACTACATTGACTTATGGGTTGTTAAAAATATTCATGAACACTTAACAAAAAGATTAGCCCGAAAAAAATATCTCCCACCAGTTGAAAAAAGACATTATGAAAAATCGTATCGTTGTTTTTCTACGACGACGAAATAAAGCTCTATTATCAATTTCTCCGTAATTTGTAGACAAGTTTATATCATCTCTATAGACGGTATCATAATCATCATCATCATCATCATCATCATCAACAGCTCTTAATTCGTCCACTGCTGGACACAGGCCTCTCTTATGGCAGTTATAGACGGTATGCACGATATAAATTAGTATTAAAACAAGTCACAAAATTTTCAGGAGTGCTGGTTTCCTCATGATGTACTCCTTCGCTTTTACTCGTTCATTATGAATATATAATGTCAAAGTCAATGTCAAATCTCCTTTATTCAAATAGACTTTTACAAGCTCTTTTGAATCGTCATTTTTTTATGCTATTTTTTTTAAACTAGTGTGTTAGTTTAATAAGATACACCTCATACTCACATACATAGTTCCGACCTCGCACTAGGGTACAAGTCCTGTGTCATGGGAATCAGAAACTATGAGAGACTTTTCGGTCTTCATCATCATCATCAGCTCACATACGTCCAACTGCTAGGCCTCCTCTACCATTATTAGGCCTTAGTCCACCACGCTGGCCTAGTGCGGGTTGGCGGACTACACACCTCAGAAATTCCTAAGAACTTTTAGGTGTGGAGTTCTCATCACGATGTTTTCCTTCACCGTTAAAGCAAGTGATAATTTATTATGAATACACACACAAATTCAAAAATTCAGAGCTATGTGCCTGGGGTCTCAACCCATACACACTCAATCTCCACTTATCTATCTAATAAGTCCCTAAAGGGTAGGCAGAGCGCTTCTGATAAAATAATACAACAACTCAGATAGAATTGTAAGTTTTAATAGACTTTCACATTATAAATACTTAAATAACACAGCGTTGTAAGATCATTGTATATGTTTCCGGGGTCGCGAACAAGTCAAACAGATTCATGGAATTCAATTATTCTTATAAAATTCAAACGTGTTGCATCGATACCGTCCATGGTAGGCAGAGACTATACAACTCAACCAGAGGTTCTGGCACTATAAAACCTTTCTCAAGTCGGGGAAATTTGGTGGTAATATAATTCCTTGCATTTGAGAACATAATAATATTGCTCATAAAATCTAGAAGCTTCCTTCCAAGGCCTTGTGGAAGCCAGTGGATGATGGTTTTGCCAAACAGTGGCCTTGAGGTGAAAATATCAACGCCGCAAAGCAACCGTCGGTTTAGTAAGAATATTGACGTCTGACATAAAATCATCACGCGGCTTCAAACCCAGCCACAGCCATAACCATTGGACGCTATCGATGAAATCACAATGGTAAATAAACCAGTGCTCCGAATTCCAAATCTACTGATACATTTGAATTAAAAAAGGACTTATTTCCATAAAATTCGCTTAAAACTAACATTCGATTAAGAAAGAGCACATTATCTTATACGAGCGACGTAAACTCTGAGGGCTATTAACAGAGGAACATTGATTACCGAAGTCATACTGTTAATTAGGCACTCCTCCTCACTGGGTCCCACAATAGGGTCCATTTGGTCTCGCTTGGGTCCATTTGGTCCCGCTTGGGTCCTTGGGGGTCCATATTTGGGGTCCATTTGGTCCCACGTTGGGTCCTTTGGGGGCCATATTTGGGGCCGTTTAGACCTCATTGGGCCCTCTTGTGTAGTCGCGGGCTGCGCGATCGCTTCACGTTTCATATCTTGAGGTTGTAATGTAGATTGTGGTGGATGTTGTGCGCCGCGTCGGGAGTGCGGCTGTGCGCGAGCATCGAACCCACGACCACCTCCTGCTCCTTGAGTCTCTTCACCAACGGCTCCCATGAGCCGTAGTTGAGCTCCATCAGTTGGACCGCTTTCTTGATTATCTTGTGAGCTTCTAAACACCATTCTCTGTGAACAAAATAATGATTCATTCAATTATGAATTACTCTACAATTAGTTTTTTATTCGCTAAATAAAACTAGGCGACATTAGAGGCCGTCCATAAATACCGTCAGAAATTAATACAAACTCCAGAAAAACACCTCTGATTTATTTGTGTATTTACAATACATTATGACGCACTTAAACGGCAAAGACGAAAGTAAAGAAAAGGTAAACAAAAGGTAGTTTCAAGTGACAAGAAACTATAATATCTCCCGAGTCAAATAACATTAAACAATCATATGAATTTATTCGCAACATGTAGACATGGTTACCTGCAGTCGGGATGTTGGGGCGAGTTGACCAACCTCTCCAACATTACGTCCGACAACTTCCGCAGCTCGTGCGCCACCTGTGTAATAGGAAAGAAAATATTATTAAATTATTAAATACACCCAACAGCCATTAATTAATACTGGCATACTAAGATGTAAGTCTTGTTTCGTGGATACCTCAAACACTTAGATAAACAAATATTTGTAGATCATACAAATATTTGTTGGCTCGGTGCGGGTATCGAATACGCCAGCTCTCGTTTCGCAGTCTATTGTTTAGCCAACTGCGCCAATGGGCTGTCAATTTTGGTTTTTGTTTAAAGGTGATAGCATATTCAGAACATGTAGTGTTGAAAACTCTATTCCGGGAAGATACAACGTGCTTCTCCCTCCGAGAGTCAAACCTTGGTATGGGATGAGCGTTTTCATTAAGATATGTATTTTAAACGCGCCTATCTCAACACAAGAAGCCATTTGGATTTTACTGCTTTTTATTTGACTTATCACTAAAATCTTGATACTTTTGTGATATTAGAAGTATTGAAACATACCTCGACACTGAATGAGCCGAATTGATACTCGAGGCTCTGAATATTCTGCTTTATCAACTCCACGCTCCTGCTGAATTCACCTGGAAGCAGACACGTAGAAACAATTAATGTTAACTAGATATTTTGCGTTAGCTGGACAGCTTTCTAAGAATGGACTACAAATTCTGTTTTGAATCTGATTTTTATTGCGGATCAAATTTGAAGCTGTTAACGCACTTTGTGTGAATTTTCTCATTGATAAAATTGTAAGAGAAATCAATGTGTGCAATAAAAGCGGTGGGAAAAGGCAAACTGAGCTTTGGGGCTTCTATAGAAGAACCGCCGCTACTGCCTAGATAAGTCTCACTTCTGGCCACCGACCTAAAAAATTTCTAACAACTTTTATAATGATGATGGTGATGTTGGATACCTATATCCGCGTATATCCTGGCGAGTCTATCCGCCGTGGCGCGCAGCGCGGTGTGGTGTCGGTGGAGCACCTGTTGTTTCAACTTGTACGAGAGTTGCGCCTTCTCACAACGCTGGTCAGGCGCAGTCGCACGTTCCGCTGTGGGACATAGGATGTTAACAGGGATAACAGGGGATTTTGTATAAGTTATCTTATATCGTAGAAGGTGTATTCAGACCGTGATCGAAAAATAAGGCAGGTTATAGCCACATTATAAAAAAAATACAAAACAAATCACGATCCCCACCCCCTCTAGTTTTCTTTTGCGGTCTGAACACTACCGTATAATAAATCAAAATGACAACATCCTGAGCACGGGTAATATCTTACCGCAAGGTGGCAGGCAGCGGTTGGATGAGGAGAGCCGAATATTGAAATAAAGCGTGCTATAGGAGAGGGTTATTTCCTACAGTGGACGAATTGAAGGCTGCTGCTGCTGCTGATGATGATGATGACGATGATGGTGGCGGTGATGATGATGACGTTGTTATTGATAATAATGATGATGATTATGACAATGATGATGATAATAATGAATGCGATCTAGTATATGTTATACCCTGCGCCATGAGTTCGTCCGCCCGCTCCACCGTGGTGAGTGCCCTCGCGAGGTGGAACTCTGCGTGGCACTGGGTGCAGTGCGCGCGCCGGCCTGACCACAGCACGGGACCCTTGCACGACTGGCAGGCATACGCGGAGAATAGGGACTGGGGGCAGAATTATTAGTGTTGAGAGATGGGCCTCTTGTTAAATGCAATTATGGATAGGGAAACCTAAAGTATACCTGGAATAGCTGAAGGTATAAAAATACATTGGAAATCAATAATTGAAGGAATAATAAAATGTCACTATTTAAATTCAGTTATATTTTTAATCGACACTGGGTGGGAAACATTGTACTATAAAAAGACAGGCGAGAAGTTGCGTTTTAAAAATTTACAAGTTTATAATGAAAATAGTAGATGTAAATGTGCTAACTTCATTCTGAATACATCATATTATATTTAATACATAAAATGGATTAATAAATTAATGTTTTATTAGGTAAGTAACCATATATCTCTTTGGTTGCTAATCCACAATGGTGGCAGTGTGATGATATACAGCCTACCGTTTTCTTCGGTTGTGCCAATCATGTTCATCATTTTGTATTGACATTTGTGAAAAGTTGTAATAATCTTGAGATTAGGGGTCCTCTCTTCAAAAAAATATTGCTTGTCGCAATTTCTAATCCTAGACAAACATTTCCGAGTTCAAGTATTAAAAAAAAATTGACATTAATCGTAGCTAACTTCAGCTCACTGCAGCTAACTTGACTAGCATGCTAGTTCCCTGTAAGCACACTAGATGGCGTTAACTCACGACAAAGTCCCGGCGCTGGGTGTCGGCGCACGCGGCGCAGGCGCACGTGAACATGTACTGCGCGCGCAGCTGCTGCCGCCGGTGCGCGGTGACGTCACGCGCCCGGTGCGGCCCGTAGCAGTTGAGCACCTCGGCGCCGGCGCACAGCTCGCGCGAGCAGCGGACTATTAGCCGGCTGTTGTGGAAACTGTGTGGGGGTATGTATGTTATACACATCAATGATGCAGTGATGGCCTCGAGGCTTAGACGTTCGGTCGAGAATCTCGGCGGTCGCGGGTTCAAACCCCAGGCACACACCTCTGACTTTTCGAAGTTATGTGTGTATTCACATTGAATTATCACTTGCTTTAACGGCGAAGGAAAACATCGTGATGAAACCTGGACACTTAAGAGTTCTTAGGAATTGCTTAGGTGTATAGTCCGCCAACCCGCACTGGGCCAGCGTGGCGGACTATGGTCTAAACCCTCTTAATGGTAAAGGAGACCCGTGCTCAGCAGTGGGCGTATATGGGTTGGGTATATGTTATATACATCAGCCTATACACATGGCACTGTTGGGTACAGGCTTCTTCTACTTTTGAGAGGATTGCAGCCGTAGTAACTACGTTGGTCTAGAAACAACGGCCGAGTTACCAAGGGTCCAATGTTAATTCTAATGCACGGTTAGCGTTGGCAACCTCACATCATCCGGGGATTTAAGAAAAAGGATTTTTAGTGTCATACTATCATGTAGACACAAACCAAATATTCGTTTTCGTGGTCTTTAACGCCTTCATTCTTTTCCCTTTATGTAAACGTTTCATTAAACTCTGACTGAATTCACAAGGGTAGTTAAATGGACAATTAGGTATAGAAATAAGTTGTAAAAAAAATTCCCATTGTTGTATTATAATAATCCTGTAAAAGTCGAGTTAACAAAGCAATAAATAAATGATTGCGGATTAATTGTGTTAGTACTCACGTGTTGATGATGTTGGGGTCGCACGAGTGGTTCATCATGGCGGCGGAGGGGTAGATCGCCGTCGCGCGTCTCACCTCCCGTTCTATCACTGTACGACCTGACGAACGGTACAGTATTGATATTCAATTATGTATGAAAATAAGGAATCTTTAGATTATTTTTAAATTTTAGACTATTTTTGTAGGAATGATGAGGAAAGTTTCTAATAAGGTGGTCCAAATCCAGTAATGAGATGATGATGATTACAGATTTTAGTGAGGAAGCCCACGCGCTGTTAGGACGTGTGTGAGCTGATGATTATATGGCAGATTTTAGACAGAAGGCCTGTGTCTAACAGCAGGACGCATATAGGCCGATGACAGTAATTTATAGTCTAGTAAAGATATTCAAACCCGGTAATGGAATGATGATGATGACGATACCATTATCAACCCATATCCGTCCCACTGCTGGGGACGGGCCTCCTCTACCATTGAGAGGTTTCGGCCATAGTCCACCACGCTGACCACGATGACGATAATAGCGATGATAATGATGGCGATGATAACGACGATGATAATGATGATGATGATAACGATGATAATGATAATTATCACGACGATTATAATGACGATGATAACAACAACAAAAACGACCATAACAACAATAACCATCACGTTATATCTACCTTCCCGTCCATGTTCCTCCACGGTAGCCAGACTCAACGCCGCGTGTCCATTGCACACAAGTTGTCCAAGACTGCGCAGTACTAGCGCGGCGGCGAACAGGCGCAGCTGGCCGGCGGGTAGTGGGTACGGAACCCGGGCCGGCAAGTACTCCAGGAACGTGGTGAACCGCTCCAGGTACAGCGTCAGCATCGTCGCCGTCTGCAGGGAGTGGGTAGTGTGACTGAGTAGTCATATCTTCGGGGATAGTTGGATGGATATGGAAATGCATTTTTGAACATCATCGTTGGAAATACAGGCATGTTATGTATACAGGGTGTATTCAGACCGTGATCAGAAACTAGGGCGGCTAAAACGTAGTGGCGTTAAAAAAATCCAGACACAAAACATATATCTTAAAATATAAGTAAAAGTGTATTTTAGAGGCGAGCCTATTACAACGTTTTTGAGAATAATTCCAGACTATTGGAAATACTTAACACCGCATCGCTCGGCCGGGGTATCGAACCCAAGGCCCCGGAGTAATCCGGTTTCCGAGTCCACTTTGACGTCTTGGTCTTATAACGCATAAATCATTATCTAAACTGAATAATATCATCACCACACACAAATATACAGCCACTTCCACGTTCACTGTTCGACGGTTTCCTCCAACGGTCATCAGTTTTGCGACAGATGTGACCTGCCCACTTTAGATAACAGTATAGACTTGATGATGATGACAGATAAAACTATAAAAAACATTCATCATCATCACCAGCCTTTATATCCCCTGCCTGTCATAGGCCTCTCCTATGGCACGCAACTGGGCTATACAAAAACATTATAATTTTGCAATTTCCATACAAAATTCATTATACTAACCAGAGCATACTGTATGTAGTCGGCGTTGTTCATTTTGTCGAAGTTGGTGACCAGATTGAACATCCTGTAGAAGGGGGGCGAGTCCCGTTTGTATATCTGCACGGGGTCGACACAGGAGTAACCGTTGAACAGCTCCTCGGCGGTCCGGGGTTGCGATCCCGGCGTAGGCACCTTCGGGAAACCATCACTGGCTGTCACTAGCAACACCCTGTGAAATATTTATATCAATCTAAGTAGTTGAAACTGCTTAGACCTTGTATCCAATTTTCATGAAAGTAATTATTAGTAAGGACACATGGAGTCCTCTTAAATAGTAGAGAAAGTAGACAAGAATAGTAGGAATGATACTCATATCAGTGGCGGTACTTCCATAGAAGCCCGAAAGCCCGACTTGCCTTACATAGTTCCGAATAACGAACTTAACGATCGTTTATTTATAAAATAACGCTATAAACGTGAATGTGAGTACTAACCAGTAGATATTTATTAGTCCTACGTACCAAAAAAATATGCTGCTACTAAATAAACATTTGGGCTTGCCTTAGTTTGACACCCTAGGCACGCCACTGACTCATATATATTTTCCAGTGGTGGTAATTCCATAAAAGCCCAAAAGCCCAGCTTGCGTTAAAAAACCTAAATAGTCTTCAACCTTTAAATATTTATTTAACAAAAGCAAATTGACGTAAAATTCTAACCCAACGATAAACAATTACAAACTCGACATTGCCCAATTAACGTGTACCGGTTTTGGGCTTCTAGGGAAGTACCACCACTTTTATACTGATACTAGCTTTTGCCCGCGACTCCGTCCGCGTAGACTCTAGGGTTAAGTGCAGAGAGATTTTTGCATTTATAACATGTTTATCCCACGGGATTACATTTTCCAGGATAAAATTATCCCACGTTAATTCTGTGAGCCCTACCTACTACTATACCAAAAATGATTCCAATCGGTTTGGGAGATCCAGAAATACTAATTCCCACAGGAATACTACATTTTCCGGGATAAGAAGTATCCTATGTGTTATTCTGATGTATAAGCTATATTGTGGTAAAGTTTCATTCAAATCCATTCGGTAGTTTTTACGTGAAAGAGTAACAAACATCCATACATCCATACTTACAAACTTTCGCCTTTATAATAGTATACTGATATACTGATATACTAAACCTAGTAGCCACTAAACTACACTACACCAACAATACCTTAAGGCGAGATGCGCAATCCCAATGGTGGGGAAGAGGTCGGCCTGCGCGCCCACGCACTCCCACCGGTGGGACACGGCGGAGGCGCGCGACCGACACTCCGGCCCGCAGTACACGCTCCGGGAACATGCGCTGCAACTGTACAACCGAAATTTGTACAAGATACATTTTATAGAAACACAGGATTAACAGGGAATTCCATAATCCTTTTTTTCAAGTTAAGTCTTCATATGGGAAACGGTTGGATGAGTGCTGCTCATAAACGGGATGATTGGCGCTTACGTTGTCGAGTATGTATGTATGTATGTAGGGGAGAGTCCTACAGTACCGTCACCTTAAGGTTTATCAACAATATAATCGAATTGTCTGAGGTTACAAGCTCAATGCCTCTTGTTATATAAAAAAGTAACTAATAAACTATCAATAAAATGAAAAAAATATAGGTATTTTTAGAAATAATCAGCTTTAATATTACAATTAGAAAATTAGGAATAATCAGACTTAAGAAAATTGGCCTCCAGTACCGGCCACTAACGTTCTGGTTTAATATATGTCCATTTATATTGATCAATAATCACAAATATATTGAGTTGATAGCTCTGATATATTTGCACAAGCCTCATGGATCCAAGTCTTACAATTTCCATTTTTACAATTGTATCCAATCCTCGTCATGAGATTCAAGGCATAAAGAACAAATAGTCTCTTCATTCGGGTTGTCATGAGCAATCAGGTTTTCATTTTTATCTTTCTTCGATTTCTTGCTTACGTCTCGTCCTGACAGCAAACTCTGACCTTTTCTATTAGCTTCTTTTCCTGGAAACAAACTCTTACTTTTCTTGATAACATCTTTTCCGGGCAGAAAATTCTTCTAATTCTAATTCTACTAATATGTCTTCGCGCTCAGGTGAGAAAGCCTTGTAAAAACGACCCATAACTGGCTCAATAGACATTTCTTGATTATTATGAATAGCCTTGACTCGATCATTTAATGTAGTTCGTGGTACCTGACAGCGATCAGCGACTTAATGTGCACTCATTGCATTAGGTACTGGTTCCGTGGCTTGATCCCAGGTACCTTTCTTTTTCTTTGTGGTACCCTCACTTTGATCTTTTCCCATTTTTGTGTATCTGCAAGCAAGATAAATCCATTAAAAATCTAATTAAAGTGTGGCCGGTACTGTAGGACAATGTTGTGGCCGGTACTGTAGGAAACGAAATAAACAATATGTCCGATTACTGGCAAATAAATAATGCATAACGGTTCATTTAAAATACAGTTTTGGTAACTACATAAATGTGTTAAACATACCTGGATTGAGTGGTTTTAAATAGTTCTCCAAACTCCGCACATCAGCCACTGAATTTTAGTTTTGCAGCGTACGTCCATTACACGCAACACAATTCTTTGCAATGACGGTAAACCTGTCGCTAAAAATCGACGCCGTTTGGGTCTTTGCCTTCGATTAGCGTCCTGCCAAAATGGCGATAACAGTTTCAGTGCTATCTATTATAAAATCAGAGAACTTGCAACTGGCCAGTACTGGATGCCGGCCGGTACTGTAGGACTCTCCCTTATCTTCATGAGTCAGTCTTCATGTATCATAACCACCCGGGATACCATTGTGTGTATGAAACCACATTTCTGGTCAAACTTTCACCATACTTTGTATCAATGTTATATACATCTTATCTCTTGATTGGAGTAGAACAACACCAGAGATTCTAGCCCGTTTTTCTCTTGTGATGACTGCTTTCCGAAGAGTGTGACTCACAAAATTTTTTAAATGACTGATTCTAAGTGATGGATCTGACAATTCATAGATTCAACAAATACTATTTTATTACCCTCCACACTGGGTTTACGCCTTAAAGATTCAAAAAATTTTATTTCTACTTTTACTCTCTGCCACTATCAGATACTCACGGCACGAGGTTGATGTTGGCCTTGCAACAGTTGTCGCACACGGCGCTGTCGCCGACGGCGGGCAGCGTGACGCACGCGTACGGCTCCTCCGAGAACAACACGTCGCCGCGACGTGTCGCCTGTCGCGTCACCACATGTCGCCCGTACGTGTCGTTGCGACTGGGAAACATGATTGAAGGTAATGTAAGGTCTTGGTGAAGGAAAATATTTTAGTGCAACCGGGACATCGAGAAGTTCTTAAATATGCTAGCCCATAATATAAGCATAACATGTGAATACCGTTGAAACTAATGTCATTTTACGGTGAAGAACATTTAGAATTTCTTAAATATTTTAGTCCGCACATAAGATTTAAAAAACAACATATGAATACTGTTGAAACTAATTTAACGGTAAAGAAAAACCGTTCTAAGAGAATCGCCATATCTAGAAGTACTTGGTGTAATCTGCTAGCTCGCAAATAAGACTGAGAGATAAACCCTCTCAGTTGCTGAGGAAGCCCGTGCCCAGCAGTCACACGTATAATAACGATAAAGATAAAACTAATATGAAACAAACTAGAATAGAAAGAACTAAATCGTTGGACTATTGAGATGAACTTCGAGACACATAAATGGGACCCCGCAGACGGTAATACACTACTTTCTAATTACTAAGCATATTTACTTTAGTTGGGTCCGTTAATTGTATCTGGGATAGCTGTGATAAAAAGGCACAACTTCAATTCCGGTCAAATCTTTAAACATTCCTCTTGATGAAATATGTACCACTAAAATACATCACATTGTAACATCAGCTGCTTCTTATATACTAGGTTCTATGTAGTGGTGTTAACTTTCAAGGGATGTGAAATGTACCGATATATACCAGGTCAGCATGAGGTCTGAGGAACAATGACTAACTTCTCTTTAATATAGATACTTACCAGCCTAAAGGTAAACTGGTTATTCTATACTACGTGCAGGTATAATGCAAGGTGTTATATTTTTAGTGGCCGTTCAAATATATCGCAATATTTAATTTAAAACGGATTTCTTAACTGCATGATATTTGGCTTTATCCATAACATGGGCTAAGCCATTATTCCTTGGTTGGTTGCTTTTCCTTGCTAATACAAAAACTTTTTTCTTTGATTTAGTTTTTAGTGATATATCACTATTTTCCCTTGAATATAAGGTATCTTATTATGAGGTCCTGTGCTGTGACCTGCAGTCTTTCGACATGCGAAAAATGTTAGTAGCTGGCTTTGGCATCGGTAGCGATAATTCTAGATCTCTAATATTTTCAAGAAAGACTCTAACAATGATCTATCAATATTTTTATATAAAAAATGATCTTTTTTACTTATTTACTCGTACTTTGCATGATTTAAAAATTCGAACGTGAATTTGTAACGCTTTCACGCCTGAACTACTAAATCGATATTTACTAATGTTCACCAATGAAAAGTTACCTTATGAGCGAGAAAAGTAAGGTATATCCCATGGGAACGGTATTATAAAGAAGAAAGATCTAATTGTTTGTAATGGACAACTCAAAGAGGCCCAATGGCCAGTACCTCTATAATGACCTGTCTTATTTTTAGACGCAAAAAAAGTTTAAATATTTTTTCATCTATTGCTTCTTTTTGGCTCTACATTAATTTTGCAACTCTAACGTATTTTAACTGAGTGACAGGTGTGCCTGTAATTACCATACGCAGGCTTTATCATCACTTTTTTAATCTGCTACAAGAAGTTTGACGAACACAAAATTTTCTCGAATATAAAACTGCATGGTCAAAACCTACTTGTCATTTTGAAAAACTAAATTAAAAAGCGCTTTTAATTCAGGATACCATATCTTACTCCTCGAGGTTCGAGGGCCTCGAGGTTTGGGCGCGCGGTCGAGAATCTCGACGGTCGCGGGTTCGAACCCCAGGCACACACCTCTGACTTTTCGAAGTTATGTGTGTATTCAAATTGAATTATCACTTGCTTTAACGGTGAAGGAAAACATCGTGATGAAACCTGCACACCTAAAAGTTCTTAGGAATTTCTTAGGTGTGTAGTCCGCCAACTCGCACTAGGCCAGTGTGGTGGACTATGGCCTAAACCCTCTCAATGGTAGAGGAGACCCGTGCTCAGCAGTGGGCGTATATGGGTTGATGAAGATATCTTACTATATTTTACTGGGTCCATGCAAGTTTGTGTCATCTTGTACAGCCAATTACTTATAGGATGTGTCTATCAACTAAATACCTTACTTTTATACTGACAAGTCTACGCGAGTGAAAGCCAGGTATTGATATTTCTATGATACAGTTATTATTCCACTATATTCTACTACAGCGTCTTTCAACAAATTATTTACGTGGTCGTTACACTGGGATATATTGAGCTGCAGTCAATTATATTTTATGACTAAACAAGATTTTCTAAACGGAAGATTTAGTAAAGTTTCTAATGTAACGTAGAAGACTTGGCTAACAAAATTAAGCAAAATTGTTATGCCATTTTTAACAAGATTTGTAAGAAGTGTTTGACGGATTAAGGGTCAAATACCTTACTCTTAATCCTGATTGAGGCGCCCGCGTTGTTCACAAAACCGACCTAGCAAAATAAGCCCATAAGGACTTATTTTATCCTTATTCATTGTTCAAGTCATAAAATAAAATGAAAGAAATACCTTGGACCTATTTTTGTAAGACTTCATTTTTTAATAGGCAATGAAGCATAAAAATATATTTGACTGCAGCATTCTAATTACAAGTGAGTGTGGAAGTGGAATCTATATTTAATTTTGATTATGGTCAATACCGAATGACATCATAGCTCTGCTGACGCCCAGTTTAAGATCTCCGCCATATAATCGGCAGCACATGTTGATAAAATACATAAATAAGTAAAACACAAAATGTTTAATAATAATTGACAACCTGCTTCATAGTGTTAGAGACAAGGTAGTAAAACAAGTTGTGAGTTCGATCTCCGGACGGAGACAAATGTTTGTCTGAGTCACTAATATTTGTTTAATTTCTGGGCGTTTGTGATCAAAAGTCTTCCGTTTCACTCGACTTGTAACTTAGTGAGTGTGTCTGTTTCGAGTATATAATTATTATAAATCTAAATATTATAAATACAATTTGCAAATCCACGCAATTCACCAAAATCTATCAAAACGGTAAGATTGAATGAAAGTAGAATTGTTTTTATTATTTTCTTTAAATCCTGGTCACCTATTGGTAGATACCGAAACGACTCAATTATATGAAATTTATCATAAAGCATATCTGAAGTATGATGAAATGTGATGTATAAGAATAGTGAGGTACTAAGACGTGTGATGATGATGATGATAAATAAATACACCCAACAGTCACATACATAGCTCTGACCCCACACTAGGTTACAAGACCTGTGTCGTGGGTATCAGACACTACGAGAGACTTTTTCGGTCTCACAAACACCCAGACCCGAAACAAATATTTGTGGTTCACACAAACATTTGTCTCGGTGCGGGGATCGAACCCGCGGCCTCTCGTTTCGCAAGCTGGTGTCTAGCCAAATGATAAATGCCACAATATAAATGTGAATGCAGCCTTACCGTAGCTCGATTGCATTTGAGGCGGAGTGGAAGTTCTCGTTGAGCCCGTTGTAACACTCGGGGATAACGTCATCTTCTAACTTCTCCTCTTGAATTATCACTTCCACTTTCCTCTCGAGGTCACGTATGTGTCTCTCAAATTCAGCTGAAAATATATACAACGGTTTATTGTCATTGCATTAATGATCTGCTGTAATTCAAGAAAATTAGTCCCTGTATCAATATTATAAGATATCTTATAATTGGAAAAAAAACAACACCAGAGTTTCTTGTCCGTTCTTTTCTAGTGACGAATGCCTTCCAATCAGAGTATGTAACAGAAAATTTTAAAATGACTTGATACAGGTGACACAAAATCCTCAATGATTTAGAGTGCCCGGCATTTCTATTCAGATCTTCGGCCAAATGGCTGGCCTGTCCTATTAGGTTTGACATCCGAAATATTTTAATAACGGACTTTTTTCATTGTTCATCATCATTGTTGCGTCATGCAAATCCCGGTAGAGATACTAAACCCACTAACCCGCACTAGGCTAGCGTGAGGGACTAAGGCCTAAACCAGCAGTTGGACGCTTATGTCTAATACATTAGCTAATAGAACTCACCACAATGCGACGCCGAGAGTTTGAGGCTGCCCGCGTGCTGTGACGAGGCAGCCAGCGCCTCCAAGGCCTTGGCGCGCTGGCCCAGCTCGACGTGGCAGTCGGCGCGGCGGAGCAGCAGTTTGTGCCGCTGCTCCGTGGGGTAGCCACTCGCAAGCGCCAGCTTTATGTCGGATAGACATTCCTGGAAATTATTAGGAGGAAGTTTATACAATTTCTGATAATCATTAGTTTGTTGTGGTCAATTGTATTCTTATTGCTTTCGTTTAATATTTATTGAACACGATTTAACATTGAAATCAATGAAATGTTAAGTTTACATTAGTGATTTTCTCCGCAAAGACCGAGTAAGGAGTACCCATAATCGACATGTGTTCAATGTGATCTATGAATGTCTAGCACAGCACAGCAGTATCACAGTATAATTCCCCTTTAAGATAATCATATGTACATAATTGAAACTGCGCAAGGCTAAATTTTATTATTTAAGCACAGCAATAATATTTCCCTATGAATGACTTCACATAGCGCAAACTGTGTGGAGAAGAACGTATAATACAAGCTCAGCAAAAATAAAACTGTTTTGCATACATTTCAACACTCCACTAGTAGTAAAAAATTTAAGATAATCTATTTGAAATCAGTTGTTTTATGCCTTCTCCGCTTACTGTAAGGCTATGGAGTTGGACTAATTTACACAAGTTTGGACATAGTTAACTATGCTGGTGTATTGCAAATCAACAGGCCTTGGGCCTTTCAACATACATATACTTAAAGACAGACCTAACAGGGGTGTCAACAATATCATAAAGGCATTGCTACTGCAGAGGTGCCCAGCAGTTGCAGTATGCACATGCTTAGCTTTTGAAACAATTAGGTATAATGAGCAAGTAGTTACATTATAAATTTTCGGACTGGCAATATGTTTAAAGCACATATAAAGAATATGTATAAATTTATTGCAGAGCAGATTAATGGATCTATCCTAAAAAAATATTTTTAGCATAAAAGCTAGCAACATATCTTTTCCACATACCTGAAACCTTTTCATCCTTAACAGAGATGCAGATCTATTGGCCAACGCTAGAGGATACATTGGTCCGTCTTGTGGTGCATACAACACACTTTTTGTATAACACCGGTAACTTTCCTCAAGCCGGTTTGCCCGGAACTTATCATTGCCTTTTTGCCTCCACAGTAGAGCTACTTCATCAGATTTTAAAGCTGTGTCAGTTTCGGTCATCTTCTTAGCGTATGACAGCTTCATTTGTTGCAGCCATTGGTGAAGAATTTTCCTGAAAAAGAATACTCTTGTTAACTTGCACCAAACGGCCACTTCATTAAGAACTCATACATTCTAATTCCATGTGCTATATTTCTTTTTAAGCTAGCTTATAGCAGAGGAAAAAGTTTTTTTGAATAATTAAATTACTTAAAACATACATCTGTATATACCTTTCAACTGAACTTGGATATACATATAAATATATCACATTCAGTATGATTTAACATAACTACTTCACCTATAAACGTTTATATTGCAAGAATTAAAAAAAATAAACAGTCGCTCACCTGATTCCTTCATTCTTATAGAAATAATTCATGGTTTCGATTTCTCCATCGCTCGTCCTGTCTATCTTCTTCTCTTCAGCCGATATTAAGAGTAGAAGTATCTCCCATTGCTTCGCGCAGTCATCCGGCAATTCCATACTATTCATTTTGCGTTATGAATCCTAATAGGCACTGATCACACTGTAATTAACGATGTAAGTATTTACATTTCTTAAGCTTACACTTATTGTTATTTTCAAGTAATTTACTACATTTAATAAATAAGAATTATCGCCTTAAGTTAGTAACATAGCGAAATTAAACTATACATTTTGATAGGATTAAAATAAATAGGCTTTTAAGACAAAAATACAAGTACAATATGCATGAAGTAACGAAATTTTGTAGGTTGTTATTGATTTGACATATTGACATTTTGCTATTGCGTTCCATTACAAGCATAATAAAAAATGCGTCAGTCCTGATCGAATCATTTAAATATTTTTTAAATTCTTAATTTAGAAACTAAACCAAAATACCAATAATAAAAGCTAGGGCTCAACACAAAATTTGCATCCGAAAAATTGCAACTGTGAAATTTTAACATAAGTATAAACTGAGACGCAATTAACTTATAAATTTTGTATTCTTTATTAATGTATTAATTATTATAAATCTAGTGATTTATCACCTCACTCATCTAATCAGGTCTTGGTACAAATTGATATCGAGTATTTAGATCTAGAAGATCCGCAGTATGTGTGCTTAGTCATAACTTGTAAGTTTTTTTAGTTTGGTACATGCCAAACTACACTCCATTCGCATCTCCCGAGCTCATAACAATATTTGCATGGCCAGGCATTTTTCAGTGATTGGGAGTGGGCCCCTTAAAAATCCGAGAGAGCAGAGATACTTTAGGTTTCGGAAGCGCACTGACTGCAAAACCATTGTGGACGCTCACTTTTCTTTCTTTTCTCACGAGATCCTTTTGAGCGCCAAGATTCTATCTGTAACTTTAGTATAAATACCTTGACCACTATCATTAGAGGTTTTCCATTAATTTTATTGGACCAAACCCAGATCGAGACGGCATTGTTATAAGATACAGGACGCACCGTGAGTCGATTCCTATTCATGCCCCTATCTGTAAATGTCTTGAATCAGTGGCCTCAACACTCATAAAGAATTTTCCAATTTTTATTTATCATTTAAAAGGTCATTAAAGAAAAATAATAATAATATCGCAAATTTGGATATTCATTGCTTCGGATATTTTAACTTTTTAATAAAATTACGCCGATTCAAACTGCGGTGCGGCGAAGACTATCCATCATAACTATTAAAAGTGAAATATAAATAATTGTTTGAAACTGTTAAAGTGAAATCAGTAAATGTCTAAAGCCAATTTGGTGGTCATTAAATCACTGCGTGAGTGTTTTGTTTAATGCGACACCAATTTGTGCACACCTTAATGGAGTGTAGACCCAAAAGCGACCGATGAGCCCATCATCTGAGAAAGGATAAAGAAAGTGGCACCTGCATTCCTTCTGGCTATTGTAATGCGTTCTAAACCAGGGCTGCTTTCTATATCATTAGCTGTTGATTGAAGCGTTATGATATTAAAAAATATTGAACAATTTTTAAATAGTTCTTACTTTAATTTTAGTAGTTAAATTCAATTAAAAAAATAGGCGAAAAGATCGGAGGCGACTTATACCAGACTCCCTGAAGGATTTTTTAAAATTATCTAATATTACGTAATCGATGAAAGAAAGAAGCGTTTATAGATATCTTGCAATTATTTATAACTAGCGACCCGCCCCGGCTTCGCACGGGTGCAATGCTGATATTTAATGGATGTTATCATACATTAAACCTTCCTCTTCGATCACTCTATCTATTAAAAAAAAACCGCATCAAAATCCGTTGCGTAGAGTCAAAGATTTAAGCATACAAAGGGACATAGGAACAGAGAAAGCGACTTTGTTTTATACTATGTAGTGAAGCATTGTTGGAAATAAATACTCTTTGTTGGGTTATACTTTAATCCCGATGTACCACCGAAAAAAGTAAAATTACTATAAATTCAATTGTTACCCAACCCTAATGCAAATATAATTCACCAAAGCCTTCGACAAATCTTGTTTTTTTTTTTTATTTGAACGTAAAATAATCTTTAAACTAATGTGAATAAAGTTGTTATTCTTTCTTTCTTCATCTATTTTTAAGCTGTTTCAAGTTAGCGATAAAGATGGAGGCTTTTTGAATGTTTTTGTTGTATCGGAAAACATTTAAGGCTAGGAAACAAATTTACAATATTTGTAACGCTATCTTGTTTTTTTTTATTATTTATAATTGTTTCTATGTGGCTAGCTGGAGAGATATTCTTTATATTAGCTTGCTTTGTATGAAATTGATATCACTATTGGACCACAATTCGTGGCTGTAAGTAATTATCAACTTTTTGTACTTGGGCAACTCGCATCCTAGCGCTTTCCGCGAACTTTTTTAAGTCATAGGTCCATATCGTTTCAAGTTCAACATATAAATAAATACACAATAAAAAATCTTTATCATTATTTAAGAAACTATTTACAAATCATATGTTCTATTATATCATAAGTGGATACCTACGGCTATTCTAATTGGATTACCTTCCCTAGCATACCCTATTTACAATTATTACTGAACGAAATTGGAAAAGAATGTATTTACACATGTAAATCGAATGATAAAAATGCCTTTATGTAGTCGTATCAATTTTATTCAATTTGCTCATAGTTAATCACGTTATTTAAAAAAAAAAAAAAATTCTATATTTTTATTGAAAACACAACCTAAGGGTCAGTATAATTATTTTTGGCGCCTTAACATTCTCTTACACCTTAATCGGCACTAATCGATGGCATTAGGGCGGACATCGCTTTTACCAAGCCTTTTAGAAGGTGCGTCCAAATGGACACCTATCAGCATTCCGACGTTGAAATATTTAAGGAATTTCAACAAAAACAGTAAGGTTCCAAGCAAGGGTCTTGTCATAAATGCTACGGTTGTTTTACGTACTTAGACACGAGGGGATACAAGGGGTAGGCGGAGATATGTGTCACTCATTGCTTCAACATTATTATGAAGGAAGGGAACGTGAGGAAATTTGCTGTACTAAAAGGTCTCCACTAGAAACTTCTGGGGGCAGTACGTACGGATCATATACGACTGGATATAAGAAAAGTGATTGCAAGTCGGAATATTGTTATGTTTAATGTTGTTGCAGTTTTTTTACTGATGACAAATTATGAATGCATTTCGTACAATCTAAGCGTTGTAGTTCAGTTGTAGTTCAGTAGCAAGATATGACCCAAAAATTGCGAGTTAAAAGAACATCTTTTTTTTACAAGGTGTACTTAATATGAAACAGTTGCAATTTCCTCTCCGGCCATCAGGTGGTCTACGGAAGCGTCTCGCAAAGCCGACCAGTTCATTATTAATAACTTTCTTCAATCAATCGTTTTGCGTAACGTTCGATCGAGACGAATCGATAGAATCGAGAAAGTGTTCGAATTAACAACCGCCGAGACGAAATCAGTTTCTTTTTAAGTTATTACTGCAGAAACAATTCGATAATTTGTGTCACGTTTAGAAAATCGCCCGATATTTTGGTGTTATGAATGCCTTTGTTTTATGTTTTGCGTAGTGGGATGACCAACAGCCAATATTGTTGAACCCAAAAAAGCAATCATAGTCTAGGCCAAGGGTTCCCAAACTTATTTACACTTTGACGCCCTATAGAATTATTATTTTTCTTGCGACGCACCCCCCCCCCCCCATCATCAAAACTACCTACTTTACTGGAAATAGAAACACCAGTAGTTAGCATAATATGAGGTTATCCGAAAAATACGGACAGCGAATGTTTGCCGATCGCCTCGCGACGCACAGTTTGGGAAGCCCTGGTCTAGGCCTTAGTCCACCACGGAGGCATAGGGTGACTTAGCGGACTACACAGCTGATATATTCCTAAGAACTTTTAGTTAGTTTACTCATTATGTTTGACTTTACCGACAAAATTGCGTAAATTCAAACACATTTCAAGAGGACAGAAGTGTGACCCTGGTTTTAGAACCCGCGACTGCTAAGTGTTTGACTCAATCGTGCGTCTAAACGTTGTTTGGAAAATGTGTTGTTTTAGGGTTAATTATTCCTACCCAGTGGTGGAAATTATCCAGGAATATCTTAATCGCAAACTTAATATAATAACTCGTAACACGAGTTCGCCGTGTATCGCAATCAAAATTCGGGTTGGTACAAATGATCCTCTATCAACAAGACAGTGTAGCATCTGTTTTAGCCCCGTTCACAAAATCCTATCCACGGCAGTTTCCTAAATATGCAATTAGACATTGAAACACACAAGGAAAATTTTTAATTTATGTTCGGGTACATAATTACAAATGGAACCTTGTGAAATCGTAATAAGTCGTCAGCTTTACTTTACACCTTTGACAGTTGGCACAATGATATAAAACAATACTTTCCCATGTGTACCGGCGATGCGTGTCATGAAAAATTACCCATATACCCAGTAACCCAATAACGCGGTTCATTCCGAGCACGTAGTACCCTGGAGCGCATCGCATTCGCTATTCAGAACGCGAAAGCTCCTCGCGGGCGGCGGCGGGGGGCAGCGGGGGCGGCGGACGGCGTACCTGCGCCGAGAGCCGCGCGCGCGCACCTGTATCTACACCACCTCAGTCTATTTCATGTCGTGGAGCGTGCTGCGCGCGCAATGTTCCCCGCCTTAAAGATACCGACGCGAGTGTGATAACGGACTTGATATATTTTTTTTTGTGTGAAAATTAACATGTTTGTGATATATTTGTGTGTCGTCGTGCTAGCGAGAGGTGGGTCCGTTGTTCTGTTTAGATGACATTGCACCCGCGCCGCCGGTGAGAGTGCCCGTGGGCTACTTTCAATGCATTCGCGGATGAGATTTCTTTTTTTTTATATATGCGGATTTTTATGTTAATCCGATATATTTGGAAATTATATATGTTTAATTTATAAGTCCGATCTGCTGAATGTCCGGAAGCCGGATGGAATGTCATAGCTATATGCGTTTGAATGTGTAAAAACTATTGGTTACCACTCGTAACGGAGAAATTCATCGACAACGGCATTTTGTAGAAATTACGCTACGCGTACGTACTTAAAATTGTAATCTGTGTGCCGCGACCCATTCCATACATCTTCGGTCCAGTACTGCGGTTAATATTCTTCATCAACCCATATACGCCCACTGCTGAGCACGGGTCTCCTCTACCATTGAGAGGGTTTAGGCCATAGTCCACCACGCTGGCCTAGTGCGGGTTGGCGGACTACACACCTAAGAAATTCCTAAGAACTTTTAGGTGTGCAGGTTTTATCACGATGTTTTCCTTCACCGTTAAAGCAAGTGATAATTCAATTTGAATACACACATAACTTCGAAAAGTCAGAAGTGTGTGCCTGGGGTTCGAACCCGCGACCGCCGAGTAATTGTAATCTACCTTCATATTATATTAGTTCAAAATGTTTTCTATCATCTCACTTCGCTAATTACGATCTTAAATATCAATTGTCGTACATCAGTCGCGTGCGGAAATTTGCAGCATCATCTTTTGGATAGTCCGGCATTTTTCGTCATGTCGTGATATGTGGGTGATAAAATTGTGATCAAATGTTGTCACGTGGTTTCTCGACACAATTACAAACTATACGAACATCACTGGATTCCCGTGGAAAGTGTTATTGGTATTTCCATGAGAAGTCAGGAAAGATTCTTAAAAAACAGCTACTGATTCACCCTTATTACTTAAAGACAACCAGGGAATTGTACGTACAGAAACGCACCCCTACCCACTATCGTCAGCATAACCCATTCGAGGAAGAAGAATGATTTCCAGGGCTTAGTAACGCTAGGGATGCGAATTTTTGTTTAGCCAAATGTTTTTGAGTTTTCTAACTTCCAGTTAATATGCTTGTGTGGACCTTTTGATAAAGCACGGAAAAGTAGTCCATTAGTTCTGATTAGGGACTTGTCGGAAGAGCTTAAAAACACTGGCCTACAGCGAGAGTTTTTAGTATTAATTTTCCATAACTGCTTCTTTTAAATTTTATTTGTGTGCATCATGTAATCTACAATATTAATTTATCCTTTGATCACAACCAGGGAGAAGGTTATTTTAAAACTATGCTATTCATTAATTTTAACATAACCCTCATTTAAAATAGTTGGTACCTACGCGCGAAAAATGTCATTTGTATTTTAAATATCGATATTCATATTAACGGTTAAAATTTATCGATCTAGGGATCGGAAAAGTAAAATATGCATTTTTGCAAATACTTTTCGGTTATCCCAGTTTTTGTTACATTCCGATAACCTTTATTTTTTATACCTTGATCACGACAATTAATCATCATCAGCCCATATACATTTCACTGCAGAGAACGGAGTTAGACTTTAGTTCACCACTCTGGCCTAGTGTGGGTTGGTAAACTACCCACCTAAGAAATTCCTAAGAAATAGGATTGCGGATTTAAGCACGACGTTTTCCTCATACGTTACTTCAAGTGATAATTCATTGTAGCTTGCAAAAATAAGAGATGTTTGCTTGGGCTTTGAACCGCGCGTAAATGTCGATTCTTTTTTTTTTTTAATAAATACACATACATAGTCCTGACCCCACACTAAGATACGAGTCTTGTGTCGTGGGTATCAGAAACTACGAGAGATTTTTCGGTCTCACAAACACCCAGACCCGAAACAAATATTTGTGGATCGCACAAACATTTGTCTCGGTGCGGGGATCGAACCCGCGGCCGCTCGTTTCGCAAGCTGGTGTCTAGCCAACTGCACCACGGGGCTGTCACGGGAATTCCATCTCGGCTTCTACAATTAATACAGGTTACCATGTGACAGTAGAGCAGAGTAGACGTAGTTGAGTTAGTACCAAATCGAGGCTAATCTATGGGATATGAGCAATGAGGGCGGCGGCATTATCCGCTTTCTGTCGCCGACTGTCAGCCACTCTCACCTTCGGAGCCGAAATCGCGGCTAACTACCCGTACCATAGCCATTAGTACTGGTTAAAGGGAATTATGCGACATTAATGACGAAAACAGATGACAATCTGATACATGTCTACCAACCTTAGAGTGTTGTTTTCTATCAGCGATACCTTCTGATTATTGGATGTGTAATGTGTATATTTAAAAATCGAATGCCAAATACCGTAGATTAAAATATTTACAATCAGGATGTTTTAAAAGTAGAGGTTCGGTAACTTTTATTTAATTGCTAGAAGTATCTTAGTATGTACATTTATGTATGTGTAGTTACGTACTCGTATTTATATACCAATACATAAATTTGTTTATATTTTTATGTGAAATAGTACTTTCACCTTAATATATCATTACATTCTAGCTTAATAACTTACGCAGGTGATTTTAATAATCGTATGTTTTATTCCTCAAAAAAATAATACGTTATACGTTATGATCAAGTAAAAATTGACCACCTGCCGACACACGGGGACTACACAGGAAGTGGTACCAACCGCTTCCGGGTCTGTTAAGGTTACGTCACATCCCTTGCATAATTATTTAGTTTTTGTGGAGGGTCAGGACAGATAATTTTTGTAACGGTTATTTGTAGAAGGTACGTGAGCAACAAAAATTCGTAAAATTTAGGTTTGAAGTGACTTAGTGTTAATCTAAATCATATAAAGATGCTTCTTAAACGCTTCATGGGTTAGAGTAACTTATGATAATCACTCATGACTGCCTATGGTTTAATGCCTAAGTGAGTAGCTTACGATCGAGAGTCGCGGGGTTTGATTACCGTTTCAGGTAGGTTTGTTTAGTTTTCTGACATAAGATGTTAGCATTCATCACAAAATTTTATTTATTTCTTTATTTAATGCAATTACACGCGTAAAGGACATGCAAGTGGTAAAGAGTATACAAAGATAACGTATGCAATTAATTGTTGTCCTATAAGTGACTGTTCTAACATGGTCTCCTCATAGGGAAGCCTGTATCGAGTCCTTCTTCCCCTTCATCAACCCATATTCGCCCACTGCTGAGCACGGGTCTCCTCTACAATTGAGAGGGTTTAGGCCAGGGTAGGCGAACCAATGGCACGCGTGCCATTGATGGCACGCGACACAATATTTTGGGCACGTCGCCGATCACACAGAAGTCACACTAATTTTACAATAATTTAATTTATGCGTGTAATAAAAACATTCCAAAATGTACCTCTTTTGTTTACTTTATTTCATAAAGAGTTTTGATAGTATTTATTATTGTTATTCTCCAAATAATCAGAAAGTCAAAATTATTTGATGGCACACCAATGACCCCATTAAACATTTTTTAGAAAAAATGGCACGTTGATGCATAAAGGTTCGCCTACCCTGGTTTAGGCCATAGTCCGCCACGCTGGCCTAGTGCGGGTTGGCGGACTACACACCTAAGAAATTCCTAAGAACTCTTAGGTGTGCAGGTTTCATCACGATGTTTTCCTTCACCATTAAAGCAAGTGATAATTCAATGTGAATACACACATAACTTCGAAAAGTCAGAGGTGTGTGCCTGGGGTTCGAACCCGCGACCGTCGAGATTCTCGACCGCGCGCCCAAACCTCGAGGCCATCACTGCTCGTATCGAGTCCAATTCTGGGTTATTACTGATAGATAGATATATATCAGACAACACTTTATTGGTACCCAAAAATAAATTACAATAAAAAAACTTAAAATAAAAGACAACTTGGAGCCAAAGGCGGCCTTATCGCTGAAAGCGATTTCTACCAGGCAACCTTTGGATGGAATAAACGAAATGGAAGTATGTACATAGGGGTAAACATGATTTGCATGATTGATGATTTAAGCTGATTTGCTTGGACTGATAGCTACAATATGCTTACCCCTACTAAGCAACAGCTGACTCAAAATACACTGTTCCGTTACTGCTTACGGAAGTAGGCTTGATTTGACAAATATCGTGAGTTCGTAGATAAACCACAATAATTGATTGCATACGTTATTATTGTATAGATACTTTTTACTACTTGAAATAAAATAGAACATATCAATGAGAATATCCTGACCCAACAATAAACTATTATAAAATAGACATTAAACAAAATCGGTAAAGCTTTTGGTTTTATATGGATGTACCGCCATTCCCAGTAGTATGTAAACATAAAAATGATGAATATATGATACGGAGAGAGAGGAGAGCCGAAGATCGAGCCCAGTGGCGTGCCATAAGAGAGGCCTATGTCCAGCAGTGGACGAATTAAGGGCTGTTGATGATGATGATATGATACGGTAGTCTTCGAGGAATTTCTGTAATTACTATAAAAAGTGTATTTGAGTAAGGGGCAGCTACGGTCCGGAATGCGTGTCTACCGTCATTTTAACTCCTTGTGGCGGCCATGAACTGTTTCAAAGGATTTTTTACCGCCTCGGTCTTACTAATCGTGATTGTAAGTGCTTTCCTTGGTAACAATAGTAGGTTTTTTCTCGCGGTGGTAAAAATTTACATTCAACCGTATTGCTTAGGAGACAGAGGTGAATTATAGCCACTAAGTTTTGCTACTTTTAAGTTCTATGTAAAAGAGACGTTCTTCGGATGAACTTTGTGACTCCCGGTTTACTTCAGGACACCTAACCCGGCTTGCGAATCGAAATCTCACGTCACACGTTTGTGATATTTAAAAACTTATTTAGGTATATTAATTCTGATTAATTTCGTTGCGGGATCATGACTAATTGGGTTCCCTTAGATTCGCTGGTCTTCATCGCTCGGCGCCATTACTGTGCGTGCGAAGAGTTACTGTGGCGGTAGTGTGGTGGGATAGGGACAAAAAACTAAGAAGGGTACCATTTTCGAGTCGAGTCGAGTATTTCACTTTATTGGGCTGTGTGTGATGCAATAAGGCCAAAAGAGTTAACTCAGTAGACTACTATTTTCGAGTCGAGTATAATTAGACTTTACTTGTGTTTCTTTGAGAACGGATATGAATATTAGCTGACTTACGGCAACAATACCATTAACTCATCGCACTCAGACGCCTGTTCAAACAATGCGCAAAATCTTCACAGTTACGAAACCGGGAGATTTTTCCCAAAATTGTCTGTCACCGCAAACACACAGTCATTTAGTGAAAGTTCTATTCTAAGTAAGACATTACGCGTGGCACCGTTTGAATCATGCATTTTGTCGCATTAAGTTTTTTTTTATCAGGTACCGTTCTAATAGAGATATACCGTCGAAACTTAATTTCTAGAAATGTAGTTTGATAATTGCCTGTTCTACTACTGTTACAACTGTTTATACCAGTCTTTGTACGTCCTTAATCCATCTTTACAGTTGAGAGGAATTACACCAACTCTCGAAGTTATTTGCTTCATCATCATCATTACCAGCCAAAAAACGACCACTGCAGACATAGCCTCCCCCAGAGACTCAAAATATTCTGAAGTTATTTGCTTATTCATTATCAATTATCACGTACTTTAACGGCTAAGGAAATCATCGTGAAGAAACCTGCACATCTATAAAGTCTTTAGGAAATAATAATTATTTAAAGTGATATTAATTGATTGTGAATACACACATAACTGGGCTAGGTGGGGTGACGATATCCGCAAGGTGGCTGGCAGCGGTTGGATGAGGAGAGCCGAAGATCGAGCCCAGTGGCGTGCCATAAGAGAGGCCTATGTCCAGCAGTGGACGAATTAAGGGCTGTTGATGATGATGATGATGACACACATAACTTCGAAAAGTCAGAGGTGTGTGCCTGAGGACTGAGTCCGTGACCACCACGAATTTTGTCTCGACCGGGCGAGACTATCATAATTATCATATTTGTAATATGGCTATAGAATGGCTTACTACATATGAAATTACTTAAAACGGCAGCATGTTGTATTTACAGCGTTTCCCGGCATTTGTACCGACGCAATTTTTTGCGATGGCACAGTTCCGTTTGTCAAATGGTGCTAAGTTTTTACTTGGCAGATAGTTTGTTGATGTAAATGTTGAATATAAATCTAGGTACTACGATAACTTACAAAGGATGAGGGATAGAAATTCTTTTCTCATTGATATTCACGCTGCTTAGTGAACTTAGTGGTGACTTTTTTATAAAGAAATAAATCTAAAACATTTAATTTAGTTTAGTTTAATTTAATTTAGTTTAGTATAGTTTTTATTTAGTATATTTATTTAGTTTAGTTTAATTTAGTTGTTACACTTTAAGATTCTGTCTTTAGAGCAATACTGAAAAAAATGCGCTGGATATTTGACACTATAGAATTAAAATAAAATTACCTTGCCAATCCAGTAAGGTGCATTCGGGTATTGCCGAAAATCGGGATATTCCGATAATACCTATTTACAAACAAACGCAGCAATACCTCGCGCTCGGACGACACTCATCTAAACGCGAATTTCATTCTCTCCCCGCTTCATTTTCCCAAGGACGATTCGAGTGAAAGCACGTCTCGTACAGCCAATTTTATGTGCACAGGGAATATTTTGCGTTTTCAGATTTACCTGAACAGTAATAACTGTGAAACCTGGTAAATTATTGAACTTATTGTCACTTATTCTAATAGATTAGCGTTGTAATGAACCTCCAAGTAGGATTAAAATATTCAAACACGTTTTTATTTTGTTTTTTCGGGTTTTTTTCCTCATTATCGGAAATTAGCCGAACATAATTCGTAATTATACTATCACAACAAAAAATATATATATATTTTGAGACATGATTATTTATTGACTCCAAATACATTACATAAAAACTTTACCAATAGACCTCGAGGCCAAATATTCGACATGTCTAAATAATTAAAACAGTGAACAGAAAATATACCAATTGTGATTTATAATCAATAATTCCATCATCTAGTCAACTCATCAAATTTTCATTCGAAATCACCCGAATGCACCTTAATGCCAATAAAGATGTAAACGAAATAAGGGTTGAAATAGATATAACAAATTTCGAGTTTCTGGGTTCGATTCCCGGGTCGCGCAGCGTTATAAAATATTTTCATGCGCAAATTCTCAGCAGCATTTTGAAGCCTAAATAATACTGGAAAAATGTTTCGCCTCCCATAATCTGAGATTTACACATACTACTTGGCGAATGTTTTACTTCGTATACTTTAGGTCTAAATCTTTTGGCAATCTATTTATGAGGCTTCGATTAGAATTTCTAAGAATAAGTATCGCTATAAATTATAGTGCAATTTGTGTTAACACACGCAACAAACGCAATTGTCCGGCGCATCGCGATTTAAGCAACTTCCCCCAGAAAAAAATTAACTTAGAACGCAATACGACCTTTCGGACGTGAGGTGGAAGCTCAGAAGGTTACTACAATTACAATAATTAACTTAACACTCGACCCAGTTTCAGTCGATTCGAAGTTAGAATCCTGTAGAGAAATATTGACATGGTTACAGCGATGAGAAATGACCTTGGTAATGTAAATATCATCATGAGGCAAAGTCGCATTGCTGAGCACGGGTCTCCTCTACTATTGAGAGAGTTTAGGCCTTGACCACGCTGGCCGAGTGCGGGCTAGGTGTGCATTGTGCAAGTTTCATCACGATTTTTTCCTTCTCCGTTAGATAAGTGGTAATTAATTGTTAAATTCAAACATAACTTTCTTCTTCTTCTTCATCATCAACCCATATACGCCCACTGCTGAGCACGGGTCTCCTCTACCATTGAGAGGGGTTTAGGCCATAGTCCACCACGCTGGCCTAGTGCGGGTTGGCGACACATAACTTTGAAAAGCCGGAAATGACAGAACTAAAAATTGTCTTTCAAGACTTTTCAAATTTAGTACATTTTTATATCAGCTGAGCATTAATCGCATTTATAAATATCTTCATATAGAAGACTAAAATAAAATAATAAAGCTCGAAAGAGTTACGAGTTAATTGTGTAATGTCAAATTTGTTAAAAATAAATTAAAGACATTATTACATATTTCGAATTTTGTAAGGCAAGCTGGACTTTCGGACTTTAATTGAAGTACAGCCACTGGTTTGTCTAATTCGGTAACCGAACCCGCGGCCTTTAGATCGCACGGCAAACACTTCTAACTCGAGACCACGAGTCAGACAATAAAAATTATATTGTTTATTGTGAACCATACCCCACAATGGTTTTACGTTTATTACAAAATCTCAAATAATATTAAATTAACGAGACTCTGCGCGATCCACTTTCTCCCCGTACGTTTCAAAGAACTTCACTTTTACTTTGAATAGATAAAACTGTGTATCTTTTTTCTTAGGTCATTCACACCGGTATAAAATGAGCATTTTTATTGTGTCGGATGTGGTTAGAGAGCAAAAGTAGCTCGTGTTTGTCTGTTGTGAGCACAGCCTAACTAATGTTGCTCTAAGATTCGGTACGTAGCGGTACTTTTCGCGCGTTAATATTAATAACATCTTAATAATATGATGCGAGTGATTAATTATGTATATTGAAAGCAATAAATTACCTAGCAGGCGTGGTGTAGACGCCGAGCCATATTTCTTATAGAATACCTACTAAGTAATGTTGACCGCGATTCCATATCATCAACCCACACACGTTCCATTGCTGGGCACAGGACGTTAGCTGTAGACTTACCTATTGCAATTTTTCGTAGCAAAATATCACTGCTCGACCCGGGAATCGAACCCAAGACCCCTAGATTGCACGGCATACATCTGAGCCGCGAAACCACTAGACAGTGAAGGTCCCACTGTATCAGTAAAACTTTGAGCGTCTCAACGCTGACTCGGCAAGTGCCCAAATCTGCAACAAAATATTTGAGTCACATCTTCATCCGCATGTAAGTCATCTGTCGCAGCTGTGACTCAGGGAGAAACTTAGATTCCATCGGCGATCTCTTTAGCACTTTTACCATAAGGAAACGAGGTTTATTATTACGGATGCGCACGTGACGGCATTTATTCACGACCTTTCCATCTGTTGCGCTTATGGCTGCGCAATGGACCTCGTTTTTGAATTACGTTCGATTCTATGGGGATATACTATTACATCTTTTACAAGGGATCCTATAAACCTTCTATGCATACTCATCTTCTTGCCCTGTTCCCAATTTTTTCCTAACTAGTTCTTTAGAAAGCCTATAGATATGGAATATTTATCAAAGTGTAAACTAAAGATTGGCTAAAACTGTCATAACATTAAAGAAATTAATAAGCAGGACAACATCTGCATACAAGTACTCGTCAACGATCTATCGTTGTATTTGGCGAAAGAATTTTTGTTTCTAAATATACTATTCAAGTTTAAAAAGCCGTAGTTATGCGTTGTTAAAGTGTTACGCTAATTAATATTACAAATAAATAATTACTATTTGTTATATTAATGAATACACAGCCTGTCAAAATTATATAATTATCTCTGGGTTTCCCGGAGTCCGGTAACAAAATTTATTGTTTACCTAAATGGTAGGTATATTTGTTATTATAAACCTTATGTTGCTTTTTTATGTTCTGCAATTTTATGCCTTAACTACGATTCACTTCGAATTTCGATCACGGTCTAAATACATCCTGTATATATATTTAACAATTTTATTGCATTAAGAATTCTTGTATTTAGATTGAGGGATCGCGAATAAAATACAGACAGCTCGTGCAATTAAATATGATATGATATTTCCGTTACGTGTGCAAGCCTATTTCAAAGTTGTGAGAGGTTTGCACTAGTGACCTAGTGTGGGTTGGTGAGAGCCGTACTTGAGAACTAGAGAAAATCTTGTCGAGCATTCTTAGGCATGTAGTTTTCCTCCTTTCCAGACTATTTAAAAACAGTTATTAGTATATCAAGTTTCAACAAGTTTCAAGTGCGCTGTTCAAAATTGGATGTCTGAACTGTTTATGAAGTTATTACTTTAACAAAATAGGCAATTCCTCCTATTTATCCTCTGTACTACCTTAGATAGATTCGCTGATCGTTACCGAATAATGTCATTTCTGTGCCCGTAACCGTCCTGGTGTATAAAAGTGGTATGGATGTTTGTGTCGGAATAGTCTTTATGCCTTAGAGTTAATAAAGTTTCAACATTCCACGCTAATCTAATGCGGATTGTTAAAAGAATGCCATCGAAAATCTATTAAAATATGGCCTCGATTATTATAGTGTCTATAGAAATCGAATCTGTCATAAAAACCGCTATAGGCATAAAAAATGCGTAAACCAGCAATGGATGCCGCAGCGACGTAGCGGCCATGCGACATTCTTTCACCGTTAGACATCCAATACGCAGTTACACTGCGCGTAACAGGGTCGCGTGCTTGTCGAACCGGCGATGTAAGGCCGTGTCCGTCTGCGTCGTGACATCATTCCCAATATTTAAATATACATAGGCCTATTAATGTGTATCAGAAATTCCAGCGATTTGAAAGCTGGCTTTATTACTTAGGATGGGTGGAGTTACGACTATAAACTTAAGGCTTAAGGGTAAGAGGTCATAAGGAACGAGAGATTTCAAGCGATAGTGGACTTATTTTTATTGTCGGTTTAAAATTTTAGTAGCTTCCGTACCGCAGATGGTAACTTTGTTATTCACAACGACTAAATAAGATTACAAAAGGATTTTAGCTGTGGCGGAACTTTCATAGAAGCCCACAGCCCACTTTGCCTTTCAATGACGTCTTTAAATTTTAATTTTATTATACTAAAACATTAAAAACTAGACATTACAAAATTAACGTTTTTAGGCTTATGGAAATACCGCCTTTGGATTTTGGGTATCCATAGAATTTAAGTTACGTATATTAATTGTTCTTCCTTATGATGGGGTAAAAGTTTGATAGACTAATATTCCATTTCGATTATATGACTATGTATGTACGTTGTTCCTACAGCATTGTTGAGGAGTGCGAATAGAAGGTATTGTATTCGATCCTCGAATAGTACAATGTGTTGTCGAGTTTTATCGTTTGGCGTTTATTCAATAGCATCCCGGATTTCTAATTATGTCTTGAATTACACTCCTGCCTACCTCTTCCAAGGTGTAAGCGTGAAAGAGAGTGATTGACTATAAATTCATCCTTAAGATTTATTCATAATTTACGCAATGATGTCGTTATTCAGCTCATAAGTTTTTATATAATATTTTAATTTATTTGGTGGGGACATTATGATTTAATAAGTCTATTATGCATTTCGCGATAACACATCTCTAATTAAAATCATTGTGCGTGACGTATTATAATAACGTTTCAGTGTGAATAGAAAACTATTTGAACTTCCCTTGACTTACTAATTCTGTTCTGTGTCATCGTCTTAAAGTTATACAATACAGACTATTAGTATAAGACATAAATATATGATGCTTTTAAGTGGTAGATGTAACGTTCAGATAATGAATATCATCATTAGCCTAAAGAAGTCCACTGCTAGACATAGGCCTTCCCCAAAGACTTTCAAAATGTACTTGCTTCGGCAGTACATATACTAAAATTGGAACGATAAAGAGAAGATTAACATGGTTCCTGCGCAAGGATAACACGCAGACTTTCAAAGTAATCTGTTGGAAGCGGGCTGCATCCAGCGGCTCAACCGATTTTCACAAAATCGTCGGGCCACAAGTGGACGTCCAACGTTACACTTGCCGGTACGCGAAAAGAAATAAAGATAGAATGAATTGTCTATCCAGTTTTTTACACTTTCTTCAAATGAGACTAAGGCCTCTCAATGGTAGAGGAGGCCCGTGCCCAGCAGAAGAACGTATATGGACTGATGAGAAATCAGAAAATAAAATGTACCAAATATATTTTCAAAAGTTAAACCATTTTTATCGCGATGTCAGTGTTAATAAAATTGTTGCAAGTACCAACATCCGATATCGAAGAGTTAATAGCTTGGCAAAAGCCGCCGTCATGACTCACGCAAAAGGGGTCGTATTCTGGAATCGACATTTATTTTTTTAAGTGCATAAAATATTCGTATGTTTTCTATTGAGCTAGCTATTCTTAGCTGCCTTTTTCGTTCTAGAGGTCGCGTGTTCAATTATATCGGGCAATGTATTATTTTTAATTAACTTCTTAATCTTTTAATTTCAATTAGCAACTTGTGAAAACTGTAATAGACCTATAAGACTTAGACACAATTACAGAAATACTCTTCTGCCTACCCCATAATAAGCAAAACGTGAGTCTAGGATCCCCCTCTAGCTTCCCCATTATACAGGCGTAAATACTATACAATACTTAGCATCATCACACCTATCATAGGTGTTCACAATAAACGATGAACACGATTCCGATGTAATGCATATTGAGCAGGTATTATAAACAAGTGCCGCTGTGTGTCGCGCGACCCACATTCACCCACGTGCGCCTCGCGGGCCACTAACCTGGCCACTTGCCTTGCCACTTGACTCGCCAGTCGGCAAGGGTCACAGCCGATAACTGTTTAGTCGGCTCATCGTATTAAATATGGGTTTTTAGATATCGGCATAAATAGATATTTTTGCGAGAAATAAACAAGAGTATAGGATAAATGATTATTTTGATTACAATAACTGTTTGCTTACGAAGCCTTTGTTTTTTTTGCATGATAAATAATGTAATTTTAATCTTTTAAAAAAACAGTAATTCCACAAAATATATTTGTGGAAAATATATAATATTTTTTTGTGGCTAATAAAAATTATAAAAACATTTAACTTGGCTTACTTGTCTTATACACACTTTGGATTATGTAAAAAATCATTAATTTGGGAAATATTTGTAGATAATAACTTGTTTAGGTAATAAAAAAAATATTACATTTATATTGACTTATAAAGCGTTACTAAATGAAGTTAAAATTTTATTAATTTTACAAATATTTGTAGATAATAATTTAAGGAGATTACCATTATAGTCTTACACCAGTTTTTATCTCTAAGACCACCCGCGATCATTGTTATCACAAAGGAAGTGACAATGCTATCGGTCAATGACCTATTGCTGCTTGAATAGCTAATAAAACGAACGGAGCGTTTTTATAAATTATCTTTTTCACACGGGATCTTTAACGAGAATTAAATAAAAATTATCTTTTGTTATCTCTGTAATAAATAAATAAACCAGTTTCGCAAATTGAAAATCAATAAAGAAAAATTCAGTCCGCATTTATTCCATTATTTAAGGCTATTATTTTTTATTTTCTATTTCCATGCAACAATGGCAATTTGATTATTTTCCGTTCTACTAGTTAAACCCAAGGCCTATAAAATAAAATTACTGTAACACATAAATCTATATCAATATAATTTCCAATATAACTGCCTGTTAGCGATACGTATGTCAAGCCATTACAGCCAAATTATTGTAAGCGACACTTTTGTCGAAAATGCGTTTTTTATCCAAACTACTATTTTAAGCCTTAACACAACTTATCCCTGCCTATGTGTTTTTTTTTAATTATATACAGGGTGTATTTAGACCGTGATCTAAAACTGAGGCAGGTAATAGCGATAGTGATTACAAACCCCCTGGCATTAAAGAAAATCCCGACAAAAAATAAAATTTTTGAGGTTTTCCATACAAACCACATACTTTTAACACCGATAGTTGTATGGAAAACGTCAAAATTTGTATTTTTTGTCGGGATTTTAAATATCGCCACTGGGTTTGTGATCACCCTCGCTATTACCTGCCTCATTCTTCGATCACGGTCTGAATACACCCTGTATGTAAGTGTCTAAAAAATATTAATGTATGTAAAATTTTAATTTACTGGCACATTTCTGTTTAAATATATTAAAAACAAAACCTTTTCCTGTAAATTTTGATTTTGTCGGTTACGCTAAAACGGCGGTAAAAGCTCGATGCAGTAGGTACCTATCGCAAGACCAATAAAAAAAAACTCCAGTCCTCACCATATTCCTCTACTATCGCGCGGTTCATTGAGAATAACATGATTCATGAATGAATGTCATTTTCTCAGCGATAGTCACTTGTTCGTTTGGCCGGAGGGTAGAAAGTAGTAGAAAGTCGCGACCTTGCGTACTCCATACATTCCCCCCCCCCGCCACGTGCAGCCCCCTGCGTCGCCATGTCAACGGTTTGTCTCGATTGCAGCTTTCATAAAAAACTATATTAAACAGATGCTGTTTTTGTATGTAGTGTATGACATTTTAAGTTATAATGTTAATATTTCCGGTACTTTTTATTGACACTATCAATTTTTTTTTAATTTTAATCGCCGTGCTGTAGGCTAAACACTTGCATGTGAAACTAACTAATGCTTCTTTTAATAAATGTTTGTTTCGGGGTCTTAATGTTTGTGAGATTGAAAAGTCTCTCGTATCTTAAGAGCGGCTCAAAAAGTTAAAATAAAAGCCTGAAAGTTCTCGAAATTTCTTAAGTCTGTAGTCCTCAAACCAGCACTAGCCTAGCGCGTCGGACTAAGACCTAAACCCTCTCAGTTGCAGAGGAGGTCCGTGCTCAGCAGTGCGACGTATTTAAGCTGATGATGATGATGAATTTGTGATTATTATTTTTATGTTTTTAGAATATTCTAACTTTTTTTTCAACTTGGTAACCAATGCTTCACCGTATTACATTGTCACTGAGTATAAGGGAAAGCCTTAATATCTTCGATTCGATGAACCTCACTACTTCGATCTCATAACGGTTATTATGACATAGAAATTTATAAGAAACCGTGAACAAAATTAAAATATAATCGGAAGACCGTTCACAATTATGTTGGATTAACCCATTCCCTGTAACAAATTAATTATTGAGCCCTATTCCGAATAAGGTGGTATTATTTATGAAACCGGCGAAGTCGAGTCGAACTCGCGCACCAAGGGTCCCGTACCATTATTTGTAAAAATAGTATAAAAAAGTTTTTGTATGAACATCCGACCTTAATATTTATTGTCTGTTTTTTAGTATTTGTTGCTTTATCGGTAATAAATTACATAGCCTGTTAAAATTTCAACTGATGGACATCACGGTTTATAAGATACAGAAGATACAGCCTGGTGTCAGACGGGTAGACGAACGGCGAAGTCTTAGTAACAGGGTCCCGTTTTACCCTTTACGAAACCGTAAAAATCGGCTGTCTAAAATCTTTATGCTGAAAATCTAAAGTTTGGTTCCTGGTTTTGGATCCAAAGGTATTTTGTCTCAAATTGTAGTTAATATTTTAAAACCTAGCTACTCTAGTTTCGGGTAATCATACTTAGTAAAAATAGACAAAAACCATCGAACCATTCTCGATCAAAATATTTACAAACAAGCAACAACCTTATTTGGGGCAACAAGTATAAAAACTATAAAATCTCAGTCGTGCGTCTTCGGCAATTTCCGCGCTTGATCGCGCGCAGTCGGCCCACAGCGCGCCGAGGCGTCGGGCCAACCACGGGCGGGTTTCATTTTGTAGAATAATTCACGCGCACCGTATTGAGCCTTTACCGCCGTTTTAGCGCAGCCGACAAAATCAAAATTTACAGGATTTTTTTAAATATTTTTAAACAGAAATGTGCCAGTAAATTAAATTACATACATTAATATTTTTTAGACATTTATATATAAATAAAAAAACACATCGGCAGGGATAGATTCGTTTCGATAAAAATGCATTTTCAACAAAAGTGTCGCTTACGATAACTTAGCGGTAATGGCTCGGTAATCGGTATACTCTTTGGTACGTCACGCGACGCGCCAAGCGGCAACTTTCGAATCGGCCATTTTTAAATGGTGTTTTGAATAATTTAAAGTTTCAAACTCAAAGTTAATATTTTATGTTAATTCCACGTTTTATTACTATACACGCGACATTTCTCATAACCTTCTCTAACTGTAAAGGTTAAAAAATGTAACGGATATGGAATCGAAGTGGAATATTGATTAGTTATTGGACGATGAAACGGTCCCGCCATTTTATGGCTTGCAGAAGTCGAGCAATTATAAATAAACGAAATATCGAATTAGGAACAGTAATCTTCTTTAATTTTATAGATATTCGTGTTAACTGCCAGTTATGTGCAATTAAATTGAAACTAGTCCACCTAGGTACGAAAAAGCACGATAAAAGTTTCTAAACTAAATAATCAGTGCTTGGTAGTTGACAGTCTGAATGCTGTTGGTCACCGTCTTTTTACTATCTTAATTAAGTCATGAGTCCTAACACAAGATACACCAATCTGTGCTTCGAGTAAGCCCTGCGTGGCTCGAAAGAAACCCTAGAAGTAGTATAATATTTAGCCCAAAATATATAGATTCAAAATATATAATTATGAATCCGAGGTAGGCTTAAATATTTGTTTAAAAAAACATTAATTTTACACTACTCGTAATTGAGGTAACTGACCGCGAACTCTCATGCTATCCAACACTATGTTAAACGCCTAAAATTGTATTTTTTTAAATGTATATTTTAATATAAATTTTATCGTCAAATAAAAGTATTTTTCTATGATGATATAAAAAAAAAAACATATTTATTGTCACAAAACTTCTATACACGCGTCTAAAAATTACCAAGTAGGTGCAATATAACCCCTGGATTTTTTTTACAAATTTTATAATTTAATTTACAAAAAATCTTTCTAAGATTTACAATGAAACCTATTACCCAATCAATGCTTGGTCTTTAAAGTCCGATTAAAAAATATTCTTTCTAATGATTAACAAATCAACACAATCTCGACAACACTACTCCTGGTCGGAATTGAGAATGGGTGCGATTGCCAGGTCTACGAGGAAGGCTATTGCCGCGGCCGCGCTAAGACACACTTTGATGATGACGTGGCGCTTCAGGGGCACTCCTAGGGTGATCAGCAGCTCGGCCACCACTTGCGTCAGCTCGCCCGAGTTGCGCCAGCGGTTCCAAATCACTGCTGCGTTGAGGGACAGCAGGGCGGCTCCCGAACCGCAGAGATATGCCTGGGGATTGAAGGCTTTTGAGTGTAAGATATGCTTCATAGCTCCTTGGTAAAGTTGGATCGACACCAGCTTGCGAAGCGACCGCAGATTCAATACCAGGACCGAGAAATGTCGTAGTTTTTGATACCCACGACCATAGAAATCTAAATATTTAGATTTCTATAGAAATCTAAATTTAGATTTCTATAGAAATCTAAATATATGCTATGCCCACGACACAAGACTCTTATTTTAATGTGGGACTATGTGCGGGACTGTAGGGTGTAATTATTTGATTCATTGAGGTTTAAATTGTGGTGCTTGGTCGAAAGGTCCCAAGAAGTAGTATGGTATTTTTAGCAAATTCTCGGTGGAACCACGAAGTGTGACAAGTGGTTGGTGAACGGGAGTAGTGTAGGCTTCTATAACTTGGGAATATAATCGTTGTCGGAACGCAGGTCATCACTACGCCATTTGGAGACTTCATCAAAATGTAAACTTTATAAAAAATTGTCTTGTAATTATTGACGTGTCGCTGCCTTATTAAATAAAGCAAGCACATACCTGAAGCGCCTTTCCCCCGCACTTCTCCGTGCCGGCGCAGAGCGAGAGGCCCAATGTGGCGAGGCAGTAGGTGACCAGCACGCCGCCCGTCACCGACTGCTCCCAGCGGAACACGCGCAGTGACCGAATGTGCATCGTCAGCAGCGTCACTAGGATCACCAGGGTGCCCAGCCGCAGAGCCAGGAGTACGTGCCTCTCCTGGTAGACAGGGAAACCAACCAACTAGTACCAGGTTATCATGCTGGACTCAGCCGTAAACCCTCTCAAGGGTAGAGGAGGCCCGTAACCAGTATATATATACTCAGCCTATCGCCGTCCACTGCTGAACGTAGGCCTCCTCAAGATAGCGTCAACCATCCCGGTCTTGAGCAGCCCTCATCCATCCGTTACCCACCACCTTTCTCAAGTCATCGGACCATCGTGCTGCAGGACGTCCCACACTACGTCTGCCTAAGCGCAATTGTACTGCGTGTCCAGTAGTGGCACATAATAAGTGGATAAGGATGGCAATAGAAGGCCAAGTACCTCGTGCCAATGGAGGCATTTTATGTCCCATAGGGTGCACTGGTAAAGCGATATACATTCTTGTATCGCCATTTTACTATTGGAACTAATGCACCCCACCAGCATAAAATGAGGATTCTAGCAGTCTCGCCCTTCAAAGCCGCTGCTTAAAGAATAGAACTTTCGCTGCTTATAGTAAAATAATATAAAAGTGTTCTATCAGCCGATTTCTATGAGACAAAACTACTTCTGTTGAATCGTTTCGAAGGTTATCGCTACAAAGTATTATTGAAACTCTTATTCTATAATACTGTACCAAACTCTCAAAGTTATACAGAGCCGCTAGACTAGCTTGCCGCATTTTTATGTTTATTTCTTAGTACTGTCTTTCATTACTCATGACAGTTTTCATTGTCAGAAAATGTGAAGCAAAGGAATTGTAGGTCTTCCAGACTAAAAAGCCACGCAACTTAATTGTACAAAAATATTGTAAAAATAATATAAATACTATTTTTTCTAAGATTCAATTTATAAAATTTATATATAACTCATTAAATCAATCTATACCTAACGTAACACTCTTATTTATTATTATTATATCAACTTTGTTGTAACATTTAGATTCACAGAACGCCGGCAATTTAATAGCCATTAATAGTTATGGAATACGTCTTGAATTGGTCAATCTATGTGATTAATTGCGGCATCTCTAGCGAAGTACAATGGGTATTCTAAGATATGGTTGTTATATTTTTCCTAACATTCATGTTTTGTTGATATTTTAAAAAGTTTATAAGCAGTACCATATACTTAACAAAAATTACATCGAAACTCACTGTATCAAAGGATAATACTTAATAGTAATAGGGTGTATCATCCTATGTTAATTAATGACCAATTAAAATAAGCACGAAATTGTAACTAACACCACAAATCCGATTAGCTGGTTGATACTCTTATCGTGTTTCTAATGACAGTGACCATTATTTGTTTGTCTGTTTTTAATTTTTATTTTTCGACATTTTCCGAAAGTGACCGTTGAAATTTTTTGCACTTTTTTCCTGCATTATTTCTAGCACATCATTGACGGTATTTTTCTTCTAGGTTACTATGCGGAGGCGGCCTGCAGGTTCCCGGGCGCGCCGGCGCACTCCCGCGTGACGTTCTCCGACGACTCTCTTGCTGAGGGCACCTACGCGTCCTACGACTGCGAGCGCGGGTTCGAACTCCTGGGACCAGTGCGCAGGGTCTGCGGCAGCGACGGCCGCTGGTCACCTGACGGCATACCTTTCTGCGGTGAGTCCTTGTCACGTAATTTGACAGCCCTGTGGCGGAGGTGGCTAGATACCAGCTTGCGAAACGAGAGGCCGCAGGCTCGATCCCCCCACCGAGGCAAATGTTTGTGTGATCCACAAATATTTGTTTCGAGTCAGGGTATTTGTGAGACCGAAAAGTCTCTCGTAGTTTCTGATATCCACGATACAAGACTTGTATCTTCATGTGGGGTCAGAACTGTAAGATTTTTGAGTGTATTAATTTTTTAAAATTAAATTGAGCATATAATTTCTGGGATGTCTGGGTGGTGGTTGTCTATCGCAGATGAGTTTATAATAGCGAGACAGGAAACAAATATGAGCGCTCGCCCTGTATTTACCGTTGTCCTGAATGCGCAAGATGGTCATCGAGAGGTAGGACTAAACGCATGTTTTATAAGAATACTACGTGTGAGGCTCGACGTTTTCCGCCGTCGCGTCTGACCCACTTTTACTTTCTTCGTGAAATCACTTCACATGGTGGTGAATGGGCTGGAAAAAGCGGAAGAGCCATTGTGTCTCTCTCCCATAGCTCTCACCGCGCGGAAAGTTGGCAGGCCCTCCCGAGACTGTACTTAACGTAGTGCCTTCAGTAATGAATATGCTTAGAAGTACGATCCTTCCGGTATGGTTTATGAATGGCTCAGGAACTTAATTTAAATGTACTTTATTTTATTTTGGTGTGTGTTTTTCAAACTCTTTCATAGTTTTCTGTAAGAAGCAATATTACAAAAAAAAATGTGTAGATTCCTTGCGCTGCCCTGTCGTGTTAGTTTATAAAAATAAAAATTTTGCAACAGTATAAACAATGATAGTCGTCACAATAGTTTAAAGTAGTTGGAATAAAATAGTCTTAAAATATGCAACGTTTGTGATTTTGAGCCAGCAACTCTTTACTTAGAACATTGACCACGTTACAAATTTTATCCCGTCTGGACAAAATTTTGTATGCCTAGCTCATCTCTTGTAAAATTAAATTTTTAGAGAATGAAGTAGCTTCTGTAATGCCCAAAGATCCCATCTATGTCCATATCAAAAAAATTTCATACCAGTCGAGTAGTTTTTAAGTCGTAGCAAACAAAATAAATCCATCTTTTTCATAAGTATAGATGACCGTAAGAATATCGGTGTACACTCCATCAAAATCGCAGTATCTAGTGGCACATGCCGCGAGCTAACGGTATACAAAGTCGGCCGCATTGAATGCTATTTAATTATGATGTTTATAATAATACCATACATAGACCAGGTGTCAGATAGCCGCTGGCGTTGGCCGTCCATGACTGCTGAAGTATGATGAAACCGGAGGGTCAGGGTGAAGGGGGAGAGAGCTGGGGAGAATTTAAGGCGTTTTAGTTTCGTTAAAAAAATTGGGTTGGATTTTTTAAATTTTTTTTGCCTAACCAAAAATTTTTTTAGTCGTCAGTCGAACATTGTTAAAGTATATTGATTATTGGTGTGTTTTAACTAGCGATACAAAGTAGCGATAACCACCATGGAGTCCATTAGAAACATCCAGTGACGAAAAATTAAGGAGGTTAAGGAAAAAAGAGTTAAGTTAAGGGTTCCTACCCACGATAATTATTAGGAAGGACAGAGACGTAAGCTCGCAAACTTATACACAGTTTCATGGTAAATTAATAGGCGAACCTTTTAGTTTCAGCTAGAGTGATTATTACGGAGTTGCCTTATATTTACAGGATATTTACTCAGTTTAATAAAGGCCCTACTCGCCTGTTAAAGCGGCGGGCCCTGCAAAAACTAGGTAACAGTCTTAAGCTGAAACCTACTGGATGGATTACCTATTTCACTTAACAAAACTCAATAATCGGGCCCTTTATATATTCCACTCGGTAACGAAACCATAGCGCGATTCAATTCGACTGTGCTGCCATCTCTTGAGGGGTTTGTGAACTTGTACACCAATGACATTTAGTTATACCTATAATATCTATACAACGTTAAAAGTGGGACGGGGTGAATTCGTATTTCGTTCCCTCTATTCAAAACTGTTGTTTCCTATCCGAACAGTTTTTGTATGGAAACTGCGCGTTTACAATCGAAGGAATTGTGATAGTCTAAAATTTTAATATTGACACATCACAGAATATATTTTTCTGTTTTATATCCAAAAGTAGATTTTCAATTTTAAAATAAATCCTGTCGGTACATTTAATTTACCTGATGCGATTGATGTAATCCGCCGGTGCACAAAGCATTACTTGTAGACAGCTAGTACAATGTTTACTTTAGTATCCACAACTCCATCTAATAAGTGTAAACATTGTTGCAAAAAGTATACTTTCTTAATAAAATAGTATAATTGTGTAATTTTTTTTAATAAATATAATCTTTATGATATTTTATGAAGAATAAAATTGATAATAGAATCTTTTTTTAGTTTACGTAAATAGTTGAGAAAAAATCTTTTGGTGTAAAAATGCGCGTATAAGTCTGTTAATCCATCATAGCGATTTTTTTTTATGTAGTTATGTTGTGTTTTGTATAGTTTATGGCAAAGGCCTTAGTCCACTTGCATGTCTAATACGGGCTGTATATTAACCAGTACATATTATCTCAAGCGATCTTCACTTCACAAACATTGGCTCAAACGTTACAAAACTACCAACCAACGTTGGCGCATAGTGTCTCGTTTACAATTTCCGCACGTAACGCAAGAAATCGAACAATGAGAGCGTCGCTCGTGAGTCTCGGCGGCGCACGACTCGAGACACTGACCCGATAACACTGTGCTGCGGGACGGTGACGAATCGGGAGTTTTTAAGAATGTATAGCATTGCCGTGTAGCTTTAGAGATTTGGACTTGGTTTACAGTAAACGGTGATTGGACACCGAGTATCTTGTAAATTAACGTTAATCACATCACATCATCAGCCAAAGGACCTTCACTACTGGACATAGGCCTCTCCCAGAGACTTCCAAAGTGTTCTATTGGAAGCGGCCTGCATCCAGCGGCAATAATTATGTAAAAATAATTTGATCTTATTGAAGTTACAAATTAGTTGGTAGATACCAGCTAGAGAACCAGAGGTCGTGGCTTCGAGCCCTGCACCGAGACATTTTTTTTATTTTACATACAAAAAATATATCAACAATTTTTTAAGCATAGTCCTATGATATAAAAATAGATTAGACATTTCTTAAAACGTCTAATAATGTCTGCGACACTTGCACCAGATTCAGTGCGTGATTACTGTCGCGTCACTTGCATTACAATTACACTTGCAGTGTTGTTGATAGTAAACGATCTAGGTTTGAATCCTAAGGAGGAATAATCTGAGTATTAATTATGGATTACAAATTAAAATAAATTTTGTTTATTCAATCCATAAAGCGAACGAGAAGAGCAAATATTCATTAAAGTTAGAAATGCTCATAATTAAATAAACAATGTGTGTGCTCAAAATGTAACAAACAAAATTGCCCAATTTCAGTAAAAAAGCTTCATGTTTAAACGATTTATACAGGGTGTATTTAGACCGTGATCTAAAACTGAAGCAGGTAATAGCGAGGGTAATCACAAACCCAGTGGCGATATTAAAAATCACGACAAAAAATAAAAATTTTGACGTAAATTTCCATACAACCATCGATGTTAAAAGTATGTGGTTTGTATGGGAAACCTCAAAATTTTTATTTTTTGTCGGGATTTTCTTTAATGTCAGGGGGTTTATAATCACTATCGCTATTACCTGCCTCAGTTTTCGATCACGGTCTAAATACACCCTGTATTTTTGAGTCATCCATATGTCTATAGGAATATAGTTTTTTTAAATAATATAATACTGAATGGCTAAGGGCTGCTCAAGACCGGGATGGCGCCTACTTTGGGAGGCCTTCGTTCAACAGTGGGTGGCGTTACCCTGAGAATAATAATAATAAACAGGAAAATTTTGTGTTTTCTATGTTTGCAACAATCAAACGCAAAAACTACTTTACAGATTTAAAATGATTTTCGGTATCAATATGCGAAGTACTCCATCCAGTAACTGTTATTAAACATCGCTCCTTAACTTATGACAGCCGTTTTATTTAGTTCTCGAGGTACGACCATGGGACTTAGCGCACTGGCAGTGCTCCCACACCGAGCTAAAAGATAATCTACTATTTCTTCCGACTTACAAGCAGACAGACAAACAAACGTGTAATAAGGTTGCATCGACACCACAATACGCTTACATTTCAATTGTTTTTGTGACTTCACCTAGCTAACATGACCTGTCATTAGTATTAGCTACCATTTAATAAAGAGGTCTTCTTAGGCTGGTTTTTGGTTCCCATATAGAGGAAACTATTGTCACCGATACCATATTAGAAAGACAATCAATATACGTCTATATTGACCTGGAGACCGCGTTACAGAGGTGTTTGAACTATGACAATCAGTGGGACAGTGTTCCCCCGAGTATTGTGTGGTTGTGGAAGCAGAGGGTCGGTTGGGTATAGTATTGATACTGGCCTCATTTATTACCATGACTTTTTAAATCTTTTTTTAATCCAATAAGGATTAGAAGCAGTGATGGCCTCGAGGTTTAGTCTCACGGTCGCGAGTTCAAACCCCAGGCACACACCTGTGACCTTTTGAAGTTATTTGTGTATCCACAACGAATTATCGCTATCTGTAAGGGTGAAGGAAAACATCGTGATGAATATAAAAATTCTTAATTATGATTACTTAAATTAACAAATGATTTATTTTATTTGCAACATAATAGAAGCAAAAGTTATTGGTCTATTTTTTATCAACGTCAGTTATAAGTGCCAACATAATAACACACCAAAACTGTCGCTTCGGGCATCAAATCCGTCATCTAAATCGTCAAAAGCACGCTCTTCCGTCTATACTAACGAGGCAGTCAATGTAAGCCAGCGTACACAGACTGATAATTATTTATCACGAGTCATAAAATTAGCGCAGAAGGCAATCATAGTTGCGTGTGAACCGACTTGTTTACATCTGAAGAGCTCTATGTGGGTTAAGTTTCACTGTGAGGTAGGGTTGCCAATATCATGTAAGCGTACTCTATAATCTATAACACTAATAGAGTATGCTAAAATACTATTTTTTTTTCACATTTATACTAGTCATATAATATTATGCAAAAACCCATAATCAAAACTTAGAGTTAGAATGTTTGGACTCATACAATTCTTTTAAAACAATGATAATTGTTATGTGTTGCAAAAAGAAAAAAAAATACCTTTTTAAAAATACAAAATAAATGATACCCTTTTTTTATGTCCACACTCTTTATTTATCTCCTTTGAAAACAGATAATATACTCTATTTCTTCTAAAAAAAAGTTGGCAGCCCTACTGTGAGGCGCGCATGCACGAGCGGTAGCGGGAAACTGCGATATCAGACTTACAGAAACCGGTCCGACCCCATTCAAAATTACTATGATTATAGGGTTAGCTTGAAATTTTACTCAATGTAGTGAGTGTTAGGTATATAGGATGAGTTAATTTATGGGTGTAATGTCAGATGAAGCTTAGAATACTTTTACCGGCGATTTAAGGTGTGGGCTTAAATACTTCTTATGATGTATCCCTATTGGTTTAAAATATTTGTTTTGTTTTCACTTATATCGCTTTTGCCGAAAAGGCCGCTAATTTGTTCACCGAATTGGTATATTTTGTCCCACCCTTTTTTGCTTTGTACATAATATGTGTGATGGTAAATAATAATGAATTATAATATTTATTTAAAGTACCAATAATTTACAGTATGTCCAATGTAAGTATTTGTTAGAAATAAATATAGGTTATTTGATGATAACTGAATGTTTTCTGCATTGCTTTGTGTCTGTCATTTATTTTTTTAACTCCCAACCATAGACTGTCTTACTCTAAACACTTCCAGTTCTGTTCAACATACAAATAGAGAACATTAACAACATTCAAACCCGGGAACCGATCCAAGTACATCTAGTTCCGACAGCCAGTAAAATACACAATAATGTCGGAAGAGTGTGCGAGAGCGGAATACATGAGGAGCGGGGCTCTGCGGCACACATTGCACGCCTCGCCGACCTGTCCCATCGCTGAGATTAACTTACCGCGCACTTCTATATTGCTTATTTTATAAGATTGTGTGTTCCATGTATGCTGTGGATGTTGATGAGGGTACTGGTGGGGGATTTGACAGCGGGCTGAGTAGGCTGGAGCTCAGGGCGGCAGATTTTAGAGGACGAATTTGGTACCAATATTTTTTTAAATTATTTCAAAAACAAAGGATTTTGAAAGGGCGAAATAATTTAAATAGCCTACTGGAGGCAAATGTATTAATCCGTTACTGCTCACTCAGACTGTCCAAGGAAAAGGACACGTTATTAGTACCTATGCCAAACTGCAAACATATTTTTTGGACAGACATCGGGCCATTTTTAACTGACTTCAAAAACGAGGAGGTTATCAATTCATTTGTTTTTATGTTTGATACTTCAGAACTTTAGACTGGGTGAACCGTTTTTTATATTGAAAGCTGGGACTTCTCGTATTGCCCAGTTTGGTCCATTTGTGACAATCACATCTATGAGAACGACATATAAGTCCTTTTGCACTAAGTTTGGGCGCGACAAATGGAAGAATAATTCATTACCAACCGATTCATTTATTATTATTAAGCTTTGGTGCTGCTACTAAGGGTATCTAACGAGTAAACATAAAAATACGCCTGACCAGTCACTCTGAGACAGTAATTCTTGTTTTACACACAAAAATGTTCGTGTGCTTTCCATAGCATGACTGTCATTTGAGATTTCCAAGATGGCCCACTTTTTATCCAATATAAGCGGTCCGTGTCAACGCCGCTTTGTTGCTAGTTTTCGTCCACTGTCATTTGAAATGAAACTTCTCCTTCCATTTTTAAAGATAATATTATTTGGTTGTAAATATGTATCAATGCCAATGTGAAACCATTGCGAATATTTGTTCTATATTAACACAGGCATCAGCTTGCAATACAGCTATCAAGGCAATAAGCATTCCATATAAATCTAACTTTTTATGCGAAGTTTCATTCTGGAGTTTTATTTTGTCTTAAATACGAGAGCAGAAATGAATTCGCCTCGAACCCAGATGTCTGTTGGTAGTTTATTTATTGCTCATTTAAATAGCGAAAGACATCGTGAGGAAACTTGCCTTAGAATATTCTACAATTATTTTACAAACAAATAATAATAAAGAAACAAAAATTACAAATCCGTAAATACAACCCTACCTACATAGTAAGGTCGCAAGACGTCACCAGATGCAAGCTGCTTCCAACAGGTTCCTGTGGAAGTAATTGGAAGAGACCTATGTCACCAGTGGTCCTCTCGTGGATAACGATGGATAATGTAAAAATCACCGATTTGCTAGGTAACCTGAACCCCAACCGGTTCCGAAAAAATAATGAAAGAAAATTAAACAACGAACGTTATAAATTTAAAATTTTAATGAATAAAGATATAAATACGTCTGGTAACAAATTATTTAAATATTCAGTAAATTCCATCGTCCTCAAGTTTATAAAACCTGTTCCTATAGATTAAGCGCTTTGTTAATACATCTTAGTAGAGGAAGCCAGGCCATTAGGCAGGATTTAGACATACATACACGGTCCTCAGATAGGTATGTTTTGTCTAAGAAACCATGGGGGGCAAATAAGGATCTGCAGGTTTCTTTACGATGTTTCCTGTAAAACTTCGTTATAACTACTTGTGAATAACATATGTATGAATATTTAGATGTGTGCCTATTTGTCTGATCGCAAGTCTAACCTTCGCGATTTTTAAACTACAGTGTTTCAGAATCAGTCAAGATATGTCAAACTTCTTAGCGCGGTCCTCCTCTGCAACTGAGAGGGTTTAAGTCCAGTAACTTTTTTAACTTTTAGGTGTGCAGTTTTCCTAAAATTTTCTTCTTTCACCGCTCTAGTAAGTAATAACTCATTGTGAATAGGTAGGCTATTGTTGGTCAGACCACGTCTTACCTTCGAGGCCGTTCCTTTTACACATAACAGTGTGAGTTTCCTTTTAAAGTACCATGTAAATTAAAAGTAAAGTAAGTAGAAAGAATATATGGAGCTGAATATAAGACAGGCACGTGCAAAATAACTGCTGGCATTAACTCTAGGAAAGTAATACGAACCGCTTGGAACGGCGTTTCTGACTTAAATAAAAGGGGCATTAACGAATGTGAGAGTACGATTTAGTCGTTCGCGCATAACTCTCGGTTTCTAGAATCGCAGTCAGCACGTGCAAACTGACCGCGCTTTTCAACTTCGCCGGTTTTTTTAATGCTAAAGTTTTTTTACAACGGAAAAATGACCACCGTGTTTAGTATTGGTACAGGTTGTCTATCAATATTCGATGTCAGTGAGCGAGTGGGGGGATCAATAACATATCTATTTGTTAATAGAAATGATAAAAATTGACATAAATGATTGGCAGCTTCGTTGCGCCACCAACATGCGAAACGGGAGGCCCCGGGTACGACCCCCACACCAAGACAATTGTTCGTGATCCACAGATATTTGTTTCGGGTCTGAGTGTTTCTAAGACTAAAAAATCTCTCGTAATATCGGATACCCATGACACAGAACTCGTTTCCCAGTGCCGGGTCATAATTATGAATTTTAAATGTATTATTTCATAATATTTGATAATTCAAATTCAAGTGAAGTGCCTTCTTAACGGGTTCCTAAGGTTTAGTGTGTTTACCTACTTATTGATTGATTATTTAATTTATTTGGTCAGAGTATGACTCGGTTTTTTACACAGCATTTGTATGTAACTTAGTTACTATTGAATCATATCTTAAATTCAACTTTTCACCAACAAAGAATAGCACATAAAGAAACAAAAGAAACATTTCACCCCCAAGTGCTCAAAATAAGAATGCGCCGATCAAGATTTCGGCAATCGTACTCATCGAACGCTCTCGATTTCGTTTCGTCACGAGAGGTCCACCGGAGCCAAATTGCGACGTCGCATTATATCCTCCATCGTGTTTCACAAACACATTAGCATTGTTTGTCAACCTGCACGTGTGTTGCAATCGGGGACTTGATGCATTTGTCTTGTTGATCGTCCCCGCGGCATAGAAGTGCAATTGAGGCGTCTTCGTTTCAAGCGCTGGTTACAAATGGTTTTTTACAAGCTTTTATTTAACTTCACTTTTGTATGTATGTATGTATGTATGTATGTATGTATGTATGTTTGTATGTTTACAAATCTTGCAATGAAGATTTGAACCACTTCCAATAGACCGATTGTGCTGAAACTTGGTATACCTACGTAACTTGGATGACAATACAATAATATGGTACCATGGAGCTGGTCTGATGATGAGGTTGGAAGATGACCATAGAAACATCGGTTCTTGTGGACCGATTGAGCTGAAATTTGGTATGTCTTTGTAACTACGACAACAATACACAAATATGGTATCATGGTGCTGATCTGACGAAGAGTTGGAAGATGCCCATAGGAACTTCGATTCCTATGGTCGAATTGAGCTGAAATTTTGTATCTCTTCGTAACTTCGGTAACAATACAAAAATATGGTATCATGGAGCTGATCTGATGAGGAGTTGGAGGATGCCCATAAGAACTCCGATTCCTATGGTCCAATTGAGCTGAGATTTTGTATCTCTTCATAATTTCGGTAACAATACAAAAAATGGTATCATAGAACTAATCTATTGAGGAGTTGGAAGAAGCCCACAGGAACTCCGATTCCTTTGGACCGATTGAGCTGAAATTTGGTATACCTATGTAATTTCGGTGACAATATAATAACAAGGTATCATAGAGCTGATCTGACGAAGAGTTGGAAGATGCCCATAGGAACTCCGATTCTTGTGGTCCAATTGAACTGAAATTTGGTCTGTCTTCGTAACTTCGGTAACAATACAAAAATATGGTATCATGAAGCTGATCTGATGAGGAGTTGGAAGAAGCCCATATGAACTCCGATTCCTGTGGACCAATTAAGCTAAAATTTGGTATGCCTTTGTATTTTCAGTGACAACATAATAACAAGGTATCGTTGATCTGGTGTCATGAGAAGTTGGAAGGTGCCCATAGGAACACTAGTTTCCATGGACCGATTGAATTGAATTTCGGTATGACTACGAAATGGATAGAGTTAGAAATATTTCCAACTAAAAAGTTAAAAATAAATTAACGGTGAAAAACATATTTTAAAATCAAACTTTTATTATGCACGAAAAATTAAAAAAATAAACTAAGAAAACATTCATAAAATTCGTAGTTTTTTAAACTTTACAAGTAACAATTTACAAACGTGTTCGGTTTATCAGTAGAAGTATGATACATAAACATATATTATCTATAACTATTTATTTATTTATTTATTTATTTATTTAACACTTTCTTGTTTACAAAAATAAAAAAAAAAGAAACAAAAACTAAAAGAAAGAAAACAAGAGGCGGCCTTATCGCTCAAGGCAATCTCTTACAGGCAACCTTTGGATGGATAATATAGAAGGAACATAAATAGGGTAGAATAAAGTGTTAGACAGAAGTTAAGAAAGAAAAACAACTAATATAAGTAATACTAATAATTTAGACTAAATATATATATATTATAAGTAAATATATAACTATCTATAAAACATACAAATGCATACATATATATAAACATATACTTAAATACAAAATAAACATATAAAATATACATACAAAATATACAGTTCTTAATCAGGTCAGTGGAGAGAAGATGGATTAGAGCGACAGGTAATGATCTTTCACTTGTCTTTTAAATGAGTGAATTGTTTCTGCTCGTCTTATGGCAGGTGGAAGGGCGTTCCACAATCGAACAGCTTGGACCTTAAATGACTTGTCCATAAAAGTCGTAGTGTGGACAGCCATTCTCAATTTCAGATCCCCTGACGACCTCCAGGTTCTAGAGTGTGAGTTTTGGAGAAAAACAAAGCAATCTTTGAGATAAGAAGGGGTGAAAGGATCAAATAAGATATTATATAGAAGAGAAAGAATGTGAGCATTCCGGCGAAGCCGTATGGGTAACCACTTGAGCTTGATACGAAATTCGGAAACATGATCATATTTGCGGAGACCAAATATGAGTCTAATACAGAAATTTTGAAGGCGCTCAAGTTTATTAATCTGGTCCTCGGTGAGATCAAGATAGCTGACATCTGCATAATCAAGGATGGGAAGGAGAAGGGTTTGTACGAGAGAAATCTTCGTAGCAAAAGGTAGAAAATTGCATAACCCTCGCAAAGACCTTGCTGAAGCAAACAGCTTCCGACTTAGCTCCCGAAGCTGAGGACCCCAGGACAGTGTCTTATCTAGATAGAGCCCAAGGTTACGGACGCAATCGCTTAACGGAATGATCACGCCATCACAGGAAACATTCCGCAGTGTGAGCTTATCTAGTTTCGACATCATCCTGGGGCTGCCGACAGCAATAACTTGCGTTTTGGATGGATTCACTTTCAATCCATGACGTTTGCTCCAATTACAAATATGCTGTATATCTGTGTTAATGTCGATGATAGCGTTATCTAGATTGTCGAGAGGTGCACGGATATATATTTGCAGGTCATCTGCGTAGAGGTGGTAGGAGGAGCGAAGTTGATTAGTTATAGAATTAATAAACAGAGCAAAGAGTAGAGGAGATAGCACGCCGCCCTGTGGTACGCCAGCTGAGACCGTACACCAGGAGGAAAAACTGTCCTCGACAGATATACGCTGCCGGCGTCCAAACAGGTAACTACGAAACCAACCAACCGCCATTGGAGATATGTTAAGAGAACGCAGAACGCCAAGTAATACATCGTAATCAACGTAAAAGCTTGTCGCGCAATTTCGTTAATGCAAAGACCTCGGCCGCGACGAGCTTTTAGATCACTTAAGAATATTAATATACTAGTTATAGATAATATATGTTTATGTATCATACTTCTTCTGGTAAACCGAACACGTTTGTAAATTGTTACTTGTAAAGTTTAAAAAACTACGAATTTTATGAATGTTTTCTTAGTTTATTTTTTTAATTTTTCGTGCATAATAAAAGCTTGATTTTAAAATATGTTTTTCACCGTTAATTTATTTTGTTGTAAACTTTTGTCGCCAATATAAGCAAAATAATAAATACATTTAATATGTACCTATTTTAATTGTTTTTAATAATTTAAAAATTAAATAATTTTACCTTTTAAACATAGAAATGTTGAATACTTTTAATACAATTAAAATATAAAAAATATATATGAGATTTTTACTTGAGAAATGTGGTGGGTAACAGATGGATAAGACTGCTAAGATGGATGGTTGGCGCATTCTTAGGCAGGCCTACGTTCAGCAGTGGACGGCGATGGGCTGAGGACATATTATGAGATTAGTTTTTTGATGCCACACCTTCTCCTTTATACGTCGATATATTCCGTAAACATAATAATGGTCAAAATAATTGATTATTTCTCTCCGTGTTGCGCAACGTATTAATTGATTTATTGTCGGTTTTTAATTCACCACAGCTTTCTATTTTAATTACATAAAAACGTGTTCATCCGACCTTTAAATTTGTATTTCCATATTTAATTAGCACTTCCGCTAATAAAACATAATAACAATTCAAATTAGATAAAGTTTTCTTTTTTCCGAGTTGTATGGGTTCTAAGGTGTGGTCGCAATTAGAATATTCAAGGGCTCATACATTGCTACTTCCATAGAAACCCAGAAACAGTTCGACAGTGCGTGGCGCAGTTGGCTAGACGCCAGCTTGGGAAACGAGAGGCTGCGGGTTCGAACCCCGCACGGAGGTAAATGTTTGTGAGACCGAAAAATCTAGTAGTCCATGATAACCACGACACAGGTCTTGTAACCTAGCGTGGAGTCAGACATAATATGTCCCTATGTTGGTGACTGTTGTGTGTGTGATGGCCTCATGGTGAAGGCATGTGGTCGCGAATCTTGGCAGTCTTTAGTTCAAAGCTCAGGCACACCTTCTAACTTTTTAAAGCTATGTATCAATTGCTTTAAAAGTTCATTCGAAATACACATTTCGAATGAACCAAAACACCTAAAAAGTTCTTAATAGTTTATTGGATACGTAGTCCGCCAACCCGAACTTAGCCAGCGTGGTGTACTAAAGGCTAAACCCTCTTTGGAAATGAAGCTCTTACTCAGCAGACGTATATGGCCTGATGATAATGATGATCACGATGCTGCTACTGCTGCTGATGGTGATGATGATGACGATGTTGATTGGTGGTGGTGATGATGATGACGATGATGATTGGTGGTGGTGATGATGAAGCTGTTGCTGATGATCACAATAGCTACTAACACATCAAACTCAAGGCCATTAGGAGCATCTAAGCCAGTGGTCCAAGTTTACCGACAGTGAGAGCGTCGTTAGGTCCGTACATTTCGGTCGAGAGTAAAAAGTCCATTGTTCAGGTGCAAAAAGCGACGGGCAGGTTCCGCTTGGTCGGCGACACTTTCGCTCTCCACTGGCGAGCTTAACGCCCGCACACCGCACGCTTGTTTACAAACAGCTGCTCGACACCAGGTCTGGGGGTCTTTACTACCTTCCTATGGGGATGAAAAGGGGAACCGGGTGGTATAATAGTTAAATTTGGCTAGGATATTTATAATTTTATAATAATATAATAGTCCCATAGTCCGCCAACCCGCACGAGGCCAGCGTAGTGGCGTAAGACCTAAACCTCAATGGTAGAGAAGACCCGTGCCCAGCAGTAGGTTGTGAAGCACACTATGCAGAAATTATGAGAGATTTTTCGGTATCGTGAACATCCAGACCCGAAAAAAATATTTGTGGATTACTAAAACATTTGTCTGGATGTGGTGGTCGAGCCCGCGCCTTATCGTTCCGCAAGCTGGTCTATTTAACTGGAGAAAGATACATAACACACAACGGGTATTCATTTGCATTACAAGTCGATAAAAAATCCAACCCGCACTAGGCCAGCGTGGTGGACTATGGCCTAAACCCTCTCAATGGTAGAGGAGACCCGTGCTCAGCAATGGGCGTATATGGGTTGATGGAGAAGAAAAAATCGTAATTAATTTGCTCGCTTTATGTGTGCTTTTTCAATTGTATATTATTTTTTTTATTGAGCTGAAGAGTTTGTTTGTTTGGGTTAATCTCAACGCGTCAATCTCAAGATTTGTTTTGATTTTTTTTTTTGTGTTGAATAATCCATTTCATAATTAAGGCTAACTATGATCAATAAGACCGAAGCACCTATCATCAAAAATATGGGAAAAACGAGTAACAAAATATGATGTTCAAAGTAATAAATTTCTGTATACTTATATTAAAAAAACAATAATGGCCTCAAGGTTTAGGCGCACGGTCGAGAATCTCGGTCACGGGTTCGAACCCCAGGCACAAACCACTGATTTTTCGAAGTTAAATGCTTATTCACAATGAATCATTACTTGTTTTAACGGTGAAGGAAAACGCCGTGATGAAAGCTGCACACCTAAATTTTATTAGAAAATTCTTTCGTGTACAGTCCGCCAACCTGCACTAGACCAGCCTATCCTAAACCCTCTCAATGGTAGAGGAGGCCCGTGCCCAGCATTCGAACCTATGTGGGCTTATAACGATACGTAATACAAGCAACAAACAGCTTATTTAACTCTGAGACACTTCTTAGTATCTCAACATAATTATGACGATTGTCTTATTACGATTACGGGCTATTACGGGCAATAAACAGCTCATTACTAATAATGTTTACTTCTTATTAGCAACTTTAACAAATGACGATCGTCTCCTACCCGCCAATTTATGCGAAAACAGTCTGTATTTACATAAATGGATTCAGCGGCGCGTAACGGGCTGGTTACTGTGTCACTGGTGCGGCCTATGTCAATAACTGTCGATAATTGCGCTCTAATCAAGACGTCACGGCCGCCGCGTGTAACGGGACCGTCTCGGCAAACAACTCGACTCGATTATTAGTGTTTTTATCGATTATCGTGTTTGTGTTGGGGTAATCGATGCTTTGTCGTAGGGCTAGGGATGTAGATACAGTGGCGGTAGTTTCGTAGAAGCCGAAAATGGATTTCGTTAATAAGTTGTATTTTTTTGTTGGTTGTGGGGTCAGGGTATTCTCATTTATGTGTCAAATTGTTTTTTTTAATAAAGATTTAAAGAATTTTTGATAACTTTGGAAGAACCGTCACTGAATTAAATGTGTATTTGTAATTTTGTACAATGAAAGGCCAATAGTATTAGTTTGCAACATTGGTTCTTTGACTCAGAAAATTGTTTCGCATTAAATTTCTGTTTATTTTTAATTTTTATCACATTTTATTACCAAGACCTTAATATACCTACCTAAGTTTTTATTATTCTCAAAAACTGCCGCAGGGTCACGTTAGAGTTAAAAGATTTAGCGAATCAAGTGCAGAAATATATCAGACAACAAATTTGTTCCTTATACATTCAGCCAACAGAACGAAAACTCCCCCACTTACCCATGCCCTACGTTCTCTATCAAATACAACCCATCATTCTAACCTTCATCTGTTTCCACAGTTCTGAACGTGGCCGCCGGCAAAGCTCCCATGCAAGTGTCCACTGAAGATGGAGGGGTTCCGCAGCGGGCGCTAGATGGCAGCACTGCCGCCTCCTTCAACCCTGAGACGTGCACCCTCACCAAGGCAGAGAGGGTGCCGTGGTGGTACGTCAACCTACTGGAGCCCTACATGGTGCAGCTAGTACGGCTCGACTTCGGGAAACCTTGCTGTGGTGAGTTCTAGAATTTTATAGGGTTTTCGAGCGATGGAGGAAAGTATGGACTCATCTCGAACATTATTTGAAGGGTTTTGGAGTAAAAGGAAAGTACAGAATCACCTGCGTTAAAGATAAGCATTAATATGCTTAAGGTATAGTCAAAATTTACTTTACCTTCCTATTAAGATATAGTCAAAATTTACTTTAGGAGTGGTATGATATTCCGTAAAGTAGGTTATTGACACTAGCGGAACTTCTACAAAAACTCAAAGGTTCCAGCTTGTAAAAGATTCCGGCCAATAATCTTAAAGTTATCTCTGCACTTATTATGAGGTAACAATTTAAAATTACCAAATTCCGTAATTCAAGCTAAGAACTTCTTGCATAAGCTGAATTTTATAAGTGCAAGCGCCGTGTCGTGAGAACTGTGAGCAGCACTAGCTTTCTCGTGGAAGAATGTCAAGTAGAAATGATGAGGCCGAGCCGGTCACCCCGGTAGGCGCGGTCGCTGCGGTTGTGGCCTCGTTCCGACTGCCGCATCGGGTTGCCATAGGGCTGCCTCGAGAATAAATTAATACACTCAACAGTCATCTTCATAGCAATTCATTTACCATGTAATTGTTTTTCTTTATGTGAGGTCAAACCTTATAGCTCAATGTTTTGTCACCCACTTTGCAGTGGAGGGAAGTGGACAACTCTTTGCTTTTCCAACTCCTCCTTTACATTGTTTTTTCTGATTAACTTCGTTGCGGGACTATGACAAGCTAGGTCACCTTAGATTCGCTGAGCTTCATTGCTCGGTGCCAATACTGTGCGTGCCGCTGTTGATACTGGAGCACAGGAGTTGCAGTGGTGGGTGTGTGATGGGATAGGGCAGTCACATTCATAGCTCTGACCCCACACTAGGCTACAAGACCTGTGTCGTGGGTATCAGACGCTACGAGAGACTTTTTCGGTCTCACAAACACCCAGACCCAAAACAAATATTTGCAGTATAAATGCCAGTATGTAAACTATCATGTGTGACACGGCCGCTTCTTAGTAATTCAGGTTGTGTTTCCAAACTTTTATAAATGCGACAACTAATAGGATCCCTTCGTTATTTAAAAATTTTGAGACTTATTAAACAGGTTTCAGACGACCAGCAACAATTCTGATACAAAATACTATCTGTCTATAGTTTCCATTCTAATCGTATTCAGCTATACAAATAAAACATCAAAACAAAAGGCAAATATTATGCCTGATATCGCTCTTTAAATACTACGCCAAAAACCTGCCAAACAATTCCACGAGTACAAAAAAGATATGCAAACTTTTTGCTCTGAGGGGTGGCAGAAACAAAATACAAGTAGGCAGTGTTTTCACCGTGGAGCTAGTTGATAGATAAGGTCGGACCGGTGGCCGCGATGTGCGCCCAACCATTCCGCGCGTAAGTGTTAAATGCATAATTGCAAGCTTTATCTGCAGACTTTGAAATGGCTTATGACGTCTCATAGTTCTTATCCCACACTTGGCTGGGTTTAGCGTTTTCTATTATATCAGTAAGTACGTGTAACTGTAAGAATGAGGCGCTTTTACGATGTCAATGTTTGTGGGTTACTAAAATCCTTGTGGGTTTGAAGAATACAATGACGCACAATGGTGATGCCTTCATTATTACATGGCGCACTAAAATAGAAGCATAATTTCGAAAAGACAATATTGTTGCACGGGACTTAAATTCGCTTGGAATTTTGTTTTTCATATTTTAAAGCAATTTTCCCATGTATCCGCATGCAAGTTACAACCCTCTATGGACCACGTAGAAAGTTGGCAAAATACCAGCTATAAAACTAGGAACGTAGCTGTAAGAACTGCCGGTTAATCTCAATAATAGATATTACCCCGGGTGCCGTGAAGCGTGGCGCGGAGACTTTCATCAGCCATTCCAATTTGAACCCTTGTGATGAGTGGAATTATATTAAATTACCGCGTGGCACGGCTCAGCGACCCCAAATGACTCGCTAAGGTGAAAGTTGTGAGACAAAACGGCAATAACGAAAGTTCTCCGGGGATTTGTGTTGAATTGGCTGCGGTGGCGACGAGAGCCAAACCATTGTGCAGTGATTCATCCCCATTATATCTGCGTGGTGTTAAATCATGACGAAATCTGTCGTGCTGTAATACGTTCGAATGTTCGTGATTACACTTGAAAGGCACTTGCGTTGAATCATCATCATCAGCGTCATTTTTCCTTGCAGCACGAGCGTCTTAACCTAGAGGGGTTAGCCCTTACCACGCTGGCCTGGTACGGTTAGGCGGACTACACACATAAGAAATTTCTAAGATCATTCAGGTTAAGTTTCCTCACAATGTTCTCCTTCACCGATAAAGTACGTGATAATTCCCTCCTTGTATTAGGAGGGAGGATTATTACCTAACTCCGAAAACTCAGCTTGTTCCTTATAAATCATAATCATATCGAAACACCTTTAAAAATATAAAATCGCTGCCGCTTGCCCGCTGTGTCCCCAGCCCGGCGGCAAGGTGGTCGAGTACCTTGTGGTTGCATTATGCACGGAATCGCCGCGTCATGAGGCTACGTGAGACCACACTTGCCTAACACCCGCTGAGTTCTGCTAATGCATCTTTTGCGACATTTGCGTGGGAAACGATTTATGTGCAGACGTACACACTTTTGTTACTATTCATCGGCAAATATATGTTTCACGGTTGGAATGGGCCATTACAACAGAGAGATTTTTGGTCGAATTTTCACTCTGATGTACGAGTAGTACTTATAAAGATGAATATAAGTTTATTTCTAAGGTTTTTTACAGAATGTAAACAGACCATGATCGAAAACTAGGATAGTTACTAGATAGTTATGGTGTTTAGGAAAAAGCATATTTATGCGATTTTTCAAAACCAATGTGTTTGTAATCACCATTACTGTTACTTGCCTCAGTTTAAGCACAAGGCAATCAAAAAATTATCAAAATCTAACCCAAAGTAAATCCAACTTCAATTATTTCTGACTCATCCGCATCCTTAATTCCAGGTACGAACAAGCCAGCCGTTATCGTGGTGCGTGTCGGGAACAACCGCCCTGACCTCGGCACCAACCCTATCTGCAACCGCTTCACCGGCTATCTGGAGGAGGGGCAGCCTCTCTTCCTGCCGTGCAACCCTCCAATGCCCGGCGCCTTCGTCAGCGTCCACCTGGAGTCCGCTTCTCCCAGCCAGCTCTCCATCTGTGAAGCCTTCGTCTACACCGACCAAGCCCTGCCCATTGAGAGATGCCCGCAGTTCAGAGACCAACCGCCCGGCAGCACGGCGACTTACAACGGGAAATGCTACATCTTCTACGACAGACAGCCAGTCAACTTCAGGGATGCGCTGGGCTTCTGCCGATCCCGTGGCGGAACCCTGGTGGATGAGAGCAATTCGGCGCTGCAAGGGTTCATAAGCTGGGAGCTGTGGAGGCGACATCGGTGAGTTGTGCTTTGGATCTGCTGGCGAGTGTGCAATTTCAGCGTGCTTTACTGATCTAGGAGTCAATTTTTTGTAGTAGTTTCTTCTTTGGGTTTTGTTATCCTTTAAGTATTTATAAGTGAATTTTGCTTGTGTAAACCTGATATGTAACATAATTGATACGGATTTTTTAAATGAGTGATGTCTTATCATTTAGGGCTGTAAAGTAACAAATGCATAAATAAATAATCAGAATTTCACCACCAATTCAGCGAGTCCCTTTACTGGCCCAGCTCGCTTTAAATTCCCAAATAACTAAAACTTAGAGAAAATAGATAGGACGATTCTAAATTACGTCACTATCATAATTGTAAATTTATAATACTAAAATTAATTCGCTGTGAATAAAAGGCATGCATAATATCTGTGGGAATTATTTTTTCGTTTTATTTTCGTACTTATTCATAATTATGATATAGTTTTCGTAATTGCATAAATGTTATATTACTGCGATTTCACTTTAATGCCGATGCGAAATTCTATTGTTTGTTTTGTTACTTCGTTCCTGAATACTGTAGCCCCGGATTTTAAGAATGTACTGAATATTCGTGAACGTAGAATATAGCATTATTAAAGATAGGCAAGGAAGGAATCGAACTCAAAAACCGACTGACGAACAACAAAAATTTTACATAGAAGGCAATAAAATAAAAAAAAAACAATTTAGGTCTTAAAAAAAATTGTCACAAAAGTTCACTTCTATAAACGGAATACATGGGACTCTGGAAATACACTTAATTTTAACCCGGAAAACTACTTTTAAGGATTCTTCTCTAAATCCATACGAAGCAAAGAAAAAGCGAGACAAAAGGTAGTAATATAAAAGAACGAAATGACGAAAGTTGCGTGCTATTAATGTCGATTTAGAATGAATAGTTTAAGAGTCGAGTTCCGTACGACGATTACCGGCCCGCTATAGCGCTTCTTGATGACGCACCACTCTGCAGGTATGACGAATGCTCGCGAACGAGAGTTATGGACATTATATATTATTTTTGAACGGTTTTGCCTAGATGAATCGACGGGATCGACACGGCCCAGTACCAATTTCAGGCTGATCAGAGGGATAATCGATTTTTATGTTAAAAAAATGCGGTGCGGTTTTAAAAAATCTGATAACGCGATCTATTCGCCCCATATTACTGAAATCCAGCGAAATGTGACAAGTACATATATGCCTTCCATTATGCGCGTACAGGCGTGAGTGATAAATAAAAAAAAATACATGCATAAAATTATGTTACTTTTTTATTTTTATGTAATTTCTGTACAATTTATATTAACGCCTACATTTATAGCCAATTTTTTTGTAGCATAAATCACTGTTTTGTCAACGACAGCCCTATGGCGCAGTTTTGAAACTAAAGGCCGCGGGTGTCACTCCCAGACCGAGACAAATATTTGCGTGTTCATACATTTTTGCATCTAGATGTTTGTGAGATCAAAAAGATCAATAACACCAGACGCGTATTTAGCGGGGTCATATATCACTATGTATTTTGGTTGAGTTTATTTATTTTATTCAATCGAGGCTCTTCAATTTCATCTTCAATCAGCCTATCGCCGTCCACTGCTGAACGTAGGCCTCCCCAAGAAAGCGCCAACCATCCCGGTCTTGAGCAGCCCTCATCCATCCGTTTCCCGCCACCTTTCTCAAGTCGTCGGTCCATCGTGCTACCAATCGAGGCTCACGATGAAAATATTATTAACAAGTCAAACCTAAACTCTAATGAGTTTTTATCACGCAATAACTTTTACACTAAAAATCCCGTCTATACGAACATTCGTGCATGTTCGGCGAACATCGTGCGTTGTGAGCAAGATGTATAGAGCGAGCACAGAATCCGTTACCGAACGGGACGGCGGAGTGACACGCCGGCTTACTATATCGAACGCGGACGAAAGCGATCCAATCGCATTCTAATCACTGAGATAGGAAAAAACAATTGAATACATATAAACATACATTCGGAAAATTTCAGTAGCACCAAGGAGTCTGGAAGTTTGCCCGAAAAACGGCAACAGGCTCGCCCCCTGTCATCTATTTACTTATTTATTTAACTAAGTACATACAATTCCTTCCCTTGTTACAAATCATCCCTTAGCTTACAATACCGCGTAAGGCAGTTTTGCCAACTTTGCAGTAGACGAAAAAACTGTGCGGTGTTGAGAGACCAACCGACTAGCGCGCTGCCACTTCTATTCGAATTACGGCTTCTGCTAGGCTGAAACCTGTATCTTGTGAGCTATGGTTCGACGCGCAATGAGTAGCTCTATCCAATGAGACTAAAATGTAAAAACCACCATTTTCGACTTGAGCTGTGTTGTTAGCTAAGGGACGTATTTAGTTCCGTTCTTACCTCTTAGACTTCTGTAAATGCCGGTAATCAATATAACGGATAACATGGCGTAATATTGCGTGCTCTAATCACGTAGGCGCCGTCTGTCGAGCGACGCAGGATAGTTACTCGCTCGAGTTACTCGCACGCACCACTGGCACGCTAATTAGGCGGGGAACTGGAAGATTGTAGGGATTAATTAATTTGCTCCCCATGCTGTACCGCCGGTGGCAATTATGTGTAACGAAGTATGACCATATATGGACCGGCTGGAATGTCATTACAGGGCTATGTTGTTAAAACGGCAAATGTAAGGGTACTTATGAGACGTGGTTGTTTACGTATCACACGTTTTAGTCTTGAGTTATGTAATGTATTTTATAATTGTATTTTAGAAAAAGCTATTTTAAAGCTTTGAAGTGAAGAGGGGTTTTAAGGAAAAAAAAGTTTTTGGTATTTTTTTGTACGAAGTAATTTAACGTATTTGTTCTACATTTGTTGTTTCATGAAAATGCGAAATGCTTACCTAATCCTTATTGTATTTGCTTTGCGAAATGCATTCCTTGCTATATGCGGTTGTGTTATATTAATACCATTAAGTAATTGAGACATATATAAAAAATAAGCATGTATTATTTTTCATAAATGTATTTTACAAGTTAAATTTTTTTAACTTAAAAGTTTAAATTAGAATTTGTTACGGGATATAGCAATAATTTAATTTTCCCTTAAAATCTGACTAAAGGATAGTTCAGCTAAATCCAGTGCTTCACCTAGTACTACTTAAGACTTGAAGCATTGCTTAGTTGCTTATACCTACCCGTCTACCACACCGTATGTAGATATACATGTTTATGACTGCATAATCCGATATATCGTCTGCAGAAGCGACAGCAGCAGCCAGTACTGGATGGGCGCCGTGCGGGACCCTCAGGACCACACCAATTGGAAGTGGGTGAACGGAAATGACGTCACAGTGTCGTTCTGGAACGCGCCGGGAGGGGGCGAAGGCTGCGCGAGGTTCGACGGCGCCAAGGGCTGGCTTTGGGCCGACACCGACTGCCAAGCAAGACTCAACTACATTTGCCAGCACCGTAAGTCCTCTTTTGTTTGACCATGTGCGAATTGCTTTGCGCATTATTCTAAGCTAGTTGCAAAGCGAATACTATAGGCAAATGTTGGTACACCAAGCAAATATTGGCCACAAACATTTGGCATATGTACGATGGTGACGTGTTGCGTTTTGGTCGTAGAGCCCAAGGCGTGCGGTAGGCCGGAGCAGCCGCCCAACTCGACCATGACCACCGAGAGTTTCGAGGTGGGTGCTTCGGTGGAGTACTCCTGCGATGAAGGGCACCTGCTGGTGGGACCTACTGTCAGGACCTGTCTCGATACAGGGTTTTACGACGAGTTCCCGCCGGTTTGCAAACGTGAGTATTTTTTTAATGATTACTTCATTTCGAGGATAATTAGACTTCCATGGGTTCTGAGCTTCTTTAGTGAAGATTTATTTAAGAAAAAAGTCTATTGAAACATAAGACTAAAAACACAAACTGATATCGTCGCTTGAATAAAACCAATAAACAAAGGTTATAGTATTAATGCTATTTCTATTTCAAAATATTCTTCATTAGATGCCTAAAAAGCCAGCCTTACCTAATTCCAAAGAACAATTTTCAAGCTTTCAATCTTTAACAAATGCGATATGGACGAGAATAGTCTGACCTCACAGGAAACAATTATTATAACCATATCAGAATTAACGTGTGAGGCTTTTGGACTGCTATAGAAGTACCGTCTCTGATTAAGTAGCCAAGTAAATTGATCAGAGATTGTGTTGCTACTATTTGAATCCATATGACATATTAAATTGTAAATAATATAATAATAATTTATTTAAAAAAATGATATTTCGTGTTGCTGAGTGAGTTTCTTGCTGTTTCGAAGTGGCATTAGTTTTAAAATGACGATTCAAAAGAACTTGTGAAAGTTAACTTGAATAAAGATAATTTGATGATTACTCCATTTATTCAACCACCTTTATTTCTTTCCCCAGGCATCGAATGCGGGTACCCGGCGGAGATCGCCCACGGCGGGTATGAGTTGATGAACGGTTCCGTATCGTACCTGTCGCACGTGCAGTACTCCTGCCGCGCGGGCTACGAGATGGTGGGGCGGTCGCGACTTGTGTGCGACATCGACGAAAGATGGAACGGACCGCCGCCTAGATGTGATGGTAATACCCCTAATAGCATTCTCTTATATATGCTACTATACAGGGTGTATTCAGACCGTAATCGGAAACTAAGCCAATAGTTAAGGTGATAAGAAACCTACTGGCTTTTAAAAAATCCCGTTAAAAAAAATGACGTGTTTTCATTTAACCACAGCTATTAAATGTATGAGGTTGTTGGAGAAAAAAACGTTTATTTTTTTGATAGAAATGGATTTGTGGTCACTCTAGCAGTTATCTACCTTTTTTGTAGTAATAGTGCCATACTATTGGGATATGAGACTTTTTGGTCCAGAAACCCATCCAAAACATTTGCGATACGCATTTATCTCGGTATTTCAGTGGTACAATGCGAAGAGGCGCCGCGTATTCTCAACGGCAGGGTGTCGATCTCTTTAAATGCGTCGGTGTTTGGGGCCATAGCAGACTACACCTGCGCCCCTGGCTTCCAACTCGTGGGGGTGGAGAAGATAGCCTGCCTGGCGTCGGGGCTGTGGGACAACCCGCCTCCTTCGTGCCAACGTACGTATTTTATCCAAAACACAAAAAATAAATAAAAATTTAAAATTAATTTAAAAAAATAGGATTGTTATTTATTCGGCCATAATGCTTAAACAACGAGCGATTACCGTTTTTCAAACAAGAATAATTTATATCTCTGTTATTTGTATACTATAGTATCGCATGACAAATATTGTTAATTTGCAACAAAGTAATCTTTGTAGAATATATAGTGTTGAAGTACTTTACCCAAAACCAAAGGATTATTTATCACAAAGCGTTGACAACGCGTGGCTGCAGTCCAAACTTGAATATGTGTATCTTTGTACGCTATCAATTGTGTACTCTCGTTAGGTTATTAACAAAAACTAAAAGCGTCTTGATAGTCTATTTTTCAGTAAAATTGCTTCTTCAGTCCTGAAAATCTTGTTTTCAGCCTCGTTTTTTGTCACATTTGTTTTTATTTTATATCGACGACGGGACAGCCTTTATAATTTACTCTGCCTTAATCAGGACAATGCAATAAGTTTTCTTAGCGTCGATTTGTATGTGTATAAAAAAATCTCTTTTTTTATTTTTGCTATCACTTAAAAAAGATCTTTTTTTCAACATTTTCCACCAAAACACACATTGCCTATGCTATCCTACATACTTCAAGGGCTCATTCTAACAAACCTATTTCCTCAACAGCGCTCGAACTCCCGACCACAGCGACAACTAGTACCACCACCACTCCAGCACCGAGCACCACCACCACCACGCGGCGACCGCTCCCTCCCACCACTACCCGGCCTCTCCTCCCCACCAGACTGCCGATAACTCCTCGACCAGTATCTCCAACGCCTTTCGTCCCCCAAGAACCGCCTCGAAGACTCCGGCCGAAGACCACGACAGAACGCCCTACGACCAGGAGCTATGAACGCCCGCCAGAGAGGAAGGTCACTGTGGCAGACAGCCAAGACTCGCCGACTAGCCATATCCCTCACATCATACTTGCAAGCCATCCGAGGGAGAATCAGGTATGATTTGTTTGAATAAATTGCTTATTTTTATGATGCGCCTTTAGGTCTAGACCAGACCGTCTGGTATAGCTACATTCTTAGGTAAACTCACGCCTGTCACCCTTTAGGGTAAGAAGAGACTATAGAGCGCCAACTGCCACGGGCAAACACCTCTTTCGCTTCTTCCATTGACATTATCCTTAACTTAAAAATTAGCAAGGAACTTTTTGTAGCCTCCATCCCTTTTAAGTTTTTGGATAATTACGTATTATGGTTGCATAATATTTTGAAGAAAAAATATTTATTTTCTTGATTAAGAAACTAGATGCTTTTTAAAGTTTTTTATTTTATATCATTAATGCATTTTACATTAAAGAGGTGGTATACTCGGAAATAAAATTACATGATTTTTCTATATTATTATATTTTAGGATTAGACATGATTACACATGAGGTGCGTCACTTACAATTACTTAAGAGCTACTGTCATTACATTACCTTACGCAACTACATAATCGAACATCAGAATGACCAAATTATATTATGGATACAGATTTATTTTTTCTAACAAAGTGTTCACTTACAGCTACCTTATAGATAATTAACCTACGCTTAAGATTAGACTAAGCTGTCATTAACCTTCCCCGCGATGTGTGTCCTCTACCCTATAAGCCAGCCCCAGGACTAGTGTTCCCCACGCAATCATCCCTGCGGTCCGGGGGCGCGAAACAAAACGAAACACAAAGTAAACCCTTTGCCCCGACAATGTCTCCACGAACAGAACGCACACAACTTGTAAATAACTCTCTCGGTGTAAATACTTGTATCAAAAATATACATCTGTCAACACTTAACAAAGAGTTCCGGCCGACATCACTGATCATAGTTATTCTCTGGCTTCGGATCGATCCTAAAATGAACGAAAGCAGAGTCCATCTCTACGGTCCATCAGTAGCTTGAGAATAAGACTGGTTAGTAATTTTGGCCGTGAAACAATAGCAAAATAAACTGTTGAGAAGAAATAACTCTTACGACTAACCCACGCGTCTCCCTCCTCGCTCCCTCATCGTCCCTCTATTTGTCTGATAGTGCGGAGTAAAAATGGCAACTGTCGAGAGACTTTCGTCTCTAGGCGGTCGTCATTTTGTCTTAATCCTAAGTGTGGCGCAGAAGAGAATGCCACAAAAACACAAGAAAATGAAAATACCTCACAACATCAAAAACAGTTTAAAACAATGAAAACAAATGAACTGTTACAATTAGTTAACTCTTATATCTAAGGTTATCAAGTGGATGAGTACGGCCCTTGTCAAAAATTTGTAAAAATGACGATGGTCCTGAGTCTTGGGCCCCTGGACGATCGTCCTTTTCACTTCAAACAAAACAAACAAAATATCACAACATCAAAACGTTTGCAACCAAAGAACGCAAGTTACAATCGGCTCGCCCGCGTCGCGAGGCCGCAGCGACCCCCCCCCCCCCCGCGGCCGCAGCACTCGGCGCGAACTCTAACTACTCTACGCTAGTATAAGGCAGTGCGGCGTTAATGGCAACCGCCGAGAGTCAGCCAGCTCTCGATGGTTGCCGACTTCCTTAAACCTAGTGTGGCGTAGTAGAGAATGCCAAACTACAAAACAAACTGGAAACAAGTGTGTGGAGACATACAGCCCGCGCGAGTACCCGCCGCACGGCAGCTCTAACCCCGCCCCCTTCATCCCCCCCCCCCTTCGCCACTGGCGCCCGACAGTGGAACAGCCCCCGCGGCTGAACCCATGTGTGTGTGGAGACATCGGCTCAGCAGGCGCTGCTCCTCTTCACTACTTCCAAGATGTTTCCCAATCTCCGGTGCGCCAGTGTCCGCCAATACATCTTCCAATACTGAAACAAGTTCTGTTGTCAAGAGAAAATTCAAATAATAAACTTCAGCATCTATTGGGGTTCAATTAATAACGTGTATATTACAATCAGACTCTGTATGTCGCCGGCCAATCGATGAGCTTGCACATGCGCGTGAATGCATTGGCCGCCATTTTGAAACGCACCGATTATGATCGCTGCTCTTTGTTTAATTACAATATATAGGAGGTAAATGTGGGACTTAATGATATTTATTCAAAGAAGGAAACATTTAAAAGATTTCAAAGTTATATGATTAACTTGCACTGCACTATGAAGTGCAGCTTGTGGGCGCGACTGCACATGCGCGTCAATGCATTCGGCGCCATTTTGAAACGCAACGGTTATCGATCGCCCTTTGTTTAAGTTTAATTTATGAAAGATTTATTAGAATCGCAATATACAGACATTCAAAGAGGGAAACATTTAAACGATTTCAAAGTTATATGAAAAGCTAGCACTGCACAATAAAGTGCAGCTTGTGTAGCGACAGCACATACGCATCAGCCATCTTGGAGCCCAGCGAGTATCGATCGCTGCACCCAGGCGGAGCCCTAGTGATATGCCCCTAGTACTTTGCACAAAGAGTGACTCCTATGGTTCCTGCACGTGAGGCGTGCGGTACAGAGGGTTGACAGTGTGTATACTCACGGCGCCGGTTCCCGCCGCGACGCCGCCGGACCGCGCCGCCCGCAGCGCCACTCGCCGCGGAACCACACCGGGCAGTCTTCCGCCGGGCGTGGTCCCTGCAGCGTGACGTCACTCGCCACACGTCAGCTACCCGCGCCGGCCGCAGAGCAAAAGGCCGAGGGAGCTCGGGGCCGCCTGAGCTCTACCTCCCTCCCCCCGCGTGCCTAGAGTATTGATCTAGGTTTCAAGCGCCATCTGTAGAATTGCGCCTAGACGTATCTAATGTCTCTTATGCCTTTTAAACTATTTAACCTCATGATGCTAATAAAAACCTTAGCCGTCATTGGCGTTTATAAAAGTAAGGAGAACAATCACAGATTTTTTTAAATTTTAATTTCTACTTACATCATCCTAGGTTTTAAACCAAAAGGCCATAAATAAGTAAAAAAAAAACATTTCTTAGTACCGCATGGTATGGAAGCTAATCAAAAATTTTTCTTATAAAAACAACTGATCGTTATGAAAATACAGTCAAAATTTTAGTTTAACAGTACATAGTTACAATTAATAGATGTCGCGGGCTGTTTCCTTTCGTGAATTTTCGAAGTATTTCTGAACCAACGTTTCGTCCGTTGTTTTAAGTCGCACATAACAGGAGGCGAAGCTGCAGCATTCTGGCGGGCCTTTGCTACTGACACTTTAATGATGGAAAACTAACATTTTTACGGACTACGTATTACAACTCAGAACCTTTCGATCGCATGTCGCTCTGAAAGCCCATGAGGCTACATTAGAAGTAATAGCTTACAATATTTAGCTTTGGCTTGAGGCTTGGGAATTAATCCACCAGTCTGTCACACACTTGACATTTTCCTTCAAGACAACTTACAGATAGGCAGGTTTCTATACGACGACTTGCATCGTTTTAAATACCTTAAGAACACACACACTATTCATTGTTTATCCAGGGTTTGGAACCAAAATCCATTGCGCTACGAAAGATGTTATTTTTTTGTCTCTATCCCACCAAGCCGCCACTGTAACTCCCGTGCTCCAGAATCAACAGCACGCACAGTAATGACGATGAGCAATGAAGCTCAGGGAATCTAAGGGGGCCTAAATTGTCCTAATCCCGCAACGAAATTAATCACAATACAAAATAAAGGAGTTGAAAAAGAAAGATGTAATATGGATGTGGTATTTAAACATTTCAGATTCTCGGCAGCGGCAACAATATACGCGCTGAGCAGACCCCGAGGGTTAATGTGCCCCAGCCTGTGGATGGAGAGAGGCGTGAGACAGTAGGACCGAGGCTTAACATCGGCGCCGTGGTAGCGCTAGCAGCTTTCGGCGTTCTGGTCTTCCTCATAGCCATCATCACTACCGTCGTCATACTAGTTAGGAGGTGAGTGATATATTTTTATAGCAGTAAAAATAGGCTTGAAAATATTAGATTTAACCTAGGAGACACAATGTATTTAGCATTGGTGTTAAAAGAAGGAATACGCTTCTCGTTATAATATTATCTGTCAGGTATCGTCGTACCTTAAAATATAAATGAGTTATACATATAATTAGATTTGCGATGGAATGATTTGTAGGTTTTAATAAAACATCTATGTGTACTAGTCAAAAAATACTTTACACAAAAACACATGCGGTTTTAAGTTTACCCCGTTCTTGTTCATTTGTGCTTTGTATGTGCGGATCGTGTATTTATTATTATTTTTTAGTTAATCAAATTTACAAGAATACAAGCTATTGCATTTTTTAACCCTGTACGGTGCTAGCGCCGTACATCGCACTGCGCTGTGTCAGCGCTTTACGCCACACGCAAAATATAATAATTTTACCAACCAGTTCACGTGCGACCATTGCCCGATTCGCGTGTCCTCATAACCATTTTACCAGACCATTTTACCAGACCATTTTACCATACCATTTTACCATACCATTTTACCACACCATTTTACCATACCATTTTATATTATTTTATTATATTAATATAGTTTGAATATACCATTTGTAACCAACCAATATCTTTCCATTTACGAACCATACGTAAATACCTGTACGGACACCAAACCCCGTACATCCTGGTCCTTCGAGCCGGATTCGTTGGAGCACGAAAACATCGTGATCCTTCGAGCCTACCAATCTAACCAATTTACCAATCTAACCAATTTACCAATCTAACCAATTTACCAATCTAACCAATTTACCAATCTAACCAATTTACCAATCTAACCAATTTACCTATCTAACCAATTTACCAATCCTACCAATTTCGGCCACAACCATCGTGGTCCTTCGAGCCTACCAATCCTACCAACCATAACCACAACCATCGTGGTCCTTCGAGCCTCCGTAACGGCGGGACTTTCGCGAGTGACGTCATTGTTCACGTGTTAAGTATCTCGGACTTACGGAAGAAACCAGTGTTGTGTGGAGATTTCGGCGACGACAAACCAACCAGAACAACATCATCGAGACAAAACCAGGTCACCACGTGGCAGTCTCTGAGTAAGATCGTTCCTTTTTTACTCTAAAATGTCCATCACTCAAGGTACTTCTAGTAGGATAGAAGAAATGTTGCGAAAACAAAAAAGTAATTTTAAAGCCTTTTCTCGTACGCTAGATTCTGTTGATCTTGATAGCGCTTCCGAACGATGGGAATTTGAAGACATTTTAAAATCAATCCAGTCGAGGTGGTCGGCAATAGATTCGTTACACTGGGAGATTGACAGTGAAGCTCTTATTGACAACGAGGAGTATGAACTGGCTTTCTGTGAATATGAAAAGCAATATAATAAAGTTAAAAGGCTGGTTAACGGGAAAATATGGTCGGTTTCATATAAGGAGAAATCCACTCCGAAAATGGACATACCGATATTTAACGGCGATTACCATCAATGGTTATCCTTTAAAGATTTGTTCTGCGAAGCCATACATACAAACAACTCGCTTCCGAATGGACAAAAAATGCAATTGTTAAAAAATAAACTAAGAGGAGAAGCCGAAAGATTAGTGCAGCATTTGCGAATTAAATCCGACAATTACCAAATTTGTTGGGAAATTCTAAATAAAAGGTACAACAACATGAGGTTGATTTTTAACTCACATGTTCATATGCTTTTAAATATTCCAACTATGCAACAAAAATCTGCAATAGTCATCAAAACCATTCACGATACCGCCACAGAATGTCTTAACTCTATAGACGCAATGGGAGTAGACATAAGTCATTGGGACCCACTCATCGTTTACATTCTGTCTCAAAAATTAGATTCCGAAACCAAACAGGAATATATTGAATCGATGCCGGATTCCAAGGCCCTACCAAACTTAAAAGAGTTTCTAGCGTTCTTAGAAACAAAATTTACTTCATTGGAAGATCCAGAGGTGAAGCACGCCTCAGGACGCAAACCAGATCCAGTGAAACCATATCAACGCTTTTCATATAATGAAAATCAAAAACGCGTGTCCCATAAATCACCATATATTAATTATAACAACAATAAATTTTTCCAACATAGACCAGCAATTAATCATTCAACCACGAAACATGCCACTGTTACTACGCAAAGAAATTGCGTACTTTGCAATAACAATCATGCATTATTTCAGTGTAAAGCCTTTTTAGAAGCTATACCAGAAAGTAGACGACAAATAATTGACAAAAACAATTTATGCAAAAATTGCTTAATTAATCACGCAGGTAAAGAGTGCAACTCGGTAAAAACTTGTAGATTTTGAAATCAGAGACATAACACATTGCTGCACAATGCTTACGTAACTTATTTACCATCAACATCTACCATGAACCAACAAAGTCCTCCGAAATCACCTGTATGCGTCGCGAACACACCATTGGACTCTATGCCTAAGTTACTAGCCACGGCAATGGTCAGAATAAAGGCAAGAGACGGCTGTTACCACATCATGCGCGCTCTTGTCGACCCATGTGCTGAATCCTCCTTGATATCTGAAAATGCAGCGCAAATTTTAAGTCTACCAAGAATTAAACGCAACTGTGTTGTAATAGGAGTAGGAGACAAAGCCAACAACAGCAAGGGGGTTATCAAGTTAACCATATCTTCGTTACACAATAATTTTACTTTTAATACAGACGCATATGTTATGGCACACGTGGTCAGCAATTTACCAAGTAGCTCATTTGTAAGACCATCTTGGCCGCAACTTAATAAATTACCATTGGCTGATCCAGAATTCAACAGGAGTAGACCTGTTGATATGATATTAAGCGTAGCTGTTTATGAAATGATAATTCTTCCTGGTCTGATCTGCAAGGATGCGTCTCTACCAATAGCGCAAAATACGGAGCTAGGATGGATCATAAGCGGCACAATCAAGTCCAACCAAAAGTACTGCAATGTTGTCGTAATGGATCTAAAAGAGATTCACAAGTTCTGGGAGATAGAGGATATCTCAGATAATTTTGTAAATATTTCAAGTGAAGACTACCAATGTATGCAACAATACCAGTTACATACAAGACGTCAACCAGATGGACGTTACGTTGTTCGATTACCAATTAAACCAGAGATAACCGAGAAATTGGGTGAGTCTAAAACCAAAGCCATCGCTCAATTCCGACATCTTGAAAAAAGATTCTCAAAAAATAAATTTATTGCAGAGGCGTATAAAAACTTTATACATGAATATATATATTTAAACCATATGATTGAGGGCAAGAGTAACCAGACACTCGAAGTGTATTTGCCTCACCATTGTGTAATACGCGCGGAGTCAACGACCACTATGACTCGTGTTGTTTTTAACGCGTCAGCAGAAACATCGACGGGTTATTCGTTGAATGACCTAATGTATCGGGGACCAAATCTACAACAAGATTTGTTGTCTCTCATAATAAGATGGAGGCAATACCAAATAGCCTTCACGGCCGACATCGAAAAAATGTTTCGGCAGATACTCGTTCATAAAGAAGATCAAGCGTTCCAGAAAATTATATGGCGAGATCACCCGAAACAACCACTACGGGAATATCAATTAACGACTGTGACTTATGGCACAAAGGCGGCACCATTTCTAGCGATGATGACGCTAAAACAATTGGCTAAAGATGAGCGCCAAAACTTTCCAGAAGCGGCAGAAGTGCTGGAAAGCAGTTTCTACATGGACGATCTTCTTCATGGACATCATGACCTTAAATCTGCTAAAACCTTAAAGGCAGATCTAATAGCACTTTTAAAATCAGGCGGATTCAATTTAAGAAAATGGTCATCCAATATACCAGAACTATCAGAAACACAAGAGTCAACGGATCTGAATGATCAGACCTTTACCTTTAGGCACCAAGAATCGACGAAGGCTTTAGGTTTGCAGTGGCTTCCACGAGAAGACCATTTTATGTTCCAATTAAAAATAGAACCATCCGACATATTTACCAAAAGAGTTTTACTTTCCAATATGTCGAAAATATTCGATCCTCTGGGATGGCTTCCACCAGTTACCACGAAGCTAAAATTACTTTTTCAAGAAGTATGGCTATTAGATTTGAAATGGGATGATGTCTTACCAGATGCCATCATCTCTAAGTGGAAAACCATAGAAGACGACATTAAAAATATCAACAACATTAAAATCCAGAGATGGTTACAATGCGATCCAATAAACACAATAGAGTTGCACGGATTTTGTGATGCCTCCGAAAAAGCTTATGCTTGCATAGTTTATTGTAAGGTCAATAAATATTTGCAGGGATCCTCAGTTGTCATAATAGCGGCGAAATCACGAATCGTTCCCGCAAAGAAAACCATTTCCTTGCCAAGATTGGAGTTATGTGCTGCCGTTTTGCTGTCTAAATTAATTAAAACCATAAGTCAGTGCTTGTCCAAATTTAATATTAGAGTATATGGTTGGTCCGATTCAACAGCCGTCTTAGGTTGGCTAAATGGAGATATTAGTCGCTGGAAGCCTTTTGTCGCTAATAGGGTGAAACAAGTTGTTGACGTCATACAACCAAGTTGCTGGCATTATGTACCGTCAAAGGAGAATCCAGCTGATTGTGCTAGCAGAGGTATTACCGCTAACCAATTAATTACGCATCCTATTTGGTGGCATGGACCAGCTTGGCTTTCCGCGTTTGATGAAAATAAATTAAGTAAAAGTGAAACTTATAGTACAAATGAAGATATTAAGAAACCAATAAAATTATATATTTCAACAACGAAATACGAGAACGATGTTATTGACTATATTTTGAGCAAACACAGCGATTTAACACGAGCGACGCGAGTGTTAGCCTGGATGTTACGTATGACGTCTCATATACGTAACAAGCCATCATTTTTAACCATTGCAGAATTAAGAAAGGCAAATATTATATTAATTAGACATGTCCAGAGACTAGAGTTCTCAGAGGACATTAATTATGTTAACGAGCACAAGCAAATTAATCCAAAAAGCAAATTGGCCAAATTAAGACCATTTATTGACGACCAAGGCTTATTGAGAGTAGGGGGGCGCATAGCGGCCGCGAATATACAAGACAACATGAAACATCCCTACATATTACCACATAACCATCATTTAACGGACATGCTCATAAATCAAGCACACAAATTGACTTTCCACGGAGGTGCACGATTGACACTAGCTTGGTTGCGTCAACAATATTGGATAATTAGTGGAAATAGTGCTGTTAAGAAAAGGCTCAGAAAATGCATCAAATGTAACAGACATAATCCTATTAAACAGGAACAGTTGATGGGGTCCTTGCCTGCAGCTAGAACCAATATGTCTCGACCGTTTTACCATACGGGAGTGGATTTTACAGGCTTTGTAGATGTTAAGTCCGCAAAGGGACGTGGTATAAAATGCACCAAAGGCTATATCGCAGTTTTTGTTTGTATGGCAACCAAAGCCATACATTTGGAACTCGTCTCTGACCTCACTGCTTCGGCCTTCATAGCAGCGCTCCGTAGACTCGCAGCTAGGCGGGGAGCTCCCGGTCACTTATACAGTGACAACGGTACAAACTTCATAAAAGCGAATCGAGTTCTGCAGGAAGAATTAGTTAATCTGAAATCAATTATAGATGACCAATTCTATGTTGAGTTAACCAAAATGCAAATTGAGTGGCATTTTAATGCCCCTTCATGGCCTAGTGCTGGTGGACTCTGGGAAGCAGCAGTGAAGAGTCTTAAATACCATCTGAGACGAGTGATTGGAGAACAAAAGTTGACGTACGAAGAGTTTTCTACTTTACTCGCTCAGTTAGAAAGCTGTCTAAATTCGAGACCACTTTGTCCATTGACTGAAGATCCAGACGACTTAGATTTTCTAACACCAGCGCATTTTCTAGCAGCTGGGCCAACATTAACCATTGTCGAATCTGAAAGGGATCAACGCACCAGATGGCAGCTCACTCAAAAGATATACCAAGATATCTGGAAGAGATGGCGCGCTGAGTATTTAACTCAGCTGAACGCACGGTCCAAGTGGCGACGTGCACAACCAAATATGAACATTAATGACATCGTCGTCATACATGACGCGAATCTTCCGCCCGGAAAATGGGCACTGGGTAGAATTATAGAACTCCATCCCGGACAGGATGGTTTAGTACGTGTCGTATCTGTACGAACTACAAACGGCATCATAAAAAGACCTATAGTAAAATTATCTCGTTTACCTGTAAATGAAGATAGCACCAAGAACATTCTTAATAAACCACAAAGTCAACCAGCCCTTGAAGCTGCAACCTCATCAAAACCAAAAGCTAAAGGTGCAAGAAAGACTGGCATACTACATTATATCACCTTAGTAATGATGTTGTTTACATTTTTAATTTCACCAACTAAATGTACATACCACTTACAACCTTTCAATAGCTATCAAAGTCTGTATTTTGACCAAATCTCTACGGTGCATATTGTTCAAGATGAATGGAAGCAAGTAGTTTTCTACGATTTAGAACCGTATCGACAAGGAAACAAGTTACTATTTAAATATATAAACCATCTGGACTTATTTTGTACAAATAGTACTATTAAAACTCACTGCGAAGCGATTGTATTACAATTACGTCACGGCTATACGAAACTCGAACATTACAACAACTTATTGTCGAGTCAACAGTTCCCAGGACAGCACGCGCGACGTCGTCGCGGGCTCATCAATGCCGTGGGTAATATTACACGCAGTCTATTCGGTGTACTTGATGACCAATTCGCTCAACAATATACCAGGGACATAGATCTTATAAGGACAAACCAAAACCATTTAGCCGAACTTTGGAAGAAACAAACCTCGGTAGTAGAGTCCGAATATAATGCATTGAAAAGAATGAAATCTTCTATTGATAAACAGCACAAGATGTTTACTCATCATCTTGGTCAACTGGAAAAACATACAAGCAGATGTACCAAAAATAGAAATACCTCTTATTAACCATATATTAAACCAAAATAATTTCAAGACCACGAACTAGAGAACATAGGCACTAAAGTTAGGCAATTGAAATCAGACAAAGGCCTTAAGAACGAGATCTCATACCACGACGTGCACCACTACGTCGCGATCTACAGAAGATGTGCCGGTGACAGCAGCACCAGCGCCGGCGATACCTGCGCGTCTGAGCCGCCCGGCTCTGCGCGGCTTAACCAACGCCGCGTACCATTATAGTGTCAGTGACCAATGTTTAGTGTATGTGAAAAAGCAGAGCAATGTGTGCAAAATAAGTGCGCGAGTGAGTGTAATTACGCAAAACCAGAACCTAGTGCTCGCGTAAACAAATCCACGTCGCCTATTTTTCATAAAGTGCATAGTTATAAACCATAAGGACACTAGAGCGTAGAATAAGGATTGTTTATCATCTTGTCACATTCTCATTCATAACCATCATCACCACTAATTTCTTTCTCGCTGCGGGAGCATGTACGGTGCTAGCGCCGTACATCGCACTGCGCTGTGTCAGCGCTTTACGCCACACGCAAAATATAATAATTTTACCAACCAGTTCACGTGCGACCATTGCCCGATTCGCGTGTCCTCATAACCATTTTACCAGACCATTTTACCAGACCATTTTACCATACCATTTTACCATACCATTTTACCACACCATTTTACCATACCATTTTATATTATTTTATTATATTAATATAGTTTGAATATACCATTTGTAACCAACCAATATCTTTCCATTTACGAACCATACGTAAATACCTGTACGGACACCAAACCCCGTACAAACCCATTAAGTTTTGTTATTGCAACGAATTAACCGGTTAAAGTATGAAAGAAAACGAAGGTTCTACATTATTAACCCATTCATTATTTATTCTTGCATTCATTATCTATCGGTACACACTATAAATAAACATAAATTCAGAATCGGGGTAAGAAGTATACATTACATTTTTACCCCATTTATACTTAAATACCCCATCTACCATAACCTACGACGTCATAAACCGGTGACAAGGGTTATTGGGCTATAAAGTATACATGGACCTGGCAGTGGCAATGGGAAACAGTCCCCGTCAGCGGGCCGGGAGCTCACGCCTCGCTGGTACACGCTGTTGGCGCTGCCCTTCCCTGACCAGCAGGTCGGCAGGCGAGAGTTCGTCACCAGCCACCGACACACGCACCGGGCCGGACACTTCTCCAACCCTTTATAGCGAGTTCGTTTATATTTTAAGGTACCGCGCGACGTTGACGTGATGGCTGATAGATCATAGAGATAGATAGCACTATCAATAATACCCACTTAAGAATAAGATAAAGTAATAAAAATATAAGAAAAAGTGGAGCAATAGGTGATATCAAATTATCTAGTGTTTATACAACATTTATACCATTTAACCCCATGCTTTGTATCGCCATTGAACCTGCCTTTGAAGTAATAATTATGGGGTAGCTAGGTCACGGATGGGGTAAAGAGCGAAATGAATGAATTAAACAATAGATTAGGATTGGGGTAATAAAATCGTATAAGAATTTTACATGATAACGAATTGATCACTTTTATGGGTAATCACAAATTTAAGCTAATTATAAAGCAGTTAGTTTATTTGCCCAATTGATTCTTTAAGATTTTCATTACAGCATATTTAGTAAAAAAATAATAAAGGTTGAAAAAGAAAAATGGTTGCTACTGCAGCAAAGTTTTTCTCAATAAGTATAGCCTTGTCAGTAAAGCAAAACATTTTTTTTAGCTCGGTACGTAACTTGGCTTTTTGAGTATTTTGCTTATTATGATTAATTAACACAACCTTGCTTACAAAACGTTTATTATTTCATACTACATGACTAAAATTGCTATTGACATTTATTTACCGTATTTGTTTGTTAATAATACACAAGATTTTCGTTTGGTTAATACTTCATCTAGTATTCATTAATTTAAAAAAAAAATTATCTCGCTGTTTCAGCCGCGTCAAAATGAATTTTCTTGTTATAAAAATTAGCCGATGTTATGATGTAGATATAAACAGCCACCATGTCATGTCGCGTCTCGCACATCAAGTAGAGCACGTGTGTTATATAAAAATGTATTAAATACTTATCACGGCTTCAGACTCCACTCTGTCCACCCCACGCCAGATAAAATATACCTTTATTTCAAAACAAACACGAATGGACCGTATTATTAAGCACGGGATACTGCACATAAAAAGCTTTACATTTTATGTTTGACTTTGTTGACATTGTTAATAAATAAGAATCTAAGTAATTTTTTTGTTAGTTAGTTGGCTTTTTTAGCCTTAATAAATTAAAGAAAGTTTAATTTTTGTCTGATACTTCAATGTTCGTATATAAAACTAGGAGTATTGTTTCTGTATTACGGTAATTTTTACTGGTAGATTCTTCGTATCTATAAATTAATTTCCTCAGTTGTTTTGAAATTTTAATTTCAATACGTGTATTTAAAAATAAAACCTTAGTAAAGTAGTAATGTTCAGCTATTAATTTCTAATTTACATATTTTTATTTAAGATTTATAAAAAATGTGAAAAATTCTTGCCTTAGCTTTTTCTTCATCAATTGTATGATGTCTACAATTTATTTCACAGCGTGTTGGTGTATGCAACATATTTAAAACACAATCACTTACCTTTTTAATTTCACAGTTCAGCAGCACATGCATCGCCATAATTTAAAAAATGTATTAAATATCACGCCAAAACAAACGCACGTTGCACTTTTACCCCATGTAACAATTTGTCGCTAATATCCCAATTTACCCCATTCCAGCAGGAAACACAACGAGGGCAAGCGGTACAGGCACCACGTGTCTCCCGATTGTAACACTGTGGCCTCTCTGGAGTCCTCTTCGTCAGAATCACGAAGCGGCCTCAACAGATACTACAGGCAGGCATGGGAGGAGTTGCATGAGGCCACGGGAGCGAAACACATGCACAGGAGACACGATAGAGAGGCTCCCAAGGATGGGTCGGAGTTAGTGGTCTCGGACGCGTACCCGCCTGGCCACGGGAGGGACAAGAGGCGTCATCACCATCATCACCATCACCGTGATTCGCGACTCTCCGTGCCCATCACCCCGCACCACCGCCCCCACCATATACATAAAGCTAGGTGTTAAGACTATCTGATTAGAAACTATATCCAATGAAGCCCAATTTATAATTATAGTTCTATTGACCCTACAGAAAATGAAAGCTTTAAAGACGTCATTTGCATTGTATGATATCCAATATGTTCTAAAATATGTAATTTAAATTTTTAAATTCTTCTATGTTTAAATTTATTACCTAAATGATTTGTTTCCTTTCGATGGTTATTTAAATAATTTGTCGTTAAATAATGATTTGTAATTAAAGCATAAATTCTGACAAACAATGATTAATATTTTAAACGTATAGTGTCAAATAGGCAGAATTCATTCTGATCCCATGTTAAAAGAATCTGACCAAAACTGTGGATCTATCAAGAAACTTGTTGTGGTCGTTATTCCCTGACATTGCAATTAATTTATATTTTTGTTAGACTTTAGGTAAAGTTAACATAAAAGAACCTGTTGACATTTTCGTAATATTTATAGAAGCATTATAGTTTTATGACATAGAAAGTTTCAATATAATTGGAAACTATCATAGAAAATGAATTTCCTTTAGTGTTTTGTATTCTCCTAGTGTCATTAACAATAACGGTCAGATGCAAACCAAAGAAGGTATTTTGTTATTTCCTTATTTCTATTCCATTATCTTCTCTTAAATCTTCTTTCTCTTAAGTCTTTTTCACCTTTGTCTTCTCTCTAAATAAAACCTCAGTTTGATTATTTTACACATTACGTCCTGTCGTCTGTTGATTTTCATTTCATAATTTCATTGTGATTCTGCAGTGACTGTACTTTTACCCCATTGTTATTACGCTGTGTACAATTTATTTTAAAGGAATTCTATTTTCTATGGTTGGTTTGTGAAATATCTAAGAACCAAAAAGCCGGAGTTGAGTTAACGGTACCAAATATTCGTAGGCTTCTATTGTTGTTGATTTTTATGCATATAGTTCGTCCTTGTTTCACATAGATATGAGGCATTTACGGACAAATGTGGACCATTAAAACATGTAAACTTGGCCTTTCAATATGGTCTTAGGAAAACTAACAACTTCAACATCTTTTTTACCTCCTTATGTTGTAAACATTTGCGTGATAGTTATAATCAAGACAAGGCAAAGCTTTTTTCGCAAGTTATTCCATAGTTTTGTGATGATCTGAATTTGTTTTCTAAGTACACATTCGTCCGTAGGTTCAAATGTTAATATTTAATAACTTTGAATATGACGCTACAATCATGGCGTGCTCAGTCGTTTGCAGATTATCCCATATTAATATATTGATTCTTTTGCTCCATAATCTTACCTTACAATCTGCGTACATTAATTTATTCTATGAAAAGCAAATCATCCCGCTGGGCACGTTCGTGAATTAGGCAGACATTTGACTTAAGCATATTGACTGCATACATACTAGAGCTTCTAGCTTGATGGATAGGCTAAACTGTATACCGTTGGATTTTTCCATTGAATATTTATTGACATCTACACACGCTTGAAACTATGATTACCTTGATCTTTTCTTATCAATTTTTGTTCGGTATTATACATATTATATTTTATTATTATTATGTTTAGTGCATAAGGTGTTTGTAAATAATTAAAACGTTCTATGTAAGACAAGATTGAAGTTAATCATTGTCCATGGCGCTAATTTTCTCTCTTTTGATATTTTGTTAACAACGAACGTTTAAACGGCATGTATAAATAGTTTAGTTTAAATAATACGTTGTATTGTTAATGTTTATATTTCAAAGAATTATCTAATTTATGGCACTGATTACATAACCTAGATGTACTGACCCTAGTTTAACCTTTATTTTACCTTTACCCCAATTGGAAAAAGTTGCAAGTTCCAATCCTACATAACCGTGCTTTTTTCGAACAACATTATACTATTTCAAAGATATTAAACTTTCTCTCAATTGGGTATAAGGCCTCCTTGTTCAATAAGTACTTATGGGGTAAAAATCTTATTCCTTGCGGCTCAATTTCGTGCTAAACTCTCCAATTTGGTTTAAGATCTGAGGAACGATTAAGGAAAGGTGATTAGGTATAAGCTGAAGGAAACATACTGTCTCTAAAGACAAGTGGCTGATTGCAAGGCATACCCCAATATTCCAGTACTGTTTAGAATAATGGGCGTGGCTTGCAATCAACTCATATTCAAGAAACACCAGTTAATCTCTAATCACGTTTCCTTAACTCACCGCCAATCGATTGAAATATTGAACTCATTTGTTTGATAGTAGATATAATGCTGTTATCTAAAATTTAAGATGTTTTTACACGTAAGAAATTGGTTAAGTTATAATGAAACGATTGAAAGATCTGTTCACTTCGACTAAATCGACTATTGTCGTACCGAAATGTAATCGGAACCTTATTTTTCGGTACGAGCAATGAAGTTCTGATAAAATTTTATACAAAATTTTACCGATTTACCGATTCATTGAGTATTACCGATTTACTCAATGAATCGAAAATCAGTTGAGGTATGCGAAATAAGTCTTCATAGTATCATTACTACAACCCGTGTTTTAAAGATATGTGGCAAATTTTACTGCATGGGTTTAAAAGTGGTTTGGCATGTTACCTAAAACATATTTATCCTATACCGAAAAATAGTATTAGTAACAATGATCCCTTGTTCATATATTCCATCCAGTTTTGGACGCCAGAACATCCTATGATGCAGCTTACTGCTGTTTAATATAAATTTAGAGTTCGTAAAAGTGTTACTTTATCATTTTTTGGTATGGGGTAAACTTGTAACCTCAAAGAATTATTACCCCACAAACTATTAATTTCAAGCGTCGAGAGTAATATTCAGTGTGCAAATAGTCGTCTTTTGTCTTGGTGTTAGTGATCAGATTTCTATGACTGTTGGGCGAATCGTTTGATGTAACTTGGCCTTGCAAATAATTATACGGTACAAATATAGATTAATGAAGGTGTTAGAACTCAGTACAATTTATGGGTTATCGACAACATCGCGAGACGTACGTGTCACGAGTGAGTATGTGCCATTGTATGGGCAGACAAATAAGTTCACAGTTTTAATTTATAATATAATTTTTCTTTTGTAAGTTGTATATAGCACGGGGAACCATTCGGAATATATTTTTGGGGCGAATACAAGGACTTAATCTGGTGGCTATTAGATTAAAATATACTCCGAAATCATTATCAGCCACAGACAATAGATTGAGTTATCCGTAATAAATATTCCTCAAGATAGAACTGACTGTCTTGCACTCTACAATTGCGAGACAAAAGTTATCTTAGTTGAGAGAGATTACACGATAAGCAAAGTCTTTACTGATTTGCTTGTATTTGCTTCCTCAATAAAAATTAATAATTCAAATTCAAAAAATCATTTTTTAATTGGCAATTACTTCCCTGGCATGTAAAATTTTATGCAATGTAAAATTTTATTACCGTCTACATTAATTGGTTTGAATATTAATTAAGTTTGTATAAAATTTAGAGTAGTTAAGAAGGCTCATTATGCTAGTAATTATTAAGTAATAATTATTTAAGTTATAGTGGTCCTAATTTATGTATCGAATTTTGTAAGCAAAGAGTATTTAGCAATAAATTTTGTGATAATCAACTTGACTTTTATTTGTATAAATTTATGTAGTAACTAAGCCTATCGCCGTCCCCTATAGGACTCGTCAAGAAAGCGCCAACGATTTGGGTCTAAAGCAAATCCTCTTATTTAATCCTTTTTTCTTGCTCTCATCAAAATTCAAACAAACAACATTTAACAGCCCCGTGAACATTTGATGTTGACAGCCCCGTGGCGCAGTTGGCTAGACACCAGCTTGCGAAACGAGCGGCCGCGAGTCCGATCCCCGGACCGAGACAAATGTTTGTGTGATCACAAATATTCGTTTCGGGTCTGGGGGTTTGTGAGACCGAAAAGTCTCTCGTAGTTTCTGATACCCACGACACAAGACTTGTATCTTAGTGTAGGGTCAGGACTATGTATGTGACTGTTGGGTGTATTTATTTATTCTAAAGTAATAAAAATAAATAAGTATTAAAAAAACATACGTTCAACAATTTTCGTTCTTATCACCACATTCATTTAATAATTTCTTATTTCATTTTCAACATCAATATGTTTGTAATTACCTGTCTTAATTTTTAGATTACAGATTTTTTGTAAGTTGCATATTGACGAGCCATAGGCGCTATAATATTTTTGCAATTTAAATAAACGATCAATGATCATTTCATTCAATTATTTTTCCCGTTGGCATTTAATCATTATAGAACATTTTAAATTTAATGTGTATTATTTTTAAATACTTTCCTTATCACATGAACTCTGCATTTGCCTTCCTCGGCCCCCTTTCTTCATAGGTACAAAGGGTTCATGTACGCATGTCGACTGCGGACTCGGGGGAGCAACAGGTTGTCTTCGTGCATGCGCAGTACAGCCTACAATCTAACCTCTCGGCGCCTATGCGGTCCTAGTACTCATGGCGCGTAAAATTTATGCTATGAATAAATATTATAGACTATTAGCATTGGCAAAGTATAATATAAATACAGGGTGTATTCAGACCGTGATCGGAATCGAAGGCGGGTAATAGCTACGATGATCACAAACCCGATGGCGTTCAAAAAAACGAAAGAAATAAAAAAAAACACGTTTTCCATACCAAACACAAAATAATTCCGATAGTTGTAAGCACTAAGCAACAGTAGTGCATCTATATCTAAGTATCTATAGTTGTATGTCGATGAACATCCTACCACTGGGCACCCCTAAAACTGAAAGGGGTTTGATTTGATCCGACACACTGACGTAGTGCGGGTTGAGGGGCTACATGCCTAAGAAATTCCTAAGAACTAAACCCTGGTGTGAGCCAAAATTGTGACTCGACTGCACGTTTTACCCCGAGCCCCCCGAGGCCATCATGATATGAACTAAACTTTAACAAAAATATTTATGTAAATTTTTCATTAACCATCTTCGCAGCTTAACTTTTTTTCTTGCGCCAGTAAGAGATACTGAGATTAATTCTTGTATGGTTCGAAATACTTGGCTAATTGTTTATGTTTTGTTTAATATGGCTTCTTGATACGAAGATAAAAATAATGTAGCAATAAATATAGTCCTACTATTATTATAAAGGCGAAAGTTTGTAAGTATGGATGTATGGATGTTTGTTACTCTTTCACGTAAAAACTACTGAATAGATTTGAATGAAACTTTACCACAATATAGCTTATACATCAGAATAACACATAGGATACTTTTTATCCCAGAAAATGTAGTATTCCCGTGGGAATGGGTATTTCTGAATCTACCAAAGTGATTTGAATGAAATTTGGTATAGAGAGAGGTAGAGCTCACAGAATTAACATGGGATAATTTTATCCTGGAAATCCCGTGGGATAAACATGTTATAAATGCAAAAATTTCTCTGCACTTAACCCTAGAGTCTACGCGGACGGATTAAAATGCATAAACAAATGTTAACATAATACTAAGACACCATACGCATAAAGGTAATCACGTAGTGTTGTTAAAGTGGTCATGTTGCGTTTATGCTATCCTAGTATATTGCAATAAAGTATAAACTATAGTTTATTTAAACTAAAATTTAGTATCACCATTCCCCTACTACAAGGGAAGCAAAAACTATATCTATCTATAAACTGTACAAATAGTTGAAATGTACTAGGGGATCATAGCTTTATGAGAGTCAAACAACAAACGTGCGTGAATTGCGCATGTCCAAGCTTCAGGTAGTGATAGTTCATAGGGTTAATAGTTCTGCCTCCCCACAGGTTGTCTATGCATCTATTGAGTACTAGACTCCGGCCCATTTCACTTCTGTCCTTCCTAGATACATGTTATACTCAGTCGTAGTAGCTTCGCGCCTTCATAATGTCCTAGTAGGTTGACTTCTATGACCTTCTCAATGTTCTGTACATTCTCGAAGAACTTGCTAGTTGTACCTTACACTTCGGATTTTGAAACTTTTACGGAGTATTATTATTCTAATAATAATTAAACAATTATTTTTATACAAACCAAATAATTAAAGAAGCTATTAACAACGACATGCTATTTTACATTACATGAATACTATAAGAAATCTATTGCAATATTTATTAATCTGCAAAGCATGTCAACCGATTTTATCACGACATTCAGTTGTCGGCAATAAAAAAAATAAATTGTTTTTCCTATTTAAAAAAAAGAAAATTTTATTATTGTTATATATTTAAAATATGCAAAAGACATAATCATACTAGAAAATAAATAATATTTCTATATACCAAGTTTTCTATAACCGATGAGGTTCGTAAATACTCGTATTTTGTGGTCATGTGGTGTCGTATTTTTTGAAACCAAAGAGTATGCTTTGTTGAATTCTCCAATCGATAGAGACCTAGTACTTTCACAAGGCATTTAAATTATTAGAAGACATGACATTAGAAGTATTTCGTTGCAATCACAGAGCTGATATAGAGAAGTCTAGTAAACTTCAATGTAACTCTCTTCCATCATGCGTTCCTAGTAACATTCGCTCAGAATACGTTCAATACTTAGCAAATGACGTCAGAGTAACAAAACAAAAACTACTTCTGCGCGCACAAATTCTGCGCAGTAGACTCGAAATTTATTAATACTGACTATACCTTATTTTCCTTTATTTCTCATCAATTGAAGGTTTTTACCCACTTAATTAAAAACCCAATAAACTATGTGAAGAGAAATGCTATTTATTTTAAAGTTTTTAGCGCTAAAAAGCTAAATAGCAATTTATTGAGCGTTTGCACTCTTCGCTAGTCATGATCGCCTGGTACAATATCCTTGCAAACGCACGTGGCGGAAACCTGTTGCTTGTTTAGTATACAAAGTAGAGAGAGAGGCCGTGGATAAAATCACGTTTTACAACCGTAATAAAATACATTAAATTATGTTAATAAAATTATCACTTGGTTTTCCTATAAGTTAAGTCCACACCACACCATACATTTTTTATTATTTTTTTTGGGTTTATGATCGTCAAACTTACAGAAAAACTAAAAAAGATTAGAAAGAAAATAGGTATGTCGCCGCTTGTCCGTTAATTCCTTTAAGGATTACATGACCAATAATAAAAGTGACAAACAAAAATGAAGGGCTGCTATGAGCAGGGCTGGGCAAAATACATGCTTTACTTTAATTGAAATACAAAATACAAAATACTTTATCACAAGTAATTAAAATACGAAATACAAAATACTTTTAAGTAAGGTATTTAAAATATAAAATACAAAATACAGTATTTTAGTTATTTGTAATTAAAATACCAAATACAAATTACAAAATACTTAATAAGTAATCTGCATGGTCTGGAAAGATGAGGAAAAAAAGTTTCATCATCATCATCATCAGCTTATCGAAGTTCACTGCTGGACATAGGTCTCTCCCAATAACTTCCACCGGGATCGGTTGCGTTGCCCATATTCAAATTGCCCCACTTTCAACTGCGCATCGCTTCTCATGCCCAACTTTGCGTTAAAGTCTCCCATAACAACATTGAAGTAGGTTTTGGAAGTATGTATGGTTCGACGTATGTTCTCATAGATCTCTTTTACTTCTTCATCTGGGTGTGTCGAGGTCGGCGCGTATACCGGTATGACCTTCAACGAATATCTTTTGAATATTTTGAGTATGACGTACACTGCCTTGTTCGACACACTTTCATTGGATACGATGTTGTTAATGAGAGACCTGTGGATGAGAAATCCGACTCCTCCTCAGGACACCGGACTTCAGGGTTGTCATGTCCTCCCCGATTTTTCGGACTGCTGACAACCCCAGTATGTCCCAGTGTTATCCACTCAATTCAATCAACAATCTTCTCGTTTGTCCTCAAAGTGCGTATGTTGTGTGTAACCATGGCCAGTCGTCGTTGGGTGTGGTAGCCGGGGCCAACCCGGGGATTCTTAGCACCCCCTGCCCCGCCGTTACCATGGCCGCTACCGTAACCAGGAATAGTGGGGCTGCCGGGGACTGGAGGCCTGGTCCTAGTTTCACTCATTGAGAGGATTATGCCGTTTCTCGCCACTTACCACTATTGCACTCATGGTGGGTAATTGTATTTTAATATTAATGTATTTTAAAGCCTCAAGTATTTAAAATACTAATTACAAAATACCTCGGCGTCAGGTATTTAAAATACGAATTACAAATTACATTTTAAGGAAGTAATTGAAATACAAATACAAAATACGTATTTGTATTTCAATTACGTATTTTAATTACAAGTAATTAAAATACTGCCCAACCCTGGCTATGAGTTGTGACACATTTATACATTTATATCTTGATACTAGCTGACCCGGCAGACTTTGTTCTGCCAAAACGATAAATGAAAGACCTAAACTTTTGTATAAAATGATTTTAAAACAAACAAATCGGATCCGTCTATAATATAAAAATGAATTGCTGTTCGTTAGTTTCACTAAAACTCGAGAACGGCTGGACCGATTTGGCTAATTTTAGTCTTGAAATATTCGTTGAAGTCCAGGGAAGGTTTAAATGGTGAAAAAAAATCAAATAATTGCCGGGAAATCCCTCAAAACAGCCCTTTTCTATTTCCCATACAAATGTTTTCTAAATAATATCGAGAGTCAATTTGTATTAAGTAAGGGTATTAAGAACTAGGCTCCCATGGATAGCTAGGAGTTAAAAGCAGGCTGGTGGTATATGCATGGTGCACTGTTGCATAGATATGTATCTTCGATGGGATTACTATGGCATCTAGCTGTGTTGGAGTATGAGACAGAAATACATCGTAATTACGAGTGGGAGTGAGATAGTTGCAGGATGCAGGATGCCCTTACCGATCGATATACACCCCCTCCGTTGTGTCCAGAGTTAAAAAGATACAAGAGACGACACCACAAAGAATGCATACATACATAGTTCTGACTCCACACTAGGATGCAAGTCTTGTGTCGGGGAAAGCAAGAACGTTTTCACAAATGCCCAGACTCAAAACAAATACATATTTGCGGATCACGCTTACATTCGTCTCGGTGGGGGATCGAACCTGCGGCCTCTCGTTTCGCAATCGGGTGTCAATTTTATATATCTACTACTTTAACAGAGCCGGGGCGCAGTTCGTTAGATACATGGATTTTAATCTAAGCTGTAAGGGATTTTAAAGTAGTTAACCAAAATATAGATGTCGTATCTATTACAAGAACAATTAAAGTTATTAGTCAAAATCTATTTCCATGGCTAGATTTCATATCTTTGTTAATTAACAAAATAGTATTTAAAAAGGACCAAGGGAGGAAATATATTTAATAATAGGATTCAAATAAGCATAATATGTTTCATAGTATGTTGTAGGTAAAAACCCTTTTAATAGAAATATAAGCCAAGATTTATCAATCAACATGGAACAATCCAGAGCTTTCCTAACTCTGTCCTATCACTGAAAGTAGCCTCATGTAAAAAGTCAACATTCAGCAAATGTCCACTTCTTTTAGATGTTCTAAGTGTGACTGGAACTTTAACATAATGTTTTTATTATTTCCTTATTGAGACAATACCACAGATTCATGTTCTGAGAAACTAGAAACAATACTTTGCTATGGTACATAAGTAGTTCTATGCAAGAGTCACGTTCTGCACATGCGCAATAGGCATACACCTCTTAGCATTTCTGTATTCCTGGTACCCGACATTTTTTCCCCCCTTTAAAAATCTACAAATTGAGAACCTGAATGGATTCAATTGTTTCTTTGTCATCAAGGTATAAAAACGCGGTTATAAAAACATCGGTTATACCGTCTAACCGGTTATAGCGACGAGATTTTCATGGAATCACATGTCCGTTTATTACGACTTCGGTTCATAGTGACCGATGGTAGCTCGTCCGGTTTAAACGAAGAAGTGTTTTGTTTGCAAAAGCTACGGACGAATGCTTTGTTGTCCAGCATGCTGCATCAATTCGTGTTGCTTTCTCTTTCATTTTAACTATCCACCTCTGCTTTGTTTCTACGGCAGTTGGGTTGCAAGCGACCCTGGTTTCTATAACCAGATGGGTCAAAAGGTAAAAAGGGTTATTAGATAGATAGATCTTGTCATTAAGAAATTCTCAATTGGAAACAATTTCTTTAGTATTTCAAATTTTACATTTTCTATAGTCTTAGTTTTACGGTAAAAGTATGTTCATATGAAAGTTTAGGCACGCGGTCGAGAATCTCGGCAGTCACAGTTTTAAAAAAACTAGACAGACACCTTAGGCTTTTCGAAGTTTAGTGTGTTTTCTCAATAAATTATTATAATTTACTTCAACCTGGCAAGAAGTGGATATAGAAATGCACCTCGTCCATCCCTTGGACATTACAGGCGTGATATTATGTATGTATGAATTTATATCGTTGATAACACTTTTATACATAGGGGAGCAAAGTTTCGCACTGTTTTGATTATAGGTAACTCAGAACCGTACCGATCCCTTTTTAACTATCTAAACGTTCTCATATCCGTACGAGTATACAGGGTGTATTTAGACCGTGATCGAAAACTGAGGCAAGTAATAGCGATAGTGATTACAAACCCCCTAGCATTAAAGAAAATCCCGACAAACAATAAAATTTTTGAGGTTTTCCAAAGGTTTTACAAACCACATACTTTTAACACCAATGTTTGTATGGAAAAGGTCAAAATTTTTATTTTTCGTCGTGATTTTTAATATCGCCACTGGGTTTGTGATCACCCTCGCTATTACCTGCCTCAGTTTTCGATCACGGTCTAAATACACCCTGTATAGACATGAGTTTCTGAATGTATAAGTTAGTTACTCTTGAATATGAGGAATTATGTCTTTATGCCCTATGGGTAATAGCATTTCACGATTTTTTTCTTGACAAGACAAAAAATGCGTTTAGTGTGGCAACTTTGTACTCATTAAAACTTTTACGAAGCCCTCAACAGTATTCTCTATCCGAAAATTGAACAAGTAACCTCCCTGACGCTATTATTTCTTTTTTCTCCTTTATTAAAGCCCCAGGAGAGGTCATTATTTCCCTCACCTCCTCATTTAACACTGCTTGCTATTGTACGGCTTAAATTTTAGATCCACCAGTCAAGCCTAGGATCTGTGGACTACGCATCATTCCTCTCTGAAATCTTTAATGTATGCAGATCCCAATTGTTTTCCATCGGCGTTAGTTAAATCACATGGATCGAACTCCCAACAGAATAAACAAAAAAAAGGGTTTCAGCGCAATAAAACAAGCGAATACTTTGTGGTCTTTTTATTCTACTTAGCTTAAATCTAACCTAACCTAGATTGAACACATCGTTATCACAAACCCTTACGAACTAATTGAGCAATCTTTACTAATCTAATCAGTCTTGGTCGATTTGCCCTTAGGCATATGAGGAAGCACCACCTATTTCTAGGTCGTACTATGTTCCCCACCCGGCAGTCAGATCCTCATTATCCCCACTTAAAACTAATCTCTATTGACTAGTGAACCGGCCCTAAAATCTACTGAACACATCTCCTTAAACCTAACTGTCAGGTACATGAATGGCAGTATCTTATCGAGCTAAACCTAAGCCTAAAATTATTCTAGTGGACTTTACTTATGACTAAATTATTGCTGGTTATAGTGAGGATTCTTATGACCTAGTTATTGCTGCCAAAACTTAAACTAATTTTTAGACTAGTTATTGCATTTACTATCCTAATTATTGCTATATAACTTACCTAGCTTACCTAAACTTAATCAGGAGGTAGATGAATATTATAGCTAGCTTAACCTACGTTATTACTTATCCTCCAGTATTCTCCACCCTTAAATCCACCACCCCGGGACTGATGTTACACTCGCGTCTCACCCCGCCGTCCAGGGGAAGACTTATTGCGAAACAATAATAAGGGAAAGGGGTGAAATAGATAATAAAATATTTTAAATTAATAAGAGTGACTTTAACTTATTCACATAATGCAAGTAGTGTAAACGATGCAGTATTTTGTCTTGCTTAGTCTTAAGACTTGTGCGCGCAAGAAAACGAGACAAAACATCAGATAGTTATTACGACGTAGAAGACCGAACCTTGAAAAGATAGATATATCATTTGTAACATTCCAAAATTAAAACAGACCTAACAAACTCGTTGAAAATTTAAATTACGCTTATTCATACAGTAATATTTTATCAAGTGGGCTTTAACCATATTCCTTTATACGATCATTTGTTTCTTGAGCATAGTTGAGCACTGAGACAGTAGAAAGCTGACGAACGAAATGCTTGATAAGACTGAACAAATCTTGACTGAAGAGCACGTTGAAGCTTTGGTGTAGAAGCTTTGACCGGAGATCTGAAGATAAAGGAAATGTAATTTTACCAATAAACGTATACCACTTTTACCAATAATTCATAAATTATTGTGAAAAAAAAAACATTAAATTCGTGACAGAGAAGTAAGTGGATAGTTTAAAATAGTAAGAATTAATCAATACCTGTTTTTGTAGTTGAAGTTTTCGTAGATCTTTTGCCTTTTTTCGCTTTTGAGAGAGCTGTAACAAATAGAAATACAATAAAAACCCTGTAATCCACAGATATTTAATCCAAAAAATGGCAATTTTTGTGCAACTCACCTGTACTAAATGCGAAGTGCTTTTGATGTTGATTCGCTTTTACACTAGTTCCTTAGAGATTGTTACTACTGTAACAAAAACCCCTGTTTTTGAAATTAAAATTTAGTATCCCTATACTAAATAAAAACGATGTATCAAATTTTCCCATCAAAAAAGCCCAGATACACACCAGGGGTAATTGCGTAACTTTATTGATGTTTCCTCATGTATCTTCATGTCCAATATTTTTCAGCTGCAACAAATATATTATGACCGTTAATAAAATTTTTACTTTTAGCTCCTTTTATTTTATTAAATCAATTACAAATGTTGTAATCTTACCCATCACCAATTTAAATGTTTGTATGAAGATGTTATAGAGATTTTATGCTTTTGTTGCAATTACGAAGATTGCAGCAGCTGTAAAAAATATGTTGGTTTTAAATTATTATTCAACAAAGATTCATCCAATAGAATTAACAATCCTTTTTAACTTCAACCGACTTATCATTCAGGTGAAGTTCTCTTGAGCTTATTTCGCTAGTTCAGTTAGTTCAGAATGCCGTAAGCTTCCAATAAAATATTGATGTACCAAGTCCTTAAGCGAAGATCTCTTGATATTAAGTCGCTTATTTACTCATTTTTGACGCAACTGTAACAAACATAGGATTAATGAGTACAATAATTGTATTAGTATGCCTTATTGCAATTCATTATTAACTTACCGAAGCGAAGCTAAGATCGACAAACAAAGATCTCTAGGTGTTCTATCATCGCTTCCTCCCTTCTAGGAAGATTCCAGTAACTGAAACAGATACTGATGTTAACATTTATTCTTATCATGTTCCTTCATATTTTATTCCTCATTACATTCCAGTATTAGCTCACCCACCACTCAAGAAAAGTTTTCTTGGTATAGCCTTGGTATCCTTGGCTGTATCACCGCTTCCACCCTTCTAAGACGATTCCAATAACTGAAACAGAGGTGGATGTTTCATTTATTCTATTCAAGTTGTTTTGTATTTGATTCACCCTGACAAATCAGTATTAGCTCACCCATAACACAAGGGAAGTTCTCTTGGTGTTTTATCGTCGATCCATCACTTCTAGAAGGATTCCAGTAACTAAAACAGAGATAAATGTTTCATTTACTCTATTCAGGTGCTTTTGTATGTAATTCACCATAACAATCCAATATTAGCTCACCGATTCCATCACTGAAGTTCTCTTGGTGTTAGGTTGCTCTTTCACCAGGTGTTTGAACCAATAACTAGAACAAAAATACAGATTATAAATGAGCTTTTTCTAAACTATTCACCGGTTTTTTCACCTATTTATAAACATCAGTGAAGACTTATTGGCGTTCAATCGCTCTTTCACTAATTAGCTGAAGATTCCAGCAACTGCAACAAACAAACTCGTACACTTATTGGATACGACTGAGTTTATTCTACCGAGCTATGTTATTCTCAGCGTATCGACGTCAGCTGCTTAACGAAGACCCATCCAAGAAGGCGCCAACCATCCGGGCCTGAGCAGCCCTCATTCAATTAACTACTTTGATTAGGCATTTCTAGTTGACTGGAAACTTAGTAGGCTCGAAACTACCAGCAAGGTAAAAGTATTGTAACAAGGATAACTGTGACTCAGGTGAGTCTACTATTTCTTTCCATTAAGTCCCCTTATCCACATGCATGTTACGTCACACGAACACTCACGTTAGAAACTTGTAGATATGGCGTTTGTTTTGAAAGCGGAATACTGATAAGAAAACAAAGTTGTAGATGGGCACAATGAGACACTTACAAAGGGACAGAAATCTGCATTTTCATATGGTTTTTTAAATTAAAACGATATCTAGGTCACGCAACTTCACATTGCACATGCGCGCGAACTAGGCGTGGTCATCATATTGACCGATGCGGAAGCTATATTTATACCTAATTAGATAAATATTTCTGATTTATCGAAATGCAATCAAGATCAAAATGGCTCATTGGCCCTCATTGCTCCCTAGCCATAACTTTAAAATTAGGTACTTACATTTTTATACCGCCATGACACTTCACAAAAATGACACTAGAACTAACTGAACCACTGATGATGACTCACTGATGAAAGGTTTTTCGGGGCAACTCGCTTACTTCGGCGGGGCCGACAATAATTTGTACATATTTGTATGCCCCACAAATATGTACAAATTATTGCCGGTGTGTGCCGGAGTGCAGCCGGCCCTCGCGGGGTTCCCCGTGCAAATGGCCCGTGACGAGTGAGCATGTGCACTTCCCACTCCCTTATTGATCTAGATTCTAGGCGTCGTCCAGGTCGCATCGAACATTCTGGAAGCGCAGCCTCCCGGCTATCTGGGCCGAGCCCTGCTCGAGCTATTTATAGCTTGTCATTTCAATCCCTGCGACACCTACGACTTTATATTGCAGTAGCATAATCCTTCGTTCAAATTTTTACTGCCTCAATGGTTTCGCTGCACAAGAGTGCTATGCGATCTGGAGGTCTCGGGTTCGACAGATTGATATTAGATTATTTAATTTACAATTCCTCTTGGTAGAAAGGAGGTTGGAAATGTGTCCAAAATGGTAAATGAAGTTGGCCCTTCCCTCGTATGATTTAAAGCTCATTTGAGCCATAGGTGAAGGAATCCGCCCCTGCTTACCTTCGGGGATACTGGCGTGTGTCTGCTTATTAGATACAATTATCATCTAGACTGGCAGATTCAAAATGTATGCATAATATAATATTCATGGGGCACCATGAATACAAAGAACCTGAACTAACTCTTGGGTTTTAAAATTTGTGTTTTCCTATGGAAATAAGCAGACCCAATAGGGCGCATTGGTATAACAATAGGAAAAATTTAATACATTAATTTAACTTCACACTAAGATACAAGTCTTGTGTGGTGGAACTAAGGGAGTCTTCTCAAAGACACCCAGACTGGAGACAAATATTTGCGCATCATTTGAATACAGCATTGGCGGGAAACGGAGCTCTCAACAGCTTCCCCCTTGATTAAGACACTTGGTTCCGCCTCCAATAGACCCTAGACGACAAGAAGTAGTCTAATCTAGCGTGAGATGGCAAGCCCCAACAAATTTCCAAGAAACTTTTAGGTGTGCAGGTTTCCTCACGACGTTTTTAGCGTGACATTAAAGTTAATTAATTCTAATTGGAAGCTTGATTGTTAATTCGTCTTTTTTTTATACGGACTCCAATAAACTTCCAAGAACCTTTTAGGTGTGCAGGATCCTCGCGATGTTTTCGGTATTACCTTAAAGTTATTCATTTCTAATTAATAAGCTTTAGTGTTTTTTTGTCTTTTATCTTTATCCGCCTTTCTTTATATTAGCAATGATTAGTTTTATCCACCCACAAGGTGGACCGATTTGGCAAAAATCGCAGGAAGCCGCTGGAGGCAGTCCGCTTACAATAAAAAACTTTGGAAGTAGTTGAGGGAGGCTTATGCTCAGCAGTGACTGTCTTTTGAGTGATGATTATGATGATTTGTTATGATATCCTAACACTTGAACATTAGGCTTTCCTAAGTATTTACATTCTTCTTTTAAGACCTAATAATGATTCTCCTAAGCCAGACGCATTTGCATTTTAGTTCGAGGTAACTCTGCGCGTGGGTGTCCTCTTTGATTGCATCAATTTATTCTCCGGTACTAACAAGTACCCCCCCATACCGAGAAGCTTCCATAGCAGAGTGATTTTGTATCGGTTTTATCGCTGGTTTATGATTTTGTCATGCCAACTGCTGAGTTTTTTATTCTTTTTATTGTCTAAATTTTTCAATTTCATTTTTTTGTCCTCGTTTTTTTTTTATGTGAAAGGAGGTAAACGAGCTAGTGAGCCACCTGATGTTAAGTGGTCAACACCGCCCATGAACACCCACAATACCCTAGGAATTATGGGAGCGTTGCCGGCTTTTGAGGAAAGTATTGAAAATGACGTATTATCATGAGATATTCTAATTTTAGTACTCTATTGGATATTATTAACAAATAAAAGTGTTAAAGCGAAAATTTTCTCAGAAATGCACCTTTGCTTGAACATAATAGTGAGATTATGAAAAAAATATCTCACTTTCTAAAAAATAACTGTAAACTCAACCTCATTGTTTTATTAGAAATAAATTTAGCGTAATTCACGAATCTCAGATATCATCATCTTAAAATAAATGCAAGGAAATTTTAACGAATCCAGTACCGGGTTGTGGGTTCGATTACAAATTCTCAATATCAGCCTGGAGTAGTAAAATATGTCTGTAAAACGGCGAAAGCGCCTCACGTTTATGAAGAACTTGAGCATCACGTGGCCTTAAATGTTAGTTTCAACGTTTGCCACGGGATTTTAGCGGCCCGGGCTACTCATTACTACATTATAATTTGTATTAAACAAAGCCACTTTCCGCCGTCAGCCAGTCCCGACATTTATGCTCACATCTTTAACTACTCAACGATTCTCATGCGATTTCTGTTACATAAAGGATACGTTACATATGTTTAACATGTGCATAAAATAGTTCAGAAACAATAATAATTTTACAGGATTTAAAATGTGTAAAAACATTTTTACGCTTTCTTGCAAACGCTGATTAAATTTTACGAGATAGTTCAAAAAAATAATGTATTGTGTAAACAGTATTGTGCACCTTTAAAAGGTCTAAAAAAGTCCGGGAAGGTTTATGTCTATCTCTTAGGGATAACTCACGTAACTATTTTTATCCTTTACGTTTTTCGAAAAAAGCAGGCTTATTTAATGAAACGTTTAAAGTTACCTTTATCGAAAACGTGTTTGTATTATCTAATAAAATAATTGCGTTCCATTCTATAACTAAATAATCAATTTACTTTTTCTACTCATCAACATGTAGGTTCGATCGAAGTGTTTACCACGCAAGAAGGTAAATAAGATACCTAGTTTTAACAAACAATTACCAAAATATTAATAAAATCAAAATTAAAAGAAACGAAATTATTTTTGTAGTCTTTGTGGTCGGTTGGGCTCGGTGCAACATCGTGTAGGTACTTAACAATCTAAAGGTGTGTAGGTTCGATTTTTGAATTGGCAAAGCGGTATTTAGCTTTTTCTTGAGGAAATTCTCATTACATAAAATTACACATAGTGTAGGGTTGAGACCGAACTCTGCCAAGCTGTCAATGTCGTAAGACTGGAACAGAACTTGAAACGTGAAGACAATTGACCTGCCTAACTCTTCGGAAAAGCTGTAATTTAAGTAAGAATTTCTTTTATGTATTTAATAATATTTAGTCCGATATCGCTTCAAGGAGACATGCGGTTCGTAGGCAATTTAAGGTTCAAATCCTAGAAAACAGTGGTTTCATAGTCACGATGAATTATCACTAAATCTCGTAGAAAAATTTGAGCATTAAGAGTACTTCAGAAAATAAATCTGAGTTAAAAATTTAAGCAGTGATTGTCTCGAGGTTTAGTCGCACGGACGAGATCATCGGTGGTCGCGGGTTTAAACCCCCGACACACACATCTGACTTTTCGAAGTTGTGTGCATATCACACTAGAATATCTTGTGTCATGAGTATCAAAAATTACGAAAGAGTTTTTGGTCTCGCAAACGTCTAAACCTTGGAAACAAATATTTTTGAATCACACCAACATTTATTTCGGCGCGAGAATTTAACCCGCGGCCTCTCGTTCCAAGCTGGTATCTAGCTCTTTGCACTACGGAACTACCAACAACATAATCCGATATCTTCTTCTTCTTCTTCATCAACCCATATACGCCCACTGCTGAGTACGGGTCTCCTCTACCGTTGAGAGGGTTTAGGCCATAGTCCACCACGCTGGCCTAGTGCGGGTTGGCGGACTACACACCTAAGAAATTTCTAAGAACTTTTTAGGTGTGCAGGTTTTATCACGAGGTTTTCCTTCACCGTTAAAGCAAGTGATTATTCAATGTGAATACACACATAACTTCGAAAAGTCATAGGTGTGTGCCTGGGGTTCGAACCCGCGACCGCCGAGATTCTCGACCGCGCGCCTAAACCTCGAGGCCATCACTGCTTCTAATCCGATATAAAACATCATTAATCGTCGTCTCAACCCTTGAATTGTTTATAAATTATAATGCATCCTTAGTTCCCGGTGACCTGATTGCAGCTCACCTGTCCGATAGTTCAGGTTGGAGGAGGGTCAACGACCGTGTCCGGCTCGAGAGCATCCCTACCGCGCAGGTGTTATGTCCCAGATGAGTCAATATGTTCTTCTATTGTTATAATAGCCCCCGGTCAAGCTTCGCCTAGATGCAGTGTATTAAGTCTAGGCTACATGATGTAAAAAATATACAAAAATGTAGAGACGGGACTTTCTACAATAACGCCAAGGGGTCTGTAATCACCTTAGCTATTACACGCTTAAGTTTCCGATCACGGTCTGAACACACATTGTATAACTAGATACTGTGGTAGTTGCTAGGTAGGTATCTACTAATGTTCATCCCAAATGTAATTTCTTGCGAGGAATGCATAATGAGAAGATGCATGCATGATGTTGGGGAGGAGCCTTTGTGTTAATTCAGGTTTTCAGCTAACTCTTACCAAATCATATAAAAATTATTCCAGCCTTTTGGACGTACACCTTTTTAAAATATTTATTTTGGAGCCCAGCTTTACTCGGAAACAATTTTATAAAATTAAGTAAATAGAGGTGTGGTAAGGTGTGATGGCCTCGAGGTTTAGGCGTAGGTATATCGAGGAGAGGTCGAGAGTCTCGGCGGTCGCGGGTTCAAACCCCAGGCACACCACCTTTGACGTTTCAAAGTTATGTGAGTGTTCACAATGAATTATCGCTTGGTTTAACGGAGAAGGAAAACATCGTGAGGTGACGTTTGAAAAGAACTCGTAAAAGTCTATTTGAGTAAAGAAAATTTAAATTTAATATCATCATCATCATCACCTCATCATATTCTTATTATTTACGTACAATATGATTGAATCTAATAGAAAAGCATGGATATGGTATATCAAGAGATATTGTTCGATCATTAGCGCAGACGCATTACGACCGTCGTCTGTTTTTCAGGTGAATTATTGGGTAGTTTTTACACGCAGTTATGTCAACATAATGTTTACATCAGGCCTTATCACAATTACTGCCCTTACGTCTGCTTTTTAAGGCTTTGAAATTTTAATAGTTGTTTTATGAATTATATTTTATTTCCAAATTATGTGTGTATTCGTAATTAATTATCACGTACTTTTATGATAAATCATAAAAAAAATCCACACCCGCATTAGCTGAGTGTGGTGGAATTAGACCAAATCCCTCTCAGCGTAAAGGACATATGAGTATATATGAGCTGGTACAGAATTAAGGACCTTTAGTTTTGTGATGAATTCACAGTCGAGTTCAGCTTGGTGGAACTATTTTGGTTGAAATGAAACAAATTAATATATTCACTACAATATTTTAATAAATCAAACCCACGATTTGTCCATACGTAAGTTACAATAAAGATAATTGGATAAAAGATTATATAGGTAAATACTACAATAGTATATTAATATTACCACTCCTGTAAATGATCTCGAACACAGATTTGAGAAGTGATTAAGATTCTTATCTAAAAATCTACACAATCATATAGCCATAGAAATCAGCAACAATATATTCTACGCAGTTCGTTGTGGAACGGCTCAAAATGTCACTGAAGTACCTACACATCCAATATCTAAGTAAGCATTATCCTAACCTTAGCCTACCGTCCCTGAATTAGCTCTGCTTTCAAGGTGATGACTTAAAATAATATTACTTGACGCTCGGAAATAGTGAGAACATTCACCATTCGGATTAGTCGCATTAACGGAATAGTCGCATTGCATTATCGGTTATAACATTATGACACTGATTATATAGACACCGAAACTATCCAACACCAAAAAAGTTGAAAATTACGCTATATCGCTTGGAACGCCCTTAATTGTGGGGGCTATAGGATCCGTCGCGATGCGCCCTGACCGCCGCTTGGGGCGAGTCGGTTCTCCGAGTGACTGAGGGCCAGACAGTATGGTCCCTCGCTTTAACTCTAGGGCCTGAGGTCTCTCCCATGCTTGTTGCACCGTCAGAGGTGTCTAAGTATGTCTATTCGAGAAAGCTGCGTCCTTCCGCTGTATGTACCAATTGTTGGTGTCGAAGTTAATGGGCAGCTACGGTGATCCATTAACATTAGTTTTTGAAAGCGATTTAGAAAAAAATATAAAAAAAATCCAACTGCCTTTTTCATCCTGGCACGACACAGTGACCGACTGGCCTGATGATAACAACAGTATGGTCCAAATAAAATCGACTGGTAAGAAATTGTTACGCCTATTTCTCACCAGGCGACATAGCTATTCAGAACTCTCAGATAGCCACAAGCTGATCCCGCAGGCAACACACTCGTAAGGGTCGCTGTGACGGGTTCTACAAACACTTTTGGTCTCAACCGGGCGGTGACGAAAATCCCGCCACTGGCATTCAGACTTTTACTGACTCTTTTAAACAAAATATAACAGAGTTGCTACACTTCTGCTTATCAAGAGACATTGGTACCACCCCGAACTTGCCTGTCTCGTCTGATTGGCGTTGCTTACTACATGCAAATTCGATGTTATTCTTCAATTGAGTTCTAGGCACTCCGGAAAGACCACACTGGATTACCAACATTGCCAATGAGTACTGCGTCGTGCCAGTATACAAAAGTATAGCTATCCACGTATTTCTATCCCTTAGGTTTTGTAGTTATGGGAATATTAATAACTAAAATTAGGAATTAATCTTTATCATCAGCCACATCCATTAAGGGATACAGGTCTTCCTCAAACACCTCTTGATCTTTTTAAAAGTCCTGCATCCAGCAATCTTACCACACGCGTACACATTGCTGATGATTTATAGTAACCGCCCATTACCGCTTAGGGTCCCTAGTATTTTTACGAACTCGGTCTTTTTAAGGACTCCGTTCGTATCTCACGCTTGCTTGACTATTTTTTCTTTATTACTTAGTCGTGCTGCAACACTTGGTTCTTTGATCTATTTTAGTGTCTACTGGATCAATGTTAGATGATTTTTGCAACGTGTTCGGTACTACAGCCACTAAGCAAGCGGAGCATTTGAAGGAAACTAATCTCCTCCGCCCATCACCACCAATATAGAGTAGACAGAAGTCAAAGATGGTTGGGCCTCCGGCTATCCCACTCACCGATAGAAAACAGTACTTAAAAGCGGCTTTCTGTGAGACAGTGGTACTGCCCCGGTCGAGCCGGCCCTTACATAATGATAAACAATTCAGCGTGGCTCTACCACTAAAGAGTAACCACAAGAGGTTATAGAAATAAAAAACGATCAAAATTGAACGACGACCCAAAACATAACAATACCTTCTTCGTTTCTCTGGATGTGTTTTAAGTACAAGCAAAGATAATATTTTGGCTCACTCGTCATAGAATACAACTAGGTTACAGCTGTTATAAGTTATTAAAATCAGACAAGTCTTAAGAATTTAGAAGCTAGATTAGAAAATGGCGGGTTTGGACGGCACGATCCTTTTCGATGAATTTGGATGTGGAAATTCTCCTTCTTGTCATTATCCGCGCACACCGAACTAGTCCGACGCTATAGAATCTGGTTTTTGCTACATGTTGGCTCTTCGTTTCCTGCAAAGAATGAAGTTATTAAAGCTGGCTTACGAACCACAGCTGCTTCCACCACGATTATGCTTTGATTATTATCCATAAAACATTTGTGAATCTGTGAACGTACCTGTTGTTCATCCAAAACCTTCTTGTGTTCTGTCGGATTCTGTTGGTCAATATTAACATTTCCACAACTGTAACAAAGAGAAAATAATGTTAAACATTCGTTCGAAATGATTTCTTTACTTGATTCTAATAATATTGTTCCATTTCGCCTGAAGAATATCAAACAAAGTTGATGATAATGAATATGTCAGTTTTCGTACCTGATGTACATGACACCGGCTGATGTTATATGACGGGTTTTTCTGGGGAATATTGAATTCCGTAACTGCAACAAAGAAAAGACAATTATTTTTCTTCTTCTTCTTCATCAACCCATATACGCCCACTGCTGAGCACGGGTCTCCTCTACCATTGAGAGGGTCTTAGGCCGTGTCCACCACGCTGGCCTAGTGCGGGTTGGCGGACTACACACCTAAGAAATTTCTAAGAACTCTTAGGTGTGCAGGTTTCATCACGATGTTTTCCTTCACCGTTAAAGCAAGTGATAATTCAATGTGAATACACACATAACTTCGAAAAGTCAGAGGTGTGTGCCTGGGGTTCGAACCCGCGACCGGCGAGATTCTCGACCGCGTGCCCAAACCTCGAGGCCATCACTGCTTATGTTATAGAAATATTATTTTTAATTTGTGCTTAATGAAACTAGGTTATGGCCAAAACTAGCTGAGGAACTACGGAGGGACCTTTCAAAGTCTTTTTCTTGAATTCAAGATGCTCCCCAAATGGGGTAGGGTCCAATGTCCAGCAGTGGACTTCGATTGGCTTATGATGATGATGACGATGTCAAGATGCTAGTCGACAAAAGTGGAATGAAATAAAACAATTGCATTCATAGTCTTCATGAGGTCTGCAAGCAGTAAAAATGATTTTAATGCTTTATCGTCATATTTTTTGGAAATTTGGCTGTATAATTTGAAAGGATTCCTAATGGCCGACTAATAATGTACTTTGTGGATGTTCTACCATACCTGTTGTTCATCCGAAGCCGGCTAGTGTTACGCCTCGGGTTTTCCTGGGGAATGTTGAACATTTCCGCAACTGTAACAAGGAGAAGGCTTTATAGTTTCAAAGTCCAGTCCTTTTCGAAATATCAGTGTAGATTAAAATAGACTTTAAATACTCTGGTAATCAAGACAGCAGTAAAGACATCGTTGCTGGAGCGTTCGCAGGAAATTTTACGGAGAAAGCGGGATAATCTAAAGAAAAAAAATGGAATCACACGACGAATCGGCCAGAATTGTATTGGGAATTAAGGATTGATCTTTATAGAATCTTTGCTCAAAGACAGGAATGTAAGCGATTTGAAATAGAATACGCATACATAATATCTCATTTAGCGCCACCTAGTTGCAAATAGCGTCAAATTGCGAGATCGGTCTGTATTATATCGATACAATAGAAAATCTATAGTATAAAGAATATGTAGAAATACGTCTTCAATATTTTCGCAGAGAATATTCATAATAAAACGCGCCAGCGGTTCTCAAAACTGTCGCAAATATACATGTAGTGTGTCGCGGGATTAACAGATGCGATAATTTTATCCAAGTCCATCTACCTTACATTTGCATGTACTTTGACATAGAGCATAAATATTGTCATAAATTGGTAAATAATATTAAATCTTCGATTAGTACGAAAGTGTAGGAGTTTTTGTTCTCGGGACAGCAGCTATCAATCGATGGAAAGATGGTGCGCGAGCAAGGGTTTGCAGGGGTTGATGGGGGCAGCGGGAGGGGGGGTTGTAAATCAGTCGCCACCGGGCTAGTGCGTCTGCGCGTTTCACAAGCCACAGCGCATGCGCATAGCTGAATGTCATTCGGCCATTTTGTTTTTCAAATTCGGTTTTCAAATAAAAATACGCTTTTTGCAACTAACGGTTCGCAATAGGAACGGAGGGCAATGCACAGCGAATGACGATAGGAAATAAGCATACTTTAATATACATACATCCATTTTTCGCGTTTTTAAGTATGTAATAAACGAATAGTTTCCACCACATTTTTACATTATATGCTTCAACTTGAAATTCGCAAAAATTATTGCTCAACCCGGGCATCGAACCCTGGACGCGCCAAGTATATCTCTAACATAATATTAGGATAAATACCTCTGTGAAGCAACTGGAAAACAGACTGCTGATACTTCCAGGAGCTGTGAGATCCCGTCGCGAAGACATGGCAGCTAGATCGTTTGGCACTCAATGTTGGGCGTCCATTTTGTATCGGCACTAACATTACGAGTTCACCAAGATGGCGCATGCGCGGACTGCGTGTGCCGGATTGTGGCGCGATGTTAATGGAAAACACAAACGTATTTCCTGAGTATTCTCGAGGGTGTTTTCGTCATGTCCCGTATGTCACTCGCGAATTCGTGAGGATTTATCCAAAACGAATCCATCCCAAGGCTGGAGTGTCCAGCAATAATTGCTACATATTACATGCAAATATGTGGCTATGTATGAATTATTGCTGGACAGTCCAGGGGCGCTACCGAGATCCGCGCGGGTCTCGGTGCGAGTGCCGACTTTGGAGAGCATGTGCAACCCCCGCGCCCTCTTGCCGCCCCCCGCTACCCCGCTGTATTGATCCGGGAAGGAAGCGCCGGCTCCCGTGATCACGTAGGAACTTTCTAGAACCATCTCGAAACAATCACTGTAGTAACCCTATCTAAAGGCAATTAAATTTAAATAGTTATTTAGGATTTTATGCTGTATAGATATCGCTGGTAACATAGCTAGTGTACCGCGTGGTGGCATCGAATTCGAGACGTTCCGTGTTCGATTCCGAGTCGGGCAAAGCGTTATCAGTTCTTTGTATATTGTCATAACTTTGCCCCTTCTTACTAAGGACTTATAATTATATAGCTAGAAAAATGTCGTTGAAATATCAAAAAAATCATTTTTACCTATCCCCTTAGGCCTTAGGGATAGTGGCCTGTCTGTATGTATCGTCAGCCCATACACACCCCACTGCTGGGCACTGGCCTCACCTATAACTGGAATGGTTTGGGCCTTAGTTCACTATCATTTCTTAGTCTTTAGTTCAATATTCTATATAAGTTTAATAATATTTATGGTTAACACAAACAGGTGGTTCTGCGCAGGAATCGAAATAGGAACCTAATATTTTGCAAGCTGGTTAACTAACCTATACCATGCAGCTGTTATTAAGAAACACTTTAGGAAATATAGAGAATTTATTTGAAGTACTGGTCCAATCTGAAAATTTATTTTAGTCTTATCCTATTTATCGAGGAACGGTATAAGCTATACATCATCATGCTATATCCAATAAGAGAAGCATTAAGCCATTTTTGGGTACAATTCCAGACTCTAGGTTGCTTTCTAATGGAAGATCACAAAAACACATTTCCAGATCTGGGTGTTGAAACCGAAACCTCTAGCTCGCTCGACAAATATTTTTGCTGCGAAACCACGTAGCAATCAAGTTGGAGTAATCCATAAGTCTAATAGAACGGGTACGATTCCAGCCTAATAAGGACCATAACCATGATCAAAATAAATAAATAAAATAGAACCATGAATTTTCAAATCACGCAATCCTAAAACTGAAGCCGATTGGAGAACGCGTAATCTGAGCATTGTGTTGGCACAATAGAAGCAGGTGCGTTGTTGCACAACCAACTGAGCTAAACACGACAATCATTTTACCGAATAATCAATATGAAGCGGGCGGTTTTAATCAACCTACTGGCAATATTAGCCGTGGAGTCCAGAATATTCTGCGAAGTGAACAAAATGCCGCTTGAAGTGGGCACGTGGAGGAATACCCTCAAACAAATGGACTCGGCTGTGGTGGAAAATAGTCCGGTGTCGATAAGCGAAGGGCAGGTGTACGTGTATGAGAACTACTTCGAAGGATATATCATCAGGTACATCCACGTGGACAACCTAGCCACCAGGACTTGTGGTGCCAGCGCCAGCATCAAGGACGGCGGAATCGGCGCCCAGTCTGTGCTCATCGTGCTTCACGCTGGCACCAACCAGGAGATAAGATCCATCATCGATATTTGGGGTGAGAAGATGCCAATGAAGACGACGAAACGGCCGCCTGTTTTTGAAGAGTTTAAGAACATGACCTCGTTGTATTTGTTCAAGGATTTGAGGGCTGTCAACCATAATAATATCATTAAGTTTTTGAATCAATGAGCTTAGTAGCTTAGTAGTTATGTATGGAAAAGTTAACGTACTATTTATTTTATACGTGGTAAACTTTTTTATTTCATCTATAATCATTTCTTACATTTATACCTTAGAATAAAATTACATAAAACAAAAAGGTTTGTATTTTTCTTTAACAAATAACAAAGAAAACGGCGAGGGTCAAGTCCTAGTTTTTAATACCATAAACTTATTTAAACAAAACACCTAAAAGAAAATATAAAAATTATACATAGTCGTGCGTGATTAGCATAAGAAATTACGAAAATGTTCAGACACAAATATACATAAACTCGAACTAAAAACGAAAAAGCATTTGATCCGTTCCGAAAGAAGCTGCAGCCTCTCGTTTATAAACTGGTATCTGGCCACAGCACAGCTGAATAACCTTACAAGGGAAATGGGCAGTATGTTGTATAAGGACGAGAGTCGCCGCTTGTTTGTCACCTGTTCATTTTTCATCAAATACACGATCAATAATAAAAAAAATCAAATAAAATTGAAGGGTTGCCAGGCCGCCACACATTTCTACAAGTCTCGATATAAAACACAACCCTAATTACTAAGAAGCGGCCCATTAGTTGGGGCTTAATAAATTGCGAAATTCTAAACGCGTGTTTGTTATAACCATACATATTTTTGTCGAATCATCATTTATTTCGCCATGCGACTGCATTGACAAAATTAGTATTAGTCGCGTGCACTCTCGCATTCTTAATGACTTATCATTGGCATTTTAGTTAAAAACAGAAATTAATCAATCTTAACATTGGACATTGTCACCTCGTGGACATTTTTGCCTACCTTTTTAGCAATATTGGCGTAAACGTTTTAATTAAATTACCTTAGTGATATAAGAATATTGAGATAATACTTGGTCAGTAATATATGCCTACCTGAATTTATCCAGATAAACCTTAGCACATATATCCAAGTGCTAGGCGCGAACCTCCTCTGCGTTCTAAATTAGTCCACCACTCTGGCCTACTACACACATAATTGTTAGGTTCCCAGGTTTCCTTACGATGTTCACCGTTAAAGTAAAAATAATTCACCATGAAAAATTATATATTATAGAGCGGCGAGACTATATGTATATTTCCAAATCTCGAAAGAACAACTATGAGTCACTTGCTGCTAGACCATCGAGGCAATCGTTCTTGAATGCATTGTCACAAGAACTTATATATAGGTACCAAAGTCAAAACACAAGACTATGGATAGGTAAACAAAAGGCTGGCGTATAAAATAAAACAAGGTTGTACAAAATGAGAGATTTATTTAAACGATAATAAAAATATTTTTATAGCGATTGATCATTAACACCAATGCTTCTCCTAACTATCACGTCAAGTTTATTGTATAAACTAGTACATATAGAGAAATCACATTTACCCACTGAGCCGCCGTCTCAGACACAATATTTATACTCTACTAATAAACGCCAGTGACGATCAATTTGTCATATAGTCAGTACATTTCTATCGCTTCTGACGGATTTCTACGATTCTCACACATACTGACATTGCGTGTATTTTCTTCACATTTATTTCAAATATTACAAAAACAATTGGAGATTTTTAAGATGTATTTATATACAGGGTGTATTTAGACCGTGATCGAAAACTGAGGCAGGTAATAGCGATAGTGATTACAAACCTCCTGGCATTAAAGAAAATCCCGACAAAAAATAAAATTTTTGAGGTTTTCCATACAAACCACATACTTTTAACACCGATGGTTGTATGGAAAACGTCAAAATTTTTATTTTTTGTCGGGATTTTTAATATCGCCACTGGGTTTGTGATCACCCTCGCTATTACCTGCCTCAGTTTTCGATCACGGTCTAAATACACCCTGTATATGTTAGCCGACGTAGAACTATGTAGATATTCCATAAATGTAATCGATTGAGTGAAGAAGTTTCCAAACGCCAATACATTTAAAATTGTAAAACTGATTCCAAAAAATGTTTACAATCCCTTACAAAAAATCTAAAATAGTTTCAATAATATTTTTTTATTTTTTCATCCCACTACGCAGTTCTACGTCAAAACAGGTAATAGATAGAGAAATACTCGACAGTAGGAAACTCTATTTTGTGCAATGTATAAATCCACTAAATCCAAATAATCTTGTTGAACCAGAAACATCAGACCAAAAAATTCCTATTCATCTTTCAGTCCTAACATTTGCGGTAGGCCTTTATAATATAACAATGTCTGCCAAGCATTCGCATCTTCAAGAAGTTATAATCTCCAATATGATTATAATATACTGACCGGATCTACATTTACAAGAGATAGTAAGCCGATCGTAAGCATAATGACAATCTCTATACCAAAACGGCCCTTACACAAATGAGAAAAGTGAATGCCCTAAATCGGGAAAGTGGTGTAAGAGACTCGTGCCAAACAACGGGTTGTATAGAGACTTCATTACACTCCGTCAGCAAAAGGTTACCACACTCGTGTTTGAACTAAAAGTGGTAGATACAACACACATTCAAATGTAATTCACACAAAATACATATACAAATAATCTGTGCTTATAATATAGGACGCATGAACGTCGTAGAACCACATAAAGTTACTAAATATCACGTCGATACAATCTACTAATATCTGAGCTTCTGCACTGATAAAGTCCTTTCGAAAACTGTACACCTTATTTTCAGCACCCGTTCATAGAGAAAAATTAGACGCAAAGAGCAGAACACTTGTAAAAACGGTATAGTTTTGTCGAAATTTATAATATTTTAGGAGGGAATAAAATTAGACTATTAGATTAGTATGAGCGATGCAATGTTAGTGTCCTGCTCAGTACGTACCTAGCTGCGACATTCTCATACTACCATAGAAATATCTCATAGACACGTAATAAAAAGAATTTTCACTTACCAGTCTGTTCATCGCAGACCATTTTCTCTCTTAATTATACATTTACTACGAAGATATGACAAGTGCATGTGGTAATCTCTATCGATGGCTATGTTCACCCCAAAAAGTACATAAGAAAATCGACCTCTAGAAAGAATTTGTACAAGTTATTTTATTTAAACGTACGGTATCGTTTTCGATTCAGTACATTTGTACTCACGCAGAAGAAATTCATAATAGATATTTAAGGTATAATCAGCGTAATTTATTAACACTGCGCCACAATATTTTTAACATTAAATATCGTGATTCTTATAATCTCGACTACATTGAGTACAGATGACGGATTTTTTTTCTAACATTTGCACATTAAATCTCAAGCTACGACTCTACCCAAGCGATTTACGTAAAATATATTTAAAATTTAAGTAGATGATATGTCGATAGCAATGTATGCATTCACCTAACGGCACGCAATTTACGTTGCGGTATTTTTAAAATGGCCCGTATTATTTTATATTGGAAAATAAGTAGTTATTTATGCTTTCCCGATGAAAAATTATTTTATAATATAGTATAACTATTATATAACTATTTTTTTATAATATTTTCATGTGACGACATTTTTAACAAAATTGTAAGTATGGCATCCTTCAGAGCTGTGATATGTATAAGTCTGTCACGATTTTTTTATACCAGAATTTATTAATCAGTTATCGAATTTTTTTCTAACATATCTTCAAATAGGTTTCATGCAGACTTCTTGCATGACATCGACCCCGTCTCATACAGCTGATAAGCTAATTTCCACACTTTAATACATTCAATTTATAATCCTTAAGTAGAATATAGTTAGACGTACGCTTTTCCTTACTCATAAATAGCAAGTAGCCATAAAGGTAAAACGAATAAGTGTCAAAGTTAGTTTGTTTATGGCTTTATAATTTTACACAACAGTATTTTTAAGTAGACAAAAATATTGCACAACTCCAAAATTTAGAAAAAAATTCAAAATTTATAAACTTTGTATCATCAGCGACACTGCAATAGAAGCCCAGCTTACATTACAAAATGTTGAATACTAATCTTTGAGCTTTAAACATTTATTTAACAAAAATAATTCGATATATGAACCAGAAAATCTTAATCCAACAATAAATAATTATGAACTAGACAATGCACAATTATTGCGTATCGCTTTAGTGCTTCTATGGTAGTACCGCCACTGATTATAAACAAAATTGTATCAGGTATTGCCTTATATAAAAATGGCTTTATTAATATTGCACTGAGTTTTTTAACGCATTATAGGGTGCCTCTACCTCTTACACAAAGTAGGTTTTAAACATTCTTATAAAACATCGTCTCAATACTTATATAAAAACTTTTATTCAGTAATAGATAATTTACTCAAAACGCAGATATGTGTCGAATTATTGTTGAATTTAACAAGTCCATATCCGCTTTGCCGTACGAACGAAATAATTTCACTTATAATTATTTATCAATAAGTTCACCAAATCACAGAGACGTAGAGAAAGATACATTTATAATGATAAGTCGCAGCAAACCCTGTTAGTGTCCCTTTACTTAAAAGGCAGAATGCTACATTCCTAGACGATACCTTTACTAAAGGGGCATCTACAGAATTTAGGGGCTGTTACTAATCTTTAGAGGACACTACTGGCTTTTTACCTTGCTATACCTATTCCCACTCTTATAAACAGGGGGGTCACAGTGAGTCTAAGACCCTAATTTATGGTACGGGCCCCCATGAGCCACACTTAGTACGACCCATGAGCTAAGAAACTGACAGTAGCATTGTAGAGAGATATCAGAAAATAGTCTATACATTCTATAACATAATTTGTTTTGCGTTTGTTTTAAGTTTGCTTATGAAAAATATAGATGGCGTTACTTGTATGTAAAAATAAAGTCTCAATATAGATTTCTTTTATAAAAACAAAATGTTACTCAGAGCTCCTACCGTATCACTAACATATAGGTAACATCAATAAAAGCGGACTCGAGTTGTAACTGCACATATCCTTTTAAATATATTTGCGACATATTACAGTCAATATAAATAAGTGAAAATGTCCACTTATATCAAAAATATTTACGCTTATTATCATTATGTGTTTTAAAATAACCGACGTGTCAATAAACCATTCGGAATTTCCCAAAATAACAAAAAAATCTAAACATATTTATTATAATTTAACTAAAATATATATTCTGCGATTGACACGTCAGTTATATTAATACAAGTAGACTTTGACGGGGAAAAAACTACAATCACGCCAGCACAGCGTCGAGAATAGACCACTGTTACAAATACAAAAAATATATGCTCTAAACAAATTCATGGACAGACCGAAACATCAATTTAATTGAAGCTCGAGAAAACTATTTACATTCATATTTACACGAAGCATCTACATTTCTACATTTGACGTACTAGAAAGCCGCTGCTATTCTCGCAGCTCGTAAAATTTCGACAAAACTCACGCCCATTGATAATGTTCGACAAAATGTCGATCGCACCGAGTTGAAATGCAAGAACGCCACTAGGCTTTGACACGTGAGATAATTACAATTTTTAATCGTCCATGGCAACGGAAATCTTAACATACAAGTTTGATATCACGATAAATAAATGAACGGTCGGCTGCGTCAGGTACTTTAGTACAATTAGCATATATACATAATTTAATATATATTTTCGGTAATATACATTAGGAAAAAATTCTACTACTTTCGTCAACAAGGACATAAAATTATTACTGCGATATGCTAAAAATATAAGCCATATCGAAATTTGCAACGGAAATAGACTTTAACACTGTCATGATCAATTTTATATGGCCACGACACAACTGTAACACCTGATGACACATATTAGTCTAGTCAACATGTTCAAAAACGTGTTAAATAGAAATAAAGCTCCTAAAAATATGTGCGATGGCTCATTCGATTCGGAATGACGTCTAGAAAAATGTTTTTTAAGGGTAAATTAGCACATAAAAAAATTACAATTGTTATTAACAAAATAAGAAAAAAATGTTATTTAGTTTTTCGTTAATAACTTTAAAAATATTAATATTTAAGGAATTTTGAAAAAAGATCCTGAAAGAGGAGGAAATTTCCAATAAAAAAGTCCTGACTCCCGGAACTCTATCTATATTATTTATATTTTTTTTTTAACGCTGAAAATAGGGCTCCGCGAGGGCGTTACGGCATAGGCGCGCCGCCTAAAAAGCCGGTATATCACCTAAAATAATTTATTTTTAATATTAAATGACAATTTAAACATTTAAAAATAAAATATGGTGTAATGTAGACACTTGAAACGAAAAAAACCTCGGTGAAAATTTTTTTTTGATATACAAAAATGGAGTTTAAACACTCATTAAATGAAGTATTAAATCCACTAGTTTAATTATTTTAAAGCATAAATCTTATGACTCGGTAATGGGCTTTGAAGCCCTGCATGCCCACACGCCGGCCACAAGTTCAAAGTGCCGTAACTCTGTAACCTGTCATTATATTACAAAAATATTTTACACACGTATAAAGGACATGTATATCTATAACATACTCGAATATTACTGAAATCGGAAACATCGACTTTTTTTGCTTGTCCGCTTCCCGTGGAATGCCCCATATACATAATTTCAAGGATCTGATATTTCTATATGCTGTATACATACATAATTTCAAGGCTCTATTCACCCAAGTCCTGACGCAGCTTCCTCTGTAATTAACTAAGGTATTGTGTTTCTCGTGTGGATTCACCTGGCGTTGGCAGCGGCGTCGTCGGGCCCCTCGTGGTACTCGTGGAAGCACGGCACGATGCACAGGTTGGTGCGGCACTCCGGGCAGTGGTACTGGGTCTTTCTGTAAACCAGTGGGGGTTCAATTAAATGCGGGTAGTATGGAGTGGGGTATAAAGTTGCCTGGATACTTAGAAACAAAATTCTTTAAACTTTGAATCTTTATTTAGGTAAAAATCATTTTACATATAAACCGTAATATCCTGACAACACAAAAACAACCATGGTCTAGAAATTACACAATTAACGTGCAACGCTTTGGGCTTCCAGGGACATACCGAGATTGATGTAAATATTTCAAAGTCAAAGTCAAATCATCTTTATTCATAATAACTTTTACAAGTACTTTTGAATCGTCATTTAACCACTATTTATTAATACTATTTTTTAAAACTAGTCTATAATCAAGAATGCAGTACTAAGTTCGATCACTAGGCCAACCCGCACTAGGCCAGCGTGGTGGACTATGGCCTAAACCCTCTCAAAGGTAGAGTAGACACGTGCCCAGCAGTGGGACGTGTATGGGTTGATGATGATGACGATGAAGATCGATGGCTCGAACATCACAAGTCCCGACCTGCGCAATATCCTGCCGCACTCGTCAACGGTGTTCCAGCAGAAGTTGCAGCTGAGCGGCGGGCCGGAGCGCACGGCGGGCGTGTGGCTGGCGCGCTGGGGGCTCCCCTCCACGTCCACGGAGCCCGAGCCCTGCCCCTCGATCACCGTCACCGCGCGGATCAGCAGCGAGCCCACCTCCCGCTCCTGCAGCTTCGAGCGACGCCCCTGGTGAAAGCAACGGCACCAGTGGTTTGATGAAACATATCAATGTCTTCTTGTCATAAATTCAACCCATAACATAGACCTTCACCCCATAAAGGCACCAAATGGTCATGTAAGTAAGTCAGTCAGGGGTGGTAATTCACCAATGGTTCAAACTCTTCAGTGGTGACTGAAGTCAACTTATATAGTCACCAAGTGGTACAAAGAACAAGTGCTTGTGGAAGTCATTGAGAGGCCTGGGTCCAGCAGTGGACCTCTTTTGTCTGACAACGATGATGATGCAAAAGAATCTACAAGAGTTTAAAAAAGCCAAGAGTATATTGCTAGTGTTTATAATTTTTTGATTATCATCTAGAAGCCTAGAAATTATCATCCCTCACCACCCCACCTCTCCGAATCATAGGTAACATTTTCTTTAGCAGATACAAAGTAACAGTATCTCACTACATCCGCGATTATAGAACTATTGCTTCGATGGTGCTATGGAAGTGACACCGAGTTGTAAAGCTCAGCAAGGCTTTGAGATAGAATGTTCATCATAATTTTTCGTCAGTCCACGCTGTTTTTTTACCACACTGCTGCCTCTACATTACATACCTTGGCGGAGTACTGTGGGTACGAGTCATGTTTCTGCAGCTGCGCGGGCGGGGGTAGTGGGTTCGACGTGGCCGCCGGTTCCGACGCCTGCTTCCGAACCTCTCGATCTTCAGGCAACCGGTTCTGCCGCTTGAAGTATTTCGATCTTCGCAGCCTCAGCCCCGACGCCGAACCACCGCATTCAGGAGACACTAGCGCCAACATCATCATAGACCAGTGATTACAGATAACACTTCCACTTTGAATAGTGCTTGGAGTTTTTAGAAATACAGGATAGAGTAGATTATATTATAAGTATTGGTGCTTCGAACGGCGTTTTATGAATAGCTGTGTACACAGTCACATATAGAGCTGATATATGAAAATCGTGTGAAGCATCGATAAAAAAAGAAAGATTTATGCTCTTACAAAAACAAGCTACGACACAAATATTTATCAAGACACTAATATTTGTGTCGTCGCAATCATTCTTATAGTACATTTTGTAGTCTGTCTAATGTTAAAGTCTGTAAAATGTCAATAAAACTAGTCTTTCCGGTTCGAATGTAACGGCCAGTATATAAATGAAATTCAAACCATTCCAACGCCATTGAAAACAACAACACTGTTACTTCGAGCCCCCAAATTGCTGGACACATGTTCAAAAATTGTGTCTTTAAAATTCAATCAAATCAATTGATTAAGTCGAAGTCCAGCTTATTGGCAACTCATAGTCACGACAGATATTAATAGCGATACCACTAATAGAAAATGAAAATGTATACAAGAACGCATGCAAATTTGGATGATAGTGCGTATACTGAAATGTTCCACCAATAATAATTGACTAACATAGCTCGTAAGGTTGTACGTGTGAACCATCTCTGATACAGAGATGATTTCTTCTAACGCCACCCACTTTCCACCTTACGTTATAAAAATAAAAATGAAAAAAGATATATTTTTTTAAATATAAGTAATACAATTACCTCGACATTTTCCCTCGCAGTGCGTTAGAATGAACAATTTAAACAATACTTTATATGTGTGTGTTTAAACAAAAAATATTTCAATCATTTAAATAAATACTTCAATTCCGTTTTATTCTTAAATGTAAGCATACCAATATATAAAAGCGATTATTTCGAATTGAGTTAAAATTAGTTAATATTTCTGACAAACTGGTTCTTACATTTTCTATTCAATATTTTGCGAAATACATTTTTTTTTTTTACTAAACTTATAAGATTCTTTTTTCTTCTTTTATTTTTTTCTTATTAATCAAATCTATTCTGCGATAATTAACTAATGCACTAATATTAACAATTTATTATGAATTTCTCAATTTTATATTTAAGGTATGTAAAATTAAGTAATTGTTAAGTTTAGATGTGTTATTGCACAAAAAATAACTACAAATTGGTTACTATAATTAGGATGTCTTCATAATATAAATGTTACAAAAGTGAAAAATATGAAGATTAGTGACGTGTTTTGAGTACAATGAAAAGCAAAATACAGTGTTAAAAAACATGGCACTATGAGTTTTGTGTAATTTTTTGCCAGAAGTGATAAGGGGAGTTAACCTCTAAAGCAATAAGGTAGGTTAGTCACGATAGACTCCATGTTAATTTTGGTGAGTCATAACTTGCTATTATTTTCATACTGCCAACCCACATAATAATATATGGTATATGGAATGCATCTACAGAGAATCTAATTGGAAGTTAATTATCGCTTTTTTTTAAATCAATAAAAAATCCTAAGAATTTTTTGCTTACTTGCTAGTTAATCTTCTGTAAAATTTATTTCTTATAGTATGAATGAAATTGAATACTTCATGACTATAAGTTGAGAACCGCATGCTATGCTATGCTTTTAACAAAAATGTGTTGTTTTACAATGTTTGGCGTAGTAATTAATATTCGATAAAATATTAAGCTAAGTAATGTACGAGATCTATTCAAAATTTAATGTTCTCTGAAACAATGTGTATGTCGTCATCACTGAACACAAAACAAAATAAACGGGTTAATGAAACGAAACAACTACAAAATAATGAAGTTTTTATTGAAACTATTTTGGTATAGACATTTCCAAGTGCTACGCACATTACATCCAAGGTTCGTACATCGTGTGGATTATACCAAAATGTTATTTTGTTTATAATAATTGCGCATGCGACATCGAATACACATCACTATGATTCACAATTGATTAATACGAGACAGAAAAATACTTGAGTTGGTAACATGCTCCAGAACACGTTTACATAATGAGAGAAAAAACATCAATATCGATTAATGGCACATTAAACAACTGACAATGGATTATATTGAAGTGGGCGCGGCGGAGTGCGGCGCCCAAAAGCGAATCAAATAACGTGATAATATTCCTCCTACTGTGTATATACATACATTTATTTACATTTAAAACTTGCTTCGCACCATCTACTACTAACACTACCAGTATTTTTTTAAGTATACATGTGGAAAAAATCAGTCCATAAAGAAAATCATACAGAGATCGTACACGAAAAAACTTATCGTTGTAAAACTCTAGACGAATAGAAAAATATAATACTCCTTACGTTAGACGATTGAATTAAAAAAAATAATAATACTCATAAATTGTTGCAGACAGTGTCTATCGATCACAAGAGTGTCCGTCGCGAGCGTGGAAGGGGCGCTAGGGGCGCCGAGCAGGGGCCGTCACGCTACATTCCAGTAAATTCATTTAAATGTCCACATATCCACGCCTCAAGAAGGAAAATGTCTCAGGACATGCGACCGCGGCCGGCCCGACGGAGAAAATAAACTGGGCCGCCGCGGACTGGTAAATAATTGTTTCTGCGATCGTCTCTTTTATGAAAATATACCTAATTAGGCCCGAATATAAAGGGCCACACAAAGACTCGATATAATAGTGAAAGACACGCTCGCGCACGGACTTACTAACACTTACACTAAGGTCGAAGAATACCAACACTGGCACCATAATATTATGATACGTGATCGAGCCGCGTGCGCACTCACGGATCTACTCGGTATGCACGATATTCAATGGACCTAAGCTCCGAAGCCAAGTCTTGGCGTAATAATAATTTTGAAATAAATACTCATTTGTGATGTTCATCTGTGATGTAGCTGTTAATTCAAAAGTCTTACAATTTGGCAGGAAGAAATAAAAAAATCTAAACTAATTTGTTACTTAAATTTACATGCCAAACATAGTATTAATATGTTAATTATTGAAAACATGAAATTAAAAAACAAACGGCCATCAGTTTATTTTATCAGATCAAAAGCTCTTGTCTCTTTATTACAGAGTTTTGACATAGCCGTAACTGAAATATCCTGCCAAATACACAGTTCGATTGAAGCATCAGTGCGCACGCGGCCTTATCCCCTAGGCTATATAAATGCATCATATAACTACCACTTAGCAACTACACTCTATACATAGACGAGATCTATTATATTTTAATGATATATTGAAAATTAATTTTACCGCCAACAGCGGCCGGACAGCGGCCGACCGCCAAACCTACGCACGGACCCAATACAAATTCAACACAAAACAAATACATGCTCAATACAAAAATCACTGGGAACTGTGATGTGGTTCGTAGGTAACTAATACCGACTAAATTTAAACCTTTACAACACAAAACATCTGCCGTTTGTACAAAATAATAATATAGTATATATAAAAACGTAAAAATATTGTATTAAAATGTTATACAAATATATTGTGATATAAGAGATAATAATTGCGATCGTAACCGTTGTAAGTACATCATTTGCGGCCAAAGAGAATAAAATGATTAAAGCTATGCAATTAAATATATTTCATTAGGCGAATTCAGTGATTATAAATGCATTAAATGATTATAATATTAGTGTAAATATAAAATCATAAGTACGGGTTACATAATATGTCCCCACATGTATCGTACCTTGAAACAATTTGTGAATAAACATAATTTAATTTAAATCCTCCTGTTTATGTATTCAAATGTCCATTTCAAACCTTTTGTATAAAACCGTATATATAAAGAGCAGAAATGGTATAAAATATTGTTCTAGTGGTTGGTTTCATTATTTCGTGAAACATTGTCCACTGAACAGTGCCCTACACCGACTGCCAATATATCGGTTTAATTTAAAACAAAACTGAAATAATAAAGACATGATTAATCTCTACCGTCTTGTGTTTTGTATTTGGCCGAACCAAATATACATATCACTAGAGCACAGACACTAGGAGGCGTAAAACTAATTGATGAATTGTAAACATTGTATATATAAAAAAATAAAACTAACTAAGTATTTTTGGTGGCAAAAACGCGTAAAACATTTTTCATTTCAAAGGAAATTGTAGACTTGAATACTTACACATAGAGGTAGCTGTATGTAACCTGCCATCGGTTTGTTCAGGCCGCATAGTGAAGGCCCTATAGTCTAGTCAACAAGTGCTTTTTTAGTCAAAACTTTTTAAGTCTCGAAAAATATGGTTAAGGGCTCATTCGATTCGGGATTGCATCTAAAGTTTTTGAAAAAATTCAAGACCCGTTCGAAAAAATTGTAAAAGTTATTAACAAATTAGTAAACAAAAAAAAAAGGTATTTAGTTTTTTGGGTATATCTCGAAAACTATTTAAGATATTTTAATTTTGAAAAAAGATTAAAAAAGAGGAGGAAATTTTCTAAAAGAACTCCTAACTCCCGAAATTGTAGGACCAATATTAATAATTTTTACAGGGAGCTGAAAATACGTCCGAAAACGCGAACTCGGGTTTCCGCAAGCCACGCCCCCTTCGAGCGCTTTAAGGAAAAATATTATTTAAACTTATTAAATGTTGATATTAAAATTTCAAATAATTCTGACATATACAGGACAAATTAAAGAATGTAATGCCGTACGATTTTTTTCTTTATCGCGATTTTATAAAATGTTATCCATTAATCAATTAACAATTTTATCCGTCTGGGTTGTTAAAATTGCAAGTTGCATAATTGTTAAACCAGAAATCTCAATTTTTTTTCTCTCGTGGAGCTATTCTTCAATGATTAAAGAAAGAATTTCCGTTGAGTAAATTAAAAAATTGTTAATTTTCAATTTGTTATTAACAAATTACATACATACATACATAAACTCACGCCTGTCTCCCGTTAGGGTAGGCAGAGACTATAGAGCGCCAAATGCCACGGTCCAGACACACCTCTTTCGCTTCCTCCACTGACATTATCCTCTTCATGCATGCACGTCGGTTAAGAGGACTCTTTATATTACCCTTTTTGAATAAATACCCCTTTTGAATAAATATTTTTCTTTAGAGCGCGTGGCTTGCGGAAACCCGATTTCGCGTTTTCGGGCGTATTTTCAGATCCCTGTAAAAATTATTAATATTGGTCCTACAATTTTGGGAGTTAGGAGTTCTTTTAGAAAATTTCCTCCTCTTTTTTAATCTTTTTTTTTAAATTAAAATATCTTAAATAGTTTTCGAGATATACCCAAAAAACTAAACACCTTTTTTTGTTTACTAATTTGTTAATAACTTTTGCAATTTTTTCAAGCGGGTCTTGATTTTTTTCAAAAACTAGATGCAATCCCGAATCGAATGAGCCCTCAACCATTTTTTTCCGAGACTTTTAAAAAGTTTTGACTAAAAAAGCACTTGTTGACTAGAGTACTAGTGCAGAATTACCGTTCCACTGCCGAGTCAAGAGGAACTATTATTTATCTGTCTGCCATTGTAATTAAAAAACCATGCATTATAATGATAAAGCCGAAACATTTGAAGTCGCAGTAACGCGGCAGTGGACGCGCGGCACTTAAAACTAACTCGGTTATAGTAATCAATAATGCATACGAAGTTATGTATTAAAACACATTATCACATCCATCATGTCGGCAGCTGGGACATTCGACCACTGAAAATTCCTTAGACATAACTGTAAAAAATAAATATTATTACGTATTATAATTATGAGTTTGATCCAAAAGGCAATTTAATTTAATCTCTGAACAGATTTTCTGAAAGTTCTTCCGGCACTGAAATGAGTGAAAGGCAAGAAAAAAAACAAAGAAGATAGTGTAAAGGAAAATTCAGAGCGTCGAAGTGTCCAGCCAACGACGTACATATTTGTGCACAGATTTTAATGCGAAAAAAATAACCGAAGACATAACGTTTGATAACTTATTCCTTCTATTGAGATCTAAAAAAATACGTTTGTAGTTACATTTCAATAAACACATGGCATGGTGGCGCCGCGTCGGACGCACCATCACTCCCGACTCGGTCACGGTAATTTAGTTCTCACACTATAATATATGTTCAATAGATATATCTCGTTGATGCTGACTTCACGATTGCCACCCAACAGTCTTCAACATAACATGCACAAAACAAAAATTGCACGAGCTCATACGCAATAGTGTCATGAGCAAAAACACAAAAACCACTCCGCAGAGTAAAAATATGCAATATACGCCGCCGAACAGCGACCGTCGCGCTGTAAACCTTAATGATTAAATACAAAATTAATTAAATCGCACCAACAGCGTATTGCTTCCAATCACCTTAGAGCTACACATCGAACGTCGCCTGTCCCCCGCGCCCCTCGCCCTCGCTCGTGGTGCGGGGTGCAGACGGTACACTACGACGACCAAGTGGACTACAACACTGTTCCATAACGCCGAGTATAGTCAGAAGAGACGACCGCACGCGCGCACTGGGAGGGGCCGGGCGCTTACTTGAGCAGGATGAGGTGGTTGTTCTTGAAGGCGAAGAGCGCCGAGCGCATGGTGCACCACTTGGAGCCGCCCACGTTCATGGCGAAGCGCGCGTACAGGTACTCGACCGGGGTGACGCCGCGCCGCCCGTGGCTGCAGTTGGGGTTTGCGCGCCGCACCAGTCGCGTCACAAGGAATATGTGTCGCTGACTGCTGACGGTGCGCAGGCCGTGTTCTATTGTATCGCGTTGAAATTCACACCCAAAATGTTCAGCGGAGAAGCATGGGTGACTCCTTGCAAAGGGAAGTCGATAGGCCGACTGTCGATAAATCCGACTGGTACGGAATGAGGCGGACAGATCAAAGCCATTTGTCTCTCGGGCTGCGCCGTCTCCTCTTTCTGTTCCGGTGGGGGGGAAGTGTGCTCCCGCTTGATCCGGCTCTTGATGCTGGGCCTGTTGTTGGGGTAGCCCTTCTTTTTGTACTCGAGCCACAGGGTTCGGTTGTTGACGCCAAACATCCTTGCAGCTTTGCAGAACCCGATACCACCAAATCGGACAGCCTCTAAAGCCCGCTGGAAGTTCTCTTCGGATTGCGGATTGGTTGTACGCCGCCGCTTGGTTGGTAAGGGCGGCGCTGGCTCCTGGGACGCTGGGGTCTCCGCCAGGCAGCTGGGCCCCGGAGAAGGGCCCGCGACACCCATAGCCTGCCCGTAATCGTTCATATCAGGGTCCATGTTTGGGTCCATTACGTTGTTCATGTACATGCCGGTGTCGGGCTGCAGCCCCGCGCCGCCGATGCAAGCGTTCGTATACCGCGGATACGCGTGCTCCATCATACTCCACTGTGCTCCTGGGAAGAGAGATAAATGGTTTTGTCATAAGATTCTCTATGCATCAAGATTTACTTCTTTTTTATTGACTTTATCTAGTATCATTGATCTCCCTTCCCTGGAAAGCAGAAAACGCGACGACGAGACGCACCAACATATACGAATGAGCACTTCCCGGCGTGGGGCCGCGTTTCGGTCAACAGAGTGTTCAGTAAACGATGCGGTAACCCATCGGAAATAAAATCCAATACAAAATACATCATACAAAATTAAACATAAAATTGTACTATGCATACAAATGAACGGAAAGTGGTATGAACACATGCGATGGATTCGTATTTGTTAGGCATAGAACAAAAGGAAGCGGTAAAAATAATAACATCGAATATAACTAGGTGTCTACGTTAAATGCATATCCAGGGAATGGCGGAAGCGTTCCGCCGGAGGGAAGATCAATAAAACGTCACAGAATGAAAACAAAATGGATGCGGTACTATAATATAATAAATGAAAAGTAAACAAAAAAGGTGTAAGCATCTATCACCCCCCTGGTTTAGTGCGATGTTAGTGGTTACGGTCGCGCGCGGCGGGCGGCCGGCATGTACACAAACGCGGGCGCGAGCGAACAGTCGCGCCCAAGCGGTGGAGAAACACATCGGCCGATGCGCGCCTCCACCGCACTTACCACTACTATAACGGGTGGCGGAAAGTGGGTACTTTGAGGGATGGTTCACATTCTACTATTCACTCCTAACATTCGCTAAGTATTAACCATTGACTTTAAACAAAATTCTGAGTAAAATATTTACTTCACTTGAAACATTAACATGCACGTCAAATAACTATCTAAATATCAATTAGAATTTCATGTAAAGTTTGCCAAATTTATAACTCATAAAATTGCACATTTATATTAATTTTAAATGCTAATATCTGATTGAACACAATACGAGTATTTGGTTGTCATTAACCCTGCAGATGTTCCTAAGCCCGTGAACCTGGATGGTGGATGGTTGGGAGATAAACAAATCATAACAACTAAATCGTGACGGACAAACATAAGGTTGGTGATAGACGTGTCTCGAGACCTACCTTGCGGGATACCGGACGCATTCGGTTCCATTCCGACCGGTTCCACGTTCATGTTTTGAGCTTCGGCATTCTGTCGATGAAAAACGTATTACACGTTAGCGACGTGTTTTCAAACATTCCCAAATTCCAGCCCGAATGGAACTTGCCATTTCATTCCGTTTTACTTTCTTCCTTTCACATCTGTGCCATTTCTTCAAACTCTTGAAGTCAAAGCGATCATGCCATTCCGTTGCGTCTTGCAATCATCGAATATTCAAATGTGACTTTTGTAAAGCATTCAACCCGTCGCAGGGGGCCGGCGCCCTCCGACCCCACGCTTGTCACTGCCGCGTTTCGCGAACATTGTGAAACGACACCGACAAAATTGTGCGCGACGCGGGAAATGCTAACTGACTACGGCCACATATCGCTCTGTGACTAAGAAGAATGCCCACGGCGCGCGGCTGATAATCAATATATAAAAATACACATTTAATTCAACAGTCACTACACATAAAAGCGTAAACATCGCCCTAATGGTACGCACAACTTCCGACGTTAATAAGCAATACGAACAAAGATACACGATTTTATGTACATTGCAATATCATAGTATATTGGGTATTTACATTATTTAATGCTACAAGTATGTGAATCATCATTTTTTAATGAAATCTAGGCAGGTTGGTTGAGGTTGGCACGTCCAGCCGCCGGCAGCGTCTCGTAGACCCCGCTCCAACTGGCCGTGGGACGTCCTAATCTACGTATCCACATTACAATCTAATGTATGCCACTACAGCGCCGAATATATCCAAGAAAAACAATTAAACGTGTTCAACGAAAAAAGGGAAAAATAAACTCTTTATTGAAAATAAATCGATAAGTTTGCAAGCTTGTATATGATGTGGCGACGATCGCACGGGCGCCGACGATGATGGCTGGCTGATACGTAAATGTACAAATGCATTAATATGTACAAAATGTATTCGACTCGGCCAATGGGCATTCTTCTGTCTCTCCGGCACAACGTTCACTCGCACAGACGCACGCAACGGGAACGCGACACGCATTCACATATCTTACCATCAACTCATCAGACACGCTATCTCCACTTTAGAACAGTAAGTGGCGGTATTTCCATAGAAGCTCGACAGCGTTACATATACATTTTAGCATGTCTAAATTAAATTTATTTATTGTTGAGTCAGGATATTCTCATTTAAATGTCTAATTATTTTATTGAGTTGTGTGACAAGCTATTTTTGCTTCTATGGAAGTACAGTCACTGCAATTAAGTAGAGAGCCATCACGTTACATAAAATTTGCTCTTCTTCATTTACACTCTTATTATTCATCTCAGTAATTTGTAATGTGTATGTAGTAATTTGTTTCAAAATTGTTCATTACATCGCAATTACCTACTGGGCATACCCTCCCCATTAGTGAAGTTTCTAGCGTATTGATTGGTTTCAGACTCTTGAATTTTTGAATTATTGAAATTGGCTTACCTAAGTCTACCCTTATACGTTCCTCGTTTACATTGTTGACAGGCTAACCTTATTATAAATACCATGAGATCTTAGATTTGCACTAAGACTGCGTTATGCATCTTTTGAACTATCTTTCCTATGTTAATAATTGAAATCTCCAACTCCCACCCTTAATTGATATTTTATTTAAATTCCCTATTCAGAGTCAACAACCATTTCCAAATTCCCCTGGTGTGTACAAAGGTGTATAAAAGTGCTGCAATACACTTACACACCTATATTTTACCTAAACTCCCTATGATATTCCTCAACAATTCCAAACCCCCTGGTGTGTAAGTATACAAAGTGTATAAAGGTGTATATACCGGCTGTCCGGCGTCGAGGGCGCGTTCGTCGAACTCCCGGCGGCGCTGCTGCGGCACGCTGCTCAGCGTGATGCTCTCATTACGGATCATGTCCATGTTCTGGACGTCTTCAGGCCTGTTGTCGTCGCCGATCACCATGTTGAGTGATGTGGAGCCTGTAGAGCTCTTCCTGCGCCTGTAAATTGTAATAGGCACTTTATAACACCACGTATTGTGACCTGTATAGACAGCCTATAGTCCTATTCACCCCAATTTCATCACGTATTGTAATTTGTAACCTATATAGCCAGCCTATAGCCACAGGGTCAAACATTCACCCCAATTTAATTTGTACTTAAAAACTTCATCAGCACAAAAAGAAAAAAGTTAGAGGTGAGTGCCGCGACTGGCCGAAAATCAATAGCAATTTTACTAAAAAGAACGGTAATATTTTCTCCACGATCGAAAGGTACGGGAACACTAAGAATATTGCAAACGATAGAAGTGAAACCGTGACGTAGAGAAATGAAAGTCTTACAAATGAGATTATTAAGTGCTAAATCATAATAATCTCGATTGTGACCTTTCTGATGCGGGTGACTCACTTATCTATTACTTGTTTTATGAACAGCGTTATTCAATAAGACCTAGATGTTTCCATGTTTGAATTGCGTTCGTCTACTTCTTATAACTGTTACTGAGTCGAAAATTTCCTGCCCATATCATTTTTAACAAAGTCACATGAGAGAAACCTGATTATTTATTCTACTGTTTCCCAATTCTCGTGTATATTGCAAAAGTGACTTTGTTTCCTAAGTCTTTACCCGTGAATTGCTGAAACCCTGAGGTACAAAAATCATCTCAAATTTTCCTGCAATATTTCAAAATTCATCTTTTCCCAAGGCGACATAAACAAATAAATACAAAACTGCCCGTCCCAATATATCCCTTACACGAAACGTTTCCTTTTATTTGAAGGTGAGGTCGACGGGGATGCGGAGTGTCGCTGCGAGTCGACGGATTCGCCGGGCGATTGGAAGTCTGCGGAGGTCCCCTGTGATCTTGTCAGGGAGGTCGAATCTGGCATCTCAGTCAGACCCTTAATTTTGAGGAGCTTCGCCGTGTCCAGCACCTAGAAAATACAACAACTTCATAAAAGACTAGCTGAAACTTTTGCGACGGTCCACTTGCGCTTACCAACTAATGGGGTGAGGGGCGGGGGGGCTAAATAAAACGACAATTGTGCATCTTTATTTACACAACTAGTTACTGGTGCAACCTGATATTAGTCCTTTGTTGGTGATGAACATACGCGCGGACCGATGATAGTCCGCGCGCTTCGATGGCTCTTCATTAATCAGTCGTGGCTATCTTCTGGCTGCACAAGGAACAATCGATTACATGCCCTTATTTTAAATGATCTGATTCGTCGACGACGGAAGATTAAATTATTCATAGAACAAGTGTACCATCAGTGTTGGCTCCTATTGTTGACTTATTAGTAATATACAGGGATGATGGATGGTGAGTTAAGATGATGGTGAGAACCAAAACATGTCAACCAACCTGTGGCAGTTGTTCCTCGGTTACGTTAACTTCTCCATAGTACATAAAATCTACCATGGTACGTAGATCTGCAAAGCTGACATCCTTGAGGATCACAATGGGGTGTCGCGAGGGGTTATCGACGAACAGCGACTGCAAAACAAAAAACGATATTTGAAGTAGTGCTATTGATAAGGTGTAAAGGCGTGACAGCCTCAGTGACAGCTGGCTACTGTTCTATAGAAAATTTGTGAAACGAAAATCCACAAGTTCCGAGAAAAAATGTTTTGTATTGGGTTCCGCAACCACTACTTTCTCGTAGTTACTGATACAATAATTACCACTGCTTGTACTTTGAGAATCTAACATAATTATCACGTAGAATCACCTAGAATTGAAACAGTTGTGATGAAAATAATTTGTATTGAAATGTTTAAAACATGGTGTTGAAAATGTTAGGTTAGATGATGTTAAATAGGTAAAACACGATGCCTGCGATACCGGCGCGGTCTCTTCGATACCAGTGATGAAATGACTAAACAAGCGACAAGCCTATTACGCGTTTTAATACATTTGCCGGCTTTTCAGGAGAGATGATGGCTTTAACATGGTGATCATGATAACCATATAAAGCCACGTCCACATGTCAAACGTGAAATGAAAATGCGCATAGTCAACTATAAACGACATAAAGCGAATCTCTAACCTAAGTGTAACTCATGCGTGTTTCGAAGTTTAAACTTTGTTTCAATGTTTTGAGCAAATAGGTCGTGGCCTGTTTTGTATTTTTTTATTTTCATTAGATATCACGATAAATAGAAGAAACGTCAGATTCTCCAAAACTTAAAATTTGCAAACCTAACCCTCCACTATGGCATCAATCGATGTTCCAGAAAGCTACTGCGGCATTAATCAATTCCCTTGGATAATATGCACTTCATTGTTCACAGATAATGGACGCGCCCAACAAAACCTAGGTAAGTTTCACGCCGCTTCGAGAGCCCCTTCCCGCCCGTCTCAGGCCACCCCGCACCCCCTAGCACACAGCTTCACCCCACCCTCCACTAGCGCACAGCTTCAACCCCCACCTCCCCTAGCGCACAGCTTCACTCCCTCGGAGCGGCCCGCACACCCCGCGCCTCCCCCCACGCCCCCTTTATCCTTATGCCTTAATGTCTAAAATCAATATTTCAATTTCCCCTATAAAAAACCACGGATTGCATCAAGCTTGCTTATCTTTGGAAAAATTATTCGATATCCACAATCAAATTTCATGTGGATTTCTAAAGCATACTGCGCAAATTCGCAAATTTGACATTTGAAATTTACCGGTCATAACGACGAAACTTTATCGGATATAACGACGAACTAAGTCAAACATTATAAGTTGATTTATTATCATGTATACAACCAAACAACCATAAAAAGCAATGTCAAAAACACAATGATAATTAACTGAGACAAATTTACAAAACTGCACTAAAATAAAACAACAAAGAAGTTTCGTCAATCACAAGTACAGTAATCCGCAGGAGCATAACCAACCTCCTAGTAAATGAGCCCCTTTGATCAATTGCGCACAAAGACAAGTAACGTAAGTCTGGATGAAGGAACGCGCACAATTTTAATTGACTTTATAGTTAGGCAACACTCACCCTATCCCGGAGACAATGCCGCTTCCCTTCGGCCGGGTCGGCACCAATCAGCCCTCCACAAACAATCGCACGAACAGTTGGCAAATATCGCGAAACCAACGATTATGTTAATTTCCAAGTTATTACAACAAATTTTATCACTCTCCAATATATTCTCCTTTATTTCACAAAATTTATGCACGAGCTGTTAGTGCTCGCTATTGCGAATGCTAGCTATTGAGATGAATCTATTTGTTGCCCCGTTGCACATGCGTACAGCCCGCGACCCTAACGATCGATTGCACGTTTGCGCAGTTAAGCACCGGCGAGGCTAGCTGTCCGATACCTGGGAATCTAGACGATTTATTACCTCCCTACGTTATGATGAATTTCATCATACCTACACTTACATATGGGGGTAACCAGAGACTATCAATACCGAACGCAACAGTCCAAATACACATCTTTGTTCCCTTTGCTTTGGTATGTTTGGATAAAAGAACTCCGTTTGGTTAATCTTTGGAAAGTTCTTGACCTACATCAACGTTCAGTTTGTTACACAAGAAATGTTTTCTCGCAATACAATATTTACCATTTGGACTATTACTTTTCATTTAATTAACGCTGAATGCAATAAATCTGTTGAGAGTCAGTTTCTTTTTTTACAATGATTCAAATTTTTCAAAATATCGAAAGTCAAAGAAACAAAAGATTGTAAGGACCTGTAGATGAGGGTATTTCTATAACAATTTTTGTAACACGCAATACTGCCGGACAGTTTGTCAGGCGGATACAATACGCGTGCTAAAAGCAAATAGTAATTTCCATAATCGCAGTGGCCCACATTTCAAACAAAGATTGACGTCAAGCCGAGAGCGATCTGTTGCGGGAGACATAATAGTAGGGGAGCCGACGATGCTAAATGGGGATTTACTCGAGCGTCATAGAGACCTATAGGATTGCAAAGCTTAGATGATAAGAAGAAAAAAATGTTATATGATATATATCTTTTCATCGGTGGGGAAAGCGGGTATAGATTGTTAAATATGTAAAAAAAAACTGATGCGTGGACATCCTCGAGCGCGTCAGATATTGATAGCATCATTGCCCTACGTATTTTTAATAATGTACGTATCTTAATCTGATCGTTTCCATGATGGGGGTGGTTGTATTTAAGGATTGAAAATGAAGAAAAAAAAAATTTTATCGAGCGCGTCAGATTTTCTAAGGGAGTGTTAAGTGCACCAAAAAAAAGCTCTCATTCAATAATCTGACGATTTCGATGTGACGCAAACTCGTGGCCATTCTCATAATATGCAAAAAAAAAATCGCCATTTGGATATACTCAAGCGCGTCAGATTAAGATATATATGGTTCATCTTTATGTTCTATACGTACTGTCTCATAATCTGACGATTATCTAGAGGGATTCGCCTAATCTGACGAAAAAAAAAATTATTTTTTCAATTTTTACTCAATTTTCAACTTAATTAATTGAAAAGCTCAGGAAATAGCATGCAAATAAATAAGTGTATGCTTTTTAGTACAATGCATGTATTTATAAGATATATTTTTAAAAAAGCTTAACAAAAATTTATGTTTTATTAATTAATCATCATCTTAGTTGCAAGTAGATATTTTTCAAATAAAAAATACTAATTGGTATGCCAGGTCATATAACCAATAAAATAAAAAAAAATTGCGGGACATTGATGTTTCATTATTCTCCATTCATTACTCATACATCTGTTAAATAAAAAAGTAGCTCCCACATCCAGTCTAAAAAAACGAATTTAAAAAGTATAAGCTCATGCATTAAATGTAATGCACGGATGTCTCAGCGAGTCCGAAAATGCGTTATATATAATGCATGGACAATCAACGTGTTAAAATAGCAAAAAAGCCAAAACGTTGGAAACACGTTGAAAATTATACTTTATTAAATACGTTGGCGTCATGGCAGCAGAAACCAGAGTGGAGACGGAGTGAGAGAGTAATAGATAGAGAAAGAGTGAGAGAGGAATAGAAACGCGGAGAAGGAAATAGCGCCGCACAGCTGCACGCATTTAACTTTATCGACGAATTTTTGTTATTTCGGCTTGCGGAAATCGTCAGATTATATATTTTTCGTTATTCTTGAACTATTTCCTTCAAAATAAAAAAAAAATTAGCTACGCTCGAGAATGTCGAGATGACGTTTTTTTTTTACAACTTTGCTGCCCTCCCCTTTCTTTACGTCACGCTCAAATTGTCAGATTAGTGGAATATACACTTTTTAGGACGTTATTTACTCACCCTACCTTAATCTGACGCGCTTGAGAATATCCGATGGTCAATTTTTTTTTACTAATCTGATCCTGTATCCTTCATGGGCGGCCTTATATATGGGGCTCATGTTTGGTGGAGGTACTTAACCGGGTACAAGGTATCCTCCTGTATATTAATCTGCCGCGCTCGAGTAAATCCCGAAATCCCCTCTTCGGCTCCCCTACTATAACGCGCCGACCGCCCGCAAGCCGTCTGGACTTGCGAGTTGCGTGTCACAAATTTGACTATCAAATAAAGTGGGCCCCGACTGACGGGCTCGTCTCGAATCGTTTAACATACATCACGAAAAAGGAAACAATATATTATGTATAGTGAAATCGACAACGAGAAAGTCGTAAAACATGTCTTTGTTCGTCGAATATAACATTGGGAAAGATCCTTGAAATCCTCGGTTTTTTTTGTAAGGATAACGAAACGCGTCAATATTAATTCTGCACTTTTCCACCATCGGCATCATCGTCATCATCAGTAGTAGCAGCAACAACCTTTCTCACGTCCACTGTCGCACATAGACGTCTCTTAGTGTTACTGGACTTTATCTACGGTCCTCCTCATCCTACCGCTGTCAACCATCTTGCGGATATCGTCACCCCACCAAGCCAAAGGGCGTCCTACTCTATGTTTACTACGTTGGAGAGTCGTGGTCAATCTAAAGTAAATTAAAATTTACAAAAAGCTTTTAAAAGTAGAGAAACTTTTAAAAGCAAAAATCTTGACAGCCCTGTGACACAGTTGGGTAGACACCAGCTTGCAAAACGAGAGGCCGCTGGTTCGGTTCCCGGACCGAGCCACACATTTGTGTGATCTAGAAATAATTGTTTACCGTGTGGTGATACCAAACAGAACTCCCGTTTAGTCTGATACCCACCATGCAGTGTTAGGCATTAATCAATTAACTTTTAATTAAACTAATCAATTGACTAAAAAATTAATTGCAATTAACTTAATTGCAATTGAATCAATTGCAATTAAACTTTTAATTGCGTGTTACAATTATTTTTTTTAATTGATTGATGAAATAATTAAAACTAACAATTAACTTTTTTGCAAATTTTGTTCAAACGGGTGGTCCGGTTCTACAACCGGATAAATATACCCTTGACATATTCAAGTATTAGTAAAAATACTTGATAAAAAAATTAATTGTTAATTGTTAATTTTTTTTTTTTTTTCGTAAAATAACTAACAATTGATCAATTGTTAACCGTATAAAATCATGATTAATAATTAATTAGTTGTTAATTGCTGTCACTGCAGTTAACAACTAATTAATTGTTAATTTTTAATTGTTAGTTTAATTAAAATTTGCCCAACACTGCCACCATGCAATACGTGTATACGTAATTCTGTTGGGTTAATTTTTATTTATTTTTAAACATGTAGCATTTATTTAAATACGCTAAATTGCAAAAAAACATATTTACTTATTTGAAACTGTCACTATCTACTCATATTGTCAAATTACATAATTCAATTACATAATTTCCAAACTATGTAAATACGAGTGCTTCAATCTCGCAAACAACAAACAAACTTTTTTGTCACATAAATATTCACATGAATTTTGAATGTTATTGTTATATTAATATTATGTTTACTTGGTAACTGTTGGAACTATTTTATTTTTATAGTACGATCAGAAGTTAACATTAGAAATAGGTTCTTTCTAACTTCGCATTTCCTTTTAATTTTTATTTCCATTGAAATATTTCTCGTAGAAAGGAAGTTTTGTGTAGAAAAATCTAGAATTGCATTTTGATCGGTTTAGCAGTTGAATTAAAGTACGCATGTGCGGTATGTCACGTAGTACTGCCCGGTGCCTGAGACGCACTTTGTAAGTTTTATAGTTTATAGATTTTAGCTTTTGCCCGCGACTCGGTCTGCGTAGACTTTAGGGTTGAGTACTGAAAGATAATAAGTCAATCTTTAATGCGTCTCTTAAGTGCTCAAAAAAAGTTTTACTTTAAAAGAGCTATTTTCGCATTTCTAACATGTTTATTCCAAGGGAACATTTCATTGTTACTTCACAGGGTCCTATTTATGTTCATACCAAATAATATAACATAGTCGAATGGTTAAGGCGTGAAAGGGTAACAGACATACAGAGTTACTCTTGGAATTATAACAAGTACCCATTCCCACGGGAATACTACATTTTCCGGGATAAAAGTATCCTATGCTACTTCGGTAGGTCCTACCAACCTCCATACCAAAAATCATCCAAATCTGTTCAGTACTTTTTGAGTTTATTCGTAACAAACATACTAAATACAAACCTTTCCTCTTTATTATAATAGTATAGATTTAGATTTACTGATGAGAGTTGGTTATATAACCATGATGAAATAGAAAATAAAATTAATTACAATAATTTTCTTACATGTAATTATTTATTTATTTTAAATATTTAAATTATTGTGTACGTTACGTCTTATTATTTTGACATACGATGGAAATATATGATACGATGGAATACGACATATAGACTATTAATACCTGGAATGGTGATGTTTTACTCATACCGCGGTTGCAAAACTATTCTATTTAAAGTTGTTAATGCAATAATGCAAATCATACAGGTTTAGGATGTCGGTAACAATTGAGACCTTGGGGTACATTAATTGAGCTTTCTTAACGAAAAGGAAGCATATCGACCAAAAGGATTAAGCAGCATTTTGGATGAAAGTTGTGGCGGTACTTCCATAAAAGTCTAAAAGCCCAGCGTGACTTACAAAATTTTGAATAATAATCCTTAAGCTTGAAGAAATCTTTATTTTACCAAAGCCACTTGACACATAAACGAGAATATTCGGACCGAATCTAGACATTACACAATAACGTGGATCACTTTGGGCTTTTGTGGAAGTACCGCCACTACTACAGATATAATTCAGTCATTGGAAATAATCGTAGATCAGTTTGAAAATATGTAAGGTTTTTAATTTGTGACAGCTACCAAGCAAGAAAAAAGAAAAAAAAAGGAATTTCACGATTAAAATACGTATACAGATTGTATTCAGACCGTGATCGGAAACTAAGGCAGGTTATATGTAGTTACGGTGATCACAAACTCATTGATGTTAAATAAGATCCCGACGAAAAAGCAAATTGTTGATGTCATCCTTAGTTTCCGATCGCGGTCTGAATATACCCTGTATTTAAAAACCTGTAGTTTCCAGGGCTGCCAACAAATAAATCGCAGCTATACGGTTTAGTATTTTCAATTATACAAAATTATATCGCATTATACATAACCATTGCACCATATGCAGTTCTTGTTTTTTTTTTTTTTTTTTTTTTAGGATAACAGCTAATCAAATGGTCGGAAAATAGGCCTGCCAAAATAGTTCTTGTTTTTTTTTTAGGATGATATGCACAAATTATTGATAAAATGTGAACGTATGCCTTTGTATCGTATTATACAATGCGGTGATGGATACAATACCCCATCCGATTATACAAGATTTGTATCCAATTATACAATCTGGCAGCCCTGGTAGTTTCACGGAGTTTGCACAGCATTTTTGCCAAGAGATGGCGCTAACGTAACATGATTAAATAAAATAGAAACTACGGTGACTGCCTCGCGGACATAACAGAATTGAATCTTTGCCTAGTCCTTGATAAAAAACGAGGGTGATATGAAAAATCCGGCCCTACATTAACATCTATACATATTTCCAAAAAACACATAATTATAGATTGATACTACTTTAACTAAAGAAACATGTATAAAGAATATGCTTACTATAATAACTGAAAGCACTGTCAATATAAAATATTGCATACCTACATCCTTCCTTCTTCTAGACTAAGCTCAAAAACATTTTGACATAAAAAAGCAAGCCCACTACGTTTTTATGCATCCATTAATTTTGAATAACCCCTCACTCACACAGTGTTGTAACTATCTATTTAACCACAGACCACCACAAATCTGGGTAAGGAAGCAATCTTATTAATAACTAGCTTTTGCTCGCGACTCCGTCCGCGTAGACTACAGGGTTGAGTTCAGAAAGAAAATAAGTTGTAGTCTATTTTACTTCTCAGAGTCCTATTTATGTCCATACCAAAAATCATACAATTCGGTCAAATTGTTCAAACGTGAAACCGTAACGCGTCGATCGGCGCCTTGTGCATCATTACTGCGCGCTTGATCAATATTTTAAAACTGCAATATCTTCTAAGATATTCAGTGAAATCAAATGATGTAAAGGGCAATTTTATTTAAAATTAAATACTTGTAATGAATAACGTATTTATTTGGATAAGGATTAATATCATATTTATAAAAACACCTTCACAAATAAAACTTTATTTTAAAAAATAAATTTGGTTATAATAAAAAACGTTATAGTGAGCCAACCTTAAAAAATAGACATATGCTGTCGCGGACTTTTTTTCTAGAACTTTTAAAGAGGAACATTTCTCTCAAAGATTATTTTAGCGAAACTTTAACTGTTTTCGCAGCGCACGCAGCGGAAGCTCACAAAAAGGAAAAAATGTCCCCGATTTTGAAACATTCTTTATTGCTGCTCCGCTCCTATTCGTCGTAGCGTGATGTTATATAGCCTATAGCCTTCCGCAATAAATGTGCTATCTAACAGTGAAAGAATTTTTCAAATCGGACCAGTAGTTCCTGAGATCCTAGCGTTCAAACAAACAAACAAACAAACAAACTCTTCAGCTTTATAATATTAGTATAGATTGTGTGTCAATACCCTATCTGATAGTTACCACTCACCTGGAAATAAGTGCTGCAGGCAGACAAAACCACTTTATGTGCCTGCAGGTGCTTCCCTTCAGCGGCCAGGGTGACGTCTACCAGAGTCTGAGTGTTCAGCAGCGTGGTGAACATCGATATAAAGTTAGGCTGATGGTTGTTCCAACGGAGGCTGTACTGCTGAGACATTTTCGAGAATTCTTGAGCTGGAGGAAAAAGGAACGGTTGAATATATGTTACTAGCTGTTGCCCGCGACTTCGTCCGCGTAGACTACAGGGTTAAGTTCAGAAAGAAAATAAGTTATAGGCTATTTTACTCCTTAAAGTCCTATTTATGCCCATACCAAAAATCATACAAATCGATAAAATTATTTAAACGTGAAAACATAACGCGCCGGTCGGCATGTACATAATTATTGCGCGCTTGATGATTATTTTGAAACTGCGATATCTTCTAAGATACTCATCGAAATCAAATGATGTTAAGGGCAAATTTCTTTTAAATTAAATACTTATACTGAATAACGCATTTATTTGGATAAGGATTAATATAATCTTTATAAAAATACCTTTACAAACAATGCTTTATTTTTTAACAAATTTAGTTAGCATAAAAGAGGTTATAGTGAATCAACCCTAAAAGTTAGACATATGCTACCGCTGACTTTTTTGTAGATATTATCAAGCTCTACAACTTTTCTCTAGGACTCAACGATATATCTCCCATGGGTAAGGCAGCGTTTGCAAAAAACGGTTTCGTTCGCCTGTTTTTTCTCCGACTTACTTCGCAAATCCTGCTACAACAAAAAAGTCTTATCATTTTTCGGACTTATACATAGCCTATGACACTCAGGAAGAACGTAGCTTTCTATTGGTAAAAGAATTTTCAAAATCGGTTCAGTAGATCGCGAGTTTACTTTCTACAACGTCACAAACATACAAACATACAAACATACAAACATACAAACTTACAAACATACAAACTCACAAACCTTACCTCTTTATAATATTAGTATAGATGAAGAGATGTAATTGTGGTTATGTATGTTTATGGCCACGTAAGGTGCTCATTGCCGATATTAAGACATTTTTAGAAATACAGTATGTTTATTGGATTTGCCTGGGTGTTGTACCCTATACTTCTCGGTTCACATTGCCATTATACCAACGTGACTGTCTGAGAGCTTAAGAGTTTTATATAGTAACATCCAAAGCAAATAAGAAAAAACAATGAAAAGATGGTTATTGCGAATTTTCAGCTATTACAAAAGATTAAATCAGGAACAGAAACACATTGCTGATTACCAGACCAGATAGAACCCGACTTGAATCCATATTATTAAATGGGATTCAAGTCGGGTTCTCTCTGTCTGTGAATTATCACATTCAATCAATTTAAATGAGTAATCGATTGTAAAAAATATGTCACAAATATATGAATAACTCACACCGTTATCCAAGAAAGGGAAGGCAGATTTGTACATATCATTCACATGCATTCACACTTCACTAAATTACATTTCATTTCCAGGTAATAGACAAATTATTAGGCATCAATAAGCAGATCCCTGAAGTCTCAAACTAATACTGATAATTATCCAACGGAAACCACAAACAACATGGTAACAGTACCTGGGCATGCACTTACTTGTCCTAATAATTTAAGGGACCAAAACACAATTTTACAAAATAAGCAATACGACGCGCGAGTCTACTTCGTCCGGGTACTTAATCTCAAAAGGTGACGCTACTCAATATTCTCAGTTATTCCTGTAGTTGTTTATGATTCGTGACAATGTATAATGCAGTAGGTTAAACCATATTCAGATGAAGCATATCGCCATCTTCATGATACCCATCTTTGACTTCACAGTACAAACTTAGATTACAGGAAACTGTAAAAGTTTTTATTTATTTTTAAAAAATAAATACCTTTAAAAACTATTGATTATTTCTTGGCTCCGTATCAGAAAATGAATGAAAGACTCACCCGTTCAAATTAATCCGAATACAGCCGCCTAATCCAGCCGTTTACTGAAACAATGTTACAATGGTTTTAATTAAATATATTCATTATTCACTCACACATCTAGACATCTCATATTACACATAAGGAGACATATCTTCTTACTTTACAAACACCGCTTTAGCTTTCCACATAATATGATCATGCAATATTAGCTTTCATTTGTAACTATGTACTTTGACTTTGACTGAGTTTGCTAAAAAAAGTACTTATTATATTTACATATTTCATTTAATTATATGCACAGCATTTGGATTCTGTGGCAAATTACAGAATAGACTATCTTTGTTATTAATTTTCACTTTGGTCACCCCTATTTCTATGGCTTTTTTACAACTAAGTATCAGCAAACAAAATTACATTAAGCATAAAAAAGGAAGCAATGAGGAGAAACTGAAAACAAATGATGTCATTTGTTTTCAGTTTCTCCTCATTGCGAATGTATGTACATTCGCATAGAAATTTACTCCAGCGAGCAAATTATGATAAAAATGCAACTTAAAAAGAAATATCAAATGCATGTATTTGTTTTTTTTATGAAAGCAAAAAAAAACGCAAGAACTGCCTCAGTCTTGAATTGAGACAATTCATCAAAATTAAATGTGTATTGACTATGAAAGTTTAGGGAACTATAAAATGATCAATGTGTAGATTTAAACAAAAATACAAACTAGATTGGTAAAATTATAAAAAAAAACTTCTAAGGAAACAATAGCCACACATGCAGTTACAGTGTAATATAAAAAAAAAACTATAAAGATCAGAAGGAATATTCGCATAAGCAATTTGCATAATTATATAAACAGTAGCGATACTTCCATAGAAACCCAAAAGCATTGCACATTAATTGTGTAATGTCTAGTTGATAATTGTTTATTATTAGGTCAGGATATTCTCATTTATATGTAAAATTGTTTTTGTTAAACAAAGTTTTTTATTTTTAAATAAATACACCAAACAGTCACATACATAGTCCTGACCCCACACTAAGATACGAGTCTTGTGTTGTGGGTATCAGAAACTACGAGAGACTTTTCGGTCTCAAAAACACCCAGACCCAAAACAAATATTGGTGGACCAGGCAAACATTTGTCTTGGTGTGGGGATCGAACCCGCGGCCGCTTGTTTCGCAAGCTGGTGTCTAGCCAACTGCACTACGGGGCTGTCAAAAGATTAAATATTAAGATTATAGAAAGACACTCTAACCTTTAGGCTTCTGTGGACATAGGGATAAAAGATGTAGAAAGAAAATATTAATTCAGTCAAGTAACTAGTTTTCATTCAGCAAATGAAATATGAACATTTTTTGTCCTATTCCATTTGTAACAATTATACTAAACCTCTGATCAAAGAATATCATAGGTTGAAATAATAAATTTGATTTTGAGACCATTGTCTGGTATTAATAATTGGGTGGTATTATCTTTTTCCTATAAATCAGTTTTTCTGTTATGATATGGACAGGTAAACTTAATGATAATACCAAGGTAGATAAAGTCAGAAATTAAAAAAGTGTGGTCTGAGGATTAGTAAGCATATAAAGACTTGTGTTAAAAATCACTCATTTTAATTAAAATGTCACGCACAGCAGAATTGTAAAATCACACTTGTGAGCCATGATAATTTGTTGAATTTATAACATGCTTATTTCTCTTCCATATGGAAACAACAGTAAATTTGTACAATTAAAAATGTATATTATTAAAAATATTATGAAGGATTAAAAATGAATAAAATGATTTATTATTAACAAATCTATTCAATATTATTTTAAAATTATGGATTTATTATTTGAATTGTCTGATTTTCAAAACTATTTCAGTATAGTACCACAACAAAAGATAAAGTAATTACAGGTTATTATTTCCTTTAATATGTGCTTATTGCAATGACATTAATCAAATATTATAATGTGAAGGTAGTTGCAACTTTTACTTTCAAAAATCGATCAAAATAACCCAAACAATATTGTTTATATTTACATTGGAATATAAACAAGCACTGGAGTTCATATTCTTGCCCTCGCATCGTACCCCTCGCCGTTCGCCATCTACCCCCCGCCTAACTGCACAAAAATCAATGTTGCACCTCTGACATCCATCTTGTGCGCTATTCGATGTTATTGATTAACACCCCCGAACCCCACCATCACCCCCGTTAACCTTGCACGTACTTAATATTTAATACGTATTTTCGTATGTACTAAGAATTTAGTCATTTTAAAACAATAAACAATGCTAGGGAAAGTTAATAAAAAGGGAACAATACAATACGACAGCCATTAAAGACGGTGGGCTCGCTCGCTCCCGTCCCTGCGGCACCTCTTCAAACAATGCAACCTACTGCAATTTTCTTGCACAACACGCAAGGTGCCCTGAACCCAATTTGGAAGAGTTTTTAATCGTAATTACATAAAAAAAACGCAATAAAATCTCGCTATATGATCACAACACTCGATTTTATATCACCTGCACAAATAAAGAAAAATACGCAGAGACGGCGGATGGAGCCACCCCGCGCGCAAGATGACATCAATCAATAACAATAGTCTTGTGCGCGATTCGCTACACCACCATAAGAACACAGAAAATACTCACCCATACTGTGATTAGTTTTATAATTACACCACTCTTTACATTAATTTCTGATGAGGACTCATGTAAATACTTAAAATAAAACATTCGACCCACGCTAACTATTATGCACCGAGACCCACGCCGACCTGGGTTGCAAGCGGAAATAATACTCGCGCAAACGCTGATTCAATACACATACATAAACATTATTGTTGCATATATATTATTTATATAAAAAATATATATTTGCTTTAATAATTAGATTAATGTACAGAGTAAATTACAATGTTTTTTTTAACCCATAAGGAATATTTTTAAAGTTAAACAATATTTGACATATTGTTCAACTTTGTATGAGCCTTGAAAGTTATATTTTAAATCCAATTCACTTGGATAAGCATTTCAATTTTAAATTCATAATAAACAAAGGACACAATTTAAATATTTCTATGATAATCTTAAGGTTCCAAAAACCAAAATCTATGAATTTCTCAGAAACGCAAGAAAAAATATAACTTATACTGCCCAACATTTTACAAATTGTAGGTACGTACTTACTTTGAAACAAGTTTTTATAATATTGATGACAATTTGGTACTAACAATAAATTCTGACTCCATATAGACGATAAAACTTATCTTTTCTATGCTTGCCTTGTCTCTATCAATATATTAAATATTTTTTATAAATAGAAATACATTAATCCAAGCATGGATGATGAATCTTACCGTATTAATGTTTCACTTGGGTTTTGTATAAAGTTTTATTATTTGTTATTGCCAGCTTGAAAAAAAAATACATTCCAATACACGCATTATTGTGCGTAACGAAAAAACAAGACGCTATAAATACTTTTTGTTGTAGAGTATCTACGGGTAGCATACAAAACAAAGCTTTTTTTGCGTACGGAACGTTACAATAAACGTCAGTGACGTCATTAAAGTGTCTTATCCTTGTAAATAAAAGGCGAATTTTAAAATTTTACGCGGACAGAGTGAGCGTTGTCAAATTTCTAGCAGAATCACATAATAATCAGGTAACTTAATTCTATCAATTTAAGCCTTTTTTTAATGCTATTGCGCTAGTTTTTGTAACGCTTGTTTGATTTATACGACGTATTTATGTAATTGCACCCGTCGTTAGATTTTTGTTTTTAACATCTCGATTGCGAGTTGTGTATTTTTAGTGCGGCTACCTGCCGGTTGGCCCTGTTTCGTGGCCCTTTGGCGGGATTGTTTTTTGTTATTTTATATGACCTTCGTGGTACAGGAAGGTCATTGTAGTCAGGTCGTTTATGTAATGTGCGCGCATTGTGCGCGGTGGCCGGTGTCGGGGGACGGTTGGTGCCGTGCGGTGGTGCGTGTGGTGTAGCGACGAGGAGCGCGGGCTCTGCGTGCATCGTCCTCGTTCATGTTTACGTCGCTGTTGAAAACACTGTTTTATGCGTTATCACACTTGTGTCGCTCGTGAACTATTTATAGATGTATAGAAATTCATAGTGGACTTTAGTACGAACGCGAGCGCATGTTGGACAGGCGTGATTTTTACATTCAAAACATTGGGACATTTGGTGGTGTGCTGTTTTTTTAGGACACTCTTTGTTCTTTGTGTTGGAGGTATGTGCCTTTGTTTTCTTTTTGTGTTGTTGTCCATGGAAATTGTATTATGAATAACAAGGGAAATACTTTTGTTTATTCCATTTTTAATTTGTAAAAAATGTTTACAAAATTATTAATTTATTTCAAAAATGTGTGAATAAAAATCGCTTATTAAAATATATTGTGAAAGGTATCCTGATAAATAATTTTTAAAAATAGTAAAATATTTTTTGTAAATTATATTTTAAATAAAATTAGCCTCTAAAACAAATTTCATTGCAATCACTTGTAACACTAAATGTTTCCATTAATAAGCTTATAATGTATTCAATTATTCTGTACCTACTTGTAATTTTTAAACCTCATTTGTTTATTGTGACAAAAGAAGGATAAAAGCTCTATATAAACATGTTAAGGCAATTTGTTATCAATCTTGTTCAGGTACGCTATTGATAGACAAACTTGGTAATATTAATATTAATAAAGTGTTAAAATATAAAAAAATCATTTTAAAACTACTGATACGACATTAACTTATTTTTTGGTGAATTTAATATTTGTCTCATGGGGATGTGATTTAATATATTTTTAGTTTGTTGCAATTAGCATCTAATTTTTTATTAGTAAATATTTTTGAGAATTAAAAACTGAATCAGGACATTGGTCTTTAGGAAATAATTTTCTACATATTGTATTTTTTTTAATTACAAATTCAACACACACATCTATTCCAATATAGGTAAATTACTGTGTATGAAAAATGTGCTTTTTAATTTTATTTTTTTGATACTGAAAAATCATCAATCTGGGGTTCACTTTACATTTCACTACAAAGACAATGTATTTAAACCTTAGTCACTATGAGACAATAGAATCTACTTCCATTTTGTGAGAATCTACTGTTATTTGCTGTGCTTTGAATCAACATTGTAATTTTTATGAGGTCTATAATGGAGCAATTAATTAATTGATTAATTATCATCACTTAATGAATATTTTAAGAAAAACAACAACATACAATTTTGTAAGCACCCAATTAACGTTACAAAGTAAACAAACAAATTATTGCAACGATTCAAAACGTATTTTCATTGCAAGCAGTCATCAGTGTATTGGTGTAGGTAAGTATCATTTATCAAAGCACGCGCGACTCCGTACATTTTATTCTACATAAACAGCTTATTAGTGCGAACTGCATTCCGCGAATTGTTTATTACCTGTTTCCACATTAAATCTGTCCACAAACAAACATTACTCTGTTTTATATTCTCGAGAAGATGTTGTATTTGATGCCTCGAACATTGTAAACGTGAGTACATTATTCGATACTGTTCACAAGCTCGCAATAACGATCTTTGTTTAAGAATATTTTTGTTTATATTCATCTTGATAGCAGTCATCAAACAATGCCGGATATTTTGCAGTATGTTCAAATATTATTTTAATATCTGATGAAAGATTGCCTTGTAAAAAGTGATATGTAAAATAATGTTGTGTGTATGGATTGGGATCTCGCAGCCAGTAACCCCAATTTTTCTGATGTTTGAACTCGTAAATCGGCCGATGTTGTGGGCGAGTGAGTGCACGGACGGCGGTATGTGGCACTCATTTGACCAATTGTGATCATCGACCGAAATAAATTGTTCGCCGGCGAAGGTGTGATGTTTAAAAAGTAATTTGTCTTCATACAACTCGGACACGAGAATTGTCTTCTTAATTTTGCTGCATTGTGTTTACTCTGTCTAGTACGTAGTTGGGCTGTTGAGTGGCTACAGTGGGGTGATCCAAAGTTGACATCGCTAATAGTCAAATTTATTGAATTGAGGGGCCGTGTTTTTGGTGATACAATGATAGAACGCAGAATGTGAATGCCTCTGCAAACTATTCTGCGTATCATTATATTTATAATAGCTTAACGTGATAGCACACATCCATACATAGATATAGAACGTGGGAAAAGGGGTAAAATGTTATTTCATACTTTTAAGTTCTGCAATTACCGCATAAAATAATAATGGTCCGGTTGTTATTGGGTTTTCAATATCAACTTTAAAAAATGGTCCAGTAAATGGAAGCACTGTCGAAACGTTTGTAAAATAGTACCTACTGTACTTTTTGTTCCAAAAGTATAAAAGTTAGACAAATTTGAACAAAGCAAAAGTAAATTCTCCTCGTCTTATTACCTAACTAGTAAACAAGCAGTGATAACACTGATAACGCTATAATTACCTTATCAGTTGTAGCTACTGTTTCGTTTACCTTTCAACGCACCTCAGGGCTGCTGCGATTGCTCATAAGATTTGAACTCAAATTAGAAATAGACAAAAGATATTCTATTAGGCGAATCAAGCGTCTTTGCTTTAATAATATTTCAGTATTATTTTTAAATAGAATAAAAGATAAATATGTAGGTCAACAATTTACGTAACTTGTTAGAGTTCCCGAGCATCTTTTGCGAAGCTTTTTGGTAAAAAGGCAATATATGGTCCTAGGTATGCTTCTACGCTGTACGTTGATTGTAATTATTCAAGTAGTCACTAATTTGTTGGAATATTCCGTCAACCGGGACGGTCTCCTAATGAATCTATAAATTCGTATTCACATTGTTAAAATCGTTTAACTTATAAAGATGTTTATATTAAGAATGATCTGAAGACTATAAAAGGCAACGTTATCTTAATCCATAATATACAGAAGTATGAACCCCTTAAATCTCTACCGCCTTAATTAATTTTCTGTGAGTCCACTACACACTTTTTGAAAAATTTGAATAATTGTATAGTTGTATTGTATAATAATAAGGACCTTAATGTGGACGGTGCGACTTTCAAGGTATACCTATACTTGTAAAGCTGAGTTATTTTCCTTCCTTACCATTTCTTGTTGTTGAGGAAAAATCCTTGTATATTTCGAGTGCTTTGCTTAAACAAATGACGTCACGTAGTATATTTTAATATGCGAACTTCTTGCAGCATTTTCGTATTGATGATTGTTTTAATTATCACTATGGAAAAAAGTGTGTCCTCCAATATCTGCTGAGCGCTGATGATGTAGTTTTGTACTGCCAATGTCTATTTTAATAACATTGTTGACTGACGCCTAGTGGGTCGTAAAATGATGTCAAAAATAAATGTAAAGCTTTGCGTTGATTCTATTTGTTAATAAACTTATGTTATATTTGTCAAACAGATAGGAAGCAGCAAAGATGAGCAAGTTGTGCAGACAGGTGTCGATCGAGTCCCCCGGGCCGACGCTGAAGGAGTGCGTGTTCAGCTTCGACGTGCCGGTGCCCGACGTCCCCATGTACGGCGCGAGGATCCGCGTGGTGTACGCGGGCGCGTGCTACCGGGCCAACCGCACCAGATCCGCCTCCGTGTGCAGCACGTCCTCCATCTCCTCCATCGGCAGCCTCACCGGCGAGATGGAGAGCTTCACCATGCATTCCTCCACGCCCGCCCACATCGGCCTCAGGGACGGCGCTCTCTTCCCCGGCTACGAAGTCGCGGGCGTGGTCGACGCGGTTGGCAAAGCTGCTGAACGCGCAGATGATATCAAGGAAGGCACGAGGATTGTGCTGTACCCCTACGAGGGCGTGCCACATGGCTACGCTGATTACATAGTGGTGCCAGATTTCAAGTGCTTGGTGAAGGTTCCGGATGAGTTGCCGCTGAGTGTCGCCGCCATGCTGCCTACAGGAGCTCTCCTCGCTATGAACACTGTGTATACGGCGGGCGATTGCCTCAAGAGAGTACTGGAAGGGCCCAACCCTAAAGATAAGGCGACGGTGCTCATCGTCGGCACAGGAGGGCTGGCACTCTGGGCGCTGCGCATAGCGACACACTACTTCAAACACGGGAAGTACCACGATCGAATCAGCATATCTGTGGCCACTCTCAAGGACGAAGGCTTTGTCCTCGCCAGGGAACGTGAAGTGTAAGTTTTTTTTTATTATCTTAAATTGGGTTAAAGTATATTTACACTTGTGACTTACCAGGCAAGACGCATTTAGGTAAAAATCTGAATACCCGTTGACTTTCATCACTCTATATAGCTATGCTGGCTAATTCTTACCAGGATATTTACAGGATATAAATTCATTTTTAACCTTTTTCTTTCATTATTACATTGCAAAGTGTCTGCTTTAAAAGTGGAAATCTTTTTTTCCATTTCGAAGTCAGATGCATAATATCAAGTGAAAAAGACACATCGTTTCTGTACAATTAGCAGAGTAAAGTAATTGTTCTTTGAGTTTGCTGTTATAGTATCTAATATACGACTAGCACAAGGCCAGCGTACAGTATATTATTACGGTACGGCAATGGACAGCCCCTTGGCGCAATTGACTAGACTCCAGGTTGCAAAAGGAGATTTATCGACTTTGAAATTGAGACTTTGATTTCTCAATTTGGACTCTGTTGATCTACTCAAGGGTTCCTCAAACTTTGGTTTTCAAGAACCCCTTAAGCTTTAAGAAACTTCTGCCCCCTCTCTATAAGAAATTAATAAAGTTATCTGTTAAAGAAAATAAGGTATTTATTTCGCATACCCCCTCCCGTCGAATGGGGAACTGAACTTTGAGAAGCCCTGATTTACTCCATTCGAAACATTGTTACAAAGGTTTCATACAAAGAGGTTACAATTTTTGCCTGGCCGGTTGCTATAAAGGTCTTATACAAAGAGGTTACATATTTTTGCTTGGCAGTTTGCTACAAAGGCCTTAACAAGGAGGCTACATATTTTTCCCTACCAGTTTCCTACAAAGGTCTCATACAAAGAGGCTACATATTTCTTTTCGTGCATGCCAGTGTGAACGTGGTGCAGTGGACGGAGGATCTGTACGAGAAGCAGTTGATCGAGCGCACGACGGACGCGTGCGGCGGGCCCGTGGACGTGGTGCTCAACTTCGGCACTACTTCGCGGTCGCTGCACCGCTCGCTGCAGTGTCTAGCCACGGTCAGTGCTGCCAATTTAGTAGTAATTACAGGGCTGCCAACTTAGTAGTATTTACAGGGCTGCCAACGTATATGAAAAATTGTTAGTTATGTATTGACCTCTTAAAGTGTAATTTCTAAAATGTGCATGTCTCTCTTAAAAATTGTAAAAATCGTTGATAAAAATCAAAAGTTTCGACTTAAAAGACTTATAATGAAAAATCTGATTATATTGATATTATTAACATGGATATATATATTTCATCATGGTGGCCTCGGGAAGGTGCTAGGAAACGGGGCAGACCACCGGCCAGATGGTCAGATGACATAGCCCATGTAGCTGGAAAGCTATGGATGAGGGTAGCCCAAGACCGAGAAAAATGGCGAGCATTGGGGGAGGCCTATACCCAGCGGTGGGTACGTGAGGGCTGAATATGGTGATTAACATAGAAATTAAATCTCACAAGTGACAAAAATCTTAAAGTTAAATATCATAGTAACATTATTAACTTTACGTACTATGCAATAATAACCATCGGACGCATTATTACTCATCTTCGGTGCAATAAAAACAAATACACTATAAAAGCAGATAAACACTTAATGGTTAATCGATGGATAAGTTTTAATTACTTTAAAAGAAGAAACTCAAATGGAATGTTAATGTTTCGTTATCTTAATAGTACATGTAACACGTTTTTCAATCACTTTTAAATTGGTTATTTTATCTATGCAGGTTGATGACCCCGTAGTTTACTATTCGGCTCTAAAAATAAACCAGATTGGATGAAGAACAAATATTACAGAAACTACTTATAATAATGTCAATAATTTGTGACGATACTGTTTTAGTTTTAATTTACATTTTAATAAATTTTCTAATTCGTCCATTGATACCTTCATGGTGCAGTTGACTGAAGACAAAATGGGAAACGAGAGGCCGCGGGTTCGAACCTCTCAACGAGACAAATGTTTGTGTGATCCACAAATATTTGTTCCTGGTGTTTGTGAGACCGTCGAGTCTTATGTAATTTCTGATATCATGACACAGGATCTACAGCACTATGTCAGAATTATGTATTAGTGTATTTATTGTACTTAGAAAGATAACACGTCATTGATACCCACTTAAAAATAAGTTACAATGATAACGTAAAATAAAAGAAAATATATTATACATTAACCGAAGCACATTTCTACAGGGAGGCGTAGCACTGGTGACAGAAGACGTAGGTGAGAAGCTCCTCCCGAAGTTCTCCAAGAAGGCGGAGCAGATGAATGTGAGCGTGATGGTGGTGCCCAACGGTTCTATAGAACAACTGAAGGAACTCGTCAGCTTGGTCGCACGCGGAGAGGTAAGTTATTTATAACCTTACAACTGGAAACAATAGCATGGAGAGTCATTATTTGTGTTTCACTATGTTTCATCATCATCATCATCATCATCATCAGCCTTTATTCGTCCACTGCTGGACATAGGCCTCCCCCAGATACTTCCAAAGTTTTCTAACGTTTTTGAAAGTAATATTGGTATGACGTTAACTAGCAAATCCTTAATACACTTCAGTATTTGCTTTTGGAAGGCGTAGTGTTTTATCAAGATTTTAATTATTAATTTGTCAGTAATTCTTCGAAGATACATTACGTGTACTAAAATGAGGATTAAGTAAATTTCGATGAGTAATAATTTTTAATGAACACGCATGATCTGGATTTCTAAACTCTGCTTGAAGGCTAACTTTATTCAGATTCGTATTAGTTCAGTGATAAAGTAAATTCAGTAACGGCACACCCCTGTTTCGCATGAGTGCATTATATTTTCATTCCATTGTGTACTATTCAAACAATTATGAATAAGAGTAGAGGAGAAATACTTAGACAGTATTTTTTATGGTATGGTAAGCAGTGATGGCCTCGAGGTTTAGGCGCGCGGTCGAGAATCTCGGCGGTCGCGGGTTCGAACCCTAGGCACACACCTCTGACTTTTCGAAGTAATGTGTGTATTCAAATTGAATTATCACTTACTTTAACGGTGAAGGAAAACATCGTGATGAAACCTGCACACCTAAAAGTTCTTAGGAATTTCTTATGTGTGTAGTCCGCCAACCCGCACTAGGCCAGCGTGGCGGACTATGGCCTAAACCCGCTCAATGGTAGAGGAGACCCGTGCTCAGCAGTGGGCGTATATGGGTTGAAGAAGAAGAAGAAGATTTTTTATGGGGACGAGGGTCGCCGCTTGACCAATAAGATAAAATTTCAAATGAAAATGGAGGGGTTCCATTTGTTGTCACACATTTATAAAACTATTCATATTATACGCAACCCGAATTACTAAGAAGCGGTAGTGTTAAACATATTATAACAGCCTAATATTAGGTTCGGCACGCTGAAATTCCCTTTTTAGTGTTATTCTACTGTTCTGTGGTACGATTCCGTAATCCTTCATTCCTCATCGCAAACTAAGAAGAAAACAAGCTCTGTAAAAACAATATGATATCATATTTTGATATCGAATCAAAAAATCACGGTACGATAATAAATGCCCCATTGAAAGTGACACAGCATTAATTATTATCAAGGATTGCGAAAACAAAATAATCAAACCAATTGAAGACAATTGGACGGGCGGCGTAATGAATACATTCAAATCATTGTCAGTTGCTGTTTTTGTCACTGCTATGAAGGGAAGGTGTCCCGATTTTATGGAATAGTAGAATAACCTCATAACCTTATATCTGTATTCCCCGAAAGGGTAGGTGGAGGTGCATTTCTGCACCCACATTTTGCCAGGTATTAGTTCAACGTAATAGGGACTGGGCGGACGTTTCTCGGGCACATTTCCAGACTAATTGCTGCTACTGAGAATTTTATAATGGAAAAACCCAATAACATGAACAGTAGCGAGACAAAAAATATGATAATTTTTTCTCCATCATGGTTCAGCCCAAATACTTCCTACTTCTGGCCGTGGAAGTACTTTTAAATTGGGGGGTGTGAGGCCTTGGTCTACCACGCTGCCCAGCGTACATACAACTAAGATATTCTTAACAATTTTCAATTATTTTCAAGATTTTGACTCGACTAAGACTTACGTATATTTACGAGTAACCCAAAGAAAAATACAATAATTACATAATAACCTATGATTTATCTTACTTTAAAATGAAATTAATTAAAGCATAAGGAATTTTGGGACACGTAATTTCTAAATTACTTTATCTACGAGTGTACTTGAATTGTATTACTGAGTATTATTACATGTATTTGCGAAGCTGTTCTGAAGTACTTACTCTTAATCTTGTATGAAGAGTAACTTAACCTTCGGCTTTAAACTTTATCTAACTCAATAAATACATACTTATGTAATTGCAACTAGTAGCCTTGAGATTGATGCGTACAGTTGATTCAATTTCTCGATGGTAGTAGATTCAAACCTCAGGCAGAGTGCTCCGATATTTATAAGTTATGTTTTTACAATTATCACGTATTTTGTCGACGGGTAAACATCGAGAGGAAATAAGCACAACTTAAAATGTTCTTAGGAATTTCTTATTTGTTTAATCCACCAATCCACATTAAGCCAGCGTGGTGGACCAAGGCCCAAACCCTTAGTTGTAAGGAACGATCGTGCCCAGCAATAAGACCTATATCGTTTGAAGATGGAATCCGTGTGTGTTAAAGGTATCTAGTTGTCTATCCATACGATGGCTATCTTATTCATTTGTTTCATTTTATTTTAATTGCGGTGTTAATAAATAAATGGTTTTAAAATTGTGTGTATCATATTTGTACTTGATTTCTTCACAGATCGAACCGCCGCCCCACTCGGTGTTCCCGGCAGAGGAAGCCCAGGAGGTTGTGAGGAAACTCTGCAATTCCGAGATCAACGGCCGCGCCATACTCAAATTCCAGAACATCGATTAAAAACATCACTAAAACGTAAGGCAGTATTCGGCGAAAAACTGGACTGGATTTGGACGATTGGGTGATGACAACCTTACTTTATTAATTTGCAATGTTTATAAAATTTTGTGGTAAATATATAGGTTATATTCACCGGATCGGAAATGAAGGCGGGAAATAGCCAAGGTTAATACAAATCGATTGAGGTTAAAAAAATCCCGGCAAATAATAAAAAATTTGACGTTTTCCATACAACCATCGATATTAAATGTACTGGGTTTGTATGGAAATCATCAAAATTTTTATTTTTTCTCGAGATTTTTTTAACGCCAATAACTTTGAAATCATCTTACCAATTAACCTTTATTTCCGATCACGCTCTGAGTACACCCTGTACATCTAATTGGTATTATCGCAAAGTAATTAATATGTATAATAGTTATCTAGTTTTGAGTGGTGATTACAACAAGAATGGTCGCCGCAAGTATCGGCCTTGGCAACAGGACTTGAACGATAGATCACGCAGTGTCAATGTTTACGACAATCGACCATAGATATATAATATATATACAGACAGATATATATGTAGACAGATATATATGTTTCATTATCTGCGTAAACAAACGCATAACACTTTACAAGTGTGCGCAAATGTGAAATGATTGCAGACCTATTATTTAATCTCTAATTCGAGACCATCTATACTCATTTTATTGGACATCGATTCTTCATTGTAGTAAAATAGGAAGATTTTTTGGAGTATTTTTTAGACCCCTAATAAAATAATTAAAGAAATGTGGTTTTATGATTGAATTAATAATAACAAAGCCTATTGTCATAGACCACAAATTATTGAAAATGACTGGCTAATATTCTTTTTATTTCAAGTAGTATTATTAGTTTGTTCGTCAAAATGTTTATTGTCAATCACCCAATCATGCATACAAATGTTTACGAAGAAAAAAGATAGTTGAGCCGAATATTACCAGGTAGCGAGTCTCAAGTAGATTCCAAAAGATTTTTGAGTAGTATTTTTTTTTTAAACGGTTGATATTTTGTAAAGCACATACTCTATACATGAGGCGCAGCTCAACTTGCCAGTTGAGGTTTTTATAAAGGTTTATTTTTTGTTCATTGATTTATGGATCAAATGTGTATTACGTGGCTTTTCATCACACCAGTGTTTATAAGGCTCAATCAGAAAAAATCATAACGAAAGAGGTAAAAATATGATATTCGAATAAATAGTGATGATCGAATTTAAAGCAAAAAATCATGATAAGGCAATTTTCGCCTTATCGCCAGTGATGGAAAGCCGTTTTTTATATTTTCAGTAGTTTTAGGAAATTGTTTTTATGACCAAAAAATTTTTTTTAGTATAGTTTTGTTATATATTTTCGTAGTTTTAGATCTGCTGATATGTTAATGTTTAAGTTAGTGTTGCGTGTTTGTTTTTGTGCTTTCAACGATGTTGCCACACTCAAAAAGCACATTTACAATGAGTAATCCGTGAGATTATGCCAGGGTTGCCAGTGACGCCATAATTATAGTATTAAAAAGTAAAATAAAAAAGGAGGTTGAGGTAAAACAACGCGCTTAAGCTCTCTTTTTTATTTGACGCGTTGTGATCCTAATTTAGTTTTGTTATTGGTTGTAATACCGTTTTTACTGGCAACCCCTTGGGAATATTATTTTTGTGTGCTTGCCTAGTTATAGTTACCTAAGTGATGTTAAACCAACATCTGTTGGTGAAAATTGTGCTATCATAGTCTCAAAGAATCGTCCTACTGTCTAACGTACTGATCAATCTGACTTTTGTATTTTATATACAACAGATATATCCAAATAACAAAGCCTGCAGAATTATATCTGATGGTCCACTAAAATGTTCCTGAAACAGTCGCAATAGACAAACACAATTTCAAGAACATATGAAATAGATTAGATGGAATAAAAAAATATAACTATTTTTTACCATGTATCCGAGAAATTTGTAATAACTTTTAAAATCATACACACAAAATATTATAGAATTTATTAGAAGCGCTCAAAAATCAGAGCGGTTTTTGTATTTTGCCTTTAAGAAATTATAATGCTTTTTCGATGTCGATATTTACCTAATAATCACTTAATATGTAGAGGACTTTATATCTAGATGTATGTATGTCATCATATATTATTAGTCGTAAGAATATTTACATTTTATTGATTAAATTTGCAAAAAGAATATATAAACCCTGTTTCCACTGTCAGCACAAAGCTACGTTCTGAAGGGAAGAAATATTTTATTCACTCTTTTTATCTCAAAAAATTCTTACTACCCTACCTTTTGAAAAGTTTTAAGCATATAAAACAGCGTTTATTCATAATAGCTTTTTGGTATGAAAATACAAAAACTTATATCTTATACGCACATTATAGCGAACAGATTTATAAGATACATTAGTCACAAATAAAAGTCTTAAATATTAGTTTTACAATGCAATAACTTTAAGCGTTACTGTCCTGATATTTTTTTAATTTGGAGCAATGTTTACGAATATTTTTTTTTTAAGAATAAATCGAACTGAGAGTACATTTGATGTCTCAATTAAATTAAAGAACGAATTAAAGCGATGATTGTGGATCTCTGCCTTTTAAATGCTGATAGGCAAACAATTCTATAAATAAACTGTAAATGTTGTGAGAAATTAAGATAAGAAATTTCGCACACAAGGTGACGCGTCCAACAGTAAAGTTTTATAAACATTTAATAAAAACTATTTTGTTCAAAACTATTTAACAAATTTTGAGGGATTTTCTATCACTAGTTACCAGATTAATATGAGATTATTTAATATAAACGTACCTCCAGGCACCATGGTATGCCAAGGGAAATACTTCAAAGTTTTATCGCGAAAATATACATCTTTATACAAAACTTCACAAAATTCATATGTTCGTGATTTGTAATACTCGCTTAAAAATTTTAAATCAATCAAGCTAATTTTCATTAACCTCGATAAAACTAGTATTCAGGCAATTACCGACAGTGGAAATTCACGAATTTATTTTAACAAAAGCCATTTTTAATATGAATCATTGGTTCAATTGTCTTAGAAGACTACGAAAAGTAACAAAAATACCTCAACCAAATTATATTTAAATCGAACAATACTTCTACGTAACGTAAGACAGGATTTTTCTTACAGAACCTATGGCCTGCTTTTGTAAAAAACTATAGTCTGTTGTGCCCTAGTTAGGATTTGATTGTGATAAAGCGATCGCCTACGATTTTGCATTATGCACCAATTAAATTTGACATATTAATTTGGCTTTAAAATAGAAGTGATATTCATCATATGTAGCATTCTTATATTTCTACTTCATTTTATAAACAAAAATAAATTTTATAAACTGCAAGTGAAAATAAAATAGACATTTTTCAATACATTTTTTGGAAAAACCATCTGATATATAACCAAGACTGAATCGTGTATAGTTGGCTGTTCATTGATATTCGTAAAACCCACGCCCGTTAATACATGTGTGTCACCGCCCACAAAGCAAACAGATCAAAAAGAACCGTGTTAAAATTTTAATATGTCTAAAACTACTCGAGATAAACAAGCGAATGTAGTAGAAATAAGAATTTTATTAGATATTTTTATCAGTATTAGAATAGTGTGTTTACGATGTAATCTAATTTTTATTTATGTCCGTGTTTGTGCAACGTCGTAGGTGGTCGTGCTTCTAAATCGCCGAATTTATTTTTAGCCTCTGAGTAAACACTTAACAACGACATCTAGTCAACAGATTCGGAACTATTGTTATACCTCACATTTTAAAAAAATGATATTTTTATTCCGTCTGGTGCAGGTCGGATACGTTTACGTAATAGTTCGACATTATTTTGTTTACTATAATGTTGCAAAGAATAAAACATGAGTTAATTGAATGCGGCCGGCTGAATCGAAATTTCGATGTACCTTGGTCATAAGTACATGTAAGCTAAGTCACGTTCATAAGACGTTTACTAATGTTATATTATAGTATTGTTAATGTACTTCTAAATAAAGATTAAATGTTTGTTGGTATTTTATTTTACATTAGTTTGTTTGTCCTTAATACTATTTTAATAATACATACCTATTCATCACATTCTGTTCATAGATGCATTTCTGTATCCATGTTGGGACAGTGGCGTTTTTAAGTCTTACCTAATAGTTGGCGAGATAATTGCCGATTTTTGAGTTCATTTCCAAACTCCATGTTGCAACTGAGAATTTCCTAATAGAGAAACCTCATAACACTGGGATGCCCACCGAGTGATCAAACATTTAAAATTTAGTCATGTAACGATGGAACTTACCTCAAATCTGAAACATTATTTACCTGTCCACTTCACGTGGAATGCCACATATACGAAATGAGAGCCAAGTTGAACATAATGATACCTTGGTTGTTGAATTCAATAATTAAAAAAGACGCCAGATTAAGTCCTTCAGTACAAATTATAACATAAAACATAAATTCTTCTGATAACTTAGAATAGCGTAATAAGGTGTGCATCTCACAAGTTGACTCGTAGGTATGAGTAAAATTTGAAATGTTTGTGATTTTTTTTTACTTAATAAGGGAACAAAAGTAAATTCAAACGGTCCAAGCAAGTGTTCCACACTCTTCGCCAGTTCTGTTAGTTTCAACTTGACTTGCCTTTAATACTAATTTTAAGCCGCCTGTAAAATAGCTCTCCACAGTACATAGCTAACTGATGCGGGACGGAACTATTGTCAAGAAAAAAGTAATTTGGTGAGGAAGGACTAAATGCATAAAGATGGTCGTGGTTTAACACCAGTTGACACTCCGTAAGGATAAAACTGCCATACCTTTTGTACTTATGCGGCCACTCATGTCAATGTAATGAAATATACTTGATGTCTATAAGACAAGTTTAATCTTAATTTGGACGCCTGTGTTCAATAACAGTAGATTGCATTAAAAGCTACGGATTTCTTTTTTATTATTATTGAAATAAAATCAAAAGTCAATCGTCATCATAAACAAGGAAACCAGTCCACTCAAACAACACCCGTTCACGAGTATGACGCATGGGCCATCAAAGAAAGACCGACCTGCCCTATAATTGCGCATAAGATTTCCTCGAAAATATGTATTCTCCATTCATGTTACTACCGAGTGAAACTAGCATGAGTCGTTAATGACATAAGCACATACGGCGCAATTGCAACTAAATAATATAAGTGCATCCAGGCCACGACCTTGTTCGTATTAGAATCACTTAGAAATCCGCTAAAGGCCACGACATCTAGATTAATGTATTGGCGTCAATCGTCTTAACAAATATCTATTTATAGCCGAGGAATAATATACATAGAAATTATTACTATTATTTTATATTGGTCTTAATGCTCGGCACTATCTACTTTGAAGATTAAAAGGTGTTCACTAATTGGAAAACTTAACTAGGTTTATAATCTAAGAAGCTGTCGAGTATTTCTGGTGTTAACTGTGGTAAACCCAAGATTTAATAATTACCTATAGTTTACTCAGACAGCCATGCACACAAAAAAAAAAGGATATCTTATATGAATCATTAATTTATCTTCCTATTTAGTTCATAAGCTGAGCAGCAGCAGTACATGAAATATTACCAATTATTCAAAACAAAGAAACGTCTGTAAAAATTCTGTCCTATTATGAAAAATAGCTAAAATATTACTTTATCATCTAGTTCTATTTCAAAATCGTTTTGTGTATTATATTGGAACAAGGTTTGTTTGATAATATTAACTGTATGAACGTCACTCATTCTTTGTTTGTGCTATTAGATCTGATGTGATTGCTGAAAGCGTTGTCATACCAAATAAACGAATACGCAAATATTTATTTATTGTCACTCAACTTTGTTGAAATAAATAAAACCAAAAGAAAGGTTTTTTAATACATATAAGGCAGATGCCAATATTTAAGCTTGATAAAATAAGATATAAATACTATAGCAGCTGGCAGACGTAAGTGTGACGTCCTGCAGCACGGTGGTTCGAGGACTTGAGTGTGATGGCGGGTAACGGATGGATAAAGGCTGACCCAGACCGGGATGGTTGGCGCTTACTTGGGGAGGCCTACGTTTAGCAGTGGACGGCGATAGGCTGAATATATAAACTTGATTCACTTGGATGTTGTGTACCACTGCCTACATGGTATGATGTGACTATAATCTTTTAAATATTTCCGTTCGATGATAATAATTTTTGTCAACATTTTATGATGTTAAATATTTGCAGCGGTAAATGATATAGCTGATGCATCATACATTTCCGTGATCTTGCCCGCCCTTGGGAGGCGAGCAAACATCTCATGTAAACGGAGTTTAAATAATCATTGAAGACAAACATAATACGCGTCAGATATTTTGTACTGTTTTGGTATTAATGTGCATTTATAAACTTTCTCCAAGCTTTTTAAATTTACAGAAGACTTAATAGGACGGTAGCATGAGTCAATGATCCTTATCAGTTTGTTGCCGTGTATATTGAAATTTAGTAAAAATATATTAATTTAGAACGCAAAGTAACAGTTCTAATTTAACATATTTATATTTTTAATACTTGCGTAGCCCGATTCCGCCCAGGCGTAATTTGGAGCCGGGCACATTTATTGCAAAAATACAAACTCTCTAGGATATTAGCACAAAAGAACTATAAATATTAGAAAAGGCAGTATCTTGAATGGGGACGAATGTCACCACCTCTCTTTCATTCATTTCATAACGATCTCACGATAAATGATAAAAAATTCAAACAAAAATGAAAAATGAAGGTTCTATTGGTTGCAATTGACACAGGTTCTGATATTACACGCAACCTGAGTTACTAAGAAACGACCGTGCCAAATATATGATAGTCTAATTGTAGGTTCGACTATCTCTAAATGCTTAGATTTTCTTTCTATTCATATTCTTCAGTGAATTATTTATACGCCTGTCCTATTTTGTCAGCTATGTCTCAAGAATGTGTTTTATATTGCATTTTGATCGTTTTGTACAGTGTTGGGCATTAATCAATTAACTTTTAATTAAACTAATCAATTGAGTAAAAAATTAATTGCAATTGAATCAATTGCAATTAAACATTTAATTGTGTGTTACAATTCTTTTTTTATTGATTGATGAAATAATTAAAACTAATAATTAACTATTTTGCAAATTTTGTTCAAAAAGGGTGGTCCGGTTCTACAACCGGATACATATACCCTTGACATATTAAAGTATTAGTAAAAATACTTGATAAAAAAATTAATTGTTAATTGCTAATATTTAATATTTTTTTCGTAAAATAACTAACAATTGATCAATTATTAATCGTATAGAACCATGATTAATAATTAATTAGTTGTTAATTGCTGCCACTGCAGTTAACAGCTAATTAATTGTTAATTTTTAATTTAATAAAAAATTGCCCAACACTGGTTTTGTATCGCTTTTAATAAAATAAAATAAAAACAAATCGGCTTTTATTTTTAGTCTTTATTACCTGTTTAAAATGGTGCTTTCGAATGAAATACAAGCTGATTCAGTGGTTACCTTATCCTAGCGGAGAGGAGCAGGGAAAGCGTCGATGTTACCAGCCATACAGCGCGACTCAATGACTCGTAATTCTCATCCGCAACTGCTGATAGCTTGGCGATCTCGTCAAAACAGCAACTCCATAAGATATTCTTCATTGTTAAGTTTCATTTTAGCCTCGTTTTTCATACTCAAGAGCAAGAAAAAACGACCAGTTTGTTTCCCGGGCTGGATAAATGCTATTGGGTTTGGTTTATTCATGCAGAAGTAGACTGACTAGAAATGTCACTGCTTTATTTTGTTACTAAGACAGACTACTAACCAGATGTTATTTTTACAGCTGCTTTAAATTTGGCTTTAGGCTTTAATCACCAATTTTTTTTTCAGATTGTTGGGGTAGGAAAAAATAGATATATGGTCGCAACTCGCACTGAGTTCAGCTGTTTTTTTGGTGTTTTGTCTTTAATTATTGGATAAGGCAGTGTTTTTCATTGTAAGATTTTTCAGCAATGGCGTAAGAATAATATTATACCACTAAGGTTGCCCCTAATACATGAGAATTCACGTGGTATATTATCTTACTGTTAATTCCAAATAACATATTTTTGTGTGTTTTAGTTGAAACAGGAGGGTAAGGATTTAGGGTAAATAAAAACAAAGCAATTTTATTTCTACATTTATTTTCGTATACATGGACACAAAATACTAAACACCATTTCAAGAGGTACGAGAAATATTCTTACATAGTGGGTACATTGACATTACATGCTATAAATCGGCCACATATGGTCGAGTCCATACAAAATGGCGGCATTTGCCTCCCAAGCTTATAATTACGAGACAGACATTAACCGCGGGTACGATGGGCAAGTCTTTAGCTTACAGCTACATTACGCCTAAGGCGTTACACAATGCTTAACCTAATGCCGATTTCAAATCGGTCGTGAGCGATACAATTATGGCACGTCGACATTTTCAGAGAATAATTTCATGCAATGCTTTCAATACAAGTCTAATAGGCCGTGAAATTTCTGATGGTCAGTATACTCCGAAACAAGTAACAAGTAGTGGGAGGCTACAATGTCTCATCATTGCTTTTTTCGTACAAGTCATTTCGGCTCAGGCTGAATTTTTTTATTGGTTTTTAAATTTTCATTACGCTCGAAGAAAATTTTATCCCATAAATCTTGAATGACAAAAATACGATTCTATTGCCTTTTTAAAGTTAATACTTATAAATAGCCATTGATCTCCGCTAGTAGACTACTCAAGGGCCGTATAGACTGTATTATAAATGTCGAACGCGCGATAACCGTGGCGCTACGGACTTGTGCTACTCACCGTCCAATGAGATCAACTACAATGTGTAAAACCGCTAAAAATCACAGACACAGTGGACACTTATGAAATAAACGTTAGACGAATGTAAACTCTGTATCCGGACTAAGAAATTGTACGTTGTTTTAAGTTTGTTTGAAATTCTTAAAAAAAAAACGCGTGATGCGGTGACCGAAGTGTTTTGTGTGAAGCGTTCGTTTGGTTCACAATAAGTCACCACTGCGATACTCGCAAATAGGTATGCGAGCCAACATTAGGACCACAGATGTGTGGTGATATCATAATGATTTTTATAACTGTGAATTCAATTTTAACCGTACAATATGTTTAATGTTCCGATTGAGAAAACTATTAACTAACGACGAAATTTTTATTTGATTTCGCTTCCAGTCGAATTTCTTATAAAAATAAACACAAGTAGAGTAATTTTATTGATGATTTTTCCTCAGGAATCATTATCAGTCTCTGGGGTGGCGTTATATCCCTGGTATATCCGCATGTTGGTGACTTATTTATAAGCAAATTTTAATCTTAATTTTTAAACACTGCTTATACTTTTAAAGTATAAATATAATCTAAACATAAGGAATGTTAATCCGCCCTTAATATAAAATTATTTAACTAATACAATACTGTAAGGTAGTTGACGCGCACAATTGATGAGTTGTATATCATCCGTTTTGAATTTTAATCGGATAGGTTTTTGAACAATCTTTGTAATAATGCAATTAACATTTTATTTGATATCGTATTCCAAATCGTACTTTCACCGTGCACATAAGAGATTCAACTTTTTGTGTCTAAAATTAAATTTTGGATGTTAATAAGAAAAATCCTTTTATATTTCAGTTGATCTGTTATTATTTGTTAATTGAAAGCATTATAAAAAAATCAGATGTAACACTTAAAAATAAACATAGGTGTAAAATTCTCGAAGGAATAACGGTCAACTACCTCATAGTATTTCAACCTTATGATAAAATGTATGCAAGGGTAAGGGAAGTTAATTTGCGGACTTAATTTTAAGGTTTTTCCTAATGTGAATTTTATTCCTATATTTGTGTTCTGGGTATTAAAGTCTACGGGACTTTGAGGTCCTGACGAAAAATGATAAAATTCTACAAAATATAACTAATACTCGATACAATTTCATTGTGTCCGATAAAATATAACCTGGACGTTTTAAATACTAAAAAATATACACTTTTCAATACACGTTCTCTTGTAGTTGGCCAAATTGAGCAAGCGTTTGGATGTATCTATGCCATCAATAGTCAAAGCTCTTATTGTCTCTGCTGTGAAATACGTCTTCGTTTTATTTTTAGATTGTGATATTATAACAAAGAAATTCAATCTAATAAATTTGATGAATATTATAAATGCTTATTTGATAGAAATTTTATAAGACTAAAATATAATACTTGGTTATTTTATTGATTCACCTATTCAGTTCTCTGTTCTGTTGTCGCAGAAATTACTTTAGAATTATATAAACTCATTAATGATAATAATAAATATCAAAAAGGTAGATAAATAAAGATTAATAAAATGTGAGCGCGTAGCATGTCGGTAGTTAAAAAATGTAACTGTCATAATTAGAAAGTTATAGTGGGGCGGCCCCTATATAAGCGACCTCAGCGCTTACAGGAGCTGATTGAAATACTACGTCTTGAGTCGACTAGACCCGAATTTATGTACAGTTGTGTTATTACTGTATAAATGTGTTATTGTGTATAAAAGTAAAGAATAAAGCTAACAGCTCTAATAATTTCTATTCGAGTGTGACAACATGCTCAAATCACACAGTTTTATTGAAGTGGAAAGCCAATGTCGATGTTAGTACAAAGAAGTTGGGTTATATATTCTGTGGAGGTCTAACCTCCTCTTTAAAAAACAATAAGAAGCTATGACTATAAATGGTTGCCAGTACGCGTGCATCCAAACGGTGGTCAGCACTGGCTGGTCGCTGCTACAATATGGTCGCGCCTCAACCTGCAGCTCGCATTATAAAAGCAAGCTGCAGCTCACATGGCGACCAAAATACCTAACACATTACAACTTCGCAGCAATCCCGGCCTATGGACTAAATTAACTTACATCTTACAACTAGACACGATGATTAAATATGTATAATATAAATGATATTCTACTCAGTCTCCAAACAAGCTATCTTTGGCTGAATAACTAAAAAATACGAGAGGTTGGGAATATACTTGATATGAATAAAGATAGATGAATATCAAAAAACTTAATTACTGGTAGTATTTATCGTGAGTACATTGGCCTGCGTAACATATCCGAGCGGTTACCATTATCTAAATACCTAAGGATATAGTCATGACCCTATTCTACGAATACTAAAGAAAATATCATAAATGGGTGCGGCTCTATTAGAACCACGACGCCGGTACCATCTAGTCTATGTTAAACAAATTTTGCGGGCCAGTGGAAATGTATTTGAATGTTGGCGATGGCAGGGAGTGGTTCTAAACTGCGCCCCGATCGGTCGCAGCCACGTCTCACTCCAACAAAACAAATAAGAACGCCAAAACCAATTTAAAGGACGTGGTTACGGACACAACAGGGCTCTCTCGTCACTTACCTAAGGGGCTTACTTAAACCAAGGTTACTAATACACGTAGAAACGCAAACGCGCATGTAAAAACAAAACTATTAGGTGGAACTGGACGCCCGATCTTCCCGGACATATATATTACAAGATCGAGATGGGTTTACAGAGTATAAACCCAGAATATAAGAAACGCACACAATGAGAAGAAACGTATTGTAATAAAAATACACAAAAATAAAGGTGTGGCACGCAAAATACTAAGAGCCCCTCAAATCAATTTAGAATAGGCCGTAAATTTTATACATTTTAACAAAATTCATTTTTATGCGCCTACGCACCCAATGAAAAGGAATTTCACTATAATATCCAGTAAATTCAATTTTCCATATTTTCTTTTATATCTAAAATTATATATAACCTATAAGAGGTGCTTAGTATTTCCCAAACGCGTTGAATTGAAAGATATATAATTAAACAACGATAAAAAAAAGAAAAATAGTTTAAATCAATTTGCACCATACTTATCTATAGGCAAATAAGAAATTGAAAAAAATAAAACAAATTCAAGAAAAAACGTCACAAATAAATGTTTAAAAAAGAGACCTGAAACAATATTCAGAATGTTATCGAAAAGTGAAAGGGTCATATGTAAGGAATGGGTAGTGTCTAGTCTAATGCAATCCTTGAATATAATAAATTTACTTCTTGTAACGCTATTTTTATCATCATGAATTAGTTATTTTTATTGTAATATAGTTGCCAAATATGAAATTGATGCAAATAAAACTATATTAATTGTTTTTTATAGATTCATTTTTAAAGGGGACATTTTAACACGTAGGTTTGAATTGTAGAAACTTATGAGGATTTCATTAGTTTCTCTGAAGTATTACACAAATACAATATGTTTGCCAAAAGAATTTCGACGATTATTTAACGAATTAACTATATTTTTTTACAAAAACACAATAGTATCTATGTAAACATCGATATGAGAGAGGTTCAACGGGTTAACGGTTAGATCAATTTTTAACGACAAAAGGTATCGCATAATTTTTAGTGACAAAAGAATTAAACGAGAATATTTTTTATTTTGCCAATGTCGACATTCCCTCAATATGACCGCAAAATTTCCTAGCAACATAAAGAAACGAAGAAAACGAACTCATATAATACTGAACATTATAATGTAGAAACTTTTGAATTTGAATTTTACAAAAATGATAAAGGTTATTTAAAATATATTCAACGCTCACAGTACGGGTCAGAAAATTCTGTACAACTACGGCTGAACAGGCAACAGATAAAAACGAACCATACAAAACTCAAACCTGACGACAACTTCGATGCATATTAAAAATCACTCGTATACAAGGAAGCAACGGCCTGGAATACTTATGGCGATGTAAGTTTTGAAATTTTGTCGGTTCCGTGAATATTTCAATGTTAGTGCGCCACAGTAACGAGTTAACTCCGCCCCTTTTCTGCAATACCGTCTTTACGAACATTCACTCATTCTCATTTGTAATCCTTCTGTTACCGAATATGTGGTCTAATTGTCACACAACGTGGTAGCTATTTATACACTGCAACCAACACATTGATACTTGGCTATAAATTGACAGTCCAAACAAAGCTGTCTTCGCCAGTTTTCGTGACTTAGCGCTCCAATCCCTCTAATGTACGGTATCGAAACTATCCCCAGAAATGCTTCAACCCTTTAGTGAGTAGAAGAGATATGACTTGCAAGTATTTTTATGTTTTTTCGAATAATAAAAAAAAATGTGACGCGTTAAGATTTCGCTCTGAATGAATGTTCAGACAATTATTATTAAAAACAAACAACTAAAAACTAACGAATTGATCCGGAAGTATTTTTTGTTGAATGTAACCTTTGAGTGACTCGTTTTTATCGCCGTAGTTGTACAGACTATTTCGCCCTGTAAATGATATGGAGAGAGAACCGCCAAACTAAAGGTAACGAATATCTGAGTATAATGTATGGGTTCGGGGACCTCGGCCGTGACGTTCCAATGTATATAACTCTCTTCGTAATTACTACAAGTGTGCCAAATTTCAATCAATATGCATATGATTCATAGGAAATTCATAAATGACACGTTTGCTCAGGATGAGACATTTTAAAATTGGCAGTTAAATTCAGTCATCTCATTTATCCCAATAATATTGTTGTGAAAAACAATTTTATTCTCCTAATTCTGATAAATATCATTATTGTAATAATAATTGTATCAACTTTTTATATGTCACACTTTAACATATTATAATACTCGGCCGCAATCGATACTGTTCTAATCAGCTTTCTTATGTAAACAATTTTGAAAAAATTCAGGATTATTTCCAAAGTCTCAATCTTAATTAAATATGGCTATGAAATTTGCAATTTAGGAAACATTAGTTATTATTTACTTAATATAAACATTCAAACTTACGGTTGCTATGGATTAACTTCAATATTTGTGCATACATCGATGGGACAGAAATTTCATCCATTTTTCATGGAATTAAAATATCAAATTGATTTTAGAATCCGTGTACCACGATACGCATTATTAAAATATTTTTGGTAAAAAAAAAAGTACAAATATACTTTAAAAACTAGAAAATAATTAAGTATGGAGAAAAATAAATTTGATCTTTAAGGCAGTCAGCAATATAGTGCGCGAAACATTTATTTATCTCAATATAATCAAATAGAGTCAATCGTAAAATAGAATTATGAGATTGTTTAAATATATCGACCTATGCGCAAAATAAAGTTATATATGCAAAATCACAACAAAATACCCCGAAAGATATAATTCATAAATAAAGCCATAAATATTGTCAACCCTAATAAGCCTAATAAGTCATGTTAGGGAACCAGAATATTTAACAGAAAGGCCTACGTACTTAGTTTACCTAATAATTGTGTACATTAATAGTTCTTTATTTTTCATTCACAAATTTTTGGTACCTCAATACAACGACTCAATTACTGGCTTCATAAACTGTCGAGTTGAAAAAAAATGTGTCGTCAATTTCAAAAATGTATCCTTCATTTATATTTGGTATTCGCAAATATCGACCTATGCATAGAATAGGGTTACTTATGACTATAACACCAAAGTACTTTTTATTTCTATAATAGAGTTAAACTTGTTTTTATATTGCACTAGTGAAGTAATAATAATCATAAATTTTGTTGTTGTTTGAAGAACAACAAAAGTCACTGATAATTTTGTGCCCAATTAAGCTTAAATTGCTGAGAAAGAGACGTTGAGATTTTGCACATATAACTTTATTCTGCGCATAGGTCGATTTAGTGTGATTATTATTGAATAAAGAAACGTTGACAGTAAGAATATTTTTATATGTAATACTCCAAAAAACAGGGTTGCCAGACTATCCAATGTTGGTTCACCGCTACCCCGAAAGCCCAAAACAGGGAACAGACAGTAAATTTTTGAAAACACGGTATAAAATATGAAGAAATAAAATTATTTAGGCCACCGGCAATCTCACTCACCGAACGAAACGCAACAGGAGTTGTTACTTCACGTCGGTATCCTGTGAGACAGTGGTACCGCCCCGGGCGAGCCGGCCCATTCGTGCTGTAGTCCAAACTGAATACAGCGAGGCTCTACCACTTACAAACAAGAGGGGGGGTATTCCTAATATGGCCGAGAAACCTTAATTTAGGATAAGAAAAGTTGAATTTCAAAATTTTGCGTCCGACCTAAAAACACCTCAGACACTAAATTACTACTTAATTATACTTTATTAAATTTTACTTTATTAAATAGATTTTGGCATATTTAAATGAAATTGCACAGAAAACTTTTGTGTATATCTAAAATATAGTATGAAAACAACTCACAAATTCCTATTTTTTTTATTTTGTATTTACTTATTATACTATTTTCTTATGAAGTTAATGAACCTCGTAGCTTCATCTCACAGCCATACCAATTTTCCCTGTTCCTTGACACATAATTTAGGCTTCTGCCCACCTGGTTACAAATATACCACCGATGGCCTCATCAAATCATGTCATTTCACAAAAATCGATCTTCCACGATTCTGTCATACCCGCGGAGATTGTCAGCGCAATGCACATGAGTGTACTAGGGGAAAACCTTTGTCCCCGGCCGATTCCACTTGTGCTGCGAATGCTCTACTCCCATTATAGACCAAGATCCCTATGTGTGAGAACCAGACTCATAGAACAGCGCCTAAATGATAGGTAAATTCGCGAGGGTACATAACCTGCACGAAGGATACGTCGGTAGCCCTAAGGCGGTCCCAATCGACTATTCATTACGTCACATTCAGCGAAAGACACGTAGTTTGCAGAATAGATTAACTACGGGATGGGCTGTAGGGAATATACTCCTTCCATTGATTTAATGATTATCCATTTTTAATCGATCTACCTGATGTAATAAGTTCGCAACACGGTAAATCGGAACAGTATATATAAATATGTAAGAATCAAACTAGAATTTCAATTGATTTTAAATTTGGAAACTACTGGTTTTATGATACTACAAAAAAAGAATTCGCCAATTTATAAATTACAATTTTAATGATATACATTGCTCTCAAATTAGGTCAGCTTGCGTCTTGAGATCCAATGTTAATGTTTAATTTGATGCGTTATTCAAAATTTTTGATATAACTAACGCTGTAAGTAGTTGATTTTTATACACCTAGTAGTTTAACTACACTACACTTTTGAAATTACCTCAATTAAACTATGTGACATAAGAAAACTAAAAACGATCATGCATTCACAAAAGTCCCGGCAAATTCCTATGGTTTTACGTGACATACAAAAACAGCAATAATTTAAACATCGATTTTGTGTTTTTAAAAATATTGGCTTTAAAAAAAGACAAGGTTTTCGAAAATGTTAAGTTTAAATACATTAAGTGGATATGTAAAAACGAAGCAAACTCGTGATTTGAAAGAGCTGGTATAAAACATAAAAAGTTTACTGGTAAGTGCCAATTATAACTAATGAAAAGTTAAATATACATATTCTGAAATTGAAAAACAATAAAAATATGGAAATTGATGTTAGAAAGCTTAAGGTCAGATAACCACAATACACACCGAAATTACGAATGAAATAAAATCTATACATGGAATTTACTATATTACTTATAATGTCAACCAAAATTAAACTTCACTAGAATATTATGAAAACTGATGAGAATGAAGTATATCGGTTCGTATGGATGATGTTTAATGAATGTAGCCCCGGCACCGTCCGAGCCAAAGCCAGGTAGGAATGATTGACTACGAAACAAATACAGCTAAAATTTACCGTGGTATGCTCATGTTATACTCAAAGTTACAGGTGATCTTATAAAATGTATCATCAGTTAAATCAATGTCCGGAGATGCTCAACATAGATAGAAATAGCGGAATTAAAAGAAAGCTCACCTGATGGTAAGTGAAATCTAAAAAAGTACTAAAACAAAGATATCTCAGGAATTTTGCGGACCCTACTAAATTTAGAAAAAAATACTAGGATTTATAATGTATTGGAGAGTGGAAGGGACCAACTCACTGACCGAACCAATTGTTTTATATCCTCAGACAAGCGGGACAACAAAATAGGCTTTACCAATTTTGGATAAATTCTACGTGTATTTCATTACAAACCCATGTTTTTATAGTTGTTATTAGTAATCTAAATTTTTTCATTCAAAGTGACGTCGAATAGTAAATAGGACGGACTTGTGGCGACCGGGTTATCTCTGATGCAGGGTGTGCACTATTGCGAATCGACCTATCATTGCGACGTTGGTCGAGGAGCTGGTTTTCATGACATGACATCTTGGCCCAACTGTAAGAGCAATTTTTAATATACAAAAGCTTCCGTCGATGGAATATTGCTGTATGAACAAGAACCGCATTCATATCCTAAAGATGAACAAGTACAGATGCCTGTTAATGTTGAATTTAGAAAATGTGATTACAAATGCTGAAACTTGAAATAATATTTAAATAAAAAATAATCAACATATGACTTGTTTTACTAATTAAATGTAAAATAAAAATTGGAAAACACAATGAACCTATTTTAATTATAAACTCAAACAGAAATTTAGACGAAGATACTGAACCAGTTTTTTGACACACAACCAAACATCGCAAGTATACCGCTATTTAAAAAGGACACTAAAAAGTATTAGCCAACTTTAAGAAAGAGCCTTGGGCCTTTTGAAGAATTTTTACAAAGTCTATGTATTTTCCCTAAGATAAGTTTATGGATAGTTGCAGTAATTGCCACTTCCATCAAAGTGTTTCTTTTCATAATAGATCTTTAAACAACAAAGTTAGTGATTGAACAAATATTTATACTACTGCAAAGATATAATGCAAAATACACAGAAAATATTAAACTATGATGAACAAACAAAGCAATGCCTCAAGGAATTATTATTATGAAGAAATACTTAACGTTACACCGAGCAAAAAATACGAAAACAGAGTGGATGAAGATTTTTAATATATTTATTTGACATAATTTTAGAAGAACTGGTTTAAAATCCTTTCCAAACGGAATATTTGAGGCAATTCTCTGCCAAAATAAGATATGAATTTTATAATGAATGATGAGATGAGGAATGAGAAAGCAAAACAGCCTTCGAAGTTACTACTAAAGAGCTTACTAAAAATATACAAAAAATGAAATATACAAAGCAATTACTAAGAATAGGCGAAGACAAAAAATACAATAACTTTTCGAATGTAAAGACCTTTAAAGTGGTTAATGAAAAATAGTTCAGCTTTCGGATTCTGTTTTATTGGTTCGAATGATCAGCTAAAAAATCATACTACATACACTAGAAAAAATATATATACCCAAATTATAATTGTGAAAACAAAAAAAAGAAACATGTTTCAGAATTTCTATAAATTTTGTTCCCTAACATAAGAAGAATTGAAAGATTGTAGGAAATTGTACGAATGTACAAATTTTGGAAACCTTAGGTATTAAATGCCAATTGGAGTGAGTTCAATTCTGAAAACAACATTCTTTCAATTCCTTCTAATTTAGGGATTGTTTAATGCTTGCCAATTGATATTTTACTGTGTAAACTAATTATACAAGAATCTGATTTGGTTCACCTACCAGTCTGTATATTAAAAACTACAGACTGATAATGAAGGGGGATCCTATGATACAGCTAATATTCCAGGGCGAAAATTTGTATATCAAACATAAACCCCAACAGTAATAAAAGCAGTTCATTCACAGCGTTGGTGAAACGAGTCGGGGACAACAATTTGCCCCCAGTGCTCTCGCGTGTACGCACTGACTAGATCCGCAGATACAACAGATTCATGCAAGAACGATTTTTGTAAAATGAAATGATTCAATTATTACCAGCGATCATATATATGTAAAGCAGGAAATTCGTGAGATGAAGTGGTAGTGGGCAGATCACATATGACATAGAACTGATGACCGTTGGAGGAAATTTGTCCTGGAGTGGAGACCATGACTCGGTAAACGTAACGTAGGAGCCCTCAAGCTAGGTGGGGCGACGATAGCCGCGCGGTGGCTGGCAGCAGTCGGATTAGGAGGGCTGAAAATCGAGCCCAGTGATGTGCCATAGGAGAGGCCTATGTCCAGCAGTGGACGTGGAAGGCTGGTGGTGATGATGATTATGAACGCAAGTAAGTAAAATATAAAAATTCCGCGGGATTAATTTTGTAACAGTGGAACGAACTGACAGCTGTAATAAAATGTTTCAAGAATAGGAGATTTTAGGTGACACATTTGACAATATTTTGTAAATTTTTATTAGTGACGGGACATATCCAAATTATAAGTAAACCCAATAACAGAAGATGTAACTTATTTATTTAAAAAAAAAACGGTTCAGACAACAAAAAATTAAATTTTAGTAAGAGAAATTATTTAATAATAATGTAATGAATCAATTTAAAAAAATACTTATTGTTTGTAAAAACTAAGAAACCGTAAACGTACAAACGAGATACTAGTTTTTAAAAAAGAAAAACTAGTTTTTGTGCGTAATTCTTTAAGGAAAAAATATATAACGAGATCGTATCATATAACTTATAATTGTCAATTTAATACCCAATAGGATATTAACACGCTGACAAAAAAAAGATAACAAAAAAAGTATCATATGCATATTGATTAAAACGAATAGTGTTACCATATAGGGTGCTTCATAAAATCATTGAATATAATATATTGGTTAGAGATTATAAGATCTATTATTATTGAGCGTATTTTCCCACCAGCTTACAAACTAGGTTCCTAAGGATTCTAAATCTAACCTTCATTTTTCCTTATACAGGTGTTTCGAAACTGAACGCCTACAAAGGTGGATATAGCAGAGGTTACACAGGTAGTTCATATTACTTTAACGGTAAAATTTAAAATATTTTTTATATCTAACTGTTCTTGGGCTGAAAATTTTATTATACGTATTTTTCATTTATTTTTAAATATTCTTTATTATTTTAAATATATGCTTATATTATAAAGAGAATAACTTTGTAACGTTAAAGGCATAATTTCTTGATTTATTGAACCAATTTTCAGAAACTTTCAGTATTGGTTTGTGCAGCTAGCTAACCAAACTCCAAAGTATTCATTTTTAAGTCAGTAAGTAGGAAGTCAATAATTAATTTTGTCGATAACCCTGAAAAACGTTCTATTTCGAATCAAAAACTATTGTATTGAGTGCGATACGTTGACAGCGTCTTGTGTTCTGATGAAACGTCAGGCAAAACACTTGTACAAGCAAAAAAAGACTACACCTACAATGAGAAATAATTACATCTAAGGGACAATCCAATCGATTTGCAGGAAATATTCGCTATTTCGCAAAACATTAATTATTTTTATCTACTCTTGGAAGAGAATGGATTCCTTACTACAAAAGAGTAAAGTTAAAAAACCAACCGAAAACAACAATATTAAAAACAAATTAGAGAACACAATGCCTAGTAGAGCGCAGTTCCGTGGCCATTTTAATGCTAAAAGACAAATCTAGAATATATACCTAATGATATTAATTTTGGCAGAAATCTTTGTACGCGAATCTTTGAATTGGGAACTAATTCGATAATAAAACGGTGGCACGACTGTCACAACAAGTACTATTGAGTGGCAGAAGCGTTTTGTGAGAATTTCTTGTAGGAAGGAATAGAAAAAAAATCCACTTATTATTAAATTCCTAAAAATAACCCAGTGCTCGTGATTGAATGAATTCTAAGATCATATGTTTAATTAAACGGCCCTAAAAAGAATCAATATGTTTAACCTATTACATGTAGAATTTCAAGGAAAAACATTGACAGGAAATCTCAGTTCAGTGTTTGTAAGCCACATCAAATGGCCCACACTGATGCTATCCCAATCACATTAATACAGCTTTATTCATCTTAAATTAATTTGAGTCACAATTTAATGTTTTATTCTTCAAGTGTTATTTTCAGATACCTTCATATTAAATCATTTAGTGAATTTTATACTACAAAACTCATTTATATACAGGGTGTATTTAGACAGTGATCGAAAACTGAAGCAGGTAATAGCGATAGTGATTACAAACACCCTGGCATTAAAGAAAATCCCGACAAAAAATGAAAATTTTGACGTTTCATACAACCATCGGTGTTAAAAGTATGTGGTTTGTAATCACTATCGCTATTACCTGCCTAAGTTTTCGATCACGGTCTAAATACACCCTGTATAAACGAACAAAACATGAAGTTTGATGAAAAAATCTCACCTAATAAACACATAATTAAAACATGTACCAGATGAAACTACCACAATAAAAAAACATAAAAAAATTGCCAAAGCTTCCTCATAAGTAAAGTTAAAAGATTTTATGTTTTTAGTTCGTAATTATCAAAAAAATATTTTAATTAACCGAACATTTCAAAATGCTGTACTAATCTGTGAGGAAGCGAGTGTCATCATTGAAATCGGGCAATGTTGATCCTTAAAATGTTTTTTATATACAAAATAGACAATGTTAAGTATAATATATTGATAATAAAAACTGAATTTTCGGCCAACGCAGAAGGACCATAAATTAGTTTATATATTGCAATTATTATGTATGTGAATAATATGAGAGCATATTGGTATTTAGCATATATAGTCGACAATTTAAGTGAACACGATTTTTTATAACATGCTACGCGTAAAATTTTAGTTAGAAATAATAAAGAATAGAAACTTCCAAAATTTTAAGTGATTTTTATTTTGCACTGTTTTTTTGTCCAAAATGAATATAAATGTACATCGTGCTCACTTACTTTGTTAACGTAACCTAATCTAATGATAAATATTGTAAAGCCCATACAGATATTAAGATATTTCTTAACCTATGTCTTGTTTTAGTAAACGCGCTAATATCGAATATAGATTTCTCTCAATATATACGTTGTTCTACATTGGGAGTATATGTGTTATACTATTTATCAATAAAAAAAAACAAAGCGCCCTGCAACCAGCAAAGGAAGGTACATTTAAATATAGTACGTGGGCGTCTCCGGCCCACGATTTTTACATACTAAACTACTTGTCAAGGCGCTAGTGGTGCGCGCTCAATCTTATATTCAAAACCTCGCAGACGCGGGTGATCGCGGGTCTTAATCTAATAAATGTTACGTATGAATTATATAAATAATTATTATTATTCCCAACCTCTCTTTTTGCCTCATTTTCAACCCTTTCAGAGAGAGAAAAAAAAAACAAAAAAATATGTAACAGGAATTAAAGAGAGCCTAAAGTTTTGTAAAAAAAAAAAAACAACTGACGACACGGTCTGTCAGTTGGCTTGAAGAAGGTGCGCGGTTTCTCCGATACTGGCTCTTATGCAGTTGCTGCTAGATGCTATAATCATATGGCAGCAACTGTCACAAGGGTGGTAGCTAGCCAGGCGGGCTGGTTGTATGCCCTCCCACCAAGAGATTACATTTATATTAAAACGGATTATATTTTGAGAGAGCAACGTTATCTTCGGCTATTTATTTAAAAAGGGAACAAAAAATCCCCCAAAAAGACAATAATTAAATCTGAAAGAGTCAAAAACGGAATCACTTATCAAATAGATTATGAATACAGGGTCCAGTTTCCAATACAGTCCTTTTGATAAAATTTTGAGCAACGTCTTAGCAATTGGGGGGTTGCCTTCAATGCAGGGAAGGAGTAACTAATCACTTTTTCTAAGCACAAAGGAATAAAAATACTTTCCTAAATATTCAACAGCGTTTTAAATACATTTATTACTATAAACCAAATTATGTTAGCTTTGAATATGATTACGACAATATTAAAGTTTTAGAAACCTGTAATTTTTTGTTTTACTAAAACCCCCCATGCAAGACGTGAAGAGCATTACGAATCGATCGAATAACACACGAGTAATTTTTGCTCCTAAAGTTGAAACATTAAAATAATTGAATAGTACAGCTGCGTCCGAACGGCGCGCGAGCTGTGTGGCGTCACTTAATGTAATGTCTACGTTTCCCTATCACTAATGAATACTCGAGGTGGCTTATTCCATGAGGTACACAGGAAATAAAGTTTTTTTCTACTCGAGACTTGTGTGCGCCTATGGAACAAGTCTTCGTCGTCGATCGAGTACATTACCTTTCTAAACCCTAAAGAGATCACAAACATGTTAACTACGAGCAGTGTAACACATATCGAATTATAAATTAATCATACAATAATCCGATGATATTTTACAACGCGTCTGATGTCTTACTTCTAGTTATCTACCAACTAACGATTTGATTCAGCGACTGGAATTTTGTTAATATTTGCGGAGGATTAAATAATAATTTTGCGTGTTCCCTTTATCTGTGGCTCAGCCAGAGTAGAAAAAAACAGCATTTGACATACTGTTAGACCCCATTAGAAAATATATACATAAGTAATAATAACGTGAACTGATAGAACCTAAGGGAACGATGCAAATGAATGTCGCGTAATGTACGTGCGACGACTAGCTAGAAGCCATACACTCACAGCTACTTTATTATACAGGTTATATGTTCCTGAAACTATCAAGCTGTTGTCCGGCAAATAGAAACTGACGCGGTTATTTTGATCTTTTACTATTTAAGAAAGAAATATTTACTTTATAGAAATCCTAACAAATTACCGAAATTATTTTATTATACAGTCCAACTGGGTAACTTTGAATTAAACTAAACTTAAAAATTGTAACGTTTTAAATATAATTTCCTCCTAAGTAACCAATAAAAGAAGAATTATATGATCATGTTTGATTTTAAATGAATTTACTTTTTATTTTTTTAACGTGTTTTAGTTGAGTTTTTTCCCCACCCATTAGTAGTTAATAAGTCTTATGTGGTATCCGCTAGTTATTTGTAGGTTATTGTCTGCAAGGTCGTTTGACCTCGCAGATCTATGTTTTATTTTTTAATTCGAAATAGCAGTTTAATCTTACCTAAACAGCTGAAGTAACATGTTATTATATATTTTTTGACGTGACAACGTCTTATAAATTGGTTTGCCGGGTGACACTTGAAGAAACTGCGTTACGCTCCGCTCACGTTATGCGCTCACAATGGGAGCGAGTGAGAGGCACGCGTCCCTTCCACTCGGGCATGGTTAGCCCGCCTAAGAGCGAGAGAGACAGACATTTATATAAATACGTATGTATGTGTAAAGGTAAAAATAAAATTTTGTTAATATGAAATTCAGTGCGAGATTCTTTGTATAAATTAATGTTTTAAATATAATTCTTTGTATAAATAAATGTTTTAAATTGTTACTATTATTTCATCCTTCTTCCTACTATACGAATGAATATTCACATTAAAATTATTTTACCACTCAAAGTCGTTGTCACGTAAAACTTTCGCCCGTATACCGACTTTACAAGCAACCAATTTTATGCGTTTTCCTTAACATTGCTAATTTGTTACTATATATGAGAATTTGCTGCTAATTTCATTCTCATTTCCACTAGTTTTATGCGAATTATCCTCATTTTTTGTTATAAGCGACTTATGATTTCCGCTGTCCAAGACAACTCAATTCAAAGTTACCTGTAAGTCAGTGTAACTTTGAATGGTCGCTAAATAAACAATTTCTCTCAAATTTCATTATTAATTCATAAAAAAGATTAGATATTGAGTAAGAACGAACACTTACAACACATCGCACACGCTTAATAATATAGTGACCTAATTCAAAAAGCCGAGTGTAAGTTAAGTAAATGGGAAAAAAATATTACTTCGTCAAATACGTTTTAAATAAAATATAAAAAATCTCATTATGTTTAAAAAATATATGTACCCTCGAACTCCTCCTAAACGCCTGGACCGATGTGAATGATTTTTCAGTGTATGTTCAAGTGGATTCGAGGATGGTTTAGATTTGCAATTGGACCCGGTGGTTGGCGGTGTGATCGAGTTCTGGGATTTTAATTTTTAATGGCTGGACCGATTTTAGTGAAATTTTCTGTGTATATTTAATTGGATTCGAGAATGGTTTAGATGGAGAAATTGAATTTTGGAATTTAAGGAGTGTTAGGACAACGTCTGCCGGGTCCACAAAGTTACCCAATGTGACTGTACCTGAAAAGCCTCTAAAATTTTAAATTCTAATTACACATGTCTGCATAAACCTGTCTCATTTGGTCCATAATATTTTCCGTTTATATCCTACTTCGAGTTTCGTTATAATATTATTATCGTCATGTAACCACTAATTGTTCATTTTTATAAATTAGAATTTCATTGACTCTACTTCTCAAAATTCCCATACGAAAAGGGGCGCCTAAATCGTAATTTTTTAAAACAATACTGAATTATGCCGATTTTATTTGTTTTTAAAAACAGTTAAAGTAATTTTAAGAAATATAAGCAGACCCGCTCAAACTTGATACAAATAAAGACTTCAAAATTTTATTTTGCAGCTTAATTTTATGGTCGTGACGTCATGTCGACGTCATTATTTGGTTGGTCCGTATTTGCACGAATCTTTAAAATTAAAATACTTTTAACCTCTCCTGTTCTGAATTTAATGACCTCTACTAAATTCGATAGTCTCAAGTCTAGGTTCGTGACATAAGAATGTCGTAAATGTAATTTAGGCATAGACAAATTAATATTTTTATAATCCTTTTTCGATACATTTTTTATATGATGTCAAATAATAATTTTAAAAGTGATAAAATTTTGTTCATTCCCTGGTTGGCTTTGAAATGATATGTTTTTTTTGTGGCGTTTTGATGAAAATTTATCTTAAGTCTTTTATTACATATTTTAATTACGTATGTATAACTTTTACGTAAATATCTAAAATTAGTTCCAATTACGCTAAATTTTATATTTTAGACGTATATAATGTTGACAAGATAATTAACATTATCTTTAAGATGCTACTAAAATTATAATCATGCAAGTCAAAACAAATTTGAATGCTTTATTTTTACCCTATACATTCAATTTCGATTCTTAGATTAAGAAAAACCAAACAAATATATATCACATTATAATTAAAAATTTGATAAGCAAAATCGTCACTTTGACAAAAATTATCGTTGGCTATATCTGTATACGAGAAATGACTTACATCGCGACCTATGCATAGAATAAGGTAACTTATAACTATAACACCAAAGTACTTTTTACGTTTACAATAGAGTTAAACTTGTTCATATATTGCACAAATGAAGTAATAATAATCATAAATTTTGTTGTTGTTGGAAGAACAAAAAAGTTATTGATACTTTTGTGCCCAATTAAGTTTAAATCGCTGAGAAATAGAAGTTGTGCAAAAGCACATATAACTTTATTCTGCGCATAGGTCGACGTATGTACCTTCATATTATAAAATAAAACCTAAAGCTATTCGATATCCACTGGACTGATCGAATGCTTAAAAGCGATAAAGCTGTTTCCTCAGAACAAATCGGGTCTCGATTTGTTCACGAACATTATACCTCATTCACGATAAGTTGATTCTTTTGGCATATCGACTAATGATGGGAAACAGAAAATATCGAGAAGTTCAAAAATATTGCGTTTTAAAATACTGCATTATGTGTGAAATTCTTTATTACTTTCGACATATAAAACATTATTTAGATAAGCGGTGGTGGGTCATAATAAGTACCTATTTAATATTTAAACAGGATTATTTTTAGACCTCCCGCCAAATTTAAATAGGTGTTTTAGACCACGGAAGTAAACAACTTCCCCAAAGAAACACGGGTCGAAAAGTAAAAAAAAAATTCAGACCTTCTACACGAAATCGACCACGTGAGCAGTTTTCTATGGGAGGGTCGAATTATTTATCACGTTTCGACCCATGTTTCTTTGGAAAAGTTGTTTAGTTTCATGGTCTAAACAACCTATTTTAAGTTGACAGGAGGTCTAAAAATAACGCAGTATGTAAAAACTAAGGTTGAAAAATTAAATAGTTTTATCTTTAAAACAGTTTTTATTAAGAAACTGGAGCACAGCCATGATCATCATAGCGTTCAATAAAATTATCGACGTGGCAATCGATATGAACGATGTTACGTCCCTTTCCGTCCGAACGATGTAACATTATACAAACGTCAATTAGTTTCAGTATTCCTATTTTAATTTTACTTTGAAGCAATAAAGTCTCAAAATTTTTGGATAACGCTTATATCTTTAGGGACTTTTGTATTGTATTTATTTTTTTTTATTTATCAAATCATTAAAATAATAAAATAATACGTTTTTAATTTCAAAGTCATGTCTCAGAAAAATTGACATCTGCCAAAAGAATCAACTTATCGTGAATGAGGTATAACATTTATATGTAAAAAAATACATACACATAGAAATTCTTCAAATAGGTATCACGCAAACTGCCCGGCGATAATCGTTATAAATGCATAAAATAAAATGTCTTTGGGACTTATGTTTCACAGACGCTGGGGGCCACAACCATTTTAAACAACTCTATGCTACGATAGCACTGGTCAACAATTCTTTTTTTGCGCATGGGTTTTACTTTATGTGAAACCCATCAAAATGTGATCATAAATCAAAAATATTTGATTTTATTTTTAAACAGATTGTCTCTATGTAAGTTTTATGTAAATGTAAAGTACATATTGATTTTGATTTTCTCGATATTTACTCACAAGAGCAATTCAATAGACAGATAAATTATAAAAGCCATAAAAATAAATTATATACAATCCATGCGCAAAATTTAACTGTAAAAGCTTCATTTTAAAAGCACCGAATGGGGGCAGAATTATTTACTTTTCGATAGACAGTTTCCTCTGCATGTTCCTGACTATGTTCTCTAGATCGGTGCAGGAGAAGAGCAGCACTAGTTCTGCGAAGGAGAGGTCCACGTCCCTGTACCGGGGGAGGCTGAGGAGCTGCAGCGCGTGGGAGAGACACACGCAGGTCCTCTTGCCTGCGAGATTGGTTACCTTTGAAAAGTATAATGTGGTGCGGCAGATCTCGCACTCGTCTTGTTCTCGAACGTTCCACGCGCCGGCCGGCCTGCGGGGACGTCTCACGCCGGGACGGAGCTGCTGGAGGAAGAAGTTGGATCAAACGTTGGTTCAATTGTTCTGCTTTGGAGCGTTGGTAGTAGATATAGGAGGTTGAAATATGGGTTCTATTGGGCAGTGGTCGGCAACGCGTGGTCCGCTTTTTTTAGGCATTTGGGGTAAACATCGCAAGTGTGGCCTACCTATATTTAATGTTTTCAGTTTTTTTATTCTGAATTTTTAAAAACGTTATTTTCTAATTGGACAGCAATTTAAATATAATGAAGTATGTAGTCATTTTCCATGAAGATAACTTTGTAGCAAATTTAGTGAAATTTTCACATTTACGTCTAATCATTTTTCATATACAGGTTATATTTAGACCGTAATCGGAAACTGAGGCAGGTAATTTGTAATATGATTACAAACCCTCTAGCGTTAAAGACAATCCCGACAAAAGAGATTTTTTTTACGTTTTTCATACAAACCACATACGTTTAATACCGATGGTTGCATTAAAATATCAAATTTTTTATCATTTGTCACGTTTTTCTTTAACACCAATTTATTTGTGATCACCTCAGCAATCACCTGCCGTTTCCGATCACGGTCTGTACACCCCCTGTATAGACATACTCAACTATACCACGGGATGAAATGCTTACCTCCGTAGTGTTGACTTTGATCCCCCTCCTGATGAGTACATCCCGGTTGTCCAGCTCGGCGTCGATGATCGGCTGAAGCTGCGCGTGGACCCGCTGCAGCACTGAGAGAGAGATCCGCTGATCTCGAGCGGCGTTCACTAGAAGATGCTCCAGAGAGAACATCGTGGGCTCACAGCTCTCACGCACTTCCTGTACCACACATACACAAACATGATATGTCATATCTTTTATGATAGATATTGGACCGATGATGACTCTAAGGTTCAGATATACGGTTGTGTGTTCAAACACCATATACAATCCAGGTATTACCACGTATTTAACGATGATGGAAAACATCGTGATGAAACCTGCAAATCTAAAAGTTCTAAGGATTTTTTTAGGTGTGTAGCACGCCAAACCTCACTAGGCCAGCGTGGTGGACTAACGTCTCTCAATGGTAGGGGATTCCTGTGTCCAGCAGTGACGTATATGGGCTGATAGTAATGGTAATTAAATGATGATGATGATAATGATGATGACGATGACGGGTCAACCAATCAATAAAACCATCACGATTTGATCTTTCTTGCCTGACCAAACCTATCTAAAATACAACTAAAATCTCACCTGGAATATATACTGCACTGTGTTCAGCCATGCGTTGGTAGCGAAGTACACGCTCTCGGAAACCGTGAATCCCGTGGATATGGAGCAGGAGTACGCCTTCGGGAAGACTATGATGAACTCTCCCGGTTCCTGGGTCACCCGGGAGAGGGACACGTTGTTCTCGCTGAGCAGGCTGGGGGGTATCATCGCGATGTCCGACGGCAGCCATATCGACTTGTTTTGACATGACGTGGGGCATAGCTTCTCTACCGCCTGACGGAAGTTCTCGCTCTGCTCGTCCGCTATGCCGTACCTGCAGGCAATTGGTTTTGTATAGACTAGGGTACTGATTTCTATATACTGTGTTAATACAAAAACTCCACATTTCCTAAAGCGTCGAAATCTCTCGGCTTCGATTGGTTTAGCTTGCCTTCTATACAATGAATATCTTTTCTTCTTAACGACATCTCTCTATAAAGCTATAAGTGTCGTTATATAGAGTTTGCACTGTATTTCAATTACATGCATTGGCAAGTCATTAAATATTGCCAATGTATTTAATAAAACCTCGACATGCCATTATGATTGCATTATAGACTTTAATACAAGAGCGTCAGACATGACTTAGTAAAACATTAACTACGCGTATGTAGACTATACTCCCGTCAGTACACAGATACATAAAACACGCAATAACTCGCAATGATACAACTCGCTTCATAAAGCACACCAACTTAACAGATATATTTCCAAAACAATTTAGCAAAATTTCATCAACATTAGTACCAATTCGCTAGTGTAAAGAGGTCTCACCATATCTTGGCCGGTCCGCTGTGCATGTACTCTATCCAGGGCAGGCCGTGAGGGTCCCGGTGCCAGCAGCTGGTCGAGTACAGCATGCCCAGGTGCAGCGTGGGCACTGTCACCCCCAGGACCGCGCCCAGGGACCGCAGCACGTTGCCCGGGTTCTGACTCAGGATCTGGTGCAGGGGGGGGGGGGTTATACTTATCTCAATATAATCAGAATATAATAGGTAAAACCCATGCGAAAAAAATAATTTAACCAGTGTCATCACTAAATAAACCACCCAGCTGTTAGTCTATTAATATGTAAGATCACCATGACATTCAGGACACATTGATGCCCCTGTAGATACTAAAAGACAGACATCAGATAGTAAAAAGAGAATTTTTCAGTCTCACAAAACAGCAAGATCTGAACATGTCTGCTTTACAGCCTGATTGTCAAAAACTTCCTTTTCAATACAATCACACCAACCCTAAGCGTAAAAGTGGGCATAGAAAGAACATTTCTTCCTCCTTCTTTGCTGATGGTTTGGTTAAATCGTGAAGTACAATTAACACCGTCATCACATAAAGCAACATTTATGTTACCCAATATGTTACCTTGAGATTCCATGGATGTTTTCCATAGGGGTCATTCTTGTTCTTCGTAAACCCATATCCTTCATTCCCAGTGTCTATTGAAGCCGAGTTGACGCACACGTGGTTGGTTCCGAGCAGCACGATCTTCCAGTACTCCATCTCCACCTCGGAGGGGGCCGGCGGCTCGGCAGACGGCGGGAATTGCATGATTATCATATTCGCTGCGGTCTGGTAGCACAACAGTACATCATCACCTTGGATTACTTACCGTCAGGTGCCAATGGTATCAACTACTAAAAACTCATTCTAGTACCTACCAAATTAGACCATTTTATTTATTATTTATATTCTTTATTGTACACCACAATAATACAACATTGATATAAGTAATTTTAAATCACGTAGTGCAACAATTTTAATTTAATTTAAAAAAAGTGAAAAAAAAATAGAAGGATCACTGATTCGCAACGTCACACAAAGCTGAAGGCCCGAAACCCTTGTCATACAATCACGTTAACATAGCTGATGCTTTTCATTGACAAGCAAGCTGTAAATAACAAATCTCCACGTACCTTCTTGAATGTGGCGAGGTTCATGGGCCGGCCCTGCACCACGCAGTCCTCAGCCTCCACCAGCGCCAAAGACACGTTCTCTTCCTCATCCTCCTCCTCTTCATCCGCAGACGAATCGGATTCCCCGAGCAGCTTCTTCTGCCGATGTAGCGGGTTCATCGCGCGATCCAACATCTTCTGATTCTTCTTGTACCAGCGCCGCTCCACCTTGCGGATCATTTCCTGCCGCTCCTCTATTATCAAAAACTTTACTGTTCAAGAGTTTCGTATAGCGAGGGACAGTTTAAAATAATATATCACTTTGAAAATTAGTGGCCTAGACTCAATACACATAAAAGTGAAGAATAGAGTAAACAAAAATTTACTTACGGTTTGATAGCGTTCCGTAAGGTAACAAATACTTGACGTAAATGAAGTCCAATTTCCTGCCGCCAGACATACAACGGCTGATACGCATCTCGTCGGCTACGCGAGGCCAGCGCTGCTTCTCTATAACCTCCTTCAATCCGCCGATGTGTTGCACCACGTGGTACAACTTCGGTAAGTCAACCTCCATGCAGTCCAGCTGTTAGGCAAACGCGTTGGTTATAGACATATAGAAAAGTGAATGATACAATCTGAAACTAGAAGTGGAACATGCATATAAGTCACTTACTCGCGGTGGCCGTGTGAACGTAACGCTCTGAGTCGCCAAATAAGCTTTGATGGCGCACATCTCCCTTTGCGCTGGTCCCCATCTGGTATACATGCGTGCTATGTACTGGTTCATTACGTTGAATCGAATTTCATCGTTGGTGTTACACGGAGGTGCGAACCCTGGCGGCGGGACTATTTTGCACAGTCCAAATTTCGCAGCTGATGGCATTATTTTCTCAAAATACGATATGGGATCCTGTGAAATATACATATAAATAAACTAATGCTCTTGCGCGTAGACACAATAACTATGCAATCATAACAAAAAGTTACCGAGAACTCCTCTTCAGTAGGGTAATATACGGGCGCGTCGACTATTCGGGGGTTTTCTGCAACTTCAGGAATAGGAAGATTACTAGCGCTTTTCCCTTCCTCCACCCCTGCCGTTGATGGGAGATTAAATAAAAAGGTTGTTGAGGCGTCGCTAAGACGGCGCGATGGAGGCAAAAGGTCCTTGAGATATGTATCCTGTTCGCTTGCATTACCATCTTCAGACGCATCATCGATAACTATACAATCTGTTTTTTCTGCTTTCGGTAAATGTCCTTCGTAAATAACGTCATTGCTTTCTTCATCGGGAGTCATGGATTCTTTGTTGGCATTGGATGCAGATGCAGCCTGTTCCTCCAGCTCGGACTTATCCTCTTGAGTTCCTTGCGCCTCTTGAGCCGCTTGTCCCTCTGGTGTCTCTTGCGTCTCGCCATTGTCTTGTGATGTAGAAGCGCTTGGTTCGTCGTCAGTAGTTTGTCTCAGTTGGATATTACTCGCTCTTAGGGTTACCATGAGCTGGTCCAGTAAGCTTTCATGTTCGATCAATGACAAGTTATTTGCATTGATAGACTCATTTCTGGGAATTAGTCTGGCGCGCATTGAATTGCCTGTAGTTTCATTAGGCATTATTTGAATAACATGCGGACTGGTTTCCGGTAATAAATCAATGTATAATGGTACTCTTTCCTTAGTTTGAGATCCAGTGCCTTTACTACGTCTACCGCGATAGCGCGTTATGCGAGTATTACTCGTGTCTGCTTCATCGGTACAAGTGAATTCGTATACGTCTGCAGTTAAGTTTCGATTCTCACCGTATGGAACGGCGACTTGGACTGCTAACATGTGTACCTTGGTGACCCTCGAACACGGTCTACATTTCTTACATCTCCTTGCCAATTCTTCTGCAGGCGCTTGTACCACATGTTTAATAGTAATATATTTTACTGATGGACAATCTGGGGATTCTGTATAGGACTGACCAGAAATATTGTCATCGGAAGTGAGGCCATCTCTGACGACGGCATCCAAATTGGCTCGTTCCAGTTGTTTGTTCAATTGCGACGTGGGGGGCGGTAATGGTGCTTTGAACAGTTCATTGGCGACTTCATTTGGTGTGTTTTTCTTTGACTGATTACGACAAGCATCTACCCAACGTGCAATTTGGGAGCTGCTGTAGTAGGGACCTTTGAGTCTCTTCAATAAACCTGAAGCCTGTGTTCGGTCTATGGCCGCTAGGCCGTTATCTGTTAATTTTTTATTAAAACCGTTCGATGTGCCGTTGCTAAATTCGAATAAGTCTTCGTGCGAAATGACGCCTCTATCCATGGCTAAAGATATGCTTGATAATAACTCCTCTGATGGTGATTCATCACGTGGCCCTGTATAAAGTATTATATGTTACCACTTGCTGTATATTCATGGATTGAGATGTCTATTTTTTTTACCGCGTTACCTTCGCGTTACACACAATTAAAAAATATGACAACAATTAAGAGTTTATGGAATTTGAAGCAGTTACCTTTGACATTTACAGAAGCAAAAAAACGTAACGTGACGATTCCAACATTTACTATATTGTAATACGCAGTTGTTACCAAAATATTGATGCAAATGATTTTCATACATTTGAGAATGGTTAATTAATGTATAAGGTGAATGTAAAAGACTTACGTGTCGGGGTTTCTGATGTTGATGGTGTTGCTGCAGGTTGTTTAGATTGGACTACTTTACTGTTGTTTTCTACAAACAGACAACCAATCACTACTTATACAAATTACGGTACGATATAAGGCAAAAAATAAAGGGACCTAAAAATAAATTCAAATTTGATAATCACAATCATCAGATAAAAGACTTCAACCGGTACGCATTCTTTGGTTACAGACATCTTTAAATACTTCCAAGGTGAGATGTAGGAAGCTGTCTTAAATCAGCGACATCCTACAACTTCCGCCAAGACCACGTCTATCACACAGTTTATGGTGTGTACCCAACAATCTTCCTCCTCCATAGGTGAAGCCTATGTCCAACTTGTAACAATAACGTTGTTTACAAATAAACTTACCAGCAAGTGTTGAAGGTGCGGCTGCAGTTGGTTTCTGTTTGGCTGAAGCTTGCTTGGGCGACCTTTGCACCCGCCGGGCCGCTATCCCTGGCACTTGCCGTCTCTTCGTGAAGTATGTGAGGGGCTTGTAGTCGTCCACACTGAACTCTGGCAAAGGAGTCGGCGGCATACGGCGTCTCTTGGGCCGGACCGGAGGCACATCAACAATAGAATGCTTCCGTTTGTGATTTTTAACCAGTTTCTGTAAACTCTGCGATTTCTGTGACCTCAACTTCATTGTATGTAACGTCTTTACTTTCAGGGGCTTAGGCCGTAATAATTTTTGAATTTTCGGAGCAATTGGAGATTCATTGATTTCGGAAATATTGTTCTCCGGTTGTTTGTCCCGGATTTCTGAACGTAATACGTTTTCGGCGGAGGATTCTGGTAGTCTCTCCAGCAAGACGAACGGCTGGCGGTGACCATGCATGCCTGAGAAAGCAAGGTTAATGAGCAGTCTGTCCCCCTTGCTAAATAATTTTACAAGAATTTTTCAACAATTTTAGTAAAGTTTTTTTGAATCATCAGGTCGGCAGAAGACGTTTATTGACAAGGTTATGCGTGATCGGCGAGTACCGCTAAATGTGACTATGCAGCAGTAAGAAACCACACAAAAGAAAGCTGATGAGACTTACTCCTGAAAGCGACCGAGTCCAGGAGGTCCTTCGCTGACATCTTGACGACAGTCTTCTGCACGACTCTGTTCGCGTTGTCGTCTTTGGGAGTGACATCTCGCCTGCGTTCGGGCACATTGGTGGATGGGGGGACGAACGCACCCTGCGCGAATTTGCGCTGCGCTTGCACCCTTCGGCTGCGAAAGAAAACATCTATTATTATTTGATTCATTTTTACCTATATTTTATTGCTTGTATACATGTCTCCGCTTTCCAAGCACATCAGATGTATAAAATTTCATTTTTATCGTAACCACTCTTCAAAAAGAGTATAATAAATTACTAAGACCAAACTGGTACTGGTCCGCCACTGTTTTATTACTTGGGGAAAACAGTGGCTACACTCGTAGAGTATTTCAAAGGGAGCTGTCTCAACAAAAGCCGCCTGTCTTTTATGAGCACACCTGGTTAAAGGGTAGTAAGAAACAAAATAGATCTCGAACTGCGCATCTTTATAAAACTAACTAAAGCAATCGTTATTTATATACCTATAGAATAAAAAAATATTTAAGTTTTTTTATCTGGATAAAATAGCCAATAGTTGAATAGTAATACATTACCATTATTTGTTGATTATTCCACGTGTGGCAACACTAGCGTTAACAGCTGTTTTGTTCGTGTCTCAAACTTTTATTTCAAAATTGTTTATTTTAATGTCCTTTCCCAACAATTGATTTTATATTAAGTGTGGCTTGTTGTGTTAAAAGTAATACTAACATAAAGGAACTGATTTAACACGTGAAACATCCGAACCGGCAAGTGACATAACGTAACCAGCTAAATACGTTACGATTTTGAAACTCAAGCCTTGCAATAAAACTGTAAGTCACTGTTTTCTCTTTATCCTCGAATATTACTTATAGTCTAAACTCACAAAGTACATAATTTTTAGTATTCAATAAACACAAACTTAATTCACAACAATTAAATCTACAATCAACGTAACTTGGTGCCAACCGTTTATATTATTTATTATATCGCGAATTAATTCAATCCAACAAAATGATGACTCGCAAGGCATACTCCCGTCAGGAGGAGACCAAACTCCAACTGACGTTAAAGGAGTTGAAGGCTACCAAGGAGTTGGTTGAAGACCTAACCAGGGAAAGAGAGGACAATGAAAAGGTACTGTTGGAAATATCTGATAAAAATTCTAAGCTTAGGAGTGAGTTGTCTCAATTACATGTACAATTAGAGACATGTTTAGAAGACCGTGAGAGATTGCAACATGTAGTGGAAGGGTTTAGTCAGTGCAGTGATGAGTATGAGCAGGCTCTCAGGCGCATCACTGATCTGGAGGCAATGTTGAAAGAGGCCCATATTCAAATTAACAAGCTGGAATCGGACAAACTTAATGAAACCATTGTGCAAAATCAAAGTTTGTTCGATGAATTAGTTGCAACCTCTCCGCAGTTGGTTCATTCTGTAAGTAACCATACCCCTATCAGAAAATCTGTCTTGACTGTTGATAATAATAGTAAGAACACAAAGGGAATTGGTGAATGCAGCATTAACAAACTGAAAAAATATATAAAAATAAATAAATATGTTAAAAAGACCCAAAAATTGATTAAGAAAAATAAACTAAGTTTAAAAAATTTGAGACACAAACAACTAAGAATAAACTTAAAGGAACAGTTACAGAATTGCTACAGCTTAATTGAATCCAATAAGAACCAGTATGACAGTGAAATTAGTAAACTGGAATTGGAAATCATAAGCTTAGAAGAGTCTCTAAAATCAATGACTCTTAAATATGAGTTGTCCAAAAAAGAAATAAATGAACATGTCTTAGCATTGAATGACCTAGTGGAGACATGTCAATACAATACAGACCGTTTTAATTCACTCATAAATAATCACACTTGCAACTGTGACAGTTCCAGTAAGTTATCTGTCACTCCTATAAATAAGAACGTAACTATTTTGAACAATGACAGTACTACCCAAAAAAAGGCTAATTGTAATGATCAAATAGTTATATTTAGTGATAGTATTGGGAAAGGACTAGGTCAATTATTAAATAACAAGACAGGACAAACAGTTTTAAATCATTGTATGCCGGGACTTTCATACCCACAAATTTTAAATAAAATATTTAAATATACATTTATCCCCGATACAACATTAATAATTTTAATTGCTAATAGGGGTAATGTAAACAAAAGCCAACATCTAGAAATAATTAACAAACTAACATCACTTAATGTTAAGAAAATTGTAATGTTTACATTTCCTTATATGGAAAATTTGCCACAAGTGGAAAAAACCTATAGGTATAAGTTAAATATGACATTAAAAGAGACCCTTACAAATAATTGTAGTAAGGTGTCAATAATAGACATTAATACTTACTTCAGTAAGTATAAAATTAAGAGTAACTTTTATTCTTTTAAAAGCAAAAGACAAATAGCAAAGTTGCTATATTCATTTATATTAGACAAAGCTAAGAACATGGCTGCCTCACCTGCTTCTATTGAGCAGAATCAAGTTATGACATGGAATGATACATTTGTATCTATTCCGAAAAGTAGACATTCTTTAAATTTCAATCACAGACAATAGAGCCAGCCTCTTGCACTTCAATTATAATCAAAAATAATAATAAATTAAATGATTCAATACTTCCAGTTAACATGATACATTTACCCAATTTGACTCCACCATTAGTAAATCAGAGTATGGTTTGCAACAATGTTAATACAAAGTACTTCAATCTAGTTCACCAGAATATGCAAGGAATGCTAGGTAAAGAGCTGCAACTGGAGTTGTTCATGAGTTGTCAGGAAATTGATATTCTTTGCGCTACAGAACACTGGTTACGAACTGAACAGCTCATGTTCAACTTCAAAGATCATACAATTAGTAGCAACTTTTGCAGGAAAAATGCTATACATGGTGGCTCACTTATATTAGTGAATAAAATTCATAAATATAAAGAGCGCAAAGATATAGTGAGCCTCTCTGTGGAGCAAACTGCCGAACTGTCATGTATTGAGTTGGAGCAGTTCATTGTTTTATGTGTGTACAGGCCACCCTCCTCAATTTATGATAATTTTGAATTAATAGTTGAAGATGCATTAAGAAAACTAAATAGATCAAATAAGAAATTGTTGGTCTGTGGAGATTTTAATGTTAATTTGATAGAAAGTTCTACAGTGGCTATAAAATTAAAAACTCTATTTTCGTCTTTTAATTTAACAAATCTTTTTTCAGAGCCTACAAGAATAACCAACACCAGTGCTACCTGTATTGATAATGTCTTTACAGATATCCTGCCACACAACAAATGTATTATTAATAACATTGGCTCTGATCACTGTGGACAACTGGTCACATTTAAAAGTGGATTCCAAGACGCATCAAATGAGAAACTGACTGTTGTCCCGGTAACAAAGGCTCGGTTAGAGAGAATTAAAATTAAATTAAATAATAAATTAAGTAACATTGTAACTGGAAGTGACCCTAATATATTGTATAACTCCATGTTTAACACATTTTGTAAGGAGTTTGAATCAATTTTCACACCCAGATCTGTTTCTATTGGTAAAAAGACTCCATTTAAAAGTTGGGCTACGTTAGGCATTCACATAAGTAGAAAGAGATTGTATGACCTCTATTATGAAAAAACATACAATCACAGTGTAGAATTTAAAAAATATGTGAAAAAATATTCTAGAATATTTAAGCTAGTTTGCATAAGAGCCAAGTCCTTATACTTAAGTAATAAAATAAAAAAGGCTAAAAATACCATAAAAATGACTTGGAGTGTAATAAATAAAGAAACTGGGAAGACTAAACCTCGAGAAACCGAGTTTAGTTTAAACATAAATAATAATATAATCAAATCTAACTTTGAGGTAGCTAGGGCATTTGAAACTTTTTTTACTGAAATACCAGTTTCTATTACTAGTAGTTTGAACTCTTCCACATCCGTTGCAAGTGAGCTATTACAGAAAACAGTCCCTGGGAGTGAGGATTCATTTAGATTCCATTGTGTTAATAGTATAGATGTTATTAAGACATTTAAGTTAATAAACATAAAAAATACATGTGACTTCTGGGGAATTTCTACAAAAATCCTAAACTCTGTAATACATGTATTAGCACCCCAGCTAGCTATAATTTTTAACTCGTGTGTTAATAGTGGCATATTTCCTGATAAAATGAAATTAAGTAAAATTATTCCACTCTATAAATCAGGCAGCAAAGACGACCCAACTAACTTTAGACCCATATCGATTCTACCTTCTCTTAGTAAAATATTCGAAAAACTTATGTTGTTGCAAATTGAAAATTACTTTTCAAAAAACAAACTGCTTCATTGCAACCAGTTTGGTTTTACTAGGGGTCGCTCCACAACCGATGCTGGTGTGGAACTTATTCATAATATTTTTGAAGCTTGGGAGGTCTCACGGGATGCTTTAGGAGTATTTTGTGATCTATCCAAGGCATTTGATTGTGTTCACCATGACATTCTTATCGGGAAACTAAGCCATTATGGAGTTAACGGTATGGCACTAGAGTTGTTTAAGTCGTATTTAAGTAATAGAATCCAGGTTGTTGATGTAAATGGAAAAAGATCTCCTGGGTCTGTTGTTACTATGGGAGTTCCACAAGGCTCGATTCTTGGACCCTTTCTTTTTTTGATTTATATTAATGACTTGCCTTATTATATAAGGGACGATTGTGATGTAGTGCTGTTTGCTGACGACACTTCTTTAGTATTTAAAGTTAAACGCAATCAATCCACTCTTGACGATGTAAACTGCACTCTCACTAAAATCGTGCATTGGTTTAATATTAATAACCTATTATTAAATAGTAAAAAAACTAAATGTATTAGGTTTATAACACCTAATGTAAAATATGCCAATGCCGACGTTTTAATGAATGGAGATAAGCTGAGCCTTGTGGATAATACTAAGTTTTTGGGAATCACATTAGACCCCAAACTTCAATGGGGTCCCCACATAACAGTATTAGCTCAAAAACTGAGTGCAGCAGTCTTTGCAGTGAGCAAAATACGTCAGTTGACAGACATTGATACAGCTAGGTTAGTGTATTTTGCTTACTTTCATAGTTTGATGAGTTATGGAATTCTTCTCTGGGGTGGTGCCGCTGACATAAATACCATATTTTTACTACAAAAACGAGCCATCAGATGTATATATTCTCTTAGCTCTAGATATTCTCTAAGAGAAAAGTTTAAGGAAATTGGTATTTTGACAGTAGCATCGCAATACATACACGCAAATCTTATGTATGTCCATAAGAATATTCATAAATTTAAAAAGTTTTCTGACATACATGATAGAAATACTCGTAATAAAAATAAGTTAGTAACTTATAAAACCAGGCTCCACAAGATCAGCAAATCTTTTAAGGGTTACTGTATACACTTCTACAATAAAGTCCCTAGTCATATTAAGGCTTTAAAGTATCATAAATTTAAAGAAATTACTAAGAGACATCTATGTAACAAAGCCTACTATACAATATCAGAATATATGGAAGATAACGAAGCCTGGGTATAAGTAAAATGTTATTGTAATCCCGGGCTTGACTGGGTCTACTTTAATGGACATGGCTGTACATAGTTTATTATTATTTTAGTAACTTGTAAGCAATCAGGTATGTCATGCTCGCAGAAATGTCTGTGCTTACGGCGGCGTCGTGTGCCGGGTCGGTCACTTCCCTATGAAATGGTTGAGGAGGCCGATGGCTGGCACATGCGTCATACTCGTGAACGGGTGCTGTTTGTGGGGACTGGTCTGCCTGATTTGCTTATTTCCATTAATGAAATTTTAACCTGGTTAGATGTCAGAGTCTCCATTTAAGATGACTATGTTGTTCTTATATACAAAATTCTGATATTGTATTAATGAGCTGCTCTAATTCGGGAAATTGAGTCTTTGTATCTGTATTGTAAACTATCTCTTGATTGGAAAAGAGCAACACTAGAGTTTCTTGCCCGTTCTTCTCTAGTGATGACTGCCTTCCGAACAGGGTGGTAAATTTTGAAATGACTGAATCTAAGTGATGTATTTGACATTTTATGGATTCAATAAATATTATTTCATTTCATTTCATTTCATTACCATATTTCTTATTTCGTTTCGCGATTCAGGCCAATTATAAAACATCTAATCTGACTTAAAGTGCAAAAAATTCGGAGTCCATCGACAAACACCCTAAATCTCCATTAGGTTTAAAGTTAAGTACGTTATACACTCCCCGTGCCTTGCTGTCTCCCCCCACCGGCAAGCGGGACTGACGGCTTAATTGAGCTGTCCATTCCAGACTTCAAAGGGTCGCCGGACAGCCCTTCCACAAAGGGCATATTAATTTTGTAAAGTTCAATTAAACGTTGCATTCTAGGCAAAGGACGGTTGCATGCAGACACCCCGGTGCCGTCCACCACTACCTACAACCCTAGTGAAACTCTTAATTGACCTGTCCATTCCAGACTTCAAAGCAATGCTGGACAGACACGCTCACAAAGGGAGTATTAATTTTGTAAAGCTCAATATTACGCTACACCGTACATGCAGACAGGACACGTAGATACCCTAGTGCCACCCACCGCCCGTTCAACCCTAGCGAATCTGTTAATTGAGCTGCCCATTCGAAACATTGAGGGTCGGCAAAAGCCTACTGTGTCCAAATCACATGAAGGGTTATTATAAATGATTGGGTACTGATTACAGCAAATCATTTTTATAAGTACCACCAGAGGAACGTCAATGTTGTATTATGGGCGGTCTCTAAGACACATCGCGGATTTGACACCCCTATAATTCACGTATTCTTAAAGTAGTAATGCCGAATAAAAAGGAGGCGTCTAAGTTGCAATAAAAATGAAGTATGAGATAACTATTATTGAATGCAAAGTCTCAAATAAAAAGACTATTAATACTTCTTTTTAGGATTAATTTAAGATTTACTTGTGTTAAAACTGTTAAAGTGTTTAATACGTGCAATTTTGTCAAACTTATGGCTTATTATTTGAAATATTGAATGTCAAGATGATAACCCATAAGTCCGCGAGTCTAATCCTTGAGGCCGTTGTGCAAGAACAACTATTTCTGTAAAAACCGGCCAAGACCAAGTCGCGCGCACGAAGGGTCCCGTACCATTATTTATGAAAACAGCAAAAATATCATCCCGATTTTCTCTTTGGGTACGGAAACCTAAACTAAAGAAAAAAAATAGAAATAGTAACGAAACATAAATACCTTCGAAAGCTACGTAATAATTAGAAATGTTTTATTCAATGGTCTGATCAAACTTATATTTCAGTAAAAAGCCCTGCAACATGTGCCAAAATTTATTGCAATAAAAGGCAACTATCTCATTCGCAAACAGCCATATCAGAATGCACGGAAAATAATTTCGACAAAGGGGTGGTGTGGATGCACAAGATGAGGTCATTGCGCTCGGCTACTGTCTGGTCAGGCTTTACGATCAATAGATTTGGGTATTATATCCTTTACCTGCCCCCACCTGCCCCCACAGCCACCCCTCCCGTTTTAATATAATCTGTCTGGCTGTCTGTATCAAAGGCTGCACCGGCAGATCATCAAACGATACATAATCATCGGACCGTACTGTTTGAGCATTGCTACCGTTCGATTTATTGACACTCGTTCGATTATGTACTGAAGACTTGTACATAAATGCATGTGGACATTTCGAATAGGTGTATGGCGAGATTATTTATAGTTGCATATTAAGAAATGTTGCTGAATATAAAATGTATTATATTCTCAAATTGCATTCATTAAGAAATAATTACAGATGATATTGCAAAAATTAAAAGACAGTTATTATTTCTTTTCGTTGGGTTTTATCAACCCAAATAATAACCAAAAAAAGGGCTAGAGCAATAAATATGCAAACAATAATAAAAAGAAATTAATTACGATAAGCGATTAATCAAATTATTACAAAATAATTAATAGAATTGGCTACTAAAGTAAAATTGTAGTTAAAGATACGGACAAGAACAATTTATCTCCAAGAAATCGTTGCATTCAAACGATTTAAAGAAACTGAAGAAGTCTTTTAGCCAATTAAGGCACTTATTAGTATACACGCGACATACGACACATTAGAAGTACCACTCAAATCCTTTCAATGTCCATTTACATAAGCTAATGTATCAGTTCGATAATATCACACAACGTCAAAGAGCGATAACCAATCCAAATACATAGGGCTACCACCCACCGCCCTCTTGCATCGGACCAGACAGAGGGGGCAAACAAAATCTATCTCGTATATTTGACAATTAAATAGTATCGATCACCCCTCGGCGGAGGCTGGGGTTCAGACAGACGGCGCGGGGGGGGGGGGGCAGGCGAGACATGAGGCGCGGGGGGGATTAGTTTCCATGGGAGCAGACAGCACCCATAATAATTTTTGAAGGGCGAGATAAACTGTTTTTTGAGATTCACGTTTGTAAAGAGATAAATTATAATGATTTTTAGGATTGATACGGCGGAAAAAGCTTTTTTTTTTTCTAAATCAATTTGTTTTGTTTTAAAGTTTTAATGTCTCTTTTTTCGAATAAGTCATTAAGTAATTAACGACTACAATATCGTTCGATTAAATAATAATTTAATACGTAATTGTTCATAGCGTTGAAAGAGATAGCTATTTTCAAGATAGCCTTCTGTTTTTGTCTGGGTAAAGAGAATTTAAATATTTCTTAACTTGTATGATTTCCTTTAAACTTTTACAGTTCTATAAGTATGCGTTACATCTTGGTAACTTGTTAGACTCGAATATATACAATTTTAATGAACCATATTCAAGTGCATATATAATGTGTTTTTAATTTAGACTATAAAAAATTGAGATAAATATATTTTCTCCCGATTTTTACTTTAACAGATTGTAAAACTTTGTTATCATAATCAATTGACTCCATAATAGATTCTAGTGCAATTATAAAGAAACCGAAAAAATCTAAATAAATTAAATTTTCTGTCAGATTTCAGTAAAGGAATTCGACAACCTGCATAAGGCCAACATCATGGACAAAGGTCAAACCTCTACTATGTGTAAAAACACCGGGCCCTATGTGCTAACATTTTACAAAGAAATATTGAAATATATTGAGTTCAAATAAATCACAAACATACACACATAAACACACTTCTGTATTGCCCGAAAAGGTTGGCAAAGGTGCATTTCTGCACCCACATTACGCCAGGTATGTATCAGTCCCACGTAATAGGGGACAAATCTACTGCCGGGCACATTTACAGAATCCGTGATGCTACTGATAATCTCCTAATGGAAATTCCAATAACACTGCCCGACCCGGGAGTCTAACCCAGAGACATGCACGCCACATACTTGTACCACGAGACCACGAGTCAGTCAAAAAAGTAAATACAAATTTAAAATCTAACTACATGATACAGCTAAAACAAATTTAATGAAAAGTGATAGCCTGTTTTGTGTCCGATTTCAAAATTTAAAAGTATAATTCACACCATGGCGCAGTTGAAAAAAAAACACAGCTATCCGAATAAGAAGCCGCTAGTTCGATACCTACGCCGAGACATAAATATTTGTGTAATTTGCAAAAAAATTTTTTGAGACAAAAACACGGCAGATTCTAAAATATAATTTAAGGTAGTAAATTTTGTCGTTGACCATTCGGCATACTCATTCATTTGCGATATAGCACTATTTACAAATAGTGTGATGTTTTAGAACGTACATACAAAAAATAGCCAATCTTTAAATTTGCTATACATACAATATAATGCCTGAATTGTGAAATGACTTTGGTGATTAATGATTTTTAATTTCTCAAGCTAGTTATTATTAAAATAAAATGCACGGATTTCAAGTAGTGAAAAATAATAAGTAAAGCAATAAAACATGAAATTAATTACAAATCAAAATTATGGGGGGAAATAATTGATATCACGGTCTAAATACACCCTGTATATAACAAATAAATCGCCAACATTTAAGTGAACATTTTCGCGGTGCTGATTCAATCACTAATGGTAACTTGTTACTTAAAAGAATTAATGCCGAATGGTACTCGGACTAGATCATACAAACCTTAACAAAACACGTCGCAATACTCACAATCTCGGCTTGGCTCGGCTTTGCGCTGAATCAACTGGCGACGTTGAATTTTCCAAATGCCTGCTAGCCTGAGTCTGGAGATCAGTAGTTCTTTTTTTCGCGAGTGTATTGTTTCTTGGGCAATTTTTATGAAATTTGAAGGGGCACACAAAGGATTGTTCCATCCGAGGTCTCAGATGTTTTCGGACTTGGATTGTATCTTCGCGATCTTTGGTTTTCTGACATGAGCTACTGTTCCTCCAGATTCTCCCGAAGTCTGATTTCGTCATAACAGTTAACATTTGCGAATGTTGGATGTGAGTGGTGTGTCGGTGCAGTGAGAATGGGTGGCACGGTGGTACAGCGTCGCGCGGTGAGAAGCCGAGGTGTACTGGCTGAGGCTTGACCGCCGCTCTACATGGCGGTCGAGAGTGGTGTGCAACAGCGCGGGGGGGCCCACAGCTTATATAGCCGATGCGTCCCGCCAAGGGGGGTGGGGGGCGCAGTGCTGCGCAGAACTAATTTGCTAGGTACGCCATACAAACTAAAAATACACCGATCGAACACCATGTATAATAAATTGAAACGGAAAGCAGCGGTAAGCCTCTAAATGCTTTATTGGTTATCCTGTTAATTATCCGCCAAGGTTTGGCTCGAGGGTCCCGGGTGAGTTAATATTCTTTTTGTCCGAAAATGGTATAAATAATAATCTAACAATAAGTTTAAATAGGTAAAGTTAAAAATAAAAAAAAAACATATTCTGAAAAGTTTCAAAATATCTCTGGAGTTAGGTTACGTCCGAAATTTATTCAGCGATTCCTATCTCTAAAGTACGAATCATGTATGTCTATCAACTATCACCTGATTGGTCCAAGATAGGGAGCAGAATTGATTTACTATTTTTTTAATAACAAGGAAAACAATTATAATCCACATGTAAAGTATCGAAATAAAAGTTATAATCATTGGAGTAAAACATTATTAAAGAGATAAAAAGTTTAAAACTGCAAAAATAGGATTAGTCGGATACCGATTTTTTTCGTGATCAGATATTATTATTCCCGCCCTTAAAACCAGTCATAAAGATCAACATTAATGTACCTCGCGCAAACCGGAATTACCCATATTAAGTGGCCATCACAAACGCGCCGACGACACACCCTATCAGTATCGTCTTGTCTAAAAACCCCAAATAAACAGACCGACTGTGTTCTCACGAGGTTGAAGTTCAAAGGCACACTCTCGTTTTTCAATTGGCTTGTTGCCAACCGGGACTCAGAGGTTGGCCTGCAAAACTGATATTGTATTCATTCAATTGTATTTCCCCCCAACACTCGTAATACCACGAATACCCTAAGTTAAAGTATTTAGCAAATAAAAACTGAGGTTACGTAGCCCTAATCATGATTATGTATAAAAACGTAAAGTACCTTATTAAAACTGATAGTATTGAAGGAAATAAAATAAGACACGTGCTAGGCCCAGTTTAGATGGTACAATATGTGCTACATTTATATAATTAGTTTTATTCACCTATTACAGATGTTTGGTTTCATTAGTTATGAGACAAAAATGTAACCCTTTTATCTTTACATAACATTATATAAATTACGTACCTGATAAAGGAGATATAAAATAATATTTCACAATTATTTAAAAGGTAATGGTAATACCAGCGAATCATGCTGTACCTGTCTGCTTGGACGATAATAATTAAAACATATGTATATACAATAGCTGTGTGAGGAACGTCTGGCTCCCTGCAATCCCCCAAAATATGGGGAGGCACCGCTTACACCCACCTCCCATCCCCATCAAAAACCCGTAGACGTCCGAAAATTTTCAAACGCGACTAATTGGGTGCGTATTATATTTATTTTTGATAATTTTACACAACTACTATGGTAAGTGCCGTTGGTATAATAAAATTGTCGCAAAAAGGATTAAAAGGCTAACGCAAATCTTAGTTTAATTTGACAAACGATAATTAAATGTATTAAAATTTTAAATATATCCTATATGAAGTACATGTAAATATTCACACTGAATTTTTTTATCTATAAGTTTGTATTATTTTTATAAGTAGTCATAAGCGATGATCGTCAAACACCCCTTTTAACTTGACTCATACAACTGAAATGCTGAATGGTTTTTTTTCAACTATCACACTGCATTGCATATGCTATTTTATTTTTAAAAAGTTTCAGATTTGTCCCCTGGGAATTACCTATAAATTTTGAATAACCGTCTCATGTCACAACTCAAACCCGATAAACCCACGAAGAAACAACCAGTAATTAATACAACGTAATAAACACAGTTTTAAATTCCTACGCAAAATGTTATCCGAAAACATTTTATCTCCGAAGCCATAGAAATGAACTTTTATAAGCGCTATATAAGATATTAAATTCAGTCTCGTCTTCGATAATTGTAGCTCTAGGACTGCCAAAATTCGTGCAACGCACATGGAGATTACTCCACCCCAGTCTCCCTTATGTGTCTGGTCCGTCTGAACCCCCACGAACCCCCGGCTGGCGGCCCGCAGAGTACATAGCAATCGGGTGGAACACACCTATCCATAAATATCAACACAGGATACTATCAAAGCTTGCAATTAACATTCACGATGTAGTGTGGTCATGCGTAAGGATGTTACTTCAATTATCATGATGAATTTATGCATTTGATTTTATAATCGAGATTTAAGAAATATCATCGCGATTTTAATTGACTTATCTATTCATAGATATAAAATCGATAACTTTAATGTGGTAAATTTATAACATTTAGGTATATAGTCTCAGCTATAATGAGTACTCATTATCAGTCCATATACGACCAATTGCTGGGTACGGGCGTCCTCCTCCTCTACCATTTAGTGTTTAGGCCTTAGCCTACCACGTTGGCCTAGTACGAGTTGGCGGATGGCTGTGAATTTTAATATGCTACAAAATGCGAATACTGAAATGTGTATCTAAAGAAAGAGTGGTGGAAGCCGATAAGATAATGTATGTGTTGAAGTATTTTAAAAAGCTGCAAAAATCATTTTAACATGAGTAAGAAACTAAAGTGAAATCTACTTTAATTCATTTACTAATCTATTAAATGTATTACGCATAATGTATATAGAGGGACTCTAATGCCAATGGAATTTTCTTCCAATCTACCTTGGTAACGCAAAAAAGACACAGAGTGGGTTGAATGAAAGAACGTTTAATGTAATAAGCTGTCCATTACAATTACTAACATAAGTCCATAGAAACAATACTCCTCAGTGTTTTTGTCATGGGTTGTTTCTGTTGCAATAATTACAAAAACATATGGAACTGCAAAATGTCTCAAAAAGAAAACAAAAAAATATTTACATATTTTTTTCTTGTTACTACGATATAATATTTTACCGAGGCTATAGTTTTATGTATCTAAAAATAAATAAATATTATTATTAGAGTTATGTAGGCGATATTTAAATATTTATTTCGCTTGCAATAATTCGAATAAAGAAAACGCAAGCAACTAATATTAGTTGTAGATATATATATATACATAATAATAATATATATATACGCATAAATACCTAGATTGCCAACAGCGCTGTCTACCTTTTGCGGAAAAAAATAACAAACTTTTCATTCGCAAGGCACGCAATAAAAAAGAAAAAAGGGGGGTATGCAAAATAATAGATAAGAACAGGATCAAATACGTATATGTCTATATATTTAAATCAGAGTACAAAGTACGTGTAAGTATTGCATATATTATACATACTCTTAAAACACCTATTTTGTTTCATCTCTGCATCACCCATAGGTTGGCGTGTTGAGAATTTCATACCATTAAGACCGCCTTTACACACCTGTGTGTAAAGTTTGAATAAACAAATGAATTAATCAAAATATAATTATAAAAACTTTATGAATTCACACACCAGGTCACCTAAATTAATGAAAAAATATTTTCATAAGAAATATGTTTAAAAAATTTAATCGTTCTCGGCGTCTTCTCCCATCGCGACTCAGTTATGAGTAAGCGTCCTCTGACAAACGCAGCCCCGGATGTAACTTTTAAATGGACTGTATCCTAATATTTTAAATAAAAAACGAATTTAATACACCCTTTAACTTGTTTATCTTCATCGTAAGAGCAGTTTCTTTTTGTCGCATATTAGTATATGCTGATTCAAATAACGTATTGATAGATAACTTTTATATTCCTTCAATACCTTATTACGAAATAATAGCCCACTATAAGAATATAATTTTAAGTTCGAAGGGGTATCATTATTAAATTTCATACAATAAAGCGTATTTCCCCTAAAGCACAAATTAGAACCGGTTTCTTTTTGAATACATTTTTCTAAAGATCGACATAGGGTAAAGCAGCAAATGTTGTTTAAACCATCTTCATATCATCGCTTGCTAGGTAAGGAATTAGTCAACTAAAAGATCATTGCACTTCCGATTAATCACTATTGAAGCTTTAACTAAGGTTAATTTGACAATTCCTTGACGAACTACATGTTACGAAAATTTATCATGGTTTTAACGATTTTAATCTAATTTAAGAGTTTCAGAAACATTTTCAGACGCTAAGCTACTAGAGTAAATTTCCTTATTTATTATGGGGAAAAAGGGAAATGTATTCACAAATTTGTTGAAGTTGCGTATTCACCTCAACCTAGATACTCGTCAAGACGTATTCATAAGTCCGAACTCAATGGGGTTGTGACGTTTAATTGCAGAGTTCCTATGGCCACCTTCCAGCTCTATCATCAGATCAGCTCTAGAGCATAATAATATTGCATTGTCATCCCATCAAAATATTAGAAATAAAATTAAAATGTATTCAATCGCACGAGTTGGTGTTGACCGAGGCACGTGAAGTCCTGCCCTGTGGCAAGGGGGCGTTAGAATCTCACCACGGTATCCCCAGCCTGTCGTAAAAGGCGACTTAAAGGGGCCCTCGGGGTCGCTGAGCGCGCTGCGGGGGCGGCGCATCCTCAATGAAAGTGACCCCGAGCGGGCGGCAGCACTGTGGCCTGTGTACGTCACGGGCGCCCATACACAACCAGGGCGCCCAAACTAAGCTAGTGGGGGCGTAACTGCGCCCCCTTTTAACTCCAAGACGTCCGAGACAATTACGTCTCGGAGGCGCACCGGGCGGCTGTGGTTAACGGTGGGCGCCTCTCGCTCACGTACCATGGTCGCCCAACTTGGAGCGGAGATGGCCACCGGGGGGTTTTGGTCGGTATGCCGGTTTAGGGATTTCGTTAGGGACCCAGCCCGGCACTAACATCTGCGCGGACATGACGTCGCCGCGCGCCGGGCTGGAAGACTGGTGACCCCGACATAGGCTTCCCGCGCCCCACTGCCGCCGGGCTGGCGGGAAGTAGAGCCATAAATAGCTTTCCCCTCGATAACAAAAAAAAAAGGCACGTGAAGTCACCATAGAAGTTTTCACTTTAAAAACAACAACAGGAGAGGCCAGCGCCCGGGACTAGGGCTTATTTGGGCTTACAGATAGCCCCATAGCGCTTAAAATCTGTATAAGTTACTGCTAGTAAGAAAATAAAACTGGGTCACATTACAATCAATAAATGATGTAAATTATAAATATGAGGAAAAACTGTTATTAGGTACCAATATAATCGATATGCAGTAACTTCTCATCAATTTTGCATGATCATGACAGGTCTAATAAGGAGGAGGAATATAACAAACAGGAGTTTGGAAATATGATTACCAACCCTTTACTTGCATTTTCTCTTCTATAAGATGTTTTGAGATAATTGAGTAGGCCCTGCAGAGGTGTAGAGGTGCATTGGTACAACCACATATAACAACTTTCAAGCGATGCCTTGATACCATCAGAGAAGATATGGAATTTATTTGCTTTGAGTTGCCGAAGAAACATTTATTAATTGTACCCCCAAATGGAGGGAATTAAAAAAAAACAGTGGAACTCAGCAACAACAGGGATAAAAGTAAAAAAATTCAATTGAAGAATTCAATCGGAAGGTGTAATGAGGAAAAGTTAAGATAACATAAAGATGCTAGATAAGATAGATAGAAATTCACAAATTTTATCAATTACTCCTTTTAAAAATGCTTTGAACAATTCTTGTAACATAAGAACTGAACCTACATAAGAGCTGTAATAATTTTGGTAAAGGACTAGATCCACTATTAAAAAACGATAGATAGATGCATAACTAGCTATAGATCATTGTATACTGGGACTTTCTTATTTTTATTCCCTGATAGAGATAACATAAACAAAAGCCAATATCTGCAGTTTCTCAACTAACTTACAGCATTAAATGTTAAGCATATTTCAATGTATACATTTATAGCAGCTTAGTCAAAACAAAGTAAATGAATAGTGGGCCAGACGCCCTGACGCCAGTAGAAATGGAAGAATCAATAAAACTTTGCATATTCCATCAATAATGCAGGGTTTAAGTGGTAGCCAGCCCCAGCCTAGATAGCCTGGGCGGCTCCTATGGCGCCGTCGCAACAATTTCCTTTGACAAACTCAATTACTGCATAAATATTTTATTACAATTGCAGTTCCACGATTATACATATAAAAACTACAACTAAACAGCAATAAGATTAAAAGAGTAAGTTACCCTGAAGAATTGCCTATTTTCATAGGTATATGTGAATAATAAAAACATAAGTCTCATAATCCATTTGATTGAAAAAGTGGGGCTACTGTTCCTATATATTTACATTTTTAATCACACCAACAAATTACTAAGTATAAACTAGAATATATCCTATACTTCATCATGCTTCAAATTTAAATATTGAAACAAAAAGAATAAGCTATATTTTAATAATTTCTTCATAACTTAATTTATTAAAGAACTGAAAGCCTAAACCTTTTTTGTAAGTGCACTTTAAATGCTTAAAACAGCCTTTTGTGTGTAATGTCAACCAATAAAAAACAAAACAGTCAAACAATTCACTAAATTTTAGACAGAAAATAGTCTCATATAGGTCATTATATTATCTTGATCTGACTTTTGTAATTCACATACATCCATATTATAATTTTTAGCCCATGCAAAACCGGGACCAAATTCTTGTCGATTATCAACAGGCAGACAACTGGGGCAAAATGTAATCAATAAACTTCTATGAATTATTAAGGAACAAATTGCAGGAAAATCTATTTCTGTAACTTGACAAGACAGTGCCTGCCAAGCAAGCAAGTAATTAAATTTATTTTCAAAGGGAACTTTTGAAAATATGAGTTTGTATTTTAATTTACGTAGTGTAACTTTACAGTATTGTTATAACATTTCTCGATATGAAATGAAAAAATATTCAATGAATCTATAAAATGTCAACTACATCACATATCTAGATTCAGTTATATCAAGATTTAGTCTACCCACCTATTCGGAATGCATTAATAACAGGCAAGAAATTTGAGAGGTGCTCTTTTCCTACCAAGAGAATTCTACAGTTTGCAACTATTTCAGTAATTAGCGCTTTAAGAACACAAACAAAGTATATATTATTAAATATAAATATAACAACAGTATAAGGTATAACAATAGGCAGTGATGGCCTCGAAGTTTGGGCGCGCGGTCGAGAATCTCGACGGTCACGGGTTCAAACCCCAGGCACACATCTCTAACTTTTCGAAGTTACGTGTGTATTCAAATTGAATTATCATTTGCTTTAACGGTGAAGGAAAACATCGTGATAAAACCTGCACACCTAAAAAGTTCTTAGGAATTTCTTAGGTGTGTAGTCCACCAACCTGCACTAGGCCAGCGTGGTGGACTATGGCCTAAACCCTCTCAATGGTAGAGGAGACCCCTGCTCAGCAGTGAAGAAGAAGAAGATAAGGTTTATTTATGCCAAATAAACTCAAATTCAAATACAATCCGGCACTATTAAAAATTGCCGTATTATTGGAGTGTTTGGATTGCTGGATTATAGTACAAAAGTCAAAAAAGCCATAGGTAATGAATGCAGCTGTACAGGGGCGAGGGCGGAAGATGCTGATTTATTGGACGTGCCATACGAATATATTACGAAAAGTATTCAGTTTTTTTTGTCGATAAATTAAGCCGCCAAAGCCGACATTAGTAGCCAAAAACATTTCTTCGAAAAAGTTTTCTTTTTAAAATTACCCTCATTTAAATAATATTGAGAAGGGCAAAAAAGTATTTATTCTTGTGTCCAAAGCGACCAGAATTGTACTTATTATCATATCTGCAGTAAATCTGAGGACGCAATACTGTGTTGTACCGGATAAGGGATACAATAAGGGATAAAATCAATAATTGTAATCAAGCGGCCATTACTCGCAATTCATGAGTTGTTTTCAGACAAGGTTTTGTTTCAAAATATTAATAATCTGGTTTAAATATAAATATTTACAATTGCAATAGTAAAAAGTAAATAAAAAAAATCAATATTATCATCAACATTTAGTACACATAACAATCATAGGAAACGCCATGCTGTTTGCTGCTTCTCCTCGTATAAGTTCCAACAAATATCTCGTGTTTATGTAAAAATTATAAACAAAAACTACTTACATTTTGTTTTTGGCCTTCATTTTCACCGGGTTATGAAAGCCTTTTATCTCTTTTCACCAGAGATCAGGAACAAATTTAATAAGAAATATTGTTATGGCACCGGCACTTTATATATACTATGTATATTAATGTTGCCAGGACACATTTTCAAAAAATGTGAACTGAAAAAAAAAAGATGTCGAGAAGAATAGTGATAAAAGTTGGAAGCTTTGCATAGGCATCATCATTAAAGGTAAAATATTGTGAAAAGAATCTTTCCTCAATTATTAACCATGGTTTAAAACAATATTTCTAATAACTGCCGGCAAAGAAGGGCAATAAATATACATAGGAGAACAGGAATATACTCGCTCTCTGATACATGATTAGTGTAACCTAAATAATAGTACCTACTAGTCATCATCCATACATACTCATACATTCATATTTCTTTCTACACCAATATTAGATATAAAGCGAAAAACTTTGTATTTTTGTTCTTAAAAGTATTGAATCTTTTTTTGTATGGTCTACATTGTATCACAGAATATGTAATATTCGCAAGATGACCATGTTTCATTAATGCGAAAGTAAGTTATTGTCTGTGTTATGCTTCACACTTGATTTAGATTATACCGATTGGGGTTAATTCTGGCACAGCTATTAATCTGACTTTAGAACGGAGATAGGTTAGTCTTTAAAAATCAATACGAGCCTTAAAAATCACTTGGGTGAAACATGCATTACGGCCTATGGGTGACCTAAGTAACTTACTTATCTGACTTTAAATAACTCTTTTGGAACTTGTAAATCTTGCAAGTTAAATTTGATGCACTTCCCGATTTCTGATTGACAATGCAACATTATTATGATATAGAGCTGATCTGATGATGGAGCTGAAAGGTGGCCATAGGAACTCTGTAATTAAACTACGCAACCCCATCGAATTTGGACTAATTTGAATCGTTTTGACGAGTATTTTGATACTATATAGTAACCAGGGTCTGAAGATGGAGCTGGAAGGTCGTCATAGGATGTCCGTAATTAAATGTCGCTACCCCATCAAGATTGGGCTCGTTAGATTCGTCTTGATGAGTATCTTGATTGCAGTGAATATGCAACTCTATAATATGCAACAAATTTGGGAAATAAACAATGTTTTCACTTCTGTCGGCACTCCCGGAGTGCCACCCGTTTTTTATTTATTGTGTTTTATTTTATTTTCTATTAAATTTTACAAATCAATCTAATTGTTTAGGCGTAAAAGTATAGACATGTATATAGGTACTAATCACACAAGATCACTACATTTTCCCAGGTCAAAAAAATTGCTTCAACAATAAATATTTAACATTTGAAATATTAATTACTATAACTAATAAATATCTAATAAAGATTGAGTACGGCATTTCAAATTTGTATATGTGTAATGCGTACAGTATCATTTGTTAATTATTATTTTTAAATTACAACGAAGGCATCTGGTAAAGTCTATATGTCCATTATCTTGCTTTTTCAGTAATGTTGTCTTAACATCTTGTGTTATACTTTTTTAGCCTTATTTTATGTCGCAGTTGGATTCGTTTTTCATTTAAAATAAATATTTTGAAATGTATAAGGAACGCCTTTTTTAAGATAATATAAAAAACGGCCTATTTATCTCAATTTTGAGTGACCTGTCGTATTATAAGTAACATATAGGGGGAAGTGGGGCAGATTGATTCACAAAAATTTGAAGTCGAATAACAAGTGAATAAACCATATAGTTTTAATCAATTTCCCCAATATTATTAACAATGTATATAAATTTTATAATGTCAAGGAAAAAAATGGATTAGGATGTGAAGAAAAGCGAATAGTACATGTTTTGTAAAAAATGACTTTTGTATCATTCTGCCCCACCAATGGGGCACTTTAATACAGAAAGTAAATCGTATGAATTTCAATTAAGTTATACACATTTTAATGATAATTAACATTTTTATTATAAGGAGATCATAATCAGTTTACAATGAAACTACAATATAAGACATTGCATTTTTATTGAGGTATAACACTTCACAATCAGTCAAATTATATTCTGAAATTACTTTGGCCACATAATGAACTTTAGATGTTTTCTTTTTAAATATAATAAGAAGAAAATCGCCAATATTTATATTTTCAGGACTTGGAATTTCTAACTTCCTCCGTCTACGTCTGATTTTCCATCATCGTTGTCATTGCTTAAATTGAACAACTCATTGGATTAAGATTTTAATATAAACAACAAACGAGGGCAGGCTTTTTCTTTCAAGGCTTTTTTAATTTCTGTCAGTCTCAATAAATTTCTTGCTGTTTTTAATTTCTTTGCTTTCTGATTCATTAAATTAACTTCTTGTTTTCTATCTTTTTTATCTTCTATCATCGGTAGCCGATTTTTTTAAGGGGTGTCAATGTAAACTCTCGACTTCCCTTTTTCTTTTCCTTTTTTAGACTTATTTTCTGTAAAAGCCTTTTTTGGACATGGTCGTACAGTTCCTGGAGATATTATGTTAGTATTAGTCTGATAACCTGGTGTTATCAGAAGGTGTTAACAAAATCTACTTCTGGTCTATCTATTTCTTGATTATTTTCTTTGTATTCTCCTTGGGAAAATCCACTAAAAATATCTATAGGTAGGTACAATCATCGTCGTTAAAAACAAGTCTATTGAGTGGCCAAATTACAGTTACGGGGCACCTCGATGCGTATCATTGTGCCCCGCATTTTGCTGTATCAAACTACCCCAAAAGTTATTTTTCAAAATTCAAGTCATATAAATAAAACTAACTTATTTATTGAAAAAAATGCACCTAATTCTTATTATTTAATAACTCAACTTATCTTTGATTTATATAAATCTGGTCTAGATTGTGTACAAGATGTTAGAAACGCATTTACTTTTTACGTATTTTTTTACTCATCACCACGCAAAACACATTACGACTTGTCCAACGGCACTAGCTGACTGGCTGAGCGTGGCATCACAATGGATGAGTTCTAACGTTTATAGGAACGTTTTAAAGAAGGCACCACTCGAAAACATTTAAAAGTTTTTGAAATAATGCCTGTGTATCTATGTGCCCCTTGCATCATTCTGCCCCACTTCCCCCTAAGCAGTGGACGATCAAGAAGTTTCTATCTTAATAATGCCGGTTATATATAACTTAAGAAAATTATATGCGAATGGACTCAGATAAAAAATAAACAAGACAGAACAGTACATTTTGACCTACGCATGAATTCACTTTGATAACAAAACTGGCTACCCGTTGTCAATGTAGTTATTGTGTAGTTATTCTGTATCTATATTCAAACAGAAATATCGGGGAAATTAACTCAAAGCAACCCTAATCGTCATTAAAAATCATCCCGCCAGATAGCTGTTATAAGCGTCTAATTTTTACATTTCACAGCAGATAACGATTAGTTATAACAGCTGACACAGAAGGGGTTAAATAATAAATTACTAAGACTAAGTTGGTTTTAGAACCTGGTTTAGAACCAGGTATTAAGTCCATGTATCAAATACAGAATTTTCACGGCTGGCAAACTTCCCACGGGTGCTGAGGTTGGGGGTACAAAAGTCAAGTGTCAAATATTGTACCTAAAATCAACAATTTGTTGCAATTACTTTCTGTTTAATTTACGTTCCATATAATGTTCGTGAATAGTTGACGATAAGAGATTTTTTTGCGTTTATTTTTAAGCCGGATAAGACAGACCGAATAAGCTAAATAACAGAAAACTTCCCTGAGGCAACATGAGTTCCAGATTAACGTTACAAGAAGTGTTGGCTGCTTACAAGAAGTGGGTGATTAATAATCCAAATGTAGTGACAGACGTTGAGACTGTGGCGACGTGGTCATCGTATTTTATTGCCGGAAAAATTAACAAATCGCCAATTGTATCAGAGTTAATATACACATTGTCAAAATTATTATCTCTATTCAACGATCGACTCCTCAGAGACGCTTATGGATCTGAACTCCATTACTATGGGTTCCGCGAACAGTTAAAGTTATGGGTGACCATTTTACATTATTCTGAAGTGTTTGTAGAACTGTTCGTAAAAGATAAATGGGGAGACAAAGGAAAATGGACGATAGCAACAATACTTCAGGTATTCAAGTGTTCTTCCGCGTTGTTATTACTGTACAGGTTCAAAGAATTACCAATTTCACATCCTCCAATTGCTGCTTTACAAAGGAAAAAGTTTATGGAAGGTAAGGAGACGGATGAAAACTCCAATGCATACTTCACCTTACGCAGATCTGGCAGAGTCATTAGACGTGTGGAAGGAGCACCACCCATCGCTTTCAGAGACTGGGAACCCATGAAAATTAAAGATGATCGACCCATACCAGGTCCGGACAACAAAGACTTGTTATTAGCAGAATCTTTGCACATTCTGAAACCTTTAATCCATTTGGCTGCCATGAAAATGTTTGGCACTAAAGCATGGAAACAATGGCTTGTTGCTTTAGGAGTTGATATAACAAGTATGAGACTTTATAATCGGCACATGAAAGAATTATCATATGATCAGAGATTAGAGATCAGTAGGAGAAAATTAGGATTGGTATTATACTTACTAAGAAGTCCAATGTATAATGGATATTCAAAGAATATTATAGAAAATTTATTGACTTCTGCATCAAGAAAAATTCCAATGATGTCATTCATATGTGGGCCAATTATTCAGTATTTAGGTCATTGGCAAGATATATATTTCTATATGTGGGCTTCATAGGTATCTACTGTAGTTATTTTTATCAATCAACCAAGTTATTCCCAGTTTGAGTGCATAAGTAAGTTTAAATGACTATTTTATATTCAAATTGAATCTTAAATTGAACTGGCACTGTATTTAATCTGATATTTTGTTTTCATAATAAAGGCTGGTTTTTGGTGGATAGTACTACTTAAATAGTTGCATTAATTACCATTCATATTGTTACTTAAAATATTTTAAAATATTCCCATAAAGGTACTTTAATTTTAACAAGGTTTTTATATTTAATATATAGAATCATTAGAAATGTTTGACATTGTGCTCTTAAAATTTACTGTAAAGCTGGGGGGACAGTTATTAATGGTTATAGCAGTGTTATTGTCATGACAAAATAGACTTGTAAAGTTACACAATGTCTGTGTTTTCTGCAGTCAATGGTAAGATATTATTAATCCGTTGCTTTATACACAAAAGAGTAGCAGATTGTACCAGAATAAGGCAGTTGCAGTGTTGCGGGTGAGGTATGCGATAGGTTCAATTACTATATGAAAAAGAACATATTCCTGTTTTGTTTCAAAATATTTTTCATTTTCAACACAGTCTGTTAATAAATTCCACTTCTCTTGTCAACATAAAACATTGCCAACTTACCTATTGACAAACAAAGTTTGTGATGTTTATTTTTTTTTTGTTTGGTTGTGTTGTTATATTAAACAAACTTGCCTTTAATGATGTCTATTATTTTTAGTATACTTTGTCTTCATTGGGAAGCTTTATTATCAAGTAGCACTAATTCAGGGTGCTGCACTTGTTGTTATAAAAAAAAAAGTTGAGATAAAGAGAAGGTATGAATTGGAATGACTTATAAAAGTAAAATCTATTAAGAAGGAATACAATTAATAGTTGGGTCTCAAATAAGACAATTTAAGTATAAATGTGAAATAAGTAGGGCAAAGGTACATAATATGTATGACCTAGTAATGTACATTAAATTGTTATGTAAATTATTACATGAAATTGCTTTAATTCCATTGTAATTTTAAACAATTTATCCAATACTGTTTTACAATTTACTTTATTTTTAATTTGTACTTATTACACTATAAATGTGTATAATATGTTCATCACTTTATAAGTATGAATGATATTGATACTTCTTTATGTAAATTGTATTTAATAGGTGTCAAAATAGTTGTAAACAATGTATAAAATACAGTTCTAATCACTATTTTCAAAACTTATCCTGATATTCCTATATTTTTACCTGTGTGAACAAATAAAATAGGTAATTTAATTATATGTAATAACATATCTCATTATCTATGTGGGTCATGACTTGAGTAATCTCAAGCTAGCTAACATGACTATTCCTAATATCTACTAAAACTGAAAATCATGTAAATATTTATGCTACAGCATTTAGTGCCAATATAAAATGCATATTATGTATTAGAGGAAGAAGCCAATAAATGAAAATTTTGTGTTTTAATGTTATAATAATAATATTTATACATAAACATTCTTAATTTGTGTCAGGAGCTTTGTTCCTAATCAGTTCTTATTGCGGGGGGAAAATATACAGAACAGTTAAATCTGAATGTTATATGGTATTATTACCACTTAGGGATGTTGCGGATTCAATTTTTTTCACATCCGCGGATGCGGATGCGGATGCGGGTTTTAAGAGGCTCACATCCGCGGATGCGGATGCGGATGCGGATCTGTATAAAATTGATCGATTGGTTGATTTGTATAAAATGTTATTGCTTTCCTATTGGTCAATCAGCACGTGCGGTCAACCACTCGACCCTCGAGACCGACACGCGCACCTCGCCGCCCCTCACCCCTTTTTTCTTTTCGCGATCTGCTACACATCCGCAACCGCATCAGCTCCGCAGCGATTTATGCGGATGCGGATGCGGATGCGGATGTCCAAATCGATGCGAATGTTCCGCATATGCGGATGCGGATGCGAATATTCGCAACATCCCTATTACCACTTTATGGAAGTGCTACTGTTGGATTAGGAGGGCTGAAGATCGAGCCCAATGGCATGCCATGGGAGAGGCCTATGTCCAACAGTGGACGTGAAAGACTGTTGATGATGATGATGATGATGGAAGTGCAGTAAATTATAACCATACCATACATATGTAATAATTTTTATATTTTATGTATAATTTGAGGTGATGGAAGATGCAACTTAATAATATTATGTGCATAGACTATAAGAGATATGTGAATTTCCAAATATACATCTATGAATATAAAAGCTATGCGTTTTTATTTACTTTAGAACAAGTCTTATTTTTCAAGGTAATTATTAATCTCTAAAGATAAAGCAAATTTATTTTTGATATTGTCAATTTGTCGACTGCTCGCTTAACATAAAAATTTATAGCACCTTTAACTGCCATCTTGCTCACTTTGAAAAAAAAAACTTATTAAGGACCTGAATAAAAAAACTAACCATTAAGCCTAAGTTTTTCATAGAATTAAAGACAAATGATAATATTAACATATATTATGTAATTATTTCATTTAATGAAATGTTACAAAAAATGTTTTCAACTTGACAACATGTGGTACTGTGTGGGGGGTATACATATGCTTCATGGTAGTTTACAGGCGTCCTTGTCGAACGGCAGATATCATAAGTTGTAAAACATATTTGTACTAAATATATAAAATAAATATATAGAATTCATTTTGTTTCGTTCCAAGTTTTGATAATTTTCGATTAATCGCGAAGTAGGTATTTTGAATATTGAAATTTTTTGCAATATTTTAAGAATTATTTTGTTGAATTAAATTGCATTAGTGTAAATATGAAAGGCGACAAGATGACACTCATAAATTAACGTAGTCCGCCCGGGGTAACTTTTTTCACTCCTGCGCCGCGCGCGAATCTATGGCGGTGCATCCGGCAGCGTTTTCGGAGATAGCTATTAGTGAAATATGAGTTAGCGTTACTTAATCTATTTTTATTATCTTACAATTCCCTTAGACATTGGACAATGCTGCGAGAGACGCGCTAATGAGTGTGTGTTGTTAGTTGCGTCATCACTCAATTTGCGCCTCGGGACACGTCACCGTTTCCTATACGGCGATATGACAGATGACTGAATGTTTTCACAGCTTATAGGTACAAGTGCCCATGCTCGGGGAAACGAGGATTGCTACTTGACTTTTCGAAGCGTGGTTGTATTCATAGATAGCGGTGTTTCCTACTTCACGCCCTATACTAACATTCAATCTATCTTGGATTTTAATGATCTGAAGAATAGTATGATTAATGTAAGTGATAGGTAACGACAGTCTCGAAATAAAATAAAATTATTTCATAAGACGTACATTTATTTGAGTATCGACAGGCCTCAAAAATGTTAATTTTAAGCATTTGCAGCACCTTCTTTTGAAGCGCCTATATTTATTTGTTGGGTATATACTGCATTTGCCCTCCTTATTTGAAGTTGATAATTTCATTGTAGGTACAAAGCGATCAACAACAACGACTTTTGACCTTTGGAATTTAAATAGCTAAAAACTAACTTCAATTACTAAGCGTGAATGCGTGACAAATTAATCCCTATCGTAGATTAATTACTGATTCAATAAGTTACCAGTAAGCATTCTTATCGTCCCTGTAGAGACTAATTAAAAATGTGTCGTGGAGCAGATGGATAGGGGCTGTTCAAGGTTGGCGCTTACTTGAGGAGGCTTCAGTCCTGCACTTGGCAGCTATGACTGAGTGTACATTTTATCCTCAGGCCGTTAAGAGAAACATCGCGTGTTAACTAAAGTGAAACCATTCGGGATTTTTTAAGCACAGTTTCAAAATTTATGATGGCTAAGGGTAATGGACTAAACCTAATTTTCAATTATTTTTTTGTGCATAGCAGGAAGCGACTGATTCTAGGATATCAGTGTTACCTGCTAGGTTTATCTATACTATGTTTCGACCTATGCGCAGAATGAAGTATGTGCTTTTGCACTTCTCTTTCTCAGTCATTTAAACTTAATTGGGCACTAAATTATCAGTAACTTTTGTTGTTCTTCTAACAACAACAAAATTTATTATTACTTCACTAGTGTAATATATAAACAAGTTTAACTCTATTATAGACATAAAAAGTACTTTGGTGTTATAATCATAAGTAACCTTATTCTATGCATAGGTCGATTTTTTCGTCAAAATACTTATATACTTACCCGAATGAAAAAGGGTATTCAAACATCGGTAATGTCCTTATATACTCATTGTTTATTTCCATCGATATACATAACGTTGAAAATAACAAAGAAAATATGTACGTAGGTGCCTTTATACGCACTAAAGGATAGAAAAGTATTTAGTGGGTAACTATAATCTTATACATGCGTTTGTTTATCAATGATTGTATACATTTAAGTTCACCACAGTAAGCAATACTATTTAACGTTAATCTAATATGCTTTGTTGGCCGAATGCTAGTGCGTGCTATTAAATGGACCAGGTGTTAGTGTCCACAAAACTCGTCGCTAGATGTCGCTATTCCAGCATTTGGTCAACAAAAACCTACACAATGCTACGATGTTAATAAATCCGAAATTATCAGATCAAACTAAGAGATTATAGCCTTCTGTTCAGTACATATACAATAGTGAGTACTGCGTACACATAGGTAATACATAATTTTACATAATGCTAATAATAACATTATAGAGTTGTTTAACAACGTCCGCCATCTTGGTGACGTCATATTCTTGCCGACAAAATGTCAGGCAGATGTTATATTAGGATGTTTAGTGACAACTCTGTTGAATGGCTGTTGATTATAAATGAAACACATGAAATGAAGCTATACGGAGTAGTTAAGCTGTAGCATGCTAGCGAACCCGTTGGTTAAAGGGGACGGGGGAATATTGCCATATTTGATGATGCGTGATACTTTTCGATGTTATTATCCAAGTCACAGTCCTGACCCCACTAAGGTGGGCGGGTATCAGAAACTATGGAACTTGGACTCACCACCCTGACCCGAGACAAATATTTGGGTCACACAAATATTTGTCCCTGTAGGAGGTTAGAAATAGACTGGGCCAGATTGTCGACATCGACCATTCGTTGGATGCGAATCGACTTCAACTTAAATCGGTCGGGTTTTTGGCCTGACACGATACTAAGTTTCGAGTCGATGTATACAGCATCCGCTAGAACTTTCTAGAAGAGTCGAAAGGCACATCCGGCTTGTGTTCCCGTTTGGAATTTCACGCTACTCAATCAAAATTGGCGACTGTGTTCGGAAGAAAAATAAAAACAGGACGCTTTGAGTCTAAACATTTCGTATACATTCTTATGACATGACCAATTAAGTAGAAAAAAAGCCAAAGATCTAAATTTGATGTTACTGAATCTTGCTTCATTTGCTATGTGTTTCATTCAACATATTTGAATACAATATATTATATTATTTACAAAATTTTATTCCAACGCAATCGTAAGCTTAAAGCTTCAATAATATATACAGAGTGCAATTAACAAATGAGGTTACATACGACATAGCAACATTGATGCGAAATATCCCATAAGTACACAAATATAAATGCGATATCTGGAGTTTCAGTAGTGACTTGGAAACGGTAGTCCCTTACAAAAACTCCGTACAAGCGGGAAAAAAAAAATAAAAGTAAATAATAAGTAAAATAAACATATATTTAAATAAATATAATAGACAATGTCTTTCCGTTGGTGTGGCGTTGCTATCCGCCGATATCAAACAAATGCAACTAGTTACAACTAACTAATAGAGCGGTTGCATTCCGACTATCAACGACTACTGAGAGTTTTACATTACATTAACAGAATACAATCTTGTATCGATGGTGATATCGGAGGAGAGCAACTCGGACGCGTACACGATAGTGACATTAGTATTACAGAGTTACTGACAGTTGCGGCGTCGACATTTTGTTGTTTGATGTGGAGATTTTCCCGAAGAAAATACAATGGCGGTACACTACGTAATACATGACGTCCGTACAACAATTGTTCTAAGCCGGTACCTAAGCGCCTCACTGTTGCCCATTCGCGCTACCGTTAGTATTGTCGCACTTTAACCTGAAATTAACAAACCGGCATTCATTAGCGCTCCTGCGTGTGGCGACATGCACCGCATTCCATGCATTAATCAACATTATGTACTAGAAAAATTCATCTAAAACACACACACCCATACCCCTTCGAAGCGTGGATAATACGCTACATATAAGCTCGGATTCGACACGCATTTCTCATATGTGTACTGAATTACTCGACTACGGACCCAGTAACTGGCTTTAGGATACCGACATATAATCGACTAATTCTACATCGTAGTCGAGTTGAGTTAAAAAATTACACTCACTTATCTAGTTTAGAATGTCGGGGCAGAACGTGTGATCACACAACCTTTGGTATGTGATTATTCATGTCGATACTATAGGTTATCTCGCGGCGTCGGTACATACACGCGGGTTACAGAAACGCCGTACATATGATATAAACACACATACAGACATCTGCCACCAATTTTCTCATCAAGCAAACTACTTTTAACGGTCGACAACTTTTACAGCAATATCAAAAACGATTAATTACTCTATCGATTATTATACTCGATATTTAAAATACAACTGGCCACAAAATCATCGACTGTACTTGGATTATTAAAAACGAATATGCTTGATGACTACTTTACTTTAAATTTGATTTTGTTAATAAAACATTATCGGTCACAAGTTTTCCATACCACCATGTTATATAACCCCACTATAATAAATAAACAAAAACCATACCTCGATACTAAATTGGTGGCAAAAAATCTATATGAAGGCTGTCAGTTCGCCATGATGAATACACTATGGTACTTATGGTGTTGGATGATGGGAGGGACGCATTGCAAACTTCTATAGTCTATGCTCCATGAGTTGTCTATGAAAGACCCAGGTCTAGCCATTCAAAAGTGCGACAATATGGTTTTGTTAATAATTGTAAATATTAACTACAATTTACAAACAGTTATACAATAAACTTTTAGTGACATACATCAACAATTGTTTGTGTATATTATGCCCTTGTATTCGATTCCTCCCACCACCAAAATTTGATGACGACACTCATCTGAAACTCAGCCATTTTTGTATATTGATTTTAGTGTATAAAGCAAGCTGGTAAAAAAAAATAAATATTTTATATACAAATAATCATCAAAATGCAAATTTATCGATGTATAAAAATCTGCTCATGCAATTCCGATATTTTACATATAATGGCTGTGTTTCAAATCTTAAGAAGACTTTAATGGGGGGACATTTATGCGATATGTTCACCTACTCCGCATAGCACTAAACACAACGATTATTCGATTGATTCTTAAATTGATTTAAATTTTTATTCGTTGCTCGATTGTGCCGGCAAATAATAACGATGGAAAAAGTAAATTTTATAAATGATTTAATAAATTTTATAAATGATACAGTAATAAACTAACATAGTATAAGGCTTGGAAAAATATTCAATTAATTAGTTTATCGATTTTTTATTGTATCGGTACATTAAAGTTAAGAATCGATATAATGAATGCACCTAACTCTAGTGATTAAGCAAAATCAAGTTTCGCTTTTAATGTAACATAACCTATTTATTTCGGCGTGTTAGAATGTATAAAAGTGTTTCGTTTCACTCATTCCTCCACTTAAGTTGTATTGAGGTAATTGTGAGTTTTTAAGTAAAATTGAGTGAAACCGAATGTTATTGGCGTGACTTGCTTGTAAAACCGTAGACTCGAATCAAAATCGCTACAAATTAAGTACTACTTACAAAATATATTGAAAAAAAAAATTGATTTTCAGTATGAAATATTAAAAAACAACGTAAATGTTGGTCTAAAAATGCGTTGATGTTTACATCTGCCCATAGAGAAATTGTAAAAAATGTATATAACATATATACGTTTTATATATTTTTAGGGGAGGGTATATATCCAGGACATTTAGTTTGGTTTCAAAACATCGAATCGTGAAATATTTTTGGAAGATAGTTATTTTCTTCCATTTGTCTTTGACCTTACTTTATCTATAGAATGTATTGTTTGTTATATTTTATATTAAATATATGAAATCATGGTTGGACCAATGGAAAAAGCATAAATTATTATGAGGCATGCATTGAAGGTGACATCGGAAGAATTCGAGTGAGAAAATTGAGTTATTCGGAGTACGACTTGCTTATGTTAAATCTCGAATAATACGAAACTTAAATCACGAGGCGAGACGAAACATTCAACGCATATATTATTTTTTATAACAAAACTATACTTTTGATTTCTAATTGCAAATGTTTAACAAAAACACATATTACCCATCGATTCTCAATCGAAAAGTTGAAACATGAATACTAACAACTATCGATTCATTTCCCATATTTGTGTATACATAAATCCTTACAAAAATTTGTCGTAAGTTATTGATTACGACGTCCGACAAATATATGTATATGTATGTATTAAAAAAATGTATCAAAAACGGACGTTTCTGTCACCAATGAAATTATCGATAACTCGGAGGGCATCGCAACTCTACGCCGATACGATACTCTTTCGAACGTGCATTCATGTGTAACATTACAAACATGCACATAATTCCTTTCGATTAATTGAAGTCTAATGTAAAGCTAAACGATTAACTAAATAATTTGATATGACATTCGATTACAGCGCTCGCATCCCTAGTCCGTACTTATTACTGGACTAGAAATGTCTCGCGAGGAGCGCTTTCGTCGCCATGATTTATTAGTTTACATAATAATTTTAGTAATATTAGAAGAGTAAATATGTAAAAATAAAATGTACAAGAAATATAATAAACTAAAAGTTTCAATGACGATAATCGATTTATGATTTTTTTGACAACGACCGTGTCCACTGCTCGTATCGATGATTTTATGAATATTAATAGTCACTGTCCCATAGTGGGGGGCATTACAAACTACCCCCAATTACGCCACTGAACCTGGCTTGCACTCAGCGTCTATTTGTGAAACTAATACGAAACGTTCCTAACTCCTACACCATAAGTAGTAGGGGCATCAAATTTGCGTTATTAAGGGGGGTTACTTGAGGATACTATAAAGGGGGAGGGGGGTGTAGTTCGCCGAGTATCGCAAACTTTGATACGTTGAGTTAATACTAAGGGGGGGGGGGGGGGGTTCCTGTAGAATACTATAAAGAGTGTAGTATTTAGTACGCCGAGTACCGCCCTATTAAAGCCGATACGTTGATGTACTGGAGGATATTATAGAAGGGGGGGGGGGGTGTAGTATAGTGCTGCTCGCATCGCCCCATTAAAGCCTAGTGTCTGACGTATGAGTAGATGACGATGCCGGCCAGCAGGCAGCCGAAGGTGATGGCGACGGGTTTGTAGAGCGACCTCTTGAGCGCGTGCCACCGCTCGGCGTCGCGCGCGCGCCGCTTCATCAGCGAGACGCGTTCCGACAGCTCGCGCGTGCGGCGCCGGCGCAGCGTCTCGGAGGCCTCGCCGATACTGGAAATTAATAGGGGGGTTGTTTTCATTATTTATTTATTCACACTTGTTACAAAGTCGCCGATACTGGAAATTTTATATAAAGGAGTTTAAAAATGCAGTAAAAAAATCTGTTGTTTATTAAAGCCTATTATACGGTCACAGAATACTTACAAGATGCAACCTTGTAAATACCTACATTTGTTAAAATTTAAATTAATTTACTTTTACTGTGCATGCCTTGTGGGTAGGATATGGATAATGCACCTTATTGTTTTTTATTTTTTTATATATAAAAACTATAATTTTGTACCTATATCTGGAAATAAATGATTTTGATTTGAATTTATTTATTCACACTTTATACGAAGTTTGTATAGGTATTAAGTCCACCTAGTACGGCGTTCTCTACCAGTCGAACCTGGTGATGCAGAGCTAAAAACTTTTTTCAAACCTCTCCCGAAAATTATTTTTGAATATTTTTTCTGACAAGCAACGTTAAAAAATAATTAAAATTTGTATAATTACCATTAAAGAATGGACTTAAAACACAGATTTACAGCTTCATAAAACATTAGTAAGTATTATTAATGTAGTTCTAAGATTACAATCTTTGTCGTGTGAAAATTTACACAAAATATATACTCCTTACTAAAAATTGTTTTAAATTCACATAGTTATTTATATAAATATAAATTGTAGTCTAGTTGAAGTCAGAACTTCAAATTTGTAAAGAATGAGAGCAAGAGATACTATAGAAATATCGTTATAATTTGCAATAATTATAATTCAAATCTAAGAGTTACCAATACTGAAGTAATAATAAAGCTAAGCAAATTGTCAAATTTATTAAACGCATTATCCTGAGAGGAAATGTTTTTTATTATGAAAATATAAATGATTAAGCCTTAAGTGCTTTCTGTAATTTTTTTCAAGGATTTAAGCAATAGTCAAATTCTTATTCTTCTAAAAGTCTTTTTTTAATTCTCAAACACACTAACCTTTCCATAGCTTACACTTGAATATTCAGTGCGTAGCAATGCAACAGATTTTGCTTTGAAATTTATTACTTAATTCCTCAAAATGACCACTATAACTACGAAGCTATTAGTGATTTTACTTCAAAATACCAGAATATATATTTAATCAGCATCACAAGATTCGTAACTAAGCACTGCAAATCGATTTTACGCAATAGCGAAAGTACATAATTTTGTTAAAAGCGTAATAAGTCCTTCACTTATTTCACACATACAGTTCACACAAAGATCGCAACGTCCACGATTAGTTTCGAAGGTAAAAATACTTTTGTTTTGAAACCACGAACATCGATGTTTAAGCATTGACGTTTCTCTGCGCAGTAACCCTGGCCTAATTAATATATAGGTTACTTAACTGTCAAAACATTCCCTTTTTCATGCTATTATGTATCCTTTGCCTCAATTGTTAGATATTAAAAAAACTTTATTTTTATTTACTACAGTAGGGGAACAATTCGAGATGTTTTTAAATAAAATCATTCTGTTTAAGCAAAGTTACGACTTAAATTTACGTTATTTACAGATGGCGCACAAACGGATTTTGAAAACAATGAGGCTTTATTAGATTACGGTAAAGCCTGAAAACAATTCCATTTTAATTCCGCCACTGGGCACTAGGTGGCGTTATATACAATTTTATAAAAAAAAATATTTACACGCAAGGAAAATTAATAAAAACTAATTTTTTTGTATTTTAGATCTAGGTAATAAACTATTATTTGTTAACTGCTATTAAAGCGTTTATCGTGGATTAAATTCTATTTAATTTACTATAAAGGCTAAAATGTCAAAATTTACTATTGCCACACATTAGCTAGACTTGCAAAAGTAGGATACGTTTAAAATTTTTATTAGAAAATGAGTTTGCATTGATTGAAAAGTAAATTAGATCGCATATGTTGCATTCTCGCGGTGGAAACTATTCAATATTCATGGTCTTCGGGCCGCACGTTACCGCACCACAAGCCGTCGCCATTATATCCATAATCACGTAATGTCTCTTGATGAGGCCACTTATGGAGCCTTTAAATGTCTTTCTACTGCCATTTACAAGACAAAGGAATTTTGTAGAAAATTATACGGTATTTGTACTAGTTATTTTTTAAGTGGTATTTGTATTTTTGATTGATATATGTATCATAGATTCTAGTAGTATTCAAATCTGTGTTTAAAAAATCCTTTGCATATTAGAAGGTAGGCTAATCAACTGGAAATTGATTCAATGTGAACGTTTAATGAATACATTAATAAAATTGTGTTGCTTTTAAGAATCTACAAAACATATTGCTTTTGGCACCAGCCAAAATTAGTAACTTCATTTCTCATTGAATTATCACTTGCTTTAACGGTGAAGGAAAACATCGTGATGAAATCTGCACACCTAAGAGTTGTTAGGAATTTCTTAGGTGTGTAGTCCGCCAACCCGCACTAGGCCAGCGTGGTGGACTATGGCCTAAACCCTCTCAATGGTAGAGGAGACCCGTGCTCAGCAGTGGGCGTATATGGATTGATGAAGAAGAAGAAGATAGAAGGTGTATCTATTATCATTAGTAAAGATAATATAATTTGTATATTCACCTCTCTGGCAGTACGAGGGTGGGCTCGTCGTCCTCGTCGTCCGCGGAGGAGGCCGGGGACGTGTCCCGCGCGGGCGGCGTGGGCGGGCTCTCGTCCGAGCTGGACGACTCTCCCCTCGCCGCCACAGTCATATTACCTGGGGTGTGGCGCGACCATAACATTCACGTGCTAAGCGCAGGGTTTCGCGGCGGTGCAACGTAATACAAGACTGGATATATGCCAAAACAATCGACCCCGTTTGGTATTATCAATAGGGTTTCAACATAGTGTTAGGTTGCACCGCCGGTACCACTATGGCGTACGTAAAAAAACACATAAACCCCTACAGACACGCAGGTGATAACAAATGGGGTAAATACAAGACCTCGTATCGGACTTCACATTGCGATATCAAATGAGGCAAGTGGCTTGTTTGTATCTCCGCGTGTCTGACGGGGGCGGGCCGCGGCCGCATGCAAAAAATAAAAAACAAAAATTTATAGCTCACATCGAGAAGTTACGATAAACTTGAGGGTAACAGCGGAAGGGAGCAGAAGTGTGTATGAAAATGTTGAAATAAGAAACGACATGAACAGACCTTTCAGACCAGGCACAAGCGTTATGAGCCAAAACCAAATATGGTTCGGCTCTGTGAAACCAAAATGAGGAGAAAATAAAAATTGGTTTCTTTTTTGAAATTTCGCACATTCTAAATAGGTTCGGTTTCCAATTTCGAAGTGGGGCGCATGTGAACGGACCGGGTGTGGAAAGATTCAACGTCAGCGCTTAGGCACATTAGTGTGTACCGGCCGGATTTTTGGCGGGAATGATGACAATCCCGCAGTCAGAACACGACATCCGCTCATGTGCACCCCGAAATGGGTGATGTTTGGAAGGGAAGGGAAATCGAATCCATTATGAATGTCGACCGAGTCTCAATATAGATTGTTAGAAAATAAAATAATTCCTTTACTTGTTCAAACATCAAATTAACGCGCGTAAAGCTTGCGGAAAATAACAAAAATTAAATCTTGGCCCTGACATTAACAACTGCAGTCAGTTGTTACAACTTTGCATTTCCAATACGATTTCTTTTATCGTATTCATATTTGGCATGATTAATATTTAGGCGCAGTGCATCTGAATGATGAGAAAACTTCTGCCTCAAACAAATAGCTGCATTTACAATTCAGATGTTTTGCCAGAGGTGGCTTTGGCATACATTTAAATATTCTCAGACAACTGATATCTTCATTTGCTTTGTAAAGGGCAGGTATCATAAATGCTACATATATGAGAATTTTTACATTGCAAAATATTTGAAACTGTTTTTGTACTTGTGCGCCTGCGCAATTTCTATGCAGCCACGATCGGCGAGGAACCGATCTTTATATGCAATTGAAATGGCAAGTTTTTCACTGAATATCATAATCACTGGTTTTAAATTTACTTTGCAATTTGTTTGGGTCTAGTTTAACGGCGATAATAGTTTTTTTCGCCATGTCTAATATGATCAAATTCATCATTGATCAAAAGTTAGTTTGTTCAAAGACCACACACTAATAGGCCTCGTACAAAATATGGCCGCAAATTAGGTTCAAAGCCTGTGGTAAGAAAGGTTACCACAGTTCAGTCACCACTCACACTTGCAAATTGTTGATAACCCTGCTAAGCTTAGTACCAGGTCGGCGTGATCATTGTCTTAATTTAATTTTTACTTGAAATGTGTTAAATAGTGTGTTAGTATGTTGAGGTACTTGAAATGTTGCACTGAATATTGTGTTATGCGCGTCCAAGTTTTATATTTAACAATAGGAATGGCACGTGCCGAATGTTTGCGGAATATGTTATACCCTCGGAACATTCAATATATAATGTACTACTTATAATTATGTGACTAGATTCAATAAGACTAGAATAAATGTGTTCTTTTCACCCTCCCTCTAAATGTTATGTATGGAAATAAAATAACTCGAACGTAAATGTAATGCAAAATAAATGTGTCCAGAATTGTTTGTTCCAATGCAACTTTGTCAAACTGTTGAGAGTGATAACAGAAATAAAAATTTAAAATACTTTTTCAATTTCAAAAATTTGGAAAAAACGATAATCAATATCAATAAATTATAGCCAATTGTGAGGTTAATTGAATGCAGGAAACAATTGAAAATTCATCGGCACAACCAAGTTTACAGACCTAACGATACATCACTACAATAGTATAGAGATAGATTAACTAAAAAAATATTTTTGAAACATTCTACGATTTTATCGAGAAGTCATTTTATACAAAGGTACAAAATATATAATTTCTCACAAAACTTCCTAATCGAGTTACAATAATCCATAGATGCCTAGTTAGAGATAGGATGTCGATGAATTTTCAATGAAGCTGTTTCATCGTAAGTATTCCAATATGGGATACTTAAAATGGCAAGCCGATAATGATGGTAGGCCACATTCGCTGGTAGAGGCGGCGGATGACGCCGGGCTCCTGGTGCGCTATTATTTCTGGCGGGGGCTGTCGTGGGGGCTGCTGTGGGGGCTGTGGGGGGGTTCGTTGGGGGGTCTGTTGGGGCGGCTGCCGTGCGGGCTGCTTACCCAGCGAGGTGCTCGAGGGGATGGCGGGCAGGGGGCGCGCAGGGGCGCGGCTGAGGCTCTCGGAGCGCGGGGGCGGGGGCGGCGGGGACTCTTCCTCCGCCTCCTCACCCGCCTCAGCCTCCTCCGCCACCGTGGAGTACGTGCTCTCCGCCATCGTCTTCTCCTCTTTCTACACACATACATAAACTCACGCCTGTAATCCCTGATGATGAAGCCAGAGGTACATTTCTGCACCCATATTTCGCCAAGTACGTATCAGTCCCACGTAATAGGGGGCGAGACTAATGCCGTTTTTCGGGCACATTTCCAGACTCCGTGCTGCTACTGAGAATTTCCGAATAGAAAAACCCAATAACACTTTGCCCAAACAGGGAATCGAACCCAGGTTCTATAGATCGCAAGCACATAGTTGTACCGCGAGACCACGAGGCAGTCTCTCCTTTTTCTATGTCCACCAATCACCAATGAACGGTTTAAACTGACATTCCATTTAAGATATGTTTGTAAATTTGATTAAATCACGTTTAAGTAAGACACAATGTGCTGACCATCAGGGGAGACGATACTTTGTTGTCCTAGTACAGTTGAAGATTGAATGTAGGCGGCTAGTAATACTAGAACAACGTTGTGTGCGTTATACGCCACAAGGTGCGAGCTATACACATTACACTGGTATAGTAGCTAACACGATCACCAAAAGTTAAATAGGCCTCATACTGTCATCATCAAAGCTACGACGGAGATACTCCGTAAATACTGCTGAGTACGTCACGACGCCGGTACAAGCAGTCTATGGTTTTATGATGAACATTAAATTAGGTCGCTGTAATTCTTAAATGCTCCTTTAGTTAAAATCTGTGTCTCTGAGTCAAAGACACATAATAAATACTTCTTAGATGCACCTGCATATTCTTCAAAAGCAGCGTGACCACATATCCTTTCCCTGGTTTAAGTATCTGTCTTTCTACCTTGTCTTGTAACTTGTCATCCATCATCATCCATCCATCATAGGCCTCCCCCAATGACTTCCATCGGAATCGGTCGGAAGCCGCCTGCAGCCAGCGGCATCCTGCGACCTTTGCAATATACGATGGTCATGGTTATATCTTTCTTTTGTTTTGTTGTTTCAGCGGCGTCCTGGGACCTTTATAAGGACATTCGTGTAACTTGTGCTGTGGGTTCAAAATGCTCACCCAGTCAGGGTTGAGGCGCTTTGCCCCCTCGATGATGGCCTGGTAGGAGAAGCGCAGCTGGTCGGGCGTTTGGATCAGCCCCATGCGACCCTTGCGCAGCTCCAACAGGACCTCCTGGATGTTCACGTTGTCAATGCCTTCCTTCTGGATCTGTAAACATTGCAATGAGAAATGAACATACTATTAAAAAATAACATTTGTGGCTTGTTCAACGTGTATGAGTGAATATAATTATCCTCATCAACAGTTTATATAGGTCCCACTGCTCGGCACGAGCCTCCTCTACCATTGGGAGGGTTTAGACTTTAGTGGACTACACTGGTCTAGTAAGTGTCGGTGAACATAAGTATCGCAAATTGCAAAACTTGCTGTCTCATCATCATCATCACTACCATCAGCTAATTTTGGTCCACTGCTGGACATAGGCCTAATGGACCTTAACCATATATACAGTTATAAATAAATTAAGATCTTTATTTCCAAGTTAGCGATTGAGACACAAATTTTTTGACTGTTGCATTTAATTGCAAAAACATGGCGCTTACCATCATATCCAGTTTCTTTTATTAAATAAGAGTACAGTTGGGACAAACAAAAGACAAGAAAGACACAGACAAAGACGGAAAAGAAAGACAGAATACTGAATTAAAGGAAATTAAAAAAGTTAACATTTTATCTTGCCAATCATCACCAGCAATACACAAATTAAAGAAGCATTAATAAGGAAAAACCTTAACAATATGTCATTATGAGATACACTTACATTGGTAATAGATGTATGTGTACTTTATGCGGTGAAACTAATATTGGGCGTACAACTATTCTTCAATGCTTATAGTATAGTTGCAGTAATTGAAAACAAATTGAAACGAAAAAAAAATTCTAATTGCCATAACTCTTGTCTTCCTTTTCGATCACGTTATGTTTAAAATATCATCATCTCCATATTAATATAAAGGCCTTACTAAATCATCGTAATCAGGCGAAAGGCATCCACTGCTGGCCTTTTGTTAGCGTATGTCGGGGTAACCGGCCTTCCAGCCCACCGCGCGATGAGGCCTCATCCGTCCATATGTTAAGGCCGGGCTGACTCCCCAACAAAAACCTCCATGCCGGCATACTGACTAAAACCCCCCATTGGTCATCTTCGCACCAAACGGGGCAACCACGGTATGTGGGCAAAATGCACCCGCAATGATGCCACAGCCACCCGGTGCGCTTCCGAGAACATTATGTCTAGACAGTCTCAGAGTTTTGGGGGTCGCAATTCCATTCCTTTAATCATGTTTCCAGCGCCTTAGTTGTGGATAGGTGATGGACACAGGCCACGGTGCCGCGGCCGAACTCGCTGGACGTAGGTCTATTCCAACTTTCAGTGGGAATGCAATTTACAACCTGTGTACCGGCGCCACTTTAAACTGCGAAACGCAAACGAAATCTTCATCATCATCTTCTTGCTCAGTTCCCAATTTATTTGGGGTCGGCGCAGTATTTTTTATGCTTCCATACATTTCTATCAGCCGTCATGTCTTCATTCACCCCTTTCTCTTCCATATCTTCGGTCACGCGAATCAAATCTTCATTTGTTTGATTTTTTATTTATTATGCTTTATTGTACACCGTAAAGATGGAAATAATATTGTTTATCGTCACAACTCAATAACGTATTATCCCAAATGGCGATGTCTTCTAGGCAACCGGTAAATTGACTAGAGCGATAAGAAACATGGAGTGGGCGGTCATATCTTGAGTAGTTTTAAAATTTTGAAATATTTTTTATGTTTTAATTACGTGCATGAAAATTTTTAATTTAGTTCCTTTGGTTCATCCGTATGCATTTTGTTCTTTTTTCACAAACATTATGAGAGCTTGGCTTCATGTTAGTACTAATTAATTTTTTGTAGACCATCGCTGTCTTATGACATAAGTAATACCTATTTTATTTTTAATACTAACGCCCTGTCTCAGTTCTGCTTGGGTGTACCTTTTTTAATAACTGTACAAATTCCATGATTATTCTATTCATTAATTAGCGAAACATTTCATGCTATATTAAACTAGTTTTAGTGGTAAACTATGTAAAAAACGACTATTTTTTCAATTTGCACGAATAAGAACTCAAACCAGTCTATCTACATGCTACTGCTGGTCAAGCCCCACCTCTACAAGTGAGAGGAGTAAGGCGGTTACTAATTCATTGATTCTCCAACTTTAAGGTGTGCTGATTTTCTCAAAATGTTTTCCTTCCTTTTTTTGTCCTATTTAGGCACCTAATCTAAAATGCCAGGGCTAGACAAATTTGATTTTTCTTTTAACAAAGAACAAGCTCACGCGCTGTGATCTACAAATTGCAGGGTCCATTTTCGAGTCGAGTAAAGCGTTGCTGATTTTCCATTATGGAATTTTCAATAGCAGCACGGAATTTCGAAGTGTGCCCTATAGGATCGTCATATATCTCAAAAACCGCAACAAACTAAACTTCTGCCCTCCTATCTTGAAGACAGCTAAGACACTTAGTCTCGGCGACTCATTGGGTAGTATGTCCTTCCCGTCATCACATCATGCTCTTCCTCGCAAAGAAGTCCATCGGGAGGTGCTAGTCTACAACACAACTAGAAAATTCCCTGATGCAAGGTATATTAGCTATGCTTAGGCAGATGTAGACTTCCTGCATCACGATGGTCCGACGACTTGAGAAATGTGGCGGATTGATGAGGGCTGGACAAAACAGATTGGCGCTTCGTTGGCGAGGCCTACGTTTAGTGGACGGCGATAAGGTGGCTGGCAGCATGAGGAGGGCCGAGGATCGAGCCTAGGCCGTGAAAGGCTGGTAATGATAAGGTGTACTCACGAGGACGAGGCAGGAGTCGACGAGGCAGAAGGTGCCCGAGCGTCCGATGCCCGCGCTGCAGTGCACCACCGGCGGGCCCACGTCTGGGTCCAGGGCGCCCAGCTCGCGCACGCGCTGCAGGAACTCCAGGAACGCCACGGGAGACGACGGCACGCCGAAGTCCGGCCACGTCGTGTAGTGGAACTGGATCACCTCGCGGACTTCTGAGCTGTCCGCCTCTTGGATCCTAAGGGAAGAGGTTCATGTTAGTTTTGTGTGCGAGGTATAAACGCGTATTAGTATTGGGCGCAACTGTGTGCCGTACGATTAAGAGGACCCCAAGTTAAGTTTTTGACTATCACCATTCGAAAATTCTTGGTAATCTATGGGTGTTCGAAACTTATTTACGAAGAGTGGGTGCAGAAATGCACCTCAGAGATCCAGATCATATTTGTTTATACATTGAAAAAAGGCAGCTGTTCGATTTCACTCATTTCGTATTAATGACAAACTGCTACCGCTCAATATTGAAACAGACAGCAGTTCGTGCGCCGAGGCGCCTGCAACACAAAAGCCACGAGGCAACAGTGCTTTTCCTTATACAACTGAATACAAATCTAAAGCGGGGACAGTCGGGTCATGAAATCCATAACAATGAGGGTAGTTATCAAATAAAGACCGGTGCACGTTCTACTGTTGTACTTTGACATTCATCTGTCATCGTTGGTACCGTCGGCTTCTACATAAATAAATAAGTTAACTCTGCTACTGCTCTGCCTGTATCTTTGTAGGGGTAGGTAGAACTCTATTTCGACAACCGCGTTTCGCTACGTAAGTCGAAAGTGATACAAGCTTATATTGATTTATCGGGCACATTTCAAACTACTCGGAATTCCCTAACACAGGGCAAGGCCCATGTTCCTTATGTAATGTTTCATCCACGTGTACAAACCACCCCTTTCTGTTAGCTTTTTCTTCTCGCTTCAAAGGCAGCGAAAGATCTTAATATTATGTGGGCGGGGTAAATTTGCATCGCCCTTTATGCAGGCAATTATATGCTAACTAACTAAGTGCAGCAGAGTCATCAAAGTCGTCTTCACGTCGATTCTACTTTCCTGTGCCTCTTTTTCCCGGCCGACAAAGCATTAATTTATCTTTAAGATCTATAAACGATGGGTGAATGCTTGCTCACTACATTGATGCGTGAAACAAAGAAAAACCAAATGGCGACTCTTAAAAGAATTTGGGTTACTGAATAATTTAGTATTCTTAAGCCCTTCCAATTCTCGAGATACAGTCTGTTTGACAAGAGCGTGTACGGCAAAACTTTTTTTTAGGTACCGCTAGAAGCTTGGTTGTAAATTTGGCAGGTAGCTAGCCCCTTCCCCTCAGATGCTTTGTGTATAGAGTTTCAGTTGTCGTTCGATCTTTGTCAGAGGAGGACGCATTTCGTCATGAGTGCTACGTACGCATCACGTTATGAAGCAGTGTTCTTGTGTTTGCATCCAAAAGGACCCAAAATGTCATACGCAGCCGCTGCAAAATACATGAAAAAGTCAAAGACATTTGTTAGTAAGTGGGTGAAACGCTATTCTGAAGTAAAAAATGTCGACGATCTGCCTAATCGTGGCTCTACGCAAAAAACAACGAAAAAGGAGGACAAAATGATTTTACGGGTATTCGAGAAGAATTCTCGCCTATCGTTACGTGGTGGTCAAGCGGTTTTGCTTAAAAAAGGCCTTAATGTGTCATGTGATACTATAAGAAGACGTTTACTGGCTCATGATGTAAAATTTCGTAGCATAATAAAGAAACCGCTACTGTCGGAAAATCATGTTAAAAAGAGACTCACTTGGGCGCAGGAACATTTGGACCGGGATTGGGACAATGTAATTTTTTCGGACGAAGCTTCTTTTTGGGCACGTTCTTCTATCACTCATACCTGGTGTACCCACGCCAATAAATTCATCCAGCGGACCGTTAAACATCCGGTGAAGGTGCACGTTTGGGGTTGTTTTTCAAAACAGGGATTTGGTACCTTGCACATATTTACAGGTAATTTAAATGCAGCTAAAATGGTCAAAATATATCAAATGGCTTTATTACCATCTGCTCAAAAGTGGTTTAAAAGGAAAAACATATATTGGCTATTGCAAGAAGACAATGACCCGAAACATCGGAGTCGTCTTTGTACAGCGTGGAAACAAGAGAATGACGTTGAAGTACTAGATTGGCCATCACAGTCGCCGGATGCAAATCCAATAGAAAATGTTTGGGCACTCATGAAGTTGAAGCTTCGAGGAAAGAAAATCTGGACTTTAAAACGATTAGTTCGTGAAATTAGACTTATTTGGAGGTCTTTGTCCCTGGATTATGCAATAAAATTAGTAGAAAGTATGCCTCGAAGACTCCAGTCAATTATTGATAATGGAGGCGACTGGACAAGTTATTAATAATAAAGCATCATTGTCTATATCATGTATAATGAGTGTATTTTTTTTTCTATTTTTTATCCCAATTCATTCCCGAGTTTTGCCGTACACGCTCTTGTCAAACAGACTGTATATTATTCACTGAGTTTGAAGCAGCAGCCAGTTCGATTAAGGCAGTGCCGCGGGGCCCTTTTATGCTGGAAACAATACCCGGAGCCGTAGGACTAACGCCGAAATGCACCAGAGGATAAGACACTAATCACGCCGTCCCACAATATGGGGTCGGAATAACAACCGAAGATCACATAAAGTAGGTAATTGACACCTTTTGCAACTATAACGTTATCTTAAATAAATAGTGGTTCTCTATATTACTTCTGTCTGGTAAAACGACAAACCGATTTAAAATTAATTTCGTCAAATTGACTTTGCTTTCTACATATATTGCTTCAATATCCAACATTACCTGTCAGTATCAGAGTTTAAAGTACGCAAAAGAGATCCTCATTGAAATTGAAATCAATTTCCCCGTCTTTGCGGAGGTTTCCATTTGACCGCACCTGATATTATTCACGTCTCAAATGCAAAAGTCACATGCACAAACACCGCAAAGACCGCTCTCTGTATTTCAATAATCGTGACACTTTGATAGGAAATTCATTAGGCGAGGTTTGTGACGGTTTATGTTGATTTAAATACAATCTGTTCGTGTCGTGTGCGATTAGACGGGATAAACGTTTAGCTCTTTGAGAGGTATTACTGCAATATCTTTTCATAGACTGTCAGTGGGAAACCAAACGGATATTGAATATACTCCCCACCACCTATCAAGTCCAAAGAGCTGCGGCGCTGCAACTGCATGTGAGATTGCCAGAGTAAAAAAGAAGTTATTTGGTTTTTCCATTACAAAATTCTTACTAGCAAGTAAAGGGTCTTAAGGTATGTCCCAAACCGTCAATAAGTCATCCCTTATAATATGTCGCTTTCAAAAAATGGCGAAACGTCTAAATAGAAATGTATCTCTGCATACTCGGAGCTTCGGGGACAAAGGTATGTGTGTACGAGCATACATGTTAAAAAGTCACAGAAATAAAACTGAGACCCAACTAAAATTAAAAAGTAAAGTACACGAAATACACGAGGACATAAAAAAGTGAACGTGTATCGCAACTTTAGCATTTACAAATGTGTTAGCAGCAGTTAGCGGAACCATTGTAATACCCTTTCAGTTTGACTGGGACTAATTCCTACAACTTCATTCTCACAATTGGCTTCCAACGTTTCAACATTTTGAAACACGTAGTTTTTGCGTATGATATAATGACAAATGGAACGTCCTAAGCGAACTCAACAAATGCAATTAGAATTTCCTGTAATTTCAACGTATTCTAATTGAATAGATTTTCTAACGCTTGTTCAATAATTACGCCGTTTCGCTCGGGAAATTATGTAGTTATATTGCACACGTGAGCTACTGTAGATTTTCAGTTGTCAACTGTTAGTATAAAATACAGATTCTATACCAACACTATAAACAGAGAGATTTTGCTATTCAATTTAAACTATTGAGTTAAATTAATTCACACATTTGGAGTTTATTAGTATGGGCAATTACAACACAATGTTACAAAACAACATGCATAGCAGTAATAAACAAGAATACATTAAATGAAACATTTCGGCGAGCAATCACCATGCAATTTAACAATGAAAATAAATGGAAATTATTAATGGTAAAAAACTTAATAATCTTCATTTTTTTCCAATTTCTCATGAATATCTCAACAATTCGCTTAGGGAAATTAGTTGGGCTGTTTAGATGCACAAATTGAAGGACAGATCTACTTTCGCTGCAGTAATATTTCAATTATAACATCGCGTTGTATGTCGGAACATGAATCGATTCGCTTGCATCTTTTTTCACGTTATCAAACCGCCACTAATGGTTTAAAACACTTTCCCGCGCAGCATTGAATATTCATGACATTCAATTGAAATTGTAAACTTCATCGAGAATATTCTACGCGTGTCCGAATAATTTTCAGTACTTATTTTGCATTGATGGTATGTTACCATAAATTGTGGCAAACAAGGGTTTATGCGTCTCAAAGTACGTAGCTGGGAACGTACAATATGTTGATCAGAAGCTGCAGCTAAAACTTCCAAATAGGCCTCCCCTAAGATGTCAGTTTATGGCCCCTACAAAATCACACTAGCCGTAAACTGCTGTTTGGTAAATTAAATTTAGTATAGGTTCCCTCACAGTGAATTTAGCAGCGCCAAAGCACGTGACAACTAGATACCAACTTAAAGATGTCAGATTTGTCTATCGAATGTATGATTTGATAATATGGAGTTTGTTACTATTGCATAGACATACATACATAAACAAAAAATGGAACAGCCAAGCAAAACAATCGCTGCAAAAACACATTCGCAATACGATAGTTCACTGAGATAGTGCAAGTGCTGAGGGCGATCGTAGATGGTCTAGCACGTGACCAGAGATGGCAATATCGATCGCTGAAAGGCTTTTTATCTTTTGTACGAAGCAGGCGAAGGTCGGCGTCGTCCGCGGCCGCACCAAGTGCTCACACCATCAACCCATACACGTCTCACTGCTGGGCACGGGTCTCCTCTGCCATTGAGGGGGTTTAGGCCATAGTCCACGACGCTGGCCTAGTGCGGGTTGGCGGACTACACACCTAAGAAATTCCTTAGAACTTTTAGGTGTGCAGGTTTCTTCACGATGTTTTCATTCACCGTTAAAGCAAGTGACTTCAAGTAACTTCGAAAAGTCAGAGGTGTGTGCTTGGGGTGCGAACCTGCGACCGCCGAGATTCTCGACCGCGCGTCTAAGCCTCGAGGCCATCACTGCTACTCAATTGCTCAGCGCCGGTTAATTGCTACACTCATGTATCCCACGCGCCCGCCATCTTGCCGATTAACTACAACGAGCGGCGCGAGGGCAGCGCCTCGTCGCATCATTCATGACAATTTTGTTACATCTTAAATGTATGATTATAAAGAGATTGGTGTTATATTGAGAGTTGAGAAGGTGCGTCAGGAAAGTAGTTGATATGATTTAATTTAGGGATATTTTGAATTAAGGTGAGGGAAATATTTATAGGAAATCACGTACCTAACAGCTGGCTCAAAGATATTTATTTCTACAATTTTATCGATCAGCAAACGCGATCAAACTTTATTCCTTCCGTGTCTATCACATACGTTATTAGCGCTAACATTCTAGACATTAGTACAAGATTACATTCGCGTTTTTTCGAAATTTGAATGATGAAGAGGGGAATAAGTAGCAAAGGCCATTCATTCAAAATTGCAACTTAAATACATTGTCTTTGCTATGTGATACTGTCTCACAAAAAACTGACTGGTGATAGAGATTGCCGGAAGCATGATTTATACGTATTCAATTGTTTTCATGCGCTTTTATCACAAAGATGTTTCAAGTATCTAGTAAAAATCTGCGTAAAAAAAATCTTTATCTATTGTAGTCATGCAAAAAATTTGGACAATTTTGTATGGACCTAAATGAGTGCTTCCTAAAGTACAAAGGTTACTTTTCGAAATAAAATTGCGCTAAGGCAAAGTAAGATACAACCGCTAGTGTAAAATACAAGTATCTAACACAAACCGTTGTCAAGGGACAACAGGCTTGTCTAATCCGATAGTTGCAGTTTCTGTGTGCGGTTGACAAACGAACAAGGATAACAATTCTTTGTGTTAATCTTTGGTGGTTGGTAAGTGTTTTCCGTTGAAATGTAATTAATTTCCTCTGCAACAACGCGATTGTAGTACGCGAGAGCACTAGGCAATAGAAGTAATGGGGTTGTGCGTCCGGCAAGCACCCGGCGGAACTGTCGATTCGAAGAGCTTCGCGACATACTTTCTCAACTCAATGTGTGAATTATACTGTTTGAATGCATGTACGTTTGCATACAATTTATGGAAATACTCCGGAAAAACTATGTCATGAATGATGCTTAAAATTCTATTATATGTTGTAGCTTTTTTTGGACGTTCTTGTGTTTAACAGCTGAACCGACTTTGGGGATATTTTGTAAATATTTTCATAGATAATTTATGTACGCAAACCTTCAATTTATTATTTAATACGCCGCTATCGCTTGACTTAAAAGTTAACTCGCTAACAAGACAAATTAAAAGAAGGAAAAAGAGACAATTTCTCACAAGTGTTACGTTTATGGATCAGATGATACATCCCACTATTATCAGGCCAGCGAACATAAATCAACTATTGGGGGTTAATCGTATTCCATTCACACCCACACTCAGTCCACACTATAAGTCGCACAGCAGGTAACACTACCGGTCTAGAATGTGCAGTATTCTGGTAACAGTGTTTTTTATGGAACAAGGAGTCAAAGTAGCTAATGAATTTCCTGATGTTAAGTGTTAAGTACCGCCCCACCACCCACTATGCCAAAGGAATCACCATTGTGATGCCAGCCTTTAAGGAAAACATAGGCTCTCCTCTCCCTAAATCGTGTTTTTACTTACTTGAACACCCTGGTGGAGTAGTAGCTGAAGTCCTCCTCGCTGGTCTGCTCGACAGTTAGCTTGACGTCAGTGAGGATCATCTTGTGCTGCTCGCCGACGCCGTGGGGCCAGTACCAGTGGCACTTGATCTCGTTCTTCTCGATCACCTTGTTGAGCATGAGGATCGCGCGGCTGTTCTGCTGCCACACCATCAGCCAGAAGTGGCTCACAGTGAACGCAAGCGGGCCTTGGGTCAGGATGTAGTTGCGGTTGGCGCGCTCCATCTGTTGATGTGGATATAAGTTATTTTATATTCAAAATTGACGCTTACTTCTTAATATAATATGTTCTGGATGGGTAGGGGGTCTAATTCTATTTAGAAAAACAGTAGCAAGAGATAAGTTGGCCTATTATCACTGCATGTGTCGAGTAAATGTCATAATAAGAAGAGGGCAGTCATACCGCGCTCCCTCCTGTCTTCTCGAACAAGTGTCTTTCTTTTTTTTAATTTCCTAAGGTGTATGAGAAGATCGAGCCCAGTGGCGTGCCATAGGAGAGGCCTATGTCCAACAGTGGACGCATTAAAGGCTGATGATGATGATGACTGCCTAATCATGCAACTCCGCCTACAAGACAGTGGGTTTCACCAATTATAAGGTCCGAACTCCGTATTCTGTGACAACTTCACTACATTGAAATCTTAAACAGTCCGTCCTAATTATGTTGCGGTACGGTATCCATTCACTAGGAAACTACATATAAGGATTATAATTAATGTGAATAATGATTCAATTTTCTTTTTAAATTGCGATAATTCCGAAATACTCCCGCTACTATAGTAAAACATTAGTTACTACGCCATTCAACAAATTTCAATATTTATTTATTTGTATTAAAGAATAGACACATGCGAATAGATTTAAATCAAGTTTTAAAACAGTCAAATAAAAAATACTCCATTTCTCAAGCGGCTTGCCTCGTGGCTTTGATTGTGTCTGCCATCATTAATTGTTTTTTTATTTGATGTTTAGCAACGTCATCAAAGGAAATTATTATAATTAATGAAATACTCGCCAATGACAAAGTACATTACATAATATAATAAACAATTTTGATTAATTGGGACTAATTCAATTATGTTCAATTACTATAATATCATATTAGTGTATAGCGGTAGTACATCTGCAATAATATAAGTATTCGGAGAATTGTTGAAAGCTATTCAGGAGTTTCATGTTAATCAGAAACAGGAGTATGAACCTACTTTTGGGTCAATTTTGCAACTACTATTAATTATTGTGTATAATTATATTATTTTAAACATCAAAATCTAAATCAAGTTATTTCTATTTTGGAAAAAAAAAATTATAGTAGGAGGAAGCCACCCTACAGCTCAGCAACGCCAGGTGATTTAATACGTAAATGTGAGCCTTAGAGTGGAGACGGCAACAGAGGCCAGTGGCCTGCGTAGGCGCAACCTGTACGTTTCAATTTCAGACAAGCAAATTTTCCATCGAAGTTCACGAGACAGCTAAAGAATCACAGTAGTGCGCAGGTTTTAAAGTCAGGGATTAGAAGAAGAATCGATCGCGATTGAACCGACTCCGGTCATCTAGCACGTCGAACATGACGCTGAATGATAAGAGAAAGGTAAACCTAGCGTGTCACTCTGTGGAAAGCGAGGCGACTCTAGAGTTGCTAAGCGGGTTGACGGGGGTAAAGCGCCTCCAATAAAAGCGAGTTCCCGGTGGTGGAACTGTGTCCATCGCAGGAGCCCTCATAAAATTAGAGAGCCAGAATGCTATTATAATATATTATTAGGGACTCAAGTAGGTCGCTCTAAAACTTCGAGATGAAAAATGAATGAATGAAAAATTATTTATTTCACATTCAAGATTTACATATAAAACATGTACCATAATAACTGCGATAGTTCGAAAACTGTGTTGCAGTTATTAAGCTCTGCACAGAACGCTACAATAAATGTGAATTACAACTAAAAGATGTCCTAGACGAAATTGTTACGGGGTTGTCAAAGGTGGCGGCGGGAATAGTTGTGGGTGCTTTTGATTCACATCGCGGCTACCCTAGTAGGAAGAAAGATACTCAGTATTTTGATACCAGTACATAAAATTACACGCAGTTCAACTAACAAATGTAAGTCTACAATGTTTAAAATTCATATAGGTATACTGATCAGCATCATCCATGTTAAAATGCCAGTTTAAGGGTCTCTCGAATCGAAATGCTAATTAAACAAACAGGAATATCATACTGAATTACACGGAATCTTTGGAAATAAATTATGTCTTTGGAGCAGTTTCATAGAAATATCCAATTAGTTAGGATACAGGAATCGCAAACAATAAACACTAAGGAAGCATATTAATTATATCAATGTTCTAATTCAAAGCAGTGGTATAACAGAGCTGCATTCACTTAATAATATCATAGAAACCCTACATTCCGATCATCGTGTCGCCGAAGGAGTATTTTATTATTTTGACACTAAAAACAATAATTCATAGTACTGTTAAATTTTAAACCACGAAGAGCTTTTCACTGTAACAACGATACAAATTATTCCAAATTTGAGTAAAATTTGAAACAACGAAGAGTTTTCTGTCGTTAAACACTTAGAACGGAATCAGACATATAGGACCATGTTTAACATTGCTTTGATACGACTGTTGAATCCGCGATTCTTGGAATTGGAACGTCTTCAAGGAAGCCGATCACTACTAGCCACGCTGATCTTCTTGGTAATATATGGTGTATTATCACCAAAACTTCTTATTAAGTGACCGAGCGTTAAACTTTTGAGAAAACAATAACAACTCTACGGGACTAGAGGATTCGATCTCGGAATCCCGAAAATTTCGGGACTGAAATATGATCGGGATCCTGGGATCGAATTCTCTATACGGGAAATGTAAAACATTATGACAAGGGAAATAAACAAATGCCGATTTTGATGTTGATATACAAAATGTTTAGCGGAAGCGAAAGAATTTTGTCTCATAATCACGTAGACTGTGGATCACACAAAAACTTATTCATAAGAAAGGTACAAATACAGCTTTCTCGTTTGCCACTTCCAAAACAAATGGTGCCCATATGAGAACAAAGGCTTTGTTCTTACTCACAAGTTAGTGATTACTAAGTTTAGTACGAAGATCAAGGCCCTGATTCCCTAAAAGCTTAAAGCCCGATAAGAGCTCTCGACTAAATCCTGAATCAAACATCTCTGTAACATGCACAGGGATTAAGCCAGCCATTTAGCAGAATATCGATTCTCGTCCATAAATCCACACTAAAGGCAAACACAGTGACGTCACTCGCCTCCCATTACCTTCTACGTAGTAGTTGGTGAGCTTGTTGTAGTTATTCGGGCACATCTTCAAACTCCAATTGGTATTAAGAAGTTCCTAAGAAAATAATCACACAAGACTAAGAATTGAGCATAATTAGCCCAGCAAATCAGGCGTGAAAATGTCACACACAGACAAAATCACTTTCGCATTGATAAAGTGCATAGAATGGATTAAGTGCTTGCTAATGAGAGATGATATTGAAAGCCCTTCTTGGTCGCTCTTTTCCACCAAACACAAAGCCATACTAGGATACTCTACTGAGACTGACCATTCAAGATCTCTTGAAAGACTCCACGACATTTTTTTACCTATATTTCGCGCTGACGCACAGCAATTTGCAAAGGGTTTGCCAAAGCTGGAAGTGAACGAATGGTGTCGGTGTATATAGACGTCCTGTCTTGGTTCTCCTACGTAACGCAGACGTCACTCGGGTGCGTTGGCCGGGACCGACGCCCGCTCCGCCGGCGAGGCCGACAGCGCGCCCCTGAACCTGACCCACATCCGAGTAAACACGACCCCGCGCTCTTTATTCGTGAATGGAGCCGCCCATTCATAAGTACTCGCACCAATATGCTTGTACTACACACCAATTACGTCAGGAGTGTTTAAGAAGTTTACGGGGAAATCTTTTTATTTTTGTGTAATTGAATTGAGTTTGCCTATAAACGGTTATTTGTCCAAATTGGGTCCGTTTTGTCATGTTTTTTATTAATAGGAAGCTAAAGTTGGAAACAGTAATCTTGATTACAAATATATAGAATTAGGATTTCGCATAAAATACATCACTTCAGAATACCCATCTGAAAACTCGACTTGACTATACAAATATGTAGGTAAGAATTTCAAAGAGGCAAAGTCACGATCAACAGCATGTCTAGTGCAATTTAAAGTTTAAATCAGAATCTAAATAAACTCGCTGTGAAAGCAAATCGAACTGAAATGGAAAAATCTTTAATAAGCAAGAGTAGTTTGCTCATCATTAGAATTTTCACAGACAGGACAAATCGCAAGCAATTTCTAACAAGGTATGTTGTAATAAATATATGCAGACATTTAAAAGTACTTATTATTATTATTTATTTATTATCTACATCGCTTTGTCTATAGTCCGATTATGCTCTAAAGCAGAACGCGAGGCAAATCAAATCATTCTTATGGATTAGTCTATGATGCGGTTTTGTCTTGTGACGGTATTAATCAGCTCAGTTTCAAAGAAAATATTTTTTTTATCAGAAACTAATAATATTAATGGCAATACATTATAAAGCAATCCCATATTGTTCGTCCTAGACATCTAGCTCGTATGTAAAAGGAAATATAATTAGTTTTATTATACCTCATTCACGATAAGTTGATTCTTTTGGCAGATGTCAATTTTTCTGAGACATGACTTTGAAATAAAAAACGTATTATTTTATTATTTTAATAATGATTTGATAAATATAAAAAAAATACATACAACACAAAAGTCCCTAAAGATATAAGCGTTATCCGAAAATTTTGAGACTTTACTGCTTCAAAGAAAAATTAAAATAGGAATACTGAAACTAATTGACGTTTGTATAATGTTACATCGGTCGGACGGAAAGGGACGTAACATCGTTCATATCGATATCCACGCCGATAATTTTACTGAACACTATGATGGTCATGTCTGTGCTCCAGTTTCTTAATAAAAACTGTTTTAAAGATAAAACTATTTAATTTTTCAACCTTAATTTTTACATACTGCGTTATTTTTGGACCTCCTGTCAACTTAAAATAGGTTGTTTAGACCATGAAACTATACAACTTTTCCAAAGAAACATGGGTCGAAACGTGATAAATAATTCGACCCTCCCATAGAAAACTACTCACGTGGTCGACTTCGTGTAGAAAGTCTGAATTTTTTTTTCACTTTTCGACCCGTGTTTCTTTGGGGAAGTTGTTTACTTTCGTGGTCTAAAACACCTATTTAAATTTGGCGGGAGGTCTAAAAATAACCCTGTTATATTAAATAGGTACTTATTATGACCCACCATCGCTTATCTAAATAATGTTGTACATGTCGAAAGTAATAAAGAATTTCACACATTATGTAGTATTTTAAAACGCAATATTTTTGAACTACTCGATATTTTCTGTTTCCCATCATTAGTCGATATGCCAAAAGAATCAACTTATCGTGAATGAGGTATAGCATATGCTATTTTACTAACCAGTAGAAAAATCTCATATACGATAATTCTAAATATTGTTAAAATTGTCTTTGAATTAAATTTAGTACTTCGTTTCATTATTAAATCAATGAAAAGATTTACAGTTACATCACTTTTAGGAGATCTTTCAATTCATTCTGTACAATCGCTCGTTTCGACCGGGATTTAAGTGCATCCAAAGTACAGTCCACTGTTTATCGTGTTAATTGAAACAAATTTAATTAATGCAAGGACCCGTTTAAAGAGGAATCAACAACGCTGAATGTTCTACAATGACAATTTAATAGTATATCAGAGGCGGTACTTCCATAGAAGCCCAAATTGCTTAACAAAATTCCGGGTAATAATTTTTGAGTTTTAAATCTTTATTTAACAATAGCAATTTGACATTAAATGACAATAAATTGACCCCACATCGTCATCCTCATTATCATCGGCCCATATACGTTCCAATGTTGGGCAAGGGCCCCCACCACAATAAGCAGTAACTATATAAATACGACATCACATTTTGAGCTTCTATGGAAGTACCGCCACTGGTACATATGTACTTATATTGGATAGCAACCACATGCATAGACAAAGACAAACTCATATGACTAGCCTTCGATGGAAGGCGGCACTTGAGAGGCACAAGTGAAATAATCCATCCATCAGGGGATGAGGCTGGTGTCACGATCAATACCATTAGCATAGCCGGTTCAGCTGAACATCCAACTGTTGAAGTGTAAACTTTTAATCCAGATGAAAGTAATGAAAGTCTGTGGAAGGTTCAAAGTGACTGAAATAGCTCGGTTATAGTTTGTGGACGCCTTCGACGGGTTTTCCAGTGGAAAGTTTATAGGAACGTGTCGTTAAACAGTATACACTTTGGAACATAGTTCACGCTAGTGATAAGCCATATACTTCTTGTAAACTGTGGGCGTAGGGCTTGAGCAGGCTTCTTTATGTTCTAAAGGTCTCTCCTAGGTCGTGGGTAGTTCCAAATACAAGAATAGACATTTACTTCGCGCTCTTGGAGATGTCACTTAATTAATGAAATTCAACAGCGATGCTTTTCTTCGTTATACCTTGACAGTGCCTCCTCCCCACAGTCGAACTTGCCTTTTCTCATTATAGTACTTAGCGCTTCACCGTGGGTGTACCATATTAATTATAGTTTTAATGATTAATTAACGAGACTATTATTGATCAAGTAAGCTGAGATGCCTACATGATCATTTTGCAACATGTCTGCTGTGTAAAATGCACGCAGCTGGGCTACGACAATACACACTCGACGCTACGGTCTGCTACGAAGCCCTTATTGAGCTACGCGCCTCTCCGTAGAGCTGTCTACGATACGTGGAAACTGAAAATGCTCAACAATTGGTATAATATAATAACGGAAATATGGAATCATTTAGACAATTAGTATTTCCAGCATGCATATGTATGAACATGAGAAGCCGTCTTACATTGACGTTAATAATTCTGTCTAAGCAAAATTACGAACATGGAAACGATTCCCAGGAAGCCTTTAGCAAAGCAAATCATTTTCAAGTCGCGTGCACTTGACATGCACTCTGATAGTTCTTAGTAACTTTGTAAATTAAACGCTCCCCTTTCATTTGAGATGAGAACGTTTTACCGCAATTTGCATTTGCAGTGATTCTACTCAAATGAATGTGTAAATTTAAAGGTCGATAAGAATTAGTCATTTGACAATTTTCGTAAATTTAGAAAATATTATTATTATATGTAAACTGCACTCTCACTAAAATCGTGCATTGGTTTAATGTTAATAACCTATTATTAAATAGTCAAAAAACTAAATGTATTAGGTTTATAACACCTAATGTAAAATTTCCCAATGCCAACATTTTAATGAATGGAGATAAGCTGAGCCTGGTGGATAATACTAAGTTTTTGGGAATCATATTAGACCCTGAACTTCAATGGGGTCCCCACATAACAGTATTAGCTCAAAAGCTGAGTGCAGCAGTCTTTGCAGTGAGCAAAATACGTCAGTTGACGAAATATACTATATATAGTAAAAAATTCAAAGTTCAAATATATAATAAAAAATATACATTTGTATATGCCTCCAGTTAGGTCAAGTGACGATATTAGCAAGATAGCTAAGAGCAGTGTGATAAGGAGGGCCGAAGATCGATCCCAGTGGCGTGTCAAAGGATAGCCGTAAGGCTTGTGTTGATGATGATACAATGTAAACGACAAAAGCCAGAGTTTTCCATCTAGTTACCCAGGAAGGAGCAACGGCCCGGTGGCCTTTTGCAATCGCAGGCACGTGCACCTGAGCGCTGAATCAAACAAAGCACTGGCCTCCTCTACTAAAAGGGTGTAGACCTTAGTCCATCTAGTTGGACTAGTGCTGGTCGGCAGACTACGCAATAAAAAAATCGTAAGAAGGTGTTTTTAGGTGTGCAGGTTTCCTCGGGATGTTATCCGTCATGGTTAAAGTACGAGATAATTCTTAATGAATACACACACAGCTTCTAAAAGGCAGAGGTATGTGCCTGGGGTTCGAACCTGCTACCATCGAGATCTCAACCGCGTAGCTAAGCCTCGAAGTAACAAACTATTTCCTTTTAAATTATTATTAACTAATTGCAACAGCACCATTATTATTATTTTCAATATACTATCGGATATATTTTTTTAATTTTGAGAAATACTAATTTCGTAATTGTAATTCGTATATGTTTAAGTTCTTCCCTGTAATGTATGCGTGGGTTGAAAATTCTCAACATTAATTAGCGCATTCCTGCTCCATTTCATCCATTCATAGAAACTGAAATCGACGCAAATATGCACAAAGTTTTAGCAATCATTAGTAACGAACGATATAAACGAAAAAAATTCGCAGAATTAAGAAATACTTTTTTACACGATAATTAATATACGCAAACGTTCAAAAGTTGTATTTCCTATGCTTTTTGTAACAACTTCAAACTGTTCTTCAACGAATACACCGCATGCTAGGACTGACATTATCTTCATGACAAAACGCAGCCAAACTTTTCCCAATCTTGAGCTCGAACCTTTCGACCCCAAGATATGATATAGGACCTATATCATAGGTACCTATCCTATATTATAGGTACTTACATTCATATTATGAGGCCACATACTTATTTCAGTGGGACCCAGATTCGCGCGGGCGCAAGTTTTAACTCAATCCTTATCTCACGAAAACACTGCCTTCTTTCGGATTAAAATTCATTTTTGCTCTTTTATGTAAAAGTCTAATGATAATCCATTCGACGTTCACCCAAAAGGTGGAGTGGTGATTTCACGAAGATCGCGGAAAGCTGTTGTATGCAGGCCGCTTCGAACAGAGCGCTTTGAAGACCTTTCGGGGAGACCCATGTCCAGTATTGAACGTCCTCCTGCTGATCCCCGAGTGATGCTATGAACTATGACACTTACGCTGGTAATGTGATGTGATAACACATCACAGCTTTGCACGTAAATCAATTTGCGTCCAGTTAATGATCCAACACGCAGTTTGAAACACAAAGGATGTCAATCATGGCAAATCAATTACCTGCGTTAGTACTACGGGTTTCCCGCTAGCATAATTACAATCTGGAGATTGAATTATGGCTCGTGGTCCGTGGATAAACCGAGAGGGGATAATAGGTTGTATATTTATAAAACTACTATAGTTATCTTCAACTACTTTTAGAGATCAGTCGCTGGCTGCAGGCGGCTTCCGACCGTTCTCGGTGGAAGTCATTGGGGGAGGCCTATGTCCAGCAGTGGACGAATATTGGCTGTTGGTGATGATGATGATGATGATGACGACTTTTACAGATACTTTCATCCAAGACAAGTTGGTTTCCCAAAATATACTTTTTAATTCCTAGACAAATGAAAGACATTGAAAATAATCCTTTGAAAGGAATTGCGGGAAAGTTTAATTTCAAGTTCTCGACGTTTGGAAGAGTTGACAGCCTTTGTGCTTCTTAGTACTTGGGAATGAACTTAATAACCTGATATTCTGCTCTTTATATTTATGATTTTCCGACCAACGTAGGAACTATCAATATGTTCAGATTTCACACAAACGTATATTTTTTTAAATGAGATTATAAGTTACATCATATCATCAGTCCATATACGTCACACTGCTGGGCACGGGCCTCCTCCACTAATGAGAGGATCTATGCCTTAGTCCCCTACGCTGGCCTAGTCCGGTTTGACGAACTACGCATTTAAGAAATTCCTAGTTTGGTTCCTCATAGTTTCCTCAAGTCAATAAGTTACATATGTGACACCTAATCTATAAATGAGGGAGTGCAATTAGTCTTATGTCTGATAAACAGTCAATGGAGGGGCTTCCCACCCGACACACGAACGATAAATCGGCAGCACGTCACGGTGTCGAGTGGTCGTGATGGAGCGCTCGTGTAGCAGTTCACGACACTGACCGTGAACCAGCGTCATATTCTCGCGACGTGAATAATGACAATAACACTGGACAACTGATAAGCACGTGGGAGGCGCATATAGACAGGGATAAATACGTCTGGATGCATGCTATCGATTTATCTGACATACGACACCGGTGTGGAGTCTTAAAGGTTATGATGGTGGAAGCAGGTGGCTTGCGAAATGGCGCAGCGCTGATACTTTGAACAGGATCGCTCGAAATTCGATAAGAAAATTATATGATAATGATTAGCCATAAAAATTGCTATTTTAAAGGTATTGACAAAATATGGATAACAACAACAACAAATTCTGATAGCGGAATAAGTGGAGGATTTAGTGCAGAAAGTTACAGCTGACTCTGGTTTCAAATCAACCCAGATCCCAAACAAATATTAAAAATATTTGTGTCGGTATGGGGGTCAAAACTGGCCTCTGTTCATTATGTTGCGTCAAATGGATGTGTGTGTAAATAAGTAACAATACTACACCCAACAGCCACATAGTAAGTACTCAGCTTTGATACCGCACTAAGACACAGATCTTGTGTCGTGGGTACCAGCAATCAGGAGAAGTTTTCGGTCTCACAAACACCCAGACCCGAAACAACCATTTTTCTCGGTGAGAAGATCAAACCCGTGGTCAATTGGTGCTGTTGGTGATTAACCAACAGTATTGGCAGTTAAAAAATTTTACATCACAAACATATGTAAAATAAATTAATTTACTTCCTCACCAACTTAGTATATCTAACGTATGCACACAATTTCAACTTTTAAACAACAAGCGAACTAGCAAGCAAGCGTTACAACTGTTCCCAAAACTACCGACTGGATTGCGGGCGAAACAAAATTGTAAAAATGCCACCGAAACTGATTTACTGAGTCAATTCTAGGGCCGGCGGCTTAGACCGGTGAACTTATAATTAAACGTTACGGCATTTTAGAGCTTTCTGAAATTTCGGTTTCGCCGGGGCAGTTGTAATTAAAAACAATCACAAACCCAGAAAAAGTGATGTAGCAACAGGAATTGGCATTGTTGGAAAAACCAAGCTGTATGATACGGTACGATTTTAGGTAGGAGTGTTGAGTAATATTAATGTGGCTGATGTTTCATTTTAACAATATCCTCATGTATTCTGAGAAGGGATGAAACAAATGTTTGTTAAAAAGCAAAGTGAATGAAAGTTGAAGGATGGACAAGCAGCGGAAGACCAAAGAATAGACGGATGGATTTCTTGAGAGAAGACATGGCAGAAAAGGGGTGAATAAAGACATCACGGTTGATAGTAATTTTTGAAAGAAGAAAACATACTGCGCCGACCTAACATAAAATTGGGAACAGGATAAGACAATGATGATGACTCCCATTCAGGTGGCACATACGCATGTGAAATTCTGACGTATACTTGGTACATGAAGTGATTCCGAGCTACTAAGGAAAATTTTATCATCATATTCAGCCCATACAAGTCCTACTGTTGGGCACGGACCTCCTTTGCAGTTGAGAGGGATTAGGCATTAGTTAGCCACGATGGATTAATATGGGTTAGTGAAAGTGATAGTTAAGAAATTTCTAAAAAACCGACCGACCGCTTGATCTGTCTCGACTCGTCTAAACGGCTAATACGGCGAAAATTTACCATTAGAAAAACTCAAATGCACGTGTTAAAACTTCGGAACAGATCTTTTAATTGCTCGTCGCACACATGCGCCGAGAGAGCGAACGGGCAGTTTTTGAATTGCTAATTGAGAATTCACTGACGGATAATTCCAGGAGATGTGGTGCCACCCTCGCCAATATATTCCGGGAAATATTCATATTCAAATACTACAAATGTATTCTAATTGACCTTCCATAGGAAACTACCCATAGTCCGTAAATGGGTCAGGAATTTCAGCATTCGTGTTAGCAGTGACATTGTGCACGCGCGCAGTTTGATATGTTTCATACGAGTAATTTTATTTGCAACTATGCAGGGTTGCTGTTAATGGTCCCGTATGGATTAAATTCAAGGTCAATTCATCACCATATTTTATTTATAAACTATACGTTTCCGAGAATCTACGTGATGTAACATTGTTGCGCTCCGTTCGATGGATTAGACTGTGGGAGAACTAATTTTGTGGTGGGATATTGGACACCTAGCGATCGATGAACTACGATGCCCATCCGCCTACGTCGCTAAAGCTTCCTTAGTATTTCGACGCCCGGTCAAATTTCAGAAGCTATAGCGCATTTCAGATAAATATGAAACATTCGTTTGTACTCATCGAACAGGTAAACAATCACTTCTAGTTATCTGTACAGGCATTCCGTGCGGTTGTACATAATACATACGAACACTAGAGGCTTAGTCCCACTTCGCATGAAGGCAATTAGTACCGTTGCACTTCTACAGACGGCGGTTTTGAAATTCTCTGCTAAGGACAGCAAGGTGCATATTAGTTTTAAAGTATACGTTTGCGGTATTCGATGCTAACATACCGTAGGAGCCTGTCAAATGAACATCACCCTTTAATATACCTGATACATATTGAAAGTCAATGGTTCTAAAAGTTCTATGTACAAAACTGCAGTAAGTTTAAATATCATCGAATAAAAGTAATTTCTGAATTAAAGTCGAAATAGAAATACTAATTTTATGTTTAGCAGCATACCCGAGTCCACCAAGTTGCGTAAGGTGAACATTGTGTACTAAGGTGCAATGCCTTTCCAAACAATAGCAAGGCCCATAGACAGCAATCGCACGTCGCTGATATTATAGTAACAAAACATTATTTTCTACGTCAAAGCCGTATGGAGATCTGAAAGGGAACTACAGTACAGCCATACGCTATTACGTCTTGCAATCCCGTATCGCTCTCGCTCAAGGTCATCAACGTCAATTTCCTGACAATAATGGAACTCTCGACCTTGATCAATTCGTTTGCAATGCATACCATTCGTTCTTGAATGTTTGTGTTATCACAAAAGGCTCTAGTAGGATGTTTTTTGTACTTGCCTAGGAATGTTCCAAACAGGAATTTATGATAAGTACTGAGCTTGACGAAAGGCCAGTTTCGTGGATTAAGATCTAAATATTTTCTGTTGTAGATAAGACCCGTACCAAGTAGTTAAAGTATATGGACTGATGATTGATATGCCTATAATGTATAGGCATCATTACATATATATATGTATATACGTAAAGTGGCTGGCAGCGGTTTCAGAAGGAGAGCTAACAATCGAGTCCAAAGGCGTGTAATAGCAGACGGCCTATGCCCAGCAGCAGAAGTTACATAGACTGTTGTTGATGGTGATGATATAAGTAATAAATGTTTAGTTTCTTCAATGGTATTAGTACTGCTTACGATCTAGAGGCCCTAGGTTAAAATCGTCAGTCCACACAATGTTTTCGAAAATTGCCTTCTAGACATTCTTAGAAGCGGCACGGGTCTGTAAACATGTCAAGCAAACGATAATAGAGTCGCCTTGTTTGAAATTAGATAAAGAATGCGCCAGACTAAAACCTGCCGCTTTAAGTATTCAAGATGTGTAAAATAGGGCAGCTTGCTTCGTCGCTACGTCTTACTACACAAATTTGTCCACAACAAGTGCTGGTGCGTCGGCTTACGTGATTCAATTTTTAACTGGCATAAAAAACTGCATTACACACGCGGTTCATGTAAATGAAAATTGTTTTGCAAGATTGCTTTACTAGGGCACATGAATTTGGTCATTAGCTGCTAAGTCTAGTGGGGTATTGACAGATGGTTAAGTTTTTTGGATGGTATAGTAAGTAAGTTAGTATAGTAAGTTTTAGTATAGTAATTCCATCTTCAAGGAGAAGAAAGCAAAGAAAACCATCCAGGGGGATACAAGGGAAGATGCTATTGAACACGCTGAAAAATTAGCAAAACGCTATAATACTGCTCAAAACTAGGATCTTCCTAGACATGATTACTATGAGCAAAGGCCTACTGAGTATTTTTTTCGCAAAATTTTAATAGCTTATGATAACAGGAAGGCTATACGTGGACTACGAAACTTATTTGCGAATTCGATGTCACACGTTCCCTACGTAGGGGATTAAGTCTACAATGCCACAACTGATTATCGTCTCCGCAGATTTAGGGCTGGGCATCGGATGAGGAGCCGGTCGAATGTAATTAGAATTCAGCCAGTCGACTGTCCATCACGTAAATAATACCGGACTGCTGCAGACTAGCCAGCTCTTTGCAGTACCTTTTCAAAATATTTGGGATAGACAGAGCCTTCCTGGTAAGCACATTACAATACATTTCAGGATCATTATCATCGCTAGCCTTTCTTTTTTAAATTATATTAACACGAAGGAAGAATTTTGTACTGCACCATCGCATGAGAGCGACATTAGTTACGCCATAGTGACCGTAATGAGAGTTGCTGTGTTTTTAACCACAGCATACCCCTATAGGTAACAGCTTACAGTGTCCCCAAGGGCTTACTGCCTTATATTTCATGTGTAATATTTGACGCCTGCATACACGCATTTTTTGCGAGTGAGGCGCCGTTCAAAAATTTTAAAATGGTGAGTCAGATGCACTGGTGAGGAAATATTACGCCACGCAGTTATAATCTGAATGTCGTGTAAACCATACCGTGATTCAATTCGACGGTGGCGCCACCTCTTGACGCGTTTTTCACTTAGGTCGCGAGCCGAGTTTTGTCGGTTAACCGGACACTGGGGATAGGTTCTCTGCCGTCGCTCATGTTTAAGCCACGGGATAAATGTACGTATACTTGTTTATTGACGTATGGAATAAGACTCGAATTACATTTTGGGTATCAGAAAACACGAATGAATTTAGTAAATTATTTTTTGCAATATCCGGACTGAAAAAAAATATATTTGTGGGTCATTTCAAGGCGTTCGTCAGTGCTGAATTTTCGCATGTGCATTCACTTAATTTAATCAAAATCGTGGTAAATAGCAAGGCTTATTATCAACAGTGACTAATAAGCGATTGTGGACTGGTATTTTCGCGAATGTCTTGAGGCGCTTATTAAATCAGATAAAGGTGGTTTAAAGAAAATGCATTATATTAGAGTAAGGGACTCTTAATAAAACTTTATACCTATGCATTAAACTAAATGTTATGTGTTACATGAATAACATTAATGGGTTTTATTGTCATTTGTGTTAAAGTTTACCTTAATTATTGTATTCAAATTGAATTATCACTTGCTTTAACGGTGAAGGAAAACATCGTGATGAAACCTGCATACCTAAAAGTTCTTAGGAATTTCTTAGGTGTGTATTCTGCCAACCCGCACTAGGCCAGCGTGGTGGACTATGGCCTAAACCCTCTCAATGGTAGAGGAGACCCGTGCTCAGCAGTGGGCGTATATGGGTTGATGAAGAAGAAGAAGAGTTACCTTAAAACAAAAATTTCAGAAAACTCTGCGCCTCTTCTTGGCGCTCATGATTTTTGACGATAACCTGTAGTTATCCTACTAGAGAATTGACATATAAGGCTTTTGGGCTTCTATGAAAATACCGCCACTGTATTTCGTATGCCGCGACTCGTGAACTTGACTCCTTATAACTTTTTGAAGTATTGTATTTAAAAGATTGATTAACCAGTTTATTAACTGTGTAATGTATCGCGAAGAATTTTGAGTGAATGATTAAGAGTTCCCCAAAAGCAATTTCTTAGGTTGGATAGTCCGCTGAGGCGCCAGTGCAGAGGACCAAGTACTGAGCGTCTTGGTTGTAATTAACGAAGTACATTGATCGCCTGCATACGCGCAGAACGATTCCACTCAGAAAGATTAGGAATAGTTTATGCAGTCAAGCTAGACACGGATCTCCAGCTGCCCTTTACATAGTCCGATTGTCATGTAAACGATATCGCATTTTAATGTACAGTGGCGCCGCGTCTCGGCGTTTGTACAAATTAATCAGGGTAAGCTCATGCGAGGCATACAGAGATGATTCGAGGCAAACCGGCACTATTAGTATAAAATTGATTAATTTACTTGCGTGACCTGTAGTCAGTGGACTGTTTAAGGGTATTTTAAAATTATTACATTGGGAAAAAATAACTATTCTAATCTGTTATGAAAAGGAGAAAATAAATGTTTTTTATACATACATTCAAAACTATTGAACTTATTTTGATGCTAGTTTTATAAAACACCGGGTACCTGTCAGTATATATAAAATAATTAAAAATGCAAACCCGTTTGATACAGGGCATCAATAATTTGAAATGAGACCTATAAACTAACTGTTCATGTATGGTAACGCTTTCCTTAGAAACTTGGGTATCTTGGGTAAATCTGGATTATAATAATTGGGCAATATTAAACGTTAATCCAAAATTCCTACAACCAACGCATACGCAAAATTAGACAAACCTAACTAATTGAGAATATAGAACCGCGAACCATATATTTCTGAGAACGCATTCGAAATAGATACTGCAGAAATAATTCTATATTCTGAAGTGTATGCCCGTGGAAAGGCAGTGTGGGCGATTCCTCAGACTGCCACACGGTTCTAGTCGCAATTATATCGAGCGCAAACTGTTAAATTGAGCATAAAATTGAATGTATTTCTAAAGGTGCTTTAAATAGCTGTCATTTAATACAAAAATACATTTATTTATAAAACAACCTCATTCATGACTGGAGTGGAGTAACTTATTGCCTGAGAGTCTCGAGTCATGTCAAATCGTCATCATTAGTCCATATACATATCTCCTACTGCTGGGTACAGGCCTCCTCTACCATTGAGAGGGTTTAGACCTTCGTCCCTCAAGCTGGCTTAGTGCGGGTTGGCGGACTACATTGCAAAGAAATTCCTAAGAACTTTTTAGGTATGTGCAGCTTTCATCACAATGTAGAAGACATTCACCGTTATAAGAGATAATTTATTATGAATTCGCACATAAATAGAAAAAGTCGGAGGAGAAGTCTGGGTTTGAATAAATTCTGCAACAAAATGAGTTTTGAGAACAGTGTAGTTAAACAAGAAAAAAAATGCAAGACAAGAAGAAAAGTGGGATATAAGACGTTTGAGTCTCACAATCGCCCAGTCCGACACACAGGGTCACTCAAATAGTTGATCTGGGTGCGGAGATGCGCACAGCCGAGCCTTTCATGCAGTTAAGTCAGTTGGACAGTGTTGGAACTGTTGTATCACGAAGACTGTCTTTGACTCATGATTTACATAAACATTGTCTAACAGAATGGTTAAAATGTAATTTCGTCGGCTATCGAGTCACTAGTAAATATTCCGATGGACAATCTTTGGAGTCTTCGTTATTAGCCTAAATCCGTGGCTTCTAAACGCGAGAAATCGTCTACCGCAAGCAGCTTGATTATTGCATAGTTCAGTATTATAAAATAGCACGTTACACGTCCGACGTATGTACCAACTTCAGCGTTAATTCGTTTGACCGATATATCCGAAGGCCACAAATGTGGTTTCACGGAATGAACCCCGTAGCCGAGTTCATAATTGAATACATTTTGTGGATGCACGGTATCTATGCTCCGAATACATATTCTGATAATTATACAAATTACAATGTTGTTACAACATGGTTTTGTTTAAACTAAACATCTTTGCCTTCAATTTTCATGCCTCTCTTATTGGTATTTTATCACTGTCTCCCCTGACCATCCTCTATGGAAAACTTAACATTGGTTAAATTGGTTATCACCCCTTACTTACACACACGCTACGTACGTGATGTCTGATATAATGAATAAAACACCAAAAGGCTGTCTTTACTGTTAAGTGCTCTTAAAAACTTAAAATGCATGCTGAAATGGAATTTTTGGACCGACCTAATGGTAATTACCCCTTACTAATTGCTAGGTAAGATGTGATTATGGGGCCTCGGTCTAACCGCGATGACATTCATGCCATCCCTTACAAAACTATATTAGTTATTTACTTATTCTTCATGAACAACTCGTCGACTTGAGGAGAAGAACCACCGCCATACATTAGAAAATCTCTTGCAAAAATCCTTTGCCTCAGCGTTATTCCAAGGAGAAGTGAAAAGTCGTTCCGGCCGATCTTTTATTTATGTCGCGTAAACTGTCACGCCCCCATACCATGTAAACGTAATGGGCACGCACCTACAGACGTGCAGTACGTTCCTTCCCGACGACCACTTCGAGGTCTGGGAAAGTTTATTCGCTATTTTTAACAGCATTTTTAATTTATCTGACACAGCTCCTGAAGCTAAGTATGTAGGTAACCAATTGAAACGTTTTCTTATGGTTGGATACAAATTTGATTCTTTGCCTGTTGCTTAGTAGATAAAGAAGTTTACATTAACGCAGTGGTACCTGTCCCGGCAGACTATGTAATGTTGACACGTCGTTACGATTCTGAGAACTGTGAGTCCAAAAATCTCTGCGTAGGCATGGTCCTCGATAGTTGTGAAGGTGAACCGTGGCTCTACAAAGTTACAATTGTTTACTAAACAAAATTTGAATGCGCGATAGCTTCTAGGATTGGGCTCGCGGTTTCTATAATGTATCCGGGTATTCGTAAGTTCAAATTCCAGATAGATACCCTAAGACTTTGGGACGCCAAATGTGTGTTTAAAATGAAGCCCCACTTTAATAGCAAAAGCAAATATCATAGGAACATTTGTTTGATGTGAGGAATTTCTTACATTTGTAGTCCATCTATAGACCTAACTCCTCTCAATTTAAGAATCTATTAGCTGATATAGAAATATGTAGATTTAAAGTTTAATTGACAGACGTATGTATATTCTATAAGAAGTGATTGCAGAAATGTTTTTAGTTAACATGTGCCTATGTTTTAACTATATTTCATCTCAAGGAACCACAATAACTAACAATATTTTAATAGATAAACAATACGTCGAAATACTACAGTGTTCTTTACCATTCACGTTTCAAAAAATGAAAAAACATCAACTCGGATTGCATTATCAATACAGAGTATAAAATTGTATTAATATTTAACATGGCACAACAGTCTGCTACTGTTACAATGTCCCATGATTGCGAAGACAATAGGCGCCATAACAGAATGCCGACGTGGTGAAAAATTATATGCGTTTGAAACTGTACTCCCGACGCCGGCCGCCATGAGACGTGTTCATTGCATCGAGAGCTCGACGCGCACACGCTGCTGTTTTATATTTAAACGTGCTTAAGGGGGGAGACTCATGTAAAATTTTCAAAAAATCGATTTTTTTTTTTTTCGATATTCTGAAAGTATACTATGTTGAGCGTGTACTGACGAGCCGGAAAAAAAAAATCTCGATTATTTACAAAGTTATAGCTAATACAATGGAGCGGGCCGGAGTAAGTATTGTCAAGTAACGAGCCAGGTAGTCGGAGCGCTTGAAAAGGACCTTTCTATTATAATAACTGGAAATATTTCTTTCATTCAATCCCAGGAAATCCCTTTGTGTAGGTGTATTATATATATATTTAATATATATATATAATATATATATATATGTTACACGTGTGCAGGAACGTAAATATATATATATATATATATTATATATATATATTTACGTTCCTGCACACGTGTAACATTAGTAGACGAATAACCGTTAGTCAAGAAATATATTTAGTTTAGCTGGAGAATTCTTCGTGTTCAGTCGATTTTGAAAAGTAAAAATGCCGAATTATAAAAAAGGTACACGTGAGAATATTGCACGGAATAACTCCCGGAAACGAAAGTATCAGGGCAATCAATTCGCCAATAAAGAAGGTGAAAAATTCGAAGCCAGTATAAGCCATAATGACAGTGCCAGTGGAAAAAAACTGCATGCCCGTGATAGTGAAGATATCATAACTAATCCTTTACACGGGTACAGGATAATTGAATTTTTTACAGTGTTTACAGCTTTGTCTGAAATTGTGAAGTGCTCGGTTTGTAATCAGAAGATAAAATTCAGTGAGTGTGGTTCCAGAGGTCTTGGTTTTAAAATTGTTGTCACATGTCCATGTGGTAATAAAACAATAAATTCAGGTCCTTTTAACCTTCTGAATCTGAGTATTGGCACTTATGCTAAGATATTTGCGGATAGTACAGACGAGGCGCGAATAACCCGACAGAATCGTAAAAGCCTTTCAGAGACCAAAGATGCTCGTTCAGCTCGCAGACAACATCAAATAGATGAAAATCTGCTTTTTGAGGAGGCAGAAGGACTGTTATATGGACCTGGAATTGCAAATTAGTCGGTAAGTAATTAATAATTCAGTAAAACTGCTCATTTTCCTGTACTGAAACTTTAAACGCGATTATCTCGAAACTACTTTTTGAAAAACTGCTCGTGTTGTAGCTCAAAAAATTATTGACCGATTTATTTGAAATTTGGTGAGGCCTTTCTCTACATCACGACCGGAAGGATAAACCTAAAACTTTAGGTATTTCAGGTTGATTACTTATTTTTTTGGGGTCAAAAGGATAAAAAAAATAGCCCTAAATCGTAACTTTTTTTTTAAGGCTGATTTTATATTGGATTTTATCGTTTTCTATCGAATTTTATAGGTTTATCCTTTCCGTTTATATGTCCTGAGAAAAAATAACTTTTGTTTTTGTGTTTCAGATCAACGGTTGATGAGTGACAAATGGAGCAGTTTTGGACCTCGCGTCGGAGGCAGCCTGTAAGAACTCATGCTGAGCCGCCATTTTAAATTAAAAAACAAAAAAATATTTTTTTTTGTAATCTTAAAATATTAAATAAAGTTGTGTTAAAAGTTCTAATCAATCAAATTATTTTATCACTGCTAAAAAAAATATTCAAAAATGACCGATTTCGAGGCATTTACATGAGTCTCCCCCCTTAAGATTATAAGCATTGTTAAGGATTATAGAAAATTCTATCAATTTTTACGCCTTCTTCCGTATATACGTCCCATTACTGCTTAGAGTTTCTCTGGTGAATAGAATCCGTAATGAAGTCATCCGCTGGAGAACTGGAGTCATTATCGTGCTCTAAATATTAGCACGCTAAAGTGGTGCGGCCATGTCTGCCGACGGTCCGACGGCCGGTGGGGCAGACAAGTGTTAGAGTGGAGACCGCGCTTAGGCAGACGTAAGGTGGGACGACCACTAGCACGATGGTCCGACAACTTGAGAAAGGTGGCGGGTAACGGGTGGATGAGGGCTGCAAAAGACCGGGATGGTGGGCGCTTTCTTTGAGAGGCCTACATACAGCAGTGGACGGTGATAGGCTGAGTATAATGGGTACGGGCCGCCTCTAAAATTGAGAGGGTTTATGCTTAGGTAGCCGTGCTGGCCTAGTGCGAGTTGGCGGACTACACACCTAAGAACCTTTAGGTGATCGGCACATTATTTAAAAAAAATACAATGCATGAGTGAGCGAATTTACTAAACTTAAAACTATCTTCGCCCTAATATTGTTCCATACATTGGGAATGACTTACTATAAACTGTAAAACAGTGAGAACATTTAAGTAGCACCGCATCGGTTCTGTTTCTCGACAACAAAGTGTTTCCTAGTGTTCACAACAATACAGCCATCCGCTTTCGTGATGTTGATCACGAAAGCTCATTAACTTATCAAGTTCTGTTATGAAAACATCATTAGTGAAATAGAATAATGCAAGCGAACAAGCAGATTATGTACTTCACTAATGGAAAATTGCATAATTATTTTTCTCAACTCGTATTTCTTTACGTAGAATAATGCTGTCGAATAAACTTTTGCAATGGTCTGAGAAGCGATGTCATTATAAGTGGTAGCGTGTATAACATACACTACACTATTATGTATGGCATAAAAGAGCATAGGTGAGTGCCGTACTGTCTAAAAGCCCTGACTTCGATTCTTGAAACGGGCAAGCTGCTATTGGTTTGTTCAGCTATCCCGTTGTCAAATATTTAAAATGTGTAAGAAGTGTCTAACTACGTAGGGCTTAATGGGATAAGAAGCAAGCAAGAAGAAAGAATAATACAACAACAACAACAACATACCTCACGCCTATATTCCCCGAAGGGGTAGGCAGAGATGCATTTCTGCACCCACATTTCGCCAGGTATGTATGAGTCCCACGTAATAGGGGGCGAGCCTATTGCCGTTTTTCGGGTACATTTCCAGACTCCGTGCTGCTACTGAGAATTTCCTAATGGAAAAACCCAATAACAATTTGCCCGACCCGGGAGTCGAACCCAGGACCTCTAGATCGCACGGCACTACTTGTACCGCGAGACCACGAGGCAGTCAAGAAAGAAAAGAAAGAATAATATTGTTGTGAAATCTTCTTTTTCAAGAATACAAGCTTGAACATCTGTATAAATGTCACACAAAAGTTTATTCGAAACTTATTTTTTATCTATGTGGTGTACAGCCGATGTGAGTGCAGCCTACAGATTCACTCCTCAGTTGTAGCGTTGATTATTTCTATTGTATCGGCCCAAATAGTGTTTATGCTGAAGCCATAGCCAAACCGCTGCGGCAACACCATAAACTGACGATTACTAAATGAATATTAATGGTTTGTCCGCACACGAACATATCAACAAAGAAATACATGCAAATGAACAGACAAACGTATTCAAAATAATTGACACTGAATTTCAATAACTGATTTCAGCTGAAGGCGAACGGGAATTTTAGTATTTTTTCGTGACGTGTAAATTGTCGCCTCGTTTGTCGAAATCGTCGAAAATACATTTTAATTCCATAATTTAATCGCACGTTTGTGAATAACATTGAACATAATTTTGACATATCGGCATTATTATTAAGATTCCTTATGGACCTCTTCAACTAGATACGTAGTCGTATTAGTTTGTATCAAACTGAAAACCGACAGGCAGGTCAACAAAAAGTCTATCCTTCTTACAGTCCCAATAAATCTTTGTTCATAATGTGGATGGACTATCAAACCCCATCTAAATTTGGGAATAGTTCAGTATATCTAAACCAATCGGAGAACGATTCCTGTTAATTTTATTTTTTCAATAAATCTTACTGAACGATCGATTACTAATATCTGCCATTAAACATCTTCCATCACACTTAGTTTGAAAAAAAAAAAACGAAAAACATATCATTGAAAGAACTTTCCACGCGGTCGCATGCAGTCGATAATTCTAATCTGTTCTATTAAGCTTGTTAATACAAATGGAATGTGAAAAATTGCATGTCTGACGTCACCGCGTGGACCTTGGCCGCGACCACGCGATGTTATGGGCGAGGCGAGCGCTCACCACCGACATTAATGCACCCACTGATACCTGGGAATACTATTCAAATGCAATTAAATGTAATCGAATGCTCTTTGTCCGTGACAGTTTGGGGCTAAACTGCTGTCGCCGCTTGGCTGTTTGTAATGTATTATTCGCGCTTAGAATTCCACGGGGATGTGGAGTCTATCAACCCAATATAGGGCAGGGTCATGCACTTTGTTACTTGTAGCTTATTGAAGTGTTGTAGATTTTGTCAAGAGGCGTTTAGGGTCCGAAAAGTGAAACCTTACTTTTTTATGGCTCACTAGTCAATTTTGTATCTTTGGTCTCCTCTTCACAAATATCTCTAAAACATACCCCCTAACTTCAAATAAATACCCAACAGTCATATACAGTCTTGACGCCATAAACGACCAGTACACCTCAGTGCGATAGGTACATTAATTCGTTATAGTAATGCTCTCTCCTGTGGCAATTTACAATATCGAAACCAAAAACAATCAAATGATCAAACAATATACAAATTTTAACGATTGTGTAAATAAAAATAAAAGCCTGCTTTATGTACAAAATTGAAATATTCAGTTCAAACATTTTATTACCTGGCTTCGTTGGACATAATGCTCTACTTTGGCCTATTGAAAGCTAATTCCAAACTTGGCAATGTTACCGCAATTTCAAACACATTAACCCCTTGCAACCATATGCAACTTTTTAAAGAAGTTTTATGGTGGAAACAACGTGATGGTAAGCACTGTTAAAAAACGAATAATAAGACACGAGAAACTGCCCTAGATTTTAGCTTGCTGAGATGCTTTTTCAAGCTAGGCCTAAACAATCCAGGATTACTAGAAGAAAACACTGGCTGGAAAATATTTATGATCTTTGTTTATTTATTTTTAAAAACATTGTTGCCTGTTTGCATTAACAAAGACCTTATACAACCAGCGACCTCGGCGAGTTAATCAGCAAACGCAATTGGCTTGGCGTTTCGGTTTGCGACGCGATTGTTGATCCGCCGGGGGCGGGGGTTGCAGGGCGGCCGTGCGGTCAGCTGCACTTCCAACGTGATGCTGCTGACTGAATATCCATTGCCAGTGATGCAACTAAATCTATACAAATTCAATCATCCGCTTTGATTATTACGCTGCTGAGTTGGCGGCGGGCTGCGAAACAAGAGACGACGATTCCCGCCTGAGATATTTAGCTATTTGGTTCGGGTCAAGATTTTTGTAAAGGAAAAAAGCTTTCATACTCTATGATAAACATGACACAAAATTTGCAGCTTTAAGAATTAACATTATAATAATGTTCCAACTTAGATCATACGTGCCTCATCATATGTGCCGTGCCATCTAGAGGACCTAGGAAGTCGATCCTGGAGTACAGGAGCTGCAGGTCTGCATGCTGCGGTCTTTTGTATCTTTTATAGTTTTTTTTTTTATAAAAAAAAAACAGATTATTATATTTAACGTACAGAATAAATCAGGCAACGCACCGACTATTCCTAAGGCAATGTCATTGTTAGCGGCCTCAGTGCTTATAAAATGTGAAATCACTCAGTTATTTATGCAAATACGAAGTACTGTTAAAGTCCAAGAACATGACAAATATTTATTTTATATTTTTCTACATTTATCAATTATGCATTACATATTTGCCCCATTAAAGTATTAATTCCTATACCCTCTGCATTCGTGTATTAAATACTTTTATTTTACTGGAAATTAATGAGTTCATTGAACCTACGAACTGATGGTACAAATATGATTCCAACATAATTATTCCTAGTAAGAATTAAAATTGAAAATGTATCGAACAAGACTTTAATTAAACGATATTTCTATGAAATGAGGTATGTATATTATTTATACGTAGGTAACAAGAAGGTGTTTGTATTGCAGGTCATATTCTCGCAAATACTGATTTTCGGGTTCTTGGTGTTTATTATCATAATTCACACATTCGCAATTACGTCTGAGTTCCCCGATGGGTTGAAAGAGGTGGAATTCTGTGCCCATATTTCGATTGTATTTTAGTCCCACGTAACAGGGATCAAGATAATTGTCGTTTTCAGAATATATATTTTTAATATTCTCATATTGTAATGGAAAAAAAATTAAAGATTCATTAACAATTTATCGGACTTAAAATATATTATAAAAGTTCAATTTCTGTTAGCTCCTTATGGGTAGTGAATTCTTGGACTTGGATTTTCGCAAGCCATCATAATTGCCTCGACTTGCAAAGGTTACATTTTGATTTCCACTGTTGTGCTGTACCTGGTTTAACTAAAGATTGTCTTTGCCAAAGGCCTCAAAAATAATAAAAAGTTCTAGATTCGTTCGATTTCAGCCCATCACTCAGTCCAACCGCGGATTATACTTGACATACCTAAGTAATTCTTTATGAGTATCCTACAGGTTGCAGAGTTTCTTATTTCTGACATAACTATTTATGCCGTGCGTCTTGCCTTACAGGTCATCAGGCACTAGAAATCTTATCGGAGCTATCATGGAGTAATGTATGATTCCGGGCCATTTGAATACTAATGTGTATGTTCCGAGTAACACGTGGAGGGGTTGAAAGTAGTTAGCAGTTTTATTACGAAACGATTCTACGAACTGTGCAGTACCTCGAACTTGTACGTCACGGTCCCTTAATAATTCCGTTTGCTGTGATGCCATCGTGGCTGTTGGAGAAATACTCATACATAACATTACGACGACTTAATATTGGAATTAACATTTCGTAAACGTGCAACGCAAGATTAAGTATCGGAATGAAGTGATTCTTTATCAACTCATATACGCCCACAGCTGAGCACGGGTCTCCTCTACCATTGAGAGGGTTTAGGCCATAGTCGACCACGCTGGCCTAGTGCGGGTTGGCGGACTACACACCTAAGAAATTCCTAAGAACTCTTGGGTGTGCAGGTTTCATCATGATGTTTTCCATTATCGTTAGAGCAAGTGATAATTCAATGTGAATACACACATAACTTCGAAAAGTCAGAGGTGTGCCTGGAGTTCGAACCCGCGACCGCCGAGATTTTCGACCGCTCGCCCAAACCGTGAGGCCATCACTGCTTATTATGAAGTGATTGATTAACAATAAATACCATTAATCGTGCTTTGGGAAATATTTTCGCGTGATATTAAGTACATTTTCGGTTTGTCTGGCGACAAAGGAGCTAATAGACTGTTAGAAATTTATTAATATAAATAATATAAAAATGATAAAAACCTTTAATTACCGACCACGGAGCACACATGAGTGTTATTACAATCTCTTAAATTCGAGTGCTGGGCACTGGCCTCCTCTCCAACTGAGGATTTAGGCTTGAATCCACCACGCTGGACTAGCGCAGGTTGGCGAGCGCGTGGTTATATGTATGAATATCGAAAACAAATAATCAATTTATTAAACTGTTACGTACATTTAATAGCCTGGCTAACAGTTCTTTAATAACTGTACTGAGAAATTAATAAAGCTTTTAATTTTGCCTGATAGGTCAAAAACCTGAAAACTGGGGTACACCCCAAATAAATTACTATTTCAAATTAAATCTGAATACCAGGAATATTGTTAAAGTGTAAATACGAACAAATAATTAAAATTTTGTAGCTTATAAATTCTCCTGAAAAGTTGTTGCACACTACGCCGAGGACGGAACCGAGTTTCAATACACAAAATATTAATTAGGTCATAGCATCCAGTTATTCGCGGAAATAGTCTTTGCTCATTTTGTCCAACGATGATAAAATTCAATTCTCGGGTATACAACGTCATATTGAAACGCAAGTACTATGTTATAGCCAGCACGGTCGAGTGAGCATATCTCGGTATTTTTTTATTATGTTACAGCCGCACGCATAATTCGCCGCGCGTCTGTAGGCCAGTGTGGCGCGGCCCAGAATCGAACCGGCACCGCGGCGTCGCGTGCGCTGCATGTGGAACAGTTACGCAAACTATTAGACAACGCTTGCACGGTTTAACGCCGACCGTTTCAAACTAAATTCATTTATATAAAAAATATACAATCGTATGCATCATGTCGGATTATCGAACTAGTATTAAATAAATCATAGGTATACTTATCGCGAATATCAGCAGTAGGGTTGGCAAGTGTGTATATTAATTAGCACGTTTCGCTATCGAGGCCTCTGCCCAGCACTGGGATAAATAAAGGTTGATAATGATACACTCTGATAATACTGTTTCTTTTATTGTTACAAAATATTTGCTAGAATACGGTCATTATCGTCATGAAGTTTATGGTGTACCTACTAAACCGATAATATGCACTGCGCATTATCCCACTCAATATAATCTTTTCAATTAACGAAAGTAAGGATCAAGTGAAATCAATACAATATTATTCTCATTAGCAGACTGTCTGGGTGTTTTTATTAACATAATGGAACATGAACAATAACAAAACCGCAGAAAGGCATTCATAAACACTCGTGTTTGAAATGGATAACCAATTAAATTGGGATTGCGTATTACCTATCCCCTTTGCACGTGGTGGGTACGCTGAGTTTGCTTCGGTAGCATTTCGATGCTGACCGTGAAAACAAAAATATTAAAACAAATGGATTGGGGAAAGAGTATCCGTTTGACAGCTTAAACGTCGGCTCCATGCCGGCGGCAAAGAAATTTTAATTAAAAACCAATGCGCGGCTTCCAATCGCGGCCTGCCACCGACCGGGATCACCTAGGCTGTGTTTGTTATTACATGTAAAAATAATACTAATCTTTGAGATAACATCACATGGAATTGTTTATCGTACGTCAAGTAATATGACAAAGCCGGCGTAGTTGGTAAGACGAGCACTTGTGAAAGGGAGAAGTTACAATTTAAGTTTTGAGTTTCTTTCTATTCCTTTAAAGTATAATATGTATATTAATTCGTTAAAGCTCGTTAAAGTTAGAGGTGTTTTTCCTGGGTTTGAACCGGCAAGCGCCGAGATTCTTGAATGCGCACCGACACCTCGAGGCCATCACTACTCTTGGGAGTGGGATAAACCATATTAGTTCAAACAAAGTTAGCCTCACTTACATTTTCATGCAGGCACGACAAAGTTATTACTCGACAACTAAAGCTACTTGCGGTTACTTTGGTGTAGCGTATTAGAACTACCGAAAGGCTGCCATAGGTTTAATATTCATACAGGCTGTAAAAAAGAACTTAAATTAACCGTAATCACCGATAATAGCGAATTTATTTAATTGAACCCAAAATATTTCCATACAATAATTGGAAAACAAATAAACCTATGAAAGAGTTGGACGCCCACATTTCAATAACAATTGCAGCTTTTGTAAACTATCGTGGATACTTTGTTGTACGCCCACGGCCGGCGCAACACCCACTCGCCTGTGTTGTGTGTGTGAATATAAAAGACCTTACACTGTCACAACTCTGGGCATCGACGTTTCAAACTTAATGGGCCCCATACACGGTACGATTCGTCTGTACGATCGATCTGATGAAATACGAGACGATTGATCGCATCAAAAATGTCGCCCATACACGAAACTACTGATCGTAACGATTCATCATCTACTTGTTTGAAGCTGTCAATTTATCGTTACGATATTCATGATTGCGTGGGTTTTTGTTGCGATTTCAGACATCGTCTTCGATTAAGTAAATCGTTAGCGATCTTGACACACACCATCGATTCATAGTTTCGATCCGTTTGATGCGACGGATCGTACAGACGAATCGTACCGTGTATGGGGCCCTTAATGTTTCAGCGGAACGCTAACGTGATTCGAAGAAAACGCGGACGGCTTCGACGTAACCCATTCCATTGTAACGCGTTCAAGACGGCTCAGCGATCAATTGTCATGCAACGTGTTTAGTTAAAAATGTCTGCATTCAGCCTTATTTATAATTATTGGTTACAGAATGGCGATAGTCTAATTCTTTGTATAGTTAATAAAGAAAAATGTATAATGTATATTGAAATTAATAAAAAAAAATTATTGGTCAGTTTTCAGATCGGCTAACGTAAATTAACAATGATTTATAGGGAGACCATGGCTACTGAAATGCACCTTCAGTGTTAAAGGTAAGATTATTACCTGCTGATATTGCGGGCCGGGCCGAATATCCTAAAAACTTATACTTTTCAGTGCATTTGAGAGGCATTTATGTTCGACTTCGAAAGCATATCTTAAACGCTTTAAATTGGATATCTACCGTACGGTACGCATTCACTTGATATTCCGATAAAATAAAATTGGGATATCCGGATACCACCCACTTAAGAGTTCTTCCGTCCGTGGCGGAAACGAAATCGCGCGTTCCGTCTTCCATCTTTCGGTCATAACACATCTGCCTGAAAGATATACCTCTCGAATTCCTTATTTTTTAAATTTATTGTAATTCACCTCAATTTACCTCGCTCAAAACATTAAGCCCGATTTTTCCTTCAATATAATATATTAATTTTCTCATTTTACCATTCAACTCTGCCATTGCCGGTCCCAAGCCCGGATGTGAAAAGAGGAGGGTTGGCTGTGAACGACGAAGCTCACACCACCTAAGCCAGCTGTAAAAATCGTCAACGCCGAGCCATGGGCGGCGGTCAACTAACCCATCAATCTGGCCATCGGAGGCCATGAGTGACTAAATATCCTCAAAAACACCGAGGGCAGGTGCATGGGAAACACTTGCTACTACTCTCCCACTCTCTTAATATGAAATGATGGAAAATAAAGAATGCGATTTGTCATGCGATCCGGCTAACCCCCGGCGCCATGAGGTACCCGGGCCTCATGGTGTGAAATCTACTACCGAAGACTGTGTAGGGATGAGTAACCAGGTCCCTGCACCAGTGAATACTACTGGAAAACGATATGTTCAGCAGGTATTCCATCCTAATTTGTTCGCAAGAACTAGAAGCTCGTCGATGGGAAATATTTCCCAGTTAGAAGCTATTACTACAATACCTCAGGATAATAACCCGGATGTGCCAACAAAACCACCAGACTGGCAAAGAGTCCCTGTAAGCAGAAACCACAAGCGAAAAAGACAGAAACTACAGTCTCCTTCACCAGATAAAATCACAACAAGCAATAGGTTTAGCGGATTGCCTCTCGATCGTCAAGAAGCTGTGAAGAAGCCAACAGAAAGACGCCCAAGCAAACCACCACCCATAATATTATACGGCATTGAAGACGTTAACAAACTTGTAGAATTGCTACAGTCCACAACAGACAAGGACAGCTATACAATAAAAATTGTCAACAGAAATCAACTGAGAGTAACCTGTGTGGACACAGCAATATACAAAAATGTTATCACCCTGGTCAGAAACAAAGGTCTCATAGGTCATACTTTTAACTTGAAAGACCAACGCTGCTATAGAGTGGTCATAAAAAATCTACACCATACAACCCCACATAGTGCAATTATAGAAGCAATTGAAAAAACTGGAAACAAAGTCTATGGTGAAATTATAAACTCAAAATTTGGACCAGATAAAAAACCAACCTCCACATTCTTTGTTAACATCGAACCAGGAGATAACAACGCAGCAGTAAAAGATATTAGACAAATCCATCACCAGTCGATAATAATTGAGGATCCAAAAAAGAAAACAACACTGCCACAATGTCAAAGGTGCCAACAGTACGGTCATTCCAAAAATTACTGCATGAGGCCCTACCGATGTGTAAAATGCGCTCAAGGACATAGAACCGCAGATTGTCCAAAGAAAGACCGTAACACACCAGCACAATGCGCCCTCTGCCATGGTGCACACCCGGCCAATTATAAAGGCTGCGAAGTCTACAAAGAGATCCTGGAAAGACGTATGGCAAGAAACCCAATGTTCAAGGGTAAAACTCGCGAGGTGCCAAGTAAAACTGTTCCCATAGATACCCGACCTCATCCTAAAGAAAAGCAGGAACAACAACTCTACTCTGATGTATTGAAAAAAAACGAACCAACAACCACAACCAGCGTAAGTAGCAAAATAGAAGAGCTATTAATCAAACAGTCCGAAAAATTTGACATGATCCTACAACAGATGAGCACTCTTATGGGTCTCATAGTCACCCTAGTTGAAAAAATATCAAAATGACCGCCCTGAGAGTAGGCACCTGGAACATTAATGGTCTTGCCCCAAACAAGGCTGAGTTAGAACTCCTGATATACAACAATCTACTTGATGTTGTTCTAATATCTGAGGCACACTGTACAGATAAAAGCAAAATCATCATCAAAGGATGCAATACATATGTCACTAATCATCCTGATGGAACCGGTCATGCAGGAACAGCCATTATAATAAGAAACTCTATTAGACACCAGGTCCTCCCACAATTTAGGACAAACCATATTCAGGCTACAACCATTGCGGTAGAAAGCAGCTGTGGACAACTTAACCTGTCAGCAATATACTGTCCACCGAGACATACAATTAGTGCAGCGAACTTTACAGAATACTTCACAACATTGGGGGGAAGATTTGTGGCTGGTGGAGACTGGAACGCGAAAAATACATACTGGGGCTCAAGGCTAACAACAACTAGAGGGAGGCAACTAAAACTAAGCCTCGATGAAAACAATCTCAACTGTATCTCATCAGGAGAACCAACTTACTGGCCCACAGATCACAATAAAAAACCAGATTTGTTGGACTTCTTCATGATAAGGGGACTCTCGACCAAATACATGAAGGCTGAATCCTGTCTAGATAGTAGTTCTGATCACACTCCTGTCATCCTTACTATTAGTACCTCAATCATCAGCTACGAGAGGCCTGATGTCATGTGCAACAACCTCACTGACTGGGAAGGTTTCAGAGACTACATTGAGAGAAGCATCAAGGTAAATGTCTCCTTAAAAACACCTGATGAGATAGATGATGCAACCCAATATATTACTAACCTTATACAAAAGGCTTGCTGGATTAACACTCCTATAAAAAAAGAAAATCCTTGCCAGGCGGTTGGGAACGTACCTCTCGAGATAAAATGCAAAATACTAGAGAAGAGACGATTACGTAGGATATGGCACCAAACTGGACATAAATGTGATAAGACTGCACTGAACAAAGCTATTAGAGAACTGAAAAACTCAATAGATAGCTTAAATAATGCCACACTGCAGAGTAAATTGGAAAACCTAACTGCTACAAAATCGACAGAATACTCTCTCTGGAAGTTTACAAGGACCTTAAATAGGCCACAGCAATATAAATGCCCAGTTAGAACTGAGTCTGGCTGGACCAAGACAAGTAAAGCAAAAGCCAACTTATTTGCAAAACACCTAGCCGCCATCTTTACACCTAATGAAGGAAACAATGCGGAGTTCGAAAACGAAATCGAATGTACACTCAGGCAGGATTTACAACTGTCCATCGCACCAAGACCAGTCACAGTTGGGGAACTGAAGAGAAACATAAAAAGATTGCAAAACAAAAAAGCTCCTGGATTCGACCTCATCACGAAAGAAGTTATTATGCAACTTCCCAGGAAAGCATTGGTTTTTCTTGTCGCTCTTTTTAATGGGGTGCTTCGAGTACAATATTTTCCCAGATTATGGAAGGTATCCATAGTGACGATGATACATAAGCCAGGAAAGCCACCAGAAGACGCGTCATCGTATAGACCTATAAGTCTCTTACCTGTGCTGTCCAAAGTATTTGAGAGGATCCTCTTGAGCAGAATGTTACCCATACTCAACGAAAACCTAGTAATACCTCAACACCAGTTTGGTTTCCGGCAACATCATTCTACAGTAGAACAGGTGCATCGGGTGTGTGATAAAATAAGGCAGTCCTTTGAAAAAAAGGAATACTGCTCCGCTGTATTCTTGGATATACAGGCAGCCTTTGATAAAGTGTGGCATAAGGGCCTTCTCTACAAAATAATATCATTTCTACCGCACAGTTACTACCTTTTGTTGAAGTCATACCTCACTAACAGAATTTTTCAGGTGAGAGAGGACGGAGAGCTCTCCGTCATTCAAGATATAATGGCGGGAGTCCCACAGGGATCTGTCCTTGGCCCCGTTTTATACACCATCTACACTGCCGACCTCCCAGAAACGCAAGGAGTAACTACGGCTACATTTGCTGACGACACTGCAATTCTCTCAAGCAGCAAGGATCCCATCGAAGCATCTGCTATATTGCAAAATAGCATTGACAAGGTCCACGAATGGATCCATAAATGGAGAATCAAAGCGAGCACAACCAAATCCGTACACATTATGTTTACGCTGAGGAGAGGAAGCTGTCCTGCAGTTAAAATGGGGGATAATGTTCTGCCACAGAGTGACTCAGTGCGATACCTCGGTATGCATCTGGACAAAAGGCTAACCTGGAAAAAGCACATAAAATCAAAGCGAGACGAGGTGAACATGCGGTTCAGAAACATTTACTGGCTGATGGCACGTAACTCCAAACTTTCGATCGACAACAAATTGCTGATATACAAAATGATACTAAAACCAATATGGATGTATGGCGCACAGCTGTGGGGAAGTGCTAGCGACTCCAATCTAAACATCATGCAAAGGTTGCAAAATGGTATACTAAGAACCATTTCAAATGCGCCATGGTTCACTACTAACACAGAAATCCACCAAGCACTGAACATAAGAACTGTTAAGGAGGAGTTAAAGCTAACAGGGAATAAATATAAAACACGATTGGAAAATCACCCAAATGACCTAGCAACTGCATTAGCAACCATTAGCTACACTAAACGGCTGAAACGCTATGACATACAGAAACTTGGTGACAGATGGTAAAAGATGAGGGGCCTCCTGCTGAGGAGCTCCTTGAAACGACAAATGGCATACAACAAATCTGCTTATAGTTTAGGACTGATTGTAGATAAGCACAAAAAAAAAAAAAAAAAAAAAAAAAAAAAAAAAAAAAAAAAAAAAAAAAAAAAAAAAAATTTACCATTCAACCTTTACAAAGCTGTGACGGTCGTAGAAATATATCAAAATCAAATGACCATCTCTCGAAATAGCATCAAAGGCCAGGTATATACTGGCAGTGCTTTCTCAATGCGTATTCGGCACGTGTATCTATAAGGTAATAGAGCATTCATGTTCAAAGAGTATTTTGACGGTCAAAAAGACGAGTATGTATAGTGTTACAGTGTATGCAACAAGAGTAATCTGTGCAAAACATATCTCTGGCACTTGTTTGAATAGAGGCCATCGGTACACACTCGGTACAATATTTGCAGCAAACAATCGCAATATCTATTGGTTTCACGAGGTTTCGATAGCGGTCGAGTTGCCCGTCAAAGGCCAAAAAGCGAGTGTTTGTTTGAATTTAATGAAAATATTACAAACATAAAATTTACCTATTTCGCTTTGACTGTTTTGCTGGTAGTTCAGTTTAGTTTCGGCGCGTTAGTTAAACAAAACTAATGCAACTCATTAAACTGTTATCAACTAATAGAAATTACTTCCGCTCCAAATAACGCGGGGGCGGATAAATATTTGACATTTAATACTTTTTACGCAACAATCATTAGCGAAATTCAAGCTGAGTAATTCGAAGAAATCTTTATGCTCGCTAATTTTTTTCCTACACAGATTAGATTACAGATCTTGCTTTAATTCATGTAGGATTCACCATCGACAGAATTTTTGTAATATCCTTGGCCTACTTAGAAATGAAGACGCTAAAGCATCAATAAACTCCATACTCAAATGAGAGGTCGCTGTTGCAGCCCCGGACTACAAGTAAACGTTTCATTTCTGGTGCAGTAAACTTGTGTCGAGGAGTTGTTTGTTCTCCTCAAGGCTCTTTGTAGCTACTTCCCCAGTTACCAAACCAAAACTAGGGCTACAATTGAGTGTAAAAGTCTTTGATTCGCTGCTATTGGGCAATATCACATCGCATATACTTCAAAGACACTAATGGTAGCGAAAAAGTCGTAGCAACATTTAGACGCAATTAAAAGAATTGAAAAGCTAAACATGTTTTCACAAGCTACGCAAATTTTTTTAAATCGTTACCTTAAGTCTTAAAGTTTAATTATAATCTATCCTAAAACTGTATCACGGATCAATCTACTTTAAATAAAACCACCACACCTACAAAGTGTTAACAAATCGCGCGATATGCAAATAAATTTTCCAATCGAAAAATTGTGCGAGGCGTCGTGAACGCGGCCCAGAGGTGGTATGCGGCCATCGGAGCGTGCTGAAGTATTCCGGAATCACTTTGTAACGTGTTGAGTTTAACTTTTAATGCAGCTTGTTGTGCTCGCGTGGGCGGCGTGTACCACTCCTACACCAAGAGCTCCACACGAGCAGGTTCCAACATCGCGGTAACAATGCGCCGGCTTACTCGGACACGCGTCCCCGTCTACGATAAGTCTAGACACGTGGGGCATCCGAGATATGTGTCTAACTCCCGGTCAATACGTATCATATTTGAATTCGCTGAAATCGCCGGAGGTATCGAAGAATTTGACATTAGGATTTCTCTTGTCAACGGCGATGGATTCTTGTATCGCCGTCCGAACTATTTGATTCAATTCCGTATCTGTGAATATGAAACATTCTTAAAGCTCGAGAGGTGAGGGTTAATTTCAAAAACTTCTTTTATACATCCAAGTGGAAGTGAAAATATCCACATTGTATTCCCAAAAATTGAGCAGCACATATATGCAAACATTTTTAAACAAACTTTGAATATATACTCAGCCTATCGCCGTATACTGCTAAACGTAGGCCTCCCCAAGAAAGCGCAAACCATACAAAAAAGAACGAATAATAAAATTAACTGTTAACACATTTTTAATTTTTTTGTTAAAACTGCACTGTTATTTATAATATTAAACAGCTCACAAACCTGGATAGCAACAGCGATGATGCCATAAAGGCGCGTGCGCATGAGAAGAGATGTCCCAGTCGTGCATCCAACACGCTCTTGTCTTTAAACATGCATTCTTTATTTTTTTTATACTAACAAGCAAGCATCCCTTGGGTGGAGTGCCACCAGCCAGTATTCAAAACGCGAACAATAAAAAGCCCTCGATCGCGATTCCCAAGGACAGAACACGAGCGGTTTACAAACCCGCCTCGTTTATTATCTGACACAACCGGTATTTTGAGTGTGTGCTCTGTCGATATGCAAATGAGTGCCGGCTGCAACGGCAATAATTTCTCTTTCGCAACGATAGAATGTGTGCTATTGCACGTGCCGAGAAAAAATAACGCTGATTACAATCAACCCATATGACTTTTGACTCAAATTGACTGAAAGAAACATGCAGAATAAAACTGTAAATGTGGTATTAGCAACTTGTTTACCTAACTCTATTTATTTTATTTCATTTCATCATCATCATCTGTCCCTATACGCCCACTGTTAGGCAGGGGCCTCCTCTACCATTGAGAGGGTTTAGGCCTCAGTCCCTACGCTGGCCTAGTGCGTGTTGGCGGACCACATACCTAAGAATTTCCTATTACTAAGATTGAATCCGCAATCACAGAGATTCTAAATCGCCCCTAAACCTCGAGGCCATCACTGGTTTATTTACTTTTATTAGCAAGAAAGAAGTTATCAAATACACTGTTACAAGTGTTCAGCGGTTACTTAAAGTTACGTATGTCTCTACCCCAATCTCTCCGCCCGCTCTATATACTTTTACAATCGCGATTGCATTCAGCATGTCTCCAAGCGTGATGCAGAATATTTTTAATTCCGTTGAATAGTCGTGGGCTAATTACATTATGTGACAAACCATTAGGTTTGAATGTATGACTTAAATTCGAACTGTAAGATCAATCAGCATGCGCAAGAGTTCTTGAAAGTAAAAAGTGGAATGAGAATTTTATCAACAAGGCAAAGCCGGGAGTGGTGGACTAAGGTCTAATATGAATACAAGCAATGAGGGCCTTGTCCAAAAGTGAAAGGAATGTACATAGCAGTAGCAAATGCGTTTGAAATATACGTGGTTGACTATAGTTTAACCCCCTATGACGATAGTATAACTAGCGAATCATGAGTACAAAAACACATGTCCTATTAAGGTCACGGACGTGAGTGCATGTTCAAAAAGTGTCCAATATGTTTGACCCGTATTGGATCAATCATAGTACGTATCGCGTGGGCGTTATTATCGGTATCAAATGTCGAGGCAGGTAATCCGCCACAATTGAAATTAATTAAAACTGACAATCACGACGTCACGCGATGCCTATGCGATAGGGATAATGACGGGGATAGCCTAGCGCCGGCATAATTATGTAATTTGAAACATCTCAATGATTAAGTTGATGCCTGACTCAATTATTTTTATAATGATAGACTAATTAGTCCATAGATGTCCTGACATTTCCCGAGTTCCATGTCGAGTCGGATAATGCCTCACTGAATACCTACCATAATGAAATACTCAGTCTCAGAACAGAAATCGAGCTATCGCAATGTAGATTCCAATAAAGTTTACACCTCCGGGTTCATACACGCGTGACAGAAGGTATTAGAGAGACCGTCGTGGTAATGTCCTGCCATTCGCCAGTCCATTTGGTCTGAACTGCACTTACAATGAGACGCGGTCACATCGCGGTATGTAGACGATGCGGCGCCTGCGCACACACATTAGCTTTACGTATAAAATTGATGCGAGTGTCCGATGGCCGATGTAAAGGTCCGAGTTCAACGCCGGCTGCATTAAACACCACATTAATTAACATGGGAGCGGCTTACACGTGGAAAGCATTTGCAAGAGACGGTGGACGACGGATTAATGATAACGTCGACGGCCATGTGGCTTTTCCCATATACCGTTTAATAGGTGCTAGGTAGCGTGTGGAAATCGACTTGCAAGGTCGTTTGTCACACGACGCCATTTTATAATTAACACTTAGTTGCGGTTCTACACCCAATTAGCCGCACAGTTATATTTAATGATGATTCAGTTGCAAACTATAATTCCAAAGACTGCGCTTTCGTAGCGTCAGTGCTACGTACGGCAGATCTGCTACGACGCCCTACGATGTTGCTACGAGAATGCTACGAAATATTAGCTACGAGCCACGTGAAGTAAATTTGAAACGGAGATTTCTAGTCATTTGAAGCCGAAGATTATAACACTTATGTTAAGCTTCTTTTAATAGATTTATCACAAACTCTTAAATCGTAACATTTATTCACTTATGGAACTTAGAAGTAGAATATAAATTGCCTGAAAATATTTTAGGAGTACGTGAAAAGGTGAAATTTCATTATTTGTTTTTTCCAAACTGTCATAAGGCCCGATTGCAAATCCAGTGGTTCTGTACGCCAAACATCAAGACGCGTCCGGGTTCCTAGCGAACGAACTCAATCTAAGTAATTTCAATTACTTCCATTCTCAATTTAGAATACTAAGAATATTATTGACGTGACCTTTGATAAATTAATTGAATCAGTGTTATTACTTATCAGCATGCTCATATTAGAATTCAAAGAGATACTGTCAAGCGAGAAATGCAATTCCAGATAAATTAAATTAGAGATAAAAAATATGTCGGAGATATTGAAAATTGCAAAGAACTAATCGGATTTAAAAAAACTCCTACACACAATCGGAAATAGAAATGAATATGAAATGCGATAAAGGCACTTCAACAAACGGGACGATTCCTAGAAATGAGCGTACCCAGTAATATAGAATAATGCTTCAGTATTATTGCATTCTAATCTTCAAAGCGCCTGTAAATCATCTATGTACGCTATGTCGATGCTATTCTAAACATTTGTAAGGGATTTCAATGTAGGAGTTATTTGTTAGCCCACGCAGAGCTGATCCACCCACAACTGAGCGAAATACCTTGTTAGTACAATTTTATCACGAATTTTTCAAATACTTTGTATTAAAATCTGCTTTGAATTTGAACACATAAAAAATACGTATTAATAGGAATTACTAACACAGAGGCAAGAATTTCCCATTGTTTTCAATATGGACATTTCCATTGCGAAAAATTCTCGGAAGCTTTCAAGGATTTGCGAATAACAGTTTTTTTTTTCCTATTTTCCATTCTATTGAAAAACAAACTAATGGACGCGGTTTTTCAAAAGAATTTTGCATATATTAATACAATAAATTATTCCTATAAACCTATGTTGCCATTGTCTATTTGAAACGTATAAATATGTGGACGTAAATAAGATGAAATGTACTTCTAATAAAAATGTTATAAAACAATAAGTCTTGAATTTTTTTATGTTAAAACTAATAATAGACCCTCTATTACAATTGTCGCTTTTATCATATTCGAACAATCTCCGTTTCAAGTTTGACACTTCGTATCTCATAGCGCAAGAGAAGATTTCCGATGCTGCCCACGCTTCGGAAATAGCCTTTATTTTCTGACAGCCTCGTGGAGAGTATTATGGGATATAACTGTGATGACATTGGGGCAGAGTGCGCCAATAACAAATCGACAGATTGCTCAACCGGGGCATAGATTTTAGATCATTAAAATGTGAGTGAGAGTTATTGGAGTGTAATCTCTGGGTAAAATGTGTGTCGTACGACAATGCATTTAATTTATCGAAGTGCATCGTTTCTCGATCGGAATCGACACATGGCTGACCTTAGCCTTCGCGCCAGCCCCACGCTCCCCACGCGAGCGCGCCAATGCCATCGCCGGCTCATGCTCCCGCGAGACGCACTGGTGTAACATAAGTGTAATTATCAATCAACGTCTAACTGTTAAGGCCGTCGTATCGATATCGCTGCGATACTATCACTTTAGCTAATATATCTAGAAGGGTAAGCAGAGGGCACATTTGTAGACTTCACTTTTGTACTGAAATGACCGAATATTTTGATATTCCAATAATGAATTACCAGGTCAATGCTGCTGGACAAGGGCCTCCTCTTCAACTGAGGGCTTATGCCTTATTCCATCACGCTGGTCTAGTACGGTTTCGCGGACTACTGACCAAATAAATTCTTAGAACTTTTAAGTGTGCAAGCTTCCTTGCGTTCCTATCTTTCACCATAAAAGTATGTGATCAATTATAAATTATTATGAATGAGACCACGTAACCGAGACCACTCAACCACGTACCTAAACCTCGAAGCTATTACTATTTTAACCTAATGCACCAAATCATATTTAGTAGCAAGTATACACATACACTTAGAATAGCCTAACACAGAGTTGAGTTCACCTAAAATTGCTGCTTATCTGCTTCGGCAGCGCACCGAGTAATTCTGCACTCAACAATGGATCGTGGGACAACCTTGACCGAGGTATTGCAAACGTTGGCTGATTAACAATCTCATAGGGATAAGCAAAATCACATTACAGTTCACTAGGAGCATTGTGTGCTTCGTATTACCTGCTCTGTGATTGTATTTCGCCTACGAAGTTGCTGGATGGAATCGCATTCATTATAAAATAGATAAGTGGAATTGTTTTATCATATACATACGTTCTACTCCTCCTCTACCACTAAGTATAGAACCTAATTTACAAAAAAGTATACGATCATGGTCGCATCCGTACACGTCTCAATGACAAATTTCAACTTACGTTAGCAGAGGAAATAGGTCTTAATATAAGGCGTATTACAGGTTTCTTTTGTGCAAATTTGAGTATTAAGCGACGTGTTCATAAAAAAAATTACCCAAACATTTACTGTAATAAAAATTTAAAATAATAATAACCGTATTCTTATACCACAAAAATTTTAACATCATCTTCATTGGATCGTAGATAATCGGTCACAGCCCTAAACTGTGGTACAACTTATGAAAATGAGCCCCCAATGCCGTACTAGTATAACTACATAGCTGTGTAAACATTTTCTGCATCCTAAAATAGTCACGATAACCCTTTCACCATTGAAACTACACAATTTAAGCCCTTTCCGCTTGGAAGCGCCCACGCTCGCAAACACAACAGGCACGCGTCTATATAACTGCATTACATTTCAATGGTACTTTAAACAACTCACTGGGCCGATGAAGTGACGGTTTTTTTTACATTTCGAAATAATATAACTATTTATGTTTCCAGCTACACAAAGAGAATTTTAAATTTATTACTTAAGGGTTAAAGTTGAAAATTGAATGTATTTAAGGTAAAATATCGACAAACTAACAATATAAGTAGAATGTTGTGCGATGCAGCGCGCCTGTCTGCCCAAATAGCAAGAGTTCGGTTCATGCTCCGTGGCTGTACGCGACGGAAGCGTGAAACAGGATTTAACAGGAAAACCTTGCGCACAAAGGGAGAGTTATTTTGTTTTATTTCTGCCGTAATTAAATACATTTAAGGTGCGCTAATGAATTTTTTCTAGAATAAATGAAACATTGAACCGGCCTGTCTTACAACTGACAACTTAGCTATACAATATCGGGTAAAATAAGCTTTTTGCTCGGCAGTATGGCTACAAATAAGGCTTTTGTAGTGATATGTAATAATTACATCACTAAAACATACAATCATTAATTTGTTTGTTACAGTTCTTATGACAACTGTGCCGCAACGTTTATTTTACTAAAGGTTTTACTATGCCTCTAGGATTACCTTATCCTTTTTATTCATAATTATTTAATACAATTATATTCTATGCACGAATAGTAGACCTAATGAAGCAGTGAAATTAATATTGCTTTACTAGGAGACGTAATATTTCCACGCCCAAGTATTAGTCTATATTAATGTACACATCTTGCTTTCTAAATTAGACCGTAGGAGTCTTTGCACGTCAACACTCACTTTGTGTGCAATTGTAAGAATATCTTGACGAGAAGTTTCTATAGCGACGCCTTGTCACAGACGCTCAGCGGCAATTAGACGAATCAGAGTGTAAAAAAAGTTAAGACGTCTACGCGGCATAGGCAAAAAATTGCGTGAAATTGCTTGGTATATTTTAATGACTAATTCGAATATTTCATTACAATGCCTTGTCGAAAGATGAATGACTATTGGTTTTGAGTCTAAAAGTTTTCATCTTGGCTCTTGGTTACAATTACCATAAGATTATGGAGAATAATTAAAATTCCACCGAAAACATTTTTAAATAGAATGCTGCAAATACGAAACTATATGGCTCGCATTTTAAATTTCCAGACGAGATCTCATGTTGAGCCAAGCTTTTAACTTTACACGCCTTAAATCTTAACAAACAGTACCTTATGCGGCTTAGTTGTTATACTGCCGTAGTGTGGACGTTAAGTGAAAAAATTATCCGCTATTTTTTATTTTTCTGTAATACAAGAACTCTTAAAAATTGTTTATTATTTCAGTATTATTACTACCAGCTTACACACCGAATTTAGTATTTCAGGAATTTGGGAAGAACATTGCCGTAAAATCCAATATGTAAACGACACTTTTATACTATGTTTCCGAAGCGAATTATATGTTTCACAGCCTGATTCTTTGTTCTTTAATTTGGCATTATCGAAGCTAAAGTCATCATAGGTAAATAGAAGCGCTTAGAGAGGCGCTTAAAGTTAGGACACAAAAGGGATTTGCTTGCGTTTCAATAGGTTTATATCGGCAGGACTAGCCTGGCCCTTCGGTATACTATCTCTTAAATACGTATATGAAACCTATACATCCGCACTAATTCCATTTTAGCCGCAGAGGAGACGAGTGAAGGAGAATATACAGGACTTATACGAAGTAGACTTCGAAATACTTTTTCCTTGTATAGAAAATCTCAGCAATTCTTTTTATACATTTTATCATACTCATCAAGGTCGATACAAACTTTCAAGTATTCATTTTAATATGTTCAGGGAACTTTCTAGAGCCATTGTGAATGCATACACAACCTGCTCGTTTGTAGACTTTCCTTCAAAGTGCTAAATACCTTAGGATTGAAAGACGACGCGGCTGCACCTACCACGATATCAAAGCGTGCTCGCTCGTTTGTACTTTTCAAATGTTCTTAGGGGTGCAAAGTCAGCATTATATTTAATTTATGCAACACTATATGTTGTCTTCCTAGTTTTCAATTCTGGCGCGAACATATGTCGTATGTTTAACCTTCATAGTTATACAGTTGTATAAGTATGTGTGGCTGCATCTTCGAAGGGTAGGTGCAGGTGCATTTCCGAACACTTGCGCAACTTGTGTTTTGTCCCAGGTGATAGAGGGTGAATCTATTCGAATAATATTCTAAGTTCAGTATTCTTAAGCCAAATTGGAAGTGCCTTAAGAAACATTAAATTAAAGGGCATATTAGATATATCATTATCATCATCATCATCGTCTTCGTCATCGTCATCATCGTCATCATCATCATCATCATCATCATCATCATTGGCTCATATACATTTATTAGGGTCAGATATACAGCGACAACAAAACTACAACGCATATGATGAAATTTTAGACCAATGAACGCCCTGCAAGTTTTAATAATGACCTTTGTATAGGGTCATCAATATATCGAATAAACAATTATTTCTAAAGGTTATTAATTTTATCCATGGCTAAAAATTGTTCTGTTTTGTTAGGCATTAATGCAAACGGACAAGCGGCTTAGCTTGTTGAGAGCAATTAGCGCCGCCCACGCCGTGTTTATTACGGTATTGAATTATAGAATAAAAAATCTAATAAAACACCGATTAGTGGTATTTGTTAGAATTTTACTAATTAATATAATTGGCATTAATTGTATTGCATTATATGTAGATCTATACATAAATCCATGCCATGTTTCGTAAGTCTCTTTGAAGCTATTGAAAATTCTCTAATGGTAAAAATCAATAACACTTTGGACAAGTCGAATCAATTCCAGGAACTCACTATCGCACGCCATGCTCTTATTTAACATGAGCTGGTTGTCATTATAAATTTATTATTACTACATCGACGTATTACTAGTTTAAATATTACTGTTTTACATTCATAAATACGTAATCGAGCAGTGACGGCTTCGAAGTTTAGGCGCGCAGTCGGAAATCTCGGTGATCGCAATCTCAAACCCCAGGCACACACCTCTGACATTTCCAAGTTATGTGTGTACTCCCAATGAATTACTAATCACTGTATCGGTGACGGAAAACATCGTGAAGAAACCTGCATACCTAAAAGCTTTTAAGAATTTCTCAGGTGTGTAGACCGCCAACCCGCACTAGGCCAGCGTGGCGGATTAAACTCTCTTGGTTGCCGAGGAGATTCGTGTCCGTGTATGGGTAGTTGTTCATTCCTCTAGTGTTTATTTGACCGTTACACAATACCTCTCCCGACATGCCGAATTGTCCAACAGCAATTCAGAAATTGCTTCATTGGGGGAGGCCTAAGTCCAGCAGTGGACCACTAATGGCTGATAATGATGATGATGATGATGAATAAAATAAACTAATCCATATAGATCGTAAATTACAATCCCGTCAAGTCAATTACGTCTTAAGATAATATCTAAATTACTTCTAACCGCGTAAAGGTTAGGAGTTTTCTACATCGGAGAACATGAAGGGAGGTGCGCGGGCGTGCGCGAGTAGGCGTCGAGAGATTGCATTGGAAAAAGAGCGCTGCATATCTTTCCTACACTTTATTGCAACAAGAATATGGAGATAATTCACCTAAGGCTGTAAAAATGTAAAATAGCGGTGCGGGCCCACATCTTTGCATAATCTTGTCTTTTTCAAAGTTTACCTCTCGAAGAATTCTCTCATCAACCCACATACGTCCCACTGCTGGGTACGGGTCTCCTCTACCATTGTGAGGGTTTAGGCCATAGTCCACCACGCTTGTTACAATTGTTACACCTGCCAAAACTTAAAACGTAACTTAAAATGTAAGTAGTTATCATCGTTAGATAACTACAACGCTTTTGAGATCAACTATGATTGTTTACTACATATTAAAAATGCCCCTAAATTAAAAAAAATGTTAGTGAAGAACAAATTGTTAACCCTAAATACTACTTTTAACACAAAATATACAAAAAAAATCCGTCAAAATTAATAGTACAAATGACATACCTTTAAAATGTCAATTATGTTCCAAGCCAAACAAATTTCGGAGGACTTGCCCCAGATTTCAAATCATGGATATAGCGAAATAATTGAAATTAAATAATTATGAAATACCTGCAGATAATTTCCAGGCGCAATCAAATCTATTGAATATCGATGTAGCAACGTTGAGGTGTGGAATAGAATGCTGTTGAATCGGTTTCAGTCACACCGACAATTCGCCAGCGGTCGTGCTAACAAATACTAATCGTCGTTCACATAGCATACATTTTGGAGAATAATATTATTATTTTCAATATTATTTCGTGCTAGATTAGATTCAGATTCAATGGAAAAATGATCACAACTTACATAACTGTATTAATCAATTTGATTTATTGATAACCTAACATTTTTCCGGCAACAAAATTTGAACGATTTTTATCTACCCCTTTTATTTCAGACTCAATTTGGCCCGGTGTTTAGTGGCGTTTGAAAGAGACACGGGATTCTAGGAATATACGTGTTTTTCTTCAGTATATTCTCAGTATTGATATGAATCCACAACTGAAAAAACCCAATGACGCTGTTTTACCCCGTTCCGATAAATCCGATAGATCGCAAGCGCATATTTGGGCATTAATCTACTTCTGCCACGGGGAGCATAATGTAAAAGGGAAAAGGTGAATGTAGATATACACCTTTGCTGTCTTCTTAGATATAGGATTGACTTTATGTATTTAAAAGTAAGAAAATTCATACTTTCACATTATACACATTAACAGTGCGTGACGTCATAGTTGATTAGGCACGCAGATTCAAATCCGAAGCGCATATTGTTCAGTTAGTACAAAGAAACAAATTATACTGATAATTTCATGTCAGGCATTTTGTATTTATGTAGGTACATCATGTGAAAGCCAACCATATTGATCCCACATGTTGCCTCATTTTCGGCTGAGCCCTCAGACGTTAGATTTAAAATATAATTGATGAAACGTGGGTGCAGAAGTACCACCCTGCCTTGTTATTTATGGATCTAAGCATGTATTTTTGTGCGGGTGTCTTTGTACCGTGGCAGTTCGTGATACAAAAATTACTGCGCATCACGAAATGAAGTCGTAAATAGATATTTAATTTCGAACACCAACTAATGTTACCCCTTGGCATTGCACTTCGGAATGTTCACATTTGCGAAGTTTCATAACATATATTTCCACAACGTGAAGTTTAAGTTTGTAAGAGAATTTGAGGGTCTTCCCTGTGTGCCAACAGTTCTCTATTCATACTTGCACGAAACCTTTGTGAGTCCGTACATTTAAAGGAGTTTTTATCGTGTTGCAAAGTGCCCACTCTCTCAGCACGTGAGTCACGTTTGTTCAAATTGTTTCCTATATTCCATTATGTCAGTGAATCGAAATTTTGATCTAAATTTACAGGGTACATTGAAAAATTTGAGCAAAAATTTCCAACGGCTATCTATAAAGGAATACTGTACTAGAGTGCGAGGCTTTGAGCGCGCTCTATGAAGCTCATGAGTAATTTACGAACTAGCACCGAAAAAAGTCAGCAAAATGAGTAAATCCTACATCAACGTACTGCGAGACTATAATATTCCGATGTTACCTTTGACGGTATTACAGATAAAAAAAAAAAAAAATAAGTGCCCACACTTATGTCTAAATTTAAGACCAAGACGTACTAATGATGATGTGGGTGAGTGCGTGTGTATGTGGAATATAAATTTGTGGTCGTACTTAACTTTCTATTTTTAAATGTTGTTATACTACTACTACTACACAACTAGCCTCCTAATATTCTATTAAAGTATCTTTAGCGTTTACCAATCAAGTGCCTGGCTATTGACCGATTAGGGTTGAAATTTTCCAACATAGCTTATTTTTATTTAAAAAATTCTTAAGCAAAACAGTGTCTATGTTATATTTAGACAACATAGCTTAGGGCTTAAGGAATTAGCAAACACCACTCGTACTCATTTTATTATAACCTTTCTCAGAACCCTTAATTCGTAGACGAAAATTGTTTTCAAAGGATTATACCGAAATAAAACTCAGAAAAAGATTAATGCGGCGTCAATGAGATTTTCTGCCCACACCATAGCGAGTTAATTAAAAACAAATGTGGGAACGGCTATAAATTCTAAGTGCAGTGACTCTGTAAAGATAAACTTAGGATATTGAATTATTCTTTTGTTTTTGTTTTGGGACGTAATTAATACATACCTTTTTCGGACACATACTTTTCATGCTAGTGAAAATTTAAGTCATTATTCTAGAAAGAAAAAAAAAAGAAAGAAATAAGCATTTATTTATTGCTAGCACAATTTTTATACAATGTTGCAAAAACATAGAAACAGAAAAAGAAAAAAAAATAAACAAATTAAATTGCACCAGCAAAGGCACCTCCCATTCAGCTACATATTGCAGTAATGCGTTAACGATACTGCAACGCTGATTTTCGATGGGGGGCCCAAGCGACATTATTTATTATATTATCAGCCCATATACACCTCACTGCTGAGTACGGCCTACTTCTACTGCTAAGAGGGTTTAGAACTAAAGTGGACTAATAGTTGAGCAATCTATGGACGTAACTACGAGAATATACAAGTACATTACAGCATAATACATAGTCAAACCCATACTTAGAAATATATTATTTTTAGCTACGAGCCTTTTTTATATCGAAAGGGTTCTTGGCACTTATTTACTGGCCCTATACGGGTTGGATGCTTAGTAGAAAATCAATAAAAAGCCATCCATTTTCCATGAAGATGTTGTCTCGGAAGATCGCGCTTCGATCTTCGAGGCCGCCACGCACTAACGGACGTATGGTAAACGATTGAGTAAAATTGTAATTATGTATTATTAACAGTCTTTTTCTGCGTATCGGCAGTCACGCATTGGGAAAAATTATATTATGCAAATACTTTAGGAAAATGGTTTGATTACTTACATTAGACTGACAGCTGCATTGAGACAGCGAAGTGAGCAAAGGCCTTTTTTCTAAGATGCTCAAGAAACCTAACAGTAGGACGAAATCATACCACTCATGCTTATATAGATCGCAAATTTTATGTTCAAAAAGTATGATTTAAAAAGAACGTAAGTTAATTTTGCAATTATATTTTCTACGCCTGGATCGAGCCACACGCCAGAAGACACTATGCCAAGAAATGGGGAAAATAATGATTATTAAACGTCGAAGTTACTTTATTTTATGGTTTATAAATAGCAAGTATATTATGTATTATTATGTACAAATGACGTTGAGATGTAGACCTGCGGCGTGTTGTAGCCGTCCCTCGTGCAACAGGTGCGTCGCTTCGCACACTAAAGCTTGCCGCATCACGCTGCCATTTACATAATCCAAGCAAATAGCTTAACCGACACGTTCCAAGCAACAGGACCGTTTAGTGGTATAACTCACCGCTGCTGGCTTTACATAGCTTTGGATCTGTCGAACATCCGCACTGCGATTATAGCCGTATGTATTTTAGATACGAAAATGAATCCGTTTATACCCTCACATGTTTCGGTGAACTAATTTTAAAGAATTTTGGAATGGAGACCCTGGAAATTTATGAAAGCTGTTTTTATACTTGACTGTCATACTTATAACTACATTTTATCGAACGTCTGAACATAGTAATTAGTAAGTAAATCTGCGTGCTAATTTGATCTGAAGTTCACGCCTAACATGAACAAAAAGAAATGCCAATAGCTTTAACGTTGCCCCTTATTTATGATTCTGAAAATCACGACAAAAAGGCTAAAGTGGCCTCATATCGCGCTGATAAGACTTATTTCACTAGAATCTAAGAAATTATTACATTAATTCGCAGCCTACTGCCGTCCACTGCTTTTTTTTTTGTTATCGAGGGGAAAGCTGTTTATGGCTCTACTTCCCGCCAGTCCGGGGGCAGTGGGGGCGGGAAGCGTATGTCGGGGTACCGGTCTTCCAGCCGCGACGACGTCATATCCGCGCAGATGTTAGTGCCGGGCTGGGTCCCTAACAAAATCCCTATACCGGCATACCGACCAAAACCCCCCGGTGGCCATCTCCGCGCCGAGTGGGTCGACCACGGTACGCGGGCGAGAGGCGCCCACCGTTATCGGCAGCCGCCCGGTGCGCCTCCGAGACGTAAACGTCTCGGCTGTCTCGGAGTTGTAGGGGGCGCAGTTGTACACCCACTAGCTTGTTCGGACGCCCCGGTTGTGAATGGGCGCCCGCGACGTACACAGGCCACAGTGCCGCCGCCCCTCTCGGGGTCACTTTCAGTGAGGACGCGCTGCCCCCACAGCACGTCTAGCGACCCCAAGGGCCCTTTTAAGTCGCCTTTTACGACAGGCAGGGGATACCGTGGTGGAATTCTAACGCCCTTGCCACTGGGCAGGCCGTCCCCTGCTGAACGAAGGCCTTTCCAAGTAGACGCCAACCATCCCAGCCTTATCAGCCCTAATCCATCTTCTACCTGCCTTTTTTCTAAAGTCGTCGGACCATCGCGCGGCAGGACGACCTACAATATGTCTACCTAAGTGCGGTCTCCCATCCAAAGGTTGTCAAAATAATTACATTCATGAAAGATATTGAAATGCGCAATACTATTTATGGGTAGCCTTCATCTCAACTCCCAGTAAAGGAATCACCGTGGGGATAATGTTATCGTTTAACATATTAAAGGAACTACCTCAAATATTAACTTAATATTGACTATTAAATCGTTGTTAGCAATGGTATGAACAGTGCAGCGAGCGGCGCCAACACTCGCCTTAGAGCTAAATTATTAAATTATGAGGCCACACACAGCCCGCAACTAAATAAATTAAACTGAGACTCATGACACCGTCCCTTGAAACAACGTACGTTAATTGTGCTTAAAGTTTTTATTTTATTTAGAGACTTTGATTAATGACTGAATATGTCAGCCCCATAGAATACACAATTGTATAAAATGGTGATCGCGAGGTAAACAAAGGAAAGCTTGGTTTGAACAAACCTTCGTTCTTACAAATACGCCTTTTTATAGGCTCTTTTACTAGTGGTGGTACTTCCATAGAAGCGCGAAACCGTTACACGTTAACAGTACAATGTCCAATTTATAATTGTTTCTTGTGTAGTCAGGATGTTCTTATTTATACGTCCAATTGCTTTTTCTTAATGAAGATTTAAAGCTTGTTTTGAATTTCGAAAACCAAACTAGGATTTGTTTTTGTCATATGCTACTTTTACGGCCGGACTGATCTTAGGCAAGGAGCTATTTCCAAAAATAAAAACGAGACTGGCATTAGAAATTTACTAGCACGAAAAAAAGTAATGGGTTTCGCGAATGCTTTTGCTCTCAAGGAAAAATCTCACAACACGCATCGTTTCAGAGTTTTCGCGAATATTTAAAATATATCCCGAATAGAAACGACAAACGAATGCATAATATATGACATTGTTACTAAATTTAGTAGCAGTTACTTAGTCACTAAAGCTTAGAATTCGACGTATAGTGATGACAATTATTAGTAATGCATTACTTTATAAGGTCGTCCACAAAAGAGTTTATAACTAATAAATAATATCATAAATACATAATTAACCTTACGCCTGTATTCCTTAAAAGCAGAGGTGCCTTTTCTACCTACATTTAACCCGGATCAGTCCCATGTAGTAAAGGGCTCGCCTGAATTGTACCCGTAAATTGACGTATTACGGGCACAATTCCAGACTCAGGACTGCTACTGAGAATTTCTTATTGGAAATTTTTAGCCCGGCCTACAAATCGAACTCGGGACCTCTAGCCCGCAAGGCACATTTTTGCAGTAATAATTACCATTTTTTAATGAATACTCAGTGCCGGTACTGTTATACTGGGTTTGGTGTTAAAAAAAACTGTAACGCGGGAAAATTGAGGCAATTTGAATGTTAACACCTAAACCTCTTCAACGCCAAGCAATTTAAGTGGGCAAAAGCTTAAATGAAAGGGCTCTTTTCAATAAGTGCTCATAGAAAACGAATTGCATGCCTGAATTAGATTCAAACGCATAAAAAGTTTAAAAAAATAAATGTAAAGGAAAAAATGCATTATGGGACAAAATAAAAATCAATTATGATACTCAATTTATTATTTTATTACGGACGATGTTTAATGTGAACTAATAACTTTTTTTATAAAGTCGGCACTATTAATCTGTGAACGACGGTCTCGATATGGATTCGATTTTAACATCTGCATTTTTCGATACAAAAAGGTACACAGTGTGATATCAACTTGCACGGAGCCAGGACAGACCATCAGTTGCATTATGATTGGGAACTAAAACTGTTTGAGATGTGCGCGTGCTAACATGAGATCAAAGATTTGACGGACATCAACTAAACTATTGTTCACTGGAATCTATTGTTGCTATGATTTAGATAAAAAAAAACTGTAGGTACTACTTTCTATGTAACTAAATAATGATTAGCTTCATAATTTAATTTTATACGATATAACCGTCTTACATAACAACCTGTTTGCGGAAAACTAGTAGTAAACATTGTCTGGATTCCTCTAAATCGATGTAAATAGATAAAATATTCGCAGCTACAATTATTAGCGATACGGCGCCAGAGATAAGGGAATACTACATAACGATAACATAGTTATGTTTTTCATTGGAATTCTTAATTGATTCATTATTTAAACTCGAGATTTAGAGCTACTGACGATCAATATCGAAGTAAGTTATTTATGTATTTTCCTAGCGTTGAATTTTAGGATGTCTGTGAAGTCCATTCATACATCTGCCATTCATTCATTGAGCTCATGTCTAAGATAATAATCGTAAAAGGAGAAGGGTTGGTAAGAGACTGGTAGAACCAGTGAAAGAAAAGATATAAGTACCGGTTGTTTTCTAGTTTGTCAATCTGACTGTTGCTTAGCGAGTGAACGGATTTCAATTCTGTTCGGACTGGTAAATGGGAGTCTAGCTGGGAGGATAAAAATATTTATTTAATTGAAATTGACTCCCGAATTATTCGGGAACATAAAGATATTTCTTTATGTTATTGGAATTTGTAAATTTATCAGTACTGTTGAGATATCACACAAAAAATGTGTAAATAGATTTCGGGGAATAGATTGGAATGGGACACATGTTTGTGTCATAATAATACCTATTTGATTCAGTCCCTTTTTGTCTTATACTTACAGTTAAACTACTTACTTTGTTACTATAGATCTTTTGCTAACGTGTTGCCTGAACATTACTGCCATGAAGTGGAGTGGTCGAGAATTCCCTCACAGTAAACTGTGTAACTATGACCGATCTGTGAGAAGAATCCGATTCCTTAGTTCCCGATAATCCGCATTATACGCGTCTGTTTGTGTTATGATGCCAGCGATGCAATTTTTAATAATAGGCTTACTTTCCTTACAGCCTCAGGAGGAATTCAAAAAAAAAATAGTAAAGCATATTACTCTATTCCTAGTCGAAGAAATTTCTTCTTCTTCTTCATCAACCCATATACGCCCACTGCTGAGCACGGGTCTCCTCTACCATTGAGAGGGTTTTAGGCCATAGTCCGCCACGCTGGCCTAGTGCGGGTTGGCGGACTACACACCTAAGAAATTCCTAAGAACTCTTAGGTGTGCAGGTTTCATCACGATGTTTTCCTTCACCGTTAAAGCAAGTGATAATTCAATGTGAATACACACATATGTAACTTCAAAAAGTCAGAGGTGTATTTCACGATTGACTACAGATTTGATGTTACATCTGTATAATTGAATTCATTGTTATAAAATAAAAGAGTATATACGTATAATTGTATATAACATCTTTTATAATTATACTGAGAACATGAAAATGCATAACGAGCACCATACACATGTGTATACTACAGAATGTTACAATGAACCTACTTGGAAGTCTTTGCCGTAAACAAAAGAGAAACATATTCGCATTTCCCTTGAAGAGGATAATAAACACTGTCACAAATATGTTCGCGATACGCTTTTTTTTTACTGAAAACAATCCATTGGCAGGGAGGTACGGGAACAGGACATTATTCATAAACCTCAGTGTAACCTTTCCTTGATCTTTTAAACAATGCTTTGATTTCGCACGAAAAATATCATGTGTTATATATAACATTTATATGCCTGCCAACTCTATGTAAAATAATTGAAACAAACATGACAAAAAAATAACAGTTCTTTTTTTTTAGTTTTCGCACTATTGTCTCCATACTACGGTATGAATGTCTTCAGTTTTAAATTTAATGAATTGTCATGATTATGCAAAGATGATACAAGTTTTGTTAGTTGGGATGTTAATCATTTCAACATCATCATCATCAGCTAATTTTGATCCACTGCTGGACATAGGCCTCCCCCAATGACTTCCACCGGGAACGGTCGGAAGCCGCCTGCAGCCAGCGACGACCCGTGACCTTGACAATGTCGTCGGACCACCTTGTCGGGGTCATCCCACGCTGCGCTTTCCAGTACGTGGCCTCCACTGGAGAATTTTCTGGACCCATCGGCCATCAGTTCTCTGCGCCATGTGGCCGGCCCATTGCCACTACAACGAGCTAATCCGTTGGGCTATGTCGGTTACTTTAGTTTTCCTACGGATCACCTCATTCCTGATTCGATCACATAGGGAAACCCCGAGCATAGCCCTCTCCATAGCTCGTTGAGTGACTCTGAGCCGTCCCATAACACCTTTAGTGAGAGGCCACGTCTCAGTGCCGTATATCATCACTGGTAACACACAACTATTGAAGACTTTCGTCTTCAGGCACTGAGGTATTTCGGACGAGAAGACGTCTCCTAACTTTCCGAACGCTGCCAACCGAGTTGGATTCGACGATTGACCTCTCTCTCGAAGTTGGACCTGCCTAACCGGATCACTTGTCCCAAATAGACATGTCGATTGTCGAGCCCCCAACTGCATCATCATTCATGTTAATCATCTAAAGTTAAGAAAATATCATCGGTATTTCTAGGTTGCATCAGACAATTTCCTATTCAGCTGGTTTTACGCCCACTCACCTCTTTATAGCGAGGTATTTAAAATATCAAAAACGTTTGCATTGAAATTCTTTGGATCTAACGTAGGAAGTTGGGTATTTTAATAATATTTTTAAAAGGCACCATTGTACTTTGTTCTTAACAAAATTGCATAACAAAGATTTTTATCAGAATTTTATTCAAGAATATCGACAAGACAACGAAACACTTAAAGTGAAAAGGCATTCTTCAGAGTAATATTACCTATTGTATTAATTTTTTGTGCTGAAAATATTGTGAACTGTAAAATTTCTAAAAGAATAAAAATTACCACATATTCATAAATTCCTTTTATAAGTGAGATGCCTAATACTATATAAAAAAATATATAATTTTAAATTTCTCAAAACCTACATGCGCTAAGTTTAAATCAGTTACAGTAATAACATTTTTAAAACTGTTAAAATACTATGCCCTGCAGATTTTAACGTCAAAATATTCATTAAGTTACCAAATCGCATTAGGCCGGCCGGGTAGACTACGACCTAAATTCTTTCCTGTGACCTACATGGAGAAAAAAAGTCATATCCGGGAACGTTGACCGGCCTTATCACCGGTCTAATCCTTGCACGAAAATAAATTTTTATACTACGTACTTGGTGTATTTAGATCGTGATCGGAAAATAAGGCAATATGTAAGGTTATTACGAACCGCCTGGTGTTACAGAAAGTCCCGATAAAAAAATAAAAAATCACGTGTAACGCCAGGGGGTTTGTAATAATATGATCTTTTATTTTTTTCTGATCAAGGTCTAAATAGACCTGTATATTGGACATCTGCACAAAAAGTCCGACTAAATTGTGACCCGTACCGAAAGGTAAACCTTTTCCATTGTTACTGGAAGGAGCATTTAGGTACTAAAAACAAATATTGCAATGAAATAAATTTAAAACACAATTTTAACAAGTCTGTTAAAATAACATAAGCTGCGAGCAAGTTTCCGTTCGCACTCAAACGATTTTGTTTACAGCGCGTTGCACATCGCTCTTGAAAACCGAAAGCCGCTTAGTTTTGTGTCACCAACCGTCTTACTAAATTAATACAAATTTTATTTTGATGAATACATTTACAAACAGTTGTTTGTCTTTAATGAAAGTAATTTCAACATTAATAATTTCATGGATAGTAAAATTGGCTAAATTACATTTCATCATCATCTTCCTGCCCTGTTTCCAATTTTTTTGGGGTAGGCGCAGTATGTCAGTCATTCCACATATTTTTATCAGCCGTCATGTCTTCGTTCATCCCTTTTTCTTTCATATCTTCAGTTACGCACTCCAACCATATTTTTTTTGACAGCCCCGTGGCGCAGTTGGCTAGACACCAAGCTTGCGAAACGAGCGGCCGCGGGTTCGATCCCCGCACCGAGACAAATGTTTGTGTGATCCACAAATATTTGTTTCGGGTCTGGGTGTTTGTGAGACCGAAAAGTCTCTCGTAGTTTCTGATACCCACGACACAAGACTCGTATCTAAGTGTGGGGTCAGGACAATGTATGTGACTATTGGCTGTATTTATTTATTTATTTTCGGCTCGCCCATCCATCCTCTTTAATATTCATCACCTCTTTTCGTACATATGATGCTACTTTCAGACTTCCCCCAACGTATTCATTCCTCACTATGTCAATCCGTGTTATATCACACATCCATCCGAACACTGGCCATTACATTTCAAGAAACTTAAATTTTAAAGAACGAATATCTAATTCATGGCGATTTTCACCACATTTATCTTTTCAATGATGGAATAAATCAGAAATTGTTTTAATATTGTCATAGCTTATCAATGCGAGAAGCTGTGTTATGACTGTGATAAATGCGAGGGTGGTCAGCCCTGACGTTGTCAGTTAATAAACTGGTATTTAACCTGCGATAGTAAATTATCCTCAAAATTCGAGTTCACAGGGAAGCTTTGCGATTTCTCATATGACAGAGGTACAAATCTACGAATACACCGTTCATAATGAAATCAAAATTGTATTTCGCGTGACCTATATCATAAACCTAATAAGTTTACATCTGAGAAATGTGCTAATGAAAAATCGCTAGATCCTATAACAAATAGCTAAATCTCAGGATGGTGTGATCATCTAATAACTGTCTATTTTTACACTACATTGCGGAACATCACGTACCGAAGAAGAATAAACGTCAACACGAGGGACCTCAATTGTTTTTGAAAAAGCTATTTCTATCGTTTGAGGTTCTAACGTGGTTAATCGAGACGCCAAATTAATGCATAAGTCACTATGATGAGTTTAGGTCTGTAGCAATGTCACTCGTCAAAATCATTCTTTACGACGGTTTTTTAAACGGACCCGATCGCAACGCATTTTCATTGAACTACGGTTTTACTGTAATAAAGCAGATCTCATAATTATTATGAGTACGGAGGAAATTATTGGGAATTTACTACCGTAACATTACAATGCATTATTACAATGCAAAATTGAATCATCATCCTAAAACTCAGAGTTCGGATCTTCTATTAAAACCATGAAATTATAAAACGCCGTTCCATATAATAAGTGGCACTGCCTCCTATTAATCTTATAAAGAGATATTCTATAATTATGAATCGGATTTAAATAACATTTAATTGAATAAAAAGTAGAAACTTTTAGAACCCCGAAAAAAATTCGTAGTACAAGATAATTAAAGGGATTCACAACCGTACTTCCTACTATATGAAAAAGTCCACATAGGCGTAATAATTAAATACGAAAGTATTTTTAGTGACTAAATAAAAAACAGATAACAAACACAATCCTGAAATTAGACATTAAAAATAAGAATAGTTTAGCGGTACTTCCATAGTAGCTCAAAAGTCCAGCATTACTTACAAAATTCCGAATACCAATCTTTAAGCTTTAAATTTCTATTTAACAAAAGCAATTTAACAAAAAACGAGAATATCCTGATCCCATAATAAACTAGTAATTTCACAATTCAAGTGTAACGTTTTTAGATTTCTATGGAAGTGCCACCACTGGATCATAGGTACAAACCTGCTCCGCTGTAGAGTTTAAAGGTGACCATCGTTTGAACCATATTAAACCTACTCTAATAAAATAATTACTAGTCCTAATAGATGAACGCTCTTTTACGTCCAAATTACTGAAACAAGATGAGAAAGGAGATATTGCATCGAAATAAGTAGAACAAAACACTCTCGCGCGAGTTAAATTAAATCGAATTCCTTTAAATTCATTCAACTATAAAGTCCCACACATGTAATATCCTGTTAAATTGATATAAAGACAAAAATTCTCTATTGAATAAATTGATGCACTATTTCTTAGAACATTTCTCAGATGAAAAGCCTGCCATTCCTAGCTATTAAGGAAAATAATGCAATACTGACAAATGATCCCTTTTCCAATAAAGAAAATTAGAAATTGTGAAGTAGCTCGTAGATTGTAAGTAGTAGTATTTAATTTATTGTATGAAATGATTTTCTATCAACGCTAGAACGAAAGTATTTAAGTGTTTCCCACTTACTTAGTTTCCACTTTTGAGAAAAATATCCTTGTAACTTTAATAATACCCAGTAAAAGAAAATTTCCTTCAATTTTAAAATGGAGCCTACAGATACTTCTACCAAGAATACGTTACCTGTTACGATGGCCACCTTTATAATGCAGTAGCACGTGAGTTGACGCCAAAAATCCAAGTGCTTACATTTAACGTCTTTGGCAAATAATATAAAGAATCTTCTTCAGAATAATGTATAGTTAACATGAATACTTTTTTCTTACTACAAATTTAACATCTAGTTTGTTGACAAACATATTTAAAGATATCAAAATATACTTTTAAAAACCTCATCTAAAACCTTGACCAGCTTGCGCGCACGGCATCATAACTGATCATAGATCTCAAAACAGTGATGCAAAATCCAAAGATTTACTCAATATTTCTATGAATGAATGTCCAGATTCCGTGTACATTTGCCATAGACGGTGTGGGACGTACCTTGACGTGGTTGGCGTTGATGTAGTCATTTTCGTTGCTGTTGAGGATGACGCGGCTGTGGTCGTACGGGTTGACATCACGGTAACGGTTCAGCGGCTTGTTCTGGGGCTTCCTCGCCTCGTCGCAGGTGTACGGGTACTTCTGACAGGTCTGCCCGATTTTCTATAGACAGGAGATGGTAAATTAGTAAACTGGCATGAGAATGACGCGAAAGACTAGCTTTTAGGTGGGAAAGTCGTTGTGCCGTGGCAAAAATGAATGCGATACAGTTTCAGAAGAGTGTGTTGTGTTATTTGTCTAGATAAACAGCTAGGCTCGCCTCTATTATGTCAAAGGCGTGGGTAAAGAATTGCATTTTTTTTTCAGACTTAATATTGTGAGTGTATGTCATATAAATATTAGTTAGAAAAGAGTTGACTGTCGAAGAATGTTCACGATTATAAAGTCATCAACGTTAAACCATTATATCGGTTTTTAAGCGTAAACAGACCGATTCTAGAACGCCATAGTACCATACTCAAGCTTTACAAGTGTTGAACTGTTGACTGCGTACGCGCATACTTACTATACAATGTAACTTTGTTCGCTTAGGAAACTTATTTAATTTTAATAAAAATAAACTATTACTATACAAAGAACATTGCTTTTAATGTATTTAAAACAAATTCACCACGACAAGGAACAGGGAAAAAAAATTATACAGTCGTTGTTTTGCGCGTTGTTTTTCTACGTCAAATATGAAATAATCTGTCATTAAATTTAGACATATAATTTTAAATAACAATGTATTGTTAAATTGAAAACAATTTTCTGCATTAAAAATATATATACATTGTCTGCTGCTTCGTTTGCATTTATAAAAACTTAGGCAGCCACCGTAAAAACAAAAACTTTAGAAACATTATAAAAAAACAGCTAGTAAGTTTCGTGTAGATATCGCTATGGTAAAACAAAGGACACCAGATTTTTGTCTCTATTAAATGCTGAGTCATAAAAAGTAAAATTCTTTGCTGCTTTCAGGAATGTACAATGTTGAACAATATCAAGAAAAGTGTACATTGTTCAACCAACATTCGTATTCTGCTTTCACAAGTTGATTGATTTTCTTTACTTCTTAAGAAGAAAAGTTCTGCTAGATCTTAATCCACCTGTCAATCAGACCAGTGGGAGCGATAAAGAATGCTACTTATGTGGTAGGATTTCCCACTTCAAAGATATTCAGCACTTTTGCTGTCTAGCCGCAACGCTGAGCTGAATCATTCCACGAATTCATTTTATTATGTCTCGCTATAATGCAACCGCTTCCCTTTCAAAACTCAGCTCAATCGCAATAATAATTGTGTTCGACAACCATCGCCTGTGATTGTTTCAGACGGTTAGTACAACTCATGATACACTTCAGTGGGAGAGAGCACTTTTGAGGCGGTATTTCTGTTTGTTTGTTGATGTGAATGCGCAGCAAATATCGCATCGTCGTCATTCTTTGCATAAGGAATTAAATTAACTCTTCCTAAAAATGAGAAAATAATGACCCAATGTACATTTTAAATCGCTAGTAACTCGGATACTATTCCGTTGCTAATATGCGCCATTGTGGTCTTTGAGTAACATAACAATTAACATTAATAGCGATAGTTTGTATTTTCGCAAAACAAAAAAAATAATCGAGAATTTTTCCCTAAGTACACCATTCAAAATGAAACAATAACTGGTATCGAATTTAAATATTATAAAACTAACAATGTACTTGGTAACGGTCAACTGATTCACATTTATGAGGAATTTTTAACTGTATAATTTTTAGCACGTATTACATTATTCCGATTTCATGCGACACAAAGATTTGATTAGAATATTTTATTATGCTTTCGAATCGACTTCCGCTCAAATTCATCTTGGTCTAGATTTATGTGGAGTGAACAAATAATACGGCCCTGAATAAATTTGATTTCGCATTAGTTTATAATCATAGCAAAATTAAATAAGTGTAATTCTGCAATCGTATGAGTAAATAGTAATAATAAACTCTATTTTAAATCTCCAACATTCCTAATTAGTTACAACAATCAGTATCAATGTGTCAAACAATAATAATACCCATGACGAATAGAAGCCAACCGAATTGGGGCAATCCTAACTATTTAGCAGACCCAGTTCAGTCTTCTACGTAACGGGGGTCCATCTTACATATCTGCAGCTAAAAAGCTATTGTAGCGTGGTCCAAGGAGGTTTGCACATCTTGTTCTACTAACGACAATTTTATATTGACTGATTTTTAGTATCCTAGTAAAGTAAACGTTACCATATCGATCTATGCATAGAATAAGGTTACTTATTACTATAAGTACTTTTTATGTCTTTATAGAGTTAAACTTGTTTAAATATTTCACTAGTGAAGTAATAATAATCATAACTTTTGTTGTTGTTTGAAGAACAAAGTTACGGATAATTTTGTTCCCAATTAAGTTTGAATCGCTGAGAAAGAGAAGTTTCGATTTTGGAAATATAACCTTATTCCATACATAGGTCGATATATTCTAAACTTTGGAGGATATGTGGAAGGGAGCGAGCGTCATACTTGACGGATTTCGTCCGGACATCAAATCGACGGGCAGTTTTTAACCGCTTATTTCTACTGTGTGTGAACGGAAAGGGAGTAGTGTCAACATGCAACACTTATTGGCGGATGCATTAAATCCTGCAAGGCCCAGGGCTGGCGCGCATTTGGCCATCTTTCTTTTGCAAATTCTGACGTGTGGATAAAAAACAATTACAAATGATAAAACAAAATGTTCTCTTAAAATCGCTAAGTTTTGTCCTATTTTTACTAAATTTCTGATAAGTGATAGCCCTTTCTTCTAATGCCTACTTTTTGGAAATATGCGTATAAGTATAGATATTTTACATTGTCCTTTACTTGTAGGTCGAAATACTCGTAGATCGCCAAGTATTGGTTTTATATTAGATATTATGTATCTTCATTATGTCTTACCACCTTTTATACAGATTCCGTTGACGGTATCCCTACTATTGAATATTTTTCCGTGAATTTGTGTTTTTTTTTCTTTTGTTAGTGTTCTTGTTTGATGACTGTCAGATTTTATTGTTTATTATCGATTACTTTAATTTGGGTAACTGCGCTCATAAAATAAATAAAAAATAAGGAATTACCCCACTTTAATGACTTTTTCAGCAAAAATATTGTTTACTAATTCAGTACGAGGAACTTAAAAATTTTAAAAGTGATGTCATTTTTTATAATGTTCCACCTCTTTCGATATATCGTGATGATGTACATGTATGTTTTAAGTTATAAAAAGTTACTCGAAGAGCGAATCCTGCGCAGGCGAAGTTGCAAACACATTTCAGATGAAAATAATATATCTTAGCTATCTTCATACATCGTAATCATTTTTAAACATTAAAGAAGGTTTTGTGAATTTGAAAAAAGTAACAAATCTTAAGCAGTTGTGTAGAAACGTATGAAAAAAATGTAAACAGACATTCGTGCACGTGCAAAATGGAGTACAATTACGATTCACGGTTATGTGCAGGCTAATCGGCTAATGGGCTTGATTAAGTTTTCCTAACATCCGCCGTTTACATTATAATTAATATTATACACGCTGTTCTTATATACAGGGTGTATTTAGACCGCGATCGAAAACTGAGGCAGGTAATAGCGATAGTGATTACAAACCCCCTGGCATTAAAGAAAATCCCGATAAAAAATAAAATTTTTGAGGTTTTCCATACAAACCACATACTTTTAACACCGATGGTTGTATGGAAAACGTCAAAATTTTTGTTTTTTGTCGGGATTTTTAATATCGCCACAGGGTTTGTGATCACCCTCGCTATTACCTGCCTCAGTTTTCGATCACGGTCTAAATACACCCTGTATAAAGTTGTGGGCACAACGATAGAACGGTATTGTGGGTGTTCATGGGCTGTGTTGACCACTTAACATCAGGTGGCTCAATGGTTCGTTTGCATCCTTTCCCATAAAAAAAAAAACGATTATTAATTGGCATTAATTTTCAATACGCGATCGTCAAAAAATTAAACTAGGTTGTCTAGAAGAAATAGCTTTCAGCGATAAGGCCGGCTAGTGGTCACTTTTTCTTTTATTTTATGTTTTTATCGTTACCTCTTTTTAAGTGGGGTATCAATAAAGTGTTATTTATCTATCCACCTATCTTAGCAATGCTCTCAGACACGGACTTACTAAAGTGAAGATGGGCCGGTGAATCTCACGATACCTAGACTGTAGATGGACTATTGAAGACACAAGATGTAAAGGTTCAAATGGGAAAAGGAATGTGTATCCTGAACTAAGACTGTGGCCTGATGACATGAAAACAGAGGTCCATATCTCATAAAGGATTATAAGTATTTTTTATATATTTTTAATTAAAGCGTAACTTACCAACAAACACAGTAATGTAGAAAGTAAATGAGGTTATGGAATAAATGGCTTATTTATTATTATTATTTATAATGCGATGGTCATCGCTCTTTCCGATACATTTGATAATAGTGGACAATGTGCCTCGTCCATTTGGAGTGTTTCCTGAATTGATCAATTGATAAGTGCGCTATAGAGCGTGTCATACGTCACAAAGTTAAAAGTTTAATCAGATATATTTCCATACATTGTTTTCTAAACGGGAGTTGTTGGTTTAAAAAAGTAAACCGATTCGTTTGTATCGAGTAAATAATATATGTGTTTGATGACGTATGGTTTAGGCGCGCGGCTGAGAACCTTGGCGGTCGCGGGTTCGAATTTTTTTTTTACCAAATTATATGTGTATTCGTATGAATTATCGCTATTTTTTATGAAAACACGAAGAACCTGCAAAAAATACATTGGTTTTTCTTAGGCGTAGTCCGCCAATCCGCACTACGCATGCGTGGTGGATTAAGGTCTACACCCTCCAGACCTCAGGTCCAGTTATGAAGGAGGGCCGTGCCTAGCACTTGGAGATAGTTATATGGGCTGATGATGAATGCATCTGTATCCCCTATGAGGTAAGTAAATGTGTATTACTACAACTTAGTTACGCCAACTGTGTGTCATGTCTCAAGCAATTCCGTTCCGTCCTGAGCTGCTTAAGGGAATTTCCTAGTGGAATCCCAATGACACTCAAGCCGGGAATCGTCCGCAATCCGCACACCTATGCCATTTAGAATATCCTTCCGAATGATTAGCATTAAATTTTCAACATCAATAGAAATCATTGAAGCGAAAACCAATTGCATTATTGCTTGCAATGCGCCCAGCCACATTTGCCTGTTCGTGTAAAACATTCACACGACAATACGTGCGGAACCCTAAAAGCTTGTATCCGTTCCGGGAAGCTGCCACATCAGACATCCCTCCGGATATGCTTGTGCAGACCAAACGATATTTGCACACTGGGGCTTGTGTTTTGACTGATGGTACAATTATATTAACAAAAAAATCGCAATTTATTGCAGTTAATCAGAATTTTATTCATAATTTTACGGTGCTGTGTACTATCCTGTGTGCATGTTGTATGTTTAATGTTTGACCGGCATGAGCGCGCGCCTGCGCTGATTAAGACGTCTTGTGTTCGAATTCCGGTGTAGTCGAAATGTTACTAGGCTCAAACCAATTATGGGATATGAAAATGTTTTTAAACTATAATCTAAGATGATTTTAAGTCTTAATAAATCTCTTAGATATCTTAGTCGTAGTCTGCGCATCGTGTAAATGGATATGATTGTACTTTTCGGCTTAGCTATGGAACTAGTGGTGAATTTGTTTCCATACATCGTTATTACAAAATATTACAACTTTATTAACGACACAGCCCTATTCGTAACTCACCCACGGTAACATTGACGATTTAAAAAATCTAAACGAATTGAAAGCGTAAATGCTGATTAATAAATTTATTTGTATACGATTAGAAAAAAAAGTGTATACAAAATTTAATAATATTTTTCCATTGACCACTCAACAACACAAAATAATTTGATTTCATAGTATTTGCAGATTACCAATAAGCGTTGCAAAAAATTCTTAGAATTTGAATGCGTTGTTCTCCGTTCTATTGCATATTAATTACCGCAGTGACATTCTTATATTACAAATACTATTGGTCTGTAAACTTGCACCTTACTTTTCATTTGATGCAATAGAAGCAATACCGAAATAAATGATATTTTCGTCATGTGTGTGTGTGGGTGTGTACTCCGGGGTGAATTCAGCTTTTGTGATATGTTTCTTGAAAATTTGATCGTCACGTGTAAATTGCAATCTCGGTATATATAATACACCTCCATAAAATTTTTCAAACAAGAGTGAGCCGATAAAGCCTTATAACAATTGCAGAGTTTAGTTCTTTCAAATGACACTTAGAACATTTGGCAATACACAGGTTTGGTTTTTTACTTGAATTTCTATGCAAGTATCTTTTGTTTTATCATATTGAAAACAATATCTTGCCTGATTTAATTAAATTTTTTGGTAACAAGATATACAAATAAATCTGTGGAAAATCAAAAACCTAATGTTATTACATGGAAAAATTATGAACAACCATGAAATTATCCCTTTATAGTCAGGTTAAATATGTTCTTTGACAAATACATTTTTTAGTAGGTAATTCATGTAAATACAATTTAACTATGGACAAGTAAATCTGATAATGGCTGCTCAAGACCGGGATGGTTGGCGCTTTCTTGGGGAGGCCTACGTTCAGCAGTGGACGGCGATAGGCTGATTGATTGATTGATTGAAGTAAATCTGAAGTTTAAGTAAAAACAATGGTATGGTATACCCAACTTTAAAAAGAATCTAAATAAGATTCTGTGGTGCTAATAGTAGTGCCCCATGGTGGCAATAGGGGTGACTACCTCCACTACTTATTTAGCTACCTTTTTTCTTTTTCCCTGGCTAAATTGCATATGTATTTACCATGACTTTACTCAAGTTATTATTCTACTTATCGAGTTTCTGAATACAAGAAAAGTGTAAAACCATTGGTACAGTTATTCATACCCTTATCATAAACAACCAGCGTGGTTAATTTTTAGTTGGCATAATCATTTGACTATTTTTTCATGTTGTTTAAATTTAGAATAGAGTAACTGTTTTTTTTTTGTCATTTAAATTTAATACCACTTTTACTGTTTAGGACTAAAATTTTTACCGTGGCTCCTTGTCTAACCTATCTCAAATATATAAGTTTAGGTTTATTATCTATCCCCTTGTGTGTGTTCTGTTAATTGTGTGTCCTGGATGAGAATTGTAATTTAAACTCTTAAAATTCAGAAAAAAGCTTGAAATTCCTTTAGCTAATGACAATGCTACAGTTTCTTCCCTAAGTACCTACTTTTCAATGGATCAAACATTCTCTTTAAAAAGCATTATTTGGACATCAGCACTGGTATTTTTATTAAATAGTTGTATGTAGTAATAATTGTCTATTATTTGGCCATAAAAAAACTGCTGAATACATTTTGATGAAATTGATCATAACAAAAGTTCAGAATCAATTTTAGTAATGATTATTTTTAATCTACTAATAAGATTACAATCTTAATTCAAACAGAAATAATATGTAATATTGGACTGATTAAAATGATCAGAAATTATTTTCTTAACTTCAAAAGTCAGTTCTCAAAGGTTCTGATAAGTTGCCATTTAACAGCTATGGATTCGTAATAGACATCAGTGAGATTTTGGTTTGTTTTAATGAGATCAAATTTTATGATTCTATAACTGTTACAATAAGGAATCTGTTTATGGTTTAACCCAAATAGGGAATGGAAAACAGTTATATCTGAGTAAAACTTTTATCAATCTCATTTGCAAAAAACATTTTTTACATCTTTTTAAATTTCCAAACGCTATATGCAAATATGTATTCTTTCTAGTAACATTATCATGTTTTGTAATAAAACAATTTTAGTTCTGCGAACTGCATAAGTTTATTGAGCAAAACAAATTGGGGGTATTTCAATTGACATTTAACAATATGTAGTCATATTGACCCATTTTGTTTCATCAATATAAAAACAGTTTTAATTATAAGAAAGTTTTTATCCAGATGATGTATCAAGCAACTGAAAATGGTATTATCATGATTAAATGAGTCATAAGTAGAGTCTTTAAGGAAACAAGATAATTTTTGCTATAATCATCAAATCATTCTAATGGATAATAATTCATATTCAATTTTCAGAAGATTAAAAATACTTTAAATCATGTTATTGGAATTTCAAAAACAATTAAAGCCAGAAAAACATAACTAGACAAAAGGATTAAAGCAAGAATTAAACGAATTCTCATCAAAGTACCCTATTACAACAAAAAAATAAAAAGTTTTAGATGCATTTTAATATTTTCACATAAATACTAAGAGCATAGAAAGTTAAAAGCAAAAAATTGCAACTGACACCATTAGAGCAAACAAAAATATCGCATATTCACAATTTGTATGGTAACATTACAACCAAGGCACTTTCCACAAAGTTTTTCGAGGGTAGTAAAAACTTTTTTAATAGTTTAATGGTAGCAAAGAACTACTTCAAACTGAACAAAAGTTGTGTTACCGGCATAAACAACGGCCAAACAGCATCAGTACAAGCGCGAGGAAATTGTAAACACGTTAGCGTAAGAAGCAGTAATGCGTGGCAAACCAAGACACCGCGACATTTGTGATACACTTACCTGATAAATCAGTGGCCAGGCGTTTTTATTCATGATATCAACGTACTCTGCCTCCACGGTATTCATGGTGGAGGAAATCTTCAAAACACGACAACAACACTCAAAGAAACCGCTCTACGCGCCTAACTCCGAACTATGTTGTACCGACAACTTGGCAGAACTCGGTAAGATCACTAATAGACTTGCTATATCTGGTTGGTGTTGGATATTCTATGCAGTAGTAGCAGTAACTCCAGTGCAATATTATGATTCGACTTCTCCGATCAAAATCCGAGAACGAAATAAATTGTTAGTGCTGCTTGTTGAATGAGTACACGGCCGACTATTTTGGTGCTGTCACACTCAACGCAAATTTCTACCATAATCATTGCTTCCAGTATTTTGGTAGAAAAATGTAAGGCGGGCTATTCATTATCAAACAACAACAAAAAAAATTAAAACAAGAAAATCAATCATGACAGCTGTTTAATCATATTGGTAGCTTACCTTACTTAGTTAAAAATGTTTCCAGATAATTTTATTTCGATTTATTGTAAATATTGACAAAGTAATTGAAAAAATAATCAGTGAATGTTAACGTAACAATAAAATCTGCTTAATTTTAATGTTTGCTAGCCGTTGATTCCTAATTTATACATGAGTAACAAAATTAGAGAAAAATTAATACATATATACATTCATCTTGAAAAAATAAAAAACTGGAAAATTCTATAATGTATTTATTTGTACAAAAAGAATATTAGAAAAATATTTATAACTTTTTTTAACTATATCTCACCCAACATTAGTATATTTACCATTTTAGTAGAAAAATAATTACGCTTTGACCATAGCTAAAAGATTTTTGACGTTTAGTCTATGGTTGCCAAGTGGAACGTCTAAAAATTTTGACGTTTGAGAGCAAAGTTGGAATAATTATACTCTAGAGGAATTTGTGCAATCCATCTTTCAAGACCTTAGAATCTGGTCTGTTTGTGTAAAAGATCTGTATAATATAACTCAAATTGACCATGGCTTCACCGCGCACCAGACGTAAACTGAATTCCATCCGTACGATAGATGATAATCATGTAAGTGACATTTAAACAATATCATATGGTACGTGAAAAGGCAGAAGTTGCTAAAATGTGTTAATTTTAACAGAAATGCTTCGAATGTGGCACGCTAAACCCACAGTGGGTGTCGGTGACTTACGGCATCTGGATCTGCTTGGAGTGTTCTGGCGTTCACCGCAGCCTTGGCGTACATCTGTCTTTCGTTAGGTCTGTCACCATGGACAAGTGGAAAGACATCGAGTTGGAGAAAATGATGGTAAGAACCCACATACAAAACTATTGCATGCGCTTTGTAACTGTTTGATATAGTAATAAAAATCTTCCTCTATATTTTTTCATTGTTGTAGCAAGTGATAACATATCCTTACCAAATGCAGACAATTTGGTTGAATACGAACTGTAGCACTTCTTGTATCATGGTTATAAATGTTAACTACTTTTGTATATTGTAACATTTATATTCTATGTGTTTATTTTAAAAAATAAATAAACACTTCTTTTTCTTTTGTTTAGTGCATGATTAAGCATTGAAATAGTATTTTTGGTGGAATCTTTAGAAAGTAATTTTTATGAGTAATAGGTGTCATAGTATGAAAAAGGGTGAACTGAAAGAAGATGTTAAAATAGCTATAATCTTTAAAATACAAAGGATTTGATCAGCAAGTCTTTCTCCTTCACAATACCATGTTTTGTTGAATTGATATAATTTTGTATACACATATAAATTGGCTGTTTGTTTTGGACTTTTTCTTGTATTCTAGTCATTTGTTTTAAAATTTTGCATCCCTGTACAACACTTAGTTGGTTTTATGCTTATTGATAAGTAGGTATTGACGTTAAGGCGGGTTCAAATCTCTTGCACAGTTATCTTTTCATAGTTATGTGTGCTTTCCCAATGAATTATCATGTAAGTTAACATTGAAGGAAAACATTGCAAACCAGCACACTTAAAAACCTTTTAGGAATTTCTTGAGTGTGTTGTCTGCAACCTGCATTAAGCTTTCAGTGAACTGAGGCCTAAACCCTCTCAGTTGTCAAAGACACCACAGCAGTGAGGTGTATAAGAGGTTATGGTGATAATGATTCGGATCTGTTTTATAAATTCAGCACAAAAGCAATAGTTTTTAGTTATTTTTATATGGTATTTTATGTGGATTCTAGCAGTGGCGGTACTTTCATAGAAGCCCGAAAGCTCGACTTGTTACATAGTTCCGAATAACGAACTTAACGATTGTTTATTTATAAAATAACGCTATAAATGTGAATGTGAGTACTAACCGGTTGGTATTTATTAGTCCTACGTACCAAAAAAAATATGCTGCTACTAAATAAACATTTGGGCTTGCCTTAGTTTGACACCCTAGGCACGCCACTGGATTCTAAGTACTGTTTTATAATAAACAGCTATTTTTATAAAATGTCTTAAATATCGATCAATGTAGATTCAAAAGAAAAGAAATGGTTTTTAATGTTTTAGGGATACATTAGGAATGTTTATCTTTTTGTAACACATACAAATCAATGTTCTCTTTGAACATTAGATCTTCTAACTTTGTACAAAAGGGAAACAAATTGATTTGCGCCACCTGCAGACACATTTTGTGTAACAAATGGTTTAATTTTTATTGAGTGTTCTTTAAAAAATCATGAAAGGCTTGGTTCACAGGCTTCATAGTTATAATGGATTCAGAGATAGTGTTAAAATAAAATTTCTGTTAGTGAGAGGTGGAGATGTTAGTACCTTTTTTCAACTAAATAGGGCAAAGCCAAAGGAGGGTTATGATTCTGACAGGCTATGCATGCTAACTACTTATTACAACTGTAGAAGTGAGGTAACATTAGAAGTATCTTGATTGTCTGCTCCTTATTTATTTCTTTACTCTTTATACACCATTCATGCTATTTGTGTGCTAGATTAGGGCTTGAGTTAACATTTTTGTTAAGTAATAAGGGTTTTATTATATCCTTTCTTTGATTAAATGGATCCTGGAAAGTCTTTGCCTAGATATGTGTTATGGCTTTTAATGCTTTTTCGGTATTAGAAATGGTATATTTTCAGTGAAAAGCAATAAATGAGATAATGTTCAACTGTGCGGTTGATTAGGACACCAACATTGATATCTGAGTTCAATTTTGATTGAGTATATTACTGTAGTTGTTTTTTTTTATTTGTCAAAACTTATTTACATGTTTAAGGATAGGAAGGGTTAGGGGATAGTCAAGACACAAACTCAGCCAATGTGTTTTTAATCTTCAAATGATTAAAATTTTACCAGTTAATGAAATACAGTCATTACTGTGGTTCGCCACTCAACACTATCTGTACTATACCACAGTTGCCATCAGATCTTAGTGCTAATTATTTTTCCATAATTTTATATGTTACAAAGGTTTGAAAAAAGTTTGTAGGACACGAGCAAGTTGATACTATTTGATAATGAAAACCTTAAATTGTGTTTCTTAGATTTATTTCATTATATTTGGTGTTTCAATAGGTTATTTAATATTTAATTAATCTAATTGCTAGTGCTAAAAAAATCTGTTAAATATGTCTTTCTCTACAGTTATGTGAATGTGATGTGGATAATTCACTGATTCATCTTATGAATCATCATTATTGTCTTTTGTTTATATATTATATTGTTTTGCTGCTGAGCCTATTTATACATAACAGTTCATTGTTGACAAATGTAAATTGCTAATGCGAGTTATTTTTTTAATTTACGCCTGCGTCATAAGACTTGATAAAATGCTTACGATAATCCATTTCTGGGTTCAAATCCTGGTTTTGGCACGGTGTATTTGAGATTTTCTAGTCAAAATTACCAGATTCTGGAAAATGGCCTTCAATTACAACTCACCCCAATCAAAATTGGGTGTAGAAATACATCCTTCCATGCCTCATGAATGGTTTTTATTGTTTTTAGTTTATACTTATTAATTAAAATGCAAGTTTTGCAAAATTTATTTACCGTAGTAGAAAATTTTCAGTTCAGTGAAGCCGGTACGGACAAAAAGCTTGACATTCTCGTGGGAATGCAATCAGCTAGCGATTTGAAAATTAAAAGTGTAACAAACCGACACGGGTCAATATCGATTGATGTAACTATGTCAAGCCTAAAATAACAATGCGAATGCTGATGTATTGATTGACAGCCAATATAGCGAGGCTTTATCATGTGTTTGTGTACACGAACGTAGGCTATAGGCCATGGGTATTAAATGTATGTTTGTATGGAAGACGTGAAAAATTTAATTTTTTACCGAGGTTTTCACTAACGCCAGGGGGATTGTAACCACCTTAGCTATTATCTGCGTTAGTTTCCGATCACGGTCTGGATAAATCTATCAGGCAATCGTACTAGGGACACGAGTGTTATATCAAAACAAGATTTCTCTTATATAACATAGACTAGCGTTGCCGACGTACGTGTAGGTAATTTGACATTGCAATAGGTTAAACGGCATTGAGATCGGCTTCCTCGAAGCACAACAGCGAGAGCGGTGGCAATCTTAGCTCCGAATAGGCACTTGTGCTTTGAATTGCATACAGTTGTTGACAATTGGCAATCATACAAAATACATTTGTTATTGAATCAATTGATCGCGCGCAAGGACGCGCCGCGTGAGTCCTGTTTGCACGCGTCCATGGCTTGGCGAAATGGCTACGTGTAGCGAGCATAGATGGGTTACTTATATACCTTTATCACATGTTTTTTTTATCTTGGTTTGGATTGTTAGAGTGGAAGTTATTAACAAATGACGTCAGACTGAAACTGCGCAGTGATCTCGTGATGCTAGCATGTCCCGTTCTATCTAAAAGTCCCGGGTTCGACTCCTGGGTTAGACAGCTATTATTTTTCTTTTCATTTGATATTTATTTATTATTTTAACATTCAACACACCTGCCTCATTTCATCTCTGCATCACCCTAGGTTCGACTGTTAGAGAATGCCATGCTAGGCATTAAGTCCACCTATACAATTTGTGTATAAAGTGTGAATAAATAAATAAATAAATAAAATTTATACCCAACCAAGGAAAGAATCGTTTTCATAAAATAGAATTTTGTTTCACGTATTACTATCATCGCTTAACAAAAATTTAAACACCGCTGGCGAAATTTGGATGTCAATGACCTGTGCCCAATCTGTCGGGAAGACAGGTGCGACGATGCACTATCGGAAACGTCAGCTAGGTATTAGTTGCCAACGTACCTACTACACCTAGCAAGTATGCACTCAATCACATCCGTTGCTTGAGTGTTGGGTAATTGATCTATATTGGAGGGGATCACGTTTGATTTCAATGTTCGCGCAATTGTCTTGTGTCAAAACAGAGGGAAAGATAACTGCGCTCAAATTGCTGCCCATTCGTACTTAATGCTATGAATATTTAGTAAACAACACATTCCTCATATTAAGGCTATTTTCGTCCTGTTTTCTATTCGCAATTAGAATTGTTTTAGCAACATTTGGTAACTTATAACATTATTATTAGATTATTTATGGATCATTGGAGGTTCTCAGTGCGGGCCATATGTGTATAGATTTTATGCTTTCAATACTAACTGACTTTGAACACTTAGGTTCGTGTTAAAAAAGAAAAGGTCTTTGAAAATAATACTCAGGATTCGGAATTGCCATATCCTTAAATGGGAATATATGGTGGTCTTTCAGAAAAATGGCAACATGTGTCAACAATTTAAAAACAATGCGCATTTCAACATTTTTTTTAACTAAACGCCATGTTTTCAACGGCTCATATTATCAAACAACATTATATAAATCATTCTCGGTACAACGAATTACTTTAGCGTGAACAATTGTGACGTAAGTGGTAGTCCCAAGCGCATTTTGCAATGTTTGATTTGCTATGAGTATGCCACGTTGTGTGTTTGATTAACGGAGCTGATGGGATAACAAAATTAGAAAGTGTTTGTTTTTTGTTTATGCCCTCTTGTGACCCCGTAGTCTGGCAAAAGACCATTCCAGTTCTTATAAAATACATTAATTGGAATCCGCTGTGCTTACTATAAGTTTCATTTGCGATTATGCTGTGCCATAAAAAAAATGCGCTTTGCAAATTATTTACAAATTTGTTTAGAAGAATATCTCTTCTATTTTCTATTTCTCAGGCGATACAACATCGTGAAAACAAGCAAAATTGCGCTCTTTTTGCCGGAGCGAATGAATTTACTTGAATTATTTAAACATGATGTAAGTAAAGCGAATTAAGTAGATGACGAATGCAGTGCCAGGTTCTTAAATCAATTTCTCGCGTCGATTTCTATTTATTATATATCTATAGATTAAATTTAATCTTTAAGGGGAGTATTGTAAACATTGCTAAGGTGTTCTTCCCCATAAGTGCCACAATTTGGTGGTTTTGCACGGATTTTGTGCCACCATCTAAAATAAGACTAGTAATGAGATCATGTTGTATTTAATGATGTTTTGTTTTAAATCAATATTAGGTAAAAATCTTTGTTAAAGTGAAGGAACGATAAGTAATTTGTCAATCTTTGCTTTTATCCCTTAAATTTACACTCAGCGGATAAGCTCTGCAATGCAACGTGTAAGCGCAGGTTCCTTGAGATTGAGGCATTATTTACTATCTTCTTCAGTATGTTGGTCCCATTTTAAGAAATGTTATGGATTACAATTTTTTTGAGAAATATTTGTGTCTCATAGTTGACACGACAGGTCACCGGCCCGCTGCAATTGTAGAACATCTTAGATTCGCCCTTGGTTCAAATGTTTTTATCCCGTTGAACTCATGCGATGCGTTGTCCGAGCGAGGTCGGAGAGACCCTACTTAACAGTTTATTTCTGACGCACGCTGTTTCTAGAGAATTAGTTAATCAATATCAGGGTCTAGATTGTTACCAACACGGCCTCAGTGGTAAAGACCTGCAATCAGATTTCTCTGCGCAATAAGGCGGGAATATTCCAGTGGGGACTCGCATTATGTGATTTTCTAATAGTGTGATTTCCTGTAACCCTGTCGGCATCGTTTAACTAGGCACGTTGTACTTAGTTTAGACTTTTATTGCGACTCAATTTCCCTCCCGGGCCGGCCAATTGATCCAGGCGTTGTTTGTGTGAAGACGTGGTCTGGTACAATCAGTCTGTCGCGAGCTGCAGCGCGGCGCACTGGTGATAGTTTGTCGAACGCATTCCTGCTTCCTGCGTAATGCGACGTAACACTCCCCGCCCTATTGTAAGTTGCGATTGCAATGTTGCATTTCCTTCCTTACTTCCACTATTTTACGAGATGTCCACTAGGGGGTTTTTAAAGTTTAGGGCAGCTTGTTTAAAAGGTTGAGCAGTGTTGCTAATAGTAGTTATGTCGTCAGGCCGGCGGCAACGCAAAGGCGCGCGAGTTCCTGGAGGCGCAGCCGGACTACCTGCCCGGGCTCAGCATCCCGCAGAAGTACAACACCAAGGCGGCCGCCATGTACCGACAAAAGGTATTTTGCGATTATTATGTTATCCGGTTTCTGCTTCGACAATTAACTATTGTTCTTTTATTAGTGTGGTTTTCAATTTCAATTGATAAGACTCTGCTTTTTATAATTTTAAAATTTAATTAGTAATTATATTTAAAAAATATTTTTAACGTTTTCCATAATTTTCCTAACTTTAATTACGTTTATAATTTTAAGTTTTTCAAGGTCTCGTGTTATAGTTATAAGTTGCATGTTCTGGAACATTGATGTAGCTAATGTGAATTTGTAATCTATATTTGAGATGAAGATTTGCATAACTTACTTCATAATTAATATCGCAACTTCACAAGCGAGTTTCTTCCCTTCTCATAAAAACGGAAGCAATATAATGAGATTTCCCAGATTGTGGAACCTAGAAAATACTAAATTTCGTTTAAAACTACGTTAAATTTCCTATTCAACGCAACTGAGAACACGCAAAAAAATAACCTTACCTTTACAATCCTTCCGCGATTCAAAATTATTTTTCCGTTCGATACGAATGATCGGGATCGAAACAGCGTTCTTTTGTTTCCGTCGTCATCATTCCAATGATTGTAATGGTGGTGTGGTGGCAATGTGCCTCCCCCTGCCCATTGCAGCCGCCCCGCCCGCCTCATCGCGCATGTACAGACGGCGGTTAGCTGTCGGCGTGGCTCGCGGCGTGCGGCACTCCTGGCTCTGCAGGGGTGCCCGCCGGTTGCGCGGTACCCTGTACAGCCTGGAGTCGAAAAAAAAATGAAAATTCAAATAATCGAAGGAGGTTCTATGATTCGGTTTCCTGTGTAGGCTGGAATGGAGAAATAAGAAAAAAATAATTCAAATAATCAAAGGAGGTTCTATGATTCGGTAGCGTGTGCGGCCTAGAATGGAGAAATAAGAAAAAAATAATTTAAATAATCGAAGGAGGTTCTACGATTCGGTACCCTGTGCGGCCTGGAGTGAAAAAAAAAGAAAAGAAATTCAAATAATTGAAAGCGAGTCTACGATTCGGCACCCTGATTCGGTAGCGTGTGCAGCCTAGAGTGGAAAAATATGAAAAAAACATTCAAATAATCCAAGGAGGTTCTACGATTCTGTAGCCTGTGCGGCCTGGAGTGGAACAAAAAGAATCAAATAATCGGCGGCCGTTCTACGATTCGGTATCCTGTACAGTTTGCAGCCGAAAAAATATTAAGAAAAAAAATTACCGAATGCAGTTATACGATTCAGTACCCGTCACAGCCTGAATTGGAAAAAAGATTGAGAAAAAAATGAAATGATCAGAGAAAGTTCGACGATTCGGTGTCCTGTACAGCCTGGAGTCGAAAAAATAAATAAATAATTCAAATAATCGAACGCAGTTCTACAATTCGGTAACCTGTGCAGTCGGAAGTCGAAAAAAAAATTGAATAATCGAAGGCAGTTCTACAATTCGGTAGCCTGTACAGCCTGGAGTCGAAATAATTGAAGGTAGTTCTACGTTTCGGTACTCTGAATAGCCTGGAATAAAAAATAAAAAAATCATATAATCGAATGCACTTCTACGATTCGGTACCGTGCATAACCTGGAGACGAAAAAAAATCAAAGAATCGAAGGCAGTTCTAGGATTCGATACCCAGTACAGCCTGGAGTCAAAAAAAATCGAATAATCGGAGATAGTTCCGAATCGTAATTTAGTAAAAACCCTGTACAGCCTAAAGTCGAGAAAAAAACTAATGATTGAACCCAGTTCTACAATTCGGTACCCTATATAGCCTGGATTTTTAAAAAATTAAAATAGTCGATGACAGTTGTACGATTAGGTACGCTATGTAGCCTGGAGTCGATAAAAAATCAAATAATCGAAGGCAGTTCTACGATTCGGTATCCAGTACAGCCTGGAATTAAAAAAAATCGAATAATATGAGATAGTTCCGAATCGTTATTCGGGAAGGACCCTGAAGAGGCTAGTCTATATTGAGTGATTAACCATATTATTTTAATACCATGAACTTTTCATAGGTTTTCCTATAATCTTTGTTTTGATTTTTTTTTGGAAAGGACACACGAGTGATTCTATAAGGATTCCGTTTTGTTATTCGGACGTACGGAACTCCAAAAACAATTATAGAATGTTTTAGCCCTTACCGAAAAAGAAGTTTCGAATCGCGTGTACAATTAAATCTGTTTGCGTGCACAATCTTAATTAACTACAAAAATAAACATAATATAAAATTTGACTATTACTGTCTTTACTACCTTGACCAAAATGTAATGTACTGGTAAAGAGTTGCGGGGCGTATATATGTAAGTTAGTAATGAATCTGTGTTCTTTATCAAATTCTACTGCTTCGGTATTATTATTCAGATTTACATATTTATTTTTGATGTAGTAGCATATTTACATAGACATACTCACGCTTATATCCCTAGAGAGGCAGACAAAGTTGAATTTCTACTTAGAATAGAAGGCGAACATATCGGCCAAATTTTATAGATTCCGTTCTGTGTGTGAAGACTATGGATGTCTAGTTCACTCGGTCCTGACTTGTTACTTTGGCTTCATGTATTAACGTTAATTATTCATGGGTGATCCTGACCCTTGTTTGTGACGGCACCGTTCTGGGTGATTTAAGAAGATCAATCCCTGGAAACCTTACCGTCTACAAATTCCAGTGTACCTTTCTACTCCCATTCATACTTTCTATGAGCTAAAATCATCTAAGCATTTCTCTACAGCATTTATCAATACGACATGTTTTCACAAATTTCTATAGCACTATTGTTTGAACTCTATCAAACGTATTATGATACGCATTCCACTTATTGCTCTCATTTCAATTCAACGACACAAATATATTAAGTCTTATACTTGCTCCAATCTTCTATTCCCTATATGGTAAATAGACCTTATTGGGACATACACTACATAACACAACGGTGGAATTGTATATAATTTACGAAAGATATTGTTACTGCAGAACCTTATCGCTCTGTAGTGTTACGTGGATAGTTCATTGTTTTGCTCTAACGACAGCACCTAGAGATTCAGGTACCTTGGGGTATGGCAAAAGGGGAACGTCAACAACAAAAACAATTGCCCGTTTTGTTGAGTTGAGTTCCTCACCAGAATCCTACACATATAGACTAGGTCATTGTGGTGTATATTTAACAAGATTCTTCAAAACAGGGAGACTCGGTTTTTTTACAGAAGTATTTTGGAAAACTTTTAGGTTAACCCCTTTATGATAACCAAATGACAAATTTAAAAAGACCCTGGCGTTAGATTTTTATTAGTAAAGCCCATCATATAACATTACAGATTAGCGCCATGGCTGAAGGCAAGTCGTGGAGCCCGTCGGACTACAAGCCCGAGACGGTGGAGAGGTCCCAAGAGTGGAGTCAATCTCGTGACTTCTACTCCTCGGGAGACAACGCGTTCCACAGCAGCGGCTCCGACAACAACATTAGCTACCAGTAAGATCCTAATTCCTACCACTTTTACGGCTGTAATTTAGGCAGACGCAGTGTAAGACGACCTACGGCACGATGGTCCGACGACTTGAGAAAGGTGGCGGGTAACGGATGGATGAGGGCTGCAGAAGACCGGGATGGTTGGCGCTTTTTTGAGCGCTTACGTTCAGCAGTGGACGGCGATAGATTGAGTACATAATAAGAATCAATTGGATTTAATTCATATAGAATTTTCTACCGATTAAAGAAACAAAAGCGACTCTTGTTGAGAGATAGAACTACTGCTACGATGGCTATTTGCTTCGAAAACATATATTTTATGCTTCATTATACAATAAGAATTCTTTATGATTATTTTATTTATTTAAACTTTATATACACGTATGTATAAAGGCGGACTTAATTATCTCTGATAGTATTGATTTGTGCTGCAAAATGTAATATAATAATAATATAAGTTTATAAAATTTGATTAAATTGACGAATAGTGTCCTACTTATAATCATCTAGACCTAGCAACACTCCTGATTTCCAATTATGAACATACGAACATAAATGTTCACTAGATTTCCAAATAATCCACTATTCCTCACACTTTTTTGCTGGTATGGTCTATCCAAGGGCCTAAGATCTAAGATTACGTGGTACTGTCATATGTCTATAAATACATTTGTATATGTATGTAGACGTGTGCCTACAGGCCGGGTCCCCTCGCTGAATACGTCAGGTGCCTTGGTCGCAACCCAGTTTGATTAATGCGTTGATGGTCGTGTAGTTAAAATACGTCAATGGACCTATGGATTAAAAATAACTTGTATTATATTGCACAGAAGGTGAAATTTGGGTATATACGTATTATAAGTGTTGGATATTTCGTTGGACTGTCTTTTTGATGGATAGTCCGTAGAAATAAGTTAAGAAGATCTAAGTTTCCGCAGGTCGCTGTGAATTCATCTTTTACTATATCGCTGGCTTTCTATTACAAGGTTCTGTTACACCTTTAGCACTTATTTATGAATACTACGAAGGTCTTTGAGTTTTTACAGTTTTATTCTTTCCTATCCCATATAAAAAAAGTATTTCTAACTAAATTAGTGTTATAATTGCAACATCATCATCAGTCTGCCATTAGTGGTTCACTGCTGGACATAATTTGTAACGTAGAGCCTTGTAGTAGTGAGCCAGCGCTAAATATCTAAGTGGACAGGATCATAGCGATGCTGGTGCAGTTATGGTACACGCGTGCGATTATGTGATATTATTGATATATACTTAATAAAGTAGCAGCGGCGATTTAAATAATACAATTGATCTTGGTGCGTGCTAATAGGTGACTCAATGTATTAAAATCTTTATTCGTATATATCTAAATTTGAAGAAGCAGTGATGGCCTCGAGGTTTGGGCGCGCGGTCGAGAATCTCGACGGTCGCGGGTTCGAACCATAGGCACATACCTCTGACTTTTCGAAGTTATGTGTGTATTCACATTGAATTATCACTTGCCTTAACGGTGAAGGAAAACATCGTCATAAAACCTACACGCCTAAGAGTTCTTAGGAATTGCTTAGGTGTGTAGTCCGCCAACCCGCACTAGGCCAGCGTGGTGGACTATGGCCTTAACCCTCTCAATGGTAGAGGATACCCGTGCTCAGCTGTGGGCGTATATGGGTTGATGAAGAAGAAGAATCTTAATTTGACCTAGAATATCATATATAATAGGTTCATCGTCACGTTACAAGTGAAGTATGGTGTTATTACAGTAGCGAGTACGGGAGCAGCCGCTACACCGGCTTCGGGAACACTCCGAAGCAGTCGCACTCCACGCCGATGTCGCCCATTCACAGCGGCAACGAGATGGTGGACAACACGCTCGCCACACTCGCATCCGTATTTATACCTTATTATCTATTACATACAGCTTCATTTACTTTAACTACACTTTGGTACGCTCGTCGCGGTACTTTCATGGAAGCCTAGTGAAATTCCGAATAATTCGAAAAGAGTATGAAGAATAATTGTCCTGGTATTGTCGGTGTTCCTGGGCAGTGTTGAATACTTAAAAGCCCCGTGGCGCAGTTGGCTAGACACCAGGCTGCGAAACGAGCGGCTGCGGGTTCGATCCCCGCACCGACACAAATGTTTGTGTCATCCGCATATTTACACCGAAAAGACTCTCGTAGTTTCTGAAACCCACGCCGCAACACTCGTTTCTTAATGTGGAGTCAGGACAATGTGTGTGAGTAAATGTCTCACTAGCGCACTTACCTCTTTTTCCATAAAAAAAGAATAATGTTTGGGCTCCAAATATTAATTTAATAAAAGAAATTTAATATAGAGATGATAATACTGACCCCACAATAAATAAATAAACTATTCATTACACTTATAGCATCTAAGACTTCTGTGAAAGTACCGCTACTTCTACATTCAATTGTACTTACATACACCAGTATCCGACAAGGCAGATGTGAATTTTGCAACTACGTAACCAGTGCTATGAACTTAACATCAAGGCTTTTCAATTTCAAGTCTCTGGGCTGACACTATGACTTTTTTCAACCGGAATGTTTGGAGTGTGCGAGACACACGCTTATGTTTCGAGACGACGAAATACACTGTCTTTCTCTTAAAATATCAAGTTAATAACACTAGAATCTCTGGTGTAATTGACTCAGCTATTTAAATAATTCTTCATATTTTGACTACCTCTTATTGTTAAAGGACTTGGATAATAATTTATCTCCTTTTTCACTAATCTCGTTACAATTCAGTCAAGCTAAGTCCACCGGCAACAATCTTCTGACATAATACTCAAAACTAAGTAAAAACACATTTACACATACTCCAGTTGCTTTTATGGCATTAGTGTTAATAAAAATGTATATTCTTCAGGGCTGGAACATTTTCACATCTTCGGTGACAAAGGCGGCCCGTTCAGCCACCGAGAATGCCGTGCGTTATGGTGGCATCGCTTCGCAGAAAGTCTCCGAAATGGCCTCCACTGTCACCGAAAAGGTACGTACTCGACGCAATAACAGCGATGCTACATCTGTACTTCGGCGTGAAACTTCGTTTGCATGCACTTATGCTCATTGGCATGTGATATCGACTATGAATAGGGTAATGTGTAGTGCTGTTACAAGATGAGCATTTGTTAGAATAACATTGACAAATCTGACTTTGCTAAAGAAGTCAACATTTTGTATGAGTCAACATGTCTTCAGCATGAACCGGTCTCGAAATGAGTGCATGTCTTCTCAAGTGCCACAAGTCACTCGATAGCACTTCACTTTGTCACCTTCCTCTTCGCTGGCACTTCCTGAGACGCCTTCGAGTCGGTCTCAAGTTAAAATGGCAAATTTTATTTTGCTAGAGCGCCAAAATCGGTAGCCAAGTCGTCCGGTGGAGTAAAAATGGTCGTAAGAGGCTTACAACGAGAGTGATATCTAAAAATAAGCCGAATGTAAGTCGATTGACTTGGTTTTTTTTCGTGTTTGTCTTCGATCAAATATATACTAGATTTCCGGTTATCGCTTCACAAACGGTCCGAAAAATAAGAGCACAACAAAAAGCGTGGTCTTATTTCAAATTAGTATGTTCCGAATTCAAATCGTCGCCATCAACATTAAAATTAATTCTATTTTCTTTTAATGACATAATGTCTTAAACGCAAATTTATTGTAATTAAAATCTAATTTTAAAGAATTAAGGTTTATCGAAGTTCGAAATACAAATGAGTATATACTATGCAACCGCTGCCACTCAAGACCAATATTTGCGATGCTCAATCTAGTATATATTTGATGGGGGGTGTTTGTATGTGTGGTGTGTATGAGGTGGGTGTATTCAGGTGAACAACCGCGGGGGGTGGAGTTCCCTGGGCGGCACTACGGACGTCCGTCGCGCCAGCAACTCCGGCAGCTATCAGTCGCAGAGCTACGGCGCCATGAAGAGTTCCACCTCGGAGCCCTACTCGCAGTGGTATGCTATTTACTGTATTTATTATTATTATTTTTTGCAGTACCGTAACCGCAACTATGAAGGATATGACGTATGCCTTGGGGGATTAATACTCCGTCTGGTAACAGCGTGGGCGCATCTACAGTTTCTTAAAGGTCGGCAACGTACCAATGATTCCTCTGGCATTGTTGGTGTCCATGGGCAGTGTTGACCACTGGCTCAGGTGGCTCACTTTCTCGTTTGCCTCCGTTACCATAAAAAAAAAAAACAGGATAATTCGTAACCCCTGCCACCGAACTAAATGTAGTCATTAATTCCAACTCTGATCACAACAAAGTCACCGGCTCTCGCCAAAGGTTCCTCCTGCTTAAAGCTTGCCAAGGTGTGAAAGCAAAATACTCTCTCAGAGAACTCCAATTTGTCGACAAATGACGTTAACCATTCGCCTTATCTACACGAGAAGCAAAGGCAGGGTACTGACGTCACAATCAGACAGTGATCAGAAGTGCCCAAGTGCCCAAAGGAGTATCTACACTGGGATGACGGGTCAAGGAACCTGGTTGCCTGGTTCACTATCTGATTAAAGTTTTTCGACTATTCGAGGTGTTCTAGAACCCTTAAAAACCCATAAACAATATTTCAAAAGGCCCTTGATTATGTATTCTTAATAGTAGTTTATCGATCCCGGTGGAGGTCATTGGGAGAGGCCTATGTCCACCAGTGGATCTCCGTCGGCTGGTGGATGGATGAGTACTGATTTCAGACCCTATATAATGTACTCCAGGAACGAACAGACCCAGCCGTGGAAGGAGTCGGTGGCGACGCGCAACAACCTGGACACGCGCGATCTGTCGCAGGTGGGCGTGTCCAGCCCCCCGCCAGACATCAAGAACATCAACATCAAGAAGCACGACGACGACTCCTGGGACTGGCTCAACAACTAAACCATACCGGTATGGATAAAAAATACATAAATACACCCAACAGTCACACATATAGCTCTGATCCCATACTAGGTTACTAAGGGGAACTGGGTCAACAATTAAACGCTAGCAGTATGCTCACATACACAAATAAATAAATACAGTATAATTTCGCTAATCCGGCACTTCGATAGTCCGGCACGTCCAATAATCCGACACCTGTACATCATGAAATGCTATATTTTACATCAGTGACTCGAGTTCACAGTAATTATCACGATAATCCGAATATTCCAATAATACGGCATCCTCTGGTTTTAATAGTGCCGGATTAGCGAGATTATACTGTACACCCAACAGTCACACACATAGTCCTGACTCCACATTAACATAATAGTCTTGTGTCGCGTGGGTATCAGAGATTACGAGACACTTTTTAGTCTCACAAACAAACCCAAATATTTGTGAATCACACAAACATTTATCTCGGTACGGGGATCGAACCCGCGGCCTCTCGTTTCGCAATGTGGTGTCTAGCCAACTGCGCTACGGGGCTGTCTATAGACGTTCCCCTACGCCTTGTGGTTTGAGGGCGTATGATTACCACATTTTGCTGGTTTAAATCCACACCTCTTTTAGAAATTATATGTGTGTTTACAATGACTTATCACTTGTTCTGATGGTGAAAGAAAACATCGTGATGAAACCTAAACGTCTAAAAAGTTCTTAAGAATTTCTTAGGTGTGTAGTTCGCCACACCGCACTAGGCCAACGTGGTGGATTATGGCCTAAACCCTCTCAGTGGTAGAAGAGGTCCATGCCTATAATTATGTTGATGATAAAACACAACACACATATTATACTTCATTTTTAATCTGTATCGCTGATAAATTTTCTATTGTTTCAGATTGCAACTATGTTCCACATTCATTTCCAAGTCGTTTCCACTTCGCGGTGCTATTAGAGCTACTGAAGCGTTGTAAAAGTGAACTAATGCTGAATTCAGTAAGGCTTGCGGGTGCATCACATCAAAAACTGTACTTTTTCAAACAATTTTCTCATACTATATACACTTATATGAGGAAAAATAATCTTCAGGTTTTCTTGTGAAATGCCCTCATTTTTAAAAAGCGTGACAATTCATTTTTCTATAATTTTACCCTAAAATATATGTTACTAATTTTTATATTGATATGAGGACACCATACAATAAATACAATGTTTGACATATGGATAATTTTATATAGTCCTGAATTCAGCCGAATGTGTGTCTTTCAATGAGTGACTTGCTTTGCATTTTCGCTTGATGTCAATCAATTAGATTTTTTTCAATCATTCAAAGTTTTGGCTGCCTCCCAGTATTTAAATATTTTAAAATATTAAATGTAAATTCTTTTAATCGTAAAAATACAATCAAATTTTAACATTGCTCTTATTTATAACAGGTTACGTTTGCGTTTAAAATGAGTTTTAACTTTATTGAACTACTTTTAAGACAGATATAAATAAGGCCTATAAAAACTAATTTTATATTTATCGCGTATTACACTTATAATATATTTTTAAATAATACAGATAAAATGATTATTTAAGTGATTTCAATTCTCCAAAAGGCAGAGTCGACACACCAATTACTAACCGCCAAAACAAAATGACAAGTTATTGACAATTGAAATTATTGATTTTATGTAAATATTAACGGTCTTATAAACTATAATGTTGCGAACTAAATCTCCTCTGTAACTCTGTAATATGAAGTTAAATAATATTCATTTTTCGATAAATTTACTATAAAATATTATTTTATACTTCGCATAGACATACATAAGTGCTGATATGCTAAACTGATACATTCTTCTAGTTCAGGGTTTCATTTATAAACAACATGTGTTTGAAAATATGATGCAAGACATTTTTTTTACCAAACAAAAAATTTCTTTAAACAAGCTATTGACAATTCATCTGTCGCTTTAACTATAAGTACGTAATTTTTATGTGTAACTTATTAAGCACATTAAAATTCATGTCCACAGCAACTTGTAAAGACTGTACCGCTATCTTAATAATGGTTGTCCGCTTTTAACTGTGTTCAAATTGAGGTCTATTGAAATATAATCTAATGAATCCGATCTTGTCCAGACTATAAGTGTAAAGTCTATTGAAGAGGTTAATAATTAGTTTTTGCTGATTGTAATCCCATATGCATCCTTTATTAAGATATTCTATGGAAATAAAAATGTCTCATATTAACTCTCTATTTTTGTTTTCATGGTATGCAACTATTAGACAGGTTTAATATGTTAATTATTCTGTAGTTTGAGAAACTTTGTCGATTATCATGCTAATATTTATTAATAAAATCAAAGTTTAGTGAAATTCTATTATGGATTTTGGGTGTACAATAAAGCTCATTACTGCATATAATTATATTACAAGCCTATCACTTATGGTAAAAAAACATAAAAATGTCTGCGTAAAAGAATTAAATTTTAAATTAATACGACAGCTCAACATTTTTTATAAATTCCTCAAATGTAAATATCGTATAATGCAATTGTTATTGGAACATGGCATTTATATACTCTAATAGTGTAAATTAGGCAATTATATTGATATATATGCAAACGTAAACTGCAATCTGAATTCTGTTGGAAACGTCAGGGAAAGTAGAAACTTAAGGCATTGTTGGTTTAGAGAATGATAGGGGTTTTGAAAGGTAATGTATAAAATTGTATGGCAGGAGTCGACATTGAGGCAGACAAAATTGTTGCTAGCATTGTAAGATGCCTTAAGCGGTGAACGTAAAGTATATGATCGATAACGGAATTGGCTTTTATAATTGAATTTCATAATACAAATAACTCGGCTATGGCGTCGTTCTGCAGCATTTTTATAAAACTAAGCCGATAATAAGTTGTAGTCTAATTTTGACAGTAACAGACTTGAACTGTTACTATGCTTGCTGTTACTCATATTAAGGTAAAATGAAAACTTGATGTTGACTTGTTTGTAAGCATGTGCTTGTGTAGAGAAGATCCATGTTTTGACACTCTCAGAGTGCACTATTAATTAGGAGTTGATGTAGTCACAGCCTTAGTGACATGAAATGAATTCATTTACCTAAAGGGATCCAACGGATACAAGGGACATACTATATTCCCCAATCTCACTGTAACAGCTAGAAGGTTTTGGAACTTACATGCATGGCATAGTTTAAAGTTTAAGACTCAATTTAATATTTGTCAAAATTTTAAATTTTTCAATGATATAACTCCAAATTGATTTGATGCAGAAACAGAGAATGTCCCTAGATATCTATGTGTCCCTATATATATTTTAATTATGAGACTTTGAGATGATGCTTATGTATATTGCTGTATAGAATGTTGTAAAAAATAATAATATATTTTCCTGTGTTTTTGGATTATGATGTTTGTATCAAATTGATTTGTATAATTTATATTTTGATACAGATTGCTTCATATAGTTTTGATTTGTTAAGATTTAGCGAATTATTTGAAGGAGCTGTCATGGATGAACATTTATTTTTTAATCTAAAATTACAAAAAGCCTAATACAAGAAGAATTATGTACATCGATTATTTTCCTAAAGGGTCTAAAGAGTATTTGTGTATGAAATGGATGCTATGTTATAAGTATGTGTTTCCGAACAAATCCGTGACATCTCTGCCTAGCTATAGCTGTACATTTAAGCAGTATTTTCAAATGTGTAACCTCAGTATGTTAAGATAACACAACTATAGAAATTGTCTTTAAATCCAATGGTTGTAAATATTATCAGATGAATTATTTACTTCCATAAAAATAAAGTGGACTACTCTTATGCCATTTAACAGTAAATTTACATGAAATTTTTGAATGAAACTGTCTCCATTTGAAATTGCTAAGTGTCATATTTCTTCTGGTACTAAATTTCCATATTAAATAGTTTGCAATTCTGAGACTAGATTAAGCCAAAATAATGAGCCGTGTCATTTGCAATAGGCAGCAAATCCTTATATATATATATATATATATATATATATATATTAGGATAATTTTAGTAGATTATTAGTATAAATAAACTGAAGTTTTTCTGCATACAGTTTACTGAGGCTGTAATTTTGACATAATTTCCAAACTTCTGAAATTGAAAAAAATAAATCCCACTTATACATAATAGTCATAGGAATCCAAAAGTCCTCGACGGTAAATAATATTTTAATAATTTTAAAATCTGAATAATTCAGATATAAAAAATGTGTATCTACGACCAGGCATTTAACATTCAAAAGGTTCTCATTATAATACTTTCACAGTTCCTTTGTAGTATAACTGCTGTTTTCAGTGTTGTCCACCTTTTAAATATTAACGGCCTTACTTACAAATGGTTGTTCTTTATTTATTGACCTCTGATCCTAGAGGACATAAGGCAAAGCTTGTTTAACTAAAATATTTGGCTATCATTTACAAGTAAGGCTGGAATTAATGTAAAAAAAACAAATTAGCTTAAACACTATTTGTTTCCTATTCATGAGTTTTAAAAGTAGTAAATTCAGAAACTATTCATAAATGTGTAAAATAGTAAAGTGATCTTCACATCTCTAAATGGCTACTGAGAAAAATAATTCAAATATATAATCCTAAATATTATAGAAATAATTTCGTAAAATAGTTACATGCTTTGCAAGTTATTTATTTACAGCAGCGTATATTTATTTAGTTCGTGTTATATTAAGTGTAAAGATTTGACAAAATTTTAAAAAATCTTTTTGTTTTTGTAATACGACTAAAGATTACGAAAGACTATTTCGACTTGTTTTTGACTATGTACAAATTATTGTATACGCAAAACAGAATTCAAAAATTTGTTTTATAATTTTGGTGATAAAGGGAAGAAAAATTAAGATAAGCATTTTAATAATTAATCGGATTTGTCAAAAGCTCAGTAAATAATCAAAGTATATTATTGGGGAAATTCGCGCAAGCGATGGAAACTTAGTTAATTTAAAAGCATTTAATTTGTTTATATTATTCGATGGTTAGCTTTATATATTAGTTAATATTGATTAATTAACCTAAAGGTCTTTGAGATACATTCATATGCACTCAGTAAATATTTATTAAGAATGAATAGTAACAATTTTAAAAATATTTTCTGTCTGAATGTTGCTCATAAGTTCACACGTTATTGGTAAATTTGGTTCCCTACCAAATTCAAGAACGAATCTTGCAACAAAATCATGTAATATCATAATAACACCGTATTTGTCTATAAAAGAAATATTCATTTATAACACAGTTTGTGCTGACGGATATAAAACAAATCATATTTATAAACCCGATGATATTACACATGTTATTGAAAATTTTAACCATTATAAATATGATCGGTGAATAGAAATTAAACCGAATTTCGTGCAACACTGTGCAGGGCCTCTACATATCCCGAACCCAAATACTACACATCCATATGCTAACATATATATCGACGCCATCTTTGGTGACATTACATCTGGGTGCTTAGAGATCTTCAATATTTATTCCCTATGTGACATTTGATGTGATTTTAATGAGTAGTGTGTAAATTTTAATAAATTCGCATTCAAACACATTCAGCCGGTTTGATTGTTGTAAATAAAAAATCAATTGATTTTATTATACTAATTAAAGTTCATTATCGACAAAATTAATAATATATACAAAAAAATGCCAATTTGCCTACGTAATTATGATACCATTCCTTCATCACAATTACTGATGCTTTAATAGAAAAAAATGAGAGTTCAATGAATCTACTATAATAAAAATATTTTTTTTTAATTAGAAATATTTTGTGTATAAGTTGAATTATATATGTTTAGCTATTTTTTAATTCCTATATTGTTTAGCCATATTTTAAGGATGTTTTAAAATGTTAGGTACAAAAGTAGTGTATCCATTTGGCGATTGTAAAATGATACTTTTAATTATTAAATAATGTATATTTCAAAATTATTTAGTTGTATTTCATTGTTTATAACTTGCATTTATTCCTGTTTCTATGATTATTTTTAATTGTAGAGAAGTTGGTTACGTTGTTGAGAAATTGAAATTATCCGATAATAATGAATTGATTCCTTTTCCGATTTCCTTCGTCCTCCAGTGAAGTATATAAAAAAATATAGTTTTCAGTTTATTTATTTTATCGCAAGTAGATGAGTAAAATAAAGCAATTCAAATCTACGAAATCTGGCTACCGAAGAGTTATTTGGACGAGACTTTTCATAGATTTTATGGTAATGGAAGTAAATTCAGCCATTGTACCTTTATATTCGAAATGTATGTTGTCTATTATTTATTATTAGGTATCTATTTTATATGGATGAGGACTTCCTAAAGACCGGGATTGTTGACGCTTCATCGGGGAGTCCTATTATCTCAGCAGTGGATGGTAAGGGACAGAGTACCTAAATATTAAAGGTGTACTTTAAAATATTTTCAGTAACTGTTAAGTACTGGATAGCTTCATGAAAACTTATATGGCAATACAAATATAAATTGAGTTGTGATTTATTTATTTAGATTATGCAATCATTATTACTAGATTATTATCGGATCGGATATATCTGGGAGAAGGAATTTCTATGATTATTTGCAATGACCATCAAGAGGATTTCTTAGGTGTGTAGTCCACCAACTCGCACTAGGCCAGCGTAGTGGACTAAGGCCTAAACCAACTCAATGGTAAAGGAGGCCCGTGCCCAGCGGTGAGACGTATATGGGCTGTTGATGATTCTATGGTTCGTTCGGGTGCAATGGCAAAACAAAGCAACATAATTTTTTCCAGTGAATTCCCAAATTCATCTCCTCAAATGTTATTTCCAAGGAATTAAATGTAATGGAAGTAGTAACTTCCAAGTTTTGTTATATTATGGCAAATAACTGCAATAATCAATTTTCAATATATATTGTATTTTCAATGGCATACATGGAAGTTGTAGTAAGACTAATATTAAAAAAAAATACAAATTCATATGAAATCTTTTTAATAAAAACAAATACGATGAAGGAAGGATTTTATAATCTGTGGCGCATGCGTGTATGTCATGAACCACAGACTAAAGACTTTTAAGGGTAGGGTAGATTTTAAGGTAGGGTGAATTTTAGTCGATTCTGTGGATGATTGTGTTTAAAATAGAAAGTATATCAATACAGTAGAGAATTTACTCCCTTTTAGTCGCTTTGGACTAAGGAACTTGCACTTAAATGTATATATATATATATATATATATAAAACTACAAGTCGCAAAGATTTACTGTCAATGATTGGCTTAATTGACTATAAATTTGTGATAGAATAAAAAAAAACCCGACCAGGGTCCAAGACACTGGCTTACATAAATTGAGTAAGTAATTAGTAAAATCAAAGTCATAACCATCCAATATAAAAGAAAATGTAAAAGGAACCTTGGGAGTTATATTTAACTAGCTTTTGCGCGCAACTCCGTCTGCGTGGACTACAGGGTTGGGTTCAGGAAGAAAATAAGTTGTAGTATTTTACTCCGCAGAGCCCCATTTACTTAAATATACAAAAATCATACGATTGGTCAAATTGCTTCAACGTGAAACCGTAACGCGCCGGTCGACGCCTTGAGTATCATTATTGCGCGCTTAATCATTATTTTGAAACTGCGATATCTTCTAAGATACTTATTGAAATCAAATGATGTAAAGGACAAATTTATTTTGTAATTAATACTTGTAATGAATAACGTATTTATTTGGATAAGGATTAACATCATGTTTGTAAAAACACCTTCACAAATAATGCTTTATTTAAAATAAATTTGGCTAGAATAAAAAACGTTATAGTGAGCCAACCTTAAAAGATAGACATATGCTATCGCGGACATTTTTTTAGAATTTTTAAAGGGGAACAATTCTGTCATACATTATTTCAGCGAAACTTTAACCGTTTCTGCAGCGTACGCAGCGGAAGCTCACAAAAAGGAAAAAAGTCCCCGATTTTGAAACATTCTTTATTGCTGCTCCGCTCCCATTGGTCGTAGCGTGATGATATATAGCCTATAACCTTCCTCGATAAATGTGCTATCTAACAGTGAAAGAATTTTTCAAATCGGACCAGTAGTTCCTGAGATCCTAGCGTTCAAACAAAGAAACAAACAAACAAACTCTTCAGCTTTATAATATTAGTATAGATGCAGAGTTACAATATAGCTTTCGAAACACTATCGTCAAAATAACAAATAGTCACCACAATAACTAAATATATTCTATATCTCCTATTTTTCTATTGTAGGTTCATGGATTTGTGATAAAAGATACGATGTATTTAATGTTAGTTTATCTCACCACAAATTACAAAGAATAAGGCTATAGACATTTCTCTAAAATAATGCCTGATGAACACTATAGTTGTCGTCAGTCGTAGTTAGTTTGAGTTGCGTTTGTCAATAATCGACTGTAATGAAAATAGTCGAATTGTTGCAACCCTAAAATTTAAAAAAAAATCTGCTCGAGTAGCGTTCAGACCTCCATTAAATTGTAGACTGTAGTTTATGGTGGACGCTCGAGAGATACGGTTGTCTCTCAGGTCGGTCTTGATGTCCCGTAATAAATATTTTCTCTATAATAAAATTGTTAAAATAAAAGTGTCAATATATTAGCCGCGCGAGTTTGGAAGTGTAAAAATGGAGGAACGCGGGCAAGACGACGGCGACGCCGCTGGCGACGGCTTCAAGGACCAAAGCCAAGGCCTCCGACTCAAAGCCTTTGAAAAAAATAAGAAGAATGTGTATTTGATTGGGTCCATCGCGGATTGTTTCGCCTCCGTCATGACGATGTTTACCCGTGTAGAGCTGATAACGCCAGAGCCAGGTTTGTGATTATTTTAACAATATAATGTTTGGTTATTTTCTATATAAATAGAAGTCAATGCGTCAAGGTCGATGTGCTCCGAAAATTTCAAGGATGCACTGATTTTGAAGTATATTTCTCTTTCGCACGCTTTTAAGTGTTTTTCCGGGAAGGCTTCTCATTGTATGTAGACGCCGCACGTAGATAAACGTAGTACGGCGGAGTAAATCTGATATTGGCCTTGTTATCGACGTAACCTTGGCCTGATTCCGCGCGGGAGGCCGTCCTTCATTGAGCTGGCTAAGGCCGCGCAGATTCCCACTTTGTTCAAAACCTGTTGCTTTTATGTTGATACTTGGTCCATTTATTCTAATGCTTTTAAAATTTTTTCTTAGGACTACCATACAATTTTTTTGAAATTGTTTGGAGACTTATAATTTACATCTGGCCATGAATACCGATTTCGAATGATTCATTTATTTATTTCCATTCAGACTCCTAGTGGGATTCTATAGGATAGAATTTTGTTTGAAACCCCGTTGCTGTTCTATATCATATTATATTTTACAAAAAGGAATGCTTTCAGATTCCCCTAAATTCTGAATGTTTATTTTATTTTTAGGGTTCCTATTTTGATTTTATCTAAGATACTATCAAGGCAGCCCACACAATTTTTGTTAGTCTTGTTAGAAAATTTATAATGAAAATATACCAAGACTTACTTAATATATTAAAAATATTCCATGAACAAATATTGAGTACAGCTAGTGCAAATCATTTAAGTTAATTATTTTAGATAATTCTGTATTTATTATCTTATTTTGGGTGGGTGATGATAGAAATGTAGTCTACCATTCCACACTGGGCCAGCATGATGGACTAAGGCATCTCGGTTGTAGAGGAGGTCCATCCCTAGAAGAAGGATGTATAGGGGCTAATGATGAAAAAAAATGCTACAACCATCTATACAATGTTGAATGGATGATGTTAGATTAGGTAGAGGGGTTACATTTGTTCAAATGATATGTCATTCACAGACTTATAAAAAATCCTTGGAGGGCAACATACATATAAGTATGCAAGAAATTCTCACACTTAAAAGTAAAAATCTTGCCTAAATAAATTCAGTCATTTATAGATATATTAGTTTTTAATTCACTACTATACAAAAATGTAATATTTTCGATTTTGATATAATTATACCCTCCTTAGTTACCCTACCACAATTGATGGGCAAAGAAAGTGATGACCCCAAGAAAAATAGGATTAGGGGAGGAGGGGTATAACTTTTATAATGACAATTTATGGCCAACAATAAGATGGAGGCTTGGAAGAAGAGACCAATAAGCAAATTTAGATTATGGAATAGGGTTCGGGGGAATGGTTGTTAAAAGTGTATTGGTATCAATCAATTCTTTTTGTGGGTGTTTGTAATTGCGATTATTAATATGAATATGTCAAGGAAGAATGAAAGTCTACATTAGGTAGGGCTGAGAAAGAAATAAAGTGGAGGAGTTAATATGGGATGTACTCTGCGGCAAGGGGTATACCCTGCTTGTCTGTATGACGTGGGGGTTGCTGGAATCGTTGGGAAGGGGGTGGAGGAAGGGGTGCGTCTCTCAGAAACTGAGCCCGAGAGAGACTGTAGTACTAAGGCGCGTGTATATCGCTGTTTTCCATCCACATTCGGGGCATCCTAACCAAGCTATTAGGGTGCAACAGCGCTATAACTACGAGACAGGCGAGACAGTTTTTTCGGAGGCTCACCGGGCGGTTGGGGGCGGTGTCCGCGACATGCGCTTTCCCCTTTCTTCCAGGGTTGGGTGAAAATTGAGGCATAGTCAGATCAGCTCTCTTCATTATAAAAGAACACAATAGGTTAAAGATGGATAATGGGGAATAAAAGTTAATGTGTGGAAAATAATGGAAGTTTGAAAGAGGATAGTGTGGGAGGCAGGGAAGAGGTAAAGGACGATTATAGTAAAATAAATTAGGGATATAGGAGGATAAAGTGAGATGGTATGAATGACAATGAGGGGTGTAGGATTGAAGTGGGTGGCAGTGGAAGGATTGAAGAGGCGATTTTAAGGATGTGGGAGGAGGGGGAGGAAGGGAGGAGAGGGAGAGGGATAAAATATCCCAGTTAACAAAATCTTTAACTTCTTGAAGTATCGTCTCCAAGGTTGTCGATCTGCGCGTTTGCTTATTAACACCTGGTCCAACAGATGACGAGTGGGAGGTGCCTTTCGAGGCAATCACTGACCTGGTCTATCTCGGCTCCGGAGCACAAGGCGTCGTGTTCAGCGGGAACCTACGAGGCGAGATGATTGCCGTGAAGAAACTGAGGGATAAGAGTGAAACAGACATAAAGCATTTGAGGAAACTAAACCATGAAAATATAGGTACTTAGATTATTTATGATTGAGAGTAGATAATTTTAACAATGTAGTATTTAATTGAATTTTTTTTATAACTATTTATTTTGTACAGTCCGCTTTCGTGGTGTGTGTGCCGAGGGGCCTGGGTATTGCCTCATAATGGAGTATTGCCAGTATGGGCCGCTGTTCGAGTTCATACACAGCGGCGTATGCTTTGGTCCTAAGCAGATCATCAAGTGGGCCAAAGATATAGCTCACGGCATGGCTTACTTGCACACACACAAGATCATCCACCGCGATCTGAAGAGTCCAAAGTAAGTTAGAATTATTTAGGCTTTGATTCTACTTTGATGCAGAACGCAGTAACTTATCGGGTTTTATCTGTCGTTTAGCATCCTGATAGCGGACAATTTGGTGGTCAAAGTGAGCGACTTTGGCACTAGCCGTGTGTGGAATGACGTGAGTGCCATTATGAGCTTCACTGGCACAGTTGCCTGGATGGCCCCCGAAGTGATCCGCCATGAGCCATGCTCGGAGCGCGTAGATGTTTGGTCCTACGGGGTGGTACTGTGGGAGCTGCTGACCCAGGAGGTGCCATACAAGAACATGGAGACGCATGCCATCATGTGGGGCGTGGGAACGGACACCATCTCGTTGCCGATTCCAAGCAGCTGCCCTGACAGCCTGCAGCTGCTGCTGAATCAGTGCTGGAACCGCATCCCAAGGAACAGGTTCGGGCGAATAAATTTAAATTTTTTGCACATTGAGTTGTATTGCGGCAAGTTGTATGTCATGGGTATTCCCAACAGGCCTCCATTCAAGATCATTGCGGCTCACCTGGAGCTGGCGGGCGAGGAGCTCAACCTGATCAAGGTTGAGTGCTTCAGCGTGACCCAGGCGGCCTGGCGCAAGGAGGTTCAGGATGGCATGAGCAAGCTGTGAGTACCATATTAGTACCAGTAGTGGTTTCAGCAGTGAGGAGGGGATTGTACAATGAATGGTTTGGATATAGGGGCGAGCAGAGCCAGCAGCCCCAGGAGGCCTCCAGCCAGCGGCGCGAGGAGCTGCGCCTGGCCCGCGATGTGCGCCACGTGTACGAGCAGCAGCTCACGCGCGCCAATGAGCTCTACATGGAGGTGTGCGCCGTGCGCCTGCAGCTCGAGGAGCGCGAGAAGGCCATTGCCGAGTCAGTATATTTGCTGCAGTTTTGCTTATTATATTAACGACGTTGCGAATTTATTTCTCTTTAGCATGCGACGTGTGCAGTTTTCAAGTTTTGTGTTTTATGGCGAGCTGATGCGATTGCTTGCGTGGGGTTTTTATAGTTTTAATACTTCATACTCATTAACTTTCATTTCTGTAGTCACAATTTATTTATCATTTGTAATAAAAGGCGTGAGAAGGCGCTGAAGGCCTGCCGATGCGGCCTGAAGAAGAACCTGAAGCAATTCCAGCGCCAGACATCGTCCTCCTCGGATGGCGTACAGGCTCCACTGCAGGTGATCAACGAGGCTCCACTCCGCCGCATCAAGAAGAAGAAGGAGGTTCAGGTAAGTGAACAAAGGGTTTTGTCACAGCCATATAAGAGGACTCGGAGATTCGGGAATTAACTCTTGGTACTATGATTACGATAGGCGCATGCCCAGGCCCAGGTGATTGTCTGCTACAACGAGGGCCAGACTGTCACCTCGGTGGCTGAGGGCTGCACCTGCAGCGTTGAGAGCCTCCAGAACAACAACCTGGAGACTGTCAAGATCCAGCCATCCTTCATTGAGAACAACGGCAACTTCGAGAACACTGGCAACGAGAATGTCAACGGCAACTATGTGCCGGAGGTTGCCCACGTCTAAAGAGACGATGGGAGCAGACGAGAGACTAGAGAGGAGAGAGGAATGACATTTCGAAATCTTATAGAATAGCGCTGATTTATAAGGCATCCTAAAAATTACTCTATTGCTTTACAGTCCCATTATCATATTCTGGACTATAGCGTATGTTATATTGCCAATAAAAGTGATGTTTAGGATGTCTTATACCATTGCTTAGTATTATGAGATTTCGAACTGGCTAGGTTCTGACTGAACGCGAATGTAGGTCTTTTGGTGTGGTTTCGTCACTTTCAGTGTGTATGGGTCTTCTTGCCCTTGGGCTCTTGTGTGACTGAGGGAAAGGATCTCTGAAATAGTTGATCTCATTATGTAATCTACTAGAGACCTAATGTTTTGTAGCGGCACGCATGATTATGGAAAATTTTGTGAGTGTAGCATTCTTTATTTATCCCGCAGTCTAGTAGACCCGTTAGTAAGAATTCTACATGCAAAAGCAAGCGTGAGTGCAGTTGTCGATCGTCTCGCATCCAGCTGTAATGTATTGAATTGTGAGGGGAGGCGCGGTGTGGAACGGAGACGCACCGGCCCGTAAACTTCCCCACACTCCCCTACATTACAACTCTCACGCACCACTATCGATCCATCTCACGCGCCGCGCTTTAGCATATCAAGCTTGTTTACTTTCATCGATCTTCTTGATTTACTCTTAGCATATTTATTTGTTCCAAATTAAACCAAAATTTTGGGTTTGTAGGTTTTTTATTTTAGCTACCTTCGTACTCATGCGTGTTCCTACAGTTTCAGCCAAATTTAGCGAATAATCGTAGAAATATGTTTAATCAAATATGTAGCCGTGTACACAGTAAATGAAATAATGGCACAGTAGAGTAAATGTTGATGTATAATTATGTAATTCGGTATTTTCTAGCGTAAGTTATAAGGTCCATTCACATAGCGATATTAAGGTTCTGTATTTTTATTTCTACTGCCGGAACTTTATAACTAATTTATGTCTCCCCCCTAAATGATAACGGAGGTCATTTAGGCAATTCCGTATCATGTTTCCCCCCTAAATGATAACGGAGGTCATTTAGGCAATTCCTTATCATTTTTCCCCCTAAATGAAAACGGAGGTCATTTAGGTAATTCCTTATTATCTTTCCCCCTAAATGAAAACGGAGGTCATTTAGGTAATTCCTTATTATCTTTCTCCCCTAGATGATAACGGAGGTCATTTAGGCAATTCCCTATCATGTTTCCCCCCTAAATGATAACGGAGGTCATTTAGGCAATTCCTTATCATGTTTCCCCCTAAATGAAAACGGAGGTCATTTAGGTAATTCCTTATTATCTTTCCCCCTAAATGAAAACGGAGGTCATTTAGGTAATTCCTTATTATCTTTCTCCCCTAGTTGATAACGGAGGTCATTTAGGCAATTCCTTATCATGTTTCCCCCCTAAATGATAACGGAGGTCATTTAGGGAATTCCTTATCATGTTTCCCTCCCTAAATGATAACGGAGATCATTTAGGTAATTCCTTATGTTTCCCTCCTAAAAGGTAACGGAGCTGTCATTTAGGCAATTCCTTATCATGTTTCCCCCTAAATGAAAACGGAGGTCATTTAGGTAATTCCTTATTATTTTTCCCCCTAAATGAAAACGGAGGTCATTTAGGTAATTCCTTATTATGTTTCCTTCCTAAAAGGTAATGGAGCTGTCATTTAGGCAATTCCTTACAATGTTTCCCCCCCAAATGATAACGGAGGTCATTTAGGTAATTCCTTATTATCTTTCCCCCTAAATGACAACGAAGCTGTCATTTATGTTATTCCTTATAATGTCTCTCCCCTAGAAGATAACGGAGCTGTCATTTAGGTAATTATTGATTGTTTTGCCCCCCCCCCCCCCTAAATGAAAAGGGATGACAGATTCGTAATAATTAATTACAGAACAGTCATATCTACAAGATCATTTGCGTTGTGAATGGACCCCGCCATTTGACTCGACTATTTTCACATTCCAATACTAATCGATCCTTTCCCGGTAACCCTGACAACAACTCATTTATGACTGTATTTCCATGGGGTCCTTAAATCTTGTAGCTTTCGGTCCGTAGACACACCGTGACAAAATAGTTTTCCTTTCGTCAAATTTAGTCCACGAAAGGCCGTCATTTGTAAATATTAGACAAAATGGGACCCTATTTACCTTTAATTCACTTATAATAAATCCTTGACTTACTGCATTGAGATAAGTATAAATATTAAAATTAAGTGGTAGATAAAAAATAAAGTAAATCTTTTCGATGCTTTAAGAATAATTTAAATTTGGCGCTACGTTAATTATTCCTTTTGTTTTTGGTGTTTTAATTTTGAAATTTAAAAAGACTTTGTTTTTTATTTATTAAATATTAATTTTGAACGTAGTGCTATATTTAACCTGAGTTCCGAGTTCGACCTGATCGGAGACTGGTTGGCAGACATCTATACGCGCAGGAACATCGTGATTTGGATGCAACAACGTATTATAGTAGGGCAAAGATTCCGTTTTTGCTCCACATTTTTTTTACATTCATATTTTTGTATGATTTTTTTTGTATAGTATTTTATGTTTTAGCAGGCCTAAAACTGTTGTTTACTTTTATCGTAAGTGTAACGCGATATCTTTTTGGAGGTTGCTCATTAGATGTAGGTTTTACTATAATCTCGTGATTTTTTTTTACATTGATCATGTCAAAGCCGGCAAGCGTCGGGCTGTTTTATGCTGTTCAGAAAACAATAGCTTTGTTATCGATAATTTTTATTTCACCCCCCTTTTAGTCATAACTCAGCTAGGATCTCCAAACGTCCCATAGACATTCATAGGCTACCGTATCATACAAATAAATGGAGGGAATTTTTGTTTTCGTCCTGTAAACATGTTAACAAACTTAAATTTCGATGAGAAATGACGCTTGTCTCTTTCGTTCGACAGTAAATGGGAAATCTGGTCAAGTCACTTGTCTATATTTGTATTATTTGCTTAAAATTATAGGAAAAAACAAATAGCTTTGTGTTGCAATTTAATAATTATTTAATATTAATGGCAGGTGGCAAAGAAAACCCCTGCCTTTACAATAGGAGGGAATGTACATAAGTACGTTCAATCAGGCACTATATTTTCGCAGGATATCGGGATGTGTTGACATTATAAAACTATTCCACTTTTCGCCACATCAGTTGTCAAAACAAGTTATGATCTCATTTAATGCCTCTGTGATATTATTTAAATGTTAAATCCTGTTGGCTGAAGGATTAGTATCCGGAAATTAAAATTGAACCTTACTAAAAGTGACTTGACGCCGATTTCCCTTTTTTGTGCCGTTTACGTTTAACCAAAACATGGCTAGCCCCCTCCCTCAAGGGATTCGACTAAACTACGCGTTAGCCCAAAAAATCAGGGTAATTAACCAAATGTTGTCAACAAAACCGAATTTAAAATTGTTTTGTGCAATGCCTGCCGACGAGGGAAATCGATCTTTTGGTGTTTGCGTTGATTATTTTTCTTCGAGCTTAAATGTAAATTGTACCTTGAGGAAAGTATATTTTTGTAACGATTGCTACACGTTTAGGACGTCGCTATCGGGAGTGTGGTCTTGTGTGATATAATGTAAAGGAAATTGAAAATTAATAATATATATTTTTTCTAAGTTTTTTCTAATTTAAAATCGATTTTGAGGTGATAAATTGTGAGATTGTTTATTTTTTTGTTATCATTTGTAGATGCTTGGGTTGAGGTTTGCAAAATATTTATTTAATTTATTTATATAGTGATCATACCATTAATAGAGTGAGATTAAAATATTGGTACACACTCCCTGCATAAGTGTAATTGTATATAAAAACAATTGGCGACTTTACAGGAATGTTTGTGTAGTAATAAGGAAGAAGTATTATCAAAACTTAATTTGAAAATATGTAAGTTAGGTGTATAAACTTTATTGAGGATAAAATAATTGTAGATTTTTGGCGTATGGTAGTTTTTGTGGTCACTGTAAGGCATGCACGATTTTATTATATGTATATCTTCTAACATTTCTTAGATTATAACTGGTTTCGATAAGACTTTTCTCTAAGAAGAAACACGCGTAATATTTCTTTAACTATTAATGTCTTAAAATTAGTTGAATAATTTCTTTGCATATTATTTTCGTAGAAGAAATACGCGGAGGATTTCTTCAACTATTAATGTCTTAAAATAAGTTGAATAATTTCTTTGCATATTATTTTCGTAGAAGAAATACGCGGAGGATTTCTTCAACTATTAATGTCTTAAAATAAGTTGAATGATTTCTTTGCATCTTATTTCGAGAGAAGAAGAAATACGCGGAGGATTTCTTCAACCATTTACGTATAAAATAAGTTGAATAATTTCTTTGCATATTATTTCGAGAGAAGAAATACGCGGAGGATTTCTTCAACTATTAATGTCTTAAAATAAGTTGAATAATTTCTTTGCATATTATTTTCGTAGAAGAAATACGCGGAGGATTTCTTCAACTATTAATGTCTTAAAATAAGTTGAATGATTTCTTTGCATATTATTTTCTTAGAAGAAATACGCGGAGGATTTCTTCAACCTGTTATGTCCAAAATTAAGTTGAATAATTTCTTTGCATATTATTTTCTTAGAAGAAATACGCGGAGGATTTCTTCTAAAGCTTATTAAGGTGTACCGCAGGTACTTAATGCATTTATACAACAAATATATTTTTATTTTATATTTCCTTGATGACTAGACCTCCAGTGTCGATCATTTAGATCCCTCGCTGATTAAGACATATTTTTTATATTATCTTTTTACTTCTCTATAAAAGTGTGTTATTTAGGACAATCTTCATGCATTTGCACATGTAATAACTACGTAGGAATATGTCACATGTATGTACTATTTCGTGTAGAAGTAACGGTGCGTCGTGTCTATATACGCATCTTACAATACCATATGTAAGCGGATAATTATATTTAACATAATATCATGTGTATCAATAGATTATGTGGAATTCTTGATGCTCATGTTTTTCGAATATTTAGGTATATTAAAAGATCTGTAGAATTAAAGTAAGATCGGTTATATTAATTATCAATTAGAACTTGGTTTTTGGATCATTTAATTGTTGCATTTTTCTTATTTTTAATCAGTCTAAAATATTTGTAAAAAGTTTTGAATGATTTAAATTTCGTAATTTTTCTGTCGGAATTATGTTTTTTGTTTAGAGTTTTCCAAATTTTCAGTGTTCCTATTTTTACCATTATTATTTAGTTATTATGCAAGAGTTTACAACCTGTACTCTGCTTACTACATATGTTACTGTATCTAGTCGTAGTTAAACATGATATTTTTAATCTAAGCATGTATCGATTGGTCCTTAAATAAAGCCGTCACAAGTCTATTGTTGTTTCATTTTATACCTAAAGCACCCTATAATATATTATTACACTATTAAAAGCATTTACCAGAGACATGTCGATATATTTAACATTTTACAAAACCTTAATTAAAAAATAAAGAGTATTAATAAGGTGGAATTCTTGTAATGTTCGTAATTAAACTGTGTGAAACACAAAAAAAACATACAATATCACAGATAATATACATATTTCAAGTTGGAAATTAAAGATCTTGGATTGAATTTGTCAGTTGGTCAACCAGCCTCCATATCACACAAGACGTCTACTGCTGGATATAAGCATCCCTCAGAGCTACCTAATAAAGCCTAATTTTATTATTACCTTTCGTCATCGTAACACATTTATCACACTTTGCTTATAGTCGCTGAGGTTACTTTTCTTATAAAATTGTTCACTTGAACAGGTACATTATCACTACATAGTATAAAACAAAGTCGCTTTCTCTGTCCCTATGTCCCTTTGTATGCTTAAATCTTTGAAACTACGCAACGGATTTTGATGCGGTTTTTTTTAATAGAAAGAGTGATTGAAGAGGAAGGTTTACATGTATGATAACATCCATTAAATATCAGCATTGCACCCGTGCGAAGCCGGGGCGGGTCGCTAGTTTGATATAACTAGGACTCTCCGATAAAAAATCATTTACAAGCTGCACAGATTTCCCAACAAGGGGTAATATTTTGCTAGATATCTAAAACAGTTAGTGATACTTTTAGCCCAAAATCAACATATGGTAATCCCGTTATCTAAATGCATAGGTACCAAATATGTTACATAATTAGAAACATCAGCAGCCTATTAGGGAAGTTGAGGTAAGTATTGTTGAAAATAATTATCACAGAATTGTATTAGAGAGTTACGTGGTTGTGGACACGGGTTAAAACTCCAGGAAATTAGCACTGACTTGAAAAATATGTGTGTATTCATAATTAATATCAATAAGTACTTATCTAACAGCAATAACATTTTTTTTTAATGGTAAAGGAGACAAACGAGCTCGTGAGCCATCTGATGTTTTGTGATCAACACCGCCTATGGACACCCACAATCCCAGAAGAATTGAGGCCTATAAAATCAAAGGCAGCTAAATCCAAGTGAGTCAAATATTCAGTAATCTACAAAAATCGATAACTTTGTTTAGGTGGTTATGATATTTTATATTTTAAAAGAGATTTATAAAGAATGTGAATACCACTAAAAATCAGAATTTTAAATTATAAAAATACCACAATATTTGAGTACAGACTGAATAAATTTGTATTTAACTGTCTTTGATTCCAACTGGCGTTTAGCTGGTTTTGATTTTATAGGCCTCAATTGTCGGTGTGTTGCAGGCTTTTGAGGATTGTATTTTAAATTCAAAGAACTAAGATTTTTTGTACACATTCAAATTAATACTTGTATTTATTATAAAAGGGGTTCACACACGTGCGTCGTGCAATTTGTGGTCCACCGAGAGTAAAATAAGAGCAGCGAGTTTTTGAAACCTTTGCTTAACAAAACTTTTATATTGAAAAGATTTGTACATTTACTTCAAAATGTAAATTAGAATTAAACTCTTGTGACTTGACCATGACTATGTGACCTCCCTGTTGCCAAAGCTGGATCTGCTTTTGATTCTATCACATAGTAACCAGTTCGCAACTTTTATATTTAATTCTCTGACCACGTGCGAAGTCGAGCATTTAAAAAGACAACAGCTTCGTTCTTATTAATATTGTCAACATAATCAGTTATCGAAGACATAGAAGTTTTACTCAGCCAACATAATAACACCGTTATTTCTAGAAGCATATTTATGGAGCTTAGAAATACAGCGAATTCATCAAAATTACGATTTTTGTTTCTTATTAACATACATGTTGAACATCACTTTTGTGTTACCAAGAATCAATTAAAACAAAAATCAAGTTACGCAAAGGAATTTTGTCCACCAACCCGCACTAGGCCAGCGTGATGGACTATGGCCTAAACCCTCTCAATGGTAGAGGAGACCCGTGCTTAGCAGTTGGCGTATATGGGTTGATGATGATGAAGAAGAAGAAAGGAATTTAATCATTTAGAGATAGAAGTTTATCCTGGCAATTTAGTAATATGTAAACTTTCTACAGGACGAATAGGTACGAAGTATGTGTGTTTGCCCAACCACTGCTGGATACATACAGTAAATATAGTAGTCAATAAAAATAAGTTACTGCCTGTTTTACAAATAAATAAATAAATACACCCAACAGCCACACACATAGTCCTGACCCCACATTAAGATACGAGTGTCGTGGGTATCAGAAACTATGAGAGACTTTTCAGTCTCACAAAGTCCCAGACTCGGAACAAATATTTGTAGATCGCACAAACCAATTGGCGCTGTGCGGGGTTCGAACCTGCGGCCTCTCGTTTCGCGAGCTGGTGTCTAGCCAACTGCGCTGCGGGGTTGTCGAAATTTTTATAGAGTATGCGACACTTGGAAGTATTAATGCTAGTTTCTAATCGTTTATTGTGATATCAGAATATTCTCATTGATATGTGAAATTGCTTTTGTTGAATGAAGCTTTTGACGTTAAACATTCTGTATTCTCTAAGGCAAGCTGGGTTTTTGGGGTTCTATGGAAGTGCTGCCGCTATTAGTTACAACAGCGTATTTCAACGGTAGCATAGAAATAGCTGTTGGTAACGGATGGATGAGGGCTGCACAAGATGGTGGGCGCTTTCTTGGGGAGGCCTACGTTCAGCAGCGGATGGCGATAGGCTGAGTATATAGAAATAGTTTGGCATTGAAACAATTGAAGTAAATTCTAGAAAACAATACCTTGGATTTGATTTTGAATGCTCCTACTATTATCAATACAATTCAAACTTAGTCATTTCGTACATAACCTTAACTAAAAGATTTTTAGCTTTCGAAGTACCACACATAACTTCCAAACTTTCAAGTGAAACCTTTTTGTTATTATTTATACCTCTATACAAAAATAAAATTACGTTTAAGTGGATTATTTAATTGAGGCAGATCACTTACTGAAAATCAATTGCAACACACTTGATAGTTTGGAAAACTGTAGGAAGTCTCTGATAGACACTAAATGCAACTTTAAAATTCTTACCTTTAACATAAGAAGTATCTCGAAGAACTTTGATGAATTCTCAGTTGTTTTGGGAAGACTGGAGGTACACTTTGATATTATTATTCTGACTGAATGTTGGCTTAATGCTAACACGCTCGTTCCACAAATCAATGGGTATAATAATTATAGAACTAATAATTACATTAACAAGAATGGGGGTGTAATAGCTTATATTTGGAATTCTTGGAACGCCACTGTGGTAGAACCCGGTATGGTAGATTGTAATTGCTTAGAAGTTCACATGAGTCCCTACTTAACTGTTCTTGGTATATATCGTTCGCCTTCCTTTAGCTCTGTTGACAATTTTCTAAATAGCCTGGATCAAACTATAAGTGCGTTAACCAAGAAACATCACATTATCATAGCTGGCGACATAAACCTAGATATCTCTAACAATCCGCTCACCAGTCAATGTGCTGAATACTTGTCCCTCCTGACTGAACATCAACTTTTACCTGCCATTACTGAGCCAACTAGAGAGAACGCCTGCTTAGATCATATTTTTGTAAAAAACGGTAGACACGGGACCGGTATTATCGCACGTACCGATGTTACTGATCATGATATCTGCATATTTTTACTCCCAAATATAGGTAATCTGCAAAAATCGGTACACAAACGCGTTAAAACAAAAATTAATTATTCTGAAGTCACAAAAACTCTCGAGTCTACTGATTGGTCCCATATTTACAAAATCGATAACCCCGATGCAGCATCAATATTCTTTACAAATATTTTGCATAAAGCTATTTCAGACAACACGAAAGAAATCGTAATACCACGTGCCCAATTTATTATTAAACCCTGGGTTACACCAGGTATCATAAGATGTCAAAAACACCGCGACTTTCTTCATCTTCAAGCAAAAATAAACCCATCAAATGAAACAGTCCAAACCTCATATAAACGCTATAGAAATTTTCTAAGAAATCTTCTTCACAGGATTAAGTCTGATTACGAAAGTAAACAATTATCAGAAAATTCTAATAACCCAAAAAAACTGTGGCAAACCATAAAGGGAATCTGCAATATTTCTAAACCTAAGAATGATTCCATTGAACTAATAACACACAGCGATGACTCCCTCAGCTCCCTTAACTCCTGCAACAAATATTTTGCGCAAATAGGTGAGAAATTAGCAGCAGAAACTTTGGTTAAATTAAATACATCGGAAAAAAACTTAGCCTCAAACTTCACAACTAACAATGGTCCAAAAAACTCACTTTACTTTTACCCAACCTCCGTCGAAGAGGTTAGCCATTACATAGATAACCTCAAGAGTGAAAGTGCCCCTGGTATGGACCAATGTACTCCTTCTCTTATAAAATCAGCCAAAACTTCGTTAGTAGAGCCTCTTACACATATCTTTAATCTAAGTATTGAAACAGGCATATTTCCAGAAATCTGGAAAATTGGAGTAGTGTCACCAATTCATAAAGAAGGGAACAGAACAGACATAAGTAACTATAGGCCTATAACTCTTCTCAGCATATTATCCAAGTTACTTGAAAAAATTATAAACAAACGCCTTGTAAGCTTCCTAGAGGAGCATACTTTAATTTCTCCCAATCAATTTGGTTTCAGAAGAAACAAATCAACTGAAGATGCAATTCTCTCACTGTTAAATACAGTCACATCTAGCCTCGATCAAAATAAATGTTGCATTGGAGTCTTTTTAGATCTTAAAAAAGCATTTGACACAGTTTCAGTCCCAATCCTACTTCGTAAATTAATAAATATCGGTGTCAGGGGCATCGCTTATGACTGGTTTTTAAGCTATCTCACGAACCGAAGTCAGTGCACAAAAATAGGGCAAACCCTTAGCGACCAACTTCCAATATGTTACGGGGTTCCTCAAGGTAGCATTCTCGGGCCAACATTATTCTTAATTTACATGAACGATTTTTTAAACATTTCACTGCAGAATGCTGATATTATTTGCTATGCCGACGACACAGTCGTCCTTTTCCAAGATACTTCATGGAAAAAAGTTTTTAACACAGCTGAAGCTGGGTTAAACACCTTGGCGCGTCGCTTAAGTGAAAGCTTATTAACACTTAACATTAGAAAAACCAAATACATTACTTTTCATAAAACACGAGCTTCAAGGCCACTATTTTCTCACAAACTTACTCTTCACTCTTGTTCTAACTTTACTAACGACACACGCGTGACCCCATCCCCATGTGACTGCAAGTCCATCGAACACACCAACTGCATTAAATATCTAGGTATTACATTAGATGAAAATCTCTCTTTTAAAAAACATGTATCCACTTTGTCTTCCAAAATCAGAAAGTTTATTTACTTCATGAAATCTCTGCGAAACTCTGCTACTAAACCGACTCTGCTCCTAGTTTACAAAGCTATATGCCAATCAAATCTATCCTACTGTATATCGGCCTGGGGCGGGGCTGCCGCATCTACCCTTCTTGAACTGGAAAGAGCTCAGCGTGCCGTAATAAAAGTAATGTTACACAAACCTTTCAGATATCATACAACAGACCTATATAAAGACGCTAATGTTTTAACTGTACGCCAATTATACATCGCAAAAGTAACCATACTCATTCATAAACGCACCCTTACCTCGGAACACTACTCAACACTGATTTCACAACGCATTTATAAAATCCCAATTCAAACTATAAATTCGAACTTCGCTAGACGGTTACCAATCTACATGCACACTTTTGTTTATAATAAAATATGTCGAAAACTTAACATAAAGCTTCTGTGTCCTACAAAAGTAAAAAACACTTTGGAGAAATGGCTAAAAACACAAAATTACAGCGAATCAGAAGAAATACTAAAAGGCTTTGTTTGACGAAAAATTCATACACTTACACACACAGACACACAGACACACACACACACAAACACACACACACACACACACACACACACACACACGCACACACACACACACACACACACAGGGCGCGGGTGCGCCAACATACCTACATACATGCATATACTTATATAAGAACATACACACAATAATATATATTTATTACGGATTACTGCATATTACTTAGTCACGAAAAGATCTCAATAGGTATAGCTAATATAAGCATTTTATTTTTTACTGTTTTCTGTTTATTTAAAAATTTTTAAGTGTTAATAAATAAAGTTAGATATAGTTATTGATTTAATAAGTGTTTAAAAATATTTCTAAGTAAGCTATAATTTTTTATTTTTTTTATTAGAATTATTATCATTTTGTTTAACTCTTAAGTCGAACCGATGGTCACCATATTGTATTGTAATGTTTTTAAATAATTGTATTTGGTTTCTGCGATACAGGCCTAGAGCCTAGTGCAGCAACCGCCAGTATATGATTTATATGTAACAGCTTTATATGTAACAGCAAATAAATAAATAAATAAAATAAAGATACACATGTATTACCAGAAGCATCATGTTAAGTCATAATCGGTGACAGCAATAAATAATGCGTTATCGTATAAAAATATATGCATTATTGTGTGTATTGAGTTAACATTGATATTATGTATATTATGTGAGTATATGAGTTCAATGACATTATCCATACTAATATTATAAATGCGAAAGTAATTCTGTCTGTCTGTCTGTCTGTTACGCTTTCACGTAAAAACTACTGAATGGATTTTAATGAAACTTTGCAATAATATAGCTTATACATCAGGAAAGGACATAGGATACTTTTTATCCCGGAAAATGTAGTATTCCCGTGGGAATGGGTATTTCTGGATGTACCAAACCGATTTGAATGATTTTTGGTATAGAGGTACGTAGGGTTCACAGAATTAATATGGTATAATTTTATCCTGGAAAATATAATATAATCCCGTGGGATAAACATGTTATAAATGCAAAAGTCTCTTTGCACTTAACCCTAGAGTCTACGCGGACGGAGTCGCGGGCAAAAGCTAGTATTATATACACAGCAGTCATTGAGTGTGTAAAACGGGAAGGATATTACATTTTGCAATATACTTCATTCATCATCATCACCCCTTATACCTCTCACTGCTTGGCTCTTACTCTAAGACTCTTGGATTAAGAGGGATTAGGCCAAAGTCCTCCACGCTGGCCTAGCGGAGTATGGACTACACACCCCAAAAATCCTCAGAACTGGTGTACAAGTTTCTTCGCGATGTTTTTCTTCAGCGTTAAAGTAAGTGATAATTCATTGTGAATACACACATTTACTTTGGAAAGTCAGTGGTGTCAGAAAGTGAGTGCCAAGGGTTTGAACCTGCGACTGTCGCGATTCTAGGCCTGCGATGACCACTGAAGTTTCACTTCTAACTCAACTAAAGAACACCGCTCTAGTGATGATAATTCTATAGATTGTGTTAAGGGACCCTTAAGGTTCGTTTACGTATTACGTAAGGTTAGTTGTGTCAACATTTGACTTTCCCAATAAGTCTGCAGTATTATCGTGAAGTGGGTAATTGCTACGTTAATTTTAAGGAGCTTAGGTAAAGAGTGTGGTAGATGGTGGTCGTAACATGGCATTTCTTACGTGGGAGGGTTGTTAGCCCGGCCTACAATCCCCAATATGCTGAAAACCTCATCCTACTTTGGTCAAAGCGTCTATCTTACTTAGCCGGTAGATACCTAGGGTTTACTACCGGACTTTCTATCCTGATTGGCATAATTAGCTTACCGCTCCTTGACCGGAGCTACAGACGGAGTTCAAAGCTCGGGCAGTGTTGCTTGTAGGAGCCACAGAGACGGGCAAGGGGCCGCTCTCTCGAAGCGCATTTCGCGGGCTCAGCACTCCACGGCGCCGGCGACAAACCGCTGACGCTAACTAGCCTGCAGTTTATCGAGGCCGGTCCCGCCGCATGTTCACGGTCAATGCACCCGATGATTAAACGCCACATTATGCAACTCAACAAATTCCTTGCGTAAAATGGCGACTGTTTTCGGATGCATCTAACTTGGAAGTTACATTGGAATGTAAGGCGGTTAAAATGTTTTAGCCACGGCATGTAGGCGAGACTGCATCTCAATGCGCTTCTTCAACATGTGCATGTTGATATAACTCTGTATTCTCCCAAGGTGAAGGCAGAGGTGCATTTCAGCATCCACATTTCCCCAGGTAAGTATCAGTCCCATGTAATAGGGGGCGAGCCTATTCCTGTGTTTCGGACACATTTCCAGACTCCGTGCTGATATCGAGAATTTCCTAATGGAATAACCCAATAACAGTGCCCGACCAGAGAATCGAATCCAGGACCTCTGAATCGCAAGGCACATGTTTGTATCGCAAAGTAGAAGAAGAAAAATGAAAATAAGTAAAAAGGCTTTTTCAAAATCAAATAGAAAAATTATTATTTATTTAGTTAATACAATTACACGTGAAAGACCTACAAGTTGAAAAAAGTATACAGTGATAACGTATTCAATCAATTATCCTATAACTTCCAAATTACTGTCTAACATGGTCCCCTCACTAGGCATTAGGCAGGCCTGTGTTTAGGGGTCCCATTGTATCGATATAATAATATGAATCTATCGTATTCGTTCACGAGCAAACATAACAGTTAATTTATTTATTTTATTTATGCTTTTTACACATGTATTAAGGCGGACATCATGCAAACAAAAGCACTTATTAGCAGCGATACACTACTGCGTGCGGGCCTCCTCTACAACTAAAAGGGCCTTAGGTAAGCTGAACTAGTACGGGTTGGTGGACTACATGTCTAAGAAATTCCTAAGAATTTTTAAGTGTGTAGGTAAACTTGCGATGTTTTCTATTACCATTAAAGTTCGTGATAATTCAATGAGAATACACATAAGTTCGATAAGTCGGAGATGTGTGCATGGATTTAAGTCTCCGACCGCCGAGACTCCCAACCACGTGCCTAAGCTTCAGATACTAACTACGTGTATTTTTGTACATTTGTAAAGTATAAACGCAAAAAATTGAGACCTTTTTGAATGATTTTTGATATGCATTAAGATAGAAACTATCCAAGTAACATAGGCTGCTAAAACAGGCCTTTTTCTAAATTATGCTTGGCCGATATGAAACACAAGACAAAAGCCCACAGACTTCGCTGGCTTGGACACTTAGAAACAATGAGTGAGGATCGTGCAGTAAGCGGGTGTACCTGGGTCGTCCGTGTGGTCGTCGCCCGGTTGGTCGACCCAGGTACCGTTGGAAGGATGAGGTCGAAAAGGACTTGCGGGATCTCCAGGTTGGCGGGAGATGGCGCAGGACAGATCAAAATGAAGAGCCTTATTATCGGAGGCCAAGACTCACTTTGGGTCGCTGCACCATTGTAGTAAGTAAGTAAGTAAGATATGAAACACATGTATGCAACATATTGCTAATAATTTTATGATAGGCGTATTTATTTTCGAATTAAGTGCTCATGGGATTAGTTGGGGGTTCGAAATTGTGACCAGGCGTAACTGGGCCTCATTGTTAGTTATAAATATTTTTGTTACCACGTACGTGGTTCAAAATCATTATAGTAACAAATTTTAAGATTGGTTTTATGAAGAATAATGCAAACTATCATGATCATCATGATGGTCTTTAACACTTAGTTCATATCATAGAAAAGTTGGATAATATTAGAAAGGAAATGTCAGCATGACTTAAAACATTACTGATTAATGTAGGACTTAAAACAATGATATATAGAAAAGTGGTTGTCGAAATACACTAAAGAATAAAGATTTCAATATTTATCTAAGGATATTGTGGTATATATTGACACTGAAGATCAATAAAAGGATGACGTTTTGATGGTTGTTTTATTTTGGTGGTATCACGGTTACGTCGTAGATACTATTTAACTTTTACTACTTAGTACAAAGTCATAGATTGTGAGATGTAAGGTTGAGTATAAGATGCAAAGCTCACACCTTAATGATTGCAAGAAAAGATCCAACCAATGAGCTGTAAAACCATAAAAAGTAATTACTGCCTACTAATAAGTAGGTATCATCTTTTTGTTACTTTCAATTAGTGGTTCTATTGAAAACGTTGTAGCAATATTGCTCACAAAGTATTTGCTATTCGTTTTTTGTAGGCGCTATGATGGCGCAGTTGCTGTATGTGACCGGTTCATCACCAAGATGTTAAAGCTGGACAGTATTGCATTTTCTGCCTTAGGTAAGACTCAAGGTAAGTTGAATAAATGCCTTTAAGTTATATGACTATTCTACATCCAGTAAACTATCAACACAATGTTATGTAAATTACATAAAACACGCAAGCATGACGTGTGTAGTACGGTCGCCGCTGGAGTTTGGTCTAACGAATGTCGTATGAGTTAGAAGCAGGAAGTGAAGGCGCATCGTGACGGGCGTCGTGACGCGTCGCGGGAGACGTTCCCTCGTGGCTACCTCACGCCAATAACTCATAATGTAGAAAAAGCGCGTCCGATCAGCTGATGATGTGCGAAAAGGCGCGCGCGCTGGCGAAATGTACGCGCCGCACGAAATTCACCGGCGGTCGTTCCTACATTTTTGAGTATTATTTTTAGAAACTCGGCGGACGGGATCGGCGGCGCGCACACGCCGAGGCGCGCGCGGCCCGACAACACTGGAGCCCTATGGAGCCCCCCGCGTTCCCCGGCGGCGGCGCCCTCACCGTGCGAGCGGCCCCCGGCACCGACGCGCTGCTCGAGGTGCCTGCGCCCTCGGGCACCGCGCCCTTCCACTACACATGGTGAGATCTTGCGCTTTTTTAACTAGGTTATCTCGCGTCATTTATTGGGCCGCGATAGATCGGCGCAGGCGATCGATATTGTGACTTGCGCGCTGGGCGGAGGGTCGCCGGCTGCGCCCGCCACTCGTCGCACCAGACGCGTTGTTTGTTTTTTCGCATGTCGATGTATAAATACAGCACCAGGAAGCCGACCGGGACACCGCCGAGACATATGACACGTTTGTTTCACGATATGAGTATGTTAAATGGGAGTACAATGAGTAACTCGCTGCAAAAATGTGTGGAAAGTGCGCAGGCAAGTTCGACGCCAACAACAACCACGATCTGTTTAACATTCCGATGTATATAATTTCGTCATGGCACAAAAACTCACGAATTAAAACAATTCGCGTCAGTGTAGTGAAATAGTAGTGATTTATGGAGATATTCTCTAGATATCTGACGGTACTGCGTGTGTTTGGTCGCGAGTCAAGTGCTTCGCGGTCGCGTCATGTGGCGTTTACTCCAGATACATTTGTTTATGCTTGCCTACTGAATTTTACAGCTTCCAAATATGTTAGAATGCAACTGCGCAACAATATTTGAATTCAACTATCTGATGTAATTTTCTTTGAGATGAGTTATTTGTGTGCTTGCACTGGTGGATTTCATTTCTGGTTGTTACTTTTCTTAAATTCGGACTGAATTCAAGATCTAGACTTTAAAAGTTGAAGTAGAGTTTTAGTCTGTTTTGTTTATAAACGCTATCCGAATTAATATGTACTTCAGTGAGATTACGTGATTGTTATGTCCATAGTATATTCGAACACAATTATCGATAGGTACAAACCGGAAGTTTTTGGGTTCGATATTGCTAACTCGTTTCAACATGAGTAATTGCATAATTCGTTTTCTTAATTTAACTCTTCATTATTTTAAAACTGCTAATTTTGTGTGACGTCCGAGTTTGCCTTTTACTTACCAAAAATAAATATGAGGTTATCAGGAATGTGTCCATACTTCGTGTAACAGTGCCATCTGTTGGTAATATCCGTTGTTATTATCACTACGATCGATGTATCGCCGCACAGTGGCGCCATCTATATTTCTGCATGAAAATCATTGCGTGAAAATGCGAAAACATTTTCACACCTACTACCGCTTGGAAAGCACTGTCAGTATCGGAGCTTTTTATAAAATTTTGAACTATTGACTGGATTCATTGACCTTTCGAATTTTTCTAAAAATAATAAAGAATTGTTTAATCGAACAATACACAGTACGGGAGAATTATAAAGTGTCGGTAATTAGTGTGAATGGGTGCGTGTGGCCGGGGCGCTGGCGTCGGCAATACGAAAATACCCCGTGTGAGTTGCGGGCGCGCAGTGCGCAGTCGACCGGCGGCCACGCGACGTTCCGGCCGGGATGATCCCGGGATGGGCAGCAACTGTTGCAAGGGCGACGCCGCACGGCCTCTCCGCTCGGGCTCGTCCATCTACACCAGGTATTTGTGGCTGGCTGTGCTGATCTGCCAGGAGCTACGCGGGGTCCCCTGGACCCTCCGGCCGTACGTAGTGACGTGTAGTGTTGTGCCATTATGTAATGTGAGTGATCTCCCCGACGTACGTATGGAGCGTTGTTTTCGTACATGTCTTGTAGAACTGTCCCCGCACTGTTAGAGGTTGCAACTTGATATATTTATGTTGTGTTGCGGTATCGTCGCCAGGTATTGCGAATGCTACATGGTGTATTTTAGGTGCTGTTTACATTGTTGTAATTTTATAAGCTGTCCACATAGTTATGGATGGAGAAGAAAATGTAAGTTTACTATTAGACCTACATAAGTTACTTAACGGTTGATGCCAGACGTTTTAAGCATCAAGCTTTCAAGCTGTCTAAAAGGTCAAAAACTCCCAACGATTAAAAAATGTGTACAACAAAGTGATTTTATCAAAAGTGGCATTAGCCTGTACACAGTAGTAGGGAAGGATAGGGTAGGGATATCTGTTAGGTGTCCCAATGTCGCTCTAAACTTTTCAATCGTTTGCATTTAATCACGACGAAGGTTTGAATATTGATTACATGACATATGTGTTAGATTTTGTCACAATTTCTTATAAAACATTGATTAAAGATAACTTCAGTCATAAATACCACAGAAACTTTACACCGCAGTTGCAAAGAGCACACACTTAACAAAATACTTCGTTCCAAAATCTAAAGCATTTCCAGACTTCTTAAATAAATTCTGTAGCATTCATTCACAATCGTTCGAGTAAACTGCGCAATCCGATATTTATTTAGTTTGTTGCTTGCGTGTAAAAGCGTATTATTTTTGTATAACTGCTATTATTCAATATAAACTGGCACGTTTTGTTGAATCACGGGATGTAGGCGAGATAAACTTAAAACAAATAACACATCACTGAAGACACCATCAATGAAATTTAGATCAACTAAGTTTATATTATAAATTTAATAAGTATTTTAAAAGCCTGGTTGGGCTCCATTCTTTAAACTTTAAATCGACAGCCCAGTGGCGCAGTTGGCTAGACACCAGCTTGCGATACGTGAGGCCATGACTTCGATACCGAGACAAAGTTTTGTGTGATCCACAAGTGTTTGTTTTTGGTCTAGGTGATTGTAAGACCGTAAAGCCTTTCGTAATTACTGATACTGAACTGACACCCTTCGGAATGTGTTATTAAAGTAGAGAAGACATGACGCAAGAAAGTCATCAACAGAAATTGTAAATTCTCCCAATTCATTTTTTTATTTTTCCTTAATTTTTGTTACAATGTTTCAATATTTTTCTGCTCCTATTATGCGTAACATGGTGATATACATATGACTAACTGTCGTACAAAATGAAAAAAAGTTATCGAAAGATAGTTCCTGGACATAGCGCGCTTAATGAATCAAACAAACACAATATTTAGCTTTTTACTCGTAATAGACCATAGGATTACTATGGAAAAGTAGAGATTTGATAAATATTTAAATACCTTTTGCTACAACAGGGTGAAATTCAAGTATATTGCTTATTTTTGTATATATTGATTATATTGTATTTATTATGTATATATCAGCTCAAATTCTGAGCACATCTCATCGCTGAGCTACCCCCCGACATATCCTTCTTGTCCCCTCCTCTAGAGCTGGCGGGACATAGGCCAATAATTAGCTTTCTCCTCGAGAGCAAAAAAAGATGGGTCTCGGCTTTTATGGAAGTACCAACTGACAGATAGAATATAAAGACTATCACTTGCGGTTTGAAAAGAGGAAAAAGCGCTCGTAAGTACCGCGGTATCAGTAATCCTTTCAACGTGCGACCCAGCACGCGACATAACACCTGTGACGGTGCTAAAGCGGAGTAAATCTTTGCTTCGTGATCTTACTGCAAATGCTCTTTCGGAATTGAAAAAAGTATACCGCGGAAGGAAGTTCGTGACAATTTTTATATGTAGCGATAGATTATTGAACTATTTCTTTTGTTGTAATAATTGTACTAAATGTTGTTTAAATAAAATTTTTCGTTCTTTAAATACACTCTTAGCTGATATCTCTGCTTAGTTTGTTCGAATCCAAAATAATGTTATTAGTGCGACGACACTTATAAAATACAAGGTTTCTGATTTGTAAATGAATTACAAATGCATACTCGTATGACTCTTAAACCATTTGCCAATTCGTACAATTAACTGTCTATACCACAGTGTCTAATCTTTCACACTGTGCTACTTCGTCACCATCTTAAACGTTTTCATTTCCTTGCGATTACTAAACGGCCTGCACCCTTTGAACAATACAACTGACCTTCCTTCTAAGCCTTTTAATCTTCGTCTCAATGATAAAGCAACGCATTCTTTCCCGTCTCACATTTTTCCAGCCAGCAACTGTTTAACTTTGAAACCTATTATGTACTACTGAAAACACTACTGGCGTAAAGTGGGTGTAGAAATGGCTCTTATCTGAATTCTGCCTGTGTAATACAGCTGTAAGTAGTGCTGGATAAACCTCGTAGCGAGAGTAGCAATAGTTACGTCCCCGCGTCTTAGGGACACATAGCAAAAACGTATTGGGATACAGAGAATTTTGTAGTCCTCTAGGTTAAACCTCTAAACTCCTCTTAACAATATTTTACGTATTTATACCTAATACAGTATTATTTTTGTAAGTTCTATCACAAATCATTGAAACATTTTATAATATGCTACTTAAAAAAAAAGAAAAAAAAAACAACTGATTGTCAATCTGTTAATATGTTGCTGGTACTTCCAATAGGCAAATCCAGTTCTATAAAAATCAGCGGCCTTCTAGTATCACAGTTACATTTTTTAATAAAATTAGTCTATGTTTTTATCCAAGACGCCAAAAGTCCGTCCTATCATTATATAGTTTGTTTTTTGTGACTATGTTTTGTTTCGAAATGTCCGTCCTATCTTTATACAAAGCCGCGGGCATAATCTAGTCTCAAATGAAAGCTATTACAAAACATTATAATTCACAAAACGTAAATAGACGTAAGTCATAGAATTTTTTATGGAACTCGCGACCTTGAGTGGAAATAGGTCTCTGGCACTCTCAACTCGACAAGGATTCCGGCGCGAGGTCTTCGAAACATTGAATGATTGTTTGTGTCACATGCGTAAATATTACAAACGTGTTATGAATATACTATAAATTCATAATGTTATTTAAATCTACGTAAATGTGACATTTTAAAGTTAAAGTGTAGATAGTACATAGATTGTAAGGGACGCGGGTACAATCGTTAATAAATTTCCACAATTGTTTTGATCAAATTCTCATGTAGTGATATTAAAATGAGACATATTATGGGTGATTCCTGAGTGCAAAAATACATAAGTTCCTACCTAATCCGGGATGTAGGCACGGATGCATGTCATAATCATCATAATATTGCCATCATATTAGCCAGGAAAATTTGAAAGGAAAGTCCATTTATGTATGGCCTATTACCGAGCATGGCCTCCTCTACATGTTCCTTCATACCTGGGCATGCATCTTTAATGTTTTGTAAACTATGTTATGATAAAAATACTACTTAAAATCACTACATAGTATAAAACAAAGTCGCTTTCTTTGTCCCTTTGATGCGGATTTTTTTAATAGATAGAGTGATTGAAGAGGAAGGTTTATATGTATGATAACATCCATTAAATATCAGCATTGCACCCGTGCCAAGCCGGGGCGGGTCGCTAGTAACAAATAAAACTTGGTTCTTCTTGTGTGCAAGGCTCGCAAAAAGTTGCGCTCCTGACGTTAAGACGGGTAAGCTGCACAGACAGTTGCGATATAATGGAACAAAAACTATTGATTGTGTATCAGACTGATAAAACCGAAGCACGATTGTACAGTTGAATTCCTATACGAACACACTTATGACTTTCTTTAATTTAAAATGTTCTTGTCCGCAACTTCTTATGCGAAATAAATTAAAATTTTGCATAGTTTTTTTTCCAAATTTAAGCTTTATTATTTTTAGGCTTCCTTAATATGTATGTAAGCTATCTAACTCTGAAAGACTTATACAAATCGGCCAAGTAGTTCCTGAAATTAGCGCGTTCAACCAAACAAACAAACTCTTCAACGTCTATCTATTTTTATCAAACAATAATCAAAGTCTGACGATGAAAGAAAACATTTCAAGGAAATTTGCACACCTACTCGGATTTATGTTTACCGGAGTTGCTTAATTAAATATGTCGATTTCTTTTTCTTCTTTCATAGGAAAGACTAATTCAAAATTGATTACGTCATTATCTCTTTTTTGGACGATTTTGTGTGTTACTCTTTAATCTCATACTCATTATCAAAATTTAAAAGTCAATAAATGAGGTGGTCTGTTTCGGAATCTGTAATCTGTGTATTGAGGAATTTTCTCCCATTTTTCTCTACTGATGATTGTCTTTCATACTGTTTGGGGCACTACCTTTTAAAATCACTAAATGTAATTATAACAGAATTAAAATTTGGCGTATTTTATGATTCAATAATCTTATCTCATTACAATTCTAATGAGTTCAGCGTGGTAGAATACTTTTAACACCTTTTAAAAGGGGATACAATTCCATCACCAGTATATGCTGTTTCATGTTATAGGCCAATTTGTGTTGTAAATCAATGGACAGAAGGACTGTAATTCTAGTCACCACAAAGCTATGTAATGTATGTCACATACCACCTTTTGCTTTTACAAAGAGTTACCTCAGTCCAAGCAGCACACAGCGGCTTTATTGAATCTAAGTTGGCTTTTGAACGCACACGTGAAAGAGGTTATTAGCTTCCCTTACAAACTCCTTGCAATCCCAAGCCTTGGCTGTGCATTCTGAATGTCAAAGCGCATTCACACACCAATGATATGAAAGACGCAGCATTAATTACGTTTCCAAGCGTCGTGTTTGTATAACATGCAGCCTGAGTCGTGGGAATGTTGTTACATGCGAACACTCACGAATTCCATAGGGGTGGGTACAGGTGCGTACTTGTATACCTAGGTATTTCTATAGCCGTGTGTATGGTCAAGCTACGACGTTTTGATAAAGTGAAGTTAGGGAGTCTTAAGAGAGATGGGTACTACTTCATCTTCTTCATCAACCCATATACGCCCACTGCTGAGCACGGGTCTCCTCTACCATTGAGAAGGTTTAGGCCATAGTCCACCACGCTGGCCTAGTGCGGGTTGGCGGACTACACACCTAAGAAATTCCTAAGAACTCTTAGGTGTGCAGGTTTCATCACGATGTTTTCCTTCACCGTTAAAGCAAGTGATAATTCAGTGTGAATACACACATAACTTCGAAAAGTCAGAGGTGTGTGCCTAGGGTTCGAACCCGCGACCGCTGAGATTCTCGACCGCGCGCCCAAACCTACTACATAAAAAGTGATTACTTATTGAATTACATTTTCTGTGCAACCATTCGCTACGGTTGGCGCAGGAGGGCAAAATTTTGCCTAGGAATTAGTTCTACCGGAATCAACCTGTAAGGCATGTTGAGTTTTAAGATCGCATGAGTTCTGACGACTATTCCTAGCATGGGATGAAAAGACTTCTTCCTCCTTCCCTCGGTATTGAGGATCGTGACACTCACTGCGTTAGACCATCTTGTAGGCGCCAATACCGCCACAGATCAAGGTAATTTGTTGCTTATATTTGTAGTAACATAAGCAAAAACTGTAAAGGATATAAAATGTCGCATCTAAAAATAGATTTGTATGAGAAAGCCAGTATCCTCTACATTACTGCCCACGCTCATACACTCGCGTACAAAGGAGGTATTATGACATTATCGCATAGTAAGTACAGTTCCAAACAATGTAGAGTGGGTTAAAGTATTTTTAGTCTCCTCTACAATTGACTACTATGTTGCCCCGTTGAAAACGTATGAGCTCTTGTTATTCTATACAGAACATAGTTTCTTACTATACGTATAACTTAAATTAAAATATTTAGTAAATTAATTAACAAATGAATAGTTACTAGTAATAGTACTTATATTTCCCAATGAAACAACTCAATAACACTGACAGTCCCGGGAAGCGAAGGCGGGACCTCTATTTCACAGGCTATGTACTCAACCCGCGAGAGCATACGAGGTAGTCACGATTAGATGACACCAATGGCTTAATAAAATCGAATCTTGCACCTCCAGATCACAACTAACACATTAGACCAACGAACCGATCGTACGTAAATACAAATTCAGTCAACCATTAAACTCGTTAAAGGTCAAAGGTCAGCCAATGTTCGGAGTGCGGATATCAGATGTATTTCGGTCCAAAGCCCAGTAATTTAACTTCACCGCGAGTTTCACGGCCGCCCACGTAGTCCGACTATGACGTTCAAGTTGCAACCAGTGCCGTAACTAGGGCGGTGCCAGCAGTGCCCAGGCACAGGGCGCAGACCCTGGAGGGGCGCAGAAATGACCAGACTAGTATCTAGTTTTATCTCATGCATGGTATCTAAGCCTGGATAGAGCATTTTTCAGGGGCGCAGTTTTGAAGGCTCGCACCGGGTGCATAAAATGCTAGTTACGGCACTGGTTGCAACGCATATACTGTATTGTTTCAGTGAGTTCACCCTAGCTGTCGTCTGCAAGTTCGCATTAAATTTAAATTTTCTTTTACATTGAGCTTATATACTTTGTCAACCGTTCTTGCTTTGACCCCCGGTAAATCTTTTTAAGGGTAAATTTCTAATTTTCTAGCTGATTCATACATAATAATCTTCAAACTTAAGCAGAATCGATACACTAGTTTGAGTGTGGAAAGATTTTTCAGTCGAACACAGAATGTTTTTTATATAAACAGGTTTAGGTACGCAATCGCTAATCTCGGTGATCGTAGATTCGAACCCCAGGCATACTCCTCTCACTTTATGTATTACCAATGAATTACCACGTACTATAACGGAAGGAAAACGTTAAAAAAACACCACAGACGATAATAATTTATTAAAGTACAAAAATGCATTAAAATAAAAACTGTCAAAGGAAATTCTTAAACTGCGTTGCCTAGGGTGCAAGAGTTGAGCTCGGTCCAAGGTAGCGAATAAGAACAATATGAAATCGTCAGCTGCCACTTTACAATGCTAGCAGACGTACATAGCTTGTTTGTGGAGATCCTCAGGGGTCGTGCAACACGCACATTCAAGGCTACGGGACCTCGATAGGGATAATACAAATCTTTGCACCCTTACTCAAATTATGCATATGTAAGTAAGCCGGTTGCAATTTCACAACCATTTTATTTAATTCAACTTTTATTTGAGTTCCATTTTTTCGTAGATGGAACGGCGCAGAAATTCTCTTTATATCATAGCTCGGTATAAATTGTGTAATGATCAACTGCGAAAATTTAAAGATATCTAAGCATCATAACCATTGTCAGGCTATACAAGGACCATTGCTGGGGGTAGAGCTTTTTTGTACAATTTATCATATTATTTAGTCCACCAACGTTTAGCCTGTGGGTCCGGCAAAACCATGTCGGGTTATTTTATAAGGAAATTTTCAGTAGAAGACGGACTTTACCATTTCAAAATACACTTATATTGCATAGATAAATAAAAAAAAAATGTATTTAATTGTGTACACCGCAACCTTCTAAAGGGCTTACATTATATGAGATATCTCCGTCCCGTGCCGCAGTTTCATTGAGCTATTAAAAGCACTTTTCGGTATTTCACGCCCACATTTCCACAGTGATAAAATTTTGTTCGTCCATATTTCTATTTATTGTATATTTTTAGCGTGACCTTTAGGCTTGATAGTGGACTCCCAACTGTTTTCAAACTGTGTGGGCATTTTATGGAAGAGGATTTTATGTAGGGGTATATTAAAAATTCATATGTATTTAAATATACTTCAACGATTTGAGAAGAGGGCTGCACAAGACCAGGATAGTTGGCGATTACTTGGGGAGGCCTACGTTCGGCAGTGGACGGTGATAGTGAGTATATGTGTGTTTAAAACAGAGTATTGTCTTGTTGCTTCGGTCTCATTGCTGTAGTTTCAAAGATTTATGAATATTATTATTACTTAACTGCATTTTACTAAGCTAGTCGTTTAACTGCTCGTTGCTGCTGCTAAGTTCATTTGCGATAATCTGTACCAGTATAGAATCTGGAATTGTGTCGGAAGAGGGAATTAGGTCCGCCTCTCTTAAAACAGAATTGGCGAAACGTTATTTAAGTCACGCGGTTCTACCTAGCCCTTTCGCTAAAGAGTTATGAGCGTGTAAAATGGACCAAGAATTTACTCCTCAGGTAATATGTTTTATGAAAAAAAAAATCACCTGTCCTACGATACGATATAGAATAGTAATGCGGGATCGTCTATATTTGGCTCAACAGGTGTGATCAGTCCAAATTTATTTGATTTTCTGATTTTCTCAAATCGTGAATGATACCTTGTTTACATAAACAACGACGAATGCTCAATAAACTAAAGATCGGACTAAGAATTTGCTTTTTCTAAGTTGTTGTTGATTTAAATATCGTATGTAATAAATTGTTTTACATGTAGGTATCTAACATGGTCCCCTCACTAGGCAAGCCTGAGAGATTTAAAAAAGAACTCATTAAAATTTTATACCAAATAAACTATGATGCTCCTTACCATCGTGAAATTTAAAAAACAATTTTAGCGAAATGGGGGTGCAGAAATGCACCTACACGTTCCACTTCGAAGATGAGTGCATAAGTAGCGTAATTTTTTATTTTTCTCACCCTAAAAATAACAATTGGAGAAATAAATGTTTTCCGGAGTTGCTTTCTTCAAGTGGTACTGGGTCAAGAGCCTTGTACTATATTATACATTTCAAAATGTCCTTTATAAAATCTCGCAGCCCTTTAAATTTATCTCAAGACACGAGCAAGAAAATGGAAATTATAGTGACGACTTCAATTCGAGTTATTCCTGTAGATGAAGTCGTTTTTGTTCATGTGGTTTATTACTGTTGCCGAGAAGAAAAGCGGAATGGCTCATTTTATTACTACACTAGTTTTGCCCGCTAATTGCAATTTCAACTGACTGACTCCAAAAGAAGGTTTTTATTTATAATATTTTTTCCATTTTATTTATTGCTGCTGTAATTATGTTGATCGCAGCCTGTCTCGATAAAATGTTAATTTCATATAATAATATTTTTTGGTAGAAGAATATTGTTTGTTTTCGATCGCTCTACGTTTATACAAAGTTAAGGATACCTACATTAGATGTAGTTCTATCGATCCGATATAAGCGACCCTAAAGTTGCGGCATAAATATATAAATGCACTCAAAGTAGTGATGGCCTCGAGGCTGCGGCGCGCGGTCGAGAATCTCGGTTCAAATCCCACATCTCTGAATTTTCGAATTTATCTGTGTATTTGCAATGAACAGTCACGCCAAAACGTGATGAGGAAACATGCATACAGTTCTGAGAAAAACCTTAGCTGTATAGGTCGTGACAAGTTAAAATTTTTGTTCCCTTATAAACAATTTTGTTCCATATACTAAGATGCCTTCATCATCATCATCAACAGTCTTTGTCAAGTCCACTGCTGGACATAGATCCCTTCTATAGCTCGCTACTGCGCTCGATCTTCGGCCTTCTTCATTCAACCACTGCTATCCTTGGATACTGATCCTACTACTATTATAAAGGCGAAAGTTTGTAAGTATGGATGTATGGATGTATGGATGTATGGATGATTGTTACTCTTTCACGTAAAAACTACTGAATGGATTTGAATGAAATTTTACCACAATATAGCTTATACATCAGAATAACACATAGGATACTTTTTATCCCGGAAAATGAAGTATTCCTGTGGGAATTAGTATTTCTGGATCTACCAAAGCGGTTTTAATGAAATTTGGTATAGAGAGAGGTAGAGCTCACAGAATTAATATGGGATATTTTTTATCCCGGAAAATGTAGTATTCCCGTGGGAATGGGTATTTTGTGATCTACCAAAGCGATTTGAATGATTTTTGGTATAGAGGTAGGTAGGCTCACAGAATTAACATGGGATAATATTATCCTGGAATATGTAATCCCGTGGAATAAACATGTTATAAATGCAAAAATCTCTCTGCACTTAGCCCTAGAGTCTACGCAGACGGAGTCGCGGGCAAAAGCTAGTACTTTATAAACTTATACCGAAAATAAATGTGTATGGATACGTACGAAAATATCCAAGTGCAGCTCTCTCTATAAATAAAGAGAGTACTTTTAGAAGTTTTTAAAAATAAAATACTATTTGTAGCAACCGTATCGAGAGCCTGAGAGGCAATTAGTGTTCAAAGTTTTCCAATCGGCTTCCAAGGAAACACAGCTCAGAGAACTCAACTTCATTGCTTTTGATAAATTCAAGAAATAGGATCGGTAGCGGAGCATCGCCGTCGCCAGGTGATAAACGACGCTCTCACAGTTATGGCGAAGCGTGCACTCCTCAAACTTAAGGGGCCAGTACAAGATATTTTATCAAAGAAAGCTATCTCTTAATTGGAAAAGAGCAACACTAGAGTTTCTTGCCCGTTCTTCTCTAGTGATGACTGCCTTCCGAACAGGGTGGTAAAATTTGAAATGACTGAATCTAAGTGATGTATTTGACATGTTATAGATTCAATAAATATTCATTTCATTATTTCAACCAATAAAATATTTAGCGGAGACCGCGTTCAGGCAGACGTAGTGTGGGACGACCTGCGGCACGATGGTCTGATGAAGAAAGGTGGCGGGAAATGATGACGGCTGCTCAAATCGGTGATAGTTATTCAAATACATATGTAGACTTTTTAATAGATTGTTGGTTTAAGTCCTATGTATCAGGCACTAGTTAGTGTTATTCGCTCCAGACTTCAGGTTGCTACTAAAAATTACGTAATAGTTTCTTAAAAACGAGCCCAGGGTCTCACAATCAACGCGATATTTAAACATAGAAAAATACTTAAAGTTAGATTCCACTAATGTTCAAATCGAAGCCATCGTGATTCTTGAGTCTCAACTTTATAACACGAATGGCTTTTGTATTGTGATGTAGGTATATGTAAGATAACATTTCTCTTTTTCCAGCATTGTGATTTTGATGACGTCAATACTTGCGTTAGTCGTTTTATGCAAGTAAATATACACACCTTGACATAATACTAGTCGTCCTTTAAATTAAATTCAATAATTTTTCCATTATTTTTTAAATGGAAAGAAACGGATTTAAAAATTTTGCTCTTGAGATTCATTCATGCGTGGATATTAAACCAGCCAGTAATTTGTCTTTTTATTTTTTAAAAATAGAATACAATTTTAAATGTGGTAAGTCGGGTCATGAATTCCCTGATAACGAGCGCCGTAAAGAAAATTTAAAAGAAAGTAACAAGACTTTATCATCTTAATTAAAACATGTAATAGTCTGCAGCTAAATTTATTAACATGTGCAGAAACTAATATAGTCAGACGCTCTTTAGTTACTCGAGAGCATAATTAAAAGATGTAGCGAATGCGTGCACAACATGCGCTGTGACGTCATTAACTTCAAAGACTGTACTTGTCAGTGACAGCGTATCAACGCGGTTCGACCAATTTTGATACTTTAAGATTTTTAAGCCTTCAATAATACTGCATATTTTTTTACTCCATATAATTTTATCAACGTCGTATCACGTGACGTAAGTATATGCCTAGCAATTTAGTACTCCAGGGTTCAATTCCCGGGTCGGGCAAAGTGTAATTGAGATTTTTCATTAGGACGTTCCCAGTCATGGAAATTGGACATGGAAATGTGCCCGAAAAACGGCAATAAGCCCGCCCCCTATTACGTGGGGCTGATACATGGCGAAATTTGGATGTAGAAAGTACCAAATAGTAGTAGTATTAAGTCGGACCTCGGAACCATCAGATCGAAATTCCATTTCCTGCGAACTCTGCGGTTACGTAAAGCATCTCGATCCAAGGACAGCTTCAGGAAATGCTTAGCCTATTTCCCGCAGATAGCCTGCATTGTGTGGCTGATTGAAACTTTGATTGTCGAAGATGTAATCACGATGAACATACTACATGTAATTGGAAACAGCTTGAACATACTCCCGGCTAACGTCAGGTCAAACATTCATTTCATTTCATTTCAATATGAGATTAAGCAGCAATACCCAAGCCGTAATTATAAAAGTTCTTAGGAATTTTTTAGGTGTGTAGTCCGCCAACCCGCACTAGGCCAGCGTGGTGGACTATGGCCTAAAAAAACCCTCTCAATGGTAGAGGAGACCCGTGCTCAGCAGTGGGCGTATATGGGTTGATGAAGAAGAAGAAGAATTATAAAAGTGTTGTTGCATTGTATTTTTTAAAATACGTATTAATGAATAAAAAAAGAATCATCAAAATCGATCCACCTAGTCGAAAGTTCTGAGATAACAAACATAAAAGAAATACAGACCAATTTTGTCAGCTTTTGAAGTCGGCAAAAAATGTATTTTTATATGCCTATACTAAATCCCGTTGCTAGGAAAATGCCTCTCTTCCACTCCTCTCCATCTTTTACTTACGCCACTCGTCTCTTTAGCGCATTCTTAGTCTTCTTTCGGCGGCCCTCGTAAAAAGGTTTATTTCAAAACGTTACCTACATGGAGAATTCCATGGCTGAAATAGAATGCACGTCTTGTGTTTTGACGTCATTATCGTTAATGCGTGCAAATGAGGGCTTCACCCCCATTCAAACTTAAGATTTCAAATGGATTTTTTTCCACATTCTTTATTGCAATGGCGATACTAGCTTAGAAGCCCAAAATCATTTCACGGTTATTGTGTAATGTCTAAGCAGTGATGGCCTCGAGGTTTGGGCGCGCGGTCGAGAATCTCGCCGGTCGCGGGTTCGAACCCCAGGCACACACCTCTGACTTTTCGAAGTTATGTGTGTATTCACATTGAATTATCACTTGCTCTAACGGTGAAGGAAAACATCGTGATGAAACCTGCACACCTAAAAGTTCTTAGGAATTTCGTAGGTGTGTAGTTCGCCAACCCGCACTAGGCCAGCGTGGTGGACTATGGCCTAAACCCTCTCAATGGTAGAGGAGACCCGTGCTCAGCAGTGGGCGTATATGGGTTGATGAAGTGTAATGTCTAGTTGATAATTGTTAACTGTGGGGCCAGAATATTTTTATTTAAATGTCAAATAGCTTTTGCTACTTAAAGATATAAAACTTAAATATTGTTTTTTTAAATTTTATAAGGTAAACCGGGCTTTTGGGAAGTAACAGAAATCGAAGCGTGATAAGCGCCTTTAGCTTTTATCGATAAAATGGATTATTCAACATAAATATGTATTTATATTTTTTCAATAGAACCATTGGTTCCTGACATTAGTATGTTGAACAAAACAAACAATTTATTCAGCTTAATATTATAGCAATTATACATTCATGCGTCTCTTCTGAAGGGGTAATTTTATGCACCCATATTTTGCTAGGCAAGGCGGAGAGTTCATTGCTATCTTTCGGCCTATTTGCTGACTATACAAATTTAAAAATTACTCTTTACTTGGCACAATGTGGAAGCAAAAACGCATCCTTGCCTACTCCCTTTAATTCATACCCCTTACCTAGTTTTTTAAATAAATAACCTTCATATTACCAGTTTATTAGTTCGTAAGGTCCACGTAAAGAGTCGTGGGGTCACTAATTCCCTGTACCTTTGCACCGCGCTTCGATACGCCAGCGACCTACTTTAAAACTTACAACTATTTCTTCCTCTTTGACAAGGCACTTCGAACTTGCGTCAAATGTTCATTGAAGTTTCATATTTCAGATTACTTCCACTACTGTTACTAAGGCGAGAGTATATTTGTATGTTTATTAACTAGTTTTAAGCCTAGTGTACCACGTAATGCTTTCTGTACTTTGTTCTTACAAAGTGAGTCGTGGCCACGGATTTTAGGCGAGCGGTCGAGAATGTTAGTGGTTGTAGATTCAATGCATACGCCTTAGATTTTTTTAAGTTTTGAGTGAATTCACAGAATTATCGCGTATTTTAACCGTGAAGGAAATAGTCGTGAGGAAACCTATACACACAAGAATTGGAGGTATTTCGAAGGTGTAGTCAGTCAACCCACATCCGCCTAGCATGGCGGACTAAGGTCTAAACCCTATCAGTTATACAGGAGGTTCGTGCCCCCCATATAGGTTGATAAAGAAAGATTCTATCAGATTTATTTTTACTCTACGTGCCAGTAAAAATAGCGCAGTCTTAGTTGGTCTGTAGATGTTTCACTTTAGCCTCATAACATGTAATGGAGGTTATCGCGTTACAGCCCTGAGATAAGCTCAGCATGACAGCAGGAAATAGTAGGTCACACGGCGGTCCGAGGCCCAGTGTCCATTGAGTTGCGGATTTTTCTGACAGTCTAAATTTGGGACTAAATGCTACGAGCTTTACTACATAATAATTACTTTCAATCTCAGCGTCATACTATCACTGAGTAGTACCTATATTTTTTCCTAATAAATATTCTACATTAAAAATGAACTTCATACTAAAACATTCAATTCGTTTACGATAATATGAATAGTACCAGAACATTACTTTTGTTTTTCTTCTTCTTCTTCATCAACCCATATTCGCCCACTGCTGAGCACGGGTCTCCTCTACCATTGAGAGGGTTTAGGCCATAGTCCACCACGCTGGCCTAGTGCGGGTTGGCGGACTACACACCTAAGAAATTTCTAAGAACTCTTAGGTGTGCAGGTTTCATCACGATGTTTTCCTTCACCGTTAAAGCAAGTGATAATTCAATGTGAATACACACATAACTTCGAAAAGTCAGAGATTCTCGACCGCGCGCCCAAACCTCGAGGCCATCACTGCTTATTGTTTTCATTATTATAAATTATTTCGTATTCGTTTGGTGTCCATAATTACATTTAGCCCTCCATCATGACTTTGAGGACTCTGGACGGCTGTCTGGAGTGGACAACTGTCTTCTAACTGGAGTCTGTTTCAAGCGACCTGATTACTTAATGAATACTAAACGATCAGTAACGGCACTTCCATAAAGCAAAAAAGCCTAGTTTTACAAAATTCCGAATATTATCATCATCATCTTAGATAAAAATATCCAGACCCCACAATAAACTTTAAACTGGACATTCCATCATTAACGTGCAACCCTTTTTTCTATGGGAGTACCACTACTGCTTAGATATCGTCCGAGTCCCGACTCACCGGTGAAGGTGGCATAATGGGAACGTTTCTCACCAGGTCGGCTAAACGTGGTGATTTGTTGCCCGCATCCAGATGTTAATGGGCCGCTCGGGGATCGTAGCTCCGTGCTTATTAGCTTATTTACCGTTAGTGAGTTTGGTTCCCCGGTCAGTTTAGCTAAATTTAACACAAAAGTTTCGTTTAATCGGTGTGACGCGTTGTTAACTATATTTAAATATATTAGTTATCCATTCATCTTTGGCAAGTCTAGTGGTGGCTTTAGGATTGAGGCTGTGTATCAAGGCGGTCGCGGGTTCAAACCGCTGGAACACACCTCTGGCCTTTGGGAGTTATGTGTCACAATGAATTCAATTATTAATTACTTAATGGTGTAAACATCGTTATGAAATCCTTAGGAAATTCTTAAGAATTTCATAGCTGTATGGTCCGCAGTAAGCCGTCGTAGTAGGCTAAGCCTCAAACCCTCTCATTTGTAGAGGACGCCTGTGACAAGGACGTCGTAGGACGTATATCATCAACCCAGATACGCCCACTGCTGAGCACGGGTCTCCTCTACCATTGAGAGGGTTTAGGCCATAGTCCAAACGCTGGCCTAATGCGGGTTGGCGGACTACACACCTAAGAAATTCCTAAGAACTTTCTGGTGTGCAGGTTTCATCACGATGTTTTCCTTCACCGTTAAAGCAAGTGATAATTCAATTTTGAATACACACATAACTTCGAAAAGTCAGAGGTGTGTGCCTGGGGTTCGAACCCGCGACCGCCGAGATTCTCGACCGCGCGCCTAAACCTCGAGGCCATCACTGCTCATCATTTTGCTTGACGTATATGGGCTGATAATAATGATGAACAACATAAAGATTGGAAATTAATAAGGCATAACACATATCAGTGGCAGTCAGATCTACACAGGCTGATCTAACAAATACAGCTCCACCGATGTGTATGATGTAATTAGCTACAAACGCCGGGCCGCTTTCACCACCGCTGAATCAATACGGCATGTCAATCTGCGTGATTACCAAGCTTGGATGGCCGCCAGCCCGTCGTCCTCCTACTATACTCACGCATTGCACCTCCTCCGATCGCTGCCAAACTTTTCATCTTACTCCGAAATGACGTTTGCCTTTGGGTCTTCGATAATTCTTGTAGATGTAAAATTGATACATGTTGATAAGTGTGCACTCCAAACAGCACTTACGCCCGTATTCTAATAGGGTTAAAGGTCAGAGTTCTAGACCCCATAATAGTGGCGAGGTTATTGAGTATTGACGTTTACTGGCAGGAGAATTTTTGAAAATAGAATATGTTTGACATGACTAGGTTTTCTCATTCGCTCGTGTACTAAGACAGGAACAACGAAGCATTGGGTTATTTCTGGATCTGAAAACAATCAAATAAATAATTTAGTTTCTGTCATTTCGCTTCTACGTTTGGAAGACAGGTATTGCTTAAAAAGATGGGACAAGAAACAAGATGATGCAGATGTTAGAGTTTTAATTCATCATCATCACTAGTCCATATACTCCCGTCTCTAGATCGTCTTATGTTTGAGGACCATTAAAAAAATGTGTGATGTGTCTCTGAGAACTCCTTAGGTTCGTGTAGTCAGGTAACTCGCGGTAAATCAACCCGTTAGTACAGCCAACTTACTTACTCAGATGGCTTTTATCGTCAATCGAAATATGTCTATCGCTAGATACAGGCCTCTTTCAAAGAATTCCAAAGTAAGAAAAGACCTTACGGCTTGCCACGATTTTCGCTTTATCATTCTGAGTGGACTTCCAACGCAGAGCTGACCTACAATTGGCAAAAAATCCATGCATAACCTAAAATAACATTATTTTATAAATTCAAGTCCAGTCTCGGGAGCAAAATTATGAATAACATACACGTAATTTATTTGGAGCTGGCTTTGCACGTCGTTTGACGCTGTGTCCACCCCATGAATACTGTAAATTAAAGAATACATTTTCAAACACACACTGATTATAATTAACTACAGAAATATTCACAGCTTCGTTTGGCGTGTCGTCGTTGGGTTTTTGGTTCATAATTTACAGTTCTAGCAAGGTTAGGAATGTATTCCAGGAATACTGATTAGGGTCACCAAGTACATATTACATGAGATTTCAACTATGGTGAAATGTGGGAGCAGAAATATGCTTCTCGTTCTTTTGGGGCGAATGAGGTGAAAATAATTTAGTTAATGCAAATAATTCCATTAAAATTGATAGATCAGACATTCATATCTTTAGCAATCCCATGGATCAGTTTGACACAAGATCGTTGATCCCCACACTAAGAAAAATATCTATGTGATCCACAAACTTGTTTGTAGGATAAAAAGTCTCGTGTATCTGATTTTCCTAACACGGGTCAGAACTGTTTATATGACTTCACTATTCAAATAAATAAGTTTACTGGCAGCTCGACCCAGTTTCCATTAGACACAATATTATTTGTACAATGCTTTTATGTCTTACCCTTTCCGTTTGGTAATTAATCATACATAATTTCTTTTAGAGCTTATGCTGTATATTAGTGAACTAGGCCCTTAATAAAACAACCTTAAATATGTTATGCAATTGGTAGAACTGGTAGTTACTTCGCAGACGTCATAAGCAGGCAAAAATATCTTTTACGTGATCCCGACCGCGTTCTTCTTCAAAATGATAATCTCGCACCAATTGATCATTACTAGCCATCATTTCGAGTTAGGACATCGGTACAAAATGAACAGATGCTGGAAACAGCACTTGTATCTGGCTCGGGCTCCCTCTACTATTACCATTACCATTGAGGGGGCGCAGCTCGTAGTCCACCATGCTGACCTATTGGGTTGGCGGACTACACACCTAAGAAATCCGTAAGAACTTAACTTAAAGAACGCCATAATTATATTTGGACTAGCTGTTGCCCGCGACTTCGTCCGTGTAGACTACAGGGTTCAGTTCGTATAGAAAATAGTTATAGTTTATTTTACTTCTCAGAGTCCTATTTATGCATGTACCAAATTTCATTCAAATCGGTTTGGTAGATCCAGAAATACCAATTCCCACGGGAATACTACATTTTCTGGGATATAAAATATCCTATGTTACTTCCTTGGTTCCTATTTATCTCCAAACCAAAAATCATTTTAATTGTCTCAGTAGATGCAAAAATACCCATTCCCACAGGAATACTACATTTTCCGCAATAAAAAGTATCCTATGTTTTATTCTGATGTATAAGCTATATTATTGTAAAGTTTCATTTAAATCCAGACAGACAGACATACTTTCGCATTTATAATATTAGTATGGATATATGTACGTCCTCTAGCACGATGGTCCGACGACTTGAGAAAGGTGGCGGGAAACGGATGGATGAGGGCTGCTCAAGACCGGGATGGTTGGTGCTTTCTTGGGGAGGCCTACGTTCAGCAGTGGACGGCTATAGGCTGATTGATTGATTGATACGAGTACACATAACTAAAACGTCCGAGGTTACGAGATTCTTGACTGCGCGCCCACACCTTGAGCTCATCACGACCTATCGACATTTATCTTACTCGTATGAAAAATTCTTAATGAATCCTAAGAAAAGGCTATATTAAAAAACGCTAAGAAAAGGCAAAACTTATGAAACATATTTCGAATACGTTAAATCAGATGTGAAAACTCTACACACATATTGATTCACATCGCTGAAAAGGTTTTAATTACATTCCATAACCTAATTTCGCTGCCTATCGATCAATTACGGATGACAGCTAAATTCAATATTTTCGGTGTACTGTACGTTTTATGCATAGTAACTTTATTAATATCTTTCACCATTTATCCGCTAAAATTACTTTTTAGTCAATTTAATGGACAACATTCTGCTGTATAAGTGTTTTTTTTTTACATTTTAAATATCGTGTGAAATTTAACGGACAGCAAATAGATTTACTTGAGAATATAAGGTAAACAAACATAAGCTTGCTCCTGTTTTCTCCGAAGGGGTGGGACTGAGGTGCATTTCTGCACAATCGTTTCGCCACGTACTTACTTATCAATCTCACGTAACAGAGGATAAGCCTATTGCCCTTTTAGGGGAACGTTTCGGTACTTCATGCTGCTTCAAAGAATTTCTTGATAGAGCAGCTCAAGAACATTTTGGCCCGACCAGGTTATCGAGTACTAAATCTGTAGAAAGTACACCACATACTTTTAGCGAAAGACTACGAGTTTTACCAGTGAGTCGATGGGCTTGTAATCTGTATTGCTGTTAACTTTTAAAACTATTTCGCTTGATCGAGTTGAATCCCTAAACAAAATCCTGCGCCGACAAAAATCTCGCGATGGCCGTCTTGTGTATTTTTTGCGATTGTCCTTAATGATTCCAATTCTCCATTCTCTGTCTAAATATGCGCTTTCTTAAATTCAGCCCCCGTTGCAAATTAAGATATCTCAAGGTTTATCCTGACGTAAATAAAACAAGGTACACAGCAATAAGTAAAGCTTCTGCTAAGAAATACACCCAGCCCTACTTAGATGGTTTCATCTAAGTTTCGAAGTTGGTGGCCTACTTCGCTTTACTATTTTTAGTTGAGGCCGTCAGAGTAAATTCTCGAGATATTTGATTGCGTTTTGCCGTACGATATGATTCCAAAGAAGTATTACTAGTATAAAGAAAGTTTTTTGAAGTGTTGAATTACATTGCTTGAATTATCACTACATAGTATAAAACAAAGTCGCTTTCTCTGTCCCTATGTCCCTTTGTATGCTTAAATCTTTGAAACTACGCAACGGATTTTGATCTGTTTTTTTTTTAATAGATAGAGTGATTGAAGAGGAAGGTTTATATGTATGATAACATCCATTAAATATCAGCATTGCACCCGTGCGAAGCCGGGCGCGTCGCTAGTTTCTAATGTTTCATAGTGTTATGGTGGTTTTCTCTTAAAAAATGTCTTGTGTCAGTTCTTAAGAACAGGAATGCGAAGGAATAAGGAATGTCCCCTTTTAGGTATCTCAGATCAGCAGAGAGGCCATTCTCTGAGTCGCAGATCTCGGCATTGTTTTCTTCTCGTAATGGGTATAGAAATATACCGATCGGTGCAACGAATATGTATACTGGAAACAACTATCACGATCTTTCTTCGTCAGTAGACTCAAATATGATTAAGCTTATGTCACCATTGTGGATTTAGCCATGTGTTGGCAATCTAGGAGAATATGAATATGCCATAATCTTTTTGCATATAATTAATTTTTGTCTCATGTAGTTTTGTGACTGTTGTATACTGTCCGTTGTCTTAATGGGGTAAAAGACTGTTTGCCGAAGATACGCCAAAAGAAAGTGGAGTCTTGAAAAGGTTTTTGTTTTAGTAACATCATTAGCCCATATAAGTCCCACTGCTGGGCACGAGTCTTATCAACTAAGGGGGTTTAGGTCACTACAGAGGTCTGTGTCTAGACATGGGTCGCGTTAGTTTATAGTCTAGTCCTAAAATAAGTCTAGTGACGCTGGAATTTGGGTCGCGATGCGCCGTTTGCATCGATTAATGATCTCAATGTTGCAGGGCGTCTTCGGAATAGGTTTTTTTGCAAAAATCTGTTTAGATGCAGTTATGGATGTCAGTGATAGAACATTCTAAAACTGCTGTTTTAATTGGACGATATATTTAATTGCATATTACTTACGCTTGTCTCCTGTCAGAGTAGGCAGAGACTATAGAGCGCCGCATGCCACGGTCCGGACACACTTCTTTCGCTTCCTCAATTGACATTATCCTTTTGTGTGCACTTCGGTTTCGGCGACTCTTTATATTCACCCCCTTTTAAAAATATATATTGTTTTTGATTATGAAAATTAGCGTACACGGATCTGTTTCAACTAAGGTGCGAATGGGTCGGCTGAACCCTCGGTGATACCTCTGTCTCATAGAAAAATGACGTACACAATATTGCGTCTTGTTTGAGGAGCAGAATTGCTGTGGGCCTGTGTCGGATTAAATACATTGTACGAGTAGGAATTGCTACGGCCCCGCGCTAAAGGAGGCCTTTTTAGACCCTGAAAGAGTATTTAGTACCAAAACATACTCACCCAGAAGATAATAAATTTGTAGGGCATTTTGGCCTTTTTGGCTTTCATAGAAGTACAGCCACTGCCCACCACTGTAATGCTTCGTTCAAACCAGTTACGTCGTAGGAAAAATAATGTGTTTACAATAATTACAACACGTACAATAAATATAGTTATAATTTCTACATGACTGCAACACAGTAAACGTGTCGACCCAGCTGCGCGGCGATTCTTTAATGCATCTACGTGTTTTGATGTTCGTATAGTCATAAATCTCGACATAAAACTGCAATAAAATATCTCTTTATGAGATCATACTTTCACTGCCTAGCTTTAATAATAAGGCGTTAGTCCACCGCGCTGGTTTAGAAACCATTATGCTGAATGAAAGAAATGTGTAACTTGTAAGATATTAAATATGATTACTTGTATAAAAACAAGGATTGTATTTACCTGCTTCAAGATAAATGGTGATCAAATATTATTACGGCGTAGGGAAAATGAAAAAGTGATGGCAGACCACTGGTAGTCTTTAATTATAGATTAAACTCAAAAATTATATAAGAGAAGACCTCCTTTTGATTTTTCAACTTATTATAAAACATTTTTATTAAGTATAACTGTCTTATTACTACAGATTCTTCAACAAAAACGAAATTGGTGATAAAAAAGTACAGTCAATCTTCAACAATGCGGTAGCTCAAACCACTTTTACATCGAGGTCAGCGTCACCTCTGGGCAGGGTGTTATCTGCACATCATACAGCTACTTTGTGTCTCCAACGATACACAGAGCAGGCTGCTGAAAAGTTAATCGCCACATGACATAGCTCGGCCGATCTGTAGATTACCCTACAAAGGCACGGATGCACTGGTCTTCTAAATGATGCATACGAGTTAATATGGCTATTATTTTCTGTCTTTAATTACTATTAGCCAATTTAATATACAGGGTGTATTTAGACCGTGATCGAAAACTGAGGCAGGTAATAGCGATAGTGATTACAAACCCCCTGGCATTAAAGAAAATCCCGACGAGAAATATTTTTTTTGAGGTTTTCCATACAAACCATATACTTCTAACACCGCTGGTTGTATGGAAAACGTCAAAATTTTTATTTTTTGTCGGGATTTTTAATGTCGCCACTGGGTTTGTGATCACCCTCGCTATTACCTGCCTCAGTTTTCGATCACGGTCTAAATACACCCTGTATGTATACCCGTGCCCAGCTGTGGGATGGTACATATATACGTTGATGATGATAATATATGTCTAATTGGTTTATTTGTCTAAATAATGAAGGTAAAAAAAATTTCGTTTGTGCCATTATCCTTACGAGTCCATCCATACTAAAAATGTAAATGCGAAAGTAACAATTTTTCTGCCATGTTTTTCGTCTCGTGGATCGAATTAATGATGGTTGATATGTCTATAAACAGGACCTCTGAGAAGGACATAGGTATTTCTTACTCCGGGAAAATGCATTGTTTCCGTACAATGCATCAAAAACATATTTCCGCCCATTTAGACATCATAATCAATTAACATCAACAATGACACGTAATAAATAAAAATTGAAGTTAGGATTCATAAATGTCTCAATAAATTGTCACATAAATTTTGTTTCACATAGCTGTTTCATTTTCAAATCCTATTGCTTTGTTCCCATTCATTTACTATTCGAGATTAACGATATACCCCAGCCTCTAGCTGCAAATTGATGCTGCAAATAAGCCCAGTACCAATGAGTTATCTCTGAACGAACTAATCAAGCGCCTCCCTGGGTGGTTCAATACACATAAATCTTACTACATTCCGATGATAGATATTAGGATTGACAGTTAATTAAAGCCCCAAATTTAGGTCAAACCTATCGTTGCGAATTTTAAATCGAAACTTTGTACCTAGAATGCTGGAAAATCTGTTTTAGCAAGAATTGCAATATTTGAATAAAAAAGAAGATATTCAACGCTGTTTTGTTTTCATTTAATAAAAATATTTGAGCGAACTGCGGAGCTTCGTTGCAACAAATATTTTATTAAGTGATTGCGCGTTGGTTGTTCGATACCAATGTTTGAACTACATTTGGATCAAACATCATGGTTTGCTGAAACAACGTATAAAAATATACGCTTTTTTTTAGCCTTGGTTTGTTTTCAATCGGCAGTTGTTTTCGGTGTATATAATTAGGGGGAAACTATTACCGTTTTTGCCCACAGTTTTACTCAGAAAAATATAAAGATAATTTTAACTATACATTAATTATTAATACTGGTATTATCAGCTTATCTTAAAATTACTCATTCACGCTACTCAAACCGTTTCAACGATACGCTAAACGCCGTAAATCACTGCAAGAAAAGAAACGTATCAACAATTTTTGAATCATCATTTGATGTGCCCATAAATTAGTGGTAATATTACCACAAATTTAGATCAAAGTTTGCCCCAGTTGGCTGTATCAATGAGCTATTTCGGTGAAGTCTATATTTATTTCATATTTCGCTGTTGCTTGCCCATCCATCCCAAATTTAACTTTCTCTTTTATTCATAAAGTTTGGAGTGATGCTGGTACTAGATTTTTGGAAGTAAGGCGTTTTATTTAAGGATTTGAAGTTTATAAATTAAGCGGATCATCTTTAATTGTGAACACAACCATTTGAGGAAATGGAATAATGAAATTGTATGTTTTTGCAAAAATTTGTATTAATTCCCACGTTTTGACATTTAGGTGGGCGATCCCCTTAATGTTATATCTCATTCACGATAAGTTGATTCTTTTGGCATATCGACTAATGATGGGAAACAGAACATATCGAGTAGTTAAAAAATATTGCGTTTTAAAATACTGCATTATTTGTGAAATTCTTTATTACTTTCGACATGTAAAACATTATGTAGATAAGCGATGGTGGGTCAAAGTTCATAATAAGTACCTATTTAATATAACAGGGTTATTTTTAGACCTCCCGCCAAATTTAAATAGGTGTTTTAGGCCACGAAAGTAAACAACTTCCCCAAAGAAACACGGGTCGAAAAGTGAAAAAAAATTTAGACCTTCTACACGAAATCGACCATGTGAGCAGTTTTCTATGGGAGAGTCGAATTATTTATCACGTTTCGACCCATGTTTCTTTGGAAAAGTTGTTTAGTTTCATGGTCTAAACCACCTATTTTAAGTTGACAGGAGGTCCAAAAATAACGCAGTATGCAAAAATAAAGGTTAAAAAATAAAATAGTTTTATATTTAAAACAATTTTTATTAAGAAAAAGGAGCACAGCCATGGTCATCATAGTGTTCAATAAAATAATCGACGTGGAGATCGATATGAACGATGTTACGTCCCTTTCTGTCCGACCGATGTAACATTATACAAACGTCAATTAGTTTCAGTATTCCTATTTTAATTTTACTTTGAGGCAATAAAGTCTCAAAATTTTCGGATAACGCTTATATCTTTAGAGACTTTTGTGTTGTATGTATTTTTTTATATTTATCAAATCATTAAAATAATAAAATAATACGTTTTTTATTTCAAAGTCATGTCTCAGAAAAATTGACATCTGCCAAAAGAATCAACTTATCGTGAATGAGGTATAAGTTACTTTTGTTCCGACATTTTAAGAAGATATTTTCTTTACTGTATCAACGTAAGTGTTTGTGCTGATGGTAAGGTAAACAGAATAAATGCGATGTGGCCTAGTAAGGCAGACTTGCGATTACACTCTGCATAAGGAAGCTATATAGGCGGATACCAATATCCTTCTATACATTGCAGGTGACATAAACAGTTCCCTATACCTCATTCACGATAAGTTGATTCTTTTGGCAGATGTCAATTTTTGTGAGACATGACTTTGAAATAAAAAACGTATTATTTTATTATTTTAATGATTTGATAAATATAAAAAAATACATACAACACAAAAGTTCCTAAAGATATAAGCGTTATCCGAAAATGTTGAGACTTTATGGCTTCAAAGTAAAATTAAAATAGGAACACTGAAAATAATAGACGCTTTTACAATGTTACATCGGTCGGACGGAAAGGGACGTAACATCGTTCATATCGAAGTCCACGTCGATAATTTTACTGAACACTATGATGATCATGGCTATGCTCCTTTTTCTTAATAAAAACTGTTTTAAAGATAAAACTATTTAATTTTTCCACCTTAATTTTTACATACTGGATTATTTTTGGACCTCCCGTCAACTTAAAATAGGTGGTTTAGACCATGAAACTAAACAACTTTTCCAAAGAAATATGGGTCGAAACGTAATAAAATTTCGACCTTCCCATAAAAAACTGCTCATGTGGTCGATTTAGTGTAGAAGGTCTGATTTTTTTTTCACTTTTCGATCCGTGTTTCTTTGCGGAAGTTGTTTACTTTCGTGGTCTAAAACACCTATTTAAATTTGGCGGGAGGTCTAAAAATAACCCTGTTATATTAAATAGGTACTTATTATGAACTTTGACCCACCATCGCTTATCTACATAATGTTTTACAAGTCGAAAGTAATAAAGAATTTCACACATAATGCAGTATTTTAAAACGCAATATTTTTGAACTACTACATATTTTCTGTTTCCCATCATTAGTCGATATGCCAAAAGAATCAAGTTATCGTGAATGAGATATAGAAAACTCTGGATAGGCAGGTTCGATTCAGTGATAAAATCAATGCTGTACAAAGTCTGCAGGCTAACTTTTTAGTCTGAAAATCTTACTCAAAGAACCTGGAAAAAGGCTTAGAAATCCCATTAAAATGATTAAAAAGAGCCAGTAAAAAATATAAAAATTTTGAGGTTTCCCAACAACAAGGTCCTAAATGTATTTGTCTGGATACAATACATGTATAAGTTAAAGTCTATTTACGAGAAAATATGCAACGTCATCATAATTACAGGTTTGATTGTCCGGCTGCATCAGTAGCGAGTTGTGCACGCAACAACTAAATTTCGAAGTTCACCGACCCGACCCGAAATAGAAGCAAACTTAATCCACAGGATTTGTTTACGCCCCGCGGTAATTTATCGGCCTCTAAGTTATGTGGCATGGCTATTCCGAGCGTCGACAATACACGGAAATATTTCCAACTAGAGCCAATTTTACAAGTAAAAATCACATGCATATATGCAAATGAGTCGCGGTACTTCCATAAGTCCAAAAGCCCAGGTTGCCGTACAAAGGAATTTAAACTTTAAATTCTGAAGTCTAAGCTTTAAATGTTTATTTATTAAAATAAATTTAACTTACAAATGAGAATATGCCGACCCCACTAAAAACAATTTTAGATGATTGCACACTTAAGGTGTGACGCTTTTCGGCTTCTATGGAAGTATCGCTACTGATGCAAATCTCTCGAATGCTTTATGGTTGGTGCTGAGTGGGATCAGTGGCATGGGCCACCAACGACAGGGAGGGACCCTAGTCCACTACACTGGCTTAGTGCGGGTTGGCAGACGCAGCTAAGAAATTCTTAAGAGTTTTTAGGTTCGTAGGATTTCCTCACGATTCTTCACCAATTATTTAGGTGGTAATTCATTGTTAATACGCTCCACGCTCGTGTCAAATAACTACATCACAGAACTACACAGTTCAATTTCATTAAGCCTACTGATTTCCGTGTCTTAAGGTCGAAGGCCGCCACTCCTCTTCCGAAGACGTCAAATAAAATTCCCATTAACATTATCCTCGTCTCAAAAGAGGTACCATTAATGGAATATTAAAGGATGGGACAACCGATATTTCCCTGGAAATGCTCAACAGGTTCACAATAATTTGGCGCCGCCCACGCGAAACTAAATATAGACCGCATTCAACAACCTAGGTCCTAGACTATACTTCTCAAGTATGTAAAATTATTTGGGTACATGGCTCTATTTATTGACATTGCATAGGCTTCTCCTAACTGTATACATCATGATTATTAGCCCACAGACGTGCCACCGCTGGGCATGTGTCTCCTCTACCATTGAGACGGTTTCGTTCTTAGTACAAGTCTTGTGAGGGTTTGCGGACTACACATCTAAGCAATTCCTAAGAACATTTCATTTTTGTAGTCCACGATATATGTACGTATGTACGTGTCGAGCAATCTTGACGGCTCAATTGCCTAGTTTTCCACCACAATTGGCGAATTGGTCGCCATATCAGCCTCCTGTATTAGGGGATGAGCCTGCCGTTTTAAGCCAATTTCCAGACTCCACTACTAAGAATTTCTTAACACTGCCCGACCGACCTCTAGTTCGGCCGCTATATGCTTTCGCCACAAGACCACGAGACAATCGTATTCCCAATTAGAAAACAGGACATAGCGAGTACATAATTAGGCTACGCTTTTGGCTGATGACAGTGGATCTCGCAACCGCGTGCTATTTATATGCCGGCCGGCGTTACGCGACCGTGTTGCAAGACACACAAGGTCACGCAGATTCCAAGTTCTAGTCTCGGGGTTGACCTTGGCAGCTATACAGGGTGTATTCAGACCGGTATCGGAAAATAAGGCTGGTAATGGCTACAGTGATCGCAAACCCATTGGCGATAAAAATATCGACGAAGTTAAATTACGTGGTTTGTATGGAAAACGTCCAAATTTTTTTGGTGGGATTTTTTATTTGCCTTAGTTTGTAATCACGGTCGGAATACACCTGTGTACGGGCTGTAGACGTACACGCTTTATGGTCAATAAGTATATAAGTGATACTCCCTCAAGGAAAGGGGTAGAGATGGCTTTTTTACGCGTAACATTCGTAAAAGTTTCACTTAAGTTTCAAAGCACATTTTTTTAGGAATTTGCAATATTGAAAAAATTTCATAATTCTTTGCCCGACTGGGAACCTGGGAACCCTGGACGGCACATACCAGTACCGCGAGACAACGAGACGAAAAGTATAATTACGATCTGACAAGATCCACTCCCATAGCCAGTAAAAGCGTATAAGTCAGTCCGCATTTATAAATTCTTATAAATTAAAATAAAATAAAATGATTAGCAAATAAACTGCTAACTGCATGTCCTACAACTGTATAAAGCCTTGAGAAGTACGGTGGCTGGAAGGAAGCAATAGAGTTAAGCCCCCAGGGCCGGCAATAAACAGCTTTTAGATTAGTTTCCAACAACCTTGAACTTTATACTCCATTCGTTAATTAATTTGCTGCAACTCACAACTTTGCTTGCTGCAATCAACGTAAAGTGATAAACTCGATTCGAGGGTCTCTCGACTTATCCTTTTTTTATATTACTACTATAAACTCAGTAATTTCATAAAAAAAGACCAAAAAAGTTTGGTGTTAAATGTGGATTGGTTAGTTTATATTTTTTTTATTCTGATGTAGGATATTCTCATTTACACAGATGTCCAATAGCATCTGTTGAATCAAAGATTTAGGACATAAATATTTTATTATTGGGTGCTATGGAGGGCAAACTGGGCCTTTAGCTTCCTAAAGATGAACCGATACTTAATAACTGGGCGTTAATACTAGGCTACTTTATAATAAGTTGTGACCGCGAGGTTTATTTATTTTCAAATGTAAATAATGTAACGAAAATATTCCACATTCATACAGAACATCACGATTGTACAAACAAAGGAAATAAACAGCAAATTTACTGAAAATGGTAATTGTTATTTTAATACTATAGGCCTATCCCCAGTTTGTCTCCGTAAATTATTTTATACTTTTCCCACTAAACCAACACAACCACTCACTCAAATGACGAATACTAGAAATGTACCCAAAAAACGGCAATAGGTTACACGACATGAGACTAGGACTCAAGTATTTTACGGTAAAGGAAAACATTGCGAAGAAACCTGCACATCTAAAAGTTCTTCGGAATTTCTTAGGCGTGTAGTCCGCCAACCCGCACTAGGCCAGCGTGGTGGTCTAAGGCCTTAACCCTCTCAGATGTACAGAAGGCCTTTTGCCCAGCAATAGGTCGTATAGAAGCCAAATAATTAATCATACAAATATCAAACATATTGACAAATATATTACATTACCATAATAGGATAATAATCCTGTTGATAATAAATTTGTGTTGATAAGAAATAAATTTCAAATCATAGAAGATTGAGCCCAGTGGCGTTCCATAGGAGAGGCCTATGTCCAACAGTGGACGCAATAAAGGCTGATGATGATGATGAAAATCATACAAGCCTAGTCCTGTGAACACCGAATAACGCAATTTGATAAAGCTTCGCCCGAACAAACACTTCGGCGAATCGTTTTTATATATATATGTACCGTTTGACGTCATCTCATAACCAAGTGCAGTTGGCGAATTTAAGGTAAACTGCGAACCAAGCTTTGGTCATTCGTCATAACAATAGCTCTGGTACAATAATTACTTGAAAACGCGATGTTTTAATTAAAGCCGGTTGTGTATGGGCGCCTGAAGCAACTGGCAAGCAATGTGGAGCCTGCTATGTATATTATTTCCTTGAAATGCACGTAATGAAAATATCATCTGTTAGTGATTGACCGTATTACTTTGGGGATATTTATCCGTACTATTTAGTTTTTAGCTTCATATTATTAGTTCATATAAAAACGTCTCACTAGGCACGGGTGTAATTGTCTTTCTTTATGTGAGGTTAAACCTCATAGCTCAATGTTTTGTCACCCGCTTTGCTGTGGAGGGAAGTGGACAACTCTTTGTTTTTCCAACTCCTCCTTTACATTGCTTTTCTGATTAACTTCGTTGCGGGATTATGACAATTTAGGTCCCCTTAGATTCGCTGAGCTTCATTGCTCGGCGCCAATACTGTGCGTGCCGCTGTTGATCCTGGAATACAGGAGTTGCAGTGGCGGGTGTGTGGTGGGATAGGGCCTAGGCACGGGTGTCCTCTATAAATGAGAGGGGTTAGGTCATAGTCAGTTGGTTTAGTGCAGGTTGGAGAGTAACTCTACCTATTGGCATTTTTGTTCTAATCATTATAAGCTAATAGACGTATACTCCATAACCTTTTTTGAGGATTTTTAGATGGTCATGAAAAGAGCGAACGATGTTAGAGGGCCTTTTGTAATCTTATTTTTAAATGTCAATTACATACTTAGGATGTCCAGTTCTGCGGTCTGCGGTTGCTACTTATATTTGATTAGGTATTTTTGATTTCATGTATATTCGGTTTTGTATATCAATACACAAAACCAAATTAAAATCTAGTCATCCGCTATAACAGTTTGACTATAATAATTTAGCTATTAATTGATGGTATAAAATGGCTTTATCAGAAGCAGGGATTAGTGTAATGTAGCCACAAATGCGAATACAAATATCCTAAAACATTATAACATTTTTCCCCGCGGATAAATACGGATATATCCGTCGATAAAATCGCTCTATCCATCACTACTTTACAATATTGCTGCCATTGTTCTATGAAAATATGAAAGTTATCCGAACACAGCTACGTTCCAAGGAATTCTTAATAGCTTAAGGTATATTTCCAATGGGCCATATTTATTCTCGGTCTCAATAACTAGAAGCCAAGGCGAGAGCAATTTCTTGATAACGTAAGATAATACCGTGAAGAGGTTGCTTTGTGAGAGAATGAATAGGGCACAAATTTATGCTAGGCAATTTTTATGTTTTGACTTCACTTTACGTAATTACTGTCGTAATTAGTGTGTATATTGGGTGCATATCATCATGCACTTTTCATTATCATATATTCAGGCATATCATTTACCTCATACGCGCTTTAGAATCTGTAACGTCAGTCTTCTACGTATTATTTCACAGCTTCTTTCCATCTATCCTTATTCATGAATAGATTAAAAAAATCATCTTAAGAAGTTTGTAATGTCAATTTATTTAATATCTAAGCCTCAATTAAAATTGGACTTTTTCATATTTTTTATAATTTCATTTTTCCATAAGTCATACACCAAAATAAGCCTAGAATCGTCTTGGTGCGGTAATCGATTCTGATCTAGTTTTCCGCGTGTTTTATTGTACCTCGGGTATGGAGTTTTAACAGGGTAGAGCTTACCTCTACCCTGTTAAAGCTTCCCTGTTAAAAATTCCCCTACCCTACCCTGTTAAAAATTCCCCTTAGGAAATGCAACAATTTAGTTTCCAAAACGCTAGTTATAATTATTTGTAGTAGAAATTCATAGCAATTACGTGTTTCGACGAAAATTAATACCATGTTTTGTTATTTATTTCAAGTACATTTTCGTATATCGTCGAGAATTCCAAAGATTTGTAATTAAACGTTTCGAAGAAATTTATTGTTAGCATAATTATTCATTACGCAAAATTCCTTTGGAATTATTTTTATACGGCTTCATTTCATTAGTGAAAGTTTAGATCGTGATTGAGTATTATAGGCTTCTGAAAGTAGGACATTGAGGTTATAGTTCTGGTCCCTGAATAAATTTACTTTGGGTTTTTCCATAAGGATACTTTATCTAATAACACGAAAAATGGTAATATGTTTGTCGCCTTTTATGTGATTTAAGGTATAATCTCTCCGAAGTCGTGATGGCATCGAGGTTTAGGTACGCGGGTGAGTATCACGATGGTCACGGGTTCAAGGTACAAACACAATTATTACTTTTCGAAGTAATGTATGTAATTTACCATGAATACTTTGAGAGTGCACGAAAACATCGTGCCACACACCTAAAAAGATTTTCGGGATTTCTCAGATGCCAAGTCCGCCAACCTATACTGTGCTAGCGTGGTGGACCTAGGCCTAAATTCTCGCAGTTGTAGAAAAGGCCCGTGCTCAGTAGTGTGACATATTTAACTGATAATGATGATGTGATGATGATTTATGTAATGATAACTTGTCAAGGTCGCGGGACGTCGCTGGCTGCAGGAGGCTTCCAACCGTTCCCGGTGGAAGTCATTGGGGGAGGCCTATGTCCAGCAGTGGACGAATATTGGCTGTTGATGATGATGATGATGATGATAATTTTTATGGACGGATGATCATGATAAATTTGCGGAGTGAGTCAACAATAGGCTCGTGCCGTAGACTTATGCAGGCGATCAATAGATTCGATTACTTAATCGGTTTAACCTAGAGGATAGACAAAAAAAAAATTTCTTTTCGGGAAGTTACCAGCTTGATAGGTGCATCTACCAAACAAAAGGTCTCTCTTCGGCTTCGTAAATAAAGCCTTGAGAATGTACCGCCGTATGAGTATCCTACCAAGGTATTCCGTGCTCTTTATAATGTGACAGAAGTGTTAGAAAGAGGCCTTAAGATGGGAGCTAGTGTCTCCCGATCATGACCAACTGGAAGACGGAAGAAACCTTTATACCCAGTCACCCTTATTGGCAATTGCGTGTTTTTATATTATTTAATTGCCCACTGCTGAGCACGGGTCTCCTCTACCATTGAGCGGGTTTAGGCCATATTCCACCACGCTGACCTACTGCGGGTTGGCGGACTACACACCTAAGAAATTTCTAAGAACTTTTAGTTGTGCAGGTTTCATCACGATGTTTTCCTTCACCGTTAAAGCAAGTGATAATTCAATTTGAATACACACATAACTTCGAAAAGTCAGAGGTGTGTGCCTGGGGTTCGAACTCGCGACCGCCGAGATTCTCGACCGCGCGCCTAAACCTCGAGGCCATCACTGCTTCATGCGTGTACATATAGACGTAAGAAAAGAAGTTACGCATCGGCACATAAATCGGTATGACAGACAGAACCTGGCAGCGGCTGTCACAATGAGAGCGGTGCGTATGTTGCGCAAGCTCAGCCACTCTAAATAAACTGATGAACACCATGAATGAGTTGGCTGCCGTTTTTATTTATTACAGTTTATATATAAACCACGTTCACTCTTGTTTGGCAGTTTAAATGTTGACAGATAAATTTATTTAAACGTCCGTTTGAAATATATTAGTATGCTATTTCGTTGTACGTTCATTGATGCCGAGAGGGCAGTGAAAGGAAAATTGTTGTCTGCTGTCTATGCTCACATCAGCTTTGAGAAATGTCTTTTTAGAGTGACAACATTAGCAGTGGTAGTTGTGTGACCCTTACATAACGTTATGTGTCGTTTTTTGTTTATTTGAAATCCACAGCCCATTATATCCGGCAAACCGTTGTCGGCCTATAAAAAAAAAAAAACAAGACAGGAGGCAGAAGGCTAGATACCAGCTAGCGAAACGAGAGACCGTGGGTTCGATCCCCCTCCCAAAACAAATGTTTGTGTGACATAAAAAGTAAAGTGTGTAAAGTGTTATTTTATATATTTATTTGATTCTGTGTTCAGCTTTGGTTGAACTTTTTTTCTCTCCTTATTTCTTCGATTGCTCTATGCATGTAGACTCCCAGCCATTTTGCTAGTTGGCGTTCAAAAGACAAATGACAGAGCCAATTCATATCAGCTCAGGGTGCGTTGACTCACTTTTTTAAAGTGTTTTGGCGCACGACGCTTGTTCGGGAGAATTGGAGTAGGGCGCTTTTGTGTAGTGTGTTGAAATTGTGAATTAACTCAATGAAATGACATGGTAAGTCTGCATATTAGACGTTAAAGGGTTATTATGGTCCTCTTTCTATAGAATTTCGGGTCTTTTACTTGATTTTTTTTACCGTAGAGGAAGCGACAGGGAAGATCTCATAGTTAAGAAAAGATTTGGTGACTTTTAAAAGCACTGTTTTTGGTAACTTAGTCATTAGGTATGTCATTATTATACTGACAAACCTCCGTGAGGGCGAGTTCTAATCCCAGGCTAACACGCATCTGACTTTTCGAAGTTATGTGTGCATTCGCGAAAACAATCGTATGAATTACATAAGTATTTTTCCGCCAACCTGCACTAGGCCAGCGTGATGGCCTAAGCTCTATATCCTCTCAGCTGTAGCTGAGGCCTATGCAGGGCATATACATATATCAGCTGATAATGACGTATAAGATAATAATACACCAACACGAACATTCCCATTATCGAACACAAAATCCAATTAATTAATTTCATTTCAATAATTATAACCATGTACCGGGGAACCATCGAAAATGTAAGCCTATCACGTGTAGCTTGTCAAGTGTAAAGGTATTTAAATTAATGGATGGTCTATCAGACCGTGAGCGATTTCTGCAGTATTTTCAATATTACGCGTTTGTATTTTACTTATGAGTAATTAACTGGTCGACTGACTGAGTGCTGGGCGTCGGAGCGCGGTCAAATGCGGTATATATCTGCATCGGATTGCGGATATTCGCTACGAGAGCATTCATGGGTGTATTTTGTTTTATTACAATTTATCATCACCATCGACCCATATACATACAATATATGTTTGTGTGATCCACAAATATTTGTTTCGGGTCTGGGTGTTTGTGAGAGTAAAGTCTCTCGTAGTTTCTGATACCCACGACACAAGACTCGTATCTTAGTGTGGGGTCAGGACTATGTATGTGACTGTTGGGTGTATTTAATATAGGTATTCTATGGCTGGCCATCATTGAAAGGGTTTAGGCGTTAGTTCACCACGCTGGCCTAGTGCGGGTTGGCGGACTACACAACTTCTATGTGTGCAGGCTTCATTACGGTGTCTTCCATTGAGTAAGTTATAACTCATTATGAATCCATACGTCGATGAAAAAAGCGTGTACATACTTATGTATTATAATTAATTACTTAGAGATTGGTACAAAATTATTTTCTATAACATTTCAGAATTATGGAAAAAAATCTAATTCCACCGCGTTCTATTAAAAAAACTTAAAAGGTATCAAATCTATTATTCGCAAAGGTTATTAATTTAATGTAGAGTGGCTTAATTAAATAAGTTGGGGACTTAAGTGTGGGAGGATTCCGTATAATTGAGTAACGATGAAAGAAATTAATAAGGTTTGTACTGAAGAGTTGTTTACTGGCTGTCTGTTGCTAGTGGTTGGAGCTGTGGGCTGAGACTGTAAATAACATGAGATTTTTTTGCCTGAGTTGGGTCCCTAAACAAAATCCTAAGCCAGCATACCGACTAAAACCTCTCGGTGAACATATTGGGCTGGATAATTTTGTGTACTATTTTAAGCGCCAGCAATTTTTGTTCTCTTATGAATCTCCTCATTCTTGAATTGATCGTGTAGGGAAATACCAAGTCCTCTCCATAGCTGGCTGTTGACCATGAGTTTTCTAAGAGGCACATCTTTTGGGGAGGCCTATGTCTAGCCGTGCATGCCCTGGGGCTGTTGATGATGAAGATGAAAATTATTTAAAGAGTGTTTTATGGGACTAGCTTGTATCCCCTCATATGTTTTAATATTCAGAAGAAATATTTATTATATTATTTAACTATTATTTATCTTACTATTACTTTCCTGAAATTAGAGCGTTTAACCGAACTAAACAGTCTATGACTAAATATCCCAATCTGAATTGTAAAAAAATGATATTATTATGTTATCGTTTTAATTCCTATCTATACTAATTCTAAAGAGGAAAGTTTTTCTAATAAACATTAATCAGACCTCACTGTATAACACGGGCTACTGTTCATCCCAGAAGAATATCTTGTTCCCGTGGAATGCAGTCGGAATTCCACGACGTTCTATTCGTTATTGCATCAGATCTGGGCCACGAGTACACAAGTAGGTACACCATAGCAATTGCCGCAAAAGAACACTCTCGAATACGGAACTCTTTTCTCCACTGGCGTTCTAGAAACACAAATGTATTATTAAAAAGTAATGTACGTGTGTCTAAACACTGTTTATCGTGTTCCTGTTTCAACACTCTTTATTGCGTCGATGTAAATAGCCATTTTCGGGACGTAATCTGGGACGGGAGTAGAAGTTTGACTACTGGTTGAGTTACGAGGAATTCTTTTATGGCTTCCTCTTTGGAGCTTTCTTTTTTTAAATATGTGCGGATTGCATTTGACTGTGGGCTGTTTGCTATGTAGTTAGTTTGAGGATGTTATCAGTACATCGTAGTCTTTGATATGGCTGTGAAGGAACTTAGGAAGTTAAGGGAAGCAAGAGACAGGCATAAAGAAAATTAGTTCGGACCCTATGGGGTCCTATGGGGGTAGAATACGACTTTTCGGTTTCACAAACATTGAGATGAGAAATAAGTAGTGCCTTGCCAACTGCGCCTTTTCTAAAACTGAGAGGGTTTAGGTCTTTACTAAGGCCAGGTTGCCGGACTACCCACCTACGTAATCCGTAAGAACTTTAAGGTGTGCAGGTTTCATCACGACATTTTCCTTCGAAAATTCAGAGGTGTATGCATCTTGAACCCCGACCACCTAGATTATCGACCGCCCCTCTAAACCTCGAGGCTATCGCTCTCAGCAATTCAGTTCGATATAGTGACAATTTTATACAGTTTTGCACAACAATACGTTGTGAATATTTGCCTCGTGTGCGGTCGGCGGGTGCAACTCGATACTTGCATTGTGTCTTCCTATGCTCCCGTGCACACAAACTTGTTCCCCCTCGCCCCTCCTTCCCCTGTGGTCTGAACAGGTACGAAATAGAACTTATTGTATTTTGTACATAGTGTCTGCGTCAGCTTCGTGAACGCACTGTGGTTGAGATGTCGCATCGAAACGCAGTTATGGAATGTAAATGCAGATTGTTGATGGAACGAAAAGTTAATTTGGTAGTAAAAAATAGGGGATTTTAAATGCTGTCATTTGAATAGATTTTATTAATATTGTCTTAGAATCATCGAAACAGGCATCGCCACTGTTAGAGTCAACATTACCCGGGAAATATCTATGTATCTTGGGTTTCATTCATCATCATCATCATCAGCAGCCCATATTCGTCCACTGCTGGACATAGGCCTCCCCCAATGACTTCCACCGGGGACGGTCGGAAGCCTCCTGCAGCCAGCGACGTCCCGCCACCTTGACAAGGTCATCGGACCACCTTGTTGGGGGACGTCCCACGCTGCGCTTTCCCGTTCGTGGCCTCCACTGGAGAACTTTTTGGCCCCATCGGCCATCAGTTCTCCGCGCCATGTGGCCGGCCCATTGCCACTTCAACGAGCTAATCCGTTGGGCTATGTCGGTTACTTTAGTTCTCCTACGGATCTCCTCATTTCTGATTCGATCACGTAGGGAAACCCCGAGCATAGCCCTCTCCATAGCTCGTTGAGTGACCCTGAGCCGACCCATGACACCTTTAGTGAGAGGCCACGTCTCAGTGCCATATGTCATCACTGGTAACACACAACTATTGAAGACTTTCGTCTTCAGGCACTGAGGTATATTGGACGAGAAGACGTCTCCTAACTTTCCGAACGCTGCCCAACCGAGTTGGATTCGACGATTGACCTCTCTCTCGAAGTTGGACCTGCCTAACCGGACCACTTGTCCCAAATAGACATATTCGTCTACAACTTCGAGAGTCGAGCCCCCAACTGCGATTGGGGTGGGCACAACATGGACATTCGACATGATTTTCGTCTTGTCCATGTTCATTTTAAGACCCACCTGTTGGGAGACTCGATTGAGGTCTTCGAGCATAGTGCTAAGGTCCTCCAGCGATTCTGCCATGACTACAATATCGTCGGCAAACCGAAGGTGTGTGATATACTCGCCGTTGATGTTGATGCCGAATCCTTTCCACTCCAAGAGCTTGAAGGCGTTTTCCAGCGCGGCAGTGAACAGTTTCGGAGATATAACATCTCCCTGTCTCACGCCTCTCTGTAGTGGAATAGCCTTCGTGCTCTGATCTTGTACTCGGACCGACATGGTGGCGTTGTTGTATATACTTTTCAACACCTCGATGTACCGACAGTCAATGTGGCACCGCTGGAGAGACTCTAGCACCGCCCTCGGTTCTCTGGATAACTTGCCGAAGCGTATGGATGTGGTCTATGGTGCTAAAGCCTTTTCGGAAACCAGCTTGTTCGGGCGGCTGGAAGTCATCAAACCTGCGTTCGAGACGATTTGTGATGACCCTCGAAAACAACTTATAGACATGGCTCAGGAGCGAGATGGGCCTGTAATTCTTCAGCAAGGTGTTGTCACCTTTTTTGAAGAACAGTACCACCACGCTCCTGCTCCATGCCTCTGGCGTTGAGCCCTCGAGGAGAACGGAATTGAAGAGCCTCTGAAGGACTTTAAGTACCGGCGTTCCGCCCGCTTTCAGAAGCTCTGAAGTGATTCCGTCCTCACCCGGCGCCTTGTTGTTCTTAAGTTGCTTCAGGGCCATCTCAATCTCACACAGGCTGATGTCCGGGATATCATCACTGAAGTGGCGGATCAACTCGGCTCTCGGGTCTTCGGCCGAGCGAACAGCGGGCTTGGCAACCGAGGTGTAAAGCTGTCCGTAGAACCTCTCGATCTCCCTTAAAACCTCTGCCTTCGTCGACACTACGCGGCCGCCCTCCGTCTTCAGCCTAGACAACTGTCTTTGCCCAATAGACAAGTCTCTTGCAAACACTTTGGAGCCTCCGTTCCGCTCTATTATCTCTTTAATGCTCACAGTGTTGTGAGCACGGACATCGTGTCGCAAGGACTTCCAGATCTGTCTATTGAGCTGACGATATGCTTCGGCGTCCTCGGAAGACTGCAGCGCCATAGATCGACGTTCGGCCATGAGGTCAAGAGTGTGGACCGAGAGTTTTTGAGGTCTATCTCTGCGGCGAGGTCTAAAATGCTTAGATCCCACCGCATGGACAGCTTCTACCAAACCGCTGTTTAACTCGTCCACGGCAAGGTTTTCTTCCAGGCACTCGAAGCGATTTTTCAGCTCGAGTTGAAAGCTTTCGGGGTTTTGGATATGAGCGCGAGTAGGTCGGAGCGTAGACTTCATCAAGCGACGCCTTTCTAATTGGACGTTGATATTCAATGAGCCTCTAACCATTCGGTGATCGCTACCGGTTTTCACCCTGTTGATCACAGAGACATCACTGAATATCCGTCGTTTCGTCGTCAAGATGAAATCTATCTCATTTCTCGTGGAACCATCAGGGCTCAGCCAGGTCCATTTCCTGTGAGGCGGCTTCTGGAAGAAAGAGTTCATCGCAAAGAGTCCCTCTTTCTCCAGAAATTCAGCCAGCCTCTGACCCCTGGGGTTCCGTTGCCCATATCCAAATTGCCCCACTTTCAACTCCGCATCGCTCCTCATGCCCAACTTTGCGTTAAAGTCTCCCATAACAACATTGAAGTAGGTTTTGGAAGTATGTATGGCCCGACTTATGTCCTCATACATCTCCTCTACTTCTTCATCTGGGTGTGTCGAGGTCGGCGCGTATACCTGTATGACCTTCAACGAATACCTTTTGGATATTCTGAGTATAAGGTACACTACCCTGCTCGACACACTTTCGATGGATACGATGTTGTTAATGAGAGACCTGTGGACGAGAAATCCGACACCTCCTCTGGACTGTTGGTCGTCCCCCCGGTAGAAGAGCAGGTTACCGGACTTCAGGGTTATCGTGTCCTCCCCAATCCTGCGGACTTCCGACAACCCCAGAATGTCCCAGTGTAACCCGCTCAATTCTTCTTCCAGTTCGACAATCTTCTCGTCCGTCCTCAAAGTGCGTACGTTGTGTGTTACCAGGGCCAGTCGTCGTCGGGGGTGGTAGCCGGGGCCAACCCGGGGATTCTTAGCACCCCCCGCCCCACCGTTACCATGGCCGCTACCGTAGCCAGGAATAGTGGGGCTGCCGGGGACTGGGGGCCTGGTCCTAGTTTCGATCATGTAGGGGGATATTGCCAATTCTCGCCACGCTTGGCAGGCGGGTTGGCGAGCGCAGTAGGGGAATCGCATTGATGACGCTGCTGCCCGTCATCAAGCGGGGGTGAAGGGAATAGTGAGAGAGAGAGAGGAAGTTATGGGAGAGGAAAATGTGGCCTGTAGGAGTGGATACTGCAGTCACGGAAGGGAAGGTTGGTAGTGACTGCAGCAGCTCGGGGGCCGAGGTCGCGTACTCGTAGCACCCATTCTAGTGTAGGCCATGACCACTAGATGGGAGCATCCCTGACCTGGGTTTCATTGCCTAACATAATTGGTGCGTCTATTTACAAGAATGGGATCTTAAGTTTCATAACGTAAAGAAGGAAGTAATTCTAAAACGGAGTTGAATTTAGAAGTAATTTTGGTTTATCCACCAGTCTGACGACAAACAATAAGGCAATTTGACATTGCATTTCTCCACTTATATTTCGCCAAGTAGTATGTTTTACTCTCATGTAGTATGGGCGATCCTATTACCGTTTATCGAGCTTATTTTACTGACTCCATGCTGCTACAGAGATTTTCCAGTTTACATATTTGTGCAACAATTTAGCAGTCAGACTTAGTATTTAATTTTAAAAATCGTATCACTATTTAAGTTAATAAATATAATTTCATGCTAGATTTAATTTAAATAAACAAGAAAACGGTGCGTTTGATAATTTAAAACGCGCTTCAACGAAGTTACCTGCTGTTTATTTTTATAGTGATGTACTAAAAAAGCAAGCTATTTGTAACGTGAATTCAGAATTGTTTTCTTCGCGTAAAAAATACTAAGCTAACAATATTTTAATTTAATTCTTTATACAATAAAATAGGACCATATAGCTCGGAAAGAATAAGTTAATAATAGTTTTTCGGGAAGTGAAAAAAGTTATTTTGAATAAGGTAAAGTTAAAGCTTAATTTTATAGATTTTGATAGATAAACTAATAATTCACATTAGATTGACAGACCTGACAAAAAGTTACAACCACGTAGCACAGAAGATACAGGTTTGAGAACCAAAAGGTCGCGGGTAAGAGGATGATGATGAAAAAGAGTAGTTATTTCTTGATTAATGAAGTAACATTTCGTATTGAATTGTTAATGTTAAATAATTTCGTAAAAATCGAAAACATTACGATTACCATTGTCATATTATTATTTACTTGAAATAATTCAGATAAATAGTTTTTTTTTCTATTAGCCTTTACTGATCCCACTGCTGGCCAAAGGCCTCCTTCTTTTTCTTCCAAATCTCTCTATTTGTTGCCAATTTACGCCACTCCCTCTCAAAGACGTCCAGGCTATCTTTCCAGCGCATTTTCGGTCTACCATTAAATAGATAGTGAACCTTTTTGTACCGTCAAAGTTTTATCCCCACACTGTTTCTATGCAAGTGACAGACTTCAAGATCGCCTTTTCTGAGCGCCCGAGTATAAGTGAGCACGTCAGTAATTTCTAGAATTAATTGAAAAGTGTCTTAGTGAAAACATTCACTCGTTTTGCTTTAATTAATTTAGGATGAAAGTTGTACGTGTACTTGTTACATTATTAAATTTTAATTTTGTTACTGTTTAGACTGTGTACTTTTAGAAGGCAGGCTGAAAGACTTGCCGTGATGAGCCTATGAAGTCGGATTATTTATGGAACATTTTTCTACGTACTCAAAGTAATTTTATAGGTAAAACTTAATGAAATTTTTACAAGTACTTGTGAATCGTCGATTTCAAGCTATCACAGCATCGGAACGTGTTATCGCTGTGTCGAAATAACGGGAAAAAACTCTCATCATACGAGTTATTATCAACCCTATACGTTTGACTCTAAAACTGACAGGGTTTAGTACTTTTTCTTAGATACATAAAAATAATTTTGCATAATCTGCATACATGCAACGTATCAAGAAGAATTGAGAATGTAAGGAATATTAATACAAAAAAGGTTCAAGGACGCAGGTATTAATAGCGCAATATTTCATCCTCGTCTAGTCGTGGAGTATATTTTGAAGTGGGCGTTACCGACTTCGGAACACGAGGCCCAAAGTTGTCCCTAACAGATATTTATATCAGCTCAAATCAGTAGATACAGTTCTGGGTATTTTTGGATTCCTTAGATAGGTACAGTGACGACAAACCCGGGTGTTTGGGAGAACGAAAAGTCGCGTAGTTATACCTAAGACTCAAGAATTGTTGAGTGTGGAGTCAGAAAAAATTAATAACGTTGTAACTGATTGACGAGTCTAAAAAAATAAATGCTAAAGTTCACTGTCTGATCCGCTTGTCGGCTAAACCACTGCCCTAATTTGTACGATGGTCAATATAATGTGAGACCTTGAAGAAGATACAGTGGTAATCAATCAATCATCTTATACGTTCCACTGCTGGGTTTGGGCGTTGTCTAAGTCTAATACTAAAATGATAAGGTAGACCTTAGTATACCACGCTGACTGAGTGACTGAGCGCAGAAGTGTTTATAGAATAGCATTCCTTACACACATACAAACACTTCCGCTTAAGTCCCCAATAATGTAGGCAAACTTTTATTTCTACATTCATTTCTCGGTCTAGGAATCGAACACAATACTATGATAGTCCGCGCCATTACCCAATCCTAACAAATATTTTCGCATAAAACTTTTTTGGCTAGATTTTGAAGTTTCATTTGATTTCGGCAGTATATTTTATATTTCCCGTCTGAGTTCTATTCGCCCCTTCCCAGACTCCCCCGATCCACATTAATAGGGATTGTTTGTTCGAATCTGTCTTTCTCGGAATCCATTCGCTGCCGAGTTGAGTTATTGCAAGTTGCCTTGACCGTGAGTTAGCTAAGCACCGAAGTATGTGCATTTAAAAATATTTTTTTACTGACTGATCTATGCACAAGAAATATCACCAGTATCTTTTAATGACAGTCTCTCCATTAAAGATGATGAAGTTATTCTTATATTCAATTTTACAGTCTGAAATTGGTGGAGGTGCTCTAATTCAAAAAATTTTGTCTTTGGATCAAAATTTGGAAACTGCATCTAGTGATTGCAAAAGAGTAAAACTACAGTTTCTAGCCCGTTCTTGTCTAATGACGACTGCCTTTCAAACAGGGGGGCAGTGGCGGTACTTCCATAGAAGCCCGAAATCCCGACTTGCCTTACATAGTTCCGAATAACGAACTTAACGATTGTTTATTTATAAAATAACGCTATAAATGTGAGTACTAACCGGTAGGTATTTATTAGTCCTACGTACCAAAAAAAATATGCTGCTACTAAATAAACATTTGGGCTTGCCTTAGTTTGACACCCTAGGCACGCCACTGCAGGGTGGTACACTACATTTTGAAATGACTTGTCTAAGTGATGTATTTCACATTTCATAGATTCAATAAATATTACTTCGCAGCACTTAGCTCAAATCACCCGACGGATTACGCTGTCATCGCGAAGGTAGCTACTATGATATTCCAAATTGCACTCTTTAAGGGTATAAAACAAGAGACCCAGGTATGTACAGAAAAATGCCTACACGAGCAAAGTGAACAGAACACAGTTTATATATTTCAAATACAGTAGTAAGTGGATACAATGAAATAGGTCATGTATCGTTCGTAAACGTGTATAGCAGTTTACTTGTGCGGAAAAAACGAGTGGGCGGGAGGTTCAAGTCGCAGTCTTCGAGATCTATGGGTGGATAAATGTTAGAGGGATATGTGAAGAATTTTTCATTTGTTCAATATGTGGAGAACGTTGTTGCAGTTTGATTCGATTTCTCTTTGGTATATTCATCACTGGATAAATGGAAGGGTAGGCAAAGGTGTAGTTATGTACGTATTGCCATGACTTCCGAGTAAGAGTAAAAAATTTTAAAGCTGGCATACGGTAGAGCCCCGTGGTGCATTAGACATTAACGTGTGACACGAATTGACGCAGTTTCGATCCTCGCGCTGAGGCAAAATGTTTGTGTGATCCATAAATACTTTTTGCGAGTCCTAGATAATTGTGGGATTGAAAAGTTTCCCATAGTTTTTAATATTCATGACACATAGCTCGTATCTTAGCGTGGGCTCAAACAACGTTTGTGACTTACTGAGAATCGAAATCAGATCTCTCGACTTCACATCGCAAACAGGGTTTCCTAAGGAACAAAGAGGCAGTAGGGGTTATGAAAAATACGAGAAGGCACATAATTATACAAATTAACATACGAAAACAGTATTTCTAATTTAATAGACTTCAAGAAAATAGGCCAAATTGAATTAATTTATTGATCAGCAATAATACTAAATGACTGGCTTAATATATATTTAGATATTCGTCGCTCGATAAGCTCCGATTAACATTAGACGCGCGAATGCCCATTCTATCCCCTTCTCATCAAATGAGTGTAAAATGATGTAGAAAATTCTTTCATTGGTCGGTCTGCGCTAGCAAATTTTATAGGGAATATCAACATTATTCAATGATGTTTTAGTGTATTTTTGTTTACACTAAAATGTCAGGAAGTACTGCTTTTGGTCTTACTCTAGGTCTGTGTGCGCTCCATCGGACTTGATACTTCTCATTGGAGTAGTAAAATTTTTCTTAGCACTTTCCAGTACCATGGACTTAGATTTTTCACAATACTGAAATAGGTAGATTGTTCGAATATTTTTTTAGGATCGTAATCGTATCATTAGCGAATGGAGGTCCACTGCTGGACATAGGCCTCCCCCAATGACCTCCACCGGGATCGGTCGGAAGCCGGCTGCAGCCAGCGACGTTTGCAAAGTCATCTGACCACCTTGTCGAAGGTAAAATATTATCAAATTGAATAAGGAGTTAAGCCATCCATATCAACAGTTTAACAAGTAATTTAGAACACCTACACACACACCTATAAGTATACACAGTTAATTACGAAATTTAAATTATAGAAAAGTTCATACTAGAAAAGATGTATTTTCAAGAGTATTAATTTTAAAAACGGACCAAATTGAAATACATATCATTTGCCTCTAGGCTATTTTCGATTTCCACGAAAATTGTATTAATATTTTTGAAATATCGCTTCAAATGGGGTTTATCAACTGTCCCGTTTCTGCGACGGCTGTTATTAACGGTTTTATGTATTCTTCGAAATATTCAGACTGCTTATTATCGCAGCGTAACAGACTTCGGAATTGTTCGGTTTATTTATAGACATAATCCATGGTCCCTCCCGAGTCAAATGAATTTCCAGGATAGAAAGCCTTATGTGCTTTCTACTCAGAATATTCGTATGAAAAAAAATCTCCCTTTAAAAATATATGTAAAATGGAAGTAAAGTTCAGTTTTATAAATGAATACTGCATCACTGACTATTTTGCCGGCAAACATTATCTTCAACAGCCCATAGATGTCCTGGGCCTCCTCTATAACTGAGATGGTTTAGGCTTTACTGCACAACGCTGGCCTGAAGTGTGGGTTGGCGGTTTAAACACCCAAGAAATTCCTAATAACTGTTAGGTGTGCATGTCCTCCTTCCTCTTTGCCTCGAGGCCATCACTACTTCGTAGGTATGTATGGGGCCGTTCATTAATGTAAATATCTCAATAGGGGAAGGGTTATAGTAGTTTATATTTTTGGCAAATGCGCGATTTTCTGCCCTGTGGCAAGGGGGCGTCAGAATCTCACCACGGTATCCCCAGCCTGTCGTAAAAGGCGACTTAAAGGGGCCCTTGGGGTCGCTGGACGCGCTGTGCGGGCTGTGGTTAACGGTGTGCGCCTCTCGCTCACGTACCATGGTCGCCCAACCTGGCGCGGAGATGGCCACCGGGGGGTTTTGGTCGGTATGCCGGTTTAGGGATTTTGTTAGGGACCCAGCCCGGCACTAACACCTGCGCGGATATGACGTCGCCGCGCGCCGGGCTGGAAGACCGGTGACCCCGACATATGCTTCCCGCCCCCCACTGCCCCCGGGCTGGCGGGAAGTAGAGCCATAAACAGCTTTCCCCTCGAGAACAAAAAAAAAAAAACGCGCGATTGTAGAACCGCAAAACTAATCTAAGTCAACCTGTAACCTTTGCGCTACACGTTTATGATGACTCAAACGTACAATTATGGCAACCGAATTGTTTTTGACATGACAGTGTCAATTAAGAGGCTCCTGATGAAATTACTATCTGTCAATCATTACCCGCAATTACAACACACAGAGGCCTTGTGCATCTCTCATGAAATCCAATCAATTTCGATTGGTATGCACACACGGGCCTTTGCCATCGCTTCTTTGACGATCAAAGCTCCATTGCATCCTTAATGGATATTAGCTTGATAGTTAGCACACATTCCTCTGGAATTAACGTTATACAGGGGGATACACTTTAATAACACATATTATTATGTAAGAGCATATTACTAGGTAGTCCCAAGGAGGGTTGGCGTCAGGTAGGCAGCCGGCCGTAAAACATTTGCCAAAACTCTTATGCAGCATCCTCCTGTGTGGAAGGACAAAACATGCTGCGCCGACCCCAAATAAGAATTGGGAGCAGGGCAGGAGAATGATGTATAATGTTGTATGTTAAATATAACCTGCTCATATGCCTTCCATTGCTAGATACGGGCCTCCTTTATAACTATTTTTGTGATGGGAATTATTATGTTACAACAATATTTTGCGACAAATCTTGTGTAATATATGAGTATATTGTAAAATAAGTATTAAATATCCACTATGGCAATGTATCTCAGTGTCATATGTATTATATGTATGCGACTGTAGTCTGTATGTTGTATGTTATATTTTTGACTGAAACTCGGACTGTCTATTTAGGTATGTTATCAAATTTGTGATTTTTTTATACTCATCTCCTGTGTGTATGTTACAGCATTCAGCATACTGTAAATGTATGTTTTTGAAACTTTGCATAATGTATTCGGTTATGTACAGATTTATATATTTGTGTACATATATTTGGACATAACTTGTAAATATTATAAATAACCTGAGATTTTGTTAGGGGAAGTGACATGACCACAAATCGCTGCTCACTTTCAAATGTGGCCATCAAGTTTGCCATACAAAAAAGAAAACTGTCTCCAAAGAAATAAGGTTTAGAATATTGAAACATGTAAATTGCGTCTTCCTCCGGGATCAGCCTGTATGTTGTATACAAATGTCCAGCATTGTTGTAATGATTCCTTTGCGTTGACACATCGAGTAATCGCACTTATGTCTACTGCCAGTGCGCTCACACAAGCATTCTAGTCTAAGCCATTGGGAGAAGTGTTGTGGTGATATTTTAATCATAGCAAACTTATGCCTCGTGGTCTAATGGCATATGTATGTGTAATCTTGAGGTCAAGGCTTCGATTATCGAGTCGGGTAAAATTTTATTGCGTTTTTTTATAAGAAAAATTTCAGTAGCAGCTCCAAAACCCAAAATGTGATCCAAAAACGCCAATCGCCCCCTATTACGTGGATACATATATATATGTACTATAAATAGTAGTGCGAATACTGGCACCTATATAAATGTGGGTGAAGAAATTGCAGGGCCTAACCCTTGAGGAAATACAGGCACGAGTATCTGTATATAAGTATGTAAATATATAAAGTTATGTTGCATTTTGTTGGCCTGTACTTTGTTGATTCTGCTCATGCGTCATGGTTTCGTGTGCTTCTATATAAGAAAACCAGCTGTCTCGGCAGACATCGTCCTGCCCGGAAAAGCTTAAGAGATATGCCGAGAGTAGCGCCACCTACCGGGTCCAATTGTGTTTTGAAATCGTCCAGGGATCCATTAAAATATACATAGAAAATTTCATTCCAATTTGTCCAGTCGTTTAAGAGGAGTTTGAATGACAGTGGTGCCGTCTGTCGATAATTCATCGCACCAACTCAGAAATCTTTGGCTGATGCACAACAACTTTGCTAAGACCATCACATGGTCAAATGCATACTATTGTATAAAGGCTATACATTCATTTTCTATATAACAGAAACGTGTGTTAATTTATCAGGAGTCGCGCCGGGGCGTCGCTGGAGGGGCGCTTCACCTCCACAGAGGAGCGAGGCGTCGTGAGACTCACGGTCTCAGCCGCGCGCACCGACGACACCGCCCTCTACACATTACAAGTGAGCAATATAGGAACTATTTAACATCAGCCCATATACGTCACACTGGTGGGGGCGACCCTCCATAAGTATTGAGGTATAGGCCTTAGTCCACCATGCTGGCATAGTGGGTGTTAGGACTATATTAGCTGATACTCAAAATTTAATTGGTTTTAATGATTTGGCATAGATTTTCAAAGATTTGAGATTCGTCTTCTTTATTCCATTAATTTGAGCATAGGCAGAGTAATCTTCATGGGCTAGGATCATTATAAGTAAAGCCTGAATTGACCTCCTCTCTTTAAGTTTTGTCAAAAAGAAGCATAGTGTATGCATCATCATCATTAGACAAAAGACACCGGTGCACATAGGCCCCAAAGACATCCAGAGAGTATCGGAAGCGGCTTAGATCTAGCAGCTTTTAACAATGACCTAATAGGATAATAAACTAATGAGGTTGTATTGCAGGCGAGGACGTCACCTAGAATATAAAGAACGTACTTCAAAAGAGGGTGTAGACCAATCAGGTTCTATTTCAGGCGAGCAATGCAGCAGGCAGTGACACGGCGCGGGTGCGGCTGGAGGTGTCGGCGGACGAGGCGCCGACGGGCGACGACCCGCCCACCTTCCTGCGGCGGCTGCAGGACCTCACCGTCAAGGTCGGCACCCGGACCAGGTTCCTCGTCGAGATACTCAGCAACACCGAGTGCAAGGTAACACTTTACATTTGCTTTTTTTATGTATAGGGTTCCCTGTGTAGAGGTGGCTCATAGTTATCAAAAAGTAATTTGTAGAGGAGGCCGTAACCAGCAGCGGGACCAATATGGTCTAATGATGATAGAAAAATACAAACCTTTTCTCTTTTTCACCGTGATATTAACAGGTAGTAGCTAAGGCGATTAGGAATCCCCTGGCGAAAAGAAAATCACGGCAAAAGATAAAAATTTTAACGATTTCCATACAAACCGTGTACATTTGATACTGATGGTTGTGTGGAAAACATCAATTTTTTTATTAATTGTCGAGATTTTCTTTAACGCCAATCGGTATATGATCACCGTAGCTATTACCTGCCATAATTTCTGATCACACTCTGAATATTCCTTACATTTTTTTATGTAGGATACCTTGTGTAGGGTTTTTTTTCCAGAGGTATAGACAAAAATACTCTTATGTATCATCCGAGAGTAACTTAGGTATATCTGACTCGGTGATATGGCTACACCCATAGCGACTAAAACCTACTCTGGCGTCAAACTCTTCTTCCCCACGGAACCGCCGCTAGGCATTACTTCGTGGAGAGAGGTTCTTGCTATTGCTCTTCCGCCATCCTAATGTCAAGGATTTTTGTTTTCCGACTACTATCTAACCGACGGAGTTTCTGAAGAACTTCCGTCGCAAAAGCACTTGTCGCCTGCCATGAAACCATAACTTCTGTCAAAGACTCTGGCTCAATTTTCTTCGTAAGGGCTTCTGCCCTCCTACACAGGGTATGGCCTCATGGGTATCTATCTGTCTGTTGGAAGTATTCATTTAAAATATTACCTTTAAAGATACATGCGTGAATGTGTATAATGAAATTCCCATTAAAATACTATTCGGATATCTACAAATCGTGACGTAAGATGTGATGCGACAGAAAAACAAAATAATGTATTTTTAAATCTGGCGCCTTGGACAGAAATAAACACGTACATTCAAATAATGTCTGCTTGTGAAATATTTACATAATCTTTGTTTTGGAACTGGCATATGCTATCAACTAACATATAAAATTCCGAATAATGATCTTAAGCTTTAAATATTTATTTAACAAAAGTGAATTTGACATACAAATGAGAATATCCTGAACCCACAATAAACTATAAACCAGAAATAACACAATTAACCTGTAACGCTTGTTGGCTTCGATGGAAGTACTGTCTCAATAGTAACCATAACAAAGCGAGATTCAATCCAAGTCATTTGGGCTTTCAAATGGCCGATAGTCGAAAAGACCATTCCAGTTCCCGTGCCTTTGTGAACATTAATTGCTTGCGCTGTGACGGCAGGGCAGATTGCACGTCCATCGCAGATGCATGGACACAAGATTGTCATTATCTAAGCTGTCTCGTGGTCTCGCGGCTGAATGGCAGTCTAGAAATCGAGGATTCAATTCCCAAATTGGGTGACGTGTTACGGGGTTTTTAAATTAGGAAATTCTTAGTAGCAGCACGGAGTCTGGAAATGTGCAATGCAAAGTGCAAAATCTGAGCCCTAAAATAATGTTTAAGGTTGTAGAAGCTTTCTTTGTGGTCGCTCTAGAGGTACTAGATTCGATTGTCGGGTTGGGTAAAATGTTACTAGGATTTATCATTATATATTAATTTTTAATAGTAGTCAGTAGTCGAAATGTGAAAGAAAAGCAAGAATAGTTGGCCTATGTGTGAAGTGGGTCTATTTTACGGATACGTAGAAGTTTGTTACTTTTATTTAATTAAAGAAAAACATCTTCACGAAATTTAATATCTTTAATTACTTAACTGATAGAATTTGGTCTGTAACCGTCCCCACTTTTCAGTGTGAGGATCTTAAAAAATAAAATGTAAACATTACTTCAGTTGGTTTTCCATCTGAGATTTATTATGAATGTATGTACCTACATGACCCGCCCTTACTTTATGTAACAAATGACAATGACTTATCATAGCTGTTACATATTTCTCGATAATCAAATTTATCGTCAATCGATAATCAAATAGCAATTGTAGCCATAGATAATTCCATGAACATCGTCATGAACACAAAGGGAGAGACCTGTATGGTAATACCAGTATGTAGGCAAATTGAATTTGGCTGAACACATTAGCGATACACCGTATACCATACATTATACATAATTAAATTATATTTAATTGTAATCGTAAATATATTGAATTTAAAGTAGTAGTTGTCCGTGCATACGAAACTAAAGGCTAAAATGATTTTTTTTTATTGATGGTTCGCTGCTTTTGATCATAGCGTGATGATATATAGTCCACAGTTCGTTAATATGAAAGTGAATGGATGGGCGAGCTGAGGCAGGCGAAAGAAAAGAGGGACGCAGTGCGTGAATAAAAGAAAAAGGGGTGAATGAAGATATGACTTTTAGGAATAAGGATTAATTAAATTTTACGTGACTGTGACCCTCATTTCGCGATTAATAGTCGCCAATCCAACCTGTTGCCTTCGGGCGTTAAGAAGATGAAGCCAAGACCCATTTGCTATTATTTCCAACAACACGTACTATGGTCAGGCCGCAGCAATCCAGAAATTACTGTATTTTTTGCTGGGAATTGTGCTACCTTTGGTAACAGGTAGGGATATCCTCAAGGTTTAGGCGCACAGTCGATAGTTCCAGTGTTAGCGAGGTTAAATCCCAAAAGGTGTCAACTTTTCAAGTTTTCGAAGTTTTCGAATTAATGAATTTTGGTGTGCAAATTGGGTATCATCAACAACCAATATACGTCATACTCCTGGACACGGATTTCCTCTACTATAGAGAGAGATTAATCTTAGTTCACCACGCTGGCCTAGCGCGGGGTTGCTTGGCGATTGTGTATATGTTATGGGCAAAGTGATTAATGCGACCAGTATTCATAATGCCCGGGCAATATGAATAATGCACAACAAGAATGGGCAATGTGATTAATTACAATCTAAACTCAACTATTTATCACATTGCCCGGCATTATGAATATGGCTACATGATGATAGGGCAATGTGATTAAAAGGTAAATTTTTACGTGGTGCTTAAAATGCCATCGCAGCAGCAGTTGTTCTAATAAATAGATCAACTTATTTTTTTTCACAAACTTATTTTTGATTATTTAAACGAAGCTGATGACTTAAATTATTTTAATTTTTATATAATTTGAAGATTTTTAACTTAAGCCTAAAAAGCTTTTTGTACTTTAAACTTGAGAATTGATTTTAAGTTTCATGATCACAGATCAATGCGTGTGTGGTTTTGATTGTTAAGTTTGAAGTATCTGCTGAAAACTAGCGAGTATTTTTTTTAATTCAGATATTGACACCGATTTGATTACTGAGTTAAAAGTACAAAATTACTCTTAGGTAGTTCTTTTTTTTGTTTTGAACGTTATTTTTGATATTACCTATTATTTATTATTACCTATGAGACTGATTACTAAGACTCTTTTAACTTAAGAGTAAATTTTAAGTTAAATAATCGGAGATGTGATTTCCATTTAGTTCCATTTAGCTTGTTAGATTTATAATTTAACTTACTCACGGCGAGAAGTATTATATTCTAATTTCTCGCTGCAGCTTGGAAGCGCGCATACTCGCAATATCTACCTACATGTGAGTGAAAGCGAGTGCGATATAGCTTCAAACTGCAATCTATAGTAATATAGATTACAGTTTCTAAATGTAGCCCTTCGTAAATTGATCCATGTTAAACCGAAGTCTGATTATTTAAGTTTTAAAAATACATAAATGCTAAACTATAAAACATGTTTTCATTGTAACTCTACCCGATAATTAATTTCATTTGAAAGTATTAAACATCACTCTGCCCAATATGCACTTGGCATTATTCATAATGCCCGGGAAATGTGATAAATTGATTGGTTATAATCACATTGCCCGCTCTTATTGGGCATTATTCATATGGCCCGGGCACTATGAATAATGCCAGATTAATCACTTTGCCCATAACATATATACCTAATTAATTTAATTCTAGGGCTTTAACTGACATAAAAACCCCCATAAAAGGACTCGTAACTCGAGAGGCTTTAGAATTAGATAGTAGTGCGGAGGCGGAATTTAAGTTTATAGAGCTCGTTAAACTAAGGTGACGTTGGAAACCTTGACCGCGATCCTATCAGTGCAATCCAGGTGCAGGGAGTATTCCCAATGGGTATATTATGTATGTATGAAGCAGTGAGGGCCTCAAAGCTGAGGCGGGCGGTTGAGAATTTCTGCGGTTGTGGAGTCGAACCCCAGGCACACACCTCTAACTTTTCGAAGTTATGTGTGTATTGACAATGAATTATCACTTACTTTTAAGGATAAGGACACCTTCGTTATGGAATCTGAATACCTGAAAAAAAAGCGAAATCGCGCGCTTTATCATTATCTATGACGCATTATCTATGACGTTTTATTTCTCTCTTTATACTTTAATATAATTAGAATATTTCAACCAAACTCAATTCCTGGGACACTTCAAATAGTTTCATAAAATATTTATCTGATTTCAAAATGAATCATCTCTGACATAACAGTTGACTTAGATCTCAATTTTTATTAAGAATATTGGAAAGCCAAAATTTCATTTTCATTTCACTGAAATATACCCAACATTCAATACAAATATGAACCAGCAATCCACTGTAACTTTTTCATTCAAACCACTCGCAAAAGCTCAACGAAAGTTCACCGCAGGCCATTTTCCCTGAAGCAATGACCTCAAAACAAGCAGGGGCGAGTATGACTCATCCTATGCTTTATGACATAATAGTAAAATAATCTACATCACATTTTTTTCTTTTTAGTATCGTAATTTTAGTCTATACAGGGTGTATTCAGAACATGAACGGAAACTAAGGCAGGTGATAACTAAAGTGATTACAAACCTATAGGCGTTAAAAAAATGCGACAATAGATAACAATTTTGGCGTTTCCATACAATCCACCTACATTTAATACCGATGGTTGTATGGAAAACGTTATTATTGACAGCCCCGTGGCGCAGTTGGCTAGACACCAGCTTGCGAAACGAGCGGCCGCGGGTTCGATCCCCGCACCGAGACAAATGTTTGTGTGATCCACAAATACTTGTTTCCGGTCTGGGTGTTTGTGAGACCGAAAAGTCTCTCGTAGTTTCTGCTACCCACGACACAAGACTCGTATCTTAGTGTGGAGTCAGGACTATGTATGTGACTGTTGGGTGTATTTATTTATTTACTTATTATTATAAAAAAAAACTATTAGCAGCGGTCTGAATACACACTGTATTTGTACTAATTAGTTGATAAGATTAAGTACAGTTTCTTATGTAAAGAGGCGACATCTGTTGTGATCGTTTTGTAATTGTCGCGAGCCAATGACGTGCTTGAGAGACATTCTGAGAAGGGCGATAAAAGAGCATGTTGTGTCTGGAGTGTACGTAAAAACAGATATATAGTTTCAAGTAGATGTCATAAGTATCAACATCGTTAGGGTGTAGATACATAACACATTTGCTACATACCGGCAACTGTAGACACAATTATCATCCACCTCTACAACTGAGATGGCTTAGGTCTTAGTCCTCCCCGCTGGCCTAGTGCGGGTTTGCAGACTACACAACTAAGAAACTGACTGACTAACTAACTAAGAAGAAGACTGCCTCGTGGTCTCGCGGTACAAGTATGTGCCGTGCGATCTAGAGGTCCTGGGTTCGATTCCCGGGTCGGGCAAAGTGTTATTGGGTTTTTCCATAAGGAAATTCTCAGTAGCAGCACGGAGTCTGGAAATGTGCCCGAAAAACGGCAATAGGCTCGCCCCCTATTACGTGGGACTGCTACATACCTGGCGAAATGTGGGTGCAGAAATGCATCTCTGCCTACCCCTTCGGGGAATATAGGCGTGAGGTATGTTTTGTTTGTTTTGTACAACTAAGAAATTCCTAAGAACTTTTAAGTGTGTAGGTTTCTTCAAGATATTTTCCTTCAGCTCCTTTGAAAAGTCAAAAGCTCGACCCTGGTGTTTGAATTCGTGACTGTCGAGATTCTCAACCGCATGCCTAAACCTCGAGGCCATCACGACTAAATTTAATTATTTAATAATTTGTATGTTATAGTCAACGGATTATTTGATTTGATAAAGTGAAAGCTTATTGTTAGACTATCACAACAATCCTGCAAAGGTCTAGACTAAACAACGGGTCCCTTGTTATGTCTATGTCATCTTATAAATACGAAAAATTATCTGTCTTTCTTTTACCATTGTCAATAATAAACCTCTCGGTCGATTTGTTTGATTTTGTTATAAGGATAGGTAAAGCCTTGAGAAAGTCAATAGAGCATGTTTTATCGCGCGAAAATGCAATATCTCTAGGAAATGAGCACGGAATTCAAAATTGTACATGGGCGAAGACTAAAGCCTTAATTTAATAAAGTGGCATTCTCTCATAGGTTTGTTTTTCGGATCTAAAAGTTATTTGGATTTCTCCATTGTAATGTTAGTAGGAGCAAGGAGTCTAGAATAACTGGAAAAAAACATAATTTAAAAGCAAATGATTACCAAAAATTGGGTGTAGAAATACATCACTGCTATTTCGTGAATACAGGGGAAGGTGTATCAGAGAACAAGGCAAAAGTCGAAAAATTAAATTGCAACTTGTCTCACAATTCTAGGCTTGTGACTTCATTTTTACATTGAAGTTGAGAAAAGTTTTGAAGCGCCTGTTAAATTTGTGGCTGCAATTATGTACATAATTTTACTGGTGCTAATTACCAATTCAGGTATAATAACGTTAATACTTGTTGGTAACAGTAAAATGAAAATAGTGGTAGAAACGATACGGAGACAGTTATTTGTATCGGAACGAGTGTCGCCGCTTGTCAGTCACCTGTTCAATCTGTTACGTCCAATGACAAAAAAATTCAAACAAAAATGAAGGGCTGCTATTGGCTGTCACACATTTATAATTTTTCATATTACACGCTACTAAATTACTATTGAAGACACTAGACTACTAAGAAGTGGCTTTGTCACTTGATAGTCTAATCGTACGTTTGGCACGCTCGGCATTCTAACATTTCCTTTATATGTAGTACTATTCTACTGTCCTGTGTTTAATGAAACAGTGTTGTAATTTAAAATGGAGCTTTGTTCTAAATTAATAAAAAGTAATGACTTATTCCTATATCTGATTTAAAGAAAAACACGAGTACTTTCTGCCCTTACCAGTAAATTTTCCGAAACTTGTAAATGTTATAGATACTCAAGACATTTAAGCCACAGAGTAGGAGTGCGATGTTACAAAAGCGTGGTTTTTATTCCCATCATTCTACTTCATATTGCCCTAAGACGTATGAAGACCTTAGCAATGATATTACTATGTTGCTTGTATGTTGAAAAGCGGGACCTTGGCATGTTGGAATGTACCAATGACATAATTGCTCTATTTCTGCCGGCCACATCCGTTGTCCTATTTATAATTTGCTATTGACTTCTCACACACGTAACGGTGTTGTGTTTAAGTAAACAATTTCTCATGATTTAAATACTTCGTTTGCTTGGAGGGCTTTATTCCAATACATGAGGGCATCAATGTACAAAGTTTTCAGGCAAAGGCAAATAATTTTAAATGCCACAAAATATACTTCTTTCCCTTCCTCAACTGTCACCATCGTTCTCATCTATGCACCATAATTTCGAGGGCTCTTTATGTGCCAAACCATTTTAGCATGCCCCTCTCAATATTACTACCAAAGTATAGTTATATTTATCTTTCTCTAATTGTGAATATTTTGCTTGCTTATCTGTAGCCAGAGATTTATGATAGATATATTTGATGAGATTTTAAGCCTCACAAGTACTCAGACCCGGGACAATTATTTGTATCACACATTGGTCCCGACGCGGAAACAGCAGCCCCTATTTCGAGTTGACGTTGAACTTAATTGGAACGTAGAGGCTGTCTGAATTCGTATATCGGTTGCATTCAAATGTCAATACGAGTTTAGATCGCCTCGCCCCCGATGTAGTTGGTAAATTATTAATTATTCACGCGATTCGATCGGTCCACAAAGTTGCTATATCGAAGGAATGAATTTTAAAGTTCACCTCGTGAACGACTCGATACAATTAGATCTCTTCAAGTATACATTTTACGCTTTATTTTATTTATAAGTAACCTTTTTATCTTATGCCGTCAAAACTGAGTGTGTAAATACGAGGTCATGGGTCCGACTCCCGGCTCGGGTCGATATTGGTGAAATCTCTCTACGTAAACCACTGTCTACCCTTTCGAGGAATACAGGCTCGAGAATTTCTATACATGTGTGTGTACAAATTTCTACATGGCAATTAAAATTAGTTGCTCAATACATGGTGGAAAAGTAGGGAGGGGTTGGAAAAGGATCATGAATCTCCCATTGCTTTGACAGCTGCGAATGTCTTTTTCTGCTCAGCGAATCTGAAGATCTGGAAGTGTGTTCGTTAAATTCTGATGACATCATAAATGCGAAAGTGTTTTTTTTCAAAGCGCTTACATAGCCTACTCGAGTTAGCTATCTGTATTAAAGCTATTTAATTAATAATAGTTATCATTGCTCAGCTTAATGCATCAGTTCAAAGACTATGATGATTGCTTGATGATTATTGCTGGACATAGGCTTTCCATAAAACCTTCAAAAACGCTTTGTCAGAAGCAACGTGTGTCCAGCAGCTTTCCGCGATTTGAGTTTCAATTTACGAACGTGTCAGCTATAAATTTTTTAGCTACGTAAAATGATAGCAAAAACCATTTGCTGGACCAAATGAATTGACAAGAAATTTATCATAACCTTCTCTGTGGGCAGTTGGCTTGAAGCGCTGCTGTAACGATCCCCACATCTAGACAAAACATTTGTCTACATCTTTACTAAAAACAATTGTTTACCTGTGTGTAATTTCAGTTGAAAAACAAAATACAAATAAATACATAACCTGACGACCATACAAGGAGTAATGGTTAGAAAAGGTTAGGTAGAAATGCATTTTTACACTCATATATCGAATGGTAATTGTTATCTACCCCACACCCAGATGATAAAAGGCGAGCCAATTGCTGTTTTACGGGCACATTTTCAGACTCCTGGCTACTGAGAATTTCCTAATTGAAAAACATAACACTTTCCCCGATTTGGGAATCGGACCCGGGACCTGTAGACCGCATGGCACAGACTTGTACCGCGAGACCACGAGTCAGCCCGAGATGACGAGATGGTCTGAGAAAATATTACAGCTCAGGAAAGTCTATTAAGATCTCATTTAAAAACCCGCGCTCAAGGAGGAAAATTCCACGGTGGTTTCAAAATCGAGTTTATTATTGCGTCGCTAAATATTTGTCGGTAGTATTTTACAGAGTTTCAGGATAAAATTTTATTTTATTTATTTATGCTTAACACATAATGCCGAAGCAATAGTCAGTCAACCTTAGTGTGATGAAAAGGGTAATAAACATACAGATGTATTTAAACTAACACTATTACCTAATCATATGTATATACAAACAAAAAAAATACGAGTAGATTATTTATTTAATGTCTTACTTATAATTACTCATAGTACTCACTATTATTACCTCCGTGGCGGTACCTTCATAGAGTTCCAAAAACGTTACACGTTAGTTGTCTGGTTTATTATCTTTTGTGGGGTTTGAATATGTCTAATTACTTTTGTTGTATATTAAATTTGAAGCCTAAAGATATTCTTATTCGGATTTTTTTAGGCTTCTACAAATATATAAATATAAATTTGTATCTACAAACATAAAATAAAAGTTTCCAAGGCATTAGTTTAAACGAAAACAGTCTAGTCAACATCGTGATTTCATTTTTCAAGGGCGACAATTTTTCACCAGCAAATCCAGAGTAAAACCGTTGCGCCATGCGGATTGAAGATTAAGCCACCTCAATTGCTAATATCCGGCAACTGCGGCGAAGGCGCCGCTTCAATAAAATTTTGATTGCCCTTCACGATAGATTTGTGTTACCTTAGACGCCTGTTAAGATAGAAATGTCTTTCATAGTTAAAAAGGAGATTTCCACTTAGATACTCAGTGGAGGTACTTCAATGACAACGTTCAATGATTATCATTTTCTTGGCCTGTTTGCAATTTTTACTTGTGGTCGGCGCAGTATGTTTTATCTTCCCACGCATTCCTATCAGCCGTCATGTCTTCATTCACCCCTTTCTCTTTCATATCGTCAGTCACAACTCCATCCATAAATCTGCAACTGTACGAGTAATGTGCGTGTTATAAATAATAATGAGAATTGTAACTTAAATTTGTAATACTTTAGGTAAATATTCATTTATTTATTTATTTAATCTTTATATACCATATACAAGTATAAAGGCGGACTTAATGCCGAAGGCATTATCTACCAGTCAACCTCAGGGTGGTGCAGAGAAACACGAATAGGTGCATAAAAATTGATGTTACAGTTATATACACAAACATGAATAAACCTACATACTTTAAAATATGTATAAATATGTATTTACTGCTTGCGAAATCGGGTGTCGTTATGTTTAGATTCTTTAACCCAAAGTTTCCCGCCAGTGATTTGGCAACTCTTTAGTTTTTACCACTTTTTGGCTTCTTTTTGTAAACAGAAAAGTTTACGAGTTTGATATTGGGGAGTCGGGAAAATTACTGTTTCTTCAAATTATTTATTTGCAAACAGTCACATTTTAATTGTGCTAGCAATAAATTATTATTATGATCCTACTGTTAGGTAACTGGGTTTAGGCCTTAGTCCACCATGCGGGCCTCGTGCGGGTTGGCGCACTCATCATCATTCCCCTGCCCTGGTCCCAATTTATTCCTTGGGGTCGGCGCATTATGTTTTCTCCTTCCACACATCCCTGTCAGCCGTCATGTCTTCATTTACCCCTTTCTTTTTCATATCTTCAGTCACGCACTCCATCCATTTCTTCTTTGGCCTTCCTCGGCACGCCCATCCATCCACTTTCATATTCATCACCTTTTTTCCTACATATGATTCATCCCTTCTCATAATGTGCCCATATCACGACAGACAGTTGGCAGACTACACACTTAAGAAATTTCTCAGGGCTTTTAAGAGTGCAAGTTGAAGGTGCGTACCTGGAGTTCTAATCCACGACCGCCGAGATTCTCGACCACGCGCCTTAGCCTCGAGGCCATCACTACTTTGATAGCGTAATAGACTAAGGTCTAAACCCTATCAATAGTAGAGGAGGCTCGTGCCCAACATTGGGACGATTATGGGCTGATGATGATGATAATAATCAACAATAACTAGCTACATACTTACCCAGTAATGAACATTACATTTTCCATCATTTTACTCCAGTTCCTATCACCGATTACGTAGATTAATGAAATTATGCACAAGCCCGTGGCATGGACCGTGTCTGTTTCAGGAACGGCACGGGATATTTCAATGCTAATTAAGCCGATTGGATCGAACTGAACTGAAGAGAAATTCAATTAGTGATCTGCAGTTCACACTATAACGAGATAGGACATCCCTTAATGTGTTTTATCAAGAGGCTTTCACATATATTGAATGGATGTGCGAAATGCAAATACATTAACCACCTCTCAATTTTTATTTAAGACTTTACAATAATGTCTATAAGCATCCTATTTGAGGCTTAATAACTATACTAATGAAATTGGTAGAGGTTGATGGCATTAAAAATTAGGTATGGTTCAAATCCAGGTCGACATAATTTGCCCTCGAAGTAAAGAGAGTATATTTTGAAATCGTGAATTATCGCGATGTATAGGCGAAGGAAAACATAATATGCAAATCTGTACATCCAAGAATTTTTATAAATTAGCTTCCTTCGTTATTGTGAAATAGCGGATAATTTTACAGCAACATTTGAAACAAGTATTACAAAATTATAGCAATTTGAAGGTCGAAAATGTAAGTAAATATTTTGGATAATGGCCTGACTGAATAGTTATAAGTTATGTATATAAATGTAGGTGTCTAATATATCTGAAGAAAAAAAGGAATAATGTCCTCGAGGTTTAGGTGGACCTCTTAATAGTAGACGAGGTTTGTACTCAGCAGTGGGACGCATATTGGCTGTTGATGATGATTACAATTAGTTGAAAGCTAAGGATATAAATTTAAATGTGTAATGTAGCTGAATCTTGTTTACAAACCTGCAAAATGTTTCCAGGTGACATGGTACCGCAACGAGCGGCGGTTGCTGGAGGCCGAGCGGGTGTCTCTGGCTCGCGATGGGAACTTCTGGTGCGCTGACGTGGCTGCCGTGAGCATGGACGACGCCGGCCGCTGGACTTGCACTGCTGAGAACGCTGCTGGACGGGCTACATGCTCCGCGCACCTCAATGTACTAGGTAATGCCGTTTAAACTGGGAGGAACGTTGACCAAGATGGGTTACAGGCATGGTTCGTCGACGAATTCTGCGTCGACGAAACGTAATCGTTTTTTTGCCTTGGTTAAATAGTTGAATTCGTCAACTAGTTAGTAATGTTTTCGGATGAATTGTCTTTGTTTTTTTAAATGTATGATTTGAACTAGCGGCCTCTCGTTCTGTCTAATCTAGACAATTAGGCAATTTTAGTAATGTCACTTTTTGTTACTTAAATACCTTAATATATTTAGTTAAAGTAAGGCAAGTGGATCTTGTTATCTCTCATACGCCTCATTAGAAATATGATGACGTCATTGCTGCAACAATATCCTTTTATAACCACGTATGAACTACCCACGTTCAGATTTAAATTATGTAAGTTCGTTATTTTTGAACATAAAGTCTTGCAAATTTAGAAGATGCACATGAGATCCCGATATATGAAAATAAATCGAGGAGTTTTGCCTATTTTTGCCAAAAAATACGATGAAATATCCTTTTTTCGTTATTTTTTTTATATATGTAGATATTTATTTTAAATACACTTAAGATTTTAAGAGCTGTATTACTACTGATAGGGAGTCAAAAGAAGAAATCCTTTTGACCGTAAATAAAAGACCCTGCTCGACTAAGAAGCGAATCCCAAACCCTTAAATATACATAGTTTGGATACAGAATATAAAATAAATGTATGTTACACAAATATGTTTATATCTATTCCTATAAATGTGTATCGGGAAAGATGTTCGGTACATCAGTGCATCAGGTAAAACTTAGTTACCTAGCGAACGGAAATAGAATTCAATGGCAGAAATGTACAGAATGGTTTTGCATTAGAATGATTTATATGTATTCATGGCTTGATGACATGGATGGATGACAGAGTGCTTTTCACTGGTGGTTTTTTGTATATATAGTAGCTATTTATTAGTAGCACAGTAGGCTAGACCAGCTTGTGAGCTGCCCTTTGGCAAGGGGGCGTAAGAATCCCACCACGGTATCCCCTGCTTGACGTAAAAGGCGACTTAAAGGGGCCCTTGGGGTCGCTGGATGTGCTGTGGGGGCAGCGCGTCCTCATTGAAAGTGACCCCGAGAGGGGCGGCGGCACTGTGGCCTGTGTACGTCGCGGGCGCCCATCCACAACCGGGGCGCCCGAACCAAGATAGTGGGGGTGCAACTGTGCCCCCTAAAACTCCGAGACGGCCGAGACATTTACGTCTCGGAGGCGCACCGGGTGGCTGCGGTTGACGGTGGGCGCTTCTCGCCCGCGTACCGTGGTCGCCCCACTCGGCGCAGAGATGGCCACCGGGGGGTTTTAGTCGGTATGCCGGTTTAGGGATTTTGTTAGGGACCCAGCTCGACACTAGCATCTGTGCGGATATGACGTCGCCGCGCGCCGGGCTGGTAGACCGGTGACCCCGACATACACTTCCCGCCCCCCTCCCCCGGGCTGGCGCGAAGTAGAGCCATAAACAGCTTTCCCCCCGAGAACAAAAAAACAAAAAGACTAGCTTGTGAAACTAAAAGTCGCGGTTTCGCCGCACTGAGACAAATACTTTTGTGATCGACATATATAAAAAAATAGACGTCCAATGCTGGACACAAGCCTCTCTCAAAGACTTCCAAAGCGAGCTCCATCCAGCGGATTCCCACCATTTTCCCATCATCTAACGACAGTTATTTATAATTAATTATCTCCTATTCCAGTACCGAAAGCGTACAAGCGGCCCGAGTTTGTGGAGGAGCTGCGGGCGCTGCTCACTGAGCTGGGAACAGTGTCACTGGAATGCAAGGTTGTGGGCGTGCCTACTCCTGTACTGCGATGGTTTAAGGTAAGCTTCCAGAACCTTCTAGAGTTTTCTAGAATCGGGAGACGGACTTCTTAGTACATGGCAATGGTTTCTATCTTGAACGCCTTCCATCCGGCCGTATGCCTCTCAAAGTTCATGGCAATCGTGATCTTCAACTCCTCTCAAACGGAACAGACTGGTAAACTAGAGAAAGCTTATTTCGATCCATTATTTCAGTCGCTCTATTTGGACACGTTTTGACTGTTTCAAGGTCTCGTGGTACAAGTATGTCGTATCCTCTCTAGTTAGGTCCCGGATTCGATTCCCGTGTCGGAAAATGTTTTATTATTTTTTTTTATTAGAAATTTCTCAGTAGAGACGTGGAGTGTGGAAATGAGCCCAAGTCACGGCAATAGCTCCTTTTTCCGTGGGTCTGATACATATCTGGCAAAATGTATCTCTACCCACCTCTTGCCACCCACCTGATACCTGAGGCGTGAGGATTTGTATCCATGTATTTCGCTAGTATTATAGTCACCTAGTCGACTCTCGAAGCCATCAGATCGCAATTCCGTTTTCTGTGAACTCTACCGTTATGTAAAGCATCTCGATTCGAGGACAGCTCCTAGAAATGGTTAGTTTACGTCTCGATAATTATTATCCATTTGCAGAGGTTCGGGCATGTTCTATGTTTTAAATGTCAAAAGTCATCTAAATGTCAATCTATGAAGTGATATTCTACGAAATATTTATTGGGTTTGAAATACCTAAGACGTGCGAAAACCTTGGTTTCCATTAGTCTCTAATTGGATAAACCGGTATTGGGATTTCCATTAATATATTTTCAGATGTTCGAAATTTGAAAGCCTTAATAAGCTTTTCGACGATAATTTTGATTAAATAAGGTTGATTAATGAAAAGAGTGATTTTCGATGTACTTCTGCCCTTCTTTCCGAACAAGCATGAGTGTATATACATATGTACAATGTAGTATTTATATACATATCTTAGTTGATGTCAATTTGATGTGTTAGTAACATGATTGCATTCTGTATTTTAAACATGCCTATTACGAAGAGACTTAGTGATTGTCTCCGACTAGGTATTGCCTGCAAATCCGTAATCAAGTTTTGACTTCGAAAGGAAAAAATTATCTCCATTTTTGCTACGTATTTCATTGCTGCTCCGCTCTTATTAGTTTTAGCGTGATCATAGAATAGACTGTTCCCCGATTAGATAGAATATTCCACACTAAAATAATTTTTCAATTCGAACCCGTGGTTCCTGAGATCACCGATATCAACAGGGCAAATTCTTCAATTAAATAAAATTGTAGCTACAGCTCATAAATATGGAAAAAAGAAAGAATCATTGAGTATTTATAAATAATCTCTCGTTCAATTTTTATTCTATTAATACACTGCCGTGGCAGCGATATCCCCTGAGCGGAATTTAAATGAGGATAACTTTTTCAATAGCCGTCATTTTGCGCCAAATTGAGCTCTATATCAAAGTAATAACGTTATAATTGATCAGTTTATTTTTAAGCATTAACACGATACTGATCATCCGCACTTGATATACTCTGTTCGTACATTATGCAATCTTTTTTCAACTGGCAGGACAAAGTGACAACGTGGCGGTACTGGCATAGAATGCTACAAACTCAGATTGTCTTTCAAAATTCAAAGCAATTTCACATATAAATTAGAATATCATGACCCCAGAGTAAGCAATGATAAAATAGACATTACAAAATTAAGGTGCGACGTTTTTGAGTTTTCATCGAAGTACCGCAACTGCTTCGAAATCAAAACGTCATTTGATACTAAATAAAATAGTCTATAAACATCTTTAAGGTGCCAGTTATGAATGTACCGAAATTTATCAAAGAAGCTAAGACTAACTTAATTCCAACATATGCATGTCTTAATTGTTTAGCCCAAGCGTCTTTCTTCCAGTCACCTTTAGTTGCATATTATACAGTCTAATATTTTGTACTCTATGACGAAATGTGCTATTAAAATTGCAACAGGCTCGCCTCCTATTACGTGAGATTTCAAACAAGAATAAACTTAAGTGGAGAAACACTGCATATGCAACATATATGTGTATATACTTGTTGCGTCAACAGCTGCCTCTACGAACGGACTGGGAGCAAACAAATCCAATTCTCTGCACGCGCCTGGGGAAATATAAAATGTATGAAAAATGTCAGGCGATTTTTTTCTATTCACGGCCACGGTCACTGAAAAGTTTTTGTTGACCGTGGAGCTCTGTATCGTTTGAGAAGACCTTTTTGATCTTCATCATTAGCTTGCGTCTTACGGCTAAGCACGGGCTTGATAATAGGCCTAATAGCGTTTAAACCACGCTGGCCTATGGTTTAGTGGACTACACGTCTAAGAATTCTCCTAAAAACTTTTTGGTTACTATGTTATTACATTGTTGAAGTGATAAATCATTATGATTACCTAAATAACTTCAAAAAGCCAGAGGTTCTGCCTGTGGGTTTTAGTTCGCGACTGCCAAGATTCTCGACTGCGCGCCTAACTTTTGATAGACATGAAAGTATGGGTATCTTCTTCTTCATCAACCCATATACGCCCACTGCTGAGCACGGGTCTCCTCTACCATTGAGAGGGTTTAGGCCATAGTCCGCCACGCTGGCCTAGTGCGGGTTGGCGGACTACACACCTAAGAAATTCCTAAGAACTTTTAGGTGTGTAGGTTTCATCACGATGTTTTCCTTCACCGTTAAAGCAAGTGATAATTCGATTTGAATACACATATAACTTCGAAAAGTCAGATGTGTGTGCCTGGGGTTCGAACCCGCGACCGCCGAGATTCTCGACCGCGCGCCTAAACCTCGAGGCCATCACTGCCACAATGAAAGTATGGGTATAGTTTAACAATAGTTGCAATTTGTTTAGAGTTGTATACACATGCAGAATCTAATAAACAGCCTACACGTGACGTTCAAATTATTACGTGACATTGAACATACGACGACATAGAATATTAATATCGGCCCACAGATAATGTTATTACGTGGAACTGTAAACTGGTTGCCAGCTCTACGGCGAGACTCCCAGTGTTTGAGATTTGGTAAAACAATTGCAGACAGTTTGGTGATTAGTTGTAACTTCCCTAGGATTTATTTGAAGATGGTCTCACACATGGTACATCATCCAAGATTTTTTTTTTAAATTATGTTTTGTCTTCCTCTGATGAGTGAGGTGTGATGGTAGATGAAGCGGGACAAAAAGTATGAAACAATTTTTCCTCTTCTCCAAATTGCCTGATACGGCAATCGAAAATTCTAAATCCCACGGTCCCCTATCACCTCAAAAAACCTGTAAATACTAAGAAAATAATATGAAGTTCAAAGGTCAGCGCTGGAGGCTGGCAATATTGATCTCAGCGTTTGCACGTGTTGCCCTTGGTGCAGCCCAATGTCATTGCCGCGTTTCCAGGAACAGCCGCACTGAAATTGTGTTAGCTTTGAAGGTCGCCTTCCATGAACCTGCAGCCGACATACCTGCTAATTGGAACCGGCCGTACTCTTGCCTACTCGAACGCCATAAAGTATTTTCATATCGCTCTAAAAATTGATTTTAAAGTCAGAGAAGACTAGAAGTAAAAAAGACCAGATTTTTTTTGAGTCATGTCGGTTGTATGAACACAGATTTGGAGGTATGAAAATTGTTTCGGTCCGGGGATTGAACCCGCGAAATTTCACAAAATTAGCAGTGAATACACCCAAGGTCTCTTGGAGCATAGTCGTCACGATGTCATTGAAATTTCTCAGCAGTGGCAAGTTAAAATTCTATTCATACAGACTATTTGAGGTCATGTGTGTATTCGTGGCGAAAAGAAAACATCTCGGGTATTATGTGTCTTAGAGTGTTAAATTTTTGACACTCGTTCCAACATTAATTTTACTATTCCGATATCAGCCTTCATGTAAACCACATGGTCTAGATACACCAGGTACAACCAGGCTTCTATTGTCCCCCGCATAGTACAAGGAGCAAACACTCTGAAAATAGCCTTTTTCGAATAACAAAGCCCGGATGACCTTGGAACAAAGCCGGCCGGTGAGTCACAGCCACGGGTTTTTCGTGAAATTCTGAATCGGCTTGCAGGTAGAATTACCACTGTTGAAACCTTGTTTTATTTATTACGACTACTGATAGGACTATCGATTACAGGGTAAAGACCTTCGAAATAAGAGTATTTGTATAGGCGAATGTTAAATGAAAATAGTATTTCGTAGTTTTTATGCGACAAGCATTTGAAATTAAATTTTGAATTTGGAAAATAACTATTAAGTTAAGAATTGTTCCTTGTAGCGGGAAATATGAGAGGCCTATGTCGAACAGTGGACGTGAGATTAGGGACAAAGATTAGGTTCCTTGTATCCGCCACTTGGCTCTTTCTGGATCACTTCACATCTCTGCACGTGATGTGCAGTGCAATGCAAAAAGATAAACTACTGAGAAATGGATTGCTTCTCAGAAGTCGATAAGACGTGAGGTTTGTGTGATCGCCCCACATTTTATTCGGAATCATTCCCTTTACCATAAGCATTTATGCATATAAAAATATTGTAAGATTTACCGGTATATTTTACCTAATATACATACTCTCCAAATCATGTGTCATGTGTGATGATTATCAAAATTCGATAGTTTCAAAGAAAATCTTCATAGTATTACACGGTATTTGAATAATTAAAATATTATTTTAATGAATCGCAAGTTCCGCAGTGAAATATCGGCAGGTCGCATTAATGTTTGTGTAATCCACAAATATTTGTTTCGGGTCTGGGTGTTTGTGAGACCAAATGTCTCTCGTAGTTTGTGATACCAACAACACTAGATTCATATCTTAATGTTGGGTCAGGGCTTTGAGTGATAGTTGGGTGTATTTATTTATTAATTATTTATATATCTCGAAAGCAATTCGCTTTCAAATGACAATAAGTGTATAACAACAGTCGCCTATATTTCGTGGTAGGGGTTCCGCAAGCGGGTTTTAACTTTGTTATGATGAAAGTTATAGTGTATGGAGGCTGTGTATACCTCGTGCGCAGCATTTTGCACTGACATTGACCGAACGTTCTGGATAGTTCAGAGAAATTCTATTAGGTCCGCCGGTGGAAACTGCCGCGATCGATGCCATTTACAAAGCTTTGTGCAACAGATTTCACGGGAATGAGTGGGAGTTTATTGAAGGTAGTTTTAAAATGTTGAAGTTGTTTTGAGGGTATAATGTTTTTTGATGTTATGATATTTCGAATGTATCTGAAAATGAGGAGCGCGGTCGAGATAGCATCGCGATGGTGGCAGGCTCTAATCTTCGTCACGTATTTTTGAGATTTCGAAATTTTGTAGTCTTCATCGTGATCATCATTTATTAGGCATTAATCTATAAGGTTCACGACATCTAAGGAATTCCTAAGAACTTTTAGGTGTGCAGGTTTCTTAACGATGATTTTCTTCACTGTTATAGTACATGATAATTCATTATGAGTACACACAAAGCATCGAAAATTAAGAGGTCTACATCTGTGATTTCTCGACCGTGAAACCTCGAGATCACTGTTATTAAGTATACTTTATGAGTCTTCATGATGAATTATCGTTTTTTTTAATACTCGGTTTCTCTTACAGGACAGTCGCGAGATAAAGGCTGGGGATGTGTTCGCGTTGACGGCTAATGCTGACGACCCTACCTCCCTGGGAACCTACACCTGCGAGGCAGTGAACTGCATGGGCCGAGCCTACTCCTCCTCCAAGGTGCACGTGGTGGGGCGAGCGAGCAGGGAGGGCTCCACCAGGCCGATATCCAGGTGCAGTTTTGAATATTTAATGTCCCCTTAGTGGCTCCATCATGAGTCCTTATACGACCGATCGCTGGGAACGGGTTTTACTATTGCGAGGGTTGAGGTATTAGTCCTCCAAGCTCTACGTCTAGTGCCGGTTGGTGAACCAAACACAAAAAAAAATCCTAAGAACTTTTAGTTTAGTTAGTTAGTTTAGTTAATTGTCGTTGTTGAAGACAAATAAGGATCCCTTTGACTTTATTGCCGGATGTCATAAAATAAAATAATGAAGACAACAAGCTGCGACGTAACATCAGAAAACTAAAAGTAATGTTTATTGGTTTGGTTTAGTTTAGTTTAGTCCGCTTTGGTGAAGTAACTTCTTTTATTTAATTAACGTATGCATAAGAACACTGCCAGCAGAAGTGCAGACTAGTCAAACAGTTCTTCGTTTAACAAAGCTGGATACATTATTTGCTTGTTTGTTTCACACACAGAATTTGAGAAACTTGTGTACTCAAATAATGAATGAAACAGACATCCCGTGACACTATGAGATAGTTTTGTAAATAAAGGGTTTCTCTGAGAAAATTCTTTGTAGCTGCTAACTGAATAGTAAGAAGTTCCGTTTTTAGTGGGGAGAAATTAAAATATACATTACCTGAGTTCCTGCGAATACTACTATCTCTAGTGTCATCGAGTGAACAAACTACAGCATGAAGTCTAATTTATTTATTTACACTTAATACAATCGTAGTAAAGGTGGACTTAATGCTTATGGCATTCTCTTCCAGTCAAACCTAATAATCATTACCATCATCACCATGATTTCACATCCTCTGCTTGGCATAGTCTCTCCTATAGCATCCGGGGGTTTAATATAAAGGTTTTTTAATGGTTAATCGCAATTTTGTCCGCAGTGGAATGTCACCAGAGCCGCCGCCGATCTTCACGCGGGAGCTGGAAGACCAGTTTACGAGGATCTGTGAACCGCTGACCCTCGCTTGTCAGGTGGTGGTCCCGCCGTGGCCTCGCTCAGTCGTCTGGTACAATAAGGAGGGGAAGGTCGAACCTAGCGACAGGTAGTACAGCTTAAAAATTAGTTAGTAGCTAGTGATTAGTTTTATGTTGGAAAAAATAGGGAACTTTGACGTCACGTGAACAAAATAGTATTGCCAAAGCTGTTCAAGTAGCAACATTTTTGTTGGAAAAATATTGTTTATAGAATGGTTTCAGTCGGGCTTTGTAAATTAAATAATTTACTGGCGATTGAGTGGGCGTAAAAAAAAGTTAAGCAATATTTCACAGTACTTTAAAATTTAAAATTTGCTCTTGAACTTGTTTAAAATTTTGTTTTAGTGCGCCAACGATGTTGGCGATGTTTACGAGTATGTTGGGTTCAGTTCTCGAGTCGGGCAATATAGTTTTTTAACTTATTCTGTTACGACAATTTTTCTATAGTAGTAGACTGTAACCGTTTTTCTTTTTGTCGCTTAATAAAACTTATGTCAATACCTTTGCCATGCATGAAATGCATAAATACACCTATCTCCTCAGATACCACGTACTGGAGGACGGCGTGGGCGGGTACATGCTGGAGATCCCGAGCGCCGAGTGGGCTGACGAAGGAGAGTGGAAGTGTGTCGCCACCAGCAGCGGCGGTAGAGTCGGTATCTCCACCTGCCACGTTACCATGGATGGTAGGTTTACTTAAAATAATACATAGAATTTGTAGCTTCTTAGTTAATACTTGCGTTGTTGAAATCTTTATAGAGTAAATTGGAGGAGGAGGGTTGAAAAATTTAAACGGAACATAAGTTTAATTTCATAAATATTAATAAAACAGTTTTTAAGCTCAATATTAGTTGTTCTGCAAATAAAATTTAAAAACTATTTAAGGGGTTTAATTGAAGAGTAAAGAATGTAATTTTATTTCACAGTGCCCAAAAACTACAGAAAGCCACGGTTTATGGAGAATCTACAAGCTGTGCTAACCGAAGAAGGGCTGGTGTCTTTTGAATGCAAGGTCGTCGGCTTCCCTACTCCAGTACTAAGCTGGTTCAAAGACGGCCAAGAATTAAAGCCTGGTGACGTATACCAGCTCACTGGTACGAATTCTCTTGGCTCCTACTGCTGCATCGCAAGGAACTGTATGGGCCAGGCCAGTAGTTCAGCCGAACTCACCGTCGAAGACATCCAAAACCAGCTGAACGAAGAGGAAAAGCTGCAGCTGTTCTCTAAAAATCAGGCTCCCAAATTTGTACAGGGGCTAAAGAGCGTTGAATCCAAAATCGATGAGCCATTCCGTTTTACTGTTAAAGGTATGCATGCAATTTTCTTAGCTGCGGAAACAAAAATATTTTTTGAATGTACGTACTAAATTAAATACTTTTTTCAGTTGCTATTCCGCCTGAACCCTCAGTGCTGTGGTACCGAGACGACCAGCCTGTGGACGAGTCCAATCGCTGCCACCTTGGAAAGGAGGAGCGCGGTGTGTTCTTCCTCGACATCCAAAACCTCGAGCTACTCGACCAAGCCGAGTGGAAATGCGTTGCCATGAACGACTTTGGGCACAGTGTCACCTCATGTTTCCTGAAACTTATCATACCGAGGCATTATAAGAAACCAAGATTCCTTGAAAATCTCCAAGCTATCTTGTCAGACGAAGGGGCAGTTAACCTTGAGTGCAAAGTTATAGGGGTACCTCAACCGATACTTAAATGGTATAAAGATGGAGAAGAACTCAAACCGGGTGATATCCACAGAATCATTTCGGGCCAAGACGGTACCTGCTGTCTTGGCACTTATACTTGTGAAGCATCGAACTGTATGGGCGTCGCGGCCAGTTCGGCTTCATTACTCGGTTTTGAGGACTCAATAAAAGCGAAAGAGAAAAAGAAGGCAGAAGAACAAGCGCTACAAAGAAATCTGTCTCTAAGTACCATACATGAAGAGAGAACGTCACAAATGTACGACACGCCCGTCGGCGATATTACTCTTGACGACAAGGGAGAAATATCTTTCTCATTTGACGGCAAGGAAGTGTCTGTATCCCTTTACGAAACTCCTGATTTGACAGAAGAAGAAGCAAAACAAATCGTTGAAATGTATGCCGATCAATTATCTGAAAATGTTACTGAGCATAACGTTGTCGAGCTACCTCCGTTACGATTTGTCAAAGAAACGTCTACATCAGGCAATTTATTGATGGAAGCAATTATAATAGATGTCTCGCCCGAATATTTTACATCTCCAGAGGAAGATTTGCGAACTGAAGCCGATGTCGAAGACATATCAATAGCAGATGAAAATGGACCCCCTCAACTATCTCTTGACCAAGATGTGGACATAGCCGGAGAAGACTATCTTGAAAAAACGATGGCTCTATTGTCTGATGAAAAAGCTGACGCACCCTTAAAATCATTGCGAAAGAAATCCGATTCCCAAAGAAGCGCCGAAGATTTTTTCAGCTTGTCAAGAGATCAGTCGCTCTCCGAGGAAAAGAAAGATGATGACACTCAAGCTTTGTCTGAGAGCGAACTTCACAGTTTTGCAAGTGCCCATAGTTCCGGCAAACCAAAATCAAAATCTTCTAAGCCTTCTGCTGAAGATGGACAGGAATCATCTGAGCCAACAAAAACCATACTGTTTAAAGATGAGGCTAGAAAATCTGTGGAACCTGAACCTATTCCACCTGTCGTTAGACCAAAACGTGAACGTCGTACTAGTCGAAGTTCTAGACGTTCTAGTTCGGGTAGTGAAAAATCGTTAAGCCGTTCTAGAGAAGAGGCGGTAATAGTTAAAACCGAAGTAACTGAAACAAAGGCTGACGTAGAAATTCCTAAAAAACCTTCTCTAACAGATGAAGAATTTAAGAACCAAATGTCAAATGTTAGTACTTCTCTCACAAAAGTTATAAATGATGTTCAACTCATTGAAAGAGACATTATATTAAAATCTGAATTGATGTCATCCGCAGCAACAGCTTCAAGAAGTTTGGAAATAATTAGTAGTTTAATTACACCTCTCTCTGAAATACATAGTGTAGCCGATGCAGCAAAAGAATGTGCTATGGAATCCAAAGAAGTGAGCAGTACATTGTTCAATAGTCTTCCTCAATCACTAAAATCGCTTCATCAATCGCTCACAATCATAGAAAAATGTATTGATGTGGAAAGTGATAATAGGACTTTAGTTAAAAAGACTTGCGTTTCATTTATCGAAAATTGTGGCACTGAAGTTCAAAATATAATATCGGATATTAAAGCAGTCATTAAGACAGATTATTTGGTTACAGACGAGGCTGTTCTGTCGGAAATTGACACTCTTGCTAATGAAATGTCAACAGTTATCAAGTTTTCTGCCGATACTATAAAGGCTAGGAATTTACTAAACGAGGCTAATGAGATCAAAGTTGAAGAACCTTCTTTAGAAACAAAGCATTTAAGAGACACTCAGAAAGCAGTGTTTGAACTTAGAAGTCCACTTAATTCCTTACTTCGCATTGTTGAATTTGCAGATAGCGATAAAATAGTTGAAGTTTCTAAAATAAAGAGTAGTGACGTAATACTTAACGACATGTCCGCATCTATACAAGACTTACAAACTTCTTTGGAACAAATAGAATCTCTTTCGGTAACAGAGTCTACATCACCGTCGTTACAAAAATACAATACCGAAATTATAGAAACTGTAGTAGAATCTATTTTAAAATTAAGAAGTTCGTTTGAGCAATTGTCCACTGCCACGCAAATAGACAATAAAGTCGAGCTTAAGGAAACATTAAAATCCATTAAAGAGAATCTCAATGAAATCTCTACGCAAATAGGTGCAACTGAGAAAAACATTGGCACATTCGATATATTGCATAGTGATAATAAATTGGACGTGCTCCAAAAGATGGCACAAATTCTTATTGCGTTAGAGAATAATCTTCCAAGATTAGAAACAATGCCAGATGTCAAAACGCATATGGAGTCATTCCACAAAAATTTAACAAAGATTCTAGAAAACGTTATAGAAAGCAATGAAGCTAAAAAATATCTAGATTTAATTGAAATTTGCGATGCTGTTAATAGAATTAACACTTCTATCAAAGCCATAGATACTGAAAATGTTCTACCTCTTGCAAGTCTAAGTAATACACTAACAATTATTAAAGATAATTTTATTAACAATGTATTTGATTCAGAATTAAATTGCTCTGTACTTTCAAATATAGCTGACGTATTGGTTGGAATACAAGAAGCTATAAATAGGGCAGAAGAGGTAGGTTTTCAAGTCGATTCAGAACACGTTCAAGATTTATCTGCTCAAGTATTTGATGCAGCAAGGGCAAATGTGGTTGTCGAACACATAGATCAAACTATTGCAGCCATAAATACCGTAAGAACGGTAGAAACAACTGCTGAAAGTAAAACAAATGTTGCTCCAGTCCTTGAAAACATCTGCCCTGTCCTGGAGGACCTTAGAAGATATATCGCATCAGTATCAACGGGTATTATTGAACACGATGAGCATATTTCAGATATATCTGAAGCATCATTTGCCGAAACTCTTGCGACGCCGCTTTGTGAGCTTAATCAAAATTTGGTTATTCTCAATCAAAATTTAGTTGAAAATATTGAAAGCTTAAAAGACAACAGCATAATAATATCAGCAGTGGCTGAGCCATTACACGAATTACAGAAAACTTTAGAAGTTATACAGCAAGAAGTAATATCGCAGTATGGCGAAGATTTGACACCTTATGAGATCAGTGTAAATATGGCAAGTGCTGTACAAAATTTACAAAGTTGTATCTTAATGATTCAAGAGCAACCAGGGGTAGAAGCAGCGGATGATATGTCAACGCTCGAAGATATTTCTGGAATAAAAACAACAGCTGAGACAATACCTTCTGATCGGCTGGTACTTCCGACCGCTGAAGAAACAAATATAGAGCAAACTTTAGAACCATTCAGTGAAGAAATACCGAGGTCAGCGGTCGCAGAAGCACTTCATACTCTAAACGAGCATGTTGCTGTATTACAGAATCCAGAAGTTATGGATGCATTGGATACATTGTCAGAAATCAGTGACTATTCAAGTCTTAAATCTGTCGCTCTGGGACTGAGTGAACTGCACACAGGCATTCAAGAAATACTTCATCCAGTAATAATGGAGGGTGTCAGTGAAGTTCCAAACTTAGTTAATCCAACTAAATTAGCTACTATCGCTGAGCCCTTACACGAACTTCACCAGAGCCTTTCTGTGCTAGAGATGAATAACATTCCAATTTATGAAAATATATTAGATTTGCCAGCGGAAAAATTACATTCCGTTTTTGAAAAAATATCTGACTTTAAGGAGCATTTAGATAAGTGCTTGCAAGCTATTATGCCAGCGATAGAATTGGCTGACCAGTCAATAGAAATATCTAACAAAGTTGGTAATTTAAGGCAAGTTTGTGAGCATTTGAAGGATATTATTGCAGTTACTAAAGATCACTCTCTTGACTTACCTACTTCCAAAGAAGTAAAGGCCTTGGAAGAAGTAGTTGATAATCTACTTGAGGCGACTGACGTCTCTAAAGGGGTCAAGATTGAACAAGTCAAAGTCATAACCGCTGAACTCTTGGAAAAAGTGCTTGATGCGCAAGAGGAATTAATTCAATTTACTCCACAATCTCCAGAAATTTTAGCAAAAGAAGCGAGATTAATCGAGGGCATAGATGAAGTGGAAAGCAATATAGCGGTTTTACAACAATACGACTTTATTGATATGTCAAGGGCTTCTGATCTTACCTCGTGTATTTCTCCTCAACTCGCCATGGAAATAGAAACTGAATCTTTAATTCAAATAGAAGATATTGCTGACACTGCAGTAAATGTGGTTCAAGACTCAGGCAACAAAATGCCTATCGCAGATATGATAATAGTAGAAGATTTTTTCAAGACATGTAAAAACGAATTTACAATATTACGATGTCTCATATCAAAGGCGTCTAGCCATAGAAAAATTGTCAGACTTTTGCAAGAGTTTTATGCAATACAGATGACTATAGAGGAATTTAAAAACAAGAAACGTGAGCTTAGTCTTTCAGATGATGTGAGTGCATGCTTAGCAACATTCTTATTTCACGCTGAAGAGTGTCTTAAAAGTGTTCAGGAATCTTTGATTAAAATAGTAACGTCTCAATCCCAATTTCTATTTAACGAACCAGTTGCAGAAATAAATAGCTCAGTTGAAAAGCTAAAGAGTTTGATTGAAGAACAAAAAGAGAAAGAATTCTTAGAAGTAGTAGAAAAAATATCTAAAATTGTCGAGACAACTAAACCCTGCATGGAAAATATTCAAGAAAATGTTATTAAGGAATTACAAAATCCGTTATTAATCCAAAAAGATCAGCAAGATGTGTTAACACGAACAATGGAAGATTTTTCAGAGTTTATTGAAGAACAAATAACATTATCATCTAACCCTACTACTATCGAAACACTAGAGGCAGTTTTAAAATGCATTCATAAGCATCAAGATTATAGAGATGCAACCACAACCGGAAAGGCTTTAATTGTATTGAAATGCCTCCTAAATTGCAGTGGTATCTTACATGAACAAATTATTGGTTATAAAGAAATCGGTATTGCAGTACAAAGGATAGATGAAGTGTCGCTTAAAGAGGTTTTAACTGAAATGTTGGAGCCACTGCAAATTCTTCATAGCCAATTGGTGGATATACAAGACCAAATTTTATCTGGAGTGCAAGAAGACTCAATTTCAATCGACATTGATTCTACTGAATCATTAGTAAAAACAATGACAGAAGTTCATAAAGACATTGTTCAAAAAATTGAATCTGATAATATTTCGGTCGCAAACGAAGAATTGTCGCTAATAATGGAAGTGGATAGTGAAATCAATTTGATTAACGATACTTTAAAAGTCGTAGAAGAGGTAACAGCAACACAAGCAGTGGTGGAAATAGTAAAACCAATAGTCGACATTGAAAAGTCCTTGAAGGAAATAATCTCGGAGAAATTAAAAGCCGAGAGTAAGGAACAATTACCTAAAGGTAAGCCAATCTTTGTAAAATTTGCATATTACGCTATTTTAATTAAATTAAATATTTAATTATGATACGAAATTTTATATTTTTTCTAAAACAACATTGAAATATATTGTTATTTCTTCTTGTGCTGCTAATAAATACAAACAAATTTAAATGAGCTAAAACAATTTTTTGTTGTAGATATCAATTCGAATGTAGATTCCTTGGAGTCGGCACTTGAACGGTTTATAAATATTGAAATTGATTTGATGGTAGCTTCATCCGTACTCTTCAATATAGATGTTAACAAAAGTATGCAGTTGGCAGTCGAGTTGAAAAGCCTTTTAAATCTTAGCGCTAACGAATTAGCGTCCCCAAATGTAGTTATAATGAAACATGACATAATTACGTCCCTCAAAGAACATTTATCTAACTTCGATTGGCTGAATACAGACGAATATTTACATGGAAAAAGTCCTTTGCAAGTAGAAAAACTGAATCGTGTATTTCTGACCACATACCAACTCTTAACCGAACTTGGTAAGGTCAACCTATTGGCAGTTACTAAAATTAATAAAAGTAATCAGGAAGGTAATAATAATTACTTATCATTCGACTTCATTTGAATTAAGGCTTTGTAAAATGCGTTTAATATGTATTATGTCATACAAAATATTTCAAACTATGGTGTCTAACTGATATCATATCATACTTTAACAGATGTTATAATATTAAGTGCGGTAAAGCTAGAGTATGGTATTAGCACTTAGTTTTGTTCTTCTGTTGCAAATTCCGAAAAACTAGTTAAACCATACTTTCGTTTTTCCAAGTTTCTTAATATAACGATATATGTGATTAACTTAGTGTAATGACTTGGCAAATCAATTCCTATTTACAACTTTGAAATGTTTTTACAGAGAAAGCAGCTGAGCTAGTCCAGCACATAGATCAATACATCGAATTGATAGAAATTGTTGAAGAAATATCAGCTGTTATAAGGATTGAGGATTTAAAAGAAACTGTTGACATAGCAAAAAAGCTCCGTGAAAGTATTTCTGGTTCAGAAATTTTGCAAACGCAAGAAACAGAACAATTGATGCAAGAAATTTCTGTAGAACAGGCACGTCTGGCCCTTAAGCTCCAAAACGCGCTAACATCTTTGCACGTGCAAGTGCTAGACAGCGCTCAAGAGTTAGCTCCAGAACGTAGTGAAGAAGTCTTGCAACGTATTGCTAAAGTAACAGCACAACTAAACGCAGACTTAGTAGCGGTAACCGGTATGCACGTTGCAGTACAAGCCCCCATTGATGCAAGTCTAGAAACTTTGAAGGCAGTTGAAGTTGTCGATAAAGAAATCGAGAGTATTTCGGCAGCAATATCTACCCAAGAAGTACCTTTAGACACGGCTAAAAAGTCTGAGGTTGCATTGTTAGAAACACAATCTATTGAGTTGCAAAGTAAAGATGAGATTCTGGAAAGTCAAATAGTGTCAGAAAAAGTAAAAGACAGCGTTGCTAAAATATCAATAGTTGAGGAGAGCACTTATGTCGAAAGTGTTTCTACCGACACAATTGATCAGGTAATAGATCAAAAGCCAGAGAGAGAGCCAGCTGAAGAAGTCACTGTTCTTGCTAGTGAGGAAACGGCTACTGAATCTGGTGAATTAATTATATCGGAAAATCTCGTTTCTTTACCCGTGGATGTAAAAGATGAAATTGCTGATGTTGTCACAGAGGAACACCGTGAAACTGTTGATGTAACAGTAACTGTCACAATAGAAGAAACTCAAGATGTGAAAGACTCAACTACAATGGAGGACTTGGCTTCAGAAGCTGCGCAAAGTATGCAATTAGATACGGCCATTCCAGAGGAAACTACATTGATAATAGAAAGTATGGTTTCTGAAATATCTATTGGTCCAGAACCGATCGTAGCTGACGGTACTAGTCCCAAAGAAAGTGTGGAAAGTCAACAACAACAGATTACACTTGAGGTTGCTGCAAAAGCCGATGTTAAAGAAGAATTAGAATCAGTTGGTGAAGACGTAAGTAAACAAAAAATAGAAAGTGAAAGCTCAACAGCTAAAGCCAGTGAAGAGTTAACTGCTATAGAAATTTCGGAAATTGCAGCTATTGAAGAAGCCAAAGATATTGAAACCAAGGAAGATACTGTTGAAAATGTAACAACTAATGTTCCGGAACAGGTTTCAGCGGAAACATCAGAAGTGGCTCTTGCTGAAAGCGTTACAGATGTACCTACTGAAGATACTTTAACAAAGCCTGAAGATAAATTAGCAAGTGTTGCAGAAGCTATTGTTAAGATACAAGATGTAGACATTGAAGATGCCACCGAAAAGCCGACAGAAAAAGCTAAAGATGAAACTTTGGCAGAAGGAACTGGGATTGTAGCAGAAGTAATTCCAGACTTAGAAATCGTGTCTGATTCAGCCGAATTAAATATTGAAGAAACACCTACTGTTTTAGTTACCGAGACAGTTGCGTTAGAAGGAATAGAAAAAAGTGAAGAAGAAGTAAAAGTGGACGTTTCAGTACCGGTTACCGAAGAAGCTAGTCAAGTAGTAGAAGAGTCAGCAGCATTAGAAGACTTTGAAGTTCCCACTGAAGTTCCATCTGATTCGGCTAAAATATCTGCGGTAGAGTCAGCTGTTCTTGAAACGAAACAAGAAACCGTTGTTGAAGAAACTGGGGTTTGTACGACGGAACAGGTGTTGCCAGAAGATGCAGCTGTCGGCGTGGCTGAAGTATTGAATGTAGCTATTGCAAGCGAAGCTGCGAGTTTAATAGCAGAAATAACATCAGAAGCTGAGAAAACAATTGCTGACGTGCAAGAAACAATGGCACAGGATGTCGTTGAAGAGAAAGTCGATGCTTTAATAATTGATCATCCTGTTCCAGTGTCTGAAGATGTTACATCACCAATAGGTAAAAATAATCATTTATTATACACTATTTTAAAACAAGTTATGCAATTCTCTTTATCTTGTTTTCTGTCATACGTAAATTATTGGTCAATCTTTTATGTAATCATTTAAAGGATAAATACTGTTATATATAGATGCATTGATAACTAAACAAATGGCGAAGTTTCCTTTCCACATACAATTCAAATGCGGATTGTGATGCGTGTTTTAACAACAAGAAGTGTGGTCTATATTTTAGTTTTGCTTTAAAAACGTGATAAGATTTTATGGTTAATACAATTTAAAATATAGTTTTCGGTATCGTTTATACATATTAAATGTTTACGTTTAGCTATACGTTTGCCGCTCAAAGAATTAGGTCCTAACGTTTGTCAGTTGCGTAGAAAACAAAAATAAAAATATCTCTATGTACCATCAATAATTCCATAAACCAATTTCTTATCACCTACCACTCATATTTATAACGGCCAAACAATTTTTTAACACAGTTTTGCCTTTTCAGATAAATTGTTCCAGCATATTGATGAGTACGTGTCTGAAGATCTAGTTGAATCGGTCCAAGATATACCAGATTTGACATTTATAGAAGAGCTTAAGACTTCTATTGCTACAGCGAAAGAACTCAAAGAAAGCATCGAGACAGTACATCCGGATGTTAGAGAAGCCACTTTTGACAAACCTGAAATTACGGAAGAACAAACTAAAATTGCGCTAGAATTACAATCAGCATTATCAGTTATCCACCAACAAGCACTTGAAGGCTTAAACAAATGTTTTGAAAGTAGTAAAGAAACTTTAGAGAAAATTGTCGAAGTCACAGAAAATTTGAAGGCCGATTTAGTTGCTGTGGTCAATATCAAAGAAGTGTTCGAGCAAGTACAAGAACAAGTTGGTGATGTTGTTGTAGAAAGTGAAGTTGCTGTTTCTGAGCCGCAGGTTGTTGATGAGGTTAATGTAGTTACCTCTCAGGAAACTAGTATTGTAAGTGGTGCTCAATCAACTGCAGAATCTTCCGTATGCGCTATTGAAAGCAAAGATGAACACAAAGCAGAAGACTCAAAAGAAGAAATCAAAGAACCATTGGTGGTCGAGCAGGAACAAAAAGGAGATAAAATTGAGGAATCGTCTGTATTAGACAGTGAATTAGTAAAAGAAGAAAAAACGGATTCAACTTTAGTTGTCCCTGATGTTATTCAACCTGTTACATCAACAGAAATTCAACCTCTCGAGAGTGATAAAGCATTGGAAGAAAAGAAAGAAGAAATTTTACAAACTGCAGCTGTGAGCTCGGAAACAGAGCCCGTAAAATTCGAACATGTTGCTGTGGAACAATCTGAAACTTTACCTCTAGAACAAGCTAAGGAAAGTTCTGAAGAGGCTTTGATTAGAGCTGGAGTTGGTAAGTGGAACTTTGGAATTATTAATTATTTATTTTCAGTACGCTCTTAGTTGATCATGTGTTTACCTACTAAAAGATCTAGTCTGAGCAAAAACTTAGTCAAATAAATTTATTTTGAATTTGAAAAATTCCCTATGCGAATGTGTTTGGCCTATGTAGTGTGTCTTCGACGCAACATTTTTTTTGCAGACTCGTATAGATTTTTACTTGGTTATGTGTCTACAGAAAAACAACTCTATTGTTTGTGAGTCTTTGATTTATGATCAAGACGAGGTGGAAAATATCCGTATTAAACATGCTGCCGTATATCTACAATAAAAATAGTTACCTGATGTTAAATAGGTAACTTTTTTGTAGTTGTAAGAAATAAGAGTGGATTTTTACAGTGGCATAAATTATTATTAATGCGTGATACATTATAATATTTTTACTCGGTATATTATTATTATTATATCATTAAATAATATTATTACATACATCTATGATTTCAGAAACATTGTTACAACACATGAAACAATACACATCAGAAGACACAGTACAAAAAATTGACAAAGTATCTTCAAAATTAAACTGTGATGAGATTAAACAGTCTATAGGTATTGCTAGAGATTTAGTAGAATGTATAAATACACTAGGCACCCTTCCTGCAGATGATTCGAAAGATTCTAATGATTTTGCTAAACTATCTCAGCAGTTGTTTGACGCTTTAACTACAATACAAGTCAGTATTTTGGATCAAACTGAAGAATTAGCTCCAGTCCTGGGTAAAGATCCATTAGAACATTTAGCAGATCTCGTCGTTCATCTCGTTGATGATCTTTCAGCAGTTATAACCCAGCCTGTTGCGCAAGTGCTGGCACCATCTACCGATGCAACACGTGATGATATCTTAGGCATACCCACTACTACTGAATCTGATATCCCACAGCAAGAAAATATAAAGAGAGATGAAAAAGATGCTGATATTTCTGAAAAACAACCTGAACACGACGCTGAAATTATCTCTGGCAATGAAAAAACAGATATATTGACGCAAATTCAAGTAATTGATGAAGCAACATCACAAACAATAGTAAAAGAAACAGAAACAAAACAATCTCCAGTAGAAAATGTTTTGGAATCTCCAAAGTTGATAGATGAAACAACAGATAAAATTTCAGAAGAGTCTCCAGTCCTTGACACCTTATCAACACAAGCCCCTGTGGCTGAAGAGGAAACGACTAGTACAACAGACGTAATTAAAGAAAAAAGTCCGTCTGAATTAGATTCAAATCAATCACAATCTAACAAAATTGAAAACGTTGAAACAGTAAATGTTGAAATAGACATTAAAGAATTTCTTGAGGCTCCAAAAGATGAAACAATAGTCAAAGATAGTACAAAAACAATAAGCGCTGTTAACATAGGTGATAATAAAGATGTTATGGAAAAAATACCCGCCGAAGTATCTGCACATCATATTGATATTACAGATGGAAAGGATACGCCTGAAACCGATAGACTTAAAATTACGAAGCCAATAACTGAATTAACTGGCGAACACAACACTATAGCAACTGAAGAAGAAGTAAAAGCAATAGAGGATAATGCCACAGAATTCCCTGAATCTTTAGTCAAAGTACCCATTCCTAGTGATGTACAACATCCAGTTGCAGAAGAACAAACAGAGATTTTAGGCGAAAAAGATTCATCTGTAGAACAAGCAATAGTTACTGTTACTATTACTGAGCAGAACATCGCAGACGAAACACCTGTTATAAGCAAACAAACAATAAATGAAGATGTGGTTGAAGAGGCACCAAACTTAATACATGATGTGGATAGCTCCCCCAATGAAGTCAACGAATCAAAGGAAACAGTATTGACTGAAGCATTTGCGACTCCTTTAACAGAAGAAACTCAGAAATTAAAGAATGACATACAAACTGAAGTCTGTGCAGAAAATGTACCAACAACTATGGAGAATCATGCAGCCTTGTTACAGGATGCGGTAGTTACTGATAGTATGAAAGACTTGGAGGCAGTTGGAGAGGAAATCGAAAGTGAAAAGGCTACCGGAATGGGTATATTTCTTTTGATGAATTACTTTTGTGTTTAAAATTTCGTTTAGTTTTTATAAATAGTCTTCATAAATTTTACTATGTATTATTTGTAATTAATAAAATGTAACAATGTCTTTATATTTAAACTTTCAATCATTATTGTATCTTTTTATATGGGCTATTTGTAAGAAGTAACAGAATTGGTAAAATGTATCTTCCAGTCATTTCACTTTTAATGATTTCATTTCTACATTGCGTACACATTCATAGTAAGTATAATCTCATAAAGGCAAAAATGTACATGAAATATCACCATTTTCAGAATCTATTTTCCAAAACATAGAAGCATACGTGACCGGTGATCTTCCAAAAATAGTAAAATGCCTAGCCTACATAACTGATTGCGATGAAATCAAAGAATCAGTTGAAATGGCCATAAAATTGAAAAATATCATTGAAGCCGCTCAAGAGGACTCTCGTGTATCTGAAGAAATTTCCAAATTTTCACCATTTTTAGAAAATCTTGTAGAAGCTTTAACAAGAGTAGAAATACAACTTGTAATATGCGGTCAAGATCTACGAACGAGATTCAGCGAACAAAAACTAGAAGACGCTTTGAGTGCCACGGAGAATTTAAATATTTGTGTGGCATCTTTACTGCCAAACAAAGAAGACATTTATGAAACAGATAGGGTAGAAACTGATACCAAAGCATGCATCCGTTCTGAATCAGGCAATGAAGTAGAAGAGGCGGTAAAAAGCACTTTAGATAATGCAGAAAACAAAAGAACTTCAGTAAAACTAGATTGCAACGAAAACCTTCAAACAACGAAGGGTGAAGCTTCGACGGCTACCTCAAATCTCGAGAGTGACGTGTTACAGTTTGAGGAACACCAGCCGTTGGAGGTATTAAAGGAAGCAATAACACCCACACCCGGTACCGATTTGCAAGAAGCAAAAATGTTGGCAGAATCCACTCTCGAAGAATCTGTTATAATTGACCAATCAATAGAAACACTGCATGATAATACGATCGTTTCAGAGACTTTGATAGAAAATGAACCCAAAGAAAATAATGAGTGTGATCAAATACCTTCCGAAAGAGTAGCTGTCATACAATTGATTGATGAGGAAAATGTTAATGATTCCAAAAAGGATATTCAAGAAGGAAATAAAACACAAACTCCAGTTACTGAGAATGGTGCAGTAGGTGACATATTACAGATTAATGAGCAAAGTGAGATATCTGCTGTTGAACCTAAGGACTCACCCATAGCAGAAGAAGATGCAAATAAGCGTGGTGAACTTGAATCTGGAAGTGTTATGTCAAGTCAGCCTTCAATTGACGATAGACCTAGTGAAAACGTACCGCAGGAAATAATACAAAATTTAGTTCAAATACAAAATGGTAATCTATTAAAAATACATATTTGGCTTCGCTTGTTTTTTAACACTTTTCTGTTGTATCAATTTTATCTTCTATAGATAAAATGGAAGTATTAAATTCAATTCTGCATATACAAAATGAGTATTATTAACTCCTTTTGTAGAGTAAACTATTGCGATGTACTATTAAATAAACATGGTTTGTTAATCTACGCATTGGAACGAGCTGTTTCTAACCATCACACGCGGTGAATTTCTGTGTACATAATTCATTACAGGCTATAAGGTCCATTGCTTAATTTACTTAAAATCTTAATACATAATTTTATATGCTTCATATATTATGTTTATGTAAATGTTATACTTTGAAAAAAAAAATTACATCGAGACGATACTTCATAATTTCTAATTGTGTGTATTTATTTATAGCAATTTTCTACATTAATGCGGCTTTATAAGTGTAACAAAAATGTATTATTATGTATGCTCCGCAGCTATAAATTTAAACAGAAATAGTACAACTTAAGCACATACTCTAACACTGAAATATTTTCGAGCACATTCGCAAAATGTTAATTCACAACGATTTTTCAGAAACTTACACACACACCGACACGGAAAAACTACCTATAATTTTACACGAACAAGTGCAAACCGTAATAAGTGTTGATAATGAAGCTGACAATAAAAGCGTGGAAGAAAATATTATTTCAGATAATTTGGAAAGTCAACAAATATTACCTCTTTCGGATTATACTTTCATATGTCTTGTGAATTCAGAAGATAAAACGTTGAGCAGTGCTTTGACCTCAATTGAAAACAAGGTGGTAGACTCTATTCCGGAATCAACGCAGCTTTACGAGGCTAATCAAGAAATACAATTATTAGAAGAGGTCCCTCGTGAAAAACATAGCGTAACCACTATTGCTGATATAGAAATTAAGTTGGAAGCTCTTAATGTAACTTGCCCAATCGTACTAGAAAATGTAGAACCTATTGATAAAGGGACGCCACAAGATGTTTATTTATCAGATGTCAAAGATGTTGAGGAAGTCACTCTGACTACGGAAAGCGCATTAGCACCACTTGAAAAAATACCTGAATCTGCGAAAACAGCGAGCGAAATCATTTATTCCGATTCCAAGGAAAATGTATTTAACGAGAGCACAGAACCCCTTATTTGTAAAGAAATTAGTTTAGAAGGCGACTTACACGAAACACAATCAAACAATGGGGCAGATTGTGAAGTCCCTGAAAAAATATATTTATCTCAGGAAATAAAGTCCGTTATTTTCGAACATGTCCATTTCACAGACGACAAAAATTCGTTACAATATAATATTATCGATGAAAAAGCGACTGAGGTTTTTTCAGATCCGTTATTAAACATTTCAACAGTTGAAGTGGAACAACCTCTTGTTTTAGACTCAGCGCTAATAAATAATTTTATAAATGATCTAATTTCACCGGATTGTGATGAAAAAGTTATTGAGGGCCGTAGTACCATTAGTGAAAATATGGATAATGCAGTTTTACTCTTGCCTGAGAATACATCGGAAATTTCTATAGTTTCGGCAACAGTATGTATGGAGGACGTGATTAAACCCTCTGAATGTGTTAGTCAGCCGGAGTCAGTGACTCATAAAACTGATGATACTCGATCTAATGTAAACCAATCCGAGCTAACCATAATGAAAGAAAGTGAACAATTTGATAATATATCTCAATCGATATTAATGGACGCAGAGTTACCCGTTACGAATATTGAGTTACAGACTGATATTAAATCTCAAATTGAAATTTTACCTATAGATAAAACAGTGCCGAATCAGGAAGAAACTCGAGTAGAAAAAGATGCCAAAGACTTTAATGGGGTAATAGAAACGGAGAAAGCTGCTTCCGATGACAGAAATATATTCACGGATAAACTATATACAAAGGCTATTGAAGAAGGCGTCGATGATACAGATACCGTAAAAATTGTGCAAGAAACTAATGAAACCACCGGTCAGTTAATAAATATCAATAAAGAATGCGACCAGTTGGTTATAGGTCAAGTACAACCATCAACTCAGATTAAACATGATCCCGTCTGCAAAGGTTTATCTCAGGCAACTAATTTAGACAATAAAGAAAATGATAACAAGACTACTAATCTCCAGACAAATGATTTAGTATTAGATACAACAGGCTCTACTGAAACACTTTTGTTATCCAATACGGAAAATATTATTCTCAGTAAATTTGTTGATAAGGATCTTAAAGAGAATGAAACTAATCCTATTGGAATTGTAAGTGCATCCATGGTAACAGAATCAAATAAAACTGCCGCAAATGGAATTTCCCAGCCAGAAAATGTTGAAAAATGTGAAGACGACCATCTTAAAAAAGTGTTTGTTCGGGGCGAAAAAGAGGAGACATCGGAAGAAAATTCAAGTTCAAAAAAAATTGTAAAAGAGGGTGTGCAGTCGGATAGTGTAACTGTAAATTTACCAATAGATTATTTCAAGACTCAAGTTGAGGATTCTCTTGTACCTTTTCAAGAAGCCGAAACTGTTACTGCTAGTGAGAATATAATTGAAGATGCTCCTGTTAATACAGAAACAGTACTGAAGGAGTATACAAGTGAAATTCGGCAAATCATAGAACATACAACTGGTAACAAAATTGCTAAAAGGCTTGGCGTTTAAAATCCAGTTCATTAGTCACACACAAACATTACACACAAACACTACCGGCTGATGCTGTAACCGAAACGCTTTTGATGTTGTATCCTATCACTCTTTTAACTAATTTATTTATTTTCTCTTTACAGAACAAAGTCTAATCCAACGCATCGATGAGTTGATATGTAACGAAGTGACGGAAGCTATTGAAACTATTTCAACAGTGACCAGTAAGGAAGATTTAAAAGAGTCCGTGGTGGCAGCAAAAGAACTTCGGGAATATATCGCTGCTATTACCACAACAGCCGCAGAGGAGGCTGTTACAGCTATGGTACCTAATAAAGAAAAGGCACAACTCGTGCAGAAATTGGCTGACTCATTAGTTGTTTTGAACACACAAATTTTAGACAATGCTCAAGAGTTGATTCCAGTTGTTGAAACGGAAACTTTAGAAAAGGTTGCGAATGTCATTACACATTTGAAAGAAGATTTGCAGACCGCTGCTGCTATATACGAGCCTGGCGTGCAAATCGCCGATATTGGTGAGTATTCCGCTTTGATCGAAAAGAGTTTAAAAGTTGCAAAAAAGGAAATAGCTAATCTTGTTAACATTAATATATTTATCTTGAATTTTTGTACTATTTGTCTATGTGTATGTATTTGAGAAAGTATTTCATAAAGGGCAACAAAAAATGTAGTTTTAAATTCACTCCATGCTGTTAATTGAAAGCCAGTATAGAAAAACATAAAAGCTTCGCCCGTCACGGATCGGATAAAATTTTATATTGTCGTAGCATGAATATTATACCTTGAAAAATATTGAACAGCGTGTAAATTGCCAATAAGTTAATGATTCGTAAAGTCTTAAAATTATAATGTAACAATATTCATTAAGTGTTTTTTTTTTCAGAAAAATCTATTGATGTACCCGAAGAAAATCCAATGAAACAGTTGGAAGTATTGTTGCATGAGGTGAATGATAAAATAGATTTGGCGGCGACCAATCGCGACGCTGAAGATACAGAAGCTCTGCGTGATACTTTGGATGAAGTGCAGACCGTAATAATTAAATTAAAACGAGATTATGACGAATCTGTGAACGACACTCTCAATGAGACTCTTGAAGATTTAGAGTGCAGTGTGAGGAGTGTTCAACTTCAGATAAATGAAGAAAGTCCACCAGAACTGTTAAAGGAAGCATGCGCGACGCTGCAACTTCTTCTAAACAATATGAGTGAAACTCAAAGTATAGAAATCTCAGAAGTTGTTACAAAAGACAAAAAATCTCAAGCACTACTGGAAAAATGCTCCGACGAGACTCAAGAAACAGTGAAATTGTTAGATGATGCTTGCAAAATAGAGACACCAATTGATAGTAATTTGACAAACATCATAGGGGACTTAAACAAACTCAAGAACACAATAAAAGGTCTAAGACTCAACTTTTTGTGTGACGCTCAAACTTTGATAGACAGAGGTATTGACGTAACACAGAGTTTGGATCAAATTGAAGACAAAGTGTATTCTTTGGAGAAAGATGTAGACAATGAAAAACAGATTACTCCAGAAATAAGAGATTGCATAATTACTGCAATACATTCCATTTATGGAAGCATATCAAATATGCGTAGTACGATATCAAGTATACAAAAGCGATATATGTTTGAAAATTATGGAAAACCATCTGAGACTGTCTTAAAAACTATTAAAAATGTAACAGAGATTTCAAAACTAGACACAGAGAGTAATAAACAAAATTGGAAAAAGTTCTCAAAGTCATTAAGAAAAGTTTTGAATCATTTTGAAGACGTGAAGTTTTATATTAATCTTGATAAAACTGCACGTCTACCCAGTGACGCTGCTTTTACAAAAATAATACTAAATGATTTAAAATCTTGTATAAACGAGGTGCTTATATCACATGATATAGTAATACAGAACAAAGAGGAGCACAAAAAAGTACAAGATACAATAAAGTGTGTAGAAAAACATTTACACTCAATTGAGCCAAAGGCAACGCTAGATGTTAAAGAAAAAATACCCATTTTCAAAGATGTAGCATCTCACATCCATGTTGTTTCAGAGTTTATCAAGAAGAAAATACAGGAGACGTTTACGGAAGTGGACGCTGAAGTACATGAAGAAAGAGCAGATTTTGAAGTTGAACCCAAAAGCTCTATACAAGCTGTTACTGAAACAGCAGAACTTCAAGAGGAGGCAATAACTTCCAAAATAGAGTCTAGTGTTGAAATTTCGCAGGACACAAAATCGGTTCAAATGATGTCAGAAGAAGTAGAAACAGAATTTGTTAAAGCTATTGTTACTGAAAACGTTGACACTAAAGAATTTGAGGAAGCTATTTCTATTGAACAGCAAGGTGAAAAACCTGAAGCAGTTACACAAGTTATAGATACATCTATTTTACATGAAGCCGGAGTGTCTCAAGTGGTCACTGATGAAGACACTGTCGTTGATAAAACGGATAAAAGCTCTATGTTACAACAAGATCAACAAAAAGAAACCAAAGTGGTGGATGATAATAATAAAAGTGGTGAAGAACTTAAACAGGAAGATGACACTAGTGTCACTGAACGGTCTGAAAATCAGCCAATCAAAGAAACTGATCAAGCTGACACTGAAACGCATGAATTGAAAACCACAGAGATGCCCGACATTCACGTCGAAGAAAAGAATCAATACCAAGAGCAAGAACGCCAAGACGAATTACTTACTGATAAACGGTTAGATGGCACCAAAGATATTGAAGCAGAAGTAAAAGGGCAAATCAAAACTGAAGCCAAAGATACTATAAAACACGAAACTGAAGTACAAGCAGTGGATATTCCGCAGTCCGAGAAAACAGAAGAAATTCAGCAAACAAAAGAACAAGATAAGTATAAGGACCAAGATGTTTCCCAAGAAGAACAAGCATGTGGAGAAAGCAAAATAGAAGACAGAAAACCATCTATTGAAAGCACTGATAAAGCTGAGAAATCAAAAGTGCAAAAGAAAAAATCACCCAAAAAGAAATCAAAGCTTAAAGAAAAAACTCCCTCTGATGAAAAGAAAGAATCTAAAAAAGGCGACCAGAAGAAAGATAAAAAATTAGATGATGAAAAACCAGGGACTAGCTATGAGCACGATGGATCAGCTGATTTAGAAATTGCGGCTGAAAGCAAGAAAATTAGCCTGGAAGAAAACTTACCTGAAAGTAAAGGAGAAGATGAAATTCATGCACCCATTGCACAACGTTCAAAAGATAAAGATACTAAAGTTACACAAGAAATTCTTGAAAAGGAAAATCTTGAAAAAGAAAAACTAGAAAAAGAGCGCCTTGAGAAAGAAAAACTTGAAGCACAAAAACTGAAACAAGAACAACAAGAAAAAGAGAGTCGCCACATTGAAAATCATGAAAAACTTGAACAAGAAAAGTTGGAGAAAGAAAAAATAGTGAATGAAAGACTCGAACAAGAAAAACAAGAAAAAGAGAGACTAGAGCAAGAGAAACTTAAACAAGAAAAGTTGATGAAAAAGAAACTTGAGAGGGAACGAGAAGAAAAAGAAACACTTGAGAAGGAGAAACTTGAACAAGAAATGCTTAAGAACGAGAAACTTGAACAAGAAAAGTTAGAGAAAGAAAAACTCGAAAGAGAACAACAAGAAAAAGAAAAGCTAGAGAAAGATAAACTTGAACAAGAAAAGTTCGAGAAGGAAAAACTGGCAAGAGAACAACAAGAGAAGGAGAGACTCGAAAATGAAAAGCTGGAAAAGGAGAAACTTGAACAAGAAAAATTAGAGAAAGAGAAACTTGAAAGAGAACGAGAAGAAAAAGAAAAGCTAGAGAAAGATAAACTTGAACAAGAAAAGTTCGAAACGGAAAAACTGGCAAGAGAACAACAAGAGAAGGAGAGACTCGAGAATGAAAAGCTGGAAAAGGAGAAACTTGAACAAGAAAAATTAGAGAAAGAGAAACTTGAAAGAGAACGAGAAGAAAAAGAAAAGCTAGAGAAAGATAAACTTGAACAAGAAAAGCTCGATAAGGAAAAACTGGCAAAAGAACAGCAAGAGAAGGAGAGACTCGAGAAAGAAAAGCAAGAGAAGGAGAAACTTGAACAAGAAAAGTTAGAGGAAGAGAAACTTGAACAAGAAAAGCTCAAAAAGGAAAAACTGGCAAGAGAACAGCAAGAGAAGGAGAGACTCGAGAATGAAAAGCTTGAGAAGGAGAAACTTGAACAAGAAAAGTTAGAGAAAGAGAAACTCGAAAGAGAACGACAAGAAAAAGAAAAACAAGAGAAAGAAAAACTTGAACAAGAAAAGCTCGAAAAAGAAATACTCGCAAAAGAACAGCAAGAGAAGGAGAGACTGGAGAAAGAGAGACTTGAACAAGAAAAGCTCGAAAAAGAACAACAAGAGAAGGAGAGACTCGAGAAAGAAAAGCAAGAGAAAGAGAAATTTGAACAAGAAAAGTTAGAGAAAGAAAAACTCGAAAGAGAACGACAAGAAAAAGAAAAGCAAGAGAAAGAGAAACTTAAACAAGAAAAGCTCGAAAAAGAAAAACTCGCAAAAGATCAACAAGAGAAGGAGAGACTGGAGAAAGAAAAGCGAGAGAAAGAGAAACTTGAACAAGAACAGCTGGAAGAGGAAAAACTGGCAAAAGAACAGCAAGAGAAGGAGAGACTGGAGAAAGAGAGACTTGAACAAGAAAAGCTCGAAAAAGAACAACAAGAGAAGGAGAGACTCGAGAAAGAAAAGCAAGAGAAAGAGAAACTTGAACAAGAAAAGTTAGAGAAAGAGAAACTCGAAAGAGAACGACAAGAAAAAGAAAAGCAAGAGAAAGAGAAACTTGAACAAGATAAGCTCGAAAAAGAAATACTCGCAAAAGAACAGCAGGAGAAGGAGAGACTGGAGAAAGAAAAGCAAGAGAAAGAGAAACTTGAACAAGAAAAGTTAGAGAAAGAGAAACTCGAAAGAGAACGACAAGAAAAAGAAAAGCAAGAGAAAGAGAAACTTGAACAAGAAAAGCTCGAAAAAGAAATACTCGCAAAAGAACAGCAGGAGAAGGAGAGACTGGAGAAAGAAAAGCGAGAGAAAGAGAAACTTGAACAAGAAAAGTTAGAGGAAGAGAAACTCGAAAGAGAACGACAAGAAAAAGAAAAACAAGAGAAAGAGAAACTTGAACAAGAAAAGCTCGAAAAAGAAATACTCGCAAAAGAACAGCAAGAGAAGGAGAGACTGGAGAAAGAAAAGCAAGAGAAGGAGAAACTTGAACAAGAAAAGTTAGAGGAAGAGAAACTTAAACAAGAAAAGCTCAAAAAGGAAAAACTGGCAAGAGAACAACAAGAGAAGGAGAGACTAGAGAAAGAAAAGCTGGAAAAGGAGAAACTTGAACAAGAAAAGTTAGAGGAAGAGAAACTTGAACAAGAAAAGCTCAAAAAGGAAAAACTGGCAAGAGAACAGCAAGAGAAGGAGAGACTCGAGAAAGAAAAGCAAGAGAAGGAGAAACTTGAACAAGAAAAGTTAGAGGAAGAGAAACTTAAACAAGAAAAGCTCAAAAAGGAAAAACTGGCAAGAGAACAACAAGAGAAGGAGAGACTAGAGAAAGAAAAGCTTGAGAAGGAGAAACTTGAACAAGAAAAGTTAGAGAAAGAGAAACTCGAAAGAGAACGAAAAGAAAAAGAAAAACAAGAGAAAGAGAAACTTGAACAAGAAAAGCTCGGAAAAGAAAAACTGGCAAAAGAACAGCAAGAGAAGGAGAGACTCGAGAAAGAAAAGCAAGAGAAAGAGAAACATGAACAAGAAAAGTTAGAGAAAGAGAAACTCGAAAGAGAACGATATGAAAAAGAAAAGCTCGCAAAAGAACAACAAGAGAAGGAAAGACTCGAGAAAGAAAAGCAAGAGAAAGAGAAACATGAACAAGTAAAGTTAGAGAAAGAGAAACTCGAAAGAGAACGACAAGAAGAAGAAAAGCTCGCAAAAGAACAACAAGAGAAGGAGAGACTCGAGAAAGAAAAGCTGGAAAAGGAGAAACTTGAACAAGAAAAACTTGAAAAGAAAAAACTAAAAAAAGAAAAACAAGAAAAAGAAAAGCTTGAAAAAGAGAAACTTGAACAAGAAAAGTTGGAGAAAGAAAAACTTGAAAAAGAAAAGCTAGAGAAAGAGAAACTTGAACAAGAAAAACTCGCAAAAGAACGACAAGAGGAGGAGAGACTTGAGAAGGAAAAGCTAAAGAAAGAAAAACTTGAACAAGAAAAGCTTGAAAATGAAAAACTCGCAAAAGAACAACAAGAGAAGGAGAGACTTGAAAAAGAAAAGCTTGATAAAGAGAGACTTGAGAAAGAAAAGCAAGAAAAAGAAAAACTTGAACAAGAAAAGCTCAGAAAAGAACAACTTGAAAAAGAAGAAAAGGAAAGACTCGAGAAAGAAAAGTTAGAAAAGGAAAAACTCGAAAAAGCAAGACTGAGGAAAGAGAAAAAAGAAAGCATTAAAAAAGCAAAAGAAGAAAAAGAACAGCTAGAAAAGCAAAAGGAAAGAAAACAATCTCTTGAAAAACAGGGACAAGAAATCGGCCATGAGGCAAGTCAAAGAATAGACAAACAACAAAAAGGCCAAGACGCAGTATATTTAACAAAAACGGAGGTGGCCAAGGAAAATGACGAATTAGATAAGAAAAAATTAGGCAAAAAGAAAATAAAAGACAGTGATAAAACAACATCACAACCACATAAAGACACGTTTGAAGAAGCCAATAGCGTTGAAACACCAAGAAAGGCTGAAAATGGTGAGGTTGCCGCTGCGACTGAGTGGTATGACGATTCATATAAACAGAAATCTTCTCCAAGACGTGCCGCTAGCGAGAAACCTTCATTTGTGGACCACAACCATAGAGACTATACAACAGACTTTGCCAGACCTTCTGGTTACAGAGAGAGAACGTTTGACGATCGTCTAGAGAGTTCAGATTACACGGCATTGGGTAAGAGTGCCACAATTTATAAGGCGGAAACTATCTACTTGGATTCCCAACTGAGAGCGCCTACGCCATACATCGATTCGAGAAGTAGTGAGCCCTCTGAAAGAAGGGAACTCAGACAACGTTCTAAAGCATTAAGCGAGGCGAGGAGTTTGGCGTCTGACAGAAGAACAGGTTCTCGGGATGTCAAGCGTAAACCAGTCTTTTCTACTTATCTGACAGACAGGACAGCGGTCGAAGGTTCCAGGGTTAAGCTCACATGCAGCGCTCTATCCTCTTCAGAGCCTACTATAACGTGGTACAAAAATGGTGTTCTCTTAGACAATAAGATGAAATATAGGACGAAGTTTATAGACGGTCTTATAACTTTAGAAGTACTTAACGCTATTCCGAGTGACTCCGCTGAATACAGTTGCACAGTGCAAAATGAAAATGGATCTATCTCCACATCGGCGAACCTCAAAGTGTATCCCAGCTTTGAGGCGTCCCCAATACCGCCAACCTTCACAAGGTCAATACGAGGTAAGTCTTTTTTAAATGAATAATGAGAAATAATTATTATCAATAAAAGCTTATGATTTAATGCCAATTACATTTACATATTAAGATTCCATTATTTTGCAAATTTGTGTTCCTATTTACCACATTAGATTTTATTTCAGGCGCACTATTAAAACATCCAAGGAGCAATATAAATTTCTCCTTTCACAAATAATTAAAAAATAATAATTCAAATACAGTTACACAGACTACCACTTTTTGATCTACTAACACCCACATCCACATCTATTAACTCACAAACTCATTTCCAGACACTTACCACCTCGCCGATGATGAGTTGATACTGGAGTGCAGGATCCGTGGTCAGCCTCTGCCCACGATCACTTGGCTGAAGGACGACAGACCCGTCACCTCCGACCGGTACCAGGCGTTCTACCTCGCGGACGGAGTATGCAGGCTCGCCATCATACACCCAACTCCTCAGGATAGTGGGAAGTACACCTGTAAGGCAGAGAACTCGATGTGGTCAGACCAGATCACACATATCGTCAACTTTACTGGTAAGTGCCACTATTGATACTTTTATACAATTTTAACGTTGCTCCAACGACTTGAGAAAGGTGGCGGGTAATCGGATGGGGCCTACTCAAGACCGGTGTGGTTGGCGCTTTCTTGGTGAGGCCTACGTTCAGCAGTGGATGGCGATAGGTTGAGTATTATTTGGCATTGCTAAGAGAGTTTCTTGCTATTTCTTCTCTACGGCTATAACACGTTTCGAGACAGCAATAGTTTAAAAAAAATACTTCCATAGTGACGATTCAAAAGAATTGTAAAAGTCTATTTGAATAATTATGATTATGACTTTAACTTTCAGCAGGCGTATCTGTTCAATAAATAAAGAAGTGAAGCTCTTGTAATGTAATAATCGTATGTGCCTCGTAATGTCGTGGGACAAGTGAATTTTGAACTATCTAGAGGTCTTGGGTTCTATCCCAACATCGAGCAGTGTTATTGGAGCTAGATAGCTCCAATACAAGCAAGTGTTCGTATTATGAACTTTTGAGAGGTCGAACGGAGCCTAGAAATAATTATTGACAAACCATAACAGTCCGATGCGAACGTAACAAATGAGTATAACTAGGATACAACTACGGCTGTCTTAAATTTATCAAGAGTATATTCGTACAGAAAGTAAGATTTAAAATTTGAAAAAGTTACGTGTAACATTTGTAACGTTTAGCGCTTTCGATTAAATAAACTTGTTAATACTTTGTAAACAATTTACGGTATGAGCTAATTTATTTATAGTAATTAAAATCGTGAGCAGCTCACCAAAAATTACAAAATGGTGCTACACTAAGCACGTTGCTAATTGCTACGACGTAGCTCTACAGCTTGGCTCTACGACGTAGCGTGTACTTTACAGTTACGTAAATAGAGTCGTTCTTTGCGTATTATTATCGAACATTAGTCATCATTTTCCCGTGTGAGCATCGTACAGTGACCCTCTCTTAGACCTTTGGCCTTTAGATTATGACGTACATCTTAAACTTGACTTCTGGACAGATGATATAATAATTACTTTTTACCATACAAAAATATTAAAAACAAAATCAAACTTATTGTATTTCATTTGATCTAAATCTCATCTATACAAGGTGTATTCAGACCGTGATCGCAAACGAAGGCAGGTACTATCTACAGTAATCACCGAAGATAATATCTGCCTTTGTTTCTAATCACGGTCTGAATACACCCTCTTTATTGTCCAAAAACTATTACTATTAAAACACTACAAAAGTAATGTATATTGTTTCACACACCCCATAAGTCCAAAAATTAAAAAAACACAGAATAAGTGAGGTCAACAACATAAATAATTTGTTTTGAATAGTTGTGAGGAATCGTCGAATTCGGTAACTGCTCCGCGTGTACTGACCTACATCCTGTGAAAACCCTTGGTGAGTCATCGCGGGGACTACACTGCGGTAAACTTATTATGTTTCTTCTCGGTAATCGGCGGGGCCTAGAGGTTTAGGGACCGGTTTATCAATGCATTGAATCGGCAATAGCAGCTTCGAGTCTCGGGCGTGTAAGTTTATTAAGTTATGTGTTTGTTTGAGCAATTGATAATTTTAAATAGCGAACGAAATCTAGCATACTGTACCGTAGTTTATTTTTTATCTTTGAGTATGATAATTATGGACAATAGAAGGAAGTAATAGATTATTCGAAGTCAAATAAAAATTGATTTTTGATAAGTATTTATTTCTTAAGCATTAATATATGTATTTTATATGTGTTTATAGATATTTGCGCCTTTACTTAGGTGGTGATAAATTACTAAAATGAAAAAATCTAATACCGAAATACGAAACTCGATAAAGCCATGTCGGATTCAGGCACTACAATCACACACAAATATGCCGAGGAACCAACGGAAACATAACAACGTAATTAATCGAGAATATTTAACGATATAAACAAATCTGTTTGCATCGTGTTTCTTCATACCCTATTAAAATATTAACCACGGCTCTAATATTATTAATAATAAAATTTTAGTAAGTATTTATAGTGACAACCTTAACCTGTGTTGTAAACGAATACCTCAATCAAGGATTACTGGCGCCATCTATCGCAAAGGAAAGATGGTTACTGAAGTAAAGCTTTTTGGGCAACATATCGCACGCTTAAAAATATAGTGACCTAATTCGAAATTTTGTATTTTCTTCTTCATTAACTTTGTGGTTAAATATAGTCGGATTAAATAATAAAATTGTAATGTATTTAATATTATTATTTAGTATATATATTTTTAAAACATAATTATATTTTTAATATTTTCTACAAAATGTATTTGACGAAGTAACATTTTTTTCCCATTTACTTACCTTAGACTCGGCTTTTTGAGTTAGGTCACTATATTATTAAGCGTGCGATATACTGGAAATATAAGTGAGATGAAGGTTATTCCGTAGCCTTGATTCGGGACTTTATCAAATTCTGTCAGAATATGAACATATTGGAATTCTTGATGCTACCTTTGCATTGTCGTGCGTGTCAGTGCAAATAAAGTAAAGTAAAGATGATTTAGGCGCGATCGAATAAATCTTAGTGGGTGCAGTTTCAAAGCCCAGGCACATACCTATGACTTTATGAAGTTATGTGTATTGCCAATTTTACGATGAAGGGAAACGTCGTGAGAAAACCTGAACACCTAAATGTTAGGTGTGTATTGTTTTTTTATTCTTTAGCTTTAAAAGGTAACGCAATTACTCGGTAAGGAATAATTATGCTACTGTTTATCCCGAAAAAATAAATGGTAGGTTCCCATAAATGTTAGTTAAGTCGCAGAGAGTTAGTAATTTAAAAAAAGACAATATACTATGTTTCTTCCAACACAATTTATTTAATATACTTGAGAATGACTAGCGCTGAACATCAACATAGTATAAAACAAAGTCGCTTTCTCTGTCCCTGTGTCCCTTTGTATGCTTAAATCTTTGAAACTACGCAACGGAATTTGATGCGGTTTTTTTAATAGAGTGATTGAAGAGGAAGGTTGATATGTATGATAACATCAATTAAATATCAGCATTGCACCCGTGCGAAGCCGGGGCGGGTCGCTAGTTTCTAATGTTTCATAGTGTTATGGTGGTTTTCTCTTAAAAAATGTCTTGTGTCTGTTATTGTGCCCTAAAATCTGGGTGTTCCTTTTTTAAGAACAGGAATGCGAAGGAATAAGGAATGTCCCCTTTTAGGTATCTCAGATCAGCAGAGAGGCCATTCTCTGAGTCGCAGATCTCGGCATTGTTCTCTTCTCATAGTGAGTATAGAAATATACCGATCGGTGCAACGAAATATGTCGAAATAACGTCGAAAACAATATTCTTGCGATGTGCACTCGGCAGTAAATTAAATTTACGTTTCCAACAAGTAATTATTTGCTTTTTCTATGAAAATGTTCAATGTAACTTGAGAGTCTTAATTAAAAATATATTAACATACGCACTGTCTCATGGTTTCACAAGTACATAACTCTCAGCCTATATATAGGTCCTGGGTTTAATTCCCGTGCCAGGAAAACGACTATTTCTTTTCTTTGAAATAATCTTCAGTAGTAACAAAGAGTCTGGATTCGTGAGAACAGGCGTGACCGTATGGTTGTAATTGTAATAAAACATTACGTAGAAGTGCAAGCAATAATATCGACAATAATATCGGCGTCAGGCTGTGACGCACAAAGGGTGCAGGGTCATTTCTGTGGCCCTGTTTATTTATTTACGTACTAAAGACCCTTATTGACTTTGCCTTGAAGCAAATTACATGTACTGGTCACTTTACACCGAAGAAATAGATGTTATTAAATGGATCGGTTTTGCAGACGCTTTCGTTGACCTGAGCCAATAAGAAGGTTTTGAGCCTTAGTCCACCACGCTGGTTTAGTTTGGTTACACTTAAGAAATTCTTAAGAACCTTTAGGTATGAAGATTTCCTTAAAATATTTTCTTTCACCGTTGAAGTACTTGATAATTCATTATACACATACATAACTGTTTACAGTCGGAAATGTCTTCCTAGGGTTTGAACCTGCGACCGCCGTGATTCTCAACTGCGCGTCTCTCGAAACTAATGTGTTTAGATTACGGGAAATCAATAGATTCATAATCTATTGTACTGAGAAAGCGACGTAATCTTGATTAAATTGCATTTTCCTGGACAATAAGTCAATTTGCTGCACGTGGAGTGTGAATGGCGCCCACACATCAATCACCAGCCTTTGTGCTCACATTCTATGCACTGTTCTATTCACGACCTTGCTATCTTTGGGACACAGAGTGTTAAGCTCTATGGAAGTTTTAAGCGCATTTCATGTAAAACGTATATCAATTTTCGCCCATGGCTTATAGCTTCGGATCTAAAGCATAGAAGATTAAAACTGATACCTTTTCTCTTTTTACTTTGAAAGAAAAAAATAATTATCAATTTATAACAGCTATTTTTTTGACGATATGCTTTTAAGGTGATCCATTAATAAACTCTCGCCTGTGTTCAATTGTGATGGCAGAGACCATAAAGCGTTGTTACCAAGTTGTAAATGCATTTCTTTCGCTTCGTTAACTTTAAAATATTTCGCTTATAAACTTAACTCAAATATTTAATGCGATTTAGTAGATTTTTTTTTCATCAGGTCGTACATACTCGTTATTGCTTCGTGATAAGAAAAGTATAGTGACAATATGTGACAATACTGCACTCTAATCACGTGCCACAGCGGTGATTTTGCTTTGTCTGACTAAAAAAATACCATGTTCCCAATTATCATTCCACACGCAAGAATGAGACACAAATATATAAATTGGTACTAAAGTGAGCAGGACGGCCGAAGCTTTGATCTTCTCTTCACATTGTTGAAGCATTAACGGGGGATTAAATTAAGCATTATAATAGTTTAGTGTTGGGTATTTAAATTAATTAGAAATTCGTTTGATAATTGTAAACGTAGGTTTCAACGCTTTGAAGTAATTTCTGAAATGATGTTCAATTTCCATTTACTATTGAATTAAATTGAGTCTACCTACTATTGTTGTTTCCATTCCTACATATACCGAAGCGTTTTCAAAGCTGTTTGAAAACTGTTTTGCTGTTTTTCTTACGCGAAGTTGGAATAAATTAAAGTTTCAATGCAATTTCTTTGTTACGTAAACACTGTAGTAGAGAATCACAGGAGCGTAAAGTCTAATCCTTTCAACCGTAGAATAATCGGACGTGCAGAAGACTGACGTGTAATAGGGCTGATATAAAAATAAGAAAAAGTGCTACGTTGCCACGAGTCATTACACTACGCTGCTACGATGCTACGGTGATACGACGCTAGGTTTTACTATAAATAGAATTTACAAGTATGGTGTAAAGCGTACTCTGTAACTCTTTTACACTGCGATTCATTATAGAAGAAAATTAATGTTGTCTGTTACTATATGTGACATGAATATAATTAGAAAGTTTATTAACAAATGTGTATTAATGCATTCGTATAATATTATAATGCATTGGTCAATGGTCATTGTAAGTTATTCAGAAAGCTATCACTAAATATCGGCCTACCAATACGGTTGAAGCAACGAGCCCTTTCCATGGTGTTCCAATTCTAACAGATCACACACCAAGTAAAAATCACATGTGTGACTATCACTTTAAAATTCATCTTTCTTCGCAGGTAGAGAATCCCGCTTGAGCCCCAATCTAGCAACAGTAGAACGATCGAGATTCACCCGTCATGCGATGGAGTCACGCCGACCACACTTTGGCAACGTGCTCACAGACTACCAAGTCGTAAAAGGCGGTACCATAGGCCTTCAAGTGGAGATACGAGGCTGCCCAACCAGGGTAGAGTGGCTAAGGGAAGGCCGCTCTGTGACCGACGTATACCGCAACGCGAGAACTTTTGTAGAGCAGGGTCTCTACACACTGGCTCTCTCTGACGTCACGGAAAAGGAGAGCGGAATGTACACTTGTAGAGCTTGGAGCACTCACGGCAATGTTGATATGAACGCTGCAATCACCGTGGTGCAGCCTAATGAGCTGGATGGGAAGCCAGCTATTATTATCGGCAGGCCTGAGAAAGATATCCTCATCTCAGTAGGGGAGGATATCAATATATCTTTCAGGGTTCAGGGAGAACCTAAACCCAAAGGTGAGCATTTTGTTTATTCATAATCATATGTAATTAATCGGTATTTTACCTGCATTTCCAGTTTTACCGTACAAGAATGCAAATATAATATTTTATCCCATAATCACACAAATTATTCTTAAGTAGCACTTAGAAAATTAATTGATCTACGAGAGATATACATATTTATATGTAAATAAATATAGATAAAAAAGGCAAAGAAAAATTTATCTATTATTCTTGTCCACAGTAATCTTCATGAAGGGTATACGCGACATCACGACAAGCCAGCGAGTCTGCAAGATGACGTCAGACGACTACGTGAAGTTCACAGTAAAGAGGTCCGTTGTCTCCGACGCAGGAACGTACTGCATATTGGCGCGAAACGCATACGGATGTGATAGAGCCTTCGTCACTGTGGTGGTAAGTTGACAAAATATCTCACCGGCCAAACCGGTGAAAGATAACATGATTAAGTCGGAAAATATTGATAAAATCGCTTTTATAAAATATTTTCGGACAGGCCGGTGATTTATGTTCTATCCCTGCTTGCGCTGCATATCTAGAGTATCAGTTTCCTATTACCAGGCAATTACAAAATAGGTAGGCCGCTAGGTTGCAATTTCAATTACGTACCCAGTTTAATCGGTATCAGGTTAAAACTGAATACATTATTCAACATACACAGCAATTAGTCAAAGGTTTCCTGAGCTCAAAATTAATTGGAAACTAAAATATAGCACTCAACGCAGCGTGCTCGAAGATTGACTAATGAGTAATTCTGATCATGGACTGGGAGATTTGATGTCTAATGAAATCGAAGCTCATTAAGGCTCTTGCTTGATTTTGAACAATTACTTTCATCTTTAGTGCTTTTTTATTTTCTAATTGTCATTACAAAGTGTATAGCTTACATTTCTCCAACCATTCGTTTTTGAATTGGTGGTTACACAAGATGATGAAGATATTTTACAGCATTGAGCTTTAATCAATCGCTCTTACGCAGGCATGTTCTATAAGAAAGAAATGTGTAGAGTGAAATCCACATCCATTAAAAAAACGTTACCACAACACCTTCGTAGCCGCCTTCAGATATTTGTCTGACATAGAGCCAGCGTAGCCTCTTTAGTACATTCTTTGTTTGTCTAATATAATACAAAACCACCGTGAAAGGAAACAATGAGTACCTACATATCTAAGCACGTGCAATTTTCCACTACGAATTTCCTAGAAATGTCATTATAACAGCACAAATTTGTCCTCATATAAGCAATGGCGGTGCTTCCATAGTAGCCGAAAGGTATTACACGTGCATTTTATTTATTATATTTAAATAAATATTTAAAGCTTAAGGACTATCATTTGGAATCTTATAAGGCAATATGGGCTTTTGGACCACAGATATGAATTACGGAACTGTCCAAACAGAACACTAAATATGTAGCAATAAATATCCATCATTCGTAAATCGATAAACATTCGCACGAACTACATATGAAACTGCAGATGGATGAATCTGGAAAATTTCGCTCGCGCACAACAAACAATCTGAGCGAAATGAATTAATTACTGCGCGAGTTGCGCCCGGCGCGGGGGCGGCCCACGTGGCGCGCGGGCGGACCAACGCCCACCAGTGTACTCGTGTAGCAATTCTACTCATGTACATGTGATAATTAACCAAATTATCGCTATGTGGTATCAATAGACAATGTGTGACGGCATGAGAGTAAGGTAGAAGATTTTTTTAAAGATGTTTTTATGACGATTGATTCGATGTTTGAATTTCTAAAGAACGTTATTGTAGTGAATAGTCCTGGCGACTGAGGAATTGAGAATGAGAGATGGATATTTATCGGAACTTTATGTTTCTGTTTGGCCAGCACCGTTCCGCACATTTGGGTATATTTGTGCTGTTATATGCTGTCATAACATATTTATTAATGGTATATTCATATGCATAACAAACACTCTACATATACGTCTGAAACCCTTTTCAAATTACTATCTCAAATAATGTGATCCCGGTCAAACATTAACGCAAATCGGCCAAAACAGAGCATCAATGTATGAGAGTACCTAAAACACGCACAATATTTCTTATTTGCGAAATATATGAGCTAAATTCTAAACGATTGAATTCAGACTGATCTCCGAATGTTTTCATAGTCATTACGAACTCACCACAAGACTGAAGTCACAGTATTTAGAACCCAATTCCTTTCCAGGTTCGACAGCGAGCATCGTCAGAGAACCTTATTTCTGATTGGACTTACCCGCTAGACGACACAGCTTTGTCGATAACCGATCGTAAATATAAATGTAAGTGTCCTTATAATTTTTTAGACAACCAACGTAGAAGAAAATTTAAAAATTAAAATTTAAGTTTTACTGCCCCAACACAAAAACTAAGCCCTTTTCGAGTTTTATGAAATATTATACAAGAATTGTGTTTTACTAAAGATTGCAAAGTACTACGAGTAATTTCCAGTCATACAATTATTAAACAGTTCGTTTAAGTATTCATATCCTATTATCCACATAATTGATCGTGCAATGCTGCATACTTTTGTACTGGTAGGAAAGCTAATTATTTTTTGTACACGTATAATAAAAATAGTCTCTCAAGAAGTGAATAGAATTTTGCGTTAGTTTTTTGTTCGGTAGTTTTCGGTATAAGTGGAAAACATTCTAAAGTCTCGTTGAAACGGACTAAGCTTAAACCTTCGGAACCTCTTAAGTATGAGTTACCAATCCTAGTTTATAGGAGACTGCTTTGCACCGAAGAGCGTGTAGATGGATTTAAGTTGATATCTTGATTAATGTTGCCCATATATAAAGGAACAAAAATGGGTCTCGATATAAATTATAATGTGACACTGTTGAGGTATGTGGCTCACTCTAGTATTAGATGCAGGAAAAGCGGCTGTCAGACTACGCGTTAAATTTTAGGGATTAAAGCATCAGAACTAATACAGTAACATGACGTAGTTCTGCACTGTTTGGATAGATGGCGCTTTGCCACAATTTATCGACGTCCACCCTTGCGAAGTAAGAAGTAAATCGGATATCTTCTTTGACCCAAGTATTCCCGATAAGACATTGATGACTAATATATTTATTTTTATATGACATGAGCATGTAGTCTATTATTATTTTTGGATGCAATTCTCTAATGTCCGCTCATTGATTTGTGATAAATAAATCCGATCGGCGAACAAATCAATATCTGGCAGTGCTGGCTGGCAGGGCTTCAACAATGTCCGGAGGTCATTGCCGCGTGGACTCAAATGCCGTTTATTTTAGCCGTGCCGGATCGCATCCCGGGTGAGCCGAGCGTCGTGGACGGCGGCAACAACTGGCTCTCTCTCGCGTGGCCCAAGCCGGACCCTGGCGCCGTCGCGCCGGTCCTCGCCTACAAGGTCGAGAGCTGGCTCATCGGCAAGGAGGGCGGCGCGCGGTGGGTCGAGCTCGGCATCACGCCGCTCAACTCATTCGACGCGTTCAACTTGAAGCAGGGGGAGGAATACCACTTCAGAGTCACCCCTCGCAACAGATACGGGTGGGGAGAACCGGTGCAGACATCCACGCCCATTGGAGTGGGTTTGGCTGGAGCTAGGCCAGAATTCGTGGATATATTGCCGGGTCAATTGAAAGTGCTTGCTGGGGAGACTGCTAATCTCTACTGCAGTGTCAAGGGCAAGCCTACTCCCGAGGTGGTTTGGATGAAGAACGGGCATGAGATCGAAGAGGAGGAGGCTCGGATGGCCACGACGTTCAACGGGTGCGACTGCTCGCTGACGATCAAGGACATCAGCACGGAGGACGATGGCCGCTACAGCTGCGAGGCGAGCAACATGCACGGCCGCGCCTCCACGTACGCCAGGCTGGCTGTGGTCACCGACCGGCTCATCTGGGAAGCCGATGTCAAGCTCAAAAGGTTTGTTGTTTATTTGTTTACTGATAGACGTTAGTACTTAGTGTATCTGTTGTCATAGTATTTATTTGTTTAGGCATTGAATCTGTCGTTAAATATGTGAGATATTAGATTTGTTTCGCATTGAGTGCTGTTCGGTTCAGATATAATATTAGTCGCTTAGAAATAATTTCATGAAGCCAACGTACAAAGCAATTGTGTTGATTATGTTTAATTATTTACAAATATTTCATTGACAACCTATTCTAAAGTTTATTTTAAATAATTGAGTGACACAAAAAAGAATTGTGCTATAGGAAATAGTATGTTGACATACGTAAGGTAGGTGTTTTTATTTGATTGTTTGATATCAAACGTGCCTACCGTGCGTCACATCGTATCGACTTAATCTCAAGGAAATTGTATTTTTTCGGATGAATGTATAAAAATAGGTGAAGCGAGGAAACTATTTGAAGAGCTTTGATGCTATTTGTATTAATTGGAATATTTTGAACAAGATTGAGTCATCAAATTAATGTCATAAATTAAGAAATTAAATGGCTTTTAATCATTTATCAAGTACTTTCAGAAAAAAAATTATATCTAATTCTACAGACAAATTATTGGAATGATTTTTTCTGAGAACTTTAATTCGGAAGCTAAACATTAATTATGGACTAGATATTAAGAATTCGCGATACCCAGATGGTGTTTGGTAAATATTCCTAGTTTTTAATAATTTACGATTTATTTTCATTAGTCTTCTGTGAGTTGATTTTTTTTCTGAGTTATTTAATGTAATGTATTTGCTAAAATATCTTTATTGTTAATGAATTAGTCGCGATTTTAGATACCTCACCACCTAGTGGAATATATCAAGGAATATGACGGACATGACGTGATGGTCTCCTGTCTGCTTTACATGGTCTAAAGAATACATTTACAAAATCTAAGTAGAGGCTTGTGGTCAATGTATGGGCCTACATTTATTAAAATTTTACTTAATAACAATTATTTTACTCACACTTACATTGTACGAAAATCGTATTAAATATCTACGTTTTATTTGAAACTCATAGTTTCTCTGATTCTAAGAATTGTAGTTTTAATAAAGTTTAGTAATCGTTTGTCACGAGTCCAAATTACTCGACTACTACTTTTAGACTTTACCATTTGTAATAGGGTATAGGAAAAAATTTAATATATTTCCACTGTATTACCTCAGTAACTGTAATAGGGTATAGGACAACAGAATACCATTTTTTACCACCTGTTCAGTAGCTACCTACCAAATTCGATTGTCCTTCAATCCCTTCTATTCCAGAGAGAGGTCCCAAGGCGTGGAAGGGGAGTATCCTCCACAGTTCACGATGCGTCTCCGAGACAGGCGCGTCCAGGCCACATACCCGGTGCGGCTGACCTGCCAGGTCGTGGGCAACCCGCCGCCAACGGTAACGTGGTATAAGGACGGACAAGAAGTTCCCACTGACAGTAAGTCAACTCAATAGTACTTAGAGATTCCTGGATCCAGTGGTAGGACCAAACTACTTAAACTGGCGTAGGAATCTGTTATGTTATTTTATTACCATGGTTACATGATTATCATAATGGACATCGACTATTAAGTTTCAAGGACTTGTAGCCTAAAATTTTCTAGTATTATGAATATAGTTTAAAATAATTGTAGGGTAAAGTGCAAAATGTTCTCGAAAGCCTTATCGGCAAGCATTGGACACTTCCACCCACAAGATGAACTTACAGTATTATCAAGATCGCAAGAGGTCGTTATCTAAATGTCTAGTTTAGTGATGATGCTGATAAAGATTATGGACACCTCGTATAACAAGAAGAGTCAATGTAACTTTTGAGCTAATATTTGGGGCTAGTACGTAAATAATTATGTTATCATTTATTTGAATTTATATTTGACTGATTGAGGATGGAGTATGTAAATAATCATAATATCAATTATATAATTTCATAATATTATTTGCATCATAAATTATCGTAGGTACGTAAAACCATAAAAAAAAAACAAAATTACTTTACATGTTTAACACTCGCCAGGATTTGCATATCTACATCATACATGACAAATTTTCTTCGTCATCAGATAGACACAACAAGTATCAAGACGAGCACTTCCACACACTGGAGATAGCGCCCACCAACTTGGAAGATGGTGGGGTGTACGAAGCATTAGCCCGGAATCCCTTCGGCGCAGTCAGTTGCCGATGTGGCCTTGTGGTCGACAAGGGAATAAGGGCCTATGTGGCTCCCGAGTTCTGCTGCGGGTTGGAACCGTTGTATAAGTTGAATGAAGGTATGCTTTTTTATTTTCGTCTAGATAGCCAGTGTTTTTATTGTTTTTTTTTATACAGATCTAAATAGTATGACTCAGATGACGCATGTTTTGCCCAGTCCATGTTAAAAAAAAAGTCGCGATCGCCTCAAGACTGAGACTCGGGATCTAGAATCTCGACAGATGTGGGTGTTAAACCCAGGCACACACCTCTGACTTTTCTAAGTGTATTCATAAAGATTTATCGCGTACTTTAACTATGAAAACATCATGATAAAACCTGCACACCTAAGTATTCTTAGGAAAGGTCAGTGTAGTGGACTAAGGCCTCAACTCTCTCTGTCAAACGAGGGCCGTGTCTAGCAATGGGACGTATGTATGCGGGCTGCTGATGGATAAGACGCGTACATACCTTCTATAGAGAGTTTACATTACCATACATTCCCATACCACACTCTCCTAAAGACCTACATAATTACAGGCGACGAGCTAAGAATATCAGCGGTGGTGGAAGCTTACCCTTCAGTGGGCGTAACCTGGTACCGTGATGGAGTGAGACTTCGTCCCAGTAGACGAGCCATCATGACCCTGGACCGAGACGGCCAGATAGAGCTCGCCCTGGCCGCTGTAACTCCTCGAGATGCCGGAGTTTATATGTGTACCGCGTCCAATGAGGTCGGCCGAGCGTCTACTTCTGGCAAGGTTGAGGTGACTGCTGGAAGAACGGTCGCTGAGAAGAAGACCCCTGCTGTTGTTATTAGTTCTGATGTCCCGTAAGTGATTGTTTATTATATACTAGTGAGTAAAGAGGTAGCAGAGGCTAGGGCATTTTTAGTGTATACTGTTAAATTTGGATTTGAAAATTCAAGAACTCATAGTCTATGGGTACGCACCCTTGACTTTCAGATGTTCGTTGTGTATTCATAAAGAATTACTATTTATTTTAACGGTGAAGAAATACATTTGATGAAACCTGCAGTGCGTTAGTTTTCACTAGGTCGAAGTGGTTGACTAAGGCCTAAACCACTTCAATGGTAGAGGAAGGTCGTGCACAGCATTGGGATAACATAAATTGCTGATGATTTTAAAGGCGAAAATGATTTCGTTCGTTACTCTTCCACCCTTAAACGACCAGGCCAATTTGGAAGATTTTCTATTATTTATTTAGTTACGTATTTAGGATGCTGCGAAAGGATTTTTTCATAAAGCGTCATACGACAATATTCCATACGATAATATTACGATAATATTATATTACATTACCAGTACAGATTTTTAGTATGGAATGAAGACTTCTTAGGTTTGATATCTGTGTCAGCCTTTGAATAGCTCAGTAGCAGCATTGAAATTGTAATCATTAACAACGTCAATAGACTTTCCCAGTTCTAAAATTATATTTACAAGCCACCTGGCATAATGTATCGAAGCCACTGGTATAATATGTCCAGTTTAAAATACACCAACATTCAAAGCCAAATAAATGATTTCTGATAAATCGTTGCATCTGACGCCGCTTGTAACTTCTGACCTTTGATTACGCCGATGTAGCTGTCAATTGAACAAAATTAACATATTTGTTGAAAATGTTTCATGTGACTACTCCTCCTGTCTGGCGACACGAGTGTTATAGAGGTCTTGGCCTCAATTCTCAGATCGATCAAAGTGGTTAATAGGTTTAAATTAGGATATTCTCCCTACAAGCCGCTCCGACACTTTGGAAGTCTTTGAGGGCGGCCTATGTCCAGTAGTGGACGTCTTTACACTGATTATGAGAATGATGACGAATTCAAATGTATCCGAAAAGGGCAATAGGCTTGCAATCTATTACGTGGAATTGATAGATACATACATAGCCAAATGTGAAAAATCCACCTCTGCCTACTAGGTCATATTATGTCTCTTTTCCAGATACTCCAAAGAGCCGATGTTCATTCGCAAGCCGCGGTCCAGCGAGGCCCGTGAGGGAGATACTGTCATCATACAGTGCGAAGTGGTTGGAGACCCGAAACCCGACGTCTACTGGCTAAGAGACTTCTTGAAGGTATTAAATATATGTGACAAGTCGGTGAATTTACGTGATAGCGTGGATCATTATCATCATCAGCTCATATTCGGTACCCTGATCACCTGGTATGTGTAAATTGGCCGTTCAACCAAGTTAGCGAGTTTGCGAACGTTGGTTATACATACTAACAATACTACTACCCCATGGTCCACATTTCGTCCGTCAGAATAGGTGACGTCTGGCGACTCTGGGATCTTGGTATATGAGGCCTATGTTTAGCAGTGGACTTTCTTTGGCTAATCGATGATATCTTTAAAATTCAACTAACAAACATATTCCATATTCCTTTTCCTACTTCTTACGATTCATCAAGCACGCTTAATTCTGCCTACAAAACAGTATTAATTCTTATGCTTGTCCCTCAGCCGGATTACTACCGCGACGCGACGCACTTCAAGAGGGTAGGCGACGGGCCAGAGTACCGCTTCGAGATCCCCCACGCCAAGCTCGACTACACCGGCGCTTACTCCGTCGTGGCTCGGAACGTGCACGGGGAAGCTAAGGCCATTATCTCCCTTCAGATTTTAGCTAAAGGTAGCTTCTTTTACTTTATTATCTTAAGTCATTTTCTGATTGATGGAAGCAAAGCATTTTGAGAATTGAATATCTGATATTGAGAGGAGATGGTATGTGAGTCAAGATATGAAAAACATAGTTGATTTGACGAAATTGTCTTACAAATGATTAATTATTGTGAAACAAGTTATAGGCTTCATATTGCTTCAAATAATATCTTCGTAGCACTAAAACCAGTGTGTTTATTTCCACAGATCCAAGTGCTTCAGATGATGCACACAATGTCAGATACGGGTATGTTCCTTTTAAATAGTTTAGTATCATTATCAGCCCATATAAGCCCCACTGCTGGGCATGGGTCTCCTATTTTATTGAGAGAGTTTATGCCTTAGTTCATCTCACTCGTTTAGTGCGTCTTTGTGGACTACATACCTAAGCAATGCCAAAGAACTTTTAGATGTGCAGGTTTCATCACGATGTTTTTCGTTAACTCTAAAGCAAGTGATAATTTATTCTGAATAACACATAATTTCGAAAAAAGAGGTGTGTGCCTAATTGTGAGCGCCTCTAGCTCACTTACCATGGTCGCCCAACTTGGCGTAGAGACGGCTGTCAGGGGGTTTTGGACGGTATGCTGGCTTAGAAGTTTGTGCCCGGGGTATAAAATGATCGCCGAGATTCTTGACAACCTGAACCTCAAAGCCATTTCTGCTGGGTGTATTTTTTTATTATTTTTGTATTGTAGCCGCGTGGAGGTGATCCCGCGATTCGAGAGGAACCTCACCGATCTGTTGTCGTACGACGGGGATGCCGTGGAGTTCGAGTGCCGAGTCTCCGGCAACCCTGAGCCCTACATCAGATGGTTCCATTACAACGAGGTACGTCACACGAACTAAAGTTATTGATTGATTAATGAATTTCATTAACAATATGTACAATGGAATAATTATCTATTGGGTATCTTTTTTATATAAATTAATGAATTTTATACGGTATGTTAGACAAATTTATTTTTATTTTTGTTTATAGTTTCAATGTTTTCATTACTTATGCACCTACCTTTAATCTTTACATCACCCTAAGCTAGACTGTCAGAGAATGCCTCAAGCATTAAGCCTGCTTTTATACGTAATGTGTAAAAAGCATAAATAAATAAATTAAAGTTTAAATAAAAATGAATTAGCTACAACAGTCGCCCCGTTTATACAACTTTCTGCCTCCAATTCTTCTTAATTAATCTCGCCAGCTTACATATACACTCATCTTCGGTAGACATAAAAATTGACTATTAATTCCCCCTTCTATGTTTTCCTCCATCCTGTGATTGCAGATAATACGCGATTGTCCCGACTTTGAGGCATTGTACGAAGATGGTGCAGCGAGATTGAAGATTAAACAGGTGACGGCTGAGGACGAGGGCACGTACACTTGCGAAGCAGCGAACTGCCTCGGCAAGGCCACCTCCAGCGCCTGCCTCGTGGTGTACCGTGAGTACCATAGAGCCACTGCCCAGGAATGGCTATAGGAATTCTAGCTCTGGGCTTAAGACCTATCGATCCGTGCAATTTGGGTACATACTAAATACTCTAATAATTATATTTTGTTGCTGTGTCTATGCAGTGGCACGATTCAGTAGTGTTTCATACATTGAGGACTTTTTTTAAATTTGTAATCCTTCTTTAACTCTCCTACATATTTATTGTAAGTTCAACTTTAGGAAAAAGGATTTTTTTTATGGTAATTTAATAATTTTTAAGACTATAAAGTGGAGATAAGTCACAAGACCGAGTAGTTGTACAGCATTTTTTAATACTCGTAGTAAAGGTCACAGCCTCTTATTAAATGCCGCTTCAAATCTGTATGTAGGTTGTAAGTACCATTTTCTTACTCTTTATTTTCTCTCCAGCGCCTGGTGAGCCGAACACATTGAGCCAGCGGTTGCGTCGTCCTCCAGCGTTGTTGTCGGGGGCTTCCACACCCCGGTCCACGCCCAGAAGTACCCCAGCTCGATCCGTCTCCAGAACACCAGGTAAGGTGATGCGTGGATTCTGAAATGGTCGTTTTTTACCAGTGAAGTGATGATATTGCACCTTATGACAAGAACAATACGAGACTAATAGAGTATCAATTGGTTACAAAAATTTGCCTATAAATTAGCCAGTTGACATACAGAAGCCTTAATAACAGTAACAGAAGATGTAATTTTTGTGTCACACAAACATTAATTTGTATTGGACTACACGGTCCCTTTTCTCGCGAACTAGCCTCTAATCAATTCCACCACGGAGGTTGTATTACTTAACACTAGAAAGACCAGAGTGGTCAAATGACCCCAATTAAGTTTTTGAGCAATCATATTATGAAAACCATAGCATTGAAGTCATTGTCGTTTTATGACTTTTAATATTTCATCATTTTTTATATTATTCTGATATGTGTATACCGATAGCAAGATAAATACTAATTAAAAATTATCACCTACCTAGAAAGACCGCAGTGGTCATTTGACACCATTGCAATTATCTACGCTCGAAGAGCCTTTGGGGCTAAAAATATTGCTGTGAATGACCTTTAGGACAAAAATTTTGGGTATTCAGTTTTGTTCACAAAACATGGCTGGGAATCGTCTCAAAGAAATAATGCGTTTCCTGCGTTTTTATGTGCGAACAGAAAGGGATGAATGTTTGCAAACAGATAAATTTGCAATGATTATGGAAGTATGGAATAAGTTCATCCATAACAGTATTTTATGTTACAAGCCTGGTGAAAACCTTACTGCTGATGAACAGCTGTTTTCCAAAAAAGTATTATGGGTAAAAGATACTATAAAAAATGGATCCCTTAGTTTATATGAAACAGATATTCACAACTCTGAAACCTGCACACTTACAGTTTATCAAGGAAACCCTTCAAAATCAGTTATAATTCTAAATTCACCTTACTTTTATATACTTGTTGATCCAGAAGAAAAAAAAAAGGAGCCGAACATGATGAAATTTTACAATGCTACGAAATTTGGAGAAGACGTTATTTATCAAACGGCCAAGAAATATATTGTCTAAGCAACTTCCCGTCGTTAGCCCGTGCAAGTGTTTTATAATATTTTGGATTTGGCAGCATAATTTCTTGGATTTTGTACAAAAAATTATCCGAAAAAAAAACAGTAGAAAAAAGTTTATTCTTGACTTGGCAAGGGAATTAGTCGGCCAAGATACCCGATCCCTGATGACACCATCTACTTCACAGCCCGATAATAGCATACCCCCAGAGCCTGAAGAAGAACGTAGTAGTAAGAGAAAAAGAGAAAACGGAACAAAACCAATAAATCTTGTATTAGTTGTAAGAAGCCTTTGCGTGGGTCATGTAATGTAAACAGGGAGCTAAAATGTCAAAAATGTGCCTAATATTTTTATTTTTTTATCACGTAATAGATGTTTAATTACTATTATGTTATTTTATTGACTATTAGTTGTGAATCAATAAAAATTTAAACCATAATACACGAATAAAACATTACAACCCATGAATGAGTCATTTGACCCCACTTGGTCTTTATAGGTAGTTCAAAATTTCGGTCTTTCTAGTGTTAAGTTATTTTATTAAATTTTGATAAAATTTAACCAGGCCCTGAACCACGTCGCCTCTGCAGCCCGGCGAGACAAATGGCGCCAGCTTTCTACACGTACCCATTCAACAAAGTAGTAGAGGAAGGTGACAGCGTGGTCTTCCAATGCGCAGTGAAAGGACTGCCTGCTCCCTGGGCCACTTGGGATAAGGATGGCATTATCCTCACGCCCACAGCTCGCATCACCATCAAAGAGAAGGACGAGATCCTCAGGATCTTGGAGATTGACGAAGTGACCATTGAGGATGTGGGGATATATAAGATTACAGTGGAGAATGAGTTTGGCAGGGCTGAGGCTTCGGCCAGGCTGGAGGTGATCACGAGGAAGGGCAAGTTCTACGCAGGCGTGAGGGCGTATAGCGCGTCCCCCAGGAGGTCCTTGGGATACAGACGGAGGGCCTCGACCCCCAGGCAAGACTGAAGCGGTGCCACCACTAATGTGAGTTTCTGGTGGGGTTGATTTACTTCTCCTTAGGGTATTTATGATAAATATCGTGTGTTTAATCAGAACACTATTAGTATTGCTTCTATTTGGGATAGAAGGAATATTTTTTATTTTTACAACATGCGAAAAAGCTTTACAATTAGCTTCGTGAATTAAGCTCAGCGAATTTGGGTACCCATTTAAATTTTGCTTGGCGATTAATTTTAAAATTTTAAATGCAATTTGCGACAGCGATAAAAACTATGCGATTTAGTTACATGAAACGTTTATTTGAATTTACCCTTTAATGTTTATATTTCAGGACACGAATAGAGGAAGCATCGGGAGTGAAATAACGTGAAATAAATTTGTTTTCTTCTAATTTATTTTGTCTGTGCATTTTATTTATTATTATTTTTATTTATTTATTTATTAAGACGCGACGTCGATATTTAACAGTCGAGTTGGATATTAAGTTTTTGTTTTTATAGGTAATGTTTTAAGGCCGTTTCACATGGCATGCGCAATTGTTCGTTTTCTATTATTAATTTATTAGAAATAAGATGTCACTGTTACTTGTTATGAATTGAATTTATTTAATAATTTTGTACTTAAAATTAAATCCAAATGTTTTTTTTATTTGTGTAAATGTGTTTTTTTACGATAATCAAATTAAGGTACTGAGTTATTCGACATAGTGCAACTTATGCCAAAAATAATAATTTATGTCGTAACTGTGTGAAATGGTCTACCAAAAATAGTATAGTGTGAGATAGTAAGTTAATGAGAAGTATTAATAATGTTACGTTAAACTTAGAAGACAAAATGTAACTAGAGCGCTCCCCAATATATTGTCAAATAAATATTATAAACACTTTAGTTCATTTATTTTATTTATCAATGATAAGAGTTATTCCAAAATAACTTATTTTTTCTATTCATTAATATATACATAGATACAATCAATGTATACAGGGTGTATTTAGACCGTGATCGAAAACTGAGGCAGATAATACCGAGGGTAATCACAAACGCAGTGGCGATATTAAAAATCCCGACAAAAAATAAAAATTTTGACGTTTTCCATACAACCATCGGTGTTAAAAGTATGTGGTTTGTATAGAAAACGTCAAAAATTTTATATTTTATCGGGATTTTCTTTAATGTCAGGGGGTTTGTAATCACTATCGCTATTATCTGCCTCAGTTTTCGATCACGGTCTGAATACACCCTGTATATCACGAAAAAAGGTAAGCTAGGCACCTATTTCAAGTTTAGTTGTCACATGAATTAGAAATAATTATTAAAAATATTTATTAGAGTTCTCCTAAGTAGAATGAAATGAAATGCCAGGTACTAAGTTCTATGCATATTGTATGTACTATAAATAATTACAGGTAAGATGTGCTTGCGTCGCATACTACTTTACCAGGAGAGATGTGTAATATCGTGTCATTGCATAAAAAATAATTTCATCATCATCATCATCATCAGCAGCCAATATTCGTCCACTGCTGGACATAGGCCTCCCCCAATGACTTCCACCGGGAACGGTCGGAAGCCTCCTGCAGCCAGCGACGTCCCGCGACCTTGACAAGGTCATCGGACCACCTTGTTGGGGGACGTCTCACGCTGCGCTTTCCCGTTCGATAAAAAATAATTTGTAATGAGAATATTTCTTAGTCTTTTTGTATAATTATTGTTATGTCTATTGTAATATTTCCTTGGTTGAGGGCCGATAGGTTGAGTATATCCCTATAAAGATTCAGGAGTATTTTTGGTAACGAAACAAGTTATGCAGCAACATGACTCTTGAAAATCTGAAATAATCTAGTTTAAATGACAGACCCTTTCAAAACTACGTTATTACCATATAATGAAGATATCAAGTACTAGTCGCTTCAGTCCGAAGATTCGCGGAAAATTCAGGAAAATCTTGACACCGCGATTCAGGAAAATTGGACAATCTGAGTAGAGCCATCTATCGATTGCTTCGTTACCTAATGCGTAGAGATTTGTAGTATTTTAATACGCTTTTATTTAAATATGTAAATTCCGAGCAAGTGCGCAATTTCTTAAAAATATGTTGTGTTAAATCAATGGTGCCCCTAAATTAGAATACTACAGCAATCCTATAATATATTATTTCAAAACCCAACAGGAATCATTTTCAGATGTCCAATAGTAGTCTTGTATGGTTCGCCAATTTGCGTAGAATCATGTTTAAATTATAGCAGAGACAATTTTTCAATTGGTTAAATTGTTTCTATGACGCAAATACTATTCGGTCTCGCTATTCGATGCTAGATGGCGCGAAAATAAATAATAGTTTTTTTTTATTTAACTTATAAATACAGAAAGTGCATACATACATACATATGTTCATATCACACAATGCGCTATAGTGATGTAAAATGCTATTAAAAAACTTTATGCAATCTGCACAGTCTAAACTAATATTGAAATGAATTTTGTCATCCTTTTTTATCTTGTACTAGCTGTCCCGGCAAACTTCGTATCGCCCTACCACTCGATGAATGTGTTGTTACTTATTAACGTAATTTAATTTTTAATTACTTAGGTATATCATCTTGCCCTGGTCCCAATTAATTACTTGGGGTCGGCGCAGTATCTCCTCTTCTTTGACACATCCCTGGCAGCCGTCATGTCTTCATTCACCCCTTTTTTTCTTCATATTTTCAGTCACGCACTCCATCTGTCTCTTTTTTGGCCTTCCTCGGCTCGCCCATCCGTGTACTTTGATATTCATCACCTTTTTCCTACATATGATTCATCCCTTCTCATAATGTGCCCATACCACGACAGACGGTTGGTAAATGTTTTACGGCTAGCCGCCTGTCTGACACCAACTCTCATTGGGACTTTCAGAGATATTCAAGCATAATACAATTGAAAAATTAGGCACTACCAAGGAGATTTGTTACACAAAATAAATTTCTGAATGCACGCCTTAATATTTGACAGTCAAAAATGTCAATCCATTGTCATAAGAATTCTGCATTTTTAACATCTGAAATACGCAATTATATCTATAGCATTCGAATGCTATAGATACATATTATCGATTTAAAATGCTTATTTTCATACGTTCTTTTATTTGAGGGGGCCTCTAACTGCATCGACGGGATAAACATTAAATGTTTGACGGGAAATTTGGTATGGTGTTAAATTTCAAAATGACTTAAGTCAAAGACGAATCTTTGTATGGGAATATAGAAAATTATTGTTTTAGGACTCTTTCAGGCAATTTTTAAAATTTATCTCTCCGTAAGAACCATCCTCGTACTTCAAGGAATATTATAAAAAAAAGAATTAGCGAAATCGGTTCAGCTGTTCTCGAAATTTGCGCTTAGGAACACATCGAGCAATTCATTTTATATTATAGAACACCTTCACTACGATTTAAATCTTATTGTATTGTATTAAAGTTCAAATCGAGTTAAGTATTATAACGAAACTTTTGTATGGATATAGAAAACAATGAAAAGTGCCACGGGAACGCTGTCGAACGGGATAAAAAGCATCCTATGTTTTATTCCCGGTTCTAAGCTACCTCCCCACCAATTTTCAGCCAAATCACTTCAGCCGTTCTTTAGTTATAAGTGGTGTAACTAAAACGATTTTCTTTTATATATATATAGAAGTAAAATGGCTATTCAAAAATAAGGGTTGATAGTAGAAGTGTGAAAATCAAGGATTATATGTATTTTAGTAAGTTGTATCATAAAAAAATAGAAACTAAAAATTTGTTTAAAAAATAAGAAAAAAAATCTTAGGGGTGGACTACCCCTTATATTTAGGGGGATGAAAAATACATTTTAGCCGATTCTCAGACCTACTTAATACGCTCACAAAATTTCATGAGAATCGGTCAAGCAGTTTCGGAGGAGTATGGGAACGAAAACTGTGACACGAGAATTTTATATATAAGATAAAACATCCCTCGTTCACTGGTTTCAGTCTTACTTATCAAAGACACTCTAGTATATTATGTTCTAATATAATAGTTCTAATACAATATGTATGAATGTGTGCTATTCTAAGGGTTATTTCGTAGCTTAAAAAGCCTTTTGCCCATAAGGCAAGAAGAATTTATAAGAACAATTTTTACAATCGAAAACATTTTTTTCCACAAAAGATATGACATTAAGGACCAAACGCAATGACACGAATTTCATACATCCTTACCTGATAGTAAAATAATTTTATATTCCAACGAAATAAAACAATACAAAAACAATTAAATAATATCATTTCATTCATTGTGGGTTACGTTTATAAAATAATTTCAAGAATTCAAGTACATGTTTTCCACTAGTAAGGATATTGGTCCATAGATGGCGAAGGACATTTTGTGACGATTCTGAATCGCGGTATAGCTTTGTTCCCGCAAGAGTATAAATACTCTGCCTGTTTAGTACACCGTATCCTTATCTGGAATTAACCGGAGCAATTTTTGCAGGGCCCCATACACCCCTGGTGACTTGGGGCCCCAAAATAACTGTCTGGGGGCGATAATGGAATGTCGTATCTAACATTCTCATCAGCCCCTATACGTCCGACTGCTGGGCACGGGCCTGCTTTACCATATAGAGGGTTTAGGCCTATTGCCACCACGCTGGCCTAATGGACTTTTTAGGTGTACAGGTTTCCTCACGATGTTTTCCTTCAAAGTTAAAGCTAGTGATAATTCATTGTGAATACACACATAACTTCGTAAAGTCAGAAGTGTACGCCTGGGGTTTGGACCTGTGACCGTCGAGGTTCTCGACCGTGCGTTCAAACCTCGAGGCTATCTCTGCTATCTTACATTAATCTAAGGATAATGTAATGTATGACAATAAGGCAAGAAGAGGGGCGACCACCGCGGCCGTTTATGTATACAACGCACTTCGGTGGAGCAGACAAGTGTTGGAGTGGAGACTGCGCTTAGACAGACGTAGTGTAAGACGTCCTGCAGCAGTGTGTTTCATATTATCGTTCATCATGTGACCCTAAACCGCCTACTACTGGGCACGGGCCTCCTCTAACATTGCGACGATTAAGGCCTTAGTCCACCACGCTGGAATAGTGCTGGTTGGCAGACTACACACTTAAGAAATGTCTAAAAACTTTTAGGCGTGCTGGTTTCCTAACGATTGTTTAATTCATCGTTTAAGTCAGTGATAATTCATTATGAATACGCCTGGATTTTGGAACTGCGAATGCCGAAATTCTCGACCGTAAGTTTTAACCTTGAAGCTATCTAGCTTTATATTAATAATCTTCTAGCAAGTTAATATCGTTATGTAGTAAGTAATTCAGTAGATCTTGAAACGAATAAATATATTTCGACTATGTTTTGAATTAACATCACAGCACTCTCATATACACAAACATATGCCATAGTTCAGCAATGATGTGTTGATTTTTAAAAAGCTTCTTAAGCCTTTGTGAGAAAGAATAGCGAACTAGGCCGGAGAAAGCTGGTGATAGAGTCGTTTAAGAAGTACGACCAAATCTCGGATAGAAGAGTCCCCGAGTAAAAATGCCTTCAAGGCAAATAAACCAACCCAATAGTAAGTCACTATCGAGCACGGACATTTAATTGAACTCAATTTAATATCAATTGACTGTCTCGTGGTTCCTTGACACTAGCATGTGCCGTGCGATTCTTAGGTCAGATAGTGTCGTTAGGTTTTTGAAAGACAGAGTCTGAAAATATGCTCATAAATTCTTTCCATCTATCCTCAGGGGAAAATATTGGAATACAAGGCTGTGACAGACCAGGTGAAACAATTATAAGATTCTTACAGAACCCTTTCATGCATACCAAAAATAACCTTAGTTTATCTACAAGAACACAAAAACAAAATTAATTTTCTTGTTTAAACTAATAGCATTTACAACGCACTTTATTCGTATTCATACAGAAGAGGGGCTGCGCCTACATTCCAAATGACGTCGAGAGATGGCGCCACTTGAAATCTACATCGCGATATGGTTTCGTTACCGAGTGGAATATAAAAGGCCCGCCCGGCTCGGTACTGGCCAAACTTTTACATCACATGGCTCAGATTTGCATGCAAGCTGAACACATATAATTTTTGCAGCGCCTATAAAATGGCGTTAATAAACTGAAAATAAGTTCTTTCAGTATTTGAGAGAACTCTACAAGGATTAGTTACTGGACTAAGGCCTAAACCTTCTCAATGGTAGAGCAGGCCCGTGCCCGTAAGCGGGATGTATATGGGCTGATAAGAAAGCCTTTTAGTGTTTGAGAGAACTTTACAAGCATTATACCTCATTCACGATAAGTTGATTCTTTTGGTAGATTTCAATTTTTCTGAGACATGACTTTGAAATAAAAAACGTATTATTTTATTATTTTAATGATTTGATAAATATAAAAAAATACATACAATACAAAAGTCTCAAGATATAAGCGTTATCCGAAAATTTTGAGACTTTATTGCTTCAAAGTAAAAATAAAATAGGAATGCTGAAACTAATTGACGTTTTAATAATGTTACATCGGTCGGACAGAAAGGGACGTAACATCGTTCATAACGATCTCCACGTCGATAATTTTATTGAACACTATGATGACCATGGCTGTGCTCCTTTTACTTAATAAAAATTGTTTTAAATATAAAACTATTTTATTTTTTAACCTTTATTTTTACATACTGCTTTATTTTTGGACCTCCTGTCAACTTAAAATAGGTGGTTTAGACCATGAAACTAAACAACTTTTCCAAAGAAACATGGGTCGAAATGATAAATAATTCGACTCTCCCATAGAAAACTGCTCACATGGTCGATTTCGTGTAGAAGGTCTAAATTTTTTTTCACTTTTCGACCCGTGTTTCTTTGGGGAAGTTGTTTACTTTCGTGGCCTAAAACACCTATTTAAATTTGGCGGGAGGTCTAAAAATAACCCTGTTATATTAAATAGGTACTTATTATGAACTTTGACCCACCATCGCTTATCTACATAATGTTTTACATGTCGAAAGTAAAAAATAATTTCACACATAATGCAGTATTTTAAAACGCAATATTTTTGAACTACTCGATATGTTCTGTTTCCCATCATTAGTCGATATGCCAAAAGAATCAACTTATCGTGAATGAGATATAGTTACCTATTCTACAAGCATTAGTTAACAAGTTGAGATACCATTAGTAAATTAAATTACTGAATTACTTATTCGTATACACCACATTTTATTTTACTATGACTGACTCTACCAGGAATCTACATAAACATAATTATTTTATTAGTGAGTGGGTCTTATTTAGCAATAATTTAGGATTATCTTTAAGATATTGATATCACCACTTTAAAGTTACGTCTCTACAATATAGAGAACCTTTTACAAATATAACTAATTTTACTGCATAGTGCTACATAAGTTAGCGGGCTTGAGGTATAAAAACTCGAAGCAGTATCCCGCAAGGGGATGGGCAGAGGTATATATATATATTAACACAAAATACATATATATATTTTCCTTCACGCGCATTTAGGGCGGTTACAGCCATGTGCTATTCTTGAGCTTATTCATGGTCTGTCTGTTTGTTTTTTTAAGTCTATAACTATAACTTAGCATCGAGATTGTAAATTATAACAATGCACAGCAATCTATGATGTATCGGCGTTGGTTCATTTAAATCAAAGTAACAAAGCTTATATGTAATAGTGTCTGCTATTTCCACTTGCTCTGTAATATAACAAAAACTTAACTACAAATGTGTTTACCTCCGTTTTAAGCAGTCTAACCATAACGTATTTGTGAAAGGGTAATTCTCGTAGCTAGTTTCGTAGCAACGCTACGACCGCATCTTCTACGCTAGAGATTACGCCGTAGCTCTAATCAGCTACTTTATTAAAATCAACTAATTAAATTACAAGCAGTATTAGACAGTTCTTGAATGTAATTCATTTTTGAGACGTTAAAGAAAATCCTTAATGAAGTTACTTATTTTTGACATATTTAGTAGCCTACTTAGTATCATTTATAATCGATTATTCAATATATGATTCATCTTTTTATTTGTTTAGTGAAGTAATTAATTAAATATTAATGTGGTCCAAAAAATATGAATGTCACTAACTTATTTTTTTAAAGCAAGACTAGTAAAAAAACAATTAATATCATAACAATATGTCATCGTTCGTTTATTACCAAACATGGCAGCTCCTTACTCTAAATAATAATTCCATCAAATGCAGTTTATAAAGGTGTCGTTTCTACCCTTCTTTCACATCATTCGGTCCCTTTTACACATAACCGTTTCACTGCCACCCTAGCGCTGTAGCATCATTTTAAGCATTGGAAAGCTCATTGTACAGTTTTCCTAAAAATTAAAATAACCAGCCATATAATATAAAATATTATTAAATGATAAATCGATATTGGTTGAATACAAGTTTCAGTAAATATGTTTGTTATTAAAACTTGGGTTTATTGTCTCTCTATGGTTAGAGCGATGCAGTATATAGTCTGTGTACTTGTCGCTGGGTACGCTGAGACTTTATGGCCGAATATCGAACGCATAACAGGACGTGGCTAGACTGAGATTGCTCTGAAATGAGTTTGATTTAATCCAAGTTGAAAGAGTCATCTGTGATAATACAAAGAATTGTTACGTTGTGTTAATCGGTAAGATATGATCAAAATAGTTTTCTAACAGTCAATTCGATCTTTACTTAACATGTTCGCTGTGGAGCCATTTTCCATGGACTTTCAGATAGGGCGGTAGAGGTCTATTCAATCTCATGTATTTCAATAAATGTTATAGATACATATTCGTTTCTGATTTAATAATAAAAATGCCGAAAAAGCTGTTTCTTGCAAAGAGTGATTCAATGCGATTTTGACTGCCGCATCTTTGTAAAGTTACGTCTGTGGTTTTTTCTACTTTATGACGCAGTGGACGTGTTAAAAAGACCGATGTCTTTTTTAAAATAATATTTTAGTTGTTTCATATAAATATTGAAGCTCGTAATAAAATAATTAAAACATATTTCTTAATGAGATTATTTATTTTACCTTACAGGTCCAACTAACGAGCACGGAATCCACAAGGTCACCCCCAAAACATCCAAGGAATACAAGAAAAGGCTGAATAAACCATCTTACCGTAAGTACATATTTCTTGGCTAATATAATTCATCCTACGGCTCTAGACATAACCCTGTAGTATGTACGTTCTAGGCGGCAGGAAGCAACACAGCACGTATCGACAGTGTACGTACGTTGTCGACGTCCCTCAGTGCCGCGATAATGGTGAGTGAAAAACTGTTGCAGTCAGTTTGTGAGACGGATGGTAGTGGTTGGATGACTTTACTACTCAGCCTATCGCCGTCCACTGCTGAACGTAGGTCTCCTCAAGAAAGCGCCAACCATCCCGGTCTTATGTAGCCCTTATCCATCCGTTACCCGCCACCTTTTTCAAGTCGTCGGACCATCGTGAGGCAGGACGTTCCACACTACGTTTGCCTATGTGCGGTCTCCACTCCAACACTTGTCTGCTCCACTGGCCGTCCGACCATCGGCATGACTTTATGTAAATATTTTTTGTTTCAGTTTGAAATGGCTTCTAATGATGAAATGATTGAATGTTGGACGGAACAAGAAACGTCTGACGACGAAAACCAACCAAATGAAGGCAGCGACGTAGCTGTGGATATCTGCGAACAACACACACTGGAGGATTATTGCAAATAGCTTAAAACTGACAATTCAAACGTACTTGTAACAGTCCAATTGAAATGAAATTCACTTTGATGTTGGTACGATCGAATAAATAAAACTTAAAGCGCTGTCAATATTAATTCTTTAACCCTTCATATCCCTTTTCCCAGAGTACTCGTTTCGATGATTCTTTCGGTAAAATTTACTAGGTGTATGCCATGTAATGAAAATCCCTGTGCACTCTGGGCTACGATCCAATGCTGTTATATGCATTACAAAATAACTTAAAATACTCTAGGACTGGCCTAGTGCGGGTTGGCGGACTACACACCTAAGAAATTCCTAAGAACTTTTAGGTGTGCAGGTTTCATCACGATGTTTTCCTTCATATGATATATTGTATATGGGTTGATGAAGAAGAAGACTCTATGACTATTCTATGACATGATTTTGTAATTAATATCAAATAACGTCATTATGTGTATTGGTGCCTACCGTTAACTTATTCGTAAACGAGTAATTCTCGTAGCTGCACTAAGACCACGTCTGCTACGCTAGAGTCTACGGCGTAGCTCTAACCAGTTACTTAATAAATTTAGAAGACTTGTTTTTAATATTTCGAATTGCTTACTCATAGCATTTAGAAACCAATTTCTTAGTTAGTACATCTTAATATTAAGTATAAATGAGTTTTGTGAAACAGGCTACCTTTATTAAAATTAAATAAAATCATTTATATACACATAATGGCATTTATTTATTTTATCAATTTTAATATTCTTAAATCTTTTGATTTCATCGTTCGTTTGTTGTCAAACATAAATATACTCGTGAAAACTATATGGTGATCTATTAGTATTGTTGCTGCTCCTCTATCACATGACTCTGTCCCTTTCACTCCTTCACATGTTACTTTGCCACACCAGAACATTAGCATCATTTGAAACACTGGTCAGCTTATTGTAGAGATTTCATAATAATGTATGATAGCACAGCGACCATATACTCTAAATTTTATTTCATTGCAAAGTAATTAATCAATATTAGTTATGTATAAGTTTTTGGTGAAAAAGGAGCGTTTAAAAAAAGTAATACTATAGAGCGATAGAGTACATAGTCTGTGTAGTTGTCGCTGGGTACGCTGAGACTCTATGGTCGAATATCGAACGTATTTAATCCAAATTGAAAAAGTCATCAGTGATAATACAAAGAATTACAATTTGTGTACACCCGGAATTGCAGCGTTGTGTTGATTGGTAAGATATGAATCAGAATAGTTTTCTTATAAACTATAATCAATACAGTTACTCGGTCTTTACTTAACAGGTTCACTGCATAGCCATTTTCCATGGACTTTCAGCTAGGGCGTATGAGATTTATTCAACCTCAAAATAATTCAAATATTAGAGCTCGAAATTAAATAATTAAAACATATTATTTATTGATTTTATTTATTACACCTTACAGGGTCAACCAACGAGGACGGAGTTTACTGATTAAGTTTGTGGTCATCGCCAAAAAAATACCCCCAAAATATCCAAGGAATAAGAAAGTACTGTAAAAACAACCTCACTGCAGGTATGCATATTTCTCTGCAAATATAACTCATCCTACGGAACAAGATAATAATCCTTCTCTACCTTTGTTCCACAGACGGTAGGAAGTTAATATCGCTGATATTTTGGCGCACAAAGCCGGTGTCAACGTTGTACCTCCTATAAATTGTTAGCGCGTCTCTCAGTACCACGTAAATGGTAAGTTAAAGTCTTGTATTCCGTTCGTGAGACGGATGGTATGATGATTTTTTAAATTATGTTTTTATTTGTGTTTCAGCATGAAATGGCTTCTAATGATGGAATTATCGAACGTGGGAGAGAACAAAACACATCTAACGTCGTGACGCTATCAAACGGTGAAGGCAGTGACGTAGCTGTGGATATCGACGAACAGCACACACTGGGGGATATTTGCAAATAGCTTAAAACTGACAATTCAAATTTACTTGTAAGAGCCTAATTGAATGAAATTCACTTTGGCGTTGACGCTAGCGAAGTTTAAATAAATATATGTGTAATAAAAACTTAAAGCGCTGTCAATATTAATCATTTAACCCCTCATATTCCTTTTACCAGAGTGCTTGCTTCGATGATTCTTTCGATACAATTTAATAGGTGCATGCGATGTAATGAAATATTCAGCGTCGCTGTATACTCTGCAGTACGATCTAATGCTGTTATATTATGTATTACAAAATAACTTAAAATACGTTACGGCTATTCTATGATATGATTTTGTAATTAATATCGAATGACCTCATCAATTATTTTGGTGTATGTTTGTTTCTTATATTATGCTTTTCTATTAATATACTGTCAATGATTTGAATCACAAGGCAAAATTAGAAGATAGTAATAATATTAGTAGCACTATAATATTATAGTGCTAATAATACCATTATTAAAGTAACATAATGGAAGGAAAAAAAGTAGTATAATTATTTCTTTTTTTCTACTAAAGTCACGGGTTTTTATTTTTTCGTAAAGTAAGAAAATGCTTAACGACTAAAATTTATTTAGCTCCGTAGTCCGTATACCGCCGTCTAACGTATTCGAAAACAGGTAATTCTCGTAGCTCGTTACGTAGCTACGCTACGATCACGTCTTCTATGCTAGAGTCTTCGCCGTAGACCTAAACAGGTACTTTGTATATTTAACTGTGATTTTATCAACTAACATAATATCTTTTAAGCAATATTCGACATCTTAAATTTCTTAGTTATCTATAATTTTATTTGTTAGGTGAAATAGGCCCCTCAACGTTTAAGTGACCCAAAAGTCATAATTATGTCACTAAAGTATTTATTTAAAAACGAAACTTGCGAAAAATAATGAAATGCCATAAAATGCCATCGTCCATTTGTTATCAAACATCGACAATATGCTTGTGAAAACTTTTTGTGTCTTGCATTGCATTAGAGTGTTGTTTCTGCTCCTCTGTCACATGACTCTGTCCCTTTCACTCCTTCACACGTATCGCAGCCACACGAGAGAACTAGCATCATTTTAAGCACCGGAAAGCTTATTGCAGAGCTTTCATAATATTTATGTTACCTCAACAACCTTATAATAAAATGTTGTTTTATTCAAAAGTAATAAATATATATATGTTAAATACAAGTTTCGATAAATAAGTTAGTTATAAAAATTACCATAGAGCGACGCAGTACATAGTCTGTGTAGTTGTCGCTGGTTGAGCTGAGACTCTATGGCTCAATATCGAACGTACAACAGGACGTGGCTAAACTGAGATTATTCTCAAATTGCTTTGATTTAATCCAAGTTGAAAGAGTCATCTGTGATAATACAAATAATTGTTACAGTCCGTGTACATCCCGCTTCGCAACATTGTGTTGATTGGTAAGATAATATAATCAAAATAGTTTTATTATAAATTATAATCAATACAGTTACTCGGACTCAATATAAACGTCACTGCGTAGCCATTTTCCATGGACTTTCATCTAGGGCGTATGAGATTTAATGAACCTCATAGTGGTACCTCAAGTCGTGTAATACTTAAAATTGTGCTAAAATAATTCAAATGTTGGAGCTCGAAATTAATAAATAACAATTTTTTTTAAGTTTTTTTATTTCATCTTACAGGTTCAATAAACGAGGACGGAATAACTGGATTCAGTTTATGGTCATCATTCAAAAATACCCCGAAATGTAAAGGGGATACAAGAAAAGACTGGATAAATCATCTTATTGCAAGTAAATATTTCTCCGCAAATAGGTATAACTCATCCTACGGAACAAGACATTAATCCTTCTCTACCTTTGTTCCACAGACGGCAGGAAGTTAATATCGCTGATACGTTATCGGAACGTCTCTGAGTACCACGTAAATGGTAAGTTAAAGTCTTGTATTCCGTTTGTGAGACGGATGGTATGATGATTTTTTAAATTATATTTTATTTGTGTTTCAGCTTGAAATGGCTTCTAATGATGGAATTATTGAACGTGGGAGAGAACAAAATACATCTAACATCGTGACGCTATCAAACGATGAAGGCAGCGACGTAGCTGTGGATATTGACGAACAGCACACACTGGGGGATATTTGCAAATAGCTTAAAACTGACAATTCAAATTTACTTGTAAGAGCCTAATTGAATGAAATTCACTTTGGCATTGACGCTCTGGAGGCTTGAATAAATGTATGTGTACTAAAAACTTAAAACGCTGTCTTATTACTAATAATTTAACTCCACATACCCTTTTCCTGAACTGCTAGTTTCGAAGATTTAATATAATAATTGAATACTAGTAGCTGTATACTATGAAATTAAATATACTGAATCGCTGTACGCGCATGGTCACATATAATTTTTGTCCGTTTTGTCTCCATTCGTTTATTTATAGAGTACCTTTGTACCAGTGGCGGTACTTCCATAGAAGCCCGAAAGCCCGACTTGCCTTACATAGTTCCGAATAACGAACTTAACGATTGTTTATTTATAAAATAACGTTATAAACGTGAATGTGAGTACTAACCGGTAGGTATTTATAAGTCCTACGTACCAAAAAAAATATGCTGCTACTAAATAAACATTTGGGCTTGCCTTAGTTTGACACCCTAGGCACGCCACTGCTTTGTACCTATAAGTACCTTCGTACTTTGATATAATATCATCATTTTACGCGCATTAGATGTGGAGCAGCAGCGAAAATGCAATGCTGTATCAGGAAAAAAACACGTTAGAAGTTTCACGCACAGAATTGCTGACAACTAGTTTTGAATCAACAGTACTACATGGTTTACTAACTCGTTAGTTGCGAGAAGCAATCTAGGTGGCAGTGGGATACAAATCCTAATAGTACACCTTTGATTTTTTCATACATAAGTGTTTGTGCGTGTAATGAGAGGCGATTTGCTTTTAAGATTTCTTCAAGTTTATTTTTTAGGTAGAGTGCACCAATGGACCCGTGGCGCAGCTGACAGAAAATAACTAATGAAATGAGATGCCGTAGCCTCAATCTCTGTGACGAGACATCTATTTATAAGATTCAAAAATATTTGTTTCAGGTCTTGTTGTAGATGATTGAAAGCCTCTCGTAATTTTTGCAACTTGCAACTAATTATGATATAAGATTCGTATCTAAATGTAAATTTAGAAGTATGTATATGTCTGTTGGGTGTATTTATTTATTATTTTCAATATTATTAGAAGGATATGTACTTGTGGGGTGATAAAGATATAGAAAATAATCTCGACCCAATTAATATAGTTCGTGGCATTTACGTTTTGCGATGGCGCCGAACAAATAAGCGGCAATAGACATGCGCTACCTTATCGATTCATCGTCGCAGCGATTTCCAATCATGCTTCTATTTCTTAAATAAACAAATAAATACATCCAATAGTCACATACATACCTCTGGTTCCACACTAGGTTATTAGACCTGTGACGTGGGTATCAGAGACTAGGAGAAACTTTATTGGGCCCACCAAAACCCAGACCCGAGATAAACATTCTTGGATCTCTCTCTCTCTTATCAGCCCATATACGTCTCACTGCTGGGGACGGGCCTCCTTTACTAGAGTTTAGGCCTTAGTCCATCTCGCTGGCCTAGTGCGGGTTGCCTCTAAAACTATGTGACGTTGATATAGGGGTCCCAGTTTAAATTCTTGGGTCGGAGAGTGCTATTTTTTTCATTCTCAGACGGAGCACAGAGTCTGGAAATGTGCCCGGAAAAAGGCAATATTATTACTTTTTTATCAGAATTTGATAGTTCCCTGGCGAAGTGAGGGTGCAGAAGTGCATATCTGCCTACCCCTTAGGGAAGTATAGTGAAGTTATATAGGGTAAAGGCGGGATAGATGCCCCACTTTTTGAAATATCGTCATAATTTTAAAAATATTAGAGTTATATAAATAATGTCTACGAATTTAGCTAGTTTAATCCTTTATGTTTAACTGTGATTTGTTTTTTTGGACCTATAAATTACAGATTTTGCAGATTTTAGCTTTTAGTGGAACTCCTTTTTTGGGGATAGATGCCTACCCGTATGGATAGTTGCCCCACCGTGAAAATACTATGAAGGATAGACGCCTACGGTGCGGGATAGATGCCCTTCATTATGTATAAATGAAAAACTCAACCCAACTTTAATGATGTTTTGTGGACAATGAGTATTTTAGCATACACAAGAAACAAGACACATAGGACTAATAATGAAAAGCATTTTGTAGTTTATTTTTTTTAATTGTCATCGTTACATCTGTAACTCTAATATGAGATCAAATAAAATAACCATTCTAAAATTCTAAAAGTATATGTTTAACAAAATAGGGATTCTCAATTCTGATCATATAATATTAATTATTAAAATTCAAGACTCATAATCATAAAGTAGTTCATTTAAAAAAAATAACATAATAAAAATTTCAAATGACGCTTATATCTATCTTATCTACATATATATAGATCTATATTTTTATCTTGAGGTTTACCTTTACCTTCCTTCTAACTGTCCTTTACTGGCAAACCTTTAGGTTTTTTTACCTAATTTTTATAGTAAAGTGAATTGTCTTCATCTGTACTGTTAAAACTATCAATTATTCTCCGATTTAGTTGTTTCCTACCTTGGTTTACTTTTAAATAATTATCATTTTTTTTATTACATAAATCACCTAGGCCATCATCGTCGCTGTAAGTAAAATAATGTTTTTGTTTGTTTTTGCTGTCGTTCCTTGTTGCTGGTTCCTTTATTTGTTTTCTTAAGTTCGTTTTTTTTCTTGGTAGTTTCAGTCTCGCGTTTGAGTCTAAATTAGATTTTATTTCATTTTTAAAGGTTCTTAATAGAATCCCAAACTGTCGAGATATTTTTCCCATAGTATTTATATCCATTTCGTCGAAAGCTAATTGCAAACAGTTGTTCTGTAATCCAAGAACATGTTCGATCTCGCACTCCTTCCTTTTTTTTGAATTTTCGTGGCATAGTTCTGCTACAATCATAAATACGTAAACACATAAAAAAATATAACAGCACAAAAATATGTTCAAAATTTACATTCAAACCACATATGGGTATACATGGTGTACTAAGGGATAGATGCTCCTAGGGGCAACTATACCTCGAAAAATCAGGGCAACTATCCTTTTTGATAGGGATAGATGCCCTCGTATTTTTTTAAATAAATAAAAACAAAAAAGCAACTGTTTACATCTAGATGCATACTTTATGAATCAGTATATTAACGTAATAAAAAATACAACGGAATTAATGACAATTTATAAAGTTATACAACAACAAATACTAACCTTTAAAACTTTGACGTGTTCGGAAGGTTCGCCGCGGATTTGAATGCATATACGAACGAAACGAATCATCACAGCACGCCGGTTTGTGGCTAACTTTGGTGCAGGGTAACTGCGGCTTTTAGTTATACTATTGTTTTTTAATCGCGCGTTTGGGAAGTTAGGTTTTTTGAAAATGAGGCGTCCCGCTTTTACCCTATGTATATAATATTGTATGGTACATTATCTCGTTATATCCAAGGTGTAATTGTACGCTAAACAACAGTTTATGTCTTAGTCCGCCACGCTGGCCCAGTGCGAATTGCTAAGAATTTCCTAAGAACTTTTAGGTGCGCAGATTTCATCACGATGTTCACCTTCATCGTCAATCATCATTCATTACTATAAGCATATAACATCAAAAAGTCAGATGTGTAACTGGGATTCGAACCCACAACCGCCAAGATTCTTGACCGTACGCTTAAACCTTGAGGCCGTCTCTGGTTAGTTCTAGATAGTTCGTGGTATTTACGTATTGTGATAGTTCAGACACGTAACTAGGAATAGACATGCGCCGTCATATCGATTCATCGTCCCAATAACGCTTCTAATACTTGTTCTAGTATGCATAGGGAGAGTGGTCTTAAGTAGTTTATTTTGAAGAATCCATATACTTATAATAATAATAAAAAAAACTTTAAAAAAATATTCCAAACCAAAGCAATATGCCCTAAAAAGTAAAAAAATAATTGCGTATTCTTCCATAACTTTATCATCAACTTACTTTTAGAAAATTATTGATTTTATGGAGTCGGTGTCAGCCGAACCGAATGCATCATATGACAGCTCTAACACCTTTTAAACCCCAATAAATATTTAAGACTTACATTAAGAGACGCTTACCTATATTAAGTTTGAGCTGACAAAATTATCATCGTTACAATCATCAGACCGTATACAACCCACTGTCCGATCCATGAGTCCACCGCGATGGTCTGGTGCGGGTTGGCTACCATCATGTATAGAGAATGGAAGTTACAGATAAATCAATAGGCAAGCAATATTACGCGCCTTGTGTACTAGGAACACATAACTTTTAAGATATTTAATACGGCGAAGGGCGCATGTGCAATTTTCTTCTCGCTGGAGAACTATTGTTTCTTCCTGATTTTTTTTTATTTCACCAAAGTCCTTCAATACACATTCAAAAAATGAGTTAAATTATAACATACTGATGCGTTTAGCTCTTTTGAGTTTTAAAATAATACTAAGTACTAAAATACTCTTAAAAAGCAGTGATGGCCTCGAAGTTTGGGCGCGCGGTCGAGAATCTCGACGGTCGCGGGTTCGATCCCCAGGCACACACCTCTGATTGTTCGAAGTTATGTGTGTATTCACATTGAATTATCAGTCGCTTTAACGGTGAAAGAAAACATCGTGATAAAACCTGCACACCTAAGAGTTCTTAGGAATTTCTTAGGTGTGTAGTCCGCCAACCCGCACTAGGCCAGCGTGGCGGACTATAGCCTATAACCTCTCAATGGTAGAGGAGCCCCGTGCTCAGCAGTGGGCGTATATGGGATGAGGAAGAAGAAGAAGAAGAAAATTCTCTTACAGGAACATACTATATCTATTTACATGACAAATAAATTTACATATAAGAAGAACATACAAGACACTAATCAAATTCACCTACACAAAAATTATAACACCATAGAATATTATATATCTATAATATTGTATGGTATAGGATATCTCCTATATACATTCTGATTTTAAAATGGATTTAAAATAAATTCTAAAAAATTTGGAACGTGGTACGTCAATTAAAAATATCAAGTTCTAGTCTTCAAGTTAATCTTAAAACTAACAACTGAAATATAACACACATATTACCAAAAAAAATATATAAGGCTTACATTTTATTGCAAACTGCACATGCAATTTATTGATCGAGTATGCATTATTGCATGCTTAGTACCAGGGTCTCATGAACAGAAAGAAGTTCGTTGCAGTATTTACGATGTGTGAGTGCGTATCCATACAGCACACTAATATAGCTTCAACTGGTGGGTGCAGTGGTATGAGGTTGACACCTAAGAATATTTGACTGCAATTCTGAGGTGAGCAGGACAGAGATACTCAAGCTAGATGTGTTGGAAAAGGATAGCAATAGGACGTAAGCACGGCACGTAAATCTGTGTCGGGCTAGCTCGAGCGGTTTTAATTTCTTAATGTACTAATGTTAGACTACTTTGATGCATTTTATTGATATGTAAGTAAATCGTGTTAAAAAAATCAAATTATAGAATCAAAAGCAATGATATTGAAATGGAATATTTAAAGGTTTTTAGTTAATGTGACGCAAAAGAGGCTGATGATGATGATGATTATATTTTTGTTATTTTTTTTAGCTTAGGAATATTGAATACTGTACTGAAAGTTGCGTTTTAGCCGGGCTTTTGTCTATGAATTTCCACATGTAGTAATAAACAAGCCATCAGCAGGATTTTTTTATTACGCTCCGTATATATTTCATATAGTCTTAATAAAATTTTCTATTACTAGTTAAGGAATGGTTAAAATGGGCGAGAACTGCTTGAAGAAAATATATAGGGTCATCCATAAATTACGTCGCAGCTTAAAGGGGCGGGAGGGGGTCGACTGAGTGTAACATTATGTTACAAGGGGGTGGGCGAGGACCTGAATGTCGTGACGACACTATGGGGTCCTACAAAAGTGACCAGCTGTGACAAGGTTAGGGGAGGGACAAAAAGATCATGAATTTAGTGTGACGTAATTTATGGATGGCCCCTATCACCGTCGTGTTATATTGCTCGGCGCATGCCTGGTAAAACATCAGAGCCCTAATGTGCGGTTGACATCACAGCAAAGTATTGAACCAAACGTGCATTCCCGCAAAAGGTACTAGGAGAGCATGAGATCGAGGAAGCCTAAGAAAAGCTATCTAAGTTATGGAGCAACACTATTGGTAGTGCAGTACTGAGTGCTCTTATCGAGTTTTGGATGTGAGAGACCAGGTTATTTTTGGGTGGATATTTCTTGAAACAGCCTCCTTCGCGAGGTAAACGCTATGACCGATAGGAGTGAAATATACATACATACATACATAAACTCACGCCTGTCTCCCGTTAGGGTAGGCAGAGACTATAGAGCGCCAAATGCCACGGTCCAGACACACCTTTTTCGCTTCCTCCACTGACATTATCCTCTTCATGCATGCACGTCGGTTTCGAGGACTCTTTATATTACCCTTCTTAAGCACATTACCTATTTGATAGGATAGGAGTGAAATATGTAGCACTGAATTAAATTCTTAAATAATGTAGATTGATTGTTAGAGATTATCTAAGTTACTAAGACCGTCTTTACAAAAATTCCATGTTAAGCATAATTTATAAAATGAAAAAGTAAATAACTGTAAAATAAGAGTGTTTAAAGTTTTACGGCGCGTTCGAAGTCGCATTACAGATAATTTTGACTGTTGTGAAGTGTGCATCTGATGTTACTACTTCTTGTCACTACACAGGATGTTACACTTTTTGTTCTTTATAATTCTTTGAATAATTAAATAAGTTTATCGCACATACATACAGGGTGTATTTAAACCGTGATCGGAAACGAAGGCAGGCAACAGCTTTAGTGAATACGAACCCTCTGGCATTAAAGAAAATTCCCACAAAAAATAGAATTTCTAACGTTTTCCATACACTCATCAGTATTAAATTTGTTATAATATTCCTTGTACGGAAACGTCAAAATTTTTATATCTTGTCGGGATTTTCATTAACTCAAATGGGTTTCTGATCGCCGTAGCTATTATCTGCCTTCGTTTCCGATCACGGTCTGAGTACACCCTGCATATACCTACTTTAGGTTTGTTTTCGGATTTTGTGCTATGACAAAGATTTTTATAATTACTTTACCTAAAAATATTTATTTTAATATACCCGGGAATCGAACCCAGGTTTTGAGTCTATCGACATACTTATAAGGAAGATTATATTTAAGAAAATCTCATTTTTTAATAAATTTATGGCCCCTTCTTTTAAGTTTGAATAGATTTATTTAAGGTGTTTTTATGTACCCCTTTCAGATTCATTTCAGAAAGTCATGATTACGAAAGTAATTTTCCTGAAAGCTCTTTTAACTGATTTTTATTTATTGTTGCAGACAGGTTGACCTTCAATTTATGTCAAAAATGTGAGGGATTATTTAAAAACCAATAGCAGTCTTTGAATTTTACTAAGATTTCCTTTAGTAGCAGAAGTTGAGGGTAAAATCAAGTGAGAAAATAAAACACAATAACTGAGTTAAATTAATTTTAATAGAGATGCATGATGTGTTTAGATATTTTTAATTAAGTACTAATAGGTTTACCATAATTCTACATAATTTATCGAATATAATACTTACAAGGCATACTAAACATTATGAATAGAATAAATCTTAACAATTTTATAATATTGAATTAATCTAACAGCTCTCACACACACATTTTAGATGTTGAAACCGCCCGCACTGACACTGGGAAACTTAGATTGTAAAATTGTAAAGGATCGTACACAACTCCAACAACATTGAGATTTAAAATTGTTTTCTACTGACTCTACTTGGACAATGTCCTCGAACGACTTACACTCTAGAAAGGTCCACACGTAGATGTTGGCTTGTACACGTCGGCACAGGGAATATTCAAACCTTATCACTAAACGGGTTCGTGTAAACTCTTATCATAATTATACGAAGCTCAAAACATTATTATACCACTTACATATGACGAGACTAACGTTGTATAGATTAAAACTACTGCATATTATCAGAATATTTGATGAAATTTTCGAACGTTCTTCCGCAGATGTTAAAGTCACACAAACACTTTGCTGTTACCGTGCTCAAACCTAGACAGGGATACAATGGTTGTTTAAATAGATACTTACACGTCTTATACTTATCGATACTTCTGTACTTATCCTATACTTTTACTTAGAATGTATAATGACTTAAACATACGGCCTAAATACTTTCCAATAGTTTTGCATTCCTGAACTTCTCTTCTGCCCAGGTCTAGTGGTACCCTCGCAATGTTCTCTGCTGACCAGGGACTCTAACTTAAGATAGCCATACAAAACACAAGAAACTAAATTAAATCATCATACATTAAAGAAGATAATTCGAAATAAATTCCAAAGCAGTAGAAGGAATACAATATAAGGATCTATGTCGGTGCGAAGCTGAACATGAATGATCCGACGACGTTAGTGAGGAGCTGTTTGTGCACAAATTGTTCAAGTTCGACCGGCTGTCCTGACGTCCGAACCAGCATAACGGTACAACCCGTCCCTAAGCACGTCCGGATCGTATGACGCCGTCGATGGAACAACTTCTGGCAGTTGTTTGAGTCAGGTCGTCCGGTCTCTCAACGTCCAAACTGGCAGGAGAATGTAGATGCTTGTTAGCTCCATGGTTGCTTAGGCGACGGAGTTTTTAGTCATCCAAGGCTAAGCTTGCTTTGCAACAGTCCAAAGTGGCTCAGCGATTTGGCTGTTGGGTGGTAAGTGGCTCCGAAGACCTAAGCGATGGAGCTGGCGGGGCTTCGAGTACGGAGTGCTATTCCGAAGTCCCGACTGGGAGGACGACTTAATAGCAAGTCTGTATCGGTGATGGTGGCGCATCTGTGGGTTCCAACCAGTCTGCACTTTGACCCCGAAGTCACGGGTGGATTATGACTGGTGAGTAGCAGCATAACTCCCTGTGATGACGTAGACGGGGAACCGTAAACACGAACTGGCTTAAGCGACAGCACCGATGCGCAGGCTGGCAGGCGGTTGTGGCATAGATATGTTCACCTATTACAAAAGAAAAATCAGTTTAATTAAGTTAAAATACATGTTGAATTATACTTATGACGATGATATCGATCGTCCACAACAGCTCCATAAAAAACCTTGATATATAAAAGATGTCTAGAGACCAGAGCATTCTAAGATAACCCCCAGAATCATTAATAATAATTGTTGACAAATTTTCAAACTAAACTTCTATTCCTAAATTGAAATATTTATTTATCAAATTAATTTGATAACCATCGTGATTGCTCTCAAAATTTAGACCAACTACCCTTCTGTGCTCCGACTGTTTTTTTTTACTGATAGACATTATTTCAAATATTTAATTACCATAATTGATTCCGGCATGGTCTAATGTTATTTCATGCGGAGTTCCTAGCGAGTGCTGGAACATGGAACATTCCTTAGGCTGAAACAAAGAGAACTAAAATTAGGTAATGCTAACATGCTGTTGTCTACGGGGCATTTCACGTGAAGCGGACAGGGAAAAAAAAGTGAGGTTCTGAAAATCGTTCATATTCGGCCCATTTATACTACTAGTAGGAATGAATGTGGACACAAAATATTTTTTTTGTATATTAAATATTTCACAAGTTATGGGCTTCCAAAGAATTGCCGTAATTGAAATATCAATTTTTTAAAAGTCGTTTATCGTATTTAACAAATTTACAATAAAATATTTAACATAGCGATATATATAGGAAAAATACTGTTCTTTTTAATGATGAAATAAAATTTGAAAAAATATTTTTTTTTCATGTCCTAAACCGGAAGTAAACTTTTCAAACCTGAATTTCAGTCACTTCGGCCGCTTTTTTTTTCTTCATTTTTTTTCCAAATATAGCTTAAAGTGTACTAAAAATATACGAGAAAATTGAAAATGGAATCTCTATAAGTTTCGGAGTTAGAATAATTAATGTACCATCGCGTCGCATTGGGCGTGATATCTGGCGCTTTTAAGGTCGAGTATTTTACGCTATATTGCATTAAAACTCGCAACTTTATTAAAATTTTATCTCGTTTCAGCATATTTTAGCTCTAAAAAAAGATATGGAATAAGTATTATTAATAACAAAATCCAGTATCAGTAGTTTTTGCGTGGAAGAGTAACAAAAATATATTTCATTCCATATTCTTACCAATTTTCGCTTAAATAATATTAGCAGACTATATATATTAATATTATGTACTTAACCCAAATATAAATTAATAAAATATTATTAAAGAATAAAAACATTTCAAGGAAGACTTACTTACTACTTACTTACTTACGCTGCAAATTGCGTTATTTATCATGTTTCGCAAATAATATTTTTATCTACTGCTTCCTTAAAATGATTTTTTTCTTTATAATATTTTATTAATTTATATTTGGGTTAAGTACATAATATGAAAGAAGTGATGGCCTCGAGGTTTCGGTGCGCGGTCGAGAAACTCGGCGGTCGCGTGTTCGAACCCCAGGCATACATCTATGACTTTTCGAAGTTATGTATGTATTCACATTGAATTATCACTGGCTTAACAAAACAGTGAAGGAAAACAACGTGATAAAACCTGAACACCTAAAAGTTCTTAGGAATTTCTAAGGTGTGTAGTCCGCCAACCCGCACTAGGCCAGCGGTGGACTATGGCCTAAGCCCTCTCAATGGTAGAGGAGACCCGTGCCCATATGGATTGTTGATGTCGATGATGATGATGATGATGATGAGATAATATTAATATATATAGTCTGCTAATATTATATAAGCAAAAATTTGTAAGAATATGGAATGAAATATATTTTTGTTACTCTTCCACGCAAAAACTACTGATACTGGATTTTGTTATTAATAATACTTATTCCATATCTTTTTTAGAGCTAAAATACTCTGAAACGAGATAAAATTTTAATAAAGTTGCGAGTTTTAATGCAATATCGCGCAAAATACTCGACCTTAAAAGCGCCAGATATCACGCCCAATGCGACGCGATGGTACATTAATTATTCTAACTCCGAAACTTATAGAGATTCCATTTTCAATTTTCTCGTGTATTTTTAGTACACTTTAAGCTATATTTGAAAAAAAAATGAAGAAAAAAAAGCGGCCGAAGTGACTGAAATTCAGGTTTGAAAAGTTTACTTCCGGTTTAGGACATGAAAAAAAAATATTTTTTCAAATTTTATTTCATCATTAAAAAGAACAGTATTTTTCCAATATATATCGCTATGTTAAATATTTTATTGTAAATTTGTTAAATACGATAAACGACTTTTAAAAAATTGATATTTCAATTCCGGCAATTCTTTAGAAGCCCATAACTTGTGAAATATTTAATATACAAAAAAAATATTTTGTGTCCACATTAATTCCTACTAGTAGTATAAATGGGCCGAATATGAACGATTTTCAGAACCTCACTTTTTTTTCCCTGTCCGCTTCACGTGAAATGCCCCCTACGTGAAATAGCGGATGGTTGAGTTTAAGACTTTATAAAGATTTTATTGCGTTTGGAATATCATCGTCTACATTATTTTTTACTTTGATTTACATAAGACTCTTCCTTAGCACGACCCGGTTAAAAAAATAGTTGTATAATATGAATCAACGATTTTAGGAATTTTTTTTTTTATTTTATTTAAGTTTCTTTATAATCTCACGAAAAAATTGTGATTTACATTAATATTTATAATTGTATATTTCAATATTTTTTAAAGATTAAAAGTTACTTTCAATGTATATATTAAATTAATCTTTAAATGAGCCGTACCATTTGTTTATTCTTACCGTTTTTCTCGTTATCATTTCAGAAAATATTGATTCAGGATGCTATTTATTATTAGAGATTATTAAAAGAATCATTACTACGTTTTCCAAACTCGGAGGTAAACAAGATTTTTTTGAATAATTAGTATAACGTATTTATCCAAGTAACAAATTTAACATTCTTAAAAAAGGACTGCCTTGCTGGGCTCGCGGCATTAATAGCGTATGTAAACTAGAGGTCCTGGGTTCAGTTCCCGGGTCGTGCAGTTTCTCCGTGTCTTCAGTAGTTGTACAACATATGGAAATGTTGCCAAGATTTATCTCTTATTACATAAAACTTCAACCAAAGCTATCCCGTAGACATAAAATTGAAGTCTTAAAAGCACAAGTGTTTCTCTTAGCGAATACACATACAATATTTACTATAATGGGATGTAGTACTGTGTTCTGAAATTTATCAATGTTAACATAAAATAAGTAATATAATATTATTTGGCTAAGGTCCAGCTCCTCTCAATAGTAGAGGTCGCCTTGCCCAGCAGTGGTACCAATATAGTTCGATGGATGGTACAATTTCATCTGCGCGCGCAGCCAACGCCCAGTCCGGCTGTGTGAAGAAACCTGGTTCTACGCATATTTCACTATATTACGCCAGCTCTTTCGCTAAAAATAACTATAAAGGCGCCAGCTAGACTTCTAAATAACAAGACTTGTAAAGAATATTCGAGAAATCGCTTCCCCAGGCACTGCGCATGCGCGTCCGGGCGGGGCTCAATCGATCGCCATTTGTACTAGAAAAAACGGTTACAAACTGGAACTCACTTACCTGCCCAACAATCGCCGCATATGTGATGGAAATGCGACGATCTCTGCCGCCGCGCGAAGCCGCCCTCGACGACGCCACAGTCACACCGACAAAAATTAAAAAAAAAACTTCCAAACTCAAAATAAGAACATAAATAACGCACGCAAAATGTCCAGCAATAATTCATGCATCAGTTATTAAATTGTTGTTATATTTAATAATTGTTGGATAAATTATTGCTGGACATCGGGATACGGCCGTCGTGGACGGAGGCTCCCGGTGCAAGTGACGGGGAGGCTAGTGCATTTCCCCACCCACTCTCAGCTATCGATCCAGACACCTTGCAGCTAGCGTCATCTAGACTTGTGCGGACGAGCTAGCTTTTATCTAGGTCACATACTCTTCAATTTTTCCGATAAACTCTTATAACTCAATTTCAATATATTTTTTTAAATTTACCAATCATATGTAAATGAGTATATTAGAAAAATAGATGAATCTGTTTGTTTTTAATGAAGTATGTAATTATTGTAGGTCTTGGCAATTTACCTGAGTAAGGCTACCTTAAGATTTAATTTAAATTTTTGAGTAAAGCTACCTTTAGTTTATGTCTGATGATAGACACAGATACAGTCTGTGTTACCATTAATGGTCACGCCCAAAGTTATACTCCAAAACCATCGGCGCATGCAACCGGGAGGTAGCGGGCTCGATTCCTTGGGTTTTCAACTCTACTCAATTCACTTCAGACAACCCCCTCCCCCCAAGATATAAAATATCTCCTCAGTACATCCATACAAATACATGTCATACAGTTCTGTACATTTCGCCAGATAAGTATCAGTCAAGCGTAATAGAGGGGGATTCTATTCTTCGGTTTTCGGGCACGTTACCAGACTCCGTAATCCTACTGAATTTTTTCTAGCGAAAATCTCACAACGCTGCCTGATCCGGGAATCGAATCCAACGCCTCTACATCATATGATACATACTTGTATCGTGAGAATATGAGGTTAACTCTTCTTAGTATAAAATTAAAAATCTATCTACAGTTCTCTAAGCCGCACGATATTTTTAACTTTTTAGTAATGTATTTAATTTATTTCCAATTCTGAAGCGGTTTATGTGACATCGTATTTTAATCTGTTTGCATAATGTCTATAGTTTGAATGAAAAATTATTCATAATGATAGAACCAGACATAAAAGCTTTTGACTAAACGTTAATTATCTAAAGTCTTACCTGCAGCAAGATAGCTCATCCCGCTACTAAATAAATTTACAAAAAGGTCAAGAAAAAAATATTTTTACTGTGGTCAACATGCCTTTTTTCACGTGATACAAGCTAAGACAAGTGCCAAAACATATTTATGGGAATATAGATACAAAGTATTTCTTAATGTATGTACATAAAATATCGGTTTAAAAATTCGTACTTTACGAGTGAGTAATGTCAAGCGGGGGTAAGCGCAATACCTCATAAAAAGCAACCGGCTTCTCCCCCTTTTTGTTTAGTATTGCCAGCCTAGCAAAAAGCCGGGAATTCAATGGAAAAATAGTGCTAATGATCAGGATAACCTTTTGAGGTACTTTCATAAGTATTCTAGATTCTCAGGAATATCTGTATTTTAATAATGTTATCAATACATTATATTCTGATTACTGTCAGCCTAATTGGAAAATGGTTGAAGTCACTTCTAGCGACAATAAGACGAGAAAGGTAGTTGGTATAAAAAATACTTTAGTATTAAAATTATATTTTAGTACTAATTATTATTAGTCCTTCTAATTGATGGTATGTGTATTTACGTACATTCATACATATATACATATTATGTAGGTACATTTAAATAAAATTGTATTGTCTTATAAATTCATTTATATTTTTTTACCTGGGTATAACAAGTACTGTCTCCATGGAACACAATTTTATATTTCTTTCATGCTTAATCTAGTAACACTGGTGTGTTTCTGTCACAATGTTGTCTGTTGTCAAGCTGGACGCGCGTGCTTACCATGAATATAATATTCAATTGTTTTTTTCTGGACTTTTCAGGAGAGCTGACCGGGCGCAGTCGAGCAGCTATTTTGGTAAAACCACGTGCAAGAAACTGTACAACATGTGGGAAGAACACTATATAACCTTGACCTCATTGCCATTTTAATGTAAGTGTTTTGAATTTTATATTAGTGTTAGTTTTAAGTAATAAGCATGGACTGTGGTCTTTATGGGGAAGAGTGTGGTGGTAACTGTTATCATATACATACGTCCCACTGCTGGGCTGTGCAACTGAAAGAGTTTAGGCCCTAGTCCATCCTAATGGCATATTGCGAGATGGCGGACTATATTAAAAAATCCTAAGGACTTTTAGGACTATAGGATTCGTAACTAGTGGTACCTCTATCTCTGAATATTATCAAGTTAAGCAATTTTGCTGTGTTCCATAACGCGAGATGGCTAGAAGCCTTATTCGCTTGTGGGGTATTTGTATCATCGTAGACAGCGATATTGTAAATTAACAATACAACCACACAAGAACAATTGAGAATATTATAGCATTAACTTTTCAAGTTAAGTTTAATTATTGTTGTATACCATAAATATTAGCAGTAGTCCACACATACATAAGTCTAAGATAAAATAGTACAAATAATTTTATCTCACATTAAATAAATGTTTCGTTTACTTTAATTAAAAAATAAAATCAAGAAAAGAATCGCAGTCTATTTCTTTAAGAGTAATGTGGACGAAACGGCTGCTAAAAAGGTAAAAAGTCAAGTAGTTTTTAAGTTCGAGCTTAAGGAGTAATATTTGACGTATTCAATACCTGCGTTGAGACAAATTTTAATGTGATTTTTCAGTAAATACGGAGCAAATGGCTGACTTTACTGCAAACTATAGTCAACACATGTGACATTCTGGACTCAGGCAATGAGCAGAGGCCACGTATATCTAAGGTAAAGTTATACGCTAGTTCATTACGATAACCTAATCAGTAGTGGTACTTCAATGGAACCCCAAAAGCATAACACGTTAATTAATGTATAGTTTTTCGTAGAATAACGATCACGGTATTTAAAAAGTGTCTAAACCAAAATGTTCTTTCTATTTTATGTTTTACTAGCTTTTGCTCGCGGCTCCGTCCGCGTAGACTACAGGGTTGAGTTCAGTGAGCCAACCTTAAAAAATAGACGTATGCCGTCGCGGACTTTTTTTTAGAACTTTTAAATTGGAACATTTCTCAAATACATTATTTTAGCGAAACTTTAACCGTTTCCGCAGCGCACGCAGCCGAAGCTCACAAAAAGGAAAAAATGTCCCCGATTTTGAAACATTCTTTATTGCTGCTCCGCTCCTATTGGACGTAGCGTGATGATATATAGTCTATAACCTTCCTCGATAAATGTGCTATCTAACAGTGAAAGAATTTTTCAAATCGGACCAGTAGTTCCTGAGATCCTAGCGTTCAAACAAACAAACAAACAAACAAACAAACAAACAAACTCTTCAGCTTTATAATATTAGTATAGATTATTCGTGGCGTTACCCTATAAACCACAAACAAACACATTTGAATAAAATTATTGAAAAAAAAGTCATTTGAAAGGGAAACAATAGATTTTTTACTTATTTTACCAAACCATGACGTAAAGAAGTATCAATTATATCTTCCAGGAAACAATTTCTCCAGTCCTAGACATATAATATAATTTGCAGGTTACTAGTGTCGATTAAATGCTAAATACATTTTTAACGGCAGCGGTTGGATATGGAGAGCTGAAGATCGAGCCCAGTGGCGTGTTATAAGAGAGGTCTATGTCCAGCAGTGGACGTGGAAGGTTAGCGATGATTATTTAAATGATGGCGACGATGATAATAAAATAATAAAGGCTAAATCTATTAGTACCATAATTTTAGTCGCAGTAAGTTCGACAACATTGATGTGTTCATAGAAGTCAAGCTAAATATGTGATTGTCTTAATTCCAGATCTCCTATTGGCAGACACTACCCCAATTTCAACTTGGAAGCAATCATCCGGAGTAGAACATTCGAGAATCATCACTCGAAAGCTGAAGATAGACGGAGCAGATCGAGATATCACAACATCTAAGGCTCTGTAGTTATAGATAAGGTTGTTATTAATTAATCATATTCAAACAATGCGCTGCGCAAGTATTGAAGTGTCATACAAATACTAAATTAAATAACTTTTGTTTCATGTGACATTCATACAAAGGTAATGCCTTTGTATACAGGGTGTATTCAGACCGTAATCGGAAACTTAGGTAGGCTTAATGCCTAGAGATTTGTTATAAACTTATCTATTACCTGCCTTAGTTTCCAATCACGGTCTGAATACATCCTGTATAAGGCCTAAAAAGGCGTTGTTCTTTGTTGATGCGATCGAAATTGCTTGCGCAATACTCTGAAACTGCGAACTGTTAATATCATTTTTAATGTTAGAACTTTATTGCGTGCATTCAAATTAAGATTGCTCTTGTTGTTATATTCGCATTGTAACAATATTGTAAACCCAATTGCGGCAAGACTTTTCAAACTAAAATTCAAAGACGTAATACCCTACTTAGTTACATATAACTTCTTCAATTGCTGTGCTAATTAAAGAAAATCGAAATTCACTACCTCAAAATATCTTTTTTAGTCGGGCTATTTTCAAAGTGTTAAATATCAATTATTTGTGATTCAGAAGTTCTAGGTTCTGTCATAGGATCCGATCGAACACTGCCACTGCGTTTTTTCATTGCGGTATTCGCAAAAGCAGTACGGAGTCTAGAAATGGCGTGAATATTAGTAATACTGACTGGGACAATAGTAGGACTGATACATTTCTGGTGTAATGTGAGTGCGGAAATGCACGTTTTTTTACTTGTCGGGGTAATACAGGCTATGGGTTACATTACTGTAATCCATATACGTATAAAGAGACCAGAACACCAAATAGCAATATTCACAAAATAATAATAGTCTTCCTGGTTTTACTAAAGCATTTTTTGTATATACATTTCAGCAAGTGAGATAATTTTACCATAAAAAGTCTTTCGTAACGTTGGAATTACAATACACATGTCTACATTCAATTTTAAAAATGTTATTTATTTTTATCTTCATTTTAAAAACAAGTAATGTATTTAACGAAACGAGAAACGGCTATTGGCCCGCTTCTTATTATGTGGGACTGATATGTACATATTTGGCAAAATTTAGGTGCAGAAATGCACCTCTGCATACCAAATGGGGAACACAAACGTGATGTTATGCATGTATACAATGTATTTAAATAAACTTATTCTAAATTCGTGTGTTTTTTTTTCAACTTGTGTCTGATTTATTCTGCAATTATTGCTTAGCGTACTAAATGCTTTTGCGATTTATCTATGATCTGCGCAAGTACGAGATATTATTAATCCTCATTCACTCTGTGATAAAAATTTTAACGTGTAAAAGACTTACATAAATTACCATCTGAAACTTATTTAACTAACACCGAATGTGGTTAGATTGTGATAACTTCAAGAATAAGCGCAGACTTTCGTACTAGGCCAACGTGGTGGATTAAGACCAAACCTCATCAGTTGTAGATGGCGCCTGTGTCCAGCAGAGCGAGTAGCATTTTGAAAAGTGTAAGAAGAATTTCCATAACTTATGTTGTGACATTCCGGGGGAATTTGATGTTTGTTTAGTTAAAAGAGGAAAAGGCTGGGTATAAAACTTATATTTTTTTTTCCTCATGTGTTTATTTTATTTTTTACATTTTTAAATATAAAATTTTATAAAAAAAAGTACATTTAAAAATATAAGAATTAAACCCGCAGATGGCGGGGTCTACGACCCAAGCCACCGGTGGTTAGGGTCCAAGAGTCAGAAACCGTCTCACGATACGTGCCGTGTCTAATAACACTGCTTTTTGTATCTGGGTTTTGACCCAACAACCGATTGAGAGCCTCCGAAGATGTTGGTCGAGGCTCTTTGGTATCAGCCAAAACTTATATTATTATTATGGGACTACACATTCCTTTGTTTAAAACTGCTTTGACGCCACCTCGCATAAAGTGGTCAGTATATGCGCAAATGCATGTACATATTCCAACATATTCTACCAAATATCAGAAATCTGTTTTGAAGTCTCAATCCTTATGTATATGTTCTTGAAGTCGGTTAACGCTGAACATGCGCTAGATTTCCTAGAACCAGATTATGTAAACTAGGGGAAACAGTATAGTTATTGGCCCCTGTACAGTTATTAGCCATTTCAACTTTGCTACCAAAAAACTAGCAATATTCTATACTAATAGTAGATTTAAAAATTATATAATGGCGACACTTTTATTCTCTGTCATAAAGTCTCATCGAAATTCCGCTAGGTATGTGGTTTGTTTGTTTTCCGATGTGTAATGTTTTGCCGGAGGGAGAAATTCAGTTAAGCGATTAAAAATAATGTTAACACTGCATATTTTTTTTGGCGCTATATTTTGAAATGAATATGTAGTTTGTCAATGATTTATACTTCACAATAGATGGTTTTTTTATGCGTTATAACCATATTAAAGGTGCAATATAACTTACTTTCTTTATAATTACTATGTTACGGCCAATTACTGTGATTTTGAGTTTAATATTTTTGAGTTCACACTATTCTTAACATGTATAGTGAAAGTTTATATAAAGTACCTTCTTTTGTAGTACTTTAACAAAGCAGCATAATGTCGTGAGTTTTATTTATTTTCAGTAAGGATATAATTTTTTATGTGTTTTTGTTTACCAACTGGTCACTTAACCCATTCTTGACCGCCGTGCCAATTTGGGAACACTTACTTTTTGAGGGTACATGAAAAAAGTATTTATGTAAGTTAATAAATTCTAACATTATTGGATAGTTGAAAGTGTGGTGATTACATATAATATTAAACAATTTAGTTATATATTATAGATTTATTACAATAATTGGTCGAATTTTGCTTTTGAAGGACCTGTCGAGGTACTTGACTGTTTGCAATTATTATATTTTGCATATTAAGTTTATCGTCGTAAATAGTTATTATTATTCAAATACGATAAATTGTCTATCTTATAAACAGAATTTAAAAAATAATTATTCATTTTTTACCATTTTATAGCACCTTAAACATTGGTGTGCCAATTTGGGTACACTGGCCACAAGTGTTATTTTTGCATATCATAAGGAGAAACTGCTAACGACGTTATAGTGTCAGTAACAATTGCCGTGGATAAGAGGAAGAGGTAAATACAATCCTCGAAGATTGTGACCACGGCTTGGACTATGATTTGGCTATAATTCCATTGGAACTTTTTATTGATACTGACGAAGGAGATGGTTTTGATAATGAAAAAATGTCTTCAATATTGCCAATTCATGTTCTAGGAGAAATCGAGGTATTTAGGTGTTCATAATGTAGATACTCTTTCTGAGTATGAGGATAGCAGTGATGGTGAACTGCCAATGGAAACGAACATAAGACCGCAAATATTAAACCATCGCTAGTGCACCTGATGTATCTGCGATTGGACGAAATTGGTCAGTGCTGATTGTGCCTCCTTTTTTTTGTTCTTGAGGGGAAAGCTGTTTATGGCTCTACTTCCCGCCAGCCCGGGGGCAGTGGGGGGCGGGAAGCGTATATCAGGGTCACAGGCCTTCCAGCCCGGCGCGCGGCGACGTCATATTTGCGCAGTTGTTAGTGACGGGCTGAGTCCTTAATACAGTCTCTAAACCGGCATACCGGCCAAAACCCCCCAGTGGCCATCTTCGTGTCGAGTTGGGCGACCATGGTACGTGAGCGAGAGGTGGCCACCGTTGTCCACAGGCGCCCGGTGCGCCTCCGAGACGTACTTGTCTCGGCCGCCTCGGAGTCAAAGGGAACGCAGTTAAACAACCTCTACCTTGTTTCGGGCGCCCCGGTTGTGGGTGGGGGCCCCGCGATGTACAGAGGCCAAAGTGCCGCCACCTCTCTTGGAGTCACTTGAGGACGCCCTGCCCCCGCAGCACGTCCAGCGACCCGAAGGGAACAATTGAGTCGCCTTTTACGACATGCAGGGGATACCGTGCTGGGATTCAAAGCCCCCTTTACCTCAGGGCAGGCTGATTGTTCCTCCTTGGCTCCTTCTTATCCTTAGACTTATCCATCATCGATTGACCAATTACTAAACGAGAGTAGTATGAAAAAAACGTTGAAAGAACAGAGATCGAGTATAAATTTGATACAAATAATGAGATACTTTAGGTTCGCTGAAAATGGCCCAATCAATATCGTTGTATGGAGTTGAAGTCCATGGCAAACAAATAGAGGTGGGTTCCCTTCAAACACATGATAGATGTGGCATTACCAAATGCGTGACCATTACAGCTACGTCTAAAGAAGATGTAATGGATCAGTAATATTTTCGCTGAAGTATAGCTACATTTTGTCTTGGACAATCACCTCATCATCATGTGACTCGTCAGATATCATTGTCATCGAATGGTTACAACTGGACGGCAGCGAATATGTTAAAGAAAAAGTTTCCAAAGCGTTTTGGTGGACTTATCCGTTATAATAGAGTCCGATAGACTTGCACACTATTTTACCCTTAAGTGGCCATTGTGCCAATTTGGGCACACCCCTATAATTTCAAAATTATAAATAATTTTTATTTTTTTTTTAATTTTTATACTTATTTGTATCCCCAACTATGATTAAATAAAGAAATTTCTGAATTTGTTCTTGTAGTTTCTGCTTGGCCACAAATGGGTTAACTGGCCTATAACTATACTGTTTCCCCTATTATATTATTAAATAAGTCAATAATAAATGCACCCAACAGTCACGTAAGGCACGTAGGATACAAATCTTAGTGTGAAGTTACTATGTTCAGGACTTATAGTCTTGTATCAGAAACGACGACAAGAGACTTTTCGGTCTCACAAACACCCAGACCCGAAAAAATATTTGTGGATCATACAAACATTTGTCTTGCCACGGGGCTGTCAAAATTTTTTCGATAATATAATGACTTTTTAACCTATTTAAAAGTACCTGACTGTACTGCAGACAATTCAATCGATTTGCTCTCAGGGCTGGTATTAAAAATAGCTTCCTCAATGAAAGATTCACGTGTCTCCCTTGCATGCTACTTAATCGATACGGCTTGGTTGCTTAGCAACGCCCTCAAAATACCGCGCAGTTACCAGGGTATCATATTTGCTGCAAAGGTGTCTCCACGAACTACTAGAGATGGTAAATATTATGACGTCATGTTTTTTACTGACAAGATTTTTTAAATGCTAACACTGATTTATTAAAAACAGTATAAATAAAAATATGTTACACAAATTGTATAAAGACCGTGATCTAAATCTAGGGCAAATAGCTTCGGTGATTACAAACACATTGGCGTTAAAAATACCGACAAAAAAATAACAATAACGTTTTCTTAACAGTCCCATGCATTTAATACCAACACTAAGGGAAAACATCTTTTTTTTTTATTTTACCCTCACAGGCTTAAAATACCGTATACATTACCTATTTTAGTCACAGTCTTTATACAGCCTGTATGTTCTAAAAGCAGAGGATAATTTTGCCAAGACATTTGATGATGCTAAAAAAGCCACCTGAAGCTTATAATATAGCTATGGATTCAACATCTGTCCTACTTAACTCTTGTTAAACCTTCTTAAAACAACTTTCTTGTTCAACCCGCACTAGGCCAGCGTGGTGGACTATGGCCTAAACCCTCTCAATGGTAGAGGAGACCCGTGCTCAGCAGTGGGCGTCGTATATGGGTTGATGAAGAAACCTTCTTAAGGAATATGAGAACCTGGTACATACGCGCCGTTTTTCAATTATTTCAGGCATTGCAATTTGAACTATAATCAGTAAAGAAATCATATTAGAGAGGTCGATTGTCGACTGTATGCTCATCGAGCACCTCTGGCTATACCTCGTATAAAATATATTAAAAGAATTTCACCTTTATTGGACGCCGAATTATTTTTAGGAATTATTTTTTTTGTTTTTTCTTTGGACATAAATCTATCATTCTCATATTTTAAACATTTTATCATACGCTCATCGAGACACTTTGGTTAAACCTTTTACAAAATATATTAAAAGAATTCCACCCTTAATGGAGGTCGTATTATTTTTTTTGCTATTTTTTCTTTGGACAATAATGTATCGTTCTCTCAAACCATATTTTGAGCAACAGCTACATATGTACTTCTTGTTAACTTTTAGGCATTATTGTTTTTTTTTCTTTGGTCACATATCTATCATTCTCTAAAACCATATTTTGAGCAACAGGTACTTCTTTTTTCAACGACGTAATTTTATCAGCTGCGATATGCGTCAGTCTTCCTCCAAATAATTTATGAAATCCTGGTACGAGACTTTCAATTTGGGAGCGTTGCCAAGCAACGGACGCTCAGACGGCTATAATATAGTGTGTATGTATGCGTGTATAAGCGAGTGGCGTTGCATTCTTTCTGTTTTGAAATATTAGATGTTCCTTTTGAACTGATATTTAAGAATCCTTTTTGAAGTTTGTGATCATCGTAGAAATTCACCAACCTTCGTTTTCGATCACGGTCAGAGTACACCTTGTGTATGCATACTTATACAGGGTGTATTTAGACCGTGATCGAAAACTGAGGCAGGCAATAGCGAGGGTGATCACAAACCCAGTAGTGATATTAAAAATCCCGATTAAAAATAAAAATTTTGACGTTTTCCATACAACCATCGGTGTTAAAAGTATGTGGTTTGTATGGAAAACCTAAAAATGTTTATTTTTTGTCAGGATTTTCTTTAATGCCAGGGAGTTCGTAATCACTGTCGCTGTTACCTGCCTCAGTTTTCGATCACGGTCTAAATACACCCTGTATGTATATCTTTTTCTGCATAAAGACTGCTTTCAGGCGGAACTAGGTGATGCCGCAGTGATGTAATTTTTTAATTAAATATAACTAAAAAGCGTTTAAACAGGGCTTACTTCTTCAATCGCAGCTACCAGTTATATTTTAGACTAGATGTATTAACAGTAATCTTTAATAAGTAGTGTAAGGCTTATTGTTAAAAATTGAGATTTATCATCAGTAAATTCTCTCTAAATGGCGAAGAGTCTAGGAATGATTTCAAAAAATGGATAAACTACACTCCTATATCGAAGTTTTCACTCCTTCGTTTGAACAAGACTAATTTTAAATATCGATCCATTTTTGAACACATGTATCGCGCTAGGCATATGATAGTGTCTTTCTTTCCCGGTTGTTGTTTTGTCTCACTCTGCTGAATGGCTATCCATGTATGGGGAAGCGAGATAAAAGATCATAGTGGTTAACCCACCCCCAAAGGTGTAAGCCACTTATTTTCGCATGCGCAATAGCTATCGTCTATTATGTTGAGTTCTGTACGGCTATGCGTTCTTAGTATCGTGGCGCGTAAAACTATCTACATATTATACATATGTCTCATACATATATGTTCATATGTTTTACATATAATCGTAACAGTTTGAGCTAGGATATTTTTTTAATCTAAATGTCTTTGAAAACAATATATTTCCTTTTTATGTACAGAAAGAGTATTCAGACCGTAATCGAAAACGAAGGTGAATAAAAGCTAAGGTGATTACAAACCTCTACGGTATGGAAATCGTAAAAAAATATTTTTTGTCAGGATTTTCTTTAATGCCAAGGGGTTTGTAACCACCTTAGCTGTTACCTGCCTTCGTTTCCGATCACGGTCTGGATACACCCTGCATAGGTAAGAAGAACATCGTGATGAAATCTGCACACCTTAAAGTATTTATGAAATTCTTAGGTGCGTGGTCCGCCAACCCCCACTAGGACAGCGTGGTGAGCTAAGGCCAGACCCTCTCAGGTAAAGCTGTGGGACGTATATGGACTGATGACGATGACAATGATGTCGAGATAGGGAACTATGATTCAAGTTGAAACTACTTTTCTCCTGCTGAAGCAACAAGTTTTCCCACGTGGGTCTACCCAAATGTTTAGACTAGGGCAACATGAGAAGCAGAAGGCTTAACCAGAAAATTATCCTTAGATACATTTTTATCACATCATTGAACATTCATTTTCTATTTAAAGTCTACGTTTATCCTAATGTTTAGTAACATACTGAGGAAAAAAGCAATCTAGTAGATTCAGAAGAAAGGTTTAAATCTACAAATTCTGACTTTTGACTTTAATATATTCCGAGCCAAACTGCGCGCGCAGTAGACTTTGTGGGTTGACGTCATTGGAGAGTATTGAGCGAGTTCTAACCGACTGTTACCAGTAGTTCATAAGATATAACATGTTACATCGCAGAATTCCTACATAACAGCCCCGTCAAGGGGTGCCTTGTAAATCTCTTGGGGAGGAATCTTTTCAACAATCGGCATCTTTAGGCTGATGAAATTATTATTATCAGTGTGCACCAACTTAGAGGCGAACTTGTGAAGGCTATAATATAATTTGTACATGAGAACTATCCAAGTCAGACCTTAGGCTACAACAGACAGAGTGTATTCAGGCAGTTATCGAATACTAAAACAGCTAATAGTTACGGTGATCACAAACTCATTGGCGTTAAGGAAAATCCCGACAAAAGATATATATTTTTATATTTTCCTCAGAACCACTAGTATCAAATATACGTGGTTTGTATGGAAAAGATCAAAATTTAGGCCTTTATTCACCACGCTAGGGTAGTGCGGGTTGGTGGACTACACCTCTAAAAAATCCTCTGAACTTTCTAGGTGTGCAGGTTTCATCAAGTTTATTTTTTCTTTTATCTTTAAGCAAAAGTCTAAGGTGTGTGCCTAGGGTTTGAACCCGCGACCTCCGTGGTTATCGACCGCGTGTTTAAATCTCGAAGCCATCACTAATTCTTAATGTTTAATAATAAAATTGCTAATTATATTATTATTATTGCGGGATCCATTTTATGTCATGTGTATCATGGGAGTGGTAACTCACAGTTCCATGTTAATTAGTTTCGTATGTACTGGGAACAACGAAGATGAGGTAAAACCCTCTTATGTAATATTCTCCGTAGCACTCAGGTGTGAATGAAATAGACTAGTATCTAGACAGACTAGAATGGGATGCAGATAGAATGGTACGTCATCGTTACTATGACTATTCTACATAGTTTGAAAATCACTTAGATAAGCTATTTCGTTCTCTATCACACAGCGTTAAAGTCTATATTACTGCACTGTATTCGCGATATCTGATACCTCCTTACAGGTGATGCTACCCTGGTATTGTTGCGTATTCAAGATGTCCGCACGTCTTGAGAGAAGTAGCCGCAACATGGGTAAAACTCTACAAAGAAACTGACTAAGTAAATCAAGAATACTTAAACTTATTAAATATTTTTATATTTATAATTTTACGCAATTTACCTTACAGTGTACCGAAACAGGTAAGTCGTAACATTTGATTGTATGCCTGTTTATGCCACAATTACATGCTAATATTGTTAGAAAATCTTCGTAACAATAATTATCACCTTTTTAGGGAAAATTTACTTTTTAATTTATATCTTTATTATAACCATGTTATATCATATCTGAGTTTAAAAATTACACAAAGGACCACTTTAAATTACAGTTTAGTAAACGTAGTAATGATTCAGACGTGAAATTAAAATTAATTCCTAATTAAACATAGGCCGCCTTAATGTAAAACTAACAACGATATTGTTTGTTTTGCTTTCTTATATTTTACTGGTCACTCAATAGCAAAAGACAAATGAAAAGATAATACACTATTTTGTTAAATTGTTTGCTTTTAACAAATGTCAGTAGAAATACGTCGAGCACTGTCTTCACGTGGTCGTTGAAATCTTTTCTACGTGGGATGAAACGTCACTTACTAGGAGAGCAGAAATGTCGAGAAAGTTACTACGGGTAGAGATATAGTGCGCATGCGTGAATTGTATTTATACTACTATTTTAAACAGGTACGTACATGCTGCCTAGGTCATCACGCGGCGTCATAGGGGTAATTGGAAATGTGGGATTTTTAAAATATCATATTGGTACAGGAAGAAGTAAATTCAACTGAACCGCGTTTAACAGGCTTTAAAATGAAAAATATAACCACATATTAAAAATGCGTATAATGTTCTGAATTGAATAAATAAAAAATCTAAATAATAATAATACATTATTTCTGAAATTTCACAGAACTACAAAGGAAATGTCACCAAGCAGAGCGTGCCCAATCTACGATTGTACTATCATATGGTTCGAAACGGGTTCTTATTAATTTGGGTTTCAGATATCAAGACTTTTATTAATGTGTGGCAATACTTCATTTACATTTTTTATCATTGTTCGTTACAGAATCAACAGGTGTCAAATGTTAGAAATGTGTACATAGAAAAAAAAAACTATTTATATATTAGGTTGCTGGCTTTTTCGCAGTAACATGATAATGAAAAAAAAAATTGATTTTGGTGTTTAAACTCAATAAATACCGGAGTATTTCAAATGATTACATTCGTAAGTATTTTTGAGGTAGAAAATTGATTATGGGACAATTGCGGAGGAACCAGCGCTGAATTAAGTTCAGCCATGTTTTTTTTATTATTTCACATTAACATTATTTTTTGTGTAATCTACTCGATGTTTCCAAACATAATTGTTTGACTATACATACAACTTCGAGTCAAATTGGTAAAGTTTAAATGTAAAATAGATCGAAGAATTAATACATAGTCCTCTAGCGGACTACGCAAAAACTGCGTGCCAAGTAACAACAGGTGTACATTGTTTGACATCCAGACAGGACGTCAGGGAATTGTCACAAACAGCGCTCGACGAGATAACAGAGGGCGCAGCAGTGAAAAATCACTCGTAATAGTTTTTAGATGGCGCTGAATTCGTCCAGGATCAATACTTTAAAACGCAGCGGCTTTTTCACACGCCCAGCCATACAAATTGCTTCGGCGACGCGGGCGGGATTGACGTCGGTAAAATGAGCCAAAATGTGAGCATTTACATCACTTTACTTCTATATTTATGTATGATTAGTGAATATGGAATATTTATTGGACTTTGTGCGGTATTTACTGTGGTGGAGCGGTTGAAGGTTGATAAAAGAGGAATGGGATGACCTGCCTCATCTGTGGTCTTTGGTGAGTAGTCTTCAATATTTTTACTCATGTATATGTAAGTGGATAGCATACGCGGCTGAGCGCTAATTTACCAAAAATATAAATTCAAAGCAATCGGCTCAAAGAGCTGAGGAAACCTTTCTCTCCTACCAAATTATTCCTGTACCCCAATCCGCGACATTTTTCTAAAAACCTGAGATCAGACTATAATCTTAATTTTCTCAGTTAGACTTCTTAGCAAGTATGTTATTTGTTTCTCGTGCGTTTTTAAGTGAAAATAGTAGTTTTATTGTTATTATCACCTACGAAAACAGCCGCGTATGATATGTGATTTAGAAATTAGGGTGAAGGGCACAGTGTGCGCACATACACAGTGTGATTTATAATTTCTAAACATTTTTTTTTACTTTATAAGACTATTTCATTGTTTCTCAATCGAATAAAAAAGCGTCTTATTTTATCATACTAATAATTCTATTTTATAAATCAATATGCCCATCCAAACAATCCAATTCGTGATCTCTAGGGCGCACCCATATTTTCCGGGAGATTTAAAGAGGCGCTCTTACGGTACAAGGAAAGGGGTGTTTAAAATTTTAAAACCAAATTTTCGTGCTGCTAATAATTAGGTATATGATTTTTTAATAAAGCAAACTAATTATTCATTTTCCTTAAAAAAAAAATACCTAAGTTTGATGTATTTTTTATTGACAAAGCGCTAACATGGACTGCCCACATTCTCATTATTAAACGTTGAAGAAATATACACCTGCACCCGTGATTCCCGATCTCTACATTTTCAACGTCATAGAGCCGTAAACGCGTCTAACACAGTGCGATAAGAACCCAGGACAGGAGGTAACGGTAGGCCGAAAAATATCTCATACCCTATTTATTTTATTTCTTTATTTACATACTTTTTTATCCCATAGCTTATTTATTTATTTAGATATTGTTTTGTATACTAAACAATAATATAAAAAACAACACTGAATAATAAAGTAGAAGACTAAGAATAATTATAGGAACAATAGTCGGTCTAATCGCTAGCTTTGATCTCTGTCAGAAAAAAACAAACAAAACTTTCTATTGTGAAAACATTTTGTTCCAACCGGGATGGCCCTACAAAGCAGTGTTTTTATTCGGTTGAGAAACACACAAACTTTTAAATTAGATTAAGTGGTGACTACAAACTACTGTCTAACGAAGAAAATGATTCATAAGCGTGATCTAGACTATCGTGAATGTTTTTGATAAAAAAGCATGAGGTCGAATTTCAAAGGCTTTATTGTTCTGAAAATGGGATGGATGTTAAATATCTATTTAAGTATTAACACGAATTTCCATAGTAATCTTATACTTTTGACAAAGTGTACGTCGTATTATTGGGCCTTGGTTATAAAAAAAATCTATTTTTTATAGCACATGTTCAATTTTTTTATCTAGGTATATAATTTCTACAGTTCTATAAACATTTTGCTCTAAACCACTGAAGGAATGCCGCTTATATTTGGCACGAAATTAAATATAATGCCGGTCTACTTTATGTTTAAATATTATTAGTTATCAATAGGCTTTAAAAAGAAGGATCTACATTAACTTAAGCTTAGGACTAAGGTGCGTTTTTTGTGCGATCTATGGCCTTAGTACGCATCAGGGCGATAAGGCTATTATCATCATCATCATCATCAGCCTTTATTCGTCCACTGTTGGACATAGGCCTCTCCTATGGCACGCCATTTATTTATATTATTTATATTTATATTTTTTCATTTATTTATAAGGCTATAAATAAACGATATTCTGATATTAAAATTCCATATTTGAAGATATTTATTAGTATTTATTTGTTTTATGGACGGTTTTATCAAACTAACAAATACAATTACAGACTTTTTAGGCTTCGTATTCCCAATATGTTGGACTTAGGCCTAAATCCTCTGAATGGTGGAAGAGGTCCGCGCCCAGCTGTGGGATGCATATGAGCTAACTATGCAGTATCTATTATGCAATAACAAATCAAACTATATCATTATTATTCTAATCAGTAAATATAAACAGTTGCTAGAATAATAGAATCTAATGACGACATTTTTTTTTATCTAATGGGTATGGGCGTACTACTAATTTACAAATTATCTGAGAAAATTATATTAAGAAACAGAAATATTTAGTTTATATATTTCATAACAAAACAAAATTCCTCATTCGGCAGTCTCGCAGAGCTTTTTATTATTACAAATTTAGTATTTGAAACCACATTCAGAATACATGAAATAGAATTGTTACAAAATTCCTACTGAACAAAGAAATAACAGTATCAGAATATCACAGACCCTAATGTTAATCGATAATTCGTTAAAAGTAGTTGTTACAGTACCTATTAATAATGTGTAAATACAATTCACAAAGAATGTAGAGACATAGGACTAGTCGAAGACACAAATAGAGCCTTTGTTAAAGTTTAAAAATAGAACGTGATCGTAGCGGTATCAATGTAACATAGCTTTTTGTATAATTAATGAATTCGAACGTCAGACCGCCTTATCGCGTCGATAAACGAGTGAGTGAGAAAGGAGTATTTACCTTTGCTAATAAAGAACACGCCACGATCTTAGGGCGTTGGTCTTACACCCGTTACGTAAGTTTGTACTAAAAACATTTTGCTCCTTAGATATCTTTGTAACTAAATAGTTTATTAAAGATAGAGTAAGATAGAACACTGTTTATGTTTTTTTTCACCAAAACCTTGCTAAAGCCTACATTTTTAACTCTGCGTCACTCTTAGGTCAACTGTTGGAGAATTCCGAAGGCTACAGATCTGCCTCGGTAAAAATTCATCATCGTCTTCATCAGCCAATATACGTCCCATTCCTAGGCGCGGGCCTCCTCTACCATTGAGAGCATGAGGCCATAGTCCACCACGTTGGCTCAGTGCGGGTTGGCGTACACCGAAGAAAATCTTAAAAACTTTTTTAGGTGTGCAGGTTTCATCATGTTTTCCTACGCCATATCAGCATGGCATGTTATTGTAAAAACACACATAACTTCGAAAAATCAGAGATGTGTACCTGGGATCTGAATATTCTTGATCGCGCGCCTACACCTCAAAACCATCTCAGTAATGATTCTATTGACAATATTATATGATAAATAACTAAGATAAAATATCGTACGCATCACTAAAAGTACACAATTACAAACAACAAACATACATTTCAATTTAAAAATATCTTTTTTTCTTTATATGCTTTTAAGTGTAGTACAAACAAACCACCAGAAAAAGGTCTAGTTCGACAGGGAATTATCCCGGTTACTAAGCGGTTGTTACACAACAAGTCATCATTAATACGGGTTTAAACAATGGTAAGTGTAATGCGGTCCAAACATCGAAATTGACCAGGCACGGTTGCATTTGTTCGCCACATATATATAAGCAGGTATACACATATTATGTATGTATATAATCGATTTTCCAAAACATAAGCAACCTACTTGCTTCGGTCGACTTATTTTTTAATTTTTCTAACAAACAAAGGAGTGCGTCGTCATTTTTTTTATTTATTTTTTTGTCAAAATTAACCGATGATTGATTGGCTGTAAGTGTTTTTTTCACAGGCGTGTTTTATTTTTAATACATCTAGGAATTTGCTGATTTCCCGCCGTAAGTTTGTAGTAAAAAGGGTTTTTTGAGAGGGATATGTCAGTATGTTCCGTGACAAGCAGCGCGCAAATGGGGATTGCTGGGACATATTCTTTAAGTACGCACACACGTGCGAAATGGTAGGTACAGAAACCTTATTGGCCTAGTGCCCACATTAAAAATCATATCTTTTTTATAATGTACATAACCCTTTATAATACTAGTTATAAGTGTTGGAAAATTATTCGTATTTTTTTGATCTTTTGATCCATAGATAGTAGGTATACTTAGCTGACACAGCCTTACTTATAATAATGTTCCAAAGTACACTATTCTTAAAATGTAATAAATAATTAAAAATCTAAAAATCCAAACGTGTTCTCACACTGTTTTTTTTTTTATGTAAACTGATTCCTATTGAATATCGCCATGTACAATTTTAGTAAGTAAATTTGCTTGTTATCGATATTATTCAGTCATAGTTTCGCCTAGATTCATTATTTGTCACGTTTAATTTTCACTCATTTCACTCGTTAAATTTTGTGCCCCCTATCACTACCTTGTAAAAACACCATAAATAAAAGATATACGTCAGTCCTTAATTAAAAAATATATATATCTTTCCTAATTAAACCCTATTCCGACTATCTAAAGCATAATATACTAGCAAAATTGATAGTGTCACATAAACATTTCCTTAATCATAATATTTCTCATAAGAAGGTAGCATTACTTGGGCCCATAAGGTAGCTTAATTGAGTTGAATAAAATACCATCTCAATTATTAAATTATATCCTAAATTAACAGAAATAGTTATTAGTCGATTCCCAAGATTAAGAATATACAATCCAAGACAGGATTTAAATAAGCTTAAAATATTTTTTATTATCTTAATTTAAGTAAAAACATGAAGTTGAAATTATAAGGTAAAAAATAGAATTTATTTACTAAGCAAAGATGCGCGATACGTCTTTGAAGTTCCACTGCATAAAAATATGCTACGAGTTAATGAATATCGTAAAATTAGGCATATTAGGATATTATTTTTAATCATTCTCTATCGCATCTTTCATTAAAAATTTCTGAATTTAACCTATTTGTTTCGGGGCTCGATACTCGAAAAAAAATTCGTAAATCACACAAACATTTGTCTCGATGCGGGGGTTAATTAGATCTTAGTTCCTATTCAGACTCTTCGTAGTTCTTGTCGATGCCCCCTTTGGATTCCCTTTTTATTTTCTTAAGTCTATTTATTTTCAAATATTACATTTTCATGGTATTCTATCTGATATTAAATTTATAACATTTTTCCACAATCAGAAAAAGTTAAATCATTATTATAATGTTACTCTAATGCTTTAAATTGATTGTGTGGGATTTTACCACCTGTCATTAACACGTTGCATATCTGACTTAACTTAGCTGAACTTAATAAAGCTAAAATGTAATTTGCAAGAATCCTATGGCAGATTTACTACCATTACTGGTGTTAACAGGTATAATTCTGCGGGACGATGAATTTGCTTCAATTTGCTACCGCTTCGAACTTGCTTTGGAATTTCCTCGTTTACATCAACAAAGCTTCTTGCCTTCATACTTTAAAATTAAATTCGATACTAAACTAATTGTAGAACCATGAAATGTGGAATTTAAATTAAAAGGCCTAGTCTATGCAGTGGGTACACCACATCCGATATAGGCCATCTATGTAAAATATTGTATTTTTATCGGCAAAGCATGCAATCATGCGAGAGAGTTTTAGTAAACTTTTTTTTTAATTCTATAGCATTTTGTGCTGACCACGTTTAGGTAACACCAACAAAAATTACACTCAAGTCATCCAACACCTCTGATTACACCTGCCATGTAAAAAAATCCAGATTTATCTGCATAATTTACAGGTTGCTTTGATACTGCTTCAGATTAAACTGCCTTTATAACAAAAAATTACGACTTTAATACCCAGTTTGACGAACCACAGCGGAGATTTATAGTTAAATGTAATAGTTTTGATCTTTGATTCTTCAGAAAAGTGAATATAAAAGTTGAGTTAATCTGAATGAGTGATGAATACAATTTAATCAAACTCACTTGTGGTTGGTAAGACGGGCTTAGGATAAGTTTATAAGTAAGGCTGATAATGATCTCACGATATCCCCACCTTTCCCTCCAACCAACCATGTGCCAGGTTTAATATTAGTAGCCCTGCTAGACTATAGTATTGATGATTGTGACCAAATAACATACTAATATGAGAATTTTGTCTTTTAGTTTTATTTTCCAGACATCTGACATTAGTATTTTATTAAAATACATTAAGTACTCTCTGTAACATTATTAAGCTTTAGCTCTCATTGAAAAAAACAGAGGCTTTATAGTGCTTAATGGATTTGCTTAGTTAATCGATGTTCGTCCGTGCCTTGCCAACTAGGAAAAGGTACAGCCGAGCACGTAATTAAAGTTTTTCGTAGAGCCCTAAAAATGTGCGGAATTGTACAAATGATTAATTACTGTATTTTCTATTTCAGATACATCAACGCAAACGAAGACCACAAGATGTTGGCTAAGACGACCTCCCTTTATCTCTCGGGATAATAGCTGTTTTTCTATATTTCTGATACACCTTTAGGTCCAGTCAATCTTAGCGCCGCAACGATATGAGAAGAATCTAAGTTTTTACTACAAATACATTAAAGTTACAATGGACGAGGTTTATTGAATAATCGTAAATCTATTACTGAAATTTAGTCATTTATAATTTTCGATGTTGGTTTCAAAATTAGTGTTTTGTTTTGTAAATCCTTACAATCTTATCAAATTAATTTTATTCAAGTTGCTCGGCATATTTTTATCAGCTGGCGAGACTAAAATCTGATTGCTTTTTGATGACAGCCCCGTGGCGCAGTTGGCTAGACACCAGCTTGCGAAACAAGCGGTCGCGGGTTCGATCCCCGCACCGAGACAATTGTTTGTGTGATCCACAAATATTTGTTTCGGGTCTGGGTGTTTGTGAGACCGAAAAGTCTCTCGTAGTTTCTAATACCCACGACACAAGACTCGTATCTTAGTGTGGGGTCAGGACTATGTATGTGACTGTTGGGTGTATTTATTTATTTATTTTACCAACGAACATTTGATGAAACTTCGAATCAAAAATTTCATGTTTGTCGTATCCCTATTTATTGATTTTAAAACTCTTCCACTGTAATTCAAATAAGTATAATATCTTAAATATGTGTTTTATAATAATTCTAATTGATTAGTTTTGCTTTCAGCTTTTGTGTGCGTTTTTAGTCTCCCTTTATGTTTAAAAAATCCTTGTACCTCCGTTGTGCATTGAAAGAAGCCTTCGCTTTTAGGCTATTGTCTTTCGCTATCACCGATGGCTGATTATAGACTATAGAAATGGATAGTGTCCTTCGTTTTTTTTTCCGAGATTTGTTGGAACAAGAAACTCAGTTATTTATATACATTTTTTAATTTGGCATCTTACCTATAGTAACGAGACAAGTGAAGCGCAGACAAACTTTTTTGTTTGGTTTCTGAATGAAAGCAAAATACAATTTAGGGTTTGTTTTTTACAATCGCATTCAATGTTTTTATATTCAGCTATTTTTGCTTTAAAATAAAGCTCATAAATCCACTTTAATTGGAGCAACAATTTATTATTCAATTTTGTTTTTAATCAAAATTATAATTGACCTACTTAATAATGATAACTACCTTGGACTACTATATCTAGCTTTTAAAAAGATTATAAATCACGAAATAACGATCACAAGTTTGTTGTTTCATTAATATATCTTCGTTAGAACGTTTCGCCTACCCGCTGTAAAGCATCCCAGCTCAATCGATCGATTGCCAGACAGGACCACTCCCACCTCACCCTCCTCTTCGCCCCTCGCCTCACACCGCCCCCGTTCCACCCTGTCGAGTTCGAACATAGGTCGCTTCAACTTCGATGTTCTGCATATTATATTCTAATATTTATATCGACCATTATGACGAATTGTTTATTGCCAGCGAATGTTATCTCTGATGTAATGGTATGATGTAAAAGTTGATAATGGTGTGTTTTAATATTAAGTCACGATTAATCTGCTGTTACGGTAAGACAACAGAATAGTTATAACGTGCCTGTGTTTTTAAAAGGGTAAGCTGATGGGTTTTTTGCTCTGACGTGCGGGATGTTTACTATACCTCGCCGATAATATTTAATTCCACATTACAGATACTTTTAAAAATATTTTATCCTCGAACTTAGACCTTGAAATATGTCTTGCAGGTTCGAACCCTGGTCCAAATTTATTGTATTTTCATAGTATCATTAAGTGTATCTTCAGATCATCTCATACGGTGGTAATTAATTTAATACCTATTTTTACCCATTGCTTACTATTTGAGAGATCAAGCAGAAATTATCTTGCACTTTTCTATGAGTGAAGTATCTATTATTTTATACTTAGTGCTAGGCTATGTAGTGCAATAATTTACGGGTTTCAATTTGGTGAGGGATTTCGAGCGTATTACCTTTGCACTCATAATTATGCTTTAGAAAGTTAGCAAATAACTCTGATTTTTTTTCATGTTCGATCAAGATGAATTCGTTTGTTATAAAACGACTGACGTCACCCATATGGTGAAATGCGAGTGCGAATGGTTAATCAGATTTGAATACATCAAGAAAATTTTGGTTGTATAGATAAAAAAAAAACATTACACAGTTATTTATTATTCTAAAATAAATTTACCTGGAGTATTAAAAATATGTACTACTAATTTTCTATCTCATGGCTATTGTATGGGAAAAATTTCATTTTCCTTTATTTCATCTTCGTGTCTCTGTAATTTTCCGCAGTTTCACTTATATAAACATCAAAATTCATTGATTTTGTTCTGTTTATTGATATCAAACAGAAAGTAATACACATTTTTTCTTTATAATATAAGTACTCGTATAGATTCCACTGGAGTCGTATTCCATAAAATAAAATCAAAACGTAACTTGAATAAGTTTATCTCCGAAGGAAACGATTCCCAAGTGACTGAGAGCGATATTGCTCCTTTTCCGGCTTTACTATTGGAAATTTCCTCAGGCAAAACGCAATAATATTTCGATCTCTTTCTTAGCATGAGTATGCCAAATAGAGGTGAAAAATACTAGATTTCATTTAATAAAACTGCCTTTCCTTACCTTTTTAAGAAGCATTACGGTTTCAAATTAAATATTTGCTAACATTTTTTCAACTATTACATGTAAGTTAATCGTACTGAATCTTAAAGTAATCTTGATGATAGCGTTCCTGTATAAAATACACAGGACATGATTTGTATCAAGCCGGCACAAATCAAGCAAATAATAAAGCAATAAACCTTCTCAGGCTCATGCACATGACAAAATGCATTCGTACATTAAAAACATAAATTTTTATATAAATAGATCATAATCCGAAGGATATGACAGCGTAATAATTATTATTACTAGTTTTAAGCGTGTGCGATTCATAGGATTAATGTAAACTACATAACATGACACGTGATAAAATACAATAATTAATTTAATGCGGCACAGTGACGACATTCGTGATTTTTTAAGAAAATCCGAAGTCACTAAAAGTATGTAACATAAACAAAAATGTTTGAAGCAATTTCCTTTAGTCTGAAAGTTATACTAAACTTTTCTGTTGTATTGTTGTAGACCAAGAAGCCGTTCAACTATGCCCAAGCTGTCAAAGGCCATAGCAAAGAAAGCAAGCCTAAAAAAACCAGCGTAATAGCTACAACATGGTCGATTTATGTGACTACAGCGCCACCAACGACCACTGTGTCAAGTTTCAAGAATGTTAGGAGTCAGGTAAATTTGTACTGATATTATAAATTAGTGAAAATACCTATGGCACTGTTTCGACCCCTAAATTAAAAGAACTGCTCAATTTTCATACCCTACCTCGATGGGTTTCAATATCTTTATCACCTCTATTTATTTTGTGGTTAAAAATATAAAAAAATAGTCGCTTCAATAATTTTCCAAAAATTTTAAAAGGAATTATGACCACCATTTATACCATATATGACCATTATATTTGTATCATATTTCAATGCTATTTTTTACTATAATAAAACTTTATTTCCACAGATATTTGAGAAAAGACCGGTTGGAACTAAGCTGCTGACTCCTATAGGCCGCCCCCTCCTGCCGACCATCCCTGAAGTGCCAGATACTGACGCCTTCACTTCAACGTTTGATGCCCCACCTCCGCCGATCGAGCTACCGCCGCAGCACATGGAGCGGCGGCCACCGAGCTTAAAAGAACCGTCCGAGCCCTTCAGCCTGTTCTCCACTCCTACGTACGGCGCCCTGCCTCCTCAAGAAACACCGCTCCAGAACGACATTCTAGCTCAGCTCAACCGGCCATTCCATTACAACTTACAAGAGACAAATCCACGGCCCAACTATAACCTGGTAGAACTGCAAACTGAATCGCGACAATACCTTCCATCGGCTGCTAAACGGCCCCTCTTACAATCTGAGAAACATCACCACTATCCATCGGCTACCAACGCGCCATATAGGCTATTCGAAGCGCAACGGTATCCTCCAGCGGCTGTCAACAGGCCCCCGTTACCATTCGAGAAGCACCCGTTCTATCCCTCAAATGAAAACCTACAATCAAAATATGGCGAAGCACAGCACTTTCCATCGGCTGCTAACCGGCACCAGTCACATGTCGAGAAGCACCAATTCTACCCCTTATCTACTAACCTGCAATCGATTCAAGCGCAGCAGTATCTCCCATCGGACACCATTGGGCACCCATCACACCTCGAGAAGCGTCTGTTCTATCCCTCAACTGCCAACACGCATTCGATGCCACACACAGAGATGCAAAACTTTCCATCGACTGACAACCTGTCATCGATGCAATTCGATACTGATCAAATTCTTCCATTAGCTGTCAACCTGGCATCTTTAAGAATGGAGGAAGAAAAAAGAACTCCATCGACAGCCAACATGTCACCTATACCATTTGATGCGCAAGAGATCCTTCCTTCGGCTGATAACCTGCCATCTATGCAACTGGAACAAAAGGAGTATATGCAATGTACTGCCAATCACCCACCGACGGAAAACAATACGCGCCAGTTCCTTCCATCGACTGTCAACGTTCCATCGACTCTGCTTGAAGCACAAAATTATATTCCACCGACAGAAAATATGTCATGGATGCAATATGATACACCCCAGTATTTTCCATCGACTGAGAGTCTGCCAATGACGCAGTTCAATGCAAGCCATTTCCTACCATCGACCGACAATCTGCAAGCGCCGCAATCTATTCCATTAACTGGCAACATGCCTTCGATACAACCTGATAGCCATCAGTACCTTCCAATGGCAGTTAACCGACCACCATTACAACTCGAGAACCACCAGCTCTATCCGTCACCTGTCAACTTACCAACTATGCAACAAGAAGGTCAACAAAATTTTCCATGGGCTGCTAACCGACCACCATTACAACTCGAAAACCCTCAGTTCCATCCCTCAACTCCCGACATGCAACCGTTGCAACACGAGGGGCAGCGATACCTTCCATGGGTTGCTAACCGGCCACCATTACAGTTTGAGTATCACCAGTTCTATCCCTTAACTACCGAACTGCATTCGGTGCAACATGAAACTGTCTACTACCTTCCACCGGCTGCTCACTGGCCACAATTACAAAGCGAGAAGCACCACTTCTATCCGTCGGCCCCAAACCTGCAATTGATTCAAGTGGAACCACAACATTATCTTCCATCGACTGCAAACCCGCCACCCTTACAACTCGAGAAGCAGCAGTTCTATCCACCGTCGCCCTACCTGCAACCGATCCAAGTTGCAGCGCGCCAACACGTTCCACCTGCTGCTAATCGGCCACCATTGCAACTGCAAAATCGCCAGTTCTGTCCATCGGCTGTTAACGTACCACCAGCACAACTCAAAGGCCTGCAACATATTCCCTCGACTGACAGCCGACCATCGGTGGAACAAGGCACGCAGGAGTACCTTTTATCGACTGCCAACTTGCCGTCGATGCAACTCAATAATCATCAGTACCTTCCATTGACTGCCAGCCTGCCACCGTTAAAACTTGAAACACAGCTGTTCCCTCCATTGGCTGCGAGCCTACTACCGCTTAAACCCGAACCGCAGGCATACATTTCACCAGTATCAAACCTGCCACCGAAGCAGAAGCCTTTAGAAAAGCCGGAGACAACTCCATCCTCGGCTAGTGAACCTGAGTCCGTTCCAACCAGCAGCCGTAGTATTGTCGTAAATGTCTGGGCTGTTAATTTACATGAAGAATTCGAAATAATACGCAAGGTGCGTGAATTATTGGATATAATTCTTACGAAGTAAAAGATCCAAGCCTAAAACTTTTTATTCTTTATATTTCTATTAACGAAGACCTTTAGAGCTAGATTAATATTCAACTATGTTATTTTATGATATTGTATTTTTACAGATTGTTCGAGAATATAAATGGTTGGCCATGGACACAATATTTCCAGCTATTATGACGTCAATGGCGTCGCTGGGCTCAAGAAGCTTGCTATATCAAGCGTTGAGGTAAGATTTCGTAATTATTTTCAGGATTTTACACTTTCACTTTTTCCTTGCTTACTACTTTTATCGCAGATATATTACAAAATATATTTTATAAACCGCTAGTACACTATTGAATATATTTTTAGAGAAAACGTTGGTGTGATGCAATTAATCCAGCTCGGGCTCACGTTTATGGACGGAAACGGGAACACCCCACCTGGGACATGCACGTGGCAATTCAATTTAAAATTTAACTCCATGTAAGTGAATGAAACATGCACTTCTAATTTCATTCATTTCATTTATTTTTCCTCTGTTTATACTAACAGTTTGGCTGTCAACCTAGAGCTATAAAATTCTTTTTTTCTTGTTTCATTTGCTCTTTTTTATCTTTATTTACTATAGTAACAGTTTTACTCCCATCATCGTAATTATTTTTATTTATACATAGGTTATATTTTAAAATTATTTTACATACTTATTGAGTACATAGACTATTTAGGTCGATTTTCCCCGTCATTGGGTTTGTATCTTATTCTAGTTCGAGAATGTTTGTGTTACTGCTATATGTACATATTTATCTAGAGTATATATTTGGTTTGCAGCAAATCGCTTTCGGAGATGTCACTAAAGATATTGGATCAAAGGGGAATAGACTTAGAAAAACACGAAACAGAAGGTATAGAAAATGAAGAGTTTGCTGAAGTATTGATGACTTCAGGTATGTCATTTGTATTAGTCATTATTGACGAATATATCAATTATTAACAAATCCATTAATATTATAGAGTGCAACCCCATCAGCCAATAAGAATTCACACTTCAATTTCCCATTTTGAAACTAATCACTTATGTCTCAAGACCGTCATTATCATTATACATCAGATCTACAATAGGCTAATAACTTCAGCCTATTGATAAAAACTCAGTAAAAATATGAGGTCCTTTTAAATTATCAAATTTTACCTCCTAAAATTTGTGTAGACCTGTCTTCTAGCTTCATCAACATCTAGGACTATGCTTACGTAGTGTTGTGTGTTGCAACGCTTAAAATGCTTTTTCATTCATGGGCATAACAAACTGACGCACTGACACCTGATGTTAAGTACATTTTTCATTGGACACAATTTGTTAAGATCTCATCTCGCATCTGTAACGTCTATGATGTGTTTCCCCTACAGTTTCTTGATGTCAATAGGGCTTTCTGCTTTATTGCTATCATAAATAAAAATTTCTTGATTGAATTCAATTTGTTGATTGTCATTTTTAAAGTTATTATTTTAGGTTTAATTTTGTTGGATGACGTTACCTGGTTGAGCTTTCACGCCAGTTTCGACTTCGCTTATTTAATGAAGCTGATTTCCAACGAACCGATACCAAATAACAAGGCAATATTTTTCAAAAATCTGAAGTACTACTTTCCAAGTCTTTATGATTTGAAGGTCAGTGCAACATTTTTTTTTCTCAATTACAAAGACAATGCATTGAAAATGTATTAATCCCTCTTAAATGTATTCGAAGCTTCTGCCGTTTTGCAGAGCTCAATTCCAGATTGACAGGTCTACTAGTAAATTGTTCTATAGAATTTCGTTTCGTTTCCATTACCTGATGGTAAGTGTAGTATAAATACCCCAGCAGAGAAATTACTATAGAGAAAGCTGAATGTCTTAACACTTAATAAAAGCTTCTATTATACTCGTATTTCCGCGTACTTAGACGTATCTTCTATTTTAGCATTTGATGAAGGAATGCAGTCGAATCAAAGGTGACTTCAAGGAACTGATAAAGGATCTATATCGCATGGGGAAACTGAAACAAGCTGGCTCAGGCTCACATTACACCGGCCTAGCGTTCTTTAAAATTAAAGATGTATGTATATAGGTATCAAGTTTTTTTAATGAAATATGTACATTGTTACTTCTGTTACGATAAAATGTATAAATATCATGATCAACCGAAAGATGTCCACTGCTGGACTTAAGCCTCTCGCATAAATTAAGACTAAGTTGTAGCATATACATACTGTACGTTCCTGGTTTTTATAAAAAAAAATATTCATACTTTCACGTTGTTTCAGTATCTTAATAATCGACGCCTTGGGAATTGCAAAGGAAGGTTATTTGGATTTGACAAACGACTTTTAAACCCCGTGGCGAATGCAGGCCGTCCAGGACCATCGGGGCGACGGCCGGCTGCACGAGGGGCTGTATTCCCGCACCCTCCGTATGTGGTCCACCAGCCTTTATGACAATTAGCCTTCGGGGTTGTCGCCCCACCCATGGCCTTCTACCCCTTCCACGGAGGACGACTCAACTTTAATTATAATAGGCCATTTTTCCTACCCATGTACATGAATCCCTATTTGCTGACGTTACAAATGTTCTTCTATAGAGAGTAAGGGTTCAGTGACCACCCAGGTTTGGGTCTTCTACTCATATTTATGTTATACCTGTCTCGGTATAATATTTGACCAATTCGGTCACGGCTCTTGGAGTACAGCAAAATTTATATATCCAAACTGGATGCCTAAAAAGAGGTGAAAACTCAGGCCCAGGCGTCATCTAGGGTGAGAAGTAAGGAGGTTGGAATGAGGCGATTACGGACTTTAAGCAATGTAGAAATACAACCTTGGGCTTGTACGATGGGCGGAATAATGAGGAGCTGAAAAGGCGCCGAGCTTGAAGTTTGAAGATCCTGAGCCATTTTAATTTTTAATCGTGTAAAATTTCACAACGAATATTATTTGGCATTTAAACATCGGAAGAACACATCGAATAGTTTACTATTTTCTGAAGTACTCAAGACATATCTGTATCTGGAGTAGTACAGACCCACTGTATGGCCTGAACTAGATGTTAAGACTAATTATTCATTGAATGGCCCAGACTGGGCGCATTTTGGACTATTAGTGTCATGAGTATGAGGTTTTAGTGCCCGGAGTACCGCTGTCTCGGCTTTCGATGATTTTTCGTAATCTTTATACTTGATTATACTTGATTTTATGATACATAGATGATATTGTAATTAGTATACGTCTACTATATTAAGGCGTTTAATATTGTATATAGGGATAATATGTATTTCTGTCTAATATTTCATTTATAAAACTGTCTTTTATGGTGTATAGATTGCTCAAATAGGTATTCGTGGACCCTATATAAAATTATTGAAATATATCTAGTGTTAATGAATTTTAAGTTTTTATGTTATTGACACGGATATATTTTTTAATCCGCAATAAGGATTCGCGTTGAATCTTTATCGCAGTAGCGCGACCCTTCTGACTTAGTGAAGGGTTGTTGAGAATATGGATAGAATCCAAAAGAATTAAAGAGCGGATTTCAAAATAAAATTGTGTTCTTTAAAAATTTACACGTAGGTAGTAATATATGTAAAGCAACATAGAAAAATCAATGAATTTATCCTTTTCTATAGGCGTCTTTTTAGGTAGTTTCAGTGTCCAAATAAAGTACTAAGGTTTGGGGATTTTGTATACATCTATTCATATATCTATTTTTTTTTGTAACTGGATGTATATTGTACTGTATTTTTTTGAAACTAAGCGTAATAATAGTAAGATTATGCGACTATTCTTGATATTTCGGAATAGTTTTCAAATGTTGTGAATGTATAAGGGCTAAATATTGTATAAAGTACTAGTAAATTAATACTATCAATAATGCATATTATACTGTGTGATTTTAATGTGCATAATAAACAGTGAGTAGAGAAAAAAGTTGTTTTATTTATATTAAACCCTTTCCTAACTTTATCTTGGCCCAAGTATTGTTTTCACAATGTGTGTTATTAAAATCCTCAAATAATTCATAATTTATATTTTGCACACCAGATGCTAACACTAATTAAGTGCCTAATCAAGATAGTAATTTAAAAAATTACTTCTTTTAACTTGACTTGCTTTAAGAACCAGGCTATGACGACAAATGGTATTATTTGGGGGTGAAATATATTAACTGTCATAGAACTTATGTCCCACAAAAACATAATTAATTGACAATATTTACTTTAATAAATCAAGTTGGATTTGACATTCTTAAGCGGAAAAAATATTTATTAAGTTAGTTGGGTGTATTACGTACTACTTAATTTTTAGTCCATGTTTATAATGAGAATTTCCAAATGGAAAAACCCCAACAAAAAACTCAACTATGGATTCAAACCCACAATATTCAGATCGCATTGCACAATGAAATATAACTGAATAAACATTTTCTTGAAAATGCTAGGTTCTATAGTTTGCATCACGCGACATCCATTCTTTATTACAAACTATATTCCTTACTAAATATGTCTTCAAAAGCTACATAGTTGAAAAAATATCGGTAATTACTTTTTTTTTCAGAGTATCAATAATTTTATTTAACGTTTAAATATATACAAGAGCGTGAAACCGAACGTAGCAAATGAATGAACGATGTATTCACTCAATTCATATTTCAAGATCGCGTTTCAAACCGAGTCTATCAGTCAGATCCAAAACGTTAAAATTGTAAATTGTTGTTAAAATCACAGTTGTAACGCAATTATATTTATTGTTTTAACATCAAATCATACGAAATTACTTTGTAAGTGTGTTATTGTGTGTGTTTTCTTAGTATAGACGAAGAAATAGAAATTTGTGTGTCTTAAAATTTTAGGCGGTTCGCGTAGCCGTTTCGTAGCATCCAGCTACGAAACACTTTTCTTTTATGATCTAAATTTAAATATTTGTGTAATGAAAGTTAAATTGTACATACTATTTTAAAATAAGCTGTATCTATTTAAAAACAATGTAATTTAAGTAAAATTCTAAAAGAAAAAAGTTTTTTTATATAACAACAAAGATAAAAAACATTTATTGCTGATTACAAGCATTGCTAAATGTGAGAAGGGATAACATTTTTACTATTTCAAAAAATTTGCTCATTGTTGTAGAATAATATTAAATGTGAAAAAAGGCTCATATTTTTCTTATTCTGTTATCGTTCATTCATCGGGAATGAGAAGTTACATGTCAGATTTTAGCTCGATTAATCTAGGCATGCGCAGTATTCATTGTAACCTAACTGTTCCTAGGCTGTCATGTCAAACTGGCCTGTTTTTTAAAAAGGCCTATGTCAGTGCTATTGTCTGACAGTCCTCTCATTTCCGAAATTTCTCATTAACTACAGTGGATGACTCAACAGGCACGTCATTTATTTTTTTTAATCTTTTTCGGTAGACAATTTTTTTGTTTGTATTTTTTATTTTTGCTTGATGTCAGCTACAAATTAATGGTTTGTTTATGTTTTGTTGGGCATTTGGTGTCGTCTGCGCCGCTTAAAATGTTTTTCGCAGTGGTTTTTATGTAATAAGACGTATCGTAAGACACGAATAAATAAAAAAATATTAAAATAGCTATAGCTACTAGTACAGTATTCTAAATGTTTTGTCTTCACTGAAGTCACATGCCTATCAACAGATCACGTTTAAAAAATCCATGCAAAACTATTTCAGAACAATTGAGGAAAGCAACAATGTTAACATTCAAAACAACACATTTGTGTTTTGTCAAAAAATAATTCAAGGATTTCTTAATTTTCAAACATAGTTATCTGGTAGGAATTCCAAACGAAAACTGCCTTCAAGTTGTAAAGTACACAAATGTGGTAATGTGCTGCAATATGAGCTTTGTGTAAAAAAACAGCTTCTTTTATTATTTGCGCTAATAATTTCTAACTTTATATGTTAATGTGTTCGAGACTATAAGTACCATTGTTTAATACGTTCTAAATAAGTGTTTTGACTATGTTTGAGATTATAAGAACCTATTAATCCAATTATACATAGCTTCTCTTAGGATCTAGTTCAAGTTGGTTTGTCAGGTTTGTCTAACAATTTTGGCCTCACTCACTAGGGAATATTTAAGTGATAAAGATACTCACCCTTGCCCTTTGCAATTCATAATAAATATACATAATGATCCCCACTATTTGAATGCAAATACAAAAATTACTGCTAACAATTTCATATACGTAACACTGATTTGAAAATCTTAATAAAAAGAGTTGCTTACTGTTGTTAAGAATTTTACTGTGTATTTTTTTCTATGCAAATGAGACGTTTTCATAGTTTGTCTTGGGTTTGCATAAATTACTCAAGTCTCCCTAAAATAATGTGCAAGCCTCACCTGTCTCAAAAGTCGCCAAAATATGTTTTTATTCCATTTAAAATTGTAAAAAAATATTTTTATCGTTATTATTAATATTTAATATTAAAGTATTGCTTAAGGAAAATGAATTTCGTATAACATTATAAATAAGTTAAGTAAATATACTTAACTTATTTCTCAGGCATCCGCGTTGGCTTAGCTTAGCTTGAAGAATAAGTTTTAATAAGAGCATATTACTACCAACTTACTCAAGTAAAATATCACATTTTCCGTTAACCATTAACTTTGGATCTTAGGTTGGTATTATTTAAGATTTCATTTAATGCAAAAGTAAATATTTAATCTTAGATGACTAATAAAAACAATAGACTTAAAATTTAATCTTGCTTTCAAATGTCTGAAGAAGCAATTATTTTCAAGTGGTACTGTAATTTTCTTTTAATGAACCAGTAAAAATAAATAAAAATCTATCAAACCTCAATCGAGGGTTAATACAAAAATCTTTTCAAGACTGGTGACTGTTTTGTGGTTTTTGAAAAAAATATAGACTGGAATGGTTTTTTATTTATTAAATAAGAAATTGTACAATTTTCCTTCTATAACATAAAATAGGTGATACATACATAATATCTTTCTGAAAATTACCTTTTTGGCAACAAAATATATTATACTATTCTGTGGGGATTCGCAACGCAACTGTGATGATTTTACAAGAATTTTATTTTACAAGTATATTTTCTTTTGTTTTCAAAATAACTTACACTTATTATTTATGTACTTCATAACAATATAAAAATCCTCCTTGTACACCATGGTATTTTTTCATGTATAGAAAAATAAATTGTATAATACAATTATTTATTACATGTAAAAGAACCCTAAAGTTTTATAACAATTAAAAAAAAGACCGTAAATAAAAAAGTCAAAAAATCCCATCTCCGGTGCCCATGGGGTTTGAACCGTAGCTCTCTGGGTAAGATGGTCATCGCCTCACCTCGAGGCTACGCTTTATCTACAAGGCACGTCGAAATAACACAATAGCTATCATAATACGTACCATAATTTAAAAATAATCAATGCGTAGGTATTTTTTCTGTAGCACTTTTTTGATTAAGATAGGGATATTATAATTTAAAAAATTGTTTTTTAATAAATAAATGAAACTGCCAATCGTGTTTTAGATAAAATCTCTATATTCAGTTTAAACAAGTAAGAAATAGTGTTTCTAAAAACCACAATTTATTTGTAAATAATGCAATAACCTGTGGTTCATTACATTAGTCCAATATGTAAGAAGGAAATGTAAAAAGAAATTCTTTGTTACCAGATTATTTTGTACATTCCATTAACGAGTTTAAGTACTTATATAAAAAGATATTAACGATTATATTCAATAATAAATAGTAATTTAATTATTCAATAAGATAAAGAAAAAGTAGGTATCCAATACCAATCACCAGTACACATAATTATCCTTCAGGTTATTAATATCCTCATCATCTTCTTCATCATCATCATTACCGTTATCATCTACACCGCTTTTGTCACCACAGCTAGCCTTTAACAATCCATCACAAACTTAACGTAATTATATAAAAATACATTTATTTAATCATTTAGTTGTTTATAAAATCTTTCAGCCAAAGTTTGGATGTTGCAGACATAAGAAAAAGTAAGTATAAAATTTTTGGAGAACACTAACTATTATCGGTTATTCTCAGATTTCAACATTATAGTCATACAAGTGTATATGAAAATTGACTGACATTTAATAAACATACAAATAATAATAAAGTTTGTATATGGTAATCCCACCAAAAACATAAATGTAAAACAGGTGAGCCAAGTTCAATACAAAAATTATTCTCGGCTGTGGGCTTCGCCGCAAAAAGAATGGAGATCTAATTGAGGGCCAAGTTCTATGCAAAATCCAAATATAAATAATAGGAAAAAAATATAATTATGAACAAGTATTAAAGTCTATTTCTGTGCATTATTAGATATCTATATGTAGCCTAAGGGCTGACTTGGCTAGTTTTAATTTACATATTATATAGCCTTCGCATGTTCTAAACCGAAAGGTAACAACCTTTCGGTTCTTATTTTATTATTCCGATAATTTGGCTTGCTGGTAGAAACTACCCATCGAACATAAGGCTCTTCCATAACTGTGTAAAAGTAGGTACTTAATAATAATTCGTGTAGCTTGAACTTGGCTGCCGCGTGTCTAGATAATATTTAATGCTTCTTAGGCGTGGAAAGAAAAAATATTTTCTCAGTTAATGACAATATACAAATAAACTTGCTTCTAAGAACCTATTTAGATTCTTAGAAATGCTACTATCTTCATATTCAACTTGTAATTCTAGGTACTTTTACTAAAAATAAACGTTGCTCAAAGTAATACTCTGCTTGCTGTAGTTGGCAGTTCGCAATAAAAGTCACAGCCGTCTGTTGCACAGAGTTTTCACTTTCAATTTCCAGGAATAACCGATTCGGTTAGCCGCGATCGGGAGTGCTTTAAATGAAACATTATTTTCATGACCGTAAAGTTTGATCCACACAAGAATAGTTTTCCTTAAACATAATTATAAATGTACATTAAAGTTAAAGTTTTAAACCTATTTGATGATTTTAAGTGACTGTGTGGCAATGATTATTGCAATGAAATATTTTAAAATTCCTTTTCTTTATTTCAGGTCAACAGTGCCGCATCTTCAGCGAAATTCAAACTAAAGAAAATTTTGAATATTTTTTTTTCTAAAGCATTCTTCTCATTCTAAATTGAAAGGAATTGATGTTCGAAATTGTATCGGGGTCGGCGTATGAAATTTTGTTCCATGTTTGGTTCTTTGCGCATTTCGGGCCTGTCTTCTTCGCTTCTGACCCGGTTATTGAACTCTCTCGTACCTATTTCGTATTCTTAGGGGGCTGTCGACATCGTTACATGCGGGGGTGAGCAGGACAGTCGACTTAAGTACGTCTGGTGTTACCAAATGACGCATTCCCTGAAAGCAAAAAGGAATTTTTAGTCATCAGGTATTGCCCTCTAAAAAATTTCTTTTCGTAGAAACGTTGAGTTTAGTATTAGGGTCTTTATATTTTTTTTACAAAAAAATTGTTTTGTATCTCTGTGTCGTTGGCATTCTTCAATCCATGAAAATATATCTCTCTAATTTTATAAGCCTCAGGTCGAATCTTAAATAAAAAATATAATATTTTTTAGCATCTAATCAATTCGATCGACAGAATTTTAATTTTGTGATCAATGTATGTTGCTACTGTGCCACTTCAACTATTCATTTAGTTTATTTCTGGGGTATTTTTCAAAAATGTCATGGCAACCCCGAGTAACATTTTACTCAAACCCTACTCCGTTTCCCGCGCGCGTTTACGTGTTATACCTTCATAATAAGAACTTACAATTCTAATTCTAAAATATTTCAAACCAGTTTTTTCATACCTACGATATGGTAAAAACCCTTAAAATCAATCAGAGGAAAGTGAAGATAAACTTTAAAAATGATCCCTTAAGTGTCGAGACAAAAGGCGGCGATCTGCGTAATAGAGCGTCGGCCATTCCTAACACAGCAGCGAGGTGAACGCAGAATAACAACTTTATTCGATAAATCAAAGACTGAACGAAGGAAACACTAAATTCCGGAAGAAACGGACTAAGAGACGCAGCAGGAGGTGAGATTGTAAACTCCTCACTATACCTTCTAGATGCTGAATGATTGTATTCAGATACTGTCTACTTTAAGCCGGTAGCCCTATCGATTTAAAATCAAGCCGCGTTTCTAAAAAAATCGAAATTCCGTTCCACTTTGCCCTCATTTTACGCAAATACGCTTATGACGTCACCATCACGCTCGCCAAATAAAAAATATTTTCCCGATAAACTTCCGCAAAATATTGCGCAAGAAGCCGCAATAGCGCAGGGCGTCACCCTAGCAGCAGCAGTACGGCGGGTCAATAAAGGGTTGGCGGTATATTCCCGCTTAGTAACAAGTCTAGTATCGTCCGTCCCCTTTGAGACAGCTCTACAGACGTAGAAAAATCGATAGAACTCGTTTTAGCGAGACCCCCTCTATAAGCCAGATGTTGCTAAGTTGTTCTGAGAAAGCATTGGTCATGAATTTAAAATAGCCAGACGTTGAAAGGCTTCATTGTGAAGTCTGCGTTATAAAGGAATGCGGCGTCAGCCTGCGCTCAGTCCGCACTGAGCCGCAAGCACTAAGTTTTCAAATTACGCGCAGTGTCGGACAGTATGCATTAACTTCGATAAAGGCTAGTATGTCGTGGCACAGAACAGTGAGCGTATAATATTGAAAGCGCGCGCACGAATTTAAACGCCAACCGTTATGTGGGCAAATGTATTTGAACATGCCTCTGCGGCATTGTGGAACCTGCTGTCGTCTACGATACTACTGAGGCTGTCTGGCTGGCTAACCAAAAGATTATCGCCCTTAAAAACATCGGGAATAGTTTGATGATTGCCGGTCGATAGTTTTCTCTCAACGATGTTTCTGAATGTGTGGTGTGCAATGTGCTGTTTGTGTCGTTGCGGTTTTCGTGTCCTGTTTTCGGAAAACGCAGTATTCGTTGTTATAAAGGAGCTGCTTCAATAGTAAGTTTAGTATATTTTTCTTTAGGTTCAATTAAAAAGGATTTTTTTATAATTAAATTTATTGAATAATTTTACGCGATGTTGCATGTGCGATTTTTTGTATTTTCAGGTGTAGATATTAATATTATTTATGGAGGGTCTAAATAGGCCGTTATCGAAAGGTAATAGTTATTGTGATCAGGGAGCTATTTTTTTATTTTGAGACTTTATTGCCTCCACGTGTTCGCAATAACCGTACCTATTACTTTGTCGATCGTCTTTTTACACCCTGTGTGTGCGTACATATATACTATATACTATACATTTACATATATATTAATACTATCACAGCTTATGCGAATGTTGTAAGTATAATAAAAACATGATTATCATTATGATGAATTGTGCTCTACGTACACACAAAAAGTCCGTCTATAAATATTAAAATTAAAAATAAAACATAGGCATATAAGGGTATCTTTCTTTAACTTTTTCTTTAACTTGGGTTTAACTTTTTATAACAATTTTTTTAATATTGATTAGTTACTGTAAACATTCAAATTAGCAGTCTTATATAAGTGTGTAAGGTATAGCTACGAATAAATGAGCTAAATTCTTATTTGACTTATGTAATATAGATAAATATTTAACTTATTTATTCCTTAGGAATAGAAAATAAATAAAGCCATAGAAAATAATTTGAAACTTGACCAAGACTTATTTTTTTTATAAACAAAAAAATAATTTAAATTCTTATTTCACCTATTTAATATAAATAATTATTTTACTTATTGATTCCTCCTTAGTAATAAAAAAAAAGTCATAGAAAATATTTTGAATATATTCAAAATATTAATTTTTTTTTTTCTTTCTCATTCCGGTTATTAAATCATTAATATCAATATTGTATTAATAAATATATATATTCAACTAGCCATTTTGTTTAATTATTTAAAAAAATATATACATACAAATACCTTGGTAGTGTCGTGATAAAGTTATGTAATATCTAATATTTTTTTTAGATTTGTTTTTTTTTATATTTTTATCAATCATTACGTCTGCGCGGACTCATTTTAATGGCTGTTATTTCGCACTTGAATAATTCTATTGATCATAGCTGTAGCGGGAAGGGTTCGGCATGTGCAGTACGCACGCGCTCTACTGCTCTGTTCTTAGTCGTTAACGTCGACTCGCCAGAGAAGCAGTAACTCAGGGAGGAAAAAATCTTTTTTTAAACTAAAGATTTATTAGTTGGCAATTTATTTTTACTTTATGGGTATTAAATTAGAATAAATTATATAAAAAGGAAACGTTCAAAAAGCTAATCAGTCTCACGATAGACTTATGAAATTACTAAGTATTTTTTTTTTATTTTAATTATTTGTTAATATTGGTTTATATAGATCATTATGACCCTGCGCGGACTCACTTTAATGATTGCTTGTTAATGCTTCAATTATTCTATTGATTAAAGCTGTTTTGTTAGGTGAGCATGTGCTCTCCTTCACAATCCCCAGTCGTTTACGTCAACTTGTGAGAGACGCAGGAAACTCAGAGAAAAAATATTTTTTTTTAGTTAGACCACCAATTAGGAATATATTACGAGTTATTATCGCATCAAACGTGCTGTATAATGCTTCGATAGCATAATTTTTATGTCTTAAAAATATTTTAGAATACGTTAGTTGAGTCGATGTTGGCAAAATTGTGATTATTCTATTTTACCTTCGGTCAGTAATTTACGTTTTTATTTTATTGAAGTTTCCAAAAATTCAATGATTTATGAACTGATGTTTTAAATATTTTCTGTATAGCAAATTAAAGAGAATTAAATAGACAGTTACTGTGAAATGTTACTCACAAAACCCTACAAATTTGTTATAGCATAATATGAAAGCATTATGCTTGCTTTCATATTTATATCGGCGTTGCTTTGGCGAATGATATTGTTAATATATTTTGTGTTATCAAATAAACATCATCAATTACCAATGCATTTTATTGTTTCCCTGTGGATTAAGAATTCAATACCTTTCATAAGAGGCGATTAATGGAGGTCTTTAGTATCGCCGGGCATAGTACGGGGATGAGCCCTTACTGTAAGCGATCCTTAGATTTGCGGCTTAGCGATTGACTTAGTTATTATTACAGATGCCAATCAAGTTCCTAACATGTTATACCGGCTCTTTGGACCGCAACTGAATTTATAGACCAATATTACACATATAGACTGGAACTCATCAGCGTTGTGAGTCTTGTCAATTGTAATGAAATTGAATAAAAGTGTACAAGAATATAAGTGCCCCGTGGTCTCGCGGTACAAGTATGTACCGTACGATCTAAAGGTCCTGGCTTCGATTCCCGGGTCGGGCAGTGTTATTGGGTTTTTCCATTGGGAAATTCTCAGTAGCAGCACGGAGTCTGGAAACGAGCCCAAAAAACGGCAACAGGCTCACCCCTTATTACGTGGAACTGATACATACCTGGCGAAATGTGGGTGCAGAAATGCATCTCTGCCTACCCCTTTGGAGAATATAGGCGTGAAGTATGTTTTGTTTGTTTTGAAAATCTAACGTCAACTAGCTGTTTATACTGGTACCGAGTGCTATCAAAAATAACCTGATAACCTTAGACTTAAAGTCATAATGGCACTAAAAATCATGAAAATCCAATCACCTGTATGACGCTCAACAATCACACACATAGTCCTGACCCCTCATTAAAACACGAGTCTTGTGCCGTGGGTACCAGACGCTACGAGAGACTTTTCAGTCTTACAAACACCCAGACCCGAAATAAATATTTTTGGATCACACATACATTTGTCTCGGTGCGGGGATCAAGGCCGCGGAACATATTTCTAGCAATTTACACAGAACTGTAAAAAATATACTCTACATCGTGACTCTGTTTGTTGTTCTAAGCCGACTTGGAAGCGGGAATAATTCCTTAATTACAAGAGAAGGCCATTAATATGCGTTCGAAAGATAATATACATAGAAACATTGGCGTATTTATTTATTTTATTTATTTAAACTTCATTGTACACAAAAAACTTAAGCTAAGGAGTGCAAAAGATAAGCAAAGTACAATGGGCGGCCTTATCGCACAGGCAATCTCTTACAGGCAACCAAACAGGCATGGAGTTACAGGAAGAGAGATAAAAGGTAGTTGACGTGTACTAGTTAAATAAGAGTACATATAGTAAATTGAAATAAAAACATATAAATAAATATTTATAAATATATGTAAACATACAAACAAACCATATACATACATACATACTTACATACATACATACATATATACATACATGCATACATACTGACATATGCCTTCAGTTATCGGACAAGTAATAGTTTTTGAGCAGTTTTTAAAAGATGACAGTGACTTGGCGTACTTCCATAGAAGCCAAAAACCCCAGGTTTTCAAATTTTTTCCGAATGATATTATTTTTATTGTATATCTCTTTGTATCGCGGCTCAAGTATACGATACATATATCGTGCGATCTATATATCCTGGGTTCTATTTGAAAATTCTACTTTGCAACCAGAATTCTGGTGATACACCTAAGAAATTCTACTTTGCAACCAGAAGTCTGGTGATACACCTAAGAAATTCCTAAGAACTTTAATCGTGCAGGTTTCATTATGATGTTTTCTTTACACATAAGAGATCGCGGCTAGCGATAAGACCGCCTTTTATGCCAATATTGTCTTATTATTCTTAGTCTTCTACTTCATTATTACTCAATGATATTTATGTATAGTGTACAAAAAAGTATAAAAATAAAAAAAACATTAAAAAGTCAGAGGTGTGTGCCTGGGGTTTTAACCCGCGACCGCAGATATTTCGACCGCGCGACCAAACCTTGAGGCCATCATAGCTGTAATACTTTTTTAAATGTAAAAGATGCAATCAGAAGCTCAGGGGACAACGGTGACGGGCGCGCCTTCTACAGTTCTACTGTTAGATGACAATCGGATCTAATAAGCTGAGCCACACTAAGCCACAAAACTTTTAGTAGCAGCAAATATTTACCCAAAAGTCGGCAATTCTATAAGAAACAATAAAACAAAGCTGGCGAGTAGTTGTACGAAAGTGCATCTAAACTACAGAACAGTCGAATAAGATAGACAGTATTTTGTATGGGGACGAGTGGAAAAATGAATGGCTGATATGAGTTAATTTAAGATAATTTTGAAACATTTGGTCGAAGTCACTTTGGCGTTATGAGTGTGTGCTGTACGATCTACATGTCCCGAGTTCGATTCCAACGTTGAGAACTTTCATAGGATAATCATTGGAAAATGGTTGCATAGGATTAAAATCACCTGGCATAACGTCAGTGTGAGAATATTCTGCTTTTTTTAAAATAAATGAAAAACGTCTTAAGTTCCCTGTTCGGTAAATCGAAGGCTTCAATGCGCTGAACTACTGTTCGCGCGGCTGAGTTGGGTTCTTCATTTAAAATCCTACGCCTGCATACTGAGTAAAACCTCTACTCGCTGCGACCCGGGGCTCTGTCCAAATGTGGACTCTTACATAATAGAGGAATTTCCCCCACTTGGCCCTATACTTAGACACTCATTGATATAAGCGTTCGCGACATTAACAATACCATGAGATCGCCACACATCTTGGGATCGTACATCCTGTGAGGGCGCACTTCCCCTACAAGCCTTACAGCCCTCAATCCTATTAGGCCGATAAGGACAGGGAGTAGTGTGGTAAAATCTTTGTTTTCTATATCTTATGGAAAGTAAAAAAAAATTGTGGCAAATTGGCCGCTCTCTCAAATCTGCCGCCCTAGGCTCCATCCTACTCAGCCTGTTAGTACATCCGCCATTAGTAAAGTGAACGTCTAATGCCACCACAATTTATTACACAATTATAGAGCTATAGTCATACAGCGCCCTCTAGTCGAAAAGCGGCTGCAATTTGACCGAAAAGTTTTCATCACCCTCTACTGCTAGGAATAGGTTAAATAAGGACTATTGAATACATTAAACTGTAATATATTATATTTAAATAGCATACTCTAAATATTACTCTAAAGCTGTAAATTATGTAGGTTATACAAAAAATACATTTGACTTATGTCGATGTAAAAAAATCCTTACAAGTTACTACACGTATCTACAAAGTTTGCACTCAAATGGTTTACCCGGAAACATTTTAATTCTAGACCAATACTCTAGAGGGCGCTGTACCGATTTCAACGTGACGTTACATTGCATACAATTATTACAACATACTATGTATATGAAAGCGCACTAGCGCCATCACAGGACTCCTACGACAAATACTAGAACTAAATCTCTTAACCAGGCCATCTATTAGAAAATAGGTGTAGGTTTTTGGGTATTGTGTTCTCTATAAGTAGAAGTGATCCTTACATAGTTTTGATTTAGTTTTCCTACATTTTATTTAATGTCTTTTATCCTCACATAAATAAATTTATAGGTTTCAAACCAGTTTTAAAAATAAAGTGATTTAAAATTACACTCACGTTTTTCGTCGTGGAGCGAATTTTTGCCGTTTCCCTGCACTTTTATTTGTTAAAAACATACATTTTCTCTCATCTTTATTCATTATATTCACGAAAGTTTGGCAGCTTTCCCACATGTTATGATAATCAAAACTAATTTCTTTTTTAAGCCTCTCGTAATAAGACTCTATTGCCGTTTACTGAGAATTTGCTGAATAGGCCCAAACCAAGAATCGAACCTGGGACCTGTAGATCGCTAAACACACGTGGATTGTAAGAGCATGAGACAGTCTCTTATTCCTGTAACTTTAAATTAACCATCAGTCTCATTGCTATGAATACATAATTCTCCATACCTTAGTCATCCACAAATTGTCTTACCTTTCTGTACTGGCTAGAAGTAACACACAGAGGCTAATGAAGATATCCGCAAGGTAGCTGGCAGTAGTTGGATGAGGAGAGCCGAAGATCGAGCCCAGTGGCGTGCCATAACGGAGGCCTATGTCCAGCAGTGGACGAATTGAGGGCTGCTGATGATGATGATAATGATGAATGAAGATAAGTTATCTATCAAACTTGTGCAATAAATAGATAAAGATGTAAAGGTATTGAAATCACGGGCTCTCGTTGTGTAATAGCATTGTGGACGACCTAGATGCATCCTGCCGTGGAAATAGATCAATAATCTCAGGCACGCGCTTCCCGTATCCATTTCCCATCCTCCTAAATTCATGTTTTTTGAAAATTTAGATCATCACGTTAAATATAGATGTACTCATGCTTATACCCCCAGAAGGAATAGGCAGTTGAGCAAACTACAATAAATATTATGAATTTTGTGCCTTAATTTAAGGAATTAGAAAATTCTTTTGCATAATGGGGTTGAATGGGTGGTATTTTTGATGTACTGGTATGCCGGTACTGAGGGAATGACCCGTCTGACTAGGCAGTAGTTAGTCAATCCATAGAAACAAAAAGCCTAGTTTCGCTTACCAAATTCCTTATAATAATCTTGGATATGTAAATCTTTATTTAACAAAAGCACTTTGACTTGTAAATGAGAGTATCCTAACCCTATTTTTAACAATAAAATTATAAACTAGACACCTATCCCACCATACACCCGCCACTGCAACTCCTGTACTCCAGGATCAACAGCGGCACGCACAGTATTGGCGCCGAGCAATGAAGCTCAGCGAATCTAAGGGGACCTGAATTGTCATAATCCCGCAACGAAGTTAATCAGAAAAGCAATGTAAAGGAGGAGTTGGAAAACAAAGAGTTGTCCACTTCCCTCCACAGCAAAGCGGGTGACAAAACATTGAGCTAAGAGGTTTAACCTCACATAAAGAAAGACAATTACAATTACCAAAAAATTTGACGCAAGTAACGCACCACGGATAGATTACTATTGCTTAAATTGGACCTAACGTGCGAACTATTATACAGACTTCCAATAATAGGCATGGCAAAATCGCTGAAAGGCACGGAAATTCCTCCTAGATTCAACGAGGTCTGTATAATAAACTACACCAGACGTTACATGCATACTATTGAGCATACTGTTACGCTCATCCGACCAAAGATTGCACTCCCAAAGGATATGATGTGCGGACTGTTCATATTCGCAATCATGTGTTGAGCATTGGCACATTATAAACTAGACAGTAAACAAACGACGTGTAGCGCTTTTGGTTTTCTATAGAAGCATCGCCACTCTGACCAGGCCCTTAGCGTGTCCTAACCTAGGCCCTCCATGCTTTCATAAACCTAGATGTAAGCTTTAAGGAGTACTTTTGTATGTGAACATTAGTGAGCCAATTATAGGTGACCAGTACTAAAGTAGTACAGTATGTGCACTGATACATAACTGGGGCATTCCCTTATACATAATTTTACCCACGGAACAGTTAAAAATGACTAAAAGAGAAATGTCAGTATACCGACCGCGCCGAAGCTACGATTAGACTATCACATGTTTGACACGGCCACTTCTTAGTTATTCGAGTTGCGTCTCATATCAAGACTTTACAGACGTGACAGCCAATGGGAGCCATTCAGTTTCGATTCAATTTTATGGCATTGGTAGTATAATCATCGTAGAATAACCTGACTAAGACCCCTTACAAGTTAAAGTTTATTACCCTTCTACTCTTATTCAGCTCTCTGTGATTTTGCAAAGTACTTCGCACAATAAATGATGGCTGATTAAAATAAACTTTACTATTATGTATATTTTCCAGTATTATCACCAATTCACCCCCTAATATTTTGTTCTACCTCTTCCCCCCTTACGTAATATTATAAAACCCCCCAAGAGGGTGGCCCATCCCACTTATAAATCAATACTTTCAGTCGACCAATCTCAGCTCGGCCTGGATTCCAGGGATTCTAGGAAACGGGGACACAACTAGATAAAGACAGAGTTATATGGGGAAGTGAGACAAAGCATACCCCCTACCTAGCGACATAGGGGGTACCCATACCAAGATTATACTATAGTCGTTGCAAATTGAGCTCCTTGTTTGCGTAATTAAATTTAATAAACGGCATAATCTGAACGTAATATGAAAATTTAATCTCATCAGCATATACTGCTGGTTACGGGCCTTTTCTACCATTAAGATGATATAGGACATACCCCTAACCTTTGATCCATCATTACTTCATTTAAATCTAAAAATTGATAAAAATTACCCCAATATTCTGTCATTCTCATTTAATTTTCTTAACAGTATTGTGCACAATTATCATAAATTCTCATAACTTTAGTACATCGCAATGATTTAATGATTCATTTATTTGCACCGGATAAAAGGCTAATCACATTACAGTTTCATGTTGAATTTCGGGTGTGGGTGTTTGTGACACAGGACTCGTAATATCTTCGTTTTGGGTGAAAACTAGTGTGACTGCTGGGCGTGTTTTTTTAATTATTTATCAATGTACTATAATCATATACAGGGTGTATTTAGACCGTGATCGAAAACTGAGGCAGGTAATAGCGAGGGTAATCACAAACCCAGTGGCGATATTAAAAATCCCGACAAAAAATAAAAATTTTGACGTTTTCCATACAACTATCGGTGTTAAAAGTATGTGGTTTGTATGGAAAATCTCAAAAATTATATTTTTTGTCGGGATTTTAAATATCGCCACTGGGTTTGTGATCACCCTCGCTATTACATGCCTCAGTTTTCGATCACGGTCTAAATACACCCTGTATATAGGGAAGGTTGAAACATGCCGACCCAAAATGAAAATAGGAACAGAGCAAGGAAATGATGATGATTAGCATTTCTATAATTAGTACAAATAATGTGCTTCAAATATCGCTTTATGCAATTTAACAAACTCATTTTCCTGTACATAATATTATTAATTTTATCGTTGGTGCAATCACCCGGGGTATAGCGTCCTTCTCATCCCACGGAACCAAAATCGATACCGCGTGCAGACGAGATCCACCAATCACGAACTAACATTTGTATGCGACACTAAATGACCAATAACAGCTTGGAACTCGGTGACCGAGACAACAAACACAGGAGCAAGGAGATTGCACTATATCTGCAATGCGACAAAAGTTCTATGAAAAACAACGTATGCAATGTTTTAGTAGAAATACCTCTTAAAGCAAAATCTATAATCTAGATAATCATTCTTGATAAATTAGGCAGATTGTTTCTTTAATTTTTGTTCACCCCTAAATCCTAGGACAGATTAGAATGATTTTTGATGTGAAGGAAACCTTTAAGGGTTGAAACGGTTTGTCTCGATTTCTGCCAAAACTGCTAAAAAGTTGTAGGTTGTGAAACGATCTACAAGTTTTGTACTGAAACTTTTTCCACATATCCTCAAAATTTATGTGAAAAATTTATATTTTTGATTTTTGTTTTTCACGAATTTTGGTGAAAACTTACCTAATTTTGTTCCTAAATCATTGTAGTTTATTTAATTTTAAATAAAACACGTCCTGAAAACATCAATAGTTTAACTCCTGCAGAAATTCTTAAGATCATTCTACTGACTAGTATTGTTTGCTACGAACACGATTCATGGTGCATGTGAAAATTTGTATCGTTCATCGCTTTGCGTCGTAGATGGAAAATATTCCAAAACATGTTCTCGCGTGGAGAAGCCATCTAGTTTGTACAATCAAGGCGGACTGACCAAAAATATTGTACACTATTGCGCTTAGAGACCCAACTTCTTATTTTGATTTCCAAAATTAATAGTTGAAATGTGAACAACAACTTTCAATGTATCATCATCAACAGCCAATATTCGTCCACTGCTGGATATGCCTGTACAGCTATCATGAATTATATATTTGTTACTTGATTAAATAATAATCATTTATTTACTTTAATTGTATACATTCCTTCAATTGTCTTTCAATTATAACTCTCTCCACACACTTAAAGTGTTTTAATTTAAATATTGTTCTTAAATATACAAAACAACGGTTGCCGACCTAGCTGGTTTTGTATAAAATTACGCCCACGCGAAGATACTAATGTTTTAAATTACATCTTTTCTATGTTGGAACAAAATATAATAATTTAACTAATTTATTCAAAAAAGCTAGGACCAATGTCCACATTTTTGTTTAGTTCATCGACAAAACACGCTCTAAAGACTCTTGTTTCCCGCAGAAACTCTAAATCCATCTACTTATGTATATTGTTTGATATAGTTACTACGAACACGATTCACCATGAAATGAATGCGAAGATCTGTGTCGTTTATCGCTTGGTCGACGTTGCGTGGTAGACGGTAAATATTTCAATACAAAATGTTCTCGCGGTAATGCCATCTAGTTTGTACAATCAAGGCGGACTGACCAAAAATATTGTTTACTCTATTGCGTTTAGAGATTAAACTTTGTTTATTTTTATATTGCCTAAATTAATAGTAAATGTATATATACATGTATGTGTAAATGCCTGAATAAATATATGTTACTTGAATAAATAATAATTTATTTACTCATAACAATCTGTCCCAGATTTAGCGCAATATTTAAATACAATTTAAATAATTTTATTGAATAAAAAAAATTCTGTCAAAAGACTAAAAGTTTACTCTCCATCACTCTTCTGCCAAAATTTTACTGTCTCGAATGTTATATTTCGTATGAACTCATTTGTTGATTCGTACTTTGTTGAATACTAGCGACCCGCCCCAGCTTCGCACGGGTGCAATGCTGATATTTAATGGATGTTATCATACATATAAACCTTCCTCTTCAATCATTCTATCTATTAAAAAAAACCGCATCAAAATCCGTTGCGTAGTTTCAAAGATTTAAGCATAGAAAGGGACATAGGGACAGAGAAAGCGACTTTGTTTTATACTATGTAGTGATTTCGTATGAAATTTTCGAATTGCGGCCGCCGAGCTCTCATTATTTTTTAAACATTCTTCAATGGTGAATAATGGACGTCTTGATGATGATATGATGATGATGGCGATGATCAATGAATACACGTTCTATCGTGTAACGCTCCATTTTTACAAACGGTGCCGATTGTGACTACTGTTTATTTGTTCTCAATCATGAAGTGCAAAATATAGTACAAATTTTGTAACATTCTTGATATTATTAAAAATCGTTACTACAAATCCTCGAACACATCGATTCTTTGCAAGTTAAATCTTTTTATTTTATTTATTGTAAGAAGTTTGGTTTTTGTTATTATTATAATGTTTTACTATGTGTTACGTAAGTTCCATTTTCTTGTAATAGTGCCGAGTGAATCTCAAACGCACTGTTTCCTTTATGTTGGAAAACGCAAAAGCGAAGAGTACAGTGGCTACCTTACCAAATTAGAAAACCCTCTGAATATAAAACAATTGTTTTGTCAATGTATCAGCAGTTTTTCTACAACACAGTTTTTAACCGTTTCTTTGAGGAGTCACCAACATATTTTATAAAACTTGATCCTTCCGACCGAAGTTTAGATTGAAACTTCTGGTGATAACCAAGACATGATCTCAAATTAAGCATTTAATCAATCCTATCATAAAATAAAAGTATCGGAAGTATAATTTCTTGTTTGGATCTTTGATTTGGAAAGATTAACATGATGCTTCAAGAAATTTGTGAAGGGAAATTTCTAGTGGTAAAGGCTTTTTTGGAAGTAAAACGGCATCAGTGTTATAGTAAGTTATTTAGTGCAGCGGATTTGGCCCGCTAATATGTTGGTTCAAATCTATAGCTGTTCTCACGGCGCATGCGTAAATGGGAAATAAAATAACAAAACCTAGGTCCGCATTGCAGATATAGTGCATCTCCTTCCGACTCGTATGATGCGTCCTTTGCAGCTAGTATCCAGGTCGTGCGGTGTGAGCTCGCGATTGGTGGAAAGCACCACCCTGCACCAGACGTTATTGATTTAGTGCCAGGGGTGTGGTATGGGTGTGGAGGTCTTCAAACCTAATAAGCTTGATTTGAAACTAATGTGTATGTTCAAAATGTATGGAGTCCCTGTTTATGATGACTATCATCATCAGCCCATATACGTTCCACTGTTGAGCACGGGCCACCTCTACCATTGAGAGAGTTTTAGACCTTCGTCCATTGACTGTGTAGTCTATGTGTGTACCTCAGAAATTCCTAAGAATATTTTACGTATGAAGGTTTCATTTCATTTAAGCAAGTGATAATTAATTATGAATACACACATAACTTCGAAAAGTCGGAGGTGTGTGCCTGGGTTTTAACCCGCGACCGCCGAGAGTCACGACTGCGTGCCTAAGCCTGGAGGGCATCACTGCGTACTAGTACTATAACTCGCACAAAACATGCCTATTTCCATTCAGGCATATGTCCACACCCCGAATTACTACTGAAAATGTTGATATTGAAAAACGCGATAATATTGTCCTCGACCCGGATATCAAACCCGTGGCCTTAAGATTTCATAACAAAGACCTGTGCCGCAAGATCAACTAGACTACCGCCGCATTTTCTCAGTGGTTGTATCCCATGTATTTAATAGCGAGCGTATTGGTAATGTTTGCAAAAAAGGTATGCCCCAGTGCCAATGTAAAAATATTCGAGAAGTGTTTAAGTAGAATTTTGTCACAGATGAATATAATGTTATTGTAAGAAAAAGTAGAATGTTTTGCAGGTTAAAATTCCCAACCTTCCTAAGCTTTAATATTTCAGTTAAAAAGTCTTAGTAGGTCAAGTGAAATGAAATAAAATGAAAATTCTTTCAAAAAACGTGCACTTTATAAATAAAACACCGACAGGCTCCCATACAAAATATGACACGTCCATATTTTAGGTACTCATTCTAAATTTCAAGGTACACTTCCTTTGTTATAGAGGCATAAATTCTGCCTCGAGTTGAGAGACTCAAATATGATTATCAGATCATAAGACTGTTATAGAGTCTTTCCGTTTTGAAATTCTTTACAGCAGCCCGTGTTTGTTTTTTTCACGAGGTGCGTTAAGATTGACAGTGGCATTTATAGCAGTGGCGATACCGCGGCTTAGTTCATTAGCAATTTTCTTGTCAGCTGTAGCATTTAGTAACTTTAATCAGGTACGCCTATCACCTCATCAGTCAAGTTGAGACTGGTAGCTAAGATAAGAGCTAACAAAGATAGAGGAGCCCCTTGCCCATTAGTGGGACGTATAAGGGCTGATGATAATGAAGAAACTTGAAACAAAGGAGTTAGATAAATAACAAACATCCTAACGGCGCATGCGCGAAGGCAAAATAAAAAAACAAACCCTAAGTCCGCATTGCAGATATAGTGCATCTCCTTCCAACACGTATGTTGTGTCCTTTGCAGCTAGTATCCAGGTCGTGCGGTGTGAGCTCGCGATTGGTGGAGAGCACCACCCTGCACCAGACTCTATTGATTTATCGTCAGGGGAATGAGTGTGGAGGTCTTTACACTCGAAATACTAAGCAAATGTGATTTAAATGTATATATCTATGAGCATAATCTATCCAGCCCTAATACTCCCAAAACGCATGTCCACAGATGCCTAGACAACGTATACATCATCTTCACCAGCCTTTCACGTCCACTATTGAACATAGGACTTTCCTATGGCACGCAACTTAGCTCAGTCTTCGAGGCCCTTCATCCAAGCGCTACTAGCTACCTTGCGAATATCGTCACCCCACCTGGTCAAAGGATTAAGTAAAAAACTGTAACGTAGTGCAGGTCAACGTTTAACAATCAAAAATTTTCAAAACATTTTACTTGACTCGGAAATCAAACCGGGGGCTCTAGAACACAAGCCATAAACTTTTACCCAGAGAACGAGTCAACCAAGTTTTTCTACCACTCATATCCTTCGGATCGTCACTAACTAATCTGTATAAAGTTTTAAAGTAAATCTCTCTAATTGATATGAAGGCATTAATTCTGCCTGAAAATAAGAGTCCCTAGACTCTAGGGTATGATTAGCTGGTTTGGCTGCTATTCGGTTTTTCCGCTTCAAAAATCAGGATTTATAGAATTCATTTCATTTTCAGTCATTGGGGGAGGCCTATGACCAGCAGTGGATGAATATTGGCTGTTGATGATGATGATGATGATGATTCCATTTTCATTAGTAAAAAAACAAAGACCCTTTGTATCCTATCCTTACGGCGCATGCGCGAAGGCAAAATAAAATAACAAAACCTAAGTCCGCATTGCAGCTATAGTGCATCTCCTTCCAACACGTATGTTGCGTCCTTTGCAGCTAGTATCCAGGTCGTGCGGTGTGAGCTCGCGATTGGTGGAGAGCACCACCCTGCACCAGACGTTATTGATTTAGTGCCAGGGGTATGGGTGGGTAGGGAGGTCTTCTGACGTCAAACGTAAAATAACCATGATTTGAAATTAATATATTCATGGTATATTCTCGTGCTATGAGGCACACAAAACGAGCCATATCTTTTAGGCACATTTTAAAACCCCGAAAACGACTAAACATTTCGTAATTGACACACCAATCTCATAACCTCCCGCTAGGAATCTAACTCAGGGCGTCATGAGAGTACATCGTAAACTTGACCCTCATGAACTAACCACATTCCGCTTTCATTTATATCATTATCCATTAGCGCTAATCCATAGACCTAGGACACTCTCCCGAGGTATCAAAAGGGAAGCTAAGGCGCTTTTTGGGTACGGCTTAAACCAAGGAATTTATTTGTCGTAGTGCTGAAACTGAATGATTACCAGAAATGTTTCATATCCCCCGATCCCCGAATCCAACCATCACTACACCAAACCCCACACGTTCAGCTTGAATGATATAAAAAATTGGGGTTCCAATATTGCAGAGGCAAGCTAGAGATCAGACTACTGCGAACATGCGTTTGCTTTCGTTTTTAAATAAATTAAAAATATGTAGTATAATTTATTCCAGAAATTTCTATGACATCGCTAAGTTGTAGAGTAGTTGAATTTATACATATCTATTTGTTTTAAGAATTTGAGATAAAAATCACAAGTGCGATCTGCCCTTATTTTATTTTGCCACCTTCTGAACTTGCCTGCCAAAAGGTTGCCGAAGATTGCCTTAAATAAAACCCTGGCTATTTGAAAGAAATGTAAAAAAAAATAAAATTTAAATGGCCTGAATCTAGGTGACCTTTGAGTGTCCTACCCATTCCATGGGCTCTAGATCAATACATCCTCAGGCTTCAACCAATCGTGAGCTGCCAGATCGCAGGGGCCGTGGTGAGACGGAAAACACGAGAGGAAGAGGAACGCACTATAATTTTAATAGGGCGAGGATTTTATGCTAGCTGTTTAATTTCAAATCTATGTCAGATAAAATTTCAGTGAAATATTCGCTTACGAATTCGGCTTTCTCATTGATTCTAACCATACCTAAATAGAATATCAACGTGCATTACGAAACTTTTGTTTCGCATAATTTACGTTGATGATGATTTATTTCCTGACATGCATTTATATGCGCTCGAGTAACCCTAAGAGATAGGCAAAGGGGTATACTGTATAAGGTTTTATTCAGGTGTGTTTTGAAGTCAGATATCTATAGGGTCTCTCCATTACTGATTTCTTTGTAGCAGTACAGAGTTTAGAAACTGAAAAATGTAAATAAAATGTCTCGCTTCGTACCACTTTTGCTTTAAAAGTCAGATCGCTAAAATAGCTTGTAAAAACTTGACAATACTTTTTGGGATGCAAGAGTGCAACTATTTCATTTAATTTGACCTAATAGCACAGTGGGGTGGAACGGGTTCCAGCCTCCTCTCGATCGTAGAGGAGGTCGGGGGCTCCACAATGATGCTGTATTCCGCTTCATCCTGTGCATCCTGTCCTTATCTACATGAAGGTGGTGGTGTGTGAGCTCGCGATTGGTGGAGAGCTGTGGTGCGTCAATGGTATCGATTTATGGTCTTGGGATGGTAAGGTTACGTAACGGTGATCACCAGCAATATAATATTTAAAACCCCGTATTAATTGTCAAAAACAGGGGACGAAATGAAGGCTGTTGATGATGACGATTAATTATCAACATCACATTAAATCCTGTTCGCTTTTTTTTTCTACATTGGCTTCTGTACTAGCTTGAAGGTCATATCATCTTCTAACTTAGTCCGAATCCTCTCAAGTGGTGGAGGTCCGTGCCCTAGGTGGGACGCTTATGGGCCGATGATGATCACTTGTGAGATTAATTCAAAATTTAGTACTCGTTAATGACATAAAGTTATGCACGGTGAACTTATGGTATTAATAAAAGCCAATTATTATCGGGTTAGTTTACCAGGAATAATTGACTTTTATAGCCCAAAAAAGCAGTGATGGCCTCGAGGTTTAGGCGCGCGGTCGAGAATCTCGGCGGTCGCGGGTTCGAACCCCAGGCACACACCTCTGACTTTTCGAAGTTATGTGTGTATTCATTGAATTATCACTTGCTTTAACGGTGAAGGAAAACATCGTGATGAAACCTGCACACCTAAAAGTTCTTAGGAATTTCTTAGGTGTGTAGTCCGCCAACCCGCACTAGGCCAGCGTGGTGGACTATAGCCTAAAAACAGAACTGTCAAAATTGTTGGTGTTTTAATACACCTGTGACAATCCTTTTAGGGATCATCAGCCGATTTACGTCCCCCTGCTGGGCACTAGCCTCCTTTTACAACACGTGAGATTTTAGGTATAGCGGACTCTCTAAGAATATTTATGAAGGTGTGCAGGTGTGAGGATATAAGCGAGATTTTAAATATTTCCTTTGTTTCAATTCGAGTTGATAGCTTGTGGTAGTAGAATTCTCCTCAATCCACTATCGTTCGCAGAGGTCAGATCAGGTCCTCCACAATAATGCTGCATCTCACTTCCTCTTGTATGTCCTGTCTCTTGCTGCCATTGAGGTCGTGGTGTGTGAGCTCGTGATTGGTGGAGAGCTGTTGTGCGTCAATGGTATCGATTTATGTCCCGGGGGTGGGAAGGTTGAACAGCGGTCATCGCGTATGCTGTGACATTTATAACTGCTTATTAAATATTTATATCTATTTATAGGCATAAAGGAAGGCTAGAATAATTATTAGTAAGGATTCAGGTGGTAGGCCCAGTGACAGCCCAAATTCGTCGCATTGCTGGACTCGGGACCCCTCCATAACAGAGAATGTTTAGGCCTTAGTCCATCACGTTAGTCTTGTGCGGTTTGGAGGTCTATACACCTAAGAAATATTTTCTTTACATACATAACTATGTAAAGTCTGAGGTGTTTGCTTGGGGTTTGAACTCGCGACTATTGTGATTCTCGACCGCGTGCCTAATTCTCGAGGCCCTTATGACTTACTTACTTGACACATAGGTAAAAATCTCTGATTTAGGTCATACCCAGACGTGTATTTCTACATCCACATTTAGTCGGCTACGGTTACGGTTACGGAAAATGCTAGTTATATGAATTCTAACTAAGTCAAATCCTCCTAATATTTGCCTCATTCTTGAGATAGCTATAAAAAAAAAAAGTGTTTCTTCCTATCTAAATATTTTTATTTAGTACCTACACTTGTTTCTTTTATGTACCTTGTCAAAGAGGTTACGCCCCTTTCCTACAAAAATGTAGTTTTTTTTATTACAACTTGTAACCGCCTGTAGTATATATGTGGATTTTTTAGGATTGCTAAAAGCCGTCCAAGTTATTTACTTAATATTGAAAGGGTAGTTTAACAGCTTTTTGCTCACCAAATATGCATGAGTATATGAATCGAAAGTCAAGTCAAGCCAGAGTACTGGAAATAGTCTATATTTAATCAAGCTTAACATAAGATTGATAACTTGAAAACGGGACGAATATAGCCTGATATCCAATTATTCATTATTCAGAACATAGAGATCTACTTAGTGGTCGATGACCGCTACGTGTCCTTCCCACCCCCGGGCCATAAATCGATACCATTGACGCACCACAGCTCTCCACCAATCACGAGCTCACACACCACCTCCGTGTAGATAAGGACAGGATGCACAGGAGGAAGCGGAAAGCAGCATCTTTGTGGTGCCTCCCAACCTCCTCTGCGATTGAGAGGAGGTTGAGGCACATTCCACCTTGCGGGACAATAGCCTACTAAGTAATAACTTAATTCAAATTAGAACAAAGTACTTTCATGCCTATATTTCGAAAAGGTTTATCAAATTCCTAAAAACATGTTGCACTATTAACTAACCTCACTTCCTGCTGCCTTTTAACTAGATTAAGACGTTGTCCGTTCTATTAATGAAACTTGAGATAGATCGATTAAAACATATAAACATAAATAAATACCTACATAACCTCACGCCCGTATTCCCCTAAGGGGGGGCAGAGGTCCGTTTCTGCACCCACATTTCGCTAGGTATGTCTCAGTCCCAGCAATAGGGGCCACGCCTATTACCAATTATTGGGCACAATTCCATTAAAAAATTGCTAGTGAAATATGTGCAGAAACACCCACTCCATTCACCCCTTCTAGGATAAAGGTAAATTATTTTTCGCAAATTGGGCCAAAAACCGACGATAAGAACTCAACAACTGCCAAATATGGTGGAGAAAGAGCCTACTTTCACGCGCAAAAAATCTATACCAAACAACTACATAATTTACTGATTAAGGCCACTTTCGTTGCACAGCTTATTAGGGATCCCTTAGTGAAATTCTTCTTCTTCTTCTTCATCAACCCATATACGCCCACTGCTGAGCACGGGTCTCCTCTACCATTGAGAGGGTTTAGGCCATAGTCCACCACGCTGGCCTAGTGCGGGTTGGCGGACTACACACCTAAGAAATTCCTAAGAACTTTTAGGTGTGCTGGTTTCATCACGATGTTTTTCCTTCACCGTTAAAGCAAGTGATAATTCAATTTTGAATACACACATAACTTCGAAAAGTCAGAGGTGTGTGCCTGGGGTTCGAACCCGCGACCGCCGAGATTCTCGACCGCGCGCCTAAACCTCGAGGCCATCACTGCTATTAGTGAAATTAGAGGTCGTCAAAAAAGTTCGCCAACCCGCACTTTCATCATCAGCTTCACCAGCCCTTCACGTCCATTGCAAGATTTAGCAGTTTCCTATAACACGCCACTGGGCTCAATCTTCGGCTCTTCTCATCATACCACTGCCAGCCATCTTGCGGATATTGTCACCCCATCTAGCCAGAGGGCGTTCCACCATTTGCCAAGTCGTGGTCTCCACTCCAGAACACGTTTTTTTCACCGGTTTTCAATGTACACCTAAAAAATTCCTAAGAACTTGCAACCATGCAACCAAGCGAAGATACAAAGAATTAAGAAATAAATTTATATTATTATGAAATGCAAATTTTAATTTGACAATTTAGCTTAAGAATCCCTAGTGTTGCTGCGGTGCGAGTGTGTATCATGAAATCTAGAAGTCTGAGGCTAAAATCAAGGGTAAGATAGTGTTATTGAGTTTTTCTTATTAGGAAAATGTTGGCATCATTATCATCATCATCTCCAGTCCTTCACGTCTACTTCTTGTGAGGATCATCTTCATCAAATCTTCTTTTTTGCCCATCCCACACCTCTGATTTTATTCATTCTTCTTTTGCTGTGGAATCTAAACTTCTTTGAATTGTACTTTCTACTTTATTAATTATATTATGGTATCTTATGATTACAATAATAAAATTACTAAATTCTTATTATAAGTAAGTATATTGTAAAATTTACAATGTTCATATACATATTGTACCTATAGACATTCCCGGCAGTCGTCGTCCTGCCCGAAAAAAGCTTTAAGCGATATGCCGACAGCAGCGCACCTACCGGGTCCAATTGTATTTTGAAATAATCCTGTGCCCCATTGGAATATACATGGAATGTATGTGTCTACTTTCACTACCTCTCCATTTACATTGGAATTACAGTGGCGCCACCTACAGACTGCAATTGTACCTTGAAATTATCTAGGGACCTATTAATATATATAGTATAGAAAATTTCATACCACCACTGCACCAAGTAATGTTTGACTAGTAAAAAATGTCTCAAGCATAAATTCTGATTTTACAGTTTTAGGTTTAAAAGAAAATAAATAAAATTTAAGTAGCAGGACGGAGTCTGGACCCTTAAAACGGGAATAGGTGAATTTAGGTGCTAATTATTCAAATCATTCAAATACGTGTGCGATATTTAATTTGTATGAACGTGTTGGTGCGGGTATGTTCTAATATTTAATATAAATAAAAGAAGAAAATTAATAACGAACCTTTATTTTCTTTTTTTTGCAAGTTTACAATGACAACAATTGAACGTTACTACAACATTGCTTATTTTCTGATATTTTAATTTAAACCTTAACTCTATGGTGTAGAATGTTTAGTTTTGGCTACAGTTGTGAGCAAAATATGTAATTATAATTAAGTAGGACATCTACAAACATTTGTTATAAGGACGTGTAGCGGAAACATTATTTTATAATCTCTTTCATTTTAAAATTTCAAATTTGTATAAGGTCATCAATATTGAACAAACTGATTTGTAGTAAAATCATGACAAATTGAAATAAGAACTTTTTTTATTTCACTCGCCTAATGTCACGTAACTTGTCCTGAAACCAACTTGTACGTAAATCAAAACTGAATTTGAACACGTAATTATTATTAGCTTATGTTTATTTTTTTGTTCCTTAATCTAGTCATTATAGTACATACATATTATAATACAGGGTGTATTTAGACCGTGATCGAAAACTGAGGCAGATAATAGCGAGGGTGATCACAAACCCAGTGGAGATATTAAAAATCCCGGCAAAAAATAAAAATTTTGACGTTTTCCATACAACCATCGGTGTTATGGTAAAAGTATGAGGTTTGTATGGAAAACCTTAAAAAAATGTAATTTTTGTCGGGATTTTCTTTAATGCCAGGGGGTTTGTAATCACTATCGCTATTACCTGCCTCAGTTTTCGATCACGGTCTAAATACACCCTGTATATGGCTTATAAGCCATTTGACTAAATTTACATTGCTACTATTCGTTGGTTTTCAATTAAATTGCAACTCGTACCCAATCGACCCAACTTGAAAAGCAAAGGTGCGTTAAAATTTAATTAAATCTTATTCCACTGTACTACATCACTATCAATATTACGTAACATCGAAAATCCAGCAACATACCAATTGCAGTTGAACTGCTGCTACAATTATACAACATATTTACTACTTCCAATTAAATGACAGTCAAATTACTTTGACACAGACATCCCATCAAAGCAGAAAAGATCTGTTTATTGTTCTATCCATTGGGAGTTTGCGTTCGGTTCCACCAGTGTACATTGTGTGGGTGATTGCTGAGATAACTGCTGGTTAGGAGCGAGCGTGTAATGAGTTGGCAATGGATGATTGGGTCGCTGGACCAGCAATGGAGGCCTAGTAAAGGACACCTGGTAATTGGCGACGGGTTGTTGTAATGTAGACGCGTTTTGATTCAACAACGCTGCACGGGATGGCGACTGTGTGATAGACGTCGTAAACTGATTGGTCACAACATTATTCGCTGTAGCTTGGGGAACGTTTACTGCTTGAACGTACTTATACACACGTTGATCGCTTTTGGTACCTGTTTCGTTAGCTCCCGTTTGATTTTGGGGCAAAAGATTAGCTTGGTTTGAACTGGCTCCGGCCTGCGGTTTCAAAATGCGGAGTAAAGCGAATGACTTCTCATCAACATCTTGGTCGTTGCTATCTGAAAATTTCGGTATTATAAAGCTAGTTACTGTGAGTCTCCTTAATTTGGCAAAGCAAATAGCTTCTGCAATCAATTTTTGTAAAAGTGGCAGCTGCTCCTCATCGACTTCTTTTAATTGTTGACCAATCGACTGCAAATAAACATCGTACGGTTCTACTTTCTCATTCCTGTTCCTTGCCCGCTCTGCAGAACTATCTTTTTTCGACCTCCTTCTGTTCTTTCTTTTCTTTCGTCTGCTACATTCGCCATTCGATTCCACGTCATCTGAAGACGGGTTCTGTAAAGATATATTAAAACGAAAGTTATTTGCGGTCGAGACATATCCTCGTCAGATGCAAGTTGAAATTCCAGGCAATATTTTGGTCTTTCAAAGTTATGTCTAGAAATACGTTAAAGGTTTACAAGTTTGTTGTATTACTTACCGAGTAGTCGGTGTCATCATTTGCTCGTAGCTGTAGATCTGAGTTACGTCCAAGAAAACTAAGAGACTCAAAATACCATAAATCAGATTCATAAATAACAGTTATTTCTGGTGCCAATGACGACTCCAGCACCTGAAAGGAAAATAAGGGATGTATAAGTTTTTGTTCTCTTCCTACATTCAGACTCACTGGGGCAGTTGGCTTAAGGCTTAATAACAATAATAAATCTCTAAGGAATAAAACTTGTTTCGAGTCTGGATTTTGAATCAATAAACAAATGAAAATCTTCAATGGGAATTTAGTACAGTTTAAAAATCATTGAGATTTAAAATAATTAAAATAACATTAAATATCATTGTATTTCAGATTTTAGTAAAAGGATGCAGCTTATATTCAAAAGTACATAAATGTGTACCAAATTAATAAACCGAACCGACCAAAACAAATTATAAAGCGTTTCACATCAACTAAATATTCACATTACTAAAATTAAAACAAAGCTCAATGATCATACATACATACACACACACATACATACAGGGTGTATTTAGACCGTGATCGAAAACTGAGGCAGGTAATAGCGATAGTGATTACAAACCCCCTGGCATTAAAGAAAATCTCGACAAACAATAAAATTTTTGAGGTTTTCCATACAAACCACATACTTTTAACACCGATGGTTGTTTGGAAAACGTCAAAATTTTTATTTTTTGTCGCGATTTTTAATATCGCCACTGGGTTTGTGATCACCCTCGCTATTACTTGGTTCAGTTTTCGATCACGGTCTAAATACACCCTGTATATACATACCTCCATACACACATAAACTCACACCTGCATACGAAGAGGTAACCTAAAAGTGCGTTTCTTCAATTAAAATAAGCTATGAAGATTATAAAATTAATTATAATATGGGTAAATTACAAACCTTTAATTAACAATGAAATTTAATAATGAATAACTAATAAAAATTAACAAAAGGCTTCACATTAAAAAATTAAATTAAAAAGCAAAAAATAAAATAAATAATACAAAAATGAAGGTGAATCAAAGCAACATTTCACAAAAAAGGTAGATAATAGCCAAAATTATAGGCATGTAAAAGCACTCCTTTGTAAAGCAAAATCTAATTTCAATCAACAAATACCTTTTCCACTTCATTAAAATATTTATTTTTCAAATTTTCGATGAAAATGATCAGAGTAGGTAATGTGGCAGCAGGGTCGATTTTTTTGTATATCTGCAGTAGAATTAGGAATCCCTCCTCTTTCTTTTTCAAGTTCTTACTATCTACATGATTGTATTTCCACAGATATGGCATAGCTTTGTATGCCTCGATTAAACACGAAATGATTTCTTTTTGCACGTCAGCATCCATTTTGGATGTGGGCGGGGCAATCGATATAACGCGCGTACTGTTATGTGTGCTCTAAAAGCAGGTCGGACGATGACTGGAATATCTGTGGCAACTATGCCACTGCAGGCTCCCTCTACCCTTTCATTTCTTACTCCTAGGTTTTAAAGACTGTGTGATGACTGAGGTGGTGACTGATATCAGTACTAGGCTAAGTTGTGGTGTTTTTTTCATAATGCTGAGTTGTTGACCTAGTTGCTGGGATGAGTGCAATAAGTTACGTTTTTTTGTGAGATTTTATTTTTTTCTTTATAATTAAAATCGTTTATATTTGCGAACCCCGATGTGTGACGAGAAGCTATTTTTACTTTTTATATCTCCTTTTCGCCTAAGTGTGTTTCCGGTATCCTTGAGGTCCTAGGTTCAGATACCGAGTCGGGTAGCAATTTTATGTATTTCTACTTAAACACGAGAGTAGTAGTAGCAGAATATGTGTAGATATGTCCATTAAAAGAGCAAAAATCTCCTTCTCAAAAATGGGGCCCTCAGTAGCAGATGGCATAAACTAGGCTAGGTGGGGTGATGATTTTCGCAAGATGACAGGCAGCGGTTGGACGAGGATGGCTGAACATCGTGCACAGTGGTTTGCCATAGGAGAGGCCTATGTCCAGCAGTGAATGTGAAAGTCTGATGACAATGAGGATGATTATCATGATGTGAACTAGGCTGCAGGGATATCAATCTACCTACCCTTTCAGGATTCCAAGCTTGAGGGCGAGTGAAATTTAATTTCGGCTTGTAACAAATTTAGTAAACCTGACTTGATACGGAATTCATATGTGGAAATGATTGATAGTACTCTGTTCACCGTTACAGTTCGTAGTTATTCAAGTTATTCAAATTAAATCATTCTCAAATCCATTTGAAATTGGTCCAACTACTTAAGAGGAGTTCAGTGACAAATACACGCACAGAAGAATTAGCTTGAATGGTAGAAAATGCCTTCGGCATTAAGTCCGCCTTTGTACAATGTTTTGTATAAAAAGCATAAATAAATAAATAATAATAAAATAAATACACCCAACAGTCACATACATAGTCCTGACCCCACACTAAGATACGAGTCTTGTGTCGTGGGTATCAGAAACTACGAGAGATTTTTCGGTCTCACAAACACCCAGACCCGAAACAAATATTTGTGGATCACACAAACATTTGTCTCGGTGCGGGGATCGAACCCGCGGCCGCTCGTTTCGCAAGCTGGTTCTAGCCAACTGCGCCACGGGGCTGTCATGTAAATAAATAAATAAGAATTATGTAAATAAATAAGAATAAGAATAATGTGTATGTTCATATAAATAAATAAGAATTATGTATATGTTAAAGTCAATGTGATTAAGAAGTTATTATACTCGTACGTAATGCCTGGTCATTATGTATAATATAATAATAAAATTGTTTAGACGATGTGATAAATTTATCACTTTATTCGGACAGTATCCATAGCTAGTTAATGTAATAAATATTCTATTATTACGGTCTCCCAAGTGAAGAGTTAAAATAGTCTTCTGACCGTTGTTAGGGGAACGATATTAACTTTCATTTCTCCTCTTCTGCACTCCATCCATCTTTCCTTTGGCCTTTCTCTGCTAGCCCATCCTTAGACTTTCATCTTCTTCTTCATCAACCCATATTCGCCCACTGCTGAGCACGGGTCTCCTCTACCATTGAGAGGGTTTAGGCCATAGTCCACCACGCTGGCCTAGTGCGGGTTGGCGGACTACACACCTAAGAAATTCCTAAGAACTTTTAGGTGTGCAGGTTTCATCACGATGTTTTCCTTCACCGTTAAAGCAAGTGATAATTCAATGTGAATACACACATAACTTCGAAAAGTCAGAGGGGTGCCTGGGGTTCGAACCCGCGACCGTCGAGATTCTCAACCGCGCGCCCAAACCTCGAGGCCATCACTGCTTCTAGACTAGGCTTCTAGACTTTCATATTCATTGCTTTTTAACCAGCATACATAATTATGTTTCGTCCCTCCTCATAATATTACCATACCACGACACATGGTTGCCTTTCAGCTTATCTATCAGGAGCTACTTTCAAACTTCCCCTAACATAGTCATACCTCACTCTGTTCATTCGTGTCACCCCGAACATCCATCGCAACATTCGCATTTCTGCTGCATGCCTTTCGTCCGTTTTCTTCGTAGCCCTACTCGCCGATCCATAAGACTGATTATAATATGTCACATCCATTCTTATGACTTATTATTTTTATAAAAATCGATTTATGACAATATATTGAAAACACAACTAATACCTACACCTATTATATAAAAATGTATCTATGTATGTATGTACCTAAATCTAGTACAGAAGCCTAAACTATACATTTAAACATGTGGAGATGTTTTGTAATATTGTTGTGCATGAGTTAAAGAAGTTTTCTGAGTTGGTACGACCCATTTTTAGATAAGTGGCGCAATTGTTATTCACACTCCTCTTAAATGACTGGACTGATTGGGATGAAATTTTCTATGTATGTATCAAAGGATCCCTGAATGATTTCAAAACACTATTGGACCCTGTATTCATTTCATTTATTTCATTTAACTTAATTTAAAATGTAGGCACATAGATTCTACGTATATTTCAATTGATCACTGGATCGCTTCAAAACATATTTGGGCCTGATAGATGGCAATATCGCTCGGCATAACACTTAAAACTTTATTCGGGCAGGACGACGTCTCTCGGGAAAGCTGTCATTACCTGTATTATAAATGTGAAAGCGGGTGTGTTTGGTACGCTTTCACGCTAAAAAATTGGACGGTACAAAAATAAGTGATGTAATGAAGCTATTGGAATGATTTTTGGTATGGAGATAGACGGAACCCACTAAAGTAACCGAGAATACTTTTTATCCCGATTAATTTTGTGCTCCCATGGGAATGGATAGTTATAAACGCGAGTCTTACGTTTACACGCCTTAATCATTTAACAGATTTGAATGATTTTTGGTATGGACATCAATGAAACTCTGTGGAGTAAAATAGACTATAATTCATTATCTTTCTTTCTGACCCAACCCAGTAGACTATGTGGACGAAGTCACGGGCAAAAGCTAATACATACATATATAAAAAAGTTTTGAAATTATTTAGTCTAAAACTCTAGAACCACTAAACAGATTTGGCTAATTTTTGTCTTGAAACATTTGTGGATGTCTAAAAAGGTTTAAACGGTAATAAAATATGGTAAAAACAAGAATTTCATTTTCCCATAAAAACTGTTCTACCCAATTTCCTTTCAAACTTTAAATGTTTATAATGCATTTAATTAAGCAGCATGAGTAGTGATGGCCTCGACGTTTAGACATACAGTCGAGAATCTCGGCGACCGCGGGTTTACACTCCAGGCACACATCTCTGAGTTTTTGAAGTTATATGTGTATTCATAATGAATTATCACTTGCTTAAACGGTGAAGAACGCATCGTGATGAAATCTGCACAACTAAAACATCTCAGGAATTTCTCAGGTGTGTAGTCCGCTGACCTGAACTAGGCCAGCCTGGTAGACTAAGGCCTAAACCCTCTCAAGTAGTAAAGGAGGTTCATGCCCAGAGGGACACGTACACTACCGCCAAAAAGTTTGGAAGCACTTTTAGTATTCTCAATTACTTTAGAAATAATATAAGATGAAGCTTTTTTTCTGTAAGAATGATTAGGTACTCACTTAAAATAATAGTTAAACTTTTCAATAAAACAATATTCTTATGTATTACGTAATAAAATAATTCATATTATAATTTCTTCTATCTGATGACGCTTTACCTTCATTACAGCTTGTCCTAGCATTTTCTTGAGTAAATTATTTAAGCACTCGGCGCTAATTTCTTTCCAAACTTCCTATAGATATTCCCAGAGTTCGCTAGAGCTCTGTGGTAAATATAATTTTGCTTTTCTATACATTTCATCCCATGATTTTTCAATAGGCGATAAGTTTGGTGACTGCGGAGGCCACACCATCAATTTAAGTATACAATTTGATTCCTGTTCATTAAAAAAGCATTTGCATAATTTGGCTGAATGTGCATGGATGCAGGGCATAGATTATTATCATATTAAAACACTCGTGGATCATCTACAATACGTGATCCTGAGGGTAAAGATAGATCCTTTAACATTTGCATATACTGCTTCTTCCTCATGATTCCATAAATTTGAAAAAGATCTCCGACAACAGGTCCAACGAAACAACCCTAGACTGATACAAAACCACTACTGTATTTAACCGATGATACTAAACAGCTTTCAGATACTCTTTCATGAAATCTACAGCGGACGAAGAGTCGACTATTAAACCAAAAAAGTTCAAATTTTGATTCATTCGTCGATACCCTAAAGTACAATTTTCTATTATACTACCGAGCAATGATCATGCTGTTTTGGACATATCAGACGTTGTTTTTTATGTTTTGCTCGTAATGATAGTTTTAAACTGTCACACAACAATACAAACCAGCAGACAAAAGATGATTCTCACTGTAGAAATTGACACGTTTTAATTCGACTCCTATTTCATATCTGATGCTTTAATTCGATGATTACGCTTAAAAGCTGTTGCTGCATACTTGTCTTCTGCTGCAGAAGTAACTTTTGGTCTTTCACTGCGTTTTCTATCCGACAAACTGCCAATTTCCCGGTGCCTCGTAAGTGTGTATTGAACACCCTAACGTGTAATACCAAGTTTTTTCGCAATGAATCGTTTAAAGTAGCCTTCGTTACGTAGAATAATAATAGCCGAACGTGTTTCAGTCGGTAACTGTTATTCTTTTTCCATTTGAGACAACAAAAAATTAAGTTCTAAGTAATTTTTAAAAGGTGAAGTAAAAGCAGCTAAAAATCTATTTAAGTGCACAGAAATCATTATTCTTAAAATATTTTACAATAAATACTGATTATTTACAATAAACTATAATGCAAAAAAGATCTTTGCGTCACTAAAAATACGTTGCGAGGTCGTACTCAACAATTTTACAAAGTGACCGTAAAATTTTATATGAGTGATTTAAAAAAAAGTATTTCTAAAAAGGCTGCCAAAATACATTAAAACTAATAAAAATGATATTATATTTTGGTACACCATCGATAAAATTAGTTATTCTTAATTTGCTACTTCATTTTTCAAAAAATATAGGTGCTTCCAAACTTTTTGGCGGTAGTGTATATGGGCTGATAATGACTTGCATGGTAGGCGGCTGTTTTAAGTTCCACGTAATAAAGAGCCAGCCTATTGCCGAATTTAAGTCGGTTTAGTGCAAAAATCGTACGACAAATTATCTGAACTAGGAAACAAATCGGATAGATTATCCATGCATTAAGTCCACCTATACTTAATGTATGAAGTGTAAATAAATAAATAAATAAAATAGATTGGAAGTCATCTTTACCTCATTAGTCATGTGGAACAAATAAACATTATTATGTAGCCATAAATTCGAGTTTTGACGAGGCACTAATCTTGACAGTTTTTTTTAAGATAAATGTAGCCTAAAATACAGATGTGCAAACCCTTTTAGAGATATCCATTTGTAGGTAATACTTAGTTTTCAATCACGGTCTGTATACGCCCTGTATACATATTGTGTCTGCTTTGAATAATTAGCCCAGGGGTTAAATGCGCCTTTCAATCGAAGAGAGGTCGGGGCCTCCACAAAGGTGCTGCATTTCGCTCCCTCTTGCATTTCCTATCTCTTGCTGCCATCGAGGTCGTGGTGTATGAGTTCCTGATTGGTGGAGAGCTGTTGTGCGTCAATGGCATCGATTTATGTCCTGGGGTGGGAAAGACACGTAGCGGTCATCGCGAACGATGAATTATTAACCTCATGAGTGTTTTGTCCTAAATTTAGAACAGAACGAACTTAGAACGAATCTAACAAACAAATATCTGTGAACAGATAATAGCAGATCAATCCACTTTTTTCGGCATGAAACGAAACATTTGTATGTAACGTACTTTTTCCTTCATTGATTTTCATACCTAGAAGTACCTACTTTGCCAAAAATCAGAAGGAAATTTGGAAAACTTGTCCTTTAAAACTGAGTATTTAATATCTATATGTAGAAATTTTACCACGGTGCTGGACAAAGGATATAAATACACCCAACACAAATAAATCAACTGTGCTTCAGGAGGTTGAATCGAAACTAGCTGGATGGGTACAAACATACATATGGTACACACTCTCGTCTGTATTATCAAGGTGAGGGCAGAGTTGCATTTCTGTTCCCAATCACAATTTCCAAGATCCGGGTTAGATCGGTCAGGTCTGACGGCACATACTCCCGCCACGCGACCACTCTTTAACCGGTGAATGGAAAAATCGTGAGAAAACCTGAACATCTAAAACTCTTATGCAGAGTTTAAGTGTTTAGTTCACCAAACCACACTAGGCAATCAGGGTGGGCTAAGGCCTCTTAGCTGTGAGAAAGGGAAAGAAGGAAAGCCCGTGCCCAGCAGTCCTATGTATTTTATCAAGTTTGATTTGAATTGAGTAATTAGTCCAGGGGGTTGTATACGCCTTAACCTAATTTCAATCGAAGGGAGGTCGAGGGCTCCACAACGATGTTGCATTTCGCTCCCACTTGCATATCCTGTCTCTTGCTGCTACCGAGGTGGTGTTGTGTGAGCTCGCTATTGGTGGAGAGCTGTGGTGCGTCAATGGTATTGATTTATTACTCGGGGGTGGGAAGGTGGTGGCTATCGCGAATCTATTACTCAAAGCTACGTTACGCTTAATGCCTAAATATGGATAATTGTGTCACGTTGCTAGAATATTGACCAATACCACGCTTGACAACATTAAGGCTTTTGAATAGATTATTATCGATAAGGGGTACAGCTACAGTGAACTGGCACAGCTTGTGCAGTACCAAAGAGACAAGAAGAAGTCCATTTGCCCATAACAGAAAAATTTGGATCAAACAGATCCTAAATATTTTGATGGACAATTGATATTCACTGTCTTATTAGTACATAAATAATTACAAACATAAACATTCGCGTCTGTATTCCGGAGAAGAGGGCCGAGTTGCATTTCTGTTCCCAATATCAATTTGCTAGACCTAGAAGTCAAACCCGATTTAGATCTGACGGTCCATACTTCCGCCGCGGGACCTCGCGCAGTCACTGTTATCATTGTGACCTCGTGGCATAAATGGAGGGGACGAAACCAATAGTTTTAAGTTTAGATTCCCTGGACTAATCGACTATTTTCACATTCCTTAAAAACAAAACTATCGAAATGCGAGTTGTCAATCCATCTGTATCAACCCTTTTAGGAACGCAGGCGATATTATAAATAATCTATCTGTATAAATACAATTTGATAATTAGGAAGGAGGGGGTGTAAAATGCCCTCCAACCCCCTCTCGATCGTAGAGGCGGTCGGGGGCTCCACAATGTTGCTGCTTTCCGCTTCCTCCTGTACATCCTGTCCTTATCTACATGGAGGTGGTGATGTGTGAGCTCGCGATTGGTGGAGAGCTGTGGTGCGTCAATAGTATCGATTTATGGCCCGGGGGTGGGCAGGTGGTGGCGGCCATCGCGAATCTATTAGTCAAATCTACGTGCTTAATGTCTAAATATGGATAACTGTGTCACGGTGCTTGGATATTGAGTATGACCACATTTGAGAACCTTAAGGTTATATTTACACTATCGAATAGTGGAATGTAAGCTGGCAAAGCATGTGCAGTAGCTAATAACGCAAGAAGTACGTAGTCCTTTCTTCTTCTTCTTCTTCATCAACCCATATACGCCCACTGCTGAGCACGGGACTCCTCTACCATTGAGAGGATTTAGGCCATAGTCCACCACGCTGGCCTAGTGCGGGTTGGCGGACTACACACCTAAGAAATTCCTAAGAATTCTTAGGTGTGCAGGTTTTATCACGATGTTTTCCTTCACCGTTAAAGCAAGTGATAATTCAATGTGAATACTTAATATACTATAACTTCGAAAAGTCAGAGGTGTGTGCCTGGGGTTCGAACCCGCGACCACCGAGATTCTCGACCGCTTGCCCAAACCTCGAGGCCATCACTTCTTACCTATAAAAATTTGGATCAACAGGTCATAAATTCGCAGTCGCGCTGACTTTCAATATCTCTCATTATGTTTTATGTCCTTACGTGGAGAGCAATGCAACAATTTTCATTTGTTTTTTTGTATAAAAGGCATCAAACAAACTATTTAAATACTACTAGTATTATTGAGTGTAGAAATATCTACTGTAAGATAGATAATCATAGATAGATAAATCCGCTGTAGACTATTTCCTATAAAGAAACGCTAAAAAATAATTGGCAAGATACACCTGTAAAACACCGTTCAACTCACTTTACATAAGATTTAAAAGTAGGGAAATGATTAATATGTACTCAGATTTTTGGGTAGTGTAGTATATAGTCGACCACGCTCTGTTCCGGAAACTGGATGCAGCGGCGTGACCATAGAGTATGTTGATGTCCAGAGAATGCAACTATTTTCAGGTGCCGATATCTTAGAGCTATTTTTAACATGAAGTGCTATAAAAAGTCAAAATCAAATATAGTATTTTTTTCAAGTGAACCATAAAGCTACAAAGCACCAGTACCTTGCATAAGTATGCTGTTGTTATGACATACAATTTCCACTTTTACTGTATACAGGAAAACATCCAAATTTAATGACTATCGAAATCCGACTAGTTCTTCATTATGTCTGTGCTTGACCAAAAGGTACAATCCAACAAAAATATCCGTATAACAGTATATAACAATCAACTTGTTTGCAAGAACACTGTTATATTATGTTGTATTTCGATCTTACTAATCTGCTATTACTTAGTGCAGGGTATCATAGTTTGAATTCCTGACCCCCAAATTAATGTCCTTTCGTTTAATGTGTGGCGATCAGGAGTACATATGTGTCGGAGTTTATTTAATCCTTCTTATTATTAAAGCCTACTTTACGATAACACAAAACTGAAACGTAGCGTTTGCACAAATTATATAAAATACACTATTTCTTGAGAAGGAAACCAACCAAGTACGTGGTTTGCACATTAAACGGAAGCTAGCCGTGCAGACACTATTGTGATATAACAGTATTTTGATGCCAGCAACTACTTATAAGTGCAGTACAGTTCAAACAAAGTGTCGTTTAGTATGAACCAGACACAATAAATTATCACAATAACTAACAGGTTAATAAGTACGAGTATACGGGATACCCGTACTTGTTGCTTTCTGATGACATTAATGTTACCAGAAGTCTCATATCCACAAACGTAATATCTTTGCTTTACGTCTATTTAACGCTAATTTTACCAAAAGCCTGCAAAAAGACATGAAAATATCCTACCGAAAAATATAAATATTGAGTAAAATATCCTTTCGCAGCATCTGTGCAGGAGACTACTCTGTACCAGGTTAGTGCATGCGCAACACAGCGCTGTTACGTAACCTGGATATCCTAGCTATTGCGTAATAAAAGAGCTTAAAAATTAGGTCATAAAATGTTCCCAACATTTCAAATAGAATTTGGAATTCCTAAAAAGCCTTAGCGGATGTCGCACAAATGATCTTCAAAGACATAAACAAAGAAACATATGAAAATCGTAATGGGGTTTTGTATCGGTCACAGATGTTCTAAATAACAGCCTTAGCAAGGTCGCACAGTAATCGTTAAAGATAGTAGTAATCATTTCAAATAAGGAACTAGGTATTTAACCAGGGCTAAATCTAGGATTCGAGGTGCCTGGCCGGGCTGGCGGGTCACAGCGCATCTGCAGCGCAGATCGATAATTGAAAAAAAAACTCTCGCGCATGTGCAATATGCAGCTGCCTCCCAGCCTATATAAAGCAAGCCGGCCGGATCCCTACCACACGGCTCTGGTGCTTCAGAGCAACCTCATCTCGGTGCAACTGTTCCTGAAGACCTACTTTCAGAAATTGCCTTTCATATTTTATACTTTAGCGCCAGACGTGTAGTGCATATTTTCCCGCGCCACCACTCTGGCGCGGGCGTGTTCCCCGGAGGCCACCCCCTTCTTGTGGTAGTATCGGGAATCGAAACGGGCTTCATACAGCCCGCCGGCCCGGGCCGGTGCCGGTCGGTGCACAGTGCTTGAACATTAGTGGGATTTTTGTGGTTCCTGTGGTGACTGGCTGAGAGGATTTCGGATTGCTGACTGCGTTCCTGATTGCTACCTGTTGCTTGCGATTCCAGACGACCCAATTGCAGTTTACTGATACCAGTTTCCAAGTGGCAGTTGGTAAGTTTTTAAGCTGTGCGTACAGGAATGATCGCTGGAACGGGAGGCCATTCCAGAAAAGAAGATTTTTAATTGTGTTTACCAATTTTGTTTATGGAATGTAGTAAGGAGTAATATCTTCTAAGGCTGATAATATTGTTACTGTGATAAATTTCCGGGACTATTATGCCGTATGTGATGTGATACATCGACTAATTTCACGAGTATTTTGTTTGTCAAATCTGGGAGCAATTAGCTTTAAGATTATTATTATACTCATAAACCAGCGTCTCACATCCTATCACAGCTAGCGTAACCACCTGACCCATTACCCTAATCTCTTTTGTTACCTTTTCCCCTTCACGGGTGGAGCGCCTCACCCCATAACCCACCTATGCCCCTACTTCCTAAATAACAGACACGCTTCTCAAAAGGTATTTTTTTTATGCAGCCTCTCAGCTGATAAGCCTAGTTCAAATCATTGTTAATACAATTTTTATTAATTAAAATATTATTTTGCTATTGGGGTGGGCGTGGGAGGTGTCCCCCACACCACCCCATTTCAGATCTGTCTTCAAATGTATTATGATCCTACACCCCCAAGGTTCCCATAAGAACACCTTTACCTCCCACCAATGCGTGTACCCCGTCTCCATACTTCAGTCCCATCCCCCCTCCACTGCCCCCCACACTTCCCCTCCCCCGCCATTTTCAGTCGGACGCCATTGCATGACCTACTCCCCCTACTGTTCCACCCCATACCCACCCAACAAATAGGTCTTTGACCTAGCCTACCCCTGACCCCCTTCCCTCTATCAACCAACCCCCCAACCTACCTGTCGGTGCTCCGCATCCAGGTACAATATGCCTTGAAGTTAATTATGTCACTCCGAAGCACAGTTTTGAAATAATGACAAAGGTTTATAAAGCGGACTTGAAAAGTACATGCATACTATATTGAATTCAATTACATATAGTAATTAAAAAAAAAAATTGGGAGGGATTAGTAGACATTACATTATATTATAGAATTTTACGTGGAAGGGGGTGAAAGCATGTAATGGCATGGATTAATTGGCTGATTGGGGATTAGTAAGTATTAATTCTACGATTTTGATGTGGGAAGGGGGGACAGGGGCGTCTCTATCAATGTTATGATATGATGTGGATGAATACAATAGGAGGATGGGGGGGGGGGATTACGGACATACAATGTTATGGTATGATGTGGATGAATACAACAGGAGGGGAGAGGGGGGGGATAGGGTAATACAATGACGTGGCATGATGGTGATGAGACGTTATACAGGAGGTGTGGAGGTGTAAGGGGGCGGTTATATATAGGTATTATCTCATTCATTAATAGTGGATTGGGGAATTAGTTAACATTCAATATGACATGATGTGGGGGAGGGAGGATAGGGTAATACAATGATATCGTATATAATGATATCGATATATAATGGGGATGAATACAATAGGGGAATAGATGTAGGGGGTTGATACTATGACTTGGATTTTGGTTAATTAATAGAAATACGATGTAACATGATGAAGAAGAGGATAGGGAGATAAATACATGGAAATATGTGGTGTGTTGTGGATGGATTGTTGGCAAGCGACAGCGTGCGCCGGCGCAGCGAAAGATCATCTATGGCATCGCATGATACCTTACGAGACAGACTGGAATAGAGGAAGTGGATGTGGGTCGCAATGTTTACGGAATGGAACCCAAGAAACGAAAAACGTTTTCTACTCAAAATGAAGAAATTTCAAGGAAAGTTTGAAACAGTTGTCGATACAGATGCGAGAAAGCGCTATAATATATAGTAAAATGAATACAAATGCATCTGAGAGGAGAACCGATGGATACTTTATGAAGTTTTGTAAAGTATAATTATGTTCGTTGTGAAAATGTTGGTAGGTTAAAATAAAATTACGTTGGATAACAATATATAGGAAAATGTTCTTTTCCTATAGATTGCAGATACAGATATACCTATTGGAAATACAGGAATCAGAGTAAGTATATATAATTTGAAATCGTATACTGTATTCTTTTTGCTGTGACACCGATGAATGTCAATTCTTGGTGTTTTTTTTTTGAGAATAGAATCCAAGCTCAAGAATACACTGCAATATGCTTACAAAACCTGAGGTAACGGGAATTTTACAGGTATCTACATTATAGTTTGTTTTCAGGTGGCGGCAAGCGGGATAAGAAGAAGAAGAAAAAGAAGAAGGGACGCAAAGGGGAACCGAATCCTGACCAACCGGGCTACATCATGGCCTTGTACAACTTGAATTTGCGCCTAGATTAATCACCATCAAAACTAAAATCATGAGAGTTATATGACTTATGTTCCTAATGTATTAAGATCAACACTAGAGCCGAACGACCGAAGTATTCATACAAATTAATTTTAGTTCATTGTCTAAATGTTTTTAATCGTAAAACAAAACCAACTAATATTTCCTTTTACAATTAAATGCTAAAAGTGCACATATTTTATTTTAGATTTAAAATACTGGATAATATTAAATGTATATTTATTAATTAAAAAAGTATTAAAAAGGTTATAATTATTTCAAAGTAAGATATAGATGATGCTATTTAAACTTTGATTGTATCCTTGCTTTATAAAGATATTTTGATTATTTTACCTAAAGTTTTAAAATATTAGAATATTCTTATACGCAGCCCCAAACGGGTTGTCAGATATTATGTAATATCTTATTATCTTTACATCATAATTCGCAAGATTTATGTAATCTTTTATGTAAATTACAAATGTAGTAAAACTGTTATTGTTGTGAAAAGTTTAAAATATATTAAATGTTGGATGTTATTTGGTAGATAATTGCGGATAATTATTGTTTAAAATAATTGCGATTGTTTAGAAATATACGATGTAGGTATCCATTTTAATAATGCCACTCGTCAACTTTAGGTATCCTTGCTGTATATGTCGTCAATGTCTGTGTTATTATCAATGTTATTGCGATTGTGTCACAAGTATATGAAAATTAATTCATTAATTTAAATTAAACAATCTTTAGTCACTGTTCATAATACTACCCATATGTAAGTTTTATGTATAATTGTTATGAATTAAAGCATCTTTGGTCATCACAATGTGTTTGAATTTTGTTTTGTCTTTGAAGGTATTTGTAACAATATTTCTTTCCGTTTGTGTTTTTCTTTATTTTATTTACCTTTTATTTTCCCCCCCTCAGGTAAACTAACGCGACAATGATGGCAACAGCTTGCGCGCTGCCGATCGGCGAATGTGGTATGTACTATAAATCTTTTACTTTTATCAATATTGAGCTGAAAACATTATCTTTTACATTTACGAATTGTATCATTAATAATGCATTTTTATTGTTTTACAACATTTTAGGGGCCACGTCCCTACCACTGGAAGCATTAGTTGTAACTAAACATTTGCAAGACGTGACTTGCTCCGTAGGCGACGATATTTTGATGGAGTGCCAAATTGACGGCCCGAGCCCCACCAGTGCCATATTGTACAGGAATGGTTCCTCTGTACGAAACAAATCAAGATTCCGGGTGCTGGCTTGCCGAAATATCTTTCGCGTCGAAATAAGGAACGTTCGCGAAACCGACCAAGGGTGCTACTGCCTGATTATCCAGCACGAGGATGTACAAGTGGCCACAAAAGCGTTTATCTTCGTCCCTATAGTGAAGATGAATGAGGTGGCTTACTACGCCATCAACCCACACGACTGCACGAGGATAACACGACATCTCTGCCCGGTCATCGTCGCTCCGGGCCAGAAGATTGAACTCTTGCTCTTAATGGAGACTTATGTTCACGTGAGGCACTACTGGTACAAGGACGCAATAGAGATAGATCCCTACGGCAGGATTAAGATGAAGAACACAGATTCTATCGCTCACTTGGTAATCGATGATGCCATGATAAGTGATTCCGGTGTATACTGCCTCGTCATGGTCACTAGAGATGGCGTGCTCTCTAGCTTTGCTAATGTGAACGTCATATGGGATGTGGACTCAGAACAACTGTCGAGGCCGAGTATTATCAATCATTTGCAGCCGGAGATCTCCGTTCTTGAGAATCAGTATACTAAATTAATATGCCGTGGTACGTATGACATAAATACTAGGGTACAGTGGTACATGAACGATATAATGATAGACGATATCCAAGTCTTGCAGGAAGATTTCGGCAATGGACAAATTGCCTTGAAGATTTTCGATACGTTCCCGGAATTATCGGCGGCGTACAAAGTTGTTCTGGTCAATGAGGAGACTGGATGTAGCGACACCTCGACCTGCAACTTAACTGTGACACGTAAGCCCACATATTATTATTTACAATTATAGGTAAACTTTATTTTGACCCTCATAACAAGAAATTTTGGGGGAGGTCTATATCCAAAAGTCGATGTTTTTCGCCTGATAATGATGATCAGTAAGAAATAGAAATGACATACAAGGCGTTGCAATACCCAATCATCTTAAACCAACTCTTTAGAATAGTAGTACAACCGAATTCAACAACTGGTCTATCGCTTTAGTTTGTCTCAAGTTGTTTTGTACACCAAAGAACGTAGCTTGAGCAAGACCTTAATATAAATGATCAAATATTCCTTTATACACGCGGCACTAACTGAAACTTATTATTTTGTCCAGGCTCGATAATGGCATCAGCGCCGCTCACTGACGTAGTAAAGCCACTAGAGTCCGCAGTGGCTTCTTGTGGGTCGAAGGTGCTTTTCGACTGCGTGTTCAGCTACGATAACCACCAAAAACTACGCGCCATTTGGTACGTCGGCCGGTATAAGGTTGAGAGGAGCAACCAACTCTTCAACGTAAGTGAATTATTTTCAAAACATATGTGAAATATTGTCGATTGGTTAAAATACAGGTGATGTTTTCAAGTTCGAAATATTGTATATATTTTCTAATTATACGACACCGATTTTTAATTTGAGTGATAAAGCATTCAACTTTATAAATTACACGTTACTTTCGATAATTTAACTCCTTTTTGAGCCATAGATAGATTTCTGCCTAAACCATACTTGGTGCAAAAACATTTTAGGTTATCTGCAAGGGCGGCGTATTTATACTCCACATCAAGAAGATGACTATAGACATGGCTGGGGAAGTCATCTGCGAAATTCACCAATGGGTCCATTCGCCCAGAGCGGTCCACGTGACCCAGAGCATCGCGAACCTCACCATGGTCCCTCCAGGGTTCCTGGACGACAGCCTGGGAGACATCAGCCCCAAACACTTCAGGAAAGGAACCCACGCTAGGCCTCGGGGCATAGTTCCCGTAGAGGTATGAACAACTACTTCTAACTGCAACCTCTTTAACTGCAGTCACTGTTATATCCCCTCAATAGTTGCATGGTGTGTTCTTTTCTGAATCATAACGGTATTTTTGTGTAAAAATTGCTTGCGTGTGTGATAACTGTTCTGTAAATCATCTTCTCATTTTCTTGTTGCTGAGCGCGTATGACTTAAGTGTTCTGTCTTTTCTAATTACAGTTACATAATAATAAATATTCAAATGACAAAAGAATTTGGCTTCATGCGAACTAATCTTAGTAAATGAAGATTTTAAAGATTGTATAGTTGGATTAGCACAATACGAATACGGCTGTGTTACTGTCTTACAAGAACCGATAATAAAAGTCGAGTTTTGTATAATCAGTAAGACTACCGTTGATCCTATCCTTACCCCTTTCCCCCGCTTTCAAACTACCTTCTTTATCCTAAAAGGATGTCTTCGGGTCTTCGTTTCAAGTGAATGGCGGGCAAGAGTGGTCGGCGGCGAACACAATTCCTTATAAGGTAAGCAGCTTGCTGTTCCTAACTGGAATAACATATATTTCCTCTTTAAACATTATTTTTGTAATATTTAGCAATACTGAAACAATAAAGTCATGATTGTAGCTTATCTTCTCTAATGCATACACAAATGGAGCATGACTAAATTGTTTCAAACACTTCAGACTAATGGTTCATTTATTAAATGCTTGCGGACGTATCAAAGTTTTAATAGTTTGGTTAAAGAGTTTCATAACTTTATTTACAGGAACCACAGCCGCCAGTTCCTGACATTAGGCAGATAATCAGCATGAAGCCAATTAAATTCAAGTTTTGCCTGTGAGTTAAATTTAATCGTTCATATTTTAAAGTACCTATATTTTCTAGTTTTTTTTTAATGGGCAGTTGAAATAAAAATAAATTTCATCACCATCAATTTAATTACTGGCGTCTTCTAAAACTAAGAGGAAGCATTAAAATAATAATAGAAGAACTGTTACAATATTTACGCAATTAAATGTAGAGCAAAATCTAAAACAAGACAATATTTCAGTCTGGACGAACTAGGAAACTACTACTTCTTCACCAAGCCGAGAAAGGATGTGAAGGTATATTACAATCACCCGACCCGGGCGTCCCCGCGCAACAAGAGAGACATTGGCGTGTTTCACTGGTGAGTACCTAATAATCAACAAAGGGTTACGAGTAAATACGGTCTCGACTGTGAACTCAACGTAGAGTCAACTATGAGCTGGGTGTAAAAACTTATCATTTTTTATCATTTTCTTGTATGTACAAAATAATAATAACTTAACTACAAGAAAGAAACAAGAGGCGGCCTTATCGCTGTAGGGAATTTCTTACAGGCAACCTTTGGATGGATAGTGAAAAGGAGAAATAAATAGGGTAGAATAAAGTATTTAGAAAAAAGTAAAAGAAAGAAAACCAACTAAAGCTTCTGTGACGCAAATATTAAAGTCTTATAAAAGAAATCCAGATACCGAAAGCATGTTATCTTTGCAGGGTTAACAAAATCGCTCCCGGCGCTTGGTACAGCATCGCTTTCCAGACGAACGAGGGGCCGTTCATGGAAATAGGCATCGCGACGAAGCCGATGTTCGAGATTCAGATCCCGGAAGTGGACAAGATGCTGATTTTCCAGATTCGTGTCATCCCACCAGTGGCTTGCATGTACCGACCAATGGTCGTCTTTAGTAAGTGTTTTGCATTCCATTTTTTTTTTATAAAGAAAAAGCGAAATTCGATTGCGACTTTTGGACCATAACACCTGAAAATTAATTACCTTTTTTACATTGCTAATATTGACTGATGTCGTAATTACCAAATTGTTAGGTTCGATTAAGAAACCTTGATGTGCATCGCAGGAAGGAACCATGAGATGGAGATGAAGGTACCGCCACAGCGTCGAGTCAGACAGTACTCCAAATTTGGACAAACCTACACCAGGCGCGAAGAAATGATTGGGGGAGGGGCATTCGGCCGCGTCGCCCTAGTTGAAGTAAGATAAATCTTTAATCATACACACATAAACACACACACGCACACGGACCCGTACACGTACAGCCAGACGATACATACACAAATAGAAAAACACAGATTGATACAAACAATCCTAGACACAATACTAAAAAGATATGGATAGTATAAATTGTTTCAAGGACGAGTACGGAGACAGCTACGCCGCGAAGGTTGTGAAACTGCACGAGCGGGTGAGCCAGGATCTTGCTTTGCGCGAGTTCTTCATGCTGCGACGGCTTCTCCACCAAAACGTCATCGGAGTCATCGATGCCTACGTCAACAACGAACTGGTGATCATTGCCATGGATTAGTAAGTACTTTTTTGGCTGAAATTGTTAGATTTTTGCTGTTAACTTGTTTTGCTTTATGCGGCTTTATTCCACGCTTGTCTTAATCTATGTCCACATAATATGTTGATGCCTTTACCTCCTGAGTTATCGCCTACAGCCGACAATACTATGGGAATTCTATTTTTTGTATTCAACATCGTGTTACAGCCTGTCAAATAAAATCATTTTCAGTGCTTGGGGCGGAGAGCTGTTAGAAAGAATCGCCAACGACCCTCATATCAACGAGGTAGACATTGTGCCATGCGTGAAGCAGATTCTCCAGGGTTTACAGTACATTCACTCCCAGAATCTGGTCCACTTGGATCTGAAGCCGGAGAATCTGGTGTTTGCTCACCCTAACTCAATGACTATCAAGCTGGTGGACTTCGGACTTTCGCGAGTGCTGTTCGAAGGCTCCAAGATCAAGGCTATTTACGGCACCCGAGACTACGTGGCCCCTGAGGTGCTGATGTTCGAACCCGTTCACGTCAATTCAGACATGTGGAGCCTCGGAGTCTGTATCTTCATGATGTAAGTGAATTCGTATATTCGTATTCTCTTTTGATTTTTTATAAATAGTTTCTTGAAAGACTTTCAAATTATTATGAAACGCGTGTGAAGTGACTCTTTCTGATGTTATGTCTCGTGTTTGTTAAATGAGTTAATATCAATTTTATTTTGTGCCAACGCTATGTCTTCTGAGGGCTGGTGGAAGAGCAAAAAGAAATTTTGATATTAAACAAAAACAACGAAATATTTTAAAAAGAATTTAATTATTCCACAATGAATTCGTTTTATTCCAGTTTTTTTACCGTTGAGAGTCGTATGTGAAACGATATGCTAACATTATTTTTTTTTATTTCCTAAATCGGTTTTCTCCATACGCGTAAGTACAAAAATAAAACAAAACATTAGCTTCAGTTGAAAGGTGAATAAGGCCATTTGCACGGCAAAACACGGAAAGTCGATATGTGCCATACTTTCTACGTCTATCCTTGTTTTGCCGTTCCTTATGCGTAGTTGTATAGGTGCTATGCCAGATGCGTTAATATTTTCCATTTTTTTATGTCAACAATCTTTACGCAATAGCTGTAGAGATTTTCAATGCTCTTTTTGATTACATTTTTGTATGTATCATAATTTGAAGCATAATTTACACGGCGTTTTGGACCATTGAATCGATCTCGCACGTCATCAAATAGAAGGTAGAATTTTACATGAGCCATTTCACTGACTAGTGTAATGGGTTCAGACGTAGCTGCTTAAATATTGCATTTTAATACGACAATTTTTCTTAGCTTGGTATTCAGTCACTGTAACATAAAAATGAGGTGAGGTTCTCTTGGACGTCCATCTCCGTCCCCATCGACATTCTCATATCTATGCTTGCTGACTCATTCAAGCCAGGATTAAGCTTATCATTCCAGCTCGGAGACATCTATACAACGGCTTTAATACTACGCTGGCTTTCCAGGTTGTCGGGGACGCTGCCCTTCGATGCCAACACAGAGGCTGATCAGACGGACAAGATCATCACGTCTGACTACACGTATGACGATTCAGCGTTCATTAACATTTCTGAGTCTGCGAAGAATTTCATTGATCACCTGTTGGTTCCTGTGGCCCGCCGGCGCTACAGGGCCAAGGACGCGATGAAGCACCCCTGGATCAGGTCTGGACCGAACCTGGCGTATAGCACTGGAGACATGACCCTCGCTCGCTCCAGGCTGAAGGTCTACTTGGAGCAGTACAAGGCGAGATGGAAGGTGAGAGTGAATTATTATACTTAACTAATGTATAAGACATGAGTAAACTTAGCATGCCGAGAACAATGTTTTAATGACGCTCAGGTATTTATTCTAAGCCTGTGCGCTGTGGGGATCTTACAAGGTGTAGGTAATGTTTTTACTGGAAAATACTGGTATCTATATGTTTTGAATAAATATATTATCCACACAACCCTAGAGCCCATACATGCCGCAGGTGTCCTCTAAATTCCCAATCTCTAAAACAATGTTCAATAACAAATTAACCAATCGCTGCCAACCTCTCATTGAAGATCGTGAGAATAATTTCAAGATAAGACATTAAAATGTTCACCACCAGTTATTAATAAAAAGATTGACTGCAGATTCCCTTTCCGTTGACACATAGTTTATAATAATATTCAGCATTGTAACATAAGATGAATGTTTCCAGCGTGCGGCCGGCGTGTTGCTAGCCGTGGAGCGACTCGGGCTGCCCGTGCCGGCGCGCCACCGCCCCACTCGCATACACCACGCCTACAACTAAACGTGCAACGTACTAGTGATTTTGTGGTTCACCTCTAAATATTCCTAAATCAATTAGAAAGACTGTCGGGTTGTTTTTTGCCAGTAGATTTTTCAATGTTGCTGAAAGTTTGTATCAATCTGTCCATTATTTCCGTGACAAAGCTATGTCAACTCACTCGGCCTATTTTTAAGTGTATTTATAAGTATGTTCATTTGATTTTCCGATGTATCTTGAAGCGTTTTGAGTTGTATGTTTCTCCTTCCGCTGTGAGGAAGATGGAGTAGAGACCGATTATAAGGATAAATTAAATGTCTCGATGTGTAAATTGTGATTTTATTTCCGTCCTAGACATAAGCCCTACGCCTTTAGAAATAAAAGACAATAACAGACATACATACTAGAATTACTTTTATAATTTATGTAAACATTTAAAATAATACATCAAAGATACATATATTTATACACATAGTGTGATGATGTAAGGACACAATAAAGGCAGTCAAAATCACTAATCTCAAAAGACATAATAATTATTGGCAATCTTACTACACTAATGGATTCAACACCAATCGTTAGATAAATATTCCCTTTTCCTATACATACCGACAGCTTGAAAAATAGCGTTGAAACTATCCATTATAGTCAAAATTCTCATAATGCTCTATGACTACTAAAATACACTACTAAAAAATTGAGCGTCTATTACACGTAAACTAGAACCACATAAGTCAAACCTCGATAAGTCGAAATTTGCAAATCTTGATGCAAAGTTTATTCGGTTCCCTGAAACACCAAATCTTTCTTTACTCAAAATTTCAAGACTCTATAGTCAAAAAATCAGTGAATCCAAGTCATTTTTATACATAGGCACATACATATGCATATTTTTCCTCTATAACTCAAAAAATAAAAACGTTCAAGGACTTAAATATGTTCGTTCAGGCTTCCATTAAGTCAAAGTCAAGGGTTAAATAACTTTATTATTTTTATTCACAGCCTCTTACAAGTGCATTTGAATTGACAGTTTTCAGCTGTTTGCAATAATCCGCCAGTGCGTGCTATTCCCGAATATCCATAGCTACTTCCCTGCCTTCAAATAGTCGTTTTTCGGCGTCAGATGTATCTTGTTCTGTACGTTCAATAATTCTATCATTAGGCATTTTAATATGAAACACAAAAACACACCCAACAGTCACATACATAGTCCTGACCCCACACTAAGATACGAGTCTTGTGTCGTGGGTATCAGAAACTACGAGAGACTTTTCGGTCTCACAAACACCCAGACCCGAAACAAATATTTGTGGATCACACAAACATTTATCTCGGTGCGGGGATCGAACCCGCGGGCGCTCGTTTCGCTAGCTGGTGTCTAGCCAACTGCGCCACGGGGCTGTTAAAATATAGTCAAAAAGTCATCCAGCCACCTACCAACCGTCTTACGGTCGAAGTACAACCGTTTTTTACTTACCATTAGAGGGTTAGAGGGACACGCAGGCAACGTACATAATATAACGTGGACAAGTCCTTTGTGCGGCAAAGCATTAGTGATTTTAACTGTATCTGTGGAACACAGAGGGTTAATGTCTTGTGCCGTAACATCAGTTATATTAGCGGATAAATGTATACTTGCAGTGAAATGGTTTATGAAGAATTTGTTTTGTTTTCCCTGAGTACCCAGAATTTGTTTTGGAAGTAGTTTTGTGTGAAGACCGCAAACTGAAACTGTGATCTCCGTCCTCGTTGGCTGAACCTGTAAGATGAAATAAATAAAGTCATTAAAAATATGTTTTAATTATTTCATTTCGAACTTCAACGTTTAAAATATTTTTGCACAAAATAAGTTATAATATGACTTGAGGTATCACTAGGTTGAATAAACCTCTTACGCCCTAGCTTAAAGTCATGGAAAATGGCTTCGCTGAACGTGTTTAGCAAAGAGCGAGTACCAGTAGTGACTGTAAGAAAACTATTTTGATCATTTCTTACCAATCAACACAGCGTTGCAAAGCCGGATGTACCAGACTGTATTATAGATGACTTTTTCAACTTGGATAAAAGCAAACTAATTTGAGAATAATCTCAATCTATCCGTGTCCCGTTGTATGTTCGATATTCGGCCATAGAGTCTCGGCTTACCCAGCGACAACTACACAGACTATCAACTGCATCGCTCTTACCATAGAGATAAAAATATAAATTTTTTATATTGTATTCAAGCAATATAGATTTATTATTTTGCAATTAAATAACATTTTGTTTTGTACGGTTAAATAATCAATGATTTAATAGTTTTAGAAACATATAAACACTCTTTTCTAGAGAATTCAACTAAAAAATAGAAAATAAATGTTAATAAATTTAAATGACAAATAGTGTGAAAATAATACCTTTCAAGACTATCAAAATGATAATAATCCTTCTATTAATTTCTGTCAATAAAATATCCATAAGTATTGACACCATGCATCCCACGGTTTTTTTTTATAAGAAAGTCCAAATAAATAATTCATCCCTAACCAGACATAAGTTTACTGAGTGATGCCATGTACAAGTCACGTTCGGCAATTAATGAATTTAAAAATCCATATGATCATTTATGTCTATAACATAAATTTTTCCTTCTTTGTTGCAAACGTGAGCTCGACGTTTAGGTCGAGTCAAAAATAATGACTGTTGGGGATTCACGCATACATATGCATTAACAATAATTTACGACTCTACCGATGAAGAAAACCATCGTTAGGAAATCTGCACACTTAAGAGTCATTAGGAATTTTAGGTAGTCTGCCAAAAAGCACTAGGCCTGAGGGTTGGACTAAGGCCTAACCACTCTGAGTTGTAGAAGATGCCCGTACCCAGCAGCGAAATGATTTGGTGATGTCAAGGTATTAAAAAATGTTCAAGATTTCATTAACCCATTAGGTACCAACTTTTTTCTGTATTGTTTGACATATTTTTCAAAGAGTATATATAATAAGGAGCACATAAAAAAAATATAAAAAAAAAATAACAAAATAAATTTTTAGCCCATCAGTCCAATGTTCCCATTTGGGAACATATTTAAATAAAGAAATTCAATAAGTACTGCCATCCATTGAATCAAATTACTAGTTACAAGCTATTATTTAGATACTATTTGATATTATTTTACAATAATTATAAAATACTTACATCGAATTACAGAATAATCAAAATGGAAACAATTGAAAATTTCGAAACTCGTAAAAACTACGTTTTTTGATCAACAACACATAAATGACAATAATTTCAAGTGAATAATTGGCTTGATATTTAGCACCACACAGTGTAGAAACTAATGACATGAATAATTATTAAAACATTGCAGGTAGTTATGAATGAATCAACAAAAAGTGAGATGTGTGAAATGTTCCCAAATGGGAACATTGGTACCTAATGGGTTAAGTCAAAGTCAAAGGTTAATTCATTTTATTATCATTATTCAGTGCCTGTTACAAGTACATTTGAATTGTCAGTTTTAAGCTATTTGCAATAATTCTTCGCTTCGTCGCTGCCTTCATTTGGTAGGTTTTCATCGTCAGATGTTTCTTGTTCTGTCCAACGTTCGATAATTCTATTATTAGAAGCCATATCAATCTGTAACCCGTAAAAAACATAATTAAAAAAAATTATCACCTACTATCCGTCTCACAAACGGAATACAACAGTCTTACTTACTAATTACGTGGTACTGAGAGACTCACCGACAACGTACAAGATGTTGACACCGGTTTTGTACGCCACGCCAAAATATCAACGATTTGAACTTACTGGCGTCTGTGGAACAAAGGTAGTTAAGGGTTAATGTTTTTCTCCGTAGGATGAGTTATATTAGCGGAGAAATATGTACTACATTGAGGTGGTTTGTGCAGAATTTTCTTGTATTTCTTGGAGATCTTTTGGTGGTATTTTTTCGTAATAAGCGGAAACTGAATCTGTTAATTCCGCTCTTGTTAGTTGACCCTGTAAGGTGAAATAAATAAAGTTATTAAAAATATGTTCTAATTATTTAATTTCGAGCTTCAACGTTTCAATTATTTTGAACGACTAAAGATAGTCATGGACTGCATAACTACATATCGACGGCGGAAAGCGAAAACGTAGTAAACCACAAAAATGGAAATGTTCACCAGAGCCAAAAAACTTTTACATATTTTTTCAAAAAATCATTACTCGCGTGTTTTTTAAATTAGACTCATGATTTTTGGACACTAGACATGTTATTTTTTTCTAAATATAATTCTAACTCTCAAATCTCATTCTAACAATTATTTGCCAAAAATTTGTTGACTACGACATTTTGAAATATTTTTACAGAATGCTAAAATGCTGTAAATGCACATCGAGTTGTATAGAGATGGGTCAAATACATTTTTTAGGGAAAGCGAAAACGTGGTAAGCAGTTATACTTGAACTAGGGCTGCTCAACTGAACGTTGTAAACGTGGTTATTTAATGAAACCCATCTCTTAGATATGGTGTAAACTACAATAATTACTGACTTGGGGTAATTAACTTGGGGTAACCGTACCAAATGTAGTAATAGGTTCGGTTCTTTATACCACTACCCGCTAAAACGTCCTTAATGCAAGATACATAAAAACACGAGCGACGAAAACGTAGTAAACGCAGCACTACTGACCGCATCATCAACATGTACCTTTTTTTACAGAAAGCGAAATTGTTGTAATCAACATAGTATAACTTATGACTATTTTTTCTGTAGCTTACAGCGTTTTTGAATGCAGGTATTTACGTGAAAACCTGTTTTTTTAAAATGTTAATTTCTAATCTATTCATCCTAGATTTATGGGACCGGGACCATTCGAAGCAGTTTTTTTTTTTGATTCGAACAGTGCAATAAAAAACAATTCACATTTTGTGGACTACGACGTTTTTGCTTTCCGCCGTCGATATTAATATTGCTTTTAAAACTATTGCGCCCTTTTTCCACACGTTAGCAAGTACGGCAGGAGAAATCAAATTCTAGCACTCTGGGGAACTGCTCTTTTAACACTTCTACGAGAATAACTGAGACAAATATTTAAAAATTTTATTGAACTATATGAGGCTGCATAGTCCTCATACGCACTAGTTGAAAGTCCATGAAAAATGGCTGCGTACTGAACGTGTTATCAGCATCAGTTGTAATAAAAGTATTTTGATCATATCTTACCAATCTACTCAACGTTGCTAAGCAGGATGTACACAGACTGTAAAAGTTCTTTGTTTTATCACAAATGAATTTTTCAACTTGGATTACATCAAACTAATATCAGAATAGAAATCTTTGTCTCGCAGCGGCGAGTCGTACGATCGATATTCGACCATAGAGTCTCTCTCAGCGCCAACTGCACAGACTATAAACTCCATTACTCTATGGTATTAATATTTTTTATTTAATATGTAACTTATTCGCCATAACTTGTACTCAACTAATGACGATTTATTCCTTTGGTATAAATCACATATTTTATGGTTAGTAAGTTAACTCAGATTATTTTGAAAACTCTACTTAAGCTTTGCAGTGCTTAAAATGATGTTATCGTAGTGGAACGCGTGTAGGAGTGAAAGGGATGAAATGATGTGGTAGAGCAGTATAAACATTAGTAATGGAGTTATTTTCAACAGTAAGTTGTAAATTTTATATCTGTTATAGCAATTTTAAAGCGAGATCAGTCACAATCAGAATTTTGGGCAGTTTGATTTAATCTAAATTTAATGATTATGTTTGGCAAAATCCATCCATAAATAATATTAAAATGTGTGTATATAAGTTTTAAGTCGATTTGTAGCTGACTAGAGCTACAGCGTAGTCACGTAGAGTTGCTACGTAATTAGCTACGAAAATTACCCGTTCACAAATTGATGATTATTGTCCTCCTCCTTTTTTAATATAAAATATCCTATGTTACTTCTAATACCTTCAAGAATAAGTGTATATAGTTTTAAGACGATCGGTTGAGTAGTTTTTGCGTGAAAGCGTTACAAACATCTCTACATTTACGTTTACAATATAGCTAAGTATAGGGTGCGGTTTTATTAAATAAAAAACAAGTTCCGAAGTTATCTAACTCTCGTGCCACGCATTGTTTATTAAATGATGCCGCTCCTTACTTATAATATTACATTAAACTGCTTAAGATAAATACATATGTAGGCAATGGATCAAACACGATATCTTATTACGTAGAATCAAGTGGCCGACTTATCTAAAGAGCAAAACTTACTTATGAAACTTAGCCTATGAAATGGAATATATTCTATGCCAGGTGACCACCAATAACCTACACTTAATATTAAGACACTGAAGATATATTATTAAGATTAAGTTCGTATTTCAACTTAAATATAATGGAATGGTGCTTTAAAAGTACAGACAAAATATGAAGAGAACATGAAATTTTAAAGCAACATCAAGAAATTAAATAATCTTAAATTATATAACAGGATGAAATAAAAACTAATTGTAAACATGTAGCCGAGCTGTGTCCGTGGAGCAGTAGCGCCGGGCGCCGCCTGTCGCGCTGTGTTGTGCTGCTCGCGGCGACACTACACGCTGCACGCGCGCTGTGGGGCCCGGGGAACGGGCTAGATGGAGCCTGAGCTTCGGGATGACTGATGCTCGTCTTCGTACTTAGTTAGTGACTAGCCTGAAATGAGAACCACAGTGTTGTTTTTAGTGAAAATTAATAATGCATCTATAACAAGAGCAAGTCTATAAAATAGCGCCGAAATAATATAAAATTACTCACACTTCATCTGGAGCGACGTAGTTAATGTTGTTCCTCTTCCGGGCGCGGCACATCGCGCTGCCCCAGTGCTGCTGCAGTTAGCTGCCTCGTCTCTCCAGCTCCACGGTCCAGGGCTCGTGCAGTTAGTGCCTAGTGCCGGATTGTCCAGCAACAGTCGCAGAACAAACTGTTGCTGCACATTCCGGCGGCACTGCGGCGACACACGCCTATTCGCGGTGGCTTGGCGCCAAAGAAAGGACCACGCACCCATCCTGATGCGCCAATCTATTGATCTAGAATTATAGGCCACCTAGCGCCATCTGGAACTCCTATTGCTACCCTTAAAATACAAACTACAAAATACACTTCAAGACTCATTTTTGAATGCACCATGGATAATGTGCTTCGTAGTCAGGTGAGAGCTTTACCTGTCATAGATTATATTGCAAGACCATAAATCTTATTTATGAATTTACAAATATCGTAGATGTATTTGTTAATAAAATATTGAAGTAAGCAGTGTGCTTAAAACTATAACAATAATGAGCGTTATAACAATAATGAGCTGAACAAGTTTTCATCCCGACAATTAAGGCAATGCTATCAGAGGGCGCCAGTGGAGCTAAAGTCTAGATCAATACCGCGAGGGGGCGCGGGGAAACGTTCAACGGACAACGTTCAGACACAAAAGCCGCTAGTAGACGACGGATCTCCGAAATGCTCAGCAATAATTTGCCCAGCCAGATTATTGCTGAGCATTTTGTAAAACTCACACACAGCAATAGGTAAATGTTAGTGGAGACAATGTTCGTGCCAAACCCATCTGCCGGCGAGTATGGAGCGCGGGAGGAGTGAGGCAGCCATGTGCAGGGGGAGCTGGCTCCAGCGACGGAGAACGAACACAAGACTGATCAGGGTTAACGTGAGTGTTATAATACCGGTATATTATTTCAAAATACTGTTTAAGAGCCACATTTTATATTTTTGTGAGCTTATAACTCTATGTCTTTCGGGCCACAATTCATTTGAAAGATATTTTTTGGTATTATTTCTGGTTCTTTTTAGACAGGCATTTCCTATTAATTTTACTGATAAAGATTATTAATGCTACACAAGTTTTTTTTCGTTTTATGTATTTCTATTACCTAGGTATATTTTTGATTATCTTTTTATTGTCCTTATCTATGTTTTAATTTATTAAACAACCCGTTAAATCTTTATAGGCGGCGCGTATTCAATATGGCGATTGATATATTCTGTGCGCATGTGCAGTGTTGGTCGAACCCACATACTCCTAAAGTCATTTCAAAATCCTAAAGATTTTACAATTGCATATCATAAAATCATTTCGCCATTTCAAACAATTTCTTTTCAAACAGTGTCTTGATACGGCATTAGAACACAAAACCTTTAATATTCCGTATTATGATGTTGATCTTTGTACATTTTGTTTCAGATCTGCGCGGGTGTTGCACACATAATGAAGCTGTCGTGAAAAATGGCTCCATCAGTAGAAAGGATTTCCAAGAAGACAACGAAAAAGAACTTCGAAAAATCATTCATCTGCTTTGAGTTTAATGTACGATCCTGTTCAAATCACTTCATTAATGTTAATTATTATATTGAACTTATTCTCTGAAGTCATAGGAAGCTATTCATACTGCTTACTTATACACGCGTTAGAATTAAATATATAATATGTTTGTGTGTGTGTCTACTCTTCGCTTGTCTTCCACTAACTTCTTCAGTTTTGTAACTCTTAAACTGTGTCCTATTCCATTGCGGTATATCTGTGTCAGTTTGATGTTAGATAGTGTTTAATCAAGTTTTCGCTTGTACTGTCTGTGCGCGATACTTCATGTGATTATTCTTGTTATTGTAATTGTTCTTTGATACTGTTCTTATTATAACTTGATGTTCTTAAATGTCAGTTGCAGTTGATACTTTTTAGGTGTTAATAATCTGTGTGTCTCACCTTTTTAAATTTTTCCTTCGCATTTCTATAGTCAATGGTTCCTCTAGTTTGTGTGTCTTCATTGTTGTCTATTTCTCGAACTAATTAATAACAAATAGTTCTATCTTCTAGTCTCTGGTGGTAAATTATATCTACGTTTATACCTATCTTGTAGTTGTCTAAAAGCTTTAAATGTCGTTTTTACATTTGTGATTATATATTACTAGTACTGAAACTTGTTCCTCGATTCTATCTCCTCTCTTATGTGCCGAAAATATTACTTTAACGTAATTAATTAATATGAATATAATTTACATAAATATTTAATAAATAGGGCTGTCCAAAGAATGTATGAATTTAATGTATCGATATATACGTGAGCTTGGGTGTTTGGTGGAGAGGTTGTATAAACGCACCAAAAATACAGGTAAAGGGTAATGTTTATTGAAACGAGAAGGTTACGATAGCAGCTCATACAACAACTAGATTGTAATTGTTGTGCTGACAGCTGCTCGGCGTTCCACCGCGGAACTGTACGTACGTGAAGGTTTTCTTATTTCTATTGTATTGTTTTTGTTTGTTTGTTTGTTCTTGAGAGAATATTGAACTGTTCCTCCGGACGGCAGGGAATATTGCGTGGGTAACAATAGTCCTGGGGAGTCATAGCTAGACGAAACCAAATTGGAAAAATCGTCGGGCGATTATCAACAAGATTTTTTTAAGTTCCATTTCTGCTTTCGATGTACTGTCTGTTCAATCCGTGTTGTTGTTTAGTGTACTCACTGTCTGTGTCGATGTATTCTCTCAGCTTTTGATGTATCGTGTCTGTGTATTTGCGTATTAAATATTATTTCTGTAAGGACGGTTCTACTCAGTGAATGTAATGTTTACTCTCCGTAGAATCTCTGTGTAATGTGCACGGAATATATTGAGTCGGTTCGTTCGTGATTCTGTGTTTCATTTTACAATCCACCTTACTTTTAAGAGGTTTGATGCAATGTAGAGAATTCATAGTATAATTTAAATTATCGCCAATAAGTCTTTGTTTTGTTCTGGAAATGGAATTAAAAACGGACAGTTGGGTAATTGGCTTAATATTATTGATAAAAACACGTACATAGCATCATATTTAAAAAATTTTTATACTATTGTGACATAGTAAAATAAAACAACTTTTTATTTTACTAATAAAAAGTATGTAATCTAATGTTTTCTACTCCACAGCTGTTTGTCATGTATAATTTAGATAAATTGTATTGTAGTCGAAAGCTGTCGAACCCTCTTCAAAATCTTTACGTTATGCTTTCTGATGTTTGGAACAGTGCTTATAGTACGTAATAGCAACAAAACTTAGGGGTGAATAAGAATGAGATGTTTTCCTCTCGTAATAAAAAAAAAATAAATGAGAGAAAATCATGCGACAGAGGAGCAGAAATAATACCCAAGAAATATGGTAGCTTTATTACTAGTGTAAAACAATGAAATAATCCTTATGTTTGCAGTTAAAAGTGACAGTAACGGAACGTAGATACTATCCTTATGTCTCCCAGACTAAGTAGAACAATGTAAAGGGCGCCATACACGGTACGATTCGTCGCGTCAAACCGATCGAAACGACGAATCGATGGTGTAAGTCAAGATCGTAAACGATTTTTGGACGAAATTTTTGATGCGATCAATCGTCTCGATTTTCATCAGATCGATCGTACAGACGAATCGTACCGTGTATGGTGCCCATAAGTCAGTCAATATATACCAATTGGCATTGGGCACTAAATGTTACGCGTCTCTACCACATATTTGTTAAAGCGACCGAATGCTATTAACTCATTTAATTTATTTTAATGACAGGTATGTTGTCCTTATTTATGCGTACAGGGAGTGTTTTATTAAATAAAAAAGAAATTCCGAAGTTAACCTCGATGCACAAATTGTTTATTGAATGATGCCGCTCTTTATGAATAACATTAAACTGCTAAAGATAAATAGACAATGGGTTAAACATATCTTATTTACGTAACAAGTTCCGAAGTTGCACAAATTGTAATTTATTAAATGATGCCGCTCATTATAAATAGTATTACATTAATTAACCTTCTAAATATACATAGACAGTGGATCAAACACGATATCTTATTACGTAGAATCAAGTGGCCGACTTATCTAAAGAGAAAAACTTTAATTAAACTTAGCCTATGAAATGGAATATATTCTATGCCAGGTGACCATCAATAACCTATACTTAGTATTAAGATATTGGAGAAATATGATTTCCTTCCACGAAAAACTAAAAGTTAGATTCACAAAAATAGCATAAATAATATGAGTACAACGGAACGTGCTTCGAAGTAGAGACGTAATTAAATACTCTTTTTTTAAGTATCATCGTCAGAAACAAAATATAATACATGATAGAACAGGGTAGAATTATAACTTATAAGAACTAGTTAGCCGAGCTGTGTCCGTGGAGCAGTAGCGCCGGGCGCCGCCTGTCGCGCTGTGTCGTGCTGCTTGAGGCGGCACTATACGCTGCACGCGCGCTGTCTCGGAGAAAGAGATAGAGCGCTGACTTTCTTACTACGCAGTTCTATGGTGGCAAACCTGAAATAAGAAACAATTTATATTTTTGCGTTTGATTTTTCAACACTTTGGCGTTCCTATAATCCATTAAAATAGGCTCAACAGGTTAGTCGTGAAATCATAATTCGAATCGAAAAAGTTGAGAGCCAAGCTTTTAAAATGTTGCGTCGAATACTTACACTTCATCGGGAGCGACGTAGTTAATGTCGGTCTCTCCCGGGCGCGGCACATCGCGCTGCCCCAGTGCTGCTGCAGTTGGCTGCCTCGTCTCTCCTGCTCCACGGTCCAGGGCTCATGCAGTTAGTGCCGGATTGTCCAGCAACAGTCGCAGAACAAACTGTTGCTGCACATTCCGGCGGCGCTGCGGCGACACACGCCTATCCGCGGTGGCTGGGCGCCGACGAAAGGACCACGCACTCGCCCTGATGCGCCAATCTATTGATCTAGAACTCTAGATGACCTGTACCTAGAGTTGCTACTCTTACTATGTGACTTATTTCAAGTATTATAAAGTTCATTTTACAGTGAGCTATAATGGTAATAAATCTGGATGTTGCATCGGAACATTTAAAGTACATTATTGATAACGTTTCATTATACTTATCACGGCTTTAACTGTTGCAGACTGTGTTGCCTGATCATAAATATTATTTATGGATTTGTTATTCATGTTTTTTGCATATTTTTTATTCATGATGAATAAATTAAGAAAAAAAATTGCGCGTATATTTACATTGTTAGTTTATTTATAAAATTTAAGTGATACGACAGAAAGCGTGAAACAAGAAAGGATACATTACTTTATGACATAATAAATAAACATATTAAAATATTTATTTTTGGAATAGTCTACATGTAGTAGTGCACAGCGGCGTTACGATCACTACTTCAGCCACTTATGTGGTGTTGACCACTCCATGGTATTGCTAATATCGTATGGTGTCTGTTGTAAAACAAATCTTCCAATGTCATGAGTGTTAAAAATATCACTTTCATTTTGGTTTGTTAATAGTGATTCTTGATTATTTTATGATTCATGTTATTTTATTGGCATGCCATAGGAGAGGCCCATGTCCAACAGTCGACGTGAATATATGTGATATGTGGAAGAAAATCGTGAATATAACCTCATATAACCATCTATTGTATCGACTATGTCGAATAGGACGCTGTGTAGCGGCGCTACGACGCTATCGTCTACGCCGTAGCCTTCTTCGTATAGAAAATGAATGTCATGTTTTCATATGTAGATTACGTTCGTTTAATAAGGTTCTTGTTTATGAACCACTCTGGTACATAAATATGTTGACACATAAATACTTGGCATCACAGCTCATACAATAGCAAAAATCATGAATAAAAATTAATGAAACCAATGAAAGTTACGAATGTTTTCCTACCTTATGTAAAATCATAAAAAAATATAATGTATGACATTTAAAGCCCTGATAGAATGAAGAAGTTGATAACCCACGCATTATAGTGCACTTAAAAATGATCCTTAAAGCACATACAGCACGTCGCATTTCAACCTACAACTCTAGGTGCAGGTGGCGCTAGCTGAACTGTATCTAGATCAATAACAGAGCGAGTGCGTGGTCCTTTCGGCGACAAGCCACCACCTGCACTAACTACACGAGTTGTGTAAGTAAAACAGATTGTTCTGCGACTGTTGCTGGACAATCCGGCACTAACTGCACGAGCCCTGGACCGTGGAGCAGGAGAGACGAGGCAGCCAACTGCAGCAGCACTGGGGCAGCGCGATGTGCCGCGCCCGGGAGAGGAACATTAAGAATGTTTCACGCGACTAAGTGTAAGTATTTGGTATTGTACTGACGATGCTACCGTAATTAGATATCTGTTAGAATTTTTCTGCAAAATTTTGAAATAATGCTATAAAGTGGAGTGTATTTGTTATCGTCCTTTTTCATTACTTTTAACCATATTGCATCTTTTAAATGTAAAAAAATGTAATCGCTTTGATCATAAAATAAAGATATTTTTTGTTTTCCTTTCAGCTTTATCACCATCGGACTGCGGAGTAATAAGGCAAGGCACAGTCTTCATTCCATCTAGGATGTGCCATCAGACGATAGAGCAGCCAGTGCAGCGTGTAGTGTCGCCTCGAGCAGCACAACGGCACAGCGTGACAGGCGGCGAGCCCGGCGCTACTTCTCCACGGGAAAACATAGAGAAATCCATTCCGAATGATTCCAAAAAGATTTTATGCTAAGCATTTTTTATCACTTTTTTATTTCTTTTTTTTTCAATATTCGATGTTTTAAATTATGCCTGTATTTCAAAGCACTGTTCTATTGTATTTATGTTGTTTTGTGATCATTTTTTTTTTTGAAAGTAAATTATATTAATTCAGTACGTAAGTGTTAAGTGTAGATAGAATGGCGCAGAATATATTCAATTTAATAAATCTAAGTTTATTTATAAATTTTTGCTTTTAAGATAAGCCGGCCTATAAATTCTATGTAATAAAATATCGTGTCTAATCCATTGTCTGCTTATCTACGAAGTTTAATGTAATACTATTTATAAAGAGCGGCATTATACAATAAACGATTCATGCATCTAGCTCTGGGATTCTTCTTTACCTAATTTTTTTATAGAAATTCTCTTACTATAAGATAAGATAAGGCTTGAGACAAAATTTATAGACACAAGAAAATAAAATTGTGTTTTAATATTGAGAGGAATTTCTTAGGCCATAGTCTACCACGCTGGCCTAGTCTCAATAGTAGAGGAGACCCGTGCTCAGCAGTGGGCGTATATGGGTTGATGAAGAAGTTTTAACATTACTCTCCAATCAATAATCTAAAATGCAACACAACATCCTGATATTGTATCAATGAGCTCCTCTTATTCGGGAAATTGAGTCTTTGTATCCATATTGTAAGCTATCTCTTGATTGGAAAAGAGCAACACTAGAGTTTCTTACCCGTTCTTCTCTAGTGATGAATGCCTTCCGAACAGGGTGGTAAAATTTGAAATGACTGAATCTAAGTGATGTATTTGACATTTTACAGATTCAATAAATATTTTTTCATTTCATTTCATTTCAATAAGTCCTATATAAGTGAAAAAATTATTGTGTGATGGATAGTTAAAGTTTAAAGTTTCACATACGTGGTTGCGTGAAAGAAAACAAATATTCTTACGTTACTTTATTTATTATATATGTATACGCGTGTTACACTGACTCATAAATTCTACATACATATGTACATTACCAAAAACATAAAATTATCTTATAATACGTAACTCACTAATACTACTTGATCACAATGAGTTAAATAAAATGAAAATAAAAGGAAACGACGGACAATGTTCGGGAATTACACAGACATTTAGTATTAGTAATATGGTATAGGGAAATTGGTTACTCTACAAAGGGTTTATCTGATCCAAGCAGCACAACATCGAATAGTAATTTTTGCTAACAATTGAGGGTGTTAATTTCTTCAAAAATACTTTTCTATAGCTTTGAGAAGAGTTGACTTTGACGAGCTGTGCGATGTCATCAAGGATATCAGGGATAATATATCGCAGAAGTGACAGACGGAGAAAACGTACTCCAATTCTCAAAAAAATGAGATCAGGTTAATCTGTAATAAATCCAGTCTGAGATAAAAGGAATACAAATTAAAATTACATAAAAAATAAACCTAACTCTAAAATGCAAGTATAAAAAATATTCGCTATGCGAATTGAGCTTCAAATGGGGACGTATAAGTTTCTGCATTAGCACAAAATCAAAGAAGTCATGAACAGACGCAAAGCGCTCGTGTTTTTCAGTCAGTCTTCTTTATAGCCTTGGGCCAAACCTACATTTTAGAAACATTATTAAAAATGTAATTGAGATTGCCTCAAAATATATAAAATATTAACTAATATATACCCTCTCAAAAACTTAGTAAAATAAAATTAATAACTTTCAAAGTACAAGAAGTAAACTCTCTCTATGCGCTCCTGTCGTTTCTTCTGCTTTTTCTTTCCCTTCTGCTTCTCCTCCCATTTCTCTTTCCCCTTTTCTTCCCCCTCCTCTTTCTCTTCTCCTTCCACTCCCTTCTCCTCCTCCTCTTTCTCTTCTTCTACCTCTTCCAGCTCCTCGTCTTCCTCCTTGGCAAGTGGAACTTCGCTCTTGCTCAGGAGATTGCGCAGGTCTGCCCTGGAGCCGTTGTAGTTCCTTCGAGTCCTCATCAGGTACATGACCTCGTCCAAGGTGAACACGAGGTACTGATAAGGATCTGTGTCCACGAGGCTCAGGTAGTATTCGGGTGTACCGCCATTTTCAGGCGGTGGTAAAATGCCGAGCTCTGGATACATTTGCTGGACGAACTCCGCCTCACGCATAATCAGTGACAGCTGCCGCTGAGTTGGCACTGTAAAGGAGTTTATATATCATATAATATATTTTCTAGCTTAATCGACCTAGTATATCATTTTGCAGGAATAGCGTATTGTACTTTTAAGGCGGATATTTTAAATTATCACATTTTTTCAAGTCTAACCTGGAGTTTGACTTTGTGTGATTTTTTTAACTGATTAATGTTGAGCACTAGTCCCCCCATATTTAAGCCGAACCAAAGAAAGTATGTTTACAATAACAAACATTAACAGGTGGTTGTTAAGCCTCAGCCCCTTACTGCTATCGAAATAGAAGTGCATACTCACTGTACTCGCTCATGATCTTAATCCCCATGGCAACGGGCAGTTATCACGTTTCGGATACAACAGGTCACAGCGAAGAGTTCCGACGTCCGAGCGTCCCGAGAGCGAATGCCGGGAGCGCGGCCTCCGCCCCCCGCCGCACCACGATTTATTGATCTAGTGCTTCTATTACTAGCGCCACCTGCGCCTAGATTGCCCGGGTCAGCTCTGATATTAAACGCAACAGGCTCATAAATTACCCTTTACGAAGCAGCGAGAATCTTGATAATGGTTTGTTTGCACCTTTTCTTTCGCCCCTCGACACTTTGGTAGCCAAGTTACAGTACTGTGCGTACTAGAGCGATAAAGCGATGAAAGTTATTTTTTAACTTATACTAATAATAAGACTAATTATAAAAATAAAATATTCACCCTAACCTGTAAAATCTGCCGAAGTTCATTGGCTTCACTCTATAAGTATGTTCCATGTAATCGAGAGCTAAACAAAGTGCAATTGGGTTTAGAAACCCAATGGATTCAATTCTTTAGTCGTGAATCCATTATATTCCATTATATTCTTTGAATTCTGTCTGTCATTTATTCTTTTATATGTAGTGTATATAGTCATCGTAAATATTCATTTCTCACATGTATAAATATGCTTTCGTTAGGAAGGTAATGCTAGCAATAAAGCTTGTTTAAAATATTTCAGCTACTTTAGGAAAGAGTCTGCTTCGTGAACGTAGCTTAAAGACTGTAGGATGTAATAATATCTTATAGCTTCGAATAGCTCATTGTTGAAATGTGCTAAGGCCTTTTAGACGATTCTACAGGTGGTTCCTTTGAATAATAACAAACTTCAACAACAAAAGAAGTCTTTCAACCTTAGTTCCTTTTGCTTTCGAATAACCTAAAAGAAAACAGCAACTTGGTCTTTCAGAGCTACTCGGATTTTTGCTTTATCTAAATGGTCCTATCTGAATTACAAGAAAGTTTAAATTATTCTGTAAATGACAAATTTTAGTCTAGCTACATGAATATCATGATTAGCCCACGTGCTCACAACAAAGAAATTTCGTAAATATTTAAATTTTATTCAAGCTACATGATCATCAGCCTATATTCGTCCCACTGCTGGGCACGGGTTTTTCAAGTAAAACAAATAAAAACCGGCTAGTTACCTAAACTGGTTAACTAAGGCTTATCCCTTCTAACCAATGTATCATGTGATTGTGTAATAGTAGACTACCACGAAACTGGTCTCCAAGCAAATACTATCTGTGTCCCTTCTCTCTTTTTTTTATGGGAAAGGGGGCTAACAAGCCAGTGAGCCATCTGATGTTAAGTAGTCAACACCGCCTATGGACACCTCCAGCACCGGTGGAGTTATCGATGCGTTGACGGCCTTTGAGGAAAATATGGACTCTTGTCTTGATGGTCCCTAAATTTGGTAAAATTTCCCATGTAAGCTCATAATATACTCTCTCACTTTTTCTTATATCTAATTCAGCTACTTAGTCATATCAACTGCCAAAGAATTCGTCCGAGACGCCTTTCGTCTCGAAGGTGCACAGTGCGGCTGCGGTATCTTGGTCAGTGGCGGTACTTCCATAGAAGCCCGAAAGCCCGACTTGCCTTACATAGTTCCGAATAACGAACTTAACGATTGTTTATTTATAAAATAACGCTATAAACGTGAATGTGAGTACTAACCGGTAGGTATTTATTAGTCCTACGTACCAAAAAAAATATGCTGCTACTAAATAAACATTTGGGCTTGCCTTAGTTTGACACCCTAGGCACGCCACTGATCTTGGTGGGTACTTCTCATCCACACACCATCACTCCCCTTGGTGCAAAGGAGGCACTCGGAGTTTTGGTATGACGGTATAGGTTAGGTTTTGGTCAGGGACCCAGCCCGGCTATAACATTTGTCCGAGAAGTCGCCGCGCCAGGCTGGAAGGCCGGTGACGCCGACATATGCCTCCTGATCCTCACTTGCTTTGTTGGTGGGAGGTCAAGCCAAAAAGAGCTGCCAAAGTAACCTTTTTAGAAACACATATTTTATCTGCAACTGGGTCATCCTCGACTGACTTCATCACTCACTTCCTCACAGTAAATCTCTTTCGTAATTCTGTAAACATTTATACTTTCTATGTGGCTAAATCATTTTAGCATCGCTCTCTCAATTTTGATCACTACGTGGATTTTCAATCCGCTTTTTTACCCTATCACATTATTACCAATTTCACCCCACACAAGCTTCTCAGCGCTTTCATTATCAACTACATTAATTTTACTTTTATGCTTCTTCTGCCATTCACTTCCATGCGTTATTGCTAAAAGAAGCCAAAATTCGCACGATAATGAATAAACACGAAATGAAACGAAACACATTTTGATTATTATTATTATTAATTTCATAACGACTGGGATATATGAGTATCAATAACGACAGTAGCGCAATAACCTAACTTAAAACTATATTTACAATGACTATAACTAATGCATCTTAACTGACAAATTCTTATAACTAGTAACGGGTCTTCCTCCACTTTACAACAATAACATTCCAATGTATATTTCTATCAAAAATATATCACTTTATAAAACATAATTGAACTAAATACACCAAAATTACAAATAAGACCACAACATTCAAAAGGGGTGACAACGCAAAATAACTCCGTACTAAAACACTACACCCAGAGTCTAGTTCAGTAGACAGGCTGGCAAAGCGTCCACGGCTTCCCCATCCTGCTAGGAAGTAGCTCTGAAGTGTGGTGTACAACATGTCGCATACAACACACGCACACCGCTGCACGCGCCGGGGCAGTGATAGCGACCGATGAGGTGCTTGCAACCTCACCGGCCCATACCGTCACCGGGCAGCACTCCAATTTAGTGTGATGTATTCCCTTCGCCCTCACACGAAACGAAAAGTACAACTTAGAGAAAATGGGGAGCAAAATAAAAAAAACAGCCCACGCATGTGCAAGTCGCATGAAGGCCCAGCCACATAGTAGCTGCCCCTGTTGTCTGTTGTGGAGTTGTGGGTCGCTCCAGCCCAACCAGCTCGTACTGCACGGAGCTGTCCTGTGCAGCACCAGCTCGCTGCTCCGGGACAGTGCAGTGTCCTCCTGGAATAAGGAACACAAGACGCATCAGCTTCATGTTGTTTTTGAATCCAATTGGAGAATTCATCAAAACAGATTACTGTAGATTTTGAAATATTTGGGAAACTGACGTATTATAAAGCTTTAACGCCAGTCATAATGCGCACAAATTCCATGTATAAAATCGCTTTTGTTTCTTAAAGCTCAGCGGTGGGTCAATACATCCAAGCTGCACCTCCCACGCATGCGCACAAAGCCATCATTCGCCATTTAATAAGATATTAATTTATAGAATTAAAAATATGTATAACAAATCAGGACGCACGTATATTATTTAGAGATAGAAAATATTACGCATGAATAAAAAAAAAATAAAGCAAGTAAAATCTTTGAGGAAGGATAGTAAATACCGACCTGATAATCTTCCACTAGTGCGACACCCGTCCCCCTCCCGCTGTGTCGCTGCAGCTGCTCCTCTCTCCTCCAGGGCACATCCTCACGCTCCACACCGCACCAGATGTTCTTCCCGGAGTGGAGCCGCCCCCTCCGCCTGCTGCCTACATTGTCACGCGACCGACACACGCGCCGGCCTCCAGGGAAAGACCGAACAACTCAATATTCTACAGGTTCTAGTTTCAACGCTCCTAGCGACATCTGTGGGAGCATTGTGGAACTATCATCTATGGGTGACATTACAATATCTATGGAGATATCATTAATATAATTCCAGATTATTAAAATTAAGTTTTTTACAAGTTATTGTGGAGAATATTAGAAGGTATTTAGAGTTTTTTTTTTTAATAAAAATATCATAGCAGTCACCAAGAACCCAAAGAGAATTATTTGTTTTTTGTAAATAAATTTTAATTCGACTCAAATTTTCAATACTTAGACGTGAGTCATGTTAATCAACGATGTGTCATAGTTTTGCTAGCAAATAAAATACCACAAAATTTTATGTCATTTATTATCTGTATTGTATTCGTAATTCACAAGCTATTTTGATGACTTGCAGTTCTGTTAGTAATTAGTATCATTTTACCTTCTCTATCACGTCGTTTTGTCCCACTCACTCTATGACGCGTTTCGTTGTAATTCCGAAAGAGCGTTAGCATTTCTAGCATTGAATAGCCCCTTGCTAAGGTTCCAAAAAGCTAATTTAACCCATAAATAATTCAAGAATTAAAAAAAAAAGCTTCGCAAAGAAAAATAGAGGTAATAGCCATACTTACACATCCAGAAAGCCAAGGACATGATAATAATTAGTGATGTTTATAAAAGTAATAATAATAGTTACCCTGGGTGCTACCAGACCCAAAGATGACCGAGCTGCCGGAAACTGAAGGCCTGGTGTTTATTATAACTTTTCCACAAATAAGTTAAAACTTAAGTACACCTCAGAACAAAACGAAGAAAAACAGTTTTGCTGAAACTCTATGGCCGAGTCTCTACATAAAATTTGTGTAAGCAGAGAGGCATGAATGTCCAATAATGTACAAAGACATAAGAATATGTTCAGATGACATTGTACTGGTGCAATATACGGAAACTCAACATGCAGTAATCTCTCCTGCATAAATTTATTTATTTAAATCTTCGTTATGTCTTATAGTAACAACGCAAGCCTTAAGTTGTGGCAACAGCTAGAAGTGAAGTGAATTAATGGGAAAATTTATAATTTAATAAAAATACAAAAAAATGTAAAAGAAACGCCCAACGCTCGATGCACAAATTGTTTATTGAATGATGCCGCTCTGTATGATTAGTATTACATTTAACTGCTAAAGATAAATAGACAATGGATTATACAATATATCTTATTTCGTAGAATCAAGGGGCCGACTTATCCTAGCAGAAAAAATACTTATTTAACTTAGCCTATGTAATGGAATACATCCTATGCCAAATGACCACGTATGACCTGTTCCGTCCACAAAAATCTGATAATAGGGTTAAAACTTACATTTACATTTATATTTTAATAGAACGGTGCCTCTAAGCACAGATATGAGTTGAGAAATGAAATTATCTTAAGTGCAGGATAGAATAAAGACTTATTGGTAACATTTAGAAGAGATTTCCCCGTGAAGCAGTAGACACGGGGCCGCCGACTGTCGCGCTGTTCCGTTGGAACAATCTGGATGGAGCGGAATGCGTCGGGAACAATGTCATCCGTCTTCTTCCTACAGAGTCCGGCGATGACAAATCTGGAATGAGAACCATATTCATGTTTAATTATATGAGTTGGATTGCAGCACAAACTCGATATACGATTATTTTATTTTCATTAAGTTTGAGTTTGTACTTTTGGTCACAGACGCAATATGGTTTACAATAATGAAACAAGGGCTGTTTGAAGCGTATTTTTAGCGATAGCAAAAGGTTTTGTTAACGTTTGTATCGACAATAACAAGGGCAAAGCTATGAAGAAGAACAGTATACTTACACTTCATCGGGAGCGACGTAGTTAATGTCGGTCCTCTCCCGGGCGCGGCACATCGCGCTGCCCCAGTCCTGCTGCAGTTGGCTGCCTCGTCTCTCCTGCTCCACGGTCCAGGGCTCGTGCAGTTAGTGCCTAGTGCCGGATTGTCCAGCAACAGTCGCAGAACAAACTGTTGCTGCACATTCCGGCGGCGCTGCGGCGACACACGCCTATCGGCGGTGGCTCGGCGCCGACGAAAGGACCACGCACTCGCCCTGATGCGCCAATCTATTGATCTAGAATTATAGGTCATCTATAGCTACCTGGAACTAGAATTGCCACGCTTAAAATGTGACGTATTTCAAATGCAGTAAGGTTCATTTTCCAATGGGCTATAATGCAAATAAATCTAGAGGGTGCATCGGAATAAGAGAGGAGGTTATTTATGATGTTTCCTCACGTTTAATAGTGCTTTACCTATCGTAGATTATATTGCCTGACCATAGACATTATTTATGGTTTCACAAAATATGTCATGGAAATGTTTATGTATAAACATTGAAATTTTTCACAAATACTTGAAATGTTGCCTTTTTTTCTTTGTTAATTGTGATTATTCATTTATTGTATATTTCACATGATTTTGTTGGCTTTATGAACGAATAACAAAGAACACATTTTTGCGTTATTTCTTGATAGTAAAAAAAACACGAAAACTGATGTTTTCGATTGCAGAAGACGTAATTTCGTTACGCCTATGCCAAATAGGACTTTAAGCAGCGGCGCTACATCAGGGCTACGTCGGCGACGCTGGTGTCTACGCCGTAGCCATCCTTGACTAAGGCCACAATGGTCTCACTTAATAATACACCTTAGCTTCACACTCTCTCAAAATTTATAGGAAATATTGTTAAAATCGTCAATCGCTCACTGTCATTACTAAATTTATATCATTCTTTAACACTCGCTTTTTCGAAAGTCATTCTCTTTTATCTATAGATTGTTGTTGCAATCAGATATTTGCAGTATCATTTCGAACATCAAAGAACATCATCTAATTTTCATCGAATACAACTGGTTTTGTTGGGGAGGCCTACGTTCAGCAGTGGATGGCGATAGGCTGAGTTTATATCACAAATAGCTGTAGCTACTGTAAGCCTCAGCTTTGAAAGTCTATTATTTTACAAAAATATTAACAAAATGTGGGTAAATTATGTTTTGAAAATGTATAAATACTGGCGGCACTGACAGATTGATTCATTCTTGATCGAACGATGGAATTGTACAGAGCTGAAGTTTGTTATATATGTTTAAAAGAGTATAAAGAGATTGGATAAAGGAATATAGCAAGTTGAAACAAGTTTGTGTTCTCATTGTCGAAAGTGTGGCTTACACTACCAAAAATAAGACCAAATTTAATTTTTATTATAGCTGCACATTTCATTTTCAATGAGCTACGTAATTAACTTTCTCTTCTCTCCTCTTGTTTTCATCAGTTCTTAATGCATAATGTCCCAACTGTCTCTTTACTATTTCAATTAGGATTATAAATTACATTGCATTTTGAATTATCGTACATTGCAACAATCCATCCAAAAGTAAAGGGAATAATAAAATAAAACACAAAATCTCTAACGAACCGACTCAATATATTCCGTACACATTACACAGAGATTCTACGGAGAGTAAACATTACATTCACTAAGTAGAACCGTCCTTACAGAAATAATATTTAATACACAAATACACAGACACGATACTTCGAAAGCTGAGAGAATACATCGACACAGACATCGAAAGCAGAAATGGAAGTTAAAAAAATCTTGTTGATAATCGCCCGACGATTTTTCCAATTTGGTTTCGTCTAGCTATTGTTACCCACGCAATATTCCCTGCCGTCCGGAGGAACAGTTCAATATTCTCTCAAGAACAAACAAACAAAAACAAGACAATAGAAATAAGAAAACCTTCACGTACGTACAGTTCCGCGGTGGAACGCCGAGCAGCTGTCAGCACAACAATTACAATCTAGTTGTTGTATGAGCTGCTATCGTAACCTTCTCGTTTCAATAAACATTACCCTTTCCCTGTATTTTTGGTGCGTTTATACAACCTCTCCACCAAACACCCAAGCTCGCGTATATCGACACATTTAAATTCATACGTTCTTTGGACACCCTTTGTAAATATACGTTAAAACTATATTTTCGGCACATAATAGAGAATATAGAATTGAGGAACAATTTTTAGTATAATAATATCTAACAGCGAATGTAAAACGACATTAAGAGAATTAAGATCAGTCACGAACGCGATATAATTTGACACAAGAGACTAGAAGATAGAACTACATGATATTAATTAGCGCCAGAAATAGACAACATTTAGAACACACACATTAGTACATCGACTGAATTTAAAAGGTGAGATAAGAAGATTACATACATTATTAATATCTAAAAAGTAACTGCAACTGACATTTTGAAAACATCAAGTTTGTTATATTAAGATTAAGAACAATTACACTAACAACAATAATCACATGAAGTATTGCGCACAGACAGTACAAAGACAATTTTAATTAATACTATCTAACGCCAACACTAACACAGAAATACCTGAATAAAATAGAACACAGTTTAAAGAGTTACAACATTTTAGAAGTCAGTAGGAGACAAATGAAGGGTACACATACGTATACCTACACACATACATAAACTGTAAATTATAACACATAGATTTGTAAGCATTATGATTAGATTATTAAAACATTCAGAGACATTGTTCTAAAAAAGTATTAGTAAATTTTTGGAAGAGATTTGAGCAGGATGGTGCCATATTAGAACCGAAGCTGACGGTTGCAAGTCTCGTCCAGTGTTGATTTTTCGGATGGATTTTTCAGTCATTCTTAAATGTCTTCACTAAAAAAAAATTAAGTGCGGCCATTGTGTTGCAACTTCAGTATGAGTGCAATATCAGCGCAGATCTGAAACAAAATAGCCTTATAATAACACGGAACAGAAATGTAGGTTTTCTGATCTAACACCGTATCAAGACCTTGAATGAAAGAGAATTGTTTGAAAAAATGAGATTATTTTAGACGTAACTTATTTTTTTGCACCGACACTGCACCTGCGCACAAAATATACCGAACGCCATTTTGAATTTGAGCTGCTTCCTACAATTTATTATTCGGAATAAGACTCGGCAATAACTAGTTTTCAACTTTAATTAAAAAAAACTAAGAATTAAAATTATTGCCCATACTGTTTAGTAAAAGCAAAACACTGTCATTTTTTTTCAAATTTAGATAAATGCTACTAAATGGTTTAAAAATAACGGTAGTAAATTTGACACTCACGTTAAGCCAGTCTGTCTTGTGTTCTTTCTCTGTCGCTGGAGCCAGCTCCCCCTGCACATGGCTGCCTCACTCCTCCCGCGCTCCATACTCGCCGGCAGTTGGGTTTGGCACGGACATTGTCTCCACTAACATTTACCTATTGCTGTGTATAAGTTTTACAAAATGCTCAGCAATAATCTGGCTTGGCAAATTATTGCTGAGCATTTCGGAGATCCGTCGCCTACAAGCGGCTCTTGTGTCTGAACGTTGTAGGAGCTGTTCCTCTACCCTTCCCCGCGCCCCCTCGCAGTATTGATCTAGACTTTAGCTTCACTGGTGCCCTCTGATGGTTTTGCTTTAGTTGTCGGGATGAAAATTTGTTCGGCTCATAATTATTATATCGCTCTAATTTTAAGCACACTGTTTACTTCAATATTTTATTAACAAATACATCTACGATATTTGTAAATTCATAAACAAGATGTATGGTCTTGCAATATAATCTATGACAGATAAAGCTCTCACCTGACTATGAAGCACATTATCAATGGTGCATTCAAATATGAGTCTTGAAGTATTTATAATACGGCGTATTTTTAGGGTAGCAATAGGAGTTCCAGATGGCGCTAGGTGACCTAGAGTTCTAGATCAATACCTTAGCGCATCAGGGCGAGTGCGTGGTCCTTTTGTCGGCGCCGAGCCACCGCGGATAGGCGTGTGTCGCCGCAGCGCCGCCGGAATGTGCAGCAACAGTTTGTTCTGCGACTGTTGCTGGACAATTCGGCACTAACTGCACGAGCCCTGGACCGTGGAGCAGGAGAGGCAGCCAACTGCAGCAGGAGTGGGGCAGCGCGATGTGCCGCGCTCAGGAAAGGACCGACATTAACAGCGTCGCTCCCGATGAAGTGTAAGTATTCGACACAATATAGGTCGATAAGAATTTCGCAGCAATACTATTGAGTCAATTTAGACTAATGATATGATGATGTGATACCGGACGCTTTTTCTAAAAATTAAAAAAATTATAATGTAATGGAACAAAGTAATTGTTTATGGAGTTTGTAAAATTATCAAACTCATAAATTTCACATTTCAGGTTAGTCTCCTTGAAGGACTTTCTTCACGAAGCTCCATCTAGCCCGTTCCCCGGCCCCCACAGCGCGCGTGCAGCGTGTAGTGTCGCCGCGAGCAGCACAACACAGCGCGACAGGCGGCGCCCGGCGCTACTGCTCCACGGACACAGCTCGGCTACATGTTTACAATATGATTTGTTCTATCTTGTCTTATTTTATTTCAGTTTCTTTGTGGAGGGAAATCATATTTATTCAATATTGTAGCATTAAATATAGGTTATTATTGGTGGTCACCTGGCATAGAATATATTCCATTTTATAGGCTAAGTTTAATTAGTAATTTTTTCTCTTTAGATAAGTCGGCCACTTGATTCTACGTAATAAGATATCGTGTTTAACCCATTGTCTACTTATATTTAGTAGTTAAATGTAATATTATTTATAAAGAGCGGCATCATTCAATAAACAATTTGTGCATCGAGCGTTGGACTTTCTTTATATTTGTACTGTTTTTTTAACTGATATAAATTCACCCATTAATCCCACTTCTACTCCTATTTAAGACAAAGCTTACATCATGACTTTAAGGAATAAACAAAATATAAAATAAATGAGTCATATCAATTATCGTATTTTTTATATGGAAGGAGGAAACGAGAAAGTGAGCCACCTGATGTTAAATGGTCAACACCGATCATGAACATTCACAATTTCAGAGGAATCATCTGTGCATTGCCGGTTTGTCAGCAAAATATAGGTTATTCTTTTCTTTATGGGAAAGGAGGCAAACGAGCTAGTGAATTCTTTGCTTGAATGTCCCTAAGTCGTAACAGTTTCGAAATACCATTCGCAAATTGGGACCCTACTGAATTTTACTCAGGCTAAATTTAAAATTCTCTTTAGCAGGGAACGTGACACTAGACGTCTATCTACATAAAATGGTGTTAAATAGTTTCACATCAAATGGTCTATGGTCTGTCAATATATTTATACTTCATCACCATCGTCATCATTATCATCATGGATGCCCATGGCCTCCTCTTAACTTTGAGGGGGTCAAAGCCTGAGTCCATCACGCTGGACTAGTTTGGCGAACTACATGTCATTTACGTGATTTTTTTTAATTTGTTAAGCGTAAATAAAAAGCAACAGAGACGGAAATGAGACGTGGTGTTTTTATTCACCCTAAGAAGTCAATCTATGGATTCATCATCGACCCATATACGTCCTACTGCTGTGCACGGGTCTCCCCTACCATTGAGAGGGTTTAGGTCATAGTCCACCGCGCTGGCCTAGTGCGGGTTGGCGTACAATGCGATGGATTACATTATTCTAAAGAGAATCATTTAATTATCCAATGTTAGTTGGTGCTTATTCTCTCTGTCGCAAATCTACACAATTTTGAATCAAATTACTTAAGGACGACCGAGTGACAAACGTTTCCAAGTCATTACCTTTGGCTGACATTTTGGCGGAAACGCCCAATTTAACCTTTGGTTAATAAATACTAATATTAAACTTGGTTGGTGGAAAAATGTTATGTAGCATTGTTTAACATAACGCTCGTCAAAGTATTAAATGCTCTAATAGTAAAATTAAAGAACAAAAACAAAGGAATTGTCTATGGATTATTTATGACACCTATGATTATAACAAAATAATCTTTAGAAACCCTTAAATAATGTGGATGTTACTTGGTGAATCTTTGGATTGTACCCATATACCTGAAAATATGATATTATTATGATCTCTATATAAATATTTGTGGTGTAAACCATAGATGATAGTACTATAAGGCACTCATAGATGTCGCTAGGAGCGTTGAAGCTAGAATGTGTAGAGCACTGAGTTGGTCGGTCTTTCCCTGGAGGCCGGCGCGTGTGTCGGTCGCGTGACAATGTAGGCAGCAGGCGGAGCGGGCGGCTCCACTCCGGGAAGAACATCTGGTGCGGTGTGGAGCGTGAGGATGTGCCCTGGAGGAGAGAGGAGCAGCTGCAGCGACACAGCGGGAGGGGGACGGGTGTCGCACTAGTGGGAGATCATCAGGTCTGTCTCTACGATAAATTATTATCTTACTAAGTGGCGAATGATGACTTTGCGCGCATGCGTGGGGGGACGCAGCTCAGCCCCAGATTTATTGATCCTTCGCCCAGATATAGGAAGAGCAATTTTTAATATTTTCATGCAAAAGCGATTATGCGAAATATTTCATAAAAAGGAGTGTTAAGCAACCTGCAGGACTCTGTGAGACTTTGGGTCTGATTACATCTAAACTATTTCAATATTTTAACGCGACTTGTGTTCCTTATTCCAGGAGGACACCGCACTGTCCCGGAGCAGCGAGCTGGTGCTGCACAGGGTAGGACAGCTCCGTGCAGTACGAGCTGGTTGGGCTGGAGCGAGCCACAACTCCACAACGGACAACAAGGGCAGCTACTATGTGGCTGAGCCTTCATGCGACTTGCACACGCGTGGGCTGTACATAGTTCCCCTTATTTTGTTCCACATTCTCTATAAGTTGTCCTTTTTCAGTTCCAAATGTAATTTTTGTGTTTTGATTCCTTTTGATTGCTGCGGTTTCTTTTGTGGCTTTGATATCTATATTAAGGAAGTGTAAATATGTATAAAACGCTTGATAATAATGGCAAAGAGTCAGCCGATCGCTTTTAGTTGTAAGGATTTATCAGTTAAGGCGCGATAGTTATAGTCATTATTGTAAATATAGTTTTAAGTTAGCTTCGTGTGCTGTTCTCGTAATTGACATATTACCCTGGCCTCCAATTAAATAATAACCAAACTGGATTTCGTTTCATTTCGTGTTTATTCACATCAAACTGAATCGTGCGAATTTTGGCCTCTTGTTGCGCGGTACCGAAGAAACATGATTTATTCCTGCTAAGTGCTATTAAATCTAAACTCTGAATAGATTTTAAAACTTATTTTTTAATTTAGGTTATGTTATGAGCAATATGAGCCGATTTGTCTAGTTAGTCAGTGTGATAGACATTTGGAAGAGAATTAGGTAGTTTTTGTACGCCAATAACGAGGCACATTATTATGATTTTAGATTCATTAAATCATTATAAAGCTTACAATTACGTCTCATAGAGTTTAGAATTTCTTTGCAACTAGTAGCTGTTGGCCACAATTCCGTATGTCAAATTTCGTACTTAAACTAATTATTTATTCATATTATATTTAAGCAATAATTTACAAGTACCTAATTATTGACACCCCTTTCCTTTTGAAATGTATTGTGATGATAGATGTCCTTTAGTAATTACTGAGAGAATTACGGAATAATAATAACAATAAATAAAAAAAGGTTTAATTTATCTTTAAACTGAAAATGGAAAAACTCGATAGGAATTTGCTCAATCCGAACATCATACCTGAAATCCCTAAATACATCAGTACATATCTTCGGTCTATACGTAACTTGACCGTTATAATATTATGTTTTGGAACTACATATACTAATAACTTTCTATATAAAAAAAAACAAGTGTATTAATATGTTGCAGTTGTTGTCAAATAAAAATTGAAGTCAAGATAAGGCGAATAAATAGATATTTTAAATCAAACAAATTACAATGTGTTTAGCATACAATAAAGTAAGATATCAACAAATTTCGTGAAAAATAAATTATTCTTTTAAGAAAAGAATAGATAAAAATACAAAAACTTAGATGAAATTTTTTCATTTAAATTTTGACGTTATGTGGAAAAAGTGTAAATACAAAAGTTAAAGACCCTTTTATTGCTTTTCCTATGTTACTTTTTTTACCAATTGCAGTTTTACTGGAAATCGAGATTAACATGCTTTTCTCCCTTACCAACAAAGGTTTGTAAATGTTTTATTAACATTCTGTAATTTGTAGGGGGGGTTTAGGAAAGAGTACTCTAATATCGAACAAATAAACGCAGTCAAGCAAGTAGTGGAAAAGTGCAGGGGATATAACAGAACAGACCTCTATTTTTCGCATTTGTTGACTACAATAAAGCCTTCGACAGTGTTAAGCACTGGGCTGTGTTCTGTTCTTTGCATATTTGTGGTGTTGACAAGCGCTATGTGGATGCCCTCCGTGACTTGTATAATAGTGCTACAAAACAAATCTGCATGCAGGAACTAACATACTTAAGACCCATCCATCGAGGTGTTAGACAGGGTTACCCTCTTTCGCCAAAGTTGTTTATAAATACTTTGGAAGAGGTTATGAAGATTCTGGATTAGTCCAAGAAGGGCATTAATATGGACAGTAATCGCCTCTCACATCTTCAGTTTGCTTATCATCTCGTACTTATGGCGGAAAACACGACGTATCTCCAGAATATGCTTTGTGAACTGTACGACGCATCATCCAATGTTGGCCTTAAGATGAACATGTCCAAGACAAAAAAATTAACCAACATCACCGCGAACGCGCCATGCTAGATATAGCCCTCCCCAACAAGGTATCTAAAACCAAAATATGCCAAAGAACACAAGTGGTTAACGTTGGCAAGCGCATCACTCAGCTAAAATGGCGATGGGCAGGACATTTGACAAGGAGGAATGATGGTCGATGGACTAATGCCATGGTCGTCATGGTCTCGGGAAGGTGATAGGAAAGGGGGCAGACTACCGGCCAGATGGTCGAATGATATAGCTCATGTAGCTGGAAAGCTATGGATGAGGGTAGCCCAAGACCGCGAAAAATGGCGAACATTGGGGGAGCCCTATACCCAGCAGTGGGTACATGCGGGCTGAATATCAATTTGTAGGGGAAAGAAAATGCAGATTTTAAGAAAATGTTGGTTAGGAGATTGTTTATTAAATAAAAACCAACGCTCGATGCACAAATTGTTTATTGAATGATGCCGCTCTGTATGATTAGTATTACATTTAACTGCTAAAGATAAATAGACAATGGATTATACAATATATCTTATTTCGTAGAATCAAGGGGCCGACTTATCCTAGAAGAAAAAAATACTTATTTAACTTAGCCTATGTAATGGAATACATCCTATGCCAAATGACCACGTATGACCTGTTCCGTCCACAAAAATCTGATAATAGGGTTAAAACTTACATTTACATTTATATTTTAATAGAACGGTGCTTCTAAGCACAGATATGAGTTGAGAAATGAAATCATCTTAAGTGCAGGATAGAATAAAGACTTATTGGTAACATTTAGAAGAGATTTCCCCGTGAAGCAGTAGACACGGGGCCGCCGACTGTCGCGCTGTTCCGTTGGAACAATCTGGATGGAGCGGAATGCGTCGGGACAATGTCATCCGTCTTCTTCCTACAGAGTCCGGCGATGACAAATCTGGAATGAGAACCATATTCATGTTTAATTATATGAGTTGGATTGCAGCACAAACTCGATATACGATTATTTTATTTTCATTAAGTTTGAGTTTGTACTTTTGGTCACAGACGCAATATGGTTTACAATAATGAAACAAGGGCTATTTTAAACGTATTTTTAGCGATAGCAAAAGGTTTTGTTACCGTTTGTATCGACAATAACAAGGGCAAAGCTATGAAGAAGAACAGTATACTTACACTTCATCGGGAGCGACGTTGTTAATGTCGGTCCTCTCCCGGGCGCGGCACATCGCGCTGCCCCAGTGCTGCTGCAGTTGGCTGCCTCGTCTCTCCTGCTCCACGGCCCAGGGCTCGTGCAGTTAGTGCCTAGTGCCGGATTGTCCAGCAACAGTCGCAGAACAAACTGTTGCTGCACATTCCGGCGGCGCTGCGGCGACACACGCCTAACCGCGGTGGCTCGGTGCCGACGAAAGGACCACGCACTCGCCCCGATGCGCCAATCTATTGATCTAGACTTCCAGGTCACGTAGCGCCACCTGTAATTTCCATTGCTACGCTAAAAATACGTTTTATTACAAACACTTCAAGACTCAATTTTGATTGCACTATAGTGCTGATAAATCAAGATGGTGTGTGGGAATAAGGGAATACGTCATTGATAATGTCCTTTGTAGTTAGTAAGGCTATATCTGTCATAGATTATATTGCACAACCACAAACAGGATGTGTTTGTCGTAAATAAATTATTGAAATATAAAGCTTCTTTAAAAGAAGGCCATTAACAATCTGAATAACCTCTTACTGAATTGAATAATTTCACACCTATCCCATTTATTCACCTATTATTTTCAACGGTCATTATATAAGTGACCATGTATATATTCTACATTTGGTATGTGATTAGACTCATTATCTTTTACAGATTATATTTAACATTAAATTACAGTTTGTGTATCACATCGTAAACTGATTCCACGACACAAAAATGGATTTTAAATTAGATTTATGTATGGTGTTTAAAATGTGTTTTAAGACAAATTAAATGTTTGTTACATAGAGCAAGATGAAAGCTGTTAAATATAACTTACTTTTTATAATTAAGTTTTTTCTAACATTTTAGGGTACCAGAGTTTCCAAATCAGTTACGGAACAACATAAATCTAATAAACACCCAAAAGTAAATATATTATAATCGCCTATATTACATAGCACGTAGCGACGCCAAGGCTAACTTGCACCCTCGCTTTCAGATTGAAAAGTACTGTTCCTGTATTTCAATATCCGTCGCTAGATGTCGCAGTGGAAGTGCACATCGCGCTGTGGTTCCGTTCCCGCGCGAGTATATAAGGCGCCGGCTCGGGACTGCCGCAACTTTTACATCACGTGGATGATATTCCACATACAAACTGAACACATTTAATTTTTGCACGCTGCGAAAGCGGCGTTATTATCGCTCCAAATAGACGTTAAGGCGAAATTTAAGCCTGCTCTCATGGATGTGACTAGGGGTCTTGTTTTAGTCGAGTATATACAGCCAAGTGATGTTACTTTGTGATGATTGTATGTACAAGTTCCCGATTTTATTACCGTAGGTGACAAACGAGCGGCGACACTCGTCCCGAGCTAAAATATTGTCTACTTCTCTTTTAATCTTATTCAGCTGTTCTGTGTGACAGACATGGGTTTGTCAATCCATGAGGGCTGACTATGATCATCAGCTATGTCATGAATATTGTAAGTCGCGTTTTATCTTGCATGTTTATTGAAATAGCCTGTATTCCCACATCATATCCTCCACAGTAATTGTGTGCATCGCGCTTATGTACGAAGATATAACAATACAGTCTATAGAAGAAGGCCCCGGACTCGATTCTGGAGAGAACAAAGTATGATTAAGTTTTTTCTTAAGGCTTGGCCTCTACAACGTGGGACATACACATACCTGAAGTTATATGAAGTTAATGACTACTCCTGGTAGTCATTCTTCTCTTTGGGGAAATCAAAGGCGTGAGGTAAAATATGTGTTTACATACGTACATTCATAGAGTTTTAGGTGCACCGATTCTTGCTTAAGCAAGTTCGGCGTTCAAAAAATAAATGGTACCGAAGTACCTTGTTACCAGGTCTATCAACAAATGGCAAAGGGTGAAAGTTCGGCGGGGTTTAGATACCCGACTTGTGACGTAAACCATTGCGCGATGTAACTCGAGTGTGGCTCCATCTCTTGGGAGAGAAATAAAACTATGGTATTCGATGTTATCTCTAAAAAGCTATTTATATATTTCATGTGTTTCAAATAATTATATAATGAGTCCAAAGTTATATTATTTTTGGAACAGGAAATGATTACACCAAGCTTTTAATTTTGTCAATTTAAACTAATTACCTTCACTCACTCATATTTTATTTTAATCTAGCAATCTCAAATTCTAGGTCACCCAGAGTCATCAGGAGAACCCGTTACGACGCTCAAAATAAGTCGTATCATCGAAACAATAGTAATCATTTTCCCGTGGAGGGTAATGCTGTCAAATCTAGATGGTCAGTCGGAGTAAGGGTGGACGGTATTGATGGTGTTGCTTCTTTTAAAGCAGAGTTTTAATGGAAACAGATAATATAATTGCAGCCATGGACTTCGAAATGAAATGAAATTCACGTACTTTTTCGGTATTATTATCCTGTGACGTAACGAAATCAAAATATTCAAACATTAGGAAAACTTATAATGTTTGATAAATGTTTTCAAATAACAAGTATAAATAAATGAATATTCTTAATTTAAGTCTATTGGTACGAGTATAGTGACTTTTCCGGTCTTTGACGTTTTCTGTCCGACAGCCGAAGCAAAGCCATCAGAGGGCGCCAGTGGAGATAAAGTCTAGATCAATAACGCGAAGAGGCGCGGGGAAGGGTACAGGAACAGCTCCTACAACGTTCAGACACAAGAGCTGTAGGCGACGGATCTCCGAAATGCTCAGCAATAATTTGCCAAGCCAGATTATTGCTGAGCATTTTGTAAAACTCACACACAGCAGTAAGTAAATGTTAGTGGAGACAATGTTCGTGCCAAATCCATCTGCCGGCGAGTATGGAGCGCAGGAGGAGTGAGGCAGCCATGTGCAAGGGGAGCTGGCTCCAGCGACGGAGAAGGAACACAAGTGGTCGATGGAGCATAACGTGAGTTACTATTGTGTTTAAAAGTTTTGTAACATTTGTGTTACTGGCATTTGCGATTTTAATAAATATTCATTCATCATTTATTTTACTTATTAAAGTTTAAAATTTTGCAAGTGCTTTGCTTTTAGTAAATTACTTGTAATTTTAATACCCTTCAATTATCCTTACCTATGTTTTAATTCTTGAAGTGACCAGTTAACTGTGAGTCATTCATCTGAAAAATAAATTTTAAAAGGTCCGCATTCAAAATAGCGATTTTGCTATTTTCTGCGCGCATGTGCAGTATTGGTCGAACTAGATTGCCTCTATGAATGCTACCCGTCTATTACATGCTATTTTGATATTGACTTGTCGTATATTTCGTTTCAGATCTGCGTTGGTGTTGTACACATACTGAAGCTGCGGTGAGCAATGGCTGCACTCGATGGAAGGGTTTTCAAAGAGAACACGAAAAATGACTTTAAATCATCTATCCGAAACGCCACCACCGGACTTAGCGAGCACCCATCTCCTCGGGTGTAATATGCCATCATCTTGCTCAATCTCTTCAATAAAATGAATCATTTTCTTCTTCGAACAAAGTCTTCAAAGACTTTGTTGTGTCATAGAAATCTATTCATTCTGCTTACTGGAAATGTGTTAGAATTTAAACCGTAATATTTATGTGTAGGTATACGTGTAGACTACCCTTCGTTTGTCTTCCATTGACTTCTTTATTCAGTCAATCTTTAAACTGTTTCCTGTTTCTGTCTTAGTGTTGATGTTAGATAGTATTAAGGAAATTTGTCGCTTGTTCTGTCCTAGCCCAATACTTCATGTAATTATTGATGTTAGTCTGTTCCTTCTTTGATATTGTTCTTATTATAAATTACTTGACGTTTTTAAAAGTTGTCTCGCCACTTTTTAGATGTTAACAATCAACGTATCTCACCTTTCAAATTCTTGCTTTGCATTTATGAATTTAATGGTTCTTCTAATGTGTGTATTTTAAACGTTGTCTATTTCTGGAACTAATTAATATCGCATAGTTCGATCTTCTAGTCTCTGGCGTCATAATATATCGTGTTCGTGACTGATTAAAAATATTTACGTCCCTATTCGACTTGAAATTATCTAAACGCTATTGTCGTTACATTCGCTTTTAAATGTTTTTGTACTGATACTTGTTCCTCAATTCTATATTCTCTATTATGTGCCGAAAATATTGATTGGAGGTAATTTTTGAGACAAGTATAAATTTTAAAAACACTAGTTAAAAAGGGTGTCCAAAGAACGTATGAACACCAAAAATACAGGGAAAGGGTAATGTTTATTGAAACGAGAAGGTTACGATAGCAGCTCATACAACAACTAGATTGTAATTGTTGTGCTGACAGCTGCTCGGCGTTCCACCGCGGAACTGTACGTACGTGAAGGTTTTCTTATTTCTATTGTCTTGTTTTTGTTTGTTTGTTCTTGAGAGAATATTGAACTGTTCCCCCGGACGGCAGGGAATATTGCGTGGGTAACAATAGTCCTGGGGAGTCATAGCTTGGCGAAACTAAATTGGAAAAATGTCGAGCGATTATCAACAAGATTTATTTAACTTCCATTTCTGCTTTCGATGTACTGTCCGTTCAATCCGTGTTGTTGTTTAGTGTACTCACTGTCTGTGTCGATGTATTCTCTCAGCTTTTGATGTATCGTGTCTGTGTATTTGTGTATTAAATATTATTTCTGTAAGGACGGTTCTACTCAGTGAATGTAATGTTTACTCTCCGTAGAATCTCTGTGTAATGTGTACGGAATATATTGAGTCGGTTCATTTCTGATTGTGTGTTTTATTAAATCAAAGCCCTAATGAAATTCACCCTATTTTTAAAATAAAGTGTATGATTTTTGCACACAAAAAAATCCGATTAGGAAATAAACAAATTAAGAAAAACACGTACAAGTGAGTTTCCTTGTTCTACAGTGAATTAAAAATGAAACGTAGCCGTTAATAAAAATACATTGGGTCTCATTGTTGGTTTGCTGTATCTGTTAGTATCAATGAATTGGTACTGTAATGGATGTATGAATTGGTAATGACTGAATTACATAGATTGATGTAACAGAGAATCAGAAATAACATAATTATTACTTTTGAGTGTAAAAACGAATTTTAAAGAATTAAACAATCCGAATGTTGACACCAAAGAAATCCTTAAATACATTCTTTATAATATACACGACAGATTTAATTTTGTGGTATTTTATTCGGTTACAAAAATGTTATAAAGTGTTGAATATCACGACTCACGTCAAAGTATTAATAACGTCAAGACAAAATTTATGAAGAACAAAAACATGTCTATGGATTGTTAATGCTACTATTTTTTTTTTTAAATAATCTTAAAAACTTCCTAAATATTCCCGAAAATACTCAATAATACGCCGTATTTTAACGATACCCGAGAGATAATACGCGTTGCATCTGTTTATGGTGTCTACCATAGATGATAGTTCCACAATGCTCCTACAGATGTCGCTAGGAGCGTTGAAGCTAGAATGTGTAGAGCATTGAGTTGGTCGGTCTTTCCCTGGAGGCCGGCGCGTGTGTCGGTCGCGTGACAATGTAGGCAGCAGGCGGAGGGGGCGGCTCCACTCCGGGAAGAACATATGGTGCGGTGTGGAGCGTGAGGATGTGCCCTGGAGGAGAGAGGAGCAGCTGCAGCGACACAGCGGGGGGGGGGGACGGGTGTCGCACTAGTGGAAGATTATCAGGTCAGTATGTACCATCCTTCTTCAGAGTTTTACTTAATTCCTTAAATTACATGTGCAGTGTTTCACATCTTGAAATAAATGTACCTGTATACGGGTGTAATATATTTTTAATTCGATAAATTAATATCTCCTTAATTGGCGAAGATAGCTTTGTGCGCATGCGTGAGGGCCGCAGCTCAGCCCTCGATACTTTTTTTAGCAAAAGCGATTTTACGAACTATCTGACATTATGCGACTCATGGCTCGCGTTATTATGGCTTCGTCAAACGATGTTATAAAAAGAGTGTTAAGTAGTCTGCAGGTTTCTGTGACATCTTAGATTCGATTGGAAAGTCAATGACCCGAACATTTTAAAATCCATTGCTGGCTATGTTTACGAATTCTCTAATTGTATCCAATAACAACATAAGGTTGACGCGACTTGTGTTCCTTATTCCAGGAGGACACCGCACTGTCCCGGAGCAGCGAGCTGGTGCTGCACAGGGTAGGACAGCTCCATGCAGTACGAGCTGGTTGGGCTGGAGCGACCCACAACTCCACAACAGACAACAAGGGCAGCTACTATGTGGCTGAGCCTTCATGCGACTTGCACACGCGTGGGCTGTACATAGTTCCCCTTATTTTGTTCCACATTCTCTATAAGTTGTCCTTTTTCAGTTCCAAATGTAATTTTTGTGTTTTGATTCCTTTTGATTGCTGCGGTTTCTTTTGTAGCTTTGATATCTATATTAAGGAAGTGTAAATATGTATAAAACGCTTGATAATAATGGCAAAGAGTCAGCCGATCGCTTTTAGTTGTAAGGATTTATCAGTTAAGGCGCGATAGTTATAGTCATTATTGTAAGGTTCGCGTGCTGTTTTCGTATTTAACAAATAAATAAAAATAATAACCAAAATGTGTTTCGTTTGATTTCGTGTTTATGCACATGAAACTGGCTCGTGCGAATTTCAGCTCCTTGTTGCGAATTGCTGAAGAAACATAATTTATTCCTACTTCCAGATCTAAAATTATAAATAGATTTAAAAGCATCTTATTTCACATTTTAGGCAAAGATATAAGAATGATAAGACAATTTTCCGAATTAATAATGCAGACATACCCAAAAAAAGAAATGGTTATATTGTTCTTTAATAATATGGAATAATAATTTTAGAATCATTCTAAAACTACAAATTTAGAAACAGGGAGATGCCGCACAGGAACAGATGTATGGGATAGATGATGGTGATGAAACTTAATTTAAAACTTTAGAAAATTTGAAACTTAAGCATTAATCAGGGATATTTGCAAAAAAAATATGTTTAATAAAACCGGACATCTTCAAATCGACTAATTATTTATTTAAGTTAGGCAATATACTTATATAAAATTAGGATAAAATTTTTCGATGAAATTGATTCTGGGACTTATTTGTATTCAACTATTAATGCCTATTGGTCGCACCTTTAAATGCCAAACTTAACATTACTAAATTCTTTCCCCTTTGTTAGCGAGTTTTTATTTGTACTTCTCTCTTTGTGGACCATAGCGTGATGATATAATATTGCCTATAGCATTAGTCGATATACAACAAAAAAAAAATTGAACCAATTGAGCCAAACCCTTCACCTTTATTACGGAGGATTTTTAAGAGAATTTTGTATTAATTGCTAATAATAATAAAGGGAGCCCGATTTAAATATTTATTCTGTCCTTTTAGTACCTTTTAATCAAAATTTCAACCTTGTAACTATCACGGTTTGTGAACACAGAATTCGTAAACGCCGTAGCTATTACCTGCCTTAATTTTCGATCTCCGTCTGACTTACATATGTATCATAGTCATCATAATTATTATCAGCCAATTCTGATCCACTGCTGGACATAGGCCTCCCCCAATGACTTTTCCTGGTTACGGTCCATGTAAATATTGTTTTAATTCTAATTTTATTTTTTCTTTAACATTGCGTGTATCGAAGTATGGATCGCGGCCGGAGACATGCCACAGTGGGAACTAATATGAAGCCACAGGCGGAAAATTTACGCACCGACGTCACAGTTTAACCGCACGAGTACCAGGACTGCATATTCGCTAAGGGGTTGTCTGTAACGACCTGGTTCCTGTGGACTGTGCACCTTAATGTACTAGGAATAAAGTTCTAAGTAACAAAACGTTCTGGTCACTCAGCTTCGACCTTAACAGCTAAATTCTAAAGTTGAGTATTGTTTACTTGTTATACTAGAGCAGTATTGGGTAATAGTGATAGCATGACATTCAGGGCTACATACATATAAATGTTTCCAAAACTATCGCTACTTGAAATGTTTATCACAAAGAGAAATTTATACTTAAAACTCTCAAATCGTTGGGTCTGTGAATTAGACAGCCCAGTAAATGAATATAAAGCCTAGCATATCACTCACTTATAGCAAGAACGTTATTCCTCAAAATTCGGGTTTTCTGAGATAATTATGAAAAAGCAAAGCTTAAATAAGATATTTTTTGGAGCATTGCTTTCATTTCATGATTTATTCTCTGTTGGGCGTCTAATTTATGTTCATTACTTTGGTTACAATGGAGAGGGTGGATACTAGTTATCGATCGTCAAGGGCATACTGCATCCTGCAACTGTCTCGTTCCCTTTCGTGATTAAGATATATTTTTATCTCATATCCCAACCTAGCTGAGTGCAAGCCGACGATACATACCTATGCAACTGTGCACCGTGCCTATACCACCAGCCTAGTGTTAACTCCTAGCTATCCATGGGAGCCTAGTACATTATAAGCTTCAGCAGGTCCCCGGGAATCGCTGGCAGCTGAGCTGGTGCAGTCTGTGCGCGAAATACGTACATTACTCAGACGTAAAGCAGTGAATATCGACTCCTACGTTTTCATTAGCCCCTGGTACCGCGCGGGCGACGCTCACACCCTGGGAATTCGGAGTTCAGTGTGAATCAACAGCTATGCGTTTGTATCCACTGTGTATAATGTATTATTGATATATGAGCGATTTTCCCATAAAGCTAAAGTTTGATACTTTTAAGCGTTTAATTTTTTCGGCGATGTCTATGTTTCATTAATTCGGGGTGATCTGGTTTATTCTTTATAATTAACAATAATATAATAATAATAATCTTTATTCATTCATTCATTACTAAAATACAAAAGAATATAAATAATACAGTGTTAGGGCCTTCTGTTAAGTATTTGCATACTTGTACCAGAAGACCCTGGTATGACATAAATTGTAATGAATATTTAACATAACATCAATTCTTATAAAATATAAATTAATTAAATAAGCTCTAACCAAAATAAAACATTTAACATAGATAATCAATTATAATAAAATTTAAAATTATTAAATAAATTCGATAAAATTAAAAACACAAAAACAATTCAAACAAATAATTTATGAATTAAAGCTAATTAACATAAAATAAACTCAATCCTAGTTAAGTACGTATGTGTAATAAACAGAACGTGTGTGTGGATGTGTGTGCGCTTGTGTAGTGACCGTTGTGACTGTTGTGACTTGTTTTTTTTTGTTTTTTTCTTTTTTTTTTTATTTCACAACTTGTAAAATACCTTCTGTTTCATCGTAGTTCTTTTCCATTAGCCATTAGGTAGATACTGCATTTCTACACTCAACATTCGATTTCGGGTAAATATTGAGGTTCCTGTTAATATTGTTATATAAACGTGTGGAGATGATTAGATACTGGTTCCTTGCAAAAAAGGTTCTGGTTGATGTTACTGTTAAAATATTGAGATTTTTTTTAACTACCTTTGGGTCAAAAATCAATGATTTGTGCGTTTTTAATACCGTTCTTAGAATGAATAGTTTTCTCACACTAAGTACTTTACTGGAGGAGTATAGCAACTTTGTGGGATACCTGTAGGGTCTGAAGTACATGACTTTTAAGAGCGCCCTTTGCGCTCTTTCTACTTGGATAAGTCGAGTTTAATTACTTTTAGACCTCTTGGCCAATCGCGCCGCAGAACTTAAATACAAGTGAGACAAGCCCTAATTTAAAGCGTTCACAATACTAATGAGAGTTCCCGTTAAAATGGTTATTGTATATCTTGCGTAATATCATCCTTCATGACTCCCACCAACATCGATCCAATCGTTTCTAAGATTCGCGCATACAAATGGACTGAGGGACAAACAGAAAGACATTTTTAATGCGTTTTTTTATTAGTTCACGCGCATACTTTCATACTCCATAAGTAAAAAGTTGTTATTTAAACATTGTGAATAGACACATTATTTTTGATGTTTTTTTATTACCAAAATGTGTACCTATGGTCTTTTTATAGTGTGATAATTTAAATGACAAGATAATTTTTCTTATTTATCAGCCCAACCATCTCAGATTCTACAATAATACAATACTTATGAAAAACTATCCACATCAGTGGTTAAAGTTGTTTTTTTCAAACAAAGATTCAATTTTATAAATCATTGTTGCTTTTACTTAATTGTTGTTTTCATTCTATGCATTTGCAGTGAATAATTATTTTATTAAACAAGCTTGTAGCTTAAATTATTGAATCTTATATTTGATGTTAATGTTTGATGTAATGTGAGATACATTAAGAACAGTTCAAACATAATGATACGTTCTTAAGAGATTCAGATCAGTTCGTATATTTATTTCCTATTTCCTTTGTATATTTCTTTTTTTATTTCTTTTGTGTGTTACTTATAGGAGTGGGTTTACTAAATAAAAAACAAATTTCGAAGTTGCCTAGGCCTCGATGCACAAATTATTTATTAAATGATGCCGCTCTTTACACATAGTATTACATTAAATAGCTAAAGATAAATAGACAACGGGTTAAATACGATATCTTATTACCTAGAATCAAGTGGCCGACTTATCTAAAGAGCAAAAATTTATACTTAAACTTAGCTTATGAAATGGAATATATTCTATGCCAGGTGACCAACAATAACCTACACTTAATACTAAAATATATAATTAAAATTATTTCCCCGTGGAGCAGCAGCGCCGGGCGCCGCCTGTCGCGCTGTGTCGTGCTGCTCGCGGCGACACTACACGCTGCACGCGCGCTGTCGGGGCCGGGGAACGGGCTAGATGGAGCCTGAGATTCCTGAAATGTGAAATGTATGGGTTGAAAAATTTGCAAACTCCATAAACGATTGCCTTGTTCTCTTTTTCGTAAGTGTATGCAGTTTGGTCATTTTTAATGAGATTGTTGCATTTTTAGCAATAACTTTGAAATACTTACACTTCATCGGGAGTGACGAAGTTAATGTCGGCTCCTCTCCCGGGCGCGGCACATCGCGCTGCCCCAGTCCAGCTGCAGTTGGCTGCCTCGTCTCTCCTGCCCCACGGTCCAGGGCTCGTGCAGTTAGTGCCGGATTGTCCAGCAACAGTCGCAGAACAAACTGTTGCTGCACATTCCGGCGGCGCTGCGGCGCCACACGCCTATCCGCAGTGGCTCGGCGCCGACGAAAGGACCACGCACTCGCCCTGATGCGCTAAGGTATTGATCTAGAATTATAGGTCACCTAGCGCCACCTGTAACTGGAGTTGCTGCAATGAAAATGTTACGTATTTTGATTGGTATAAGGTTGATTTTACAGTGAACTATAAGGCTATAAATTGAGATGGTGCATCGGAACCATGAGAGCGCGTTATTGATGATGTTATTTCATGATTAATGGTACTTTATCTCTCGTGTATTTGCCGGACCATAATTATTATTATAAATTATAACTGAGACTGAAATATTACTAAATTATTACTGACATCGTAGAGGTGTTTGGCGTGAAACATGCATTGGAATATCAGGAGTGCTTAAAACTTGACCTTTCTGAGTAGTTACTACTACATTTGTCAGTGACAAATACTCAGTGCAAAGTCTTTATTATCTGAGGTTAAGTGAACTTTAGCTACGCATTAGTTATCCAATATTGAATTAAGGAATTTCTCATTCACTCACTCAGCCTATCGCCATCCACTGCTGAACGTAGGCCTCCCCAAGAAAGCGCCAACCATCCCGGTCTTGTGCACATCTCATCCATCCGTTACCCGCCATCCTTCCCAAGTCGTCGGGCTATCGTGCTGCAGGTCGTCCTACACTACGTCTGCTTATCGTGGTCTCCACTCCAATACTTGTCTGCTCCATCGACCGTCCGACCGTCATAATTTATCGTGCAGAATTTTTTGTATGTAATAATAATAAAATCTTATATTGGCATGAACATAACAATCAGAATATTATAAAACCAACACAATACACACTACATGCCTCCTCTACGGATATAGGCCTCCTCCAACTGTTTCCATAGTTTTCTGTTTGTTGCCTTCGTCGTCCAGTCTCCCTCTTTTCGTTTTTCCACTAATCCTCTTCCATTGAGTAACTCTTTTTGTCCATCTTTTATCTGTATTGCGGGCAATGTGACCAGCCCATCTCCATTTCGGCTGTTGAGCGTGGCGTGCCGCGTCTACTAATTTTGTTTAATTCCTAGTATACTTCTTTATATGGCACGCTGAAATGAGCGAATTTTATGTTTAATTCTCTCTTGGAGAATCCAAGTTTGTGCTCCATATAACAGACATGGAAGAAGACAGGAATCTATGACTAAACTTATCCATTACATATACGTGCCAATGCTGGGCACGAGCCTCCTTTACCACTGAATTTAGGATTTAGTCCATAACACTGGCCTAGTAGGAGTTGGCGGACTACACACCTATGAAATTCCAAAGAACTTTAGTTGTGCAGGTTAAATTACGATGTTTTCTTTCACAGTTAAAGCAAGTAAAAATTCATTGTGAATACACACATATCTCAGAGGTTTAAACCCGCGACCGTTGCGGTTCTCGACCACGTGCCCAAAACTCCGACCGAATAGTAACACTTTAGATTGTAAGCAGTATGTTACGATTCACGATTCTTCGGCAGTTCACAATTTTACAAGATAACATATATATTACAATCTCATCGTATTGACAATTAATGGGTATTATAAACGTTGACTATCTAAAATTAAAGAGGATTGTAAAATGAAACACAGAATCACGAACGAACCGACTCAATATATTCCGTACACATTACACAGAGATTCTACGGAGAGTAAATATTACATTCACTAAGTAGAACCGTCCTTACAGAAATAATATTTAATACGCAAATACACAGACACGATACTTCGAAAGCTGAGAGAATACATCGACACAGACAGTGAGTACACTAAACAACAACACGGATTGAACAGACAGTACATCGAAAGCAGAAATGGAAGTTAAAAAACTCTTGTTGATAATCACCCGACGATTTTTCTAATTTGGTTTCGTCTAGCTATGACTCCCCAGGACTATTGTTACCCACGCAATATTCCCTGCAGTCCGGGGGAACAGTTCAATATTCTCTCAAGAACAAACAAACAAAAACAATACAACAGAAATAAGAAAACCTTCACGTACGTACAGTTCCGCGGTGGAACGCCGAGCAGCTGTCAGCACAACAATTACAATCTAGTTGTTGTATGAGCTGCTATCGTAACCTTCTCGTTTCAATAAACATTACCCTTTGCCTGTATTTTTGGTGCGTTTATACAACCTCTCCACCAAACACCCAAGCTCGCGTATATATCGGCAATTTTAAATTCATACTTTCTTCAGACACCCTTCGTATTTATAAATTATTTGAGAAAAAAAATACGTTTATCTCAAAACATACGTTAAAATGATATTTTCGGCACATAATAGAGAATACAGAATTGAGGAACAAGTTTCAGTACATTTAAAAGAGATTGTAACAACGACATTTAGCTAATTTGAAGATTAATGTAGACGTGGATATTTTTAATCAATCACGAACACGATATATTTAATAACAGACACTAGAAGTTAGAACTATAGTTATCAATAAGTTCCAGAAAAATACAACATTTAAAACACGCACATTAGTGGGACCATTGAATTTAGAAATGCGAACAAAGAATTTAAAACGTGACACACACAGATTATTTACACCTAAAAAACATCAAATTCTTTATATTAATAACAATATCAAAGAAGGAATTAGACCTACCACAATAATCACATATTGCGCACAGATAGTACAAAGACAATATTTTTAAATACTACTTAACATCAAAACTGAGACAAAATAGGACAAAGTTTAAAGAGTTACAAAATAAAGAAATCAAAATACAGAAATACCGCAACGAAATGGGACACAGCTTGAGAATTACAATATAGAAAAAATCAGTGGAATACAAGCGAAGGGTAGTCTACACAATTAGCTGCACACATACATATTATGGGTTAAATTGTAACACATGTTTTACTAAGCAGTATTAATAGATTTCTACGTCACTCAGAGACATGAAAAGAATTTTATTGAAGAGATTTGACCAGAATGGTGGCAGATCAGAACCGATATAGATTAAGTCTGATGTTGGCTAGACGAATAGATTTTGCTAAGTCCATTTTCGTTGTATCTTTGAAGAGCCTTCCATCGAGTGCAGCCATTGTTCACGACAGCTTCAGTACATGAGCATTACCAGCGCAGATCTGAAACAAAATATGTCATAACGATATAAGATAAAAATTAAGATTTCGTAATCTAATACCTTATCAAGACATTGTTTGTAAGACGATGGTTAATGGTGGGTTTATTAATGTACCGATCGCCATTTTCAATACGTGCTACCTACTAGAATTTATTTTTTAGATCAATGTTCCACAATAGTCTTTCATTTTATTTTAAACGTGGTATCGGACATCTTTTCGAAAATATTACTTATCTTCTTCACAAACCCACAAACGCCCACTCCTCTCCTCTACCATTGAGAGGGTTTAGGCTATAGTCCACCACGTTGGCCTAGTGCGGGTTGGCGGACTACACACCTAAGAAAATCCTGAGAACTCTTGGTGTGCAGGTTTTATCACGATGTTTTCATTCACCGTTAAAGGAAGTGATAATTCAAGTGTGCCAGGGGTTCGAACTCGCGACCGTCGAGATTCTCGACCGCGCGCCCATACCTCGAGGCCATCACTGCTTTTTTTATTTACTTATAGGCAAAGCAAAATATTAAATGGATTTAGTAAAGATTTTGTTTTGAAAACTGAAAATGCCATGACTAAAAAATCATAAAAAAGTTCTCTTAACCAAATTGTGACCCTCAAGACACACAAGCATACAAAAGTATAAAAACTGGCCACGGGATCGGTGTTTAAAAATAATGCTTGTAGGCTATTATTTAACACTCACGTTAACCCAGTCTGTCTTGTGTTCCTTCTCTGTCGCTGGAGCCAGCTCCCGCTGCACATGGCTGCCTTACTCCTCCCGCGCCCCATACTTGCCGGCAGATGGATTTGGCACGAACATTGTCTCCACTAACATTTACTTATTGCTGTGTGTGAGTTTTACAAAATGCTCAGCAATAATCTGGCTTGGCGAATTATTGCTGAGTATTTCGGAGATCCGTCGCCTACAAGCGACTCTTGTGTCTGAACGCTGTAGGATCTGTTCCTGTACCCTTCCCCGCGCCTCCTCGCGGTATTGATCTAGACTTCAGCTCCACTGGCGCCCTCTGATGACTTTGCATCGGCTGTCGACAGAAAACGTCAAAGACCGGAAAAGTCAATAAACTCGTACCAATAGACTTAAATTAAGAATATTCATTTATTTACACTTGTTATTTGAAAAAATTTTCAAACATTATAAGTTTTCCTGATGTTTGAATATTTTAATTTCGTTAAGTCACAGGATAATAATACCGAAAAGTACGTGAAGTCCATGGCTGCTGATTCAGATGCAAAATACGACAGTCACCAATAACATATTAGTTTTAATAAATACCCGCCGCCTTCATTATTAAAAAATAATCAATAATCACGTCACACAATAACAAATTTGCGTTACAATTAAAATTTTAATCCTTAGTTGAGACTTAGGACTTTAAAATAAAGGCAGGTAATAAACTAAGGTGTTCCCGAATTCATTAATTTTAAAAAATCGCTTACCAAAAAGTAAGAATATAATAATGAAAAGTTATGATTTTGCCATAGCAAGGAATCATAGAACCATTAACAGCATGCACCCCAAGAAAACTTATTTTTTCAAGAAGAGCTCCCTAATACTCTTCAGGAGTTTGTTATAAACAACCAATGTATATGAACAACCAATGTAAATAGCACATACATTTCAATTGATCGAAAATTGAACCATAACAATAATTTTAACAGCATCCCCATAGCCGAAATAGCTCAGCGGTAGAGCATAAGATCTAGAGGTCTTGAGGTCCCAGGTTCAAATCCAGGTTTCGGTGATTTCAGTTGGTTAAGTTTGTTTTTTAATTTTTGTTTTTAAGATTTTCTTAGGTGTGTCAACCCGCACTAGGTCAGCGTGGTGGACTAACACCTAAACCATCTCAATGGGGAGGAGGCCCGTGCCTAGCTGTGGGACTAGGGTTTGCAATCCCGCAGTCATTTTTTTCCCGCGGGAAATTTGCGAAAAATTTGCCTTTCCCGCGGGATCCCGCGGGAATTCCCGCAAAAATTTAAAAATGCAAAAATATGCATTATAATAATGCTATATTCCCTGTAAGTTAGTTACACTGTTAAAAAAGTAATAAAAAAAACCATTCACACAATTTAACTAATAGAAGAAGTACTTTCCCATAGTTATTATTAGGTAAGGTAGGCGATTTGCAATCCCGCAATCCGTGTTCCTCCATTCCAACAGTTTCCTGCGTGTTAATATGGTCCAATCTGACCTAAACAGCAATCATGGCCTCGAGATTTTTAAAAGCGATCGAGTATCTGGGCGGTTGCGGGATCAAACCCCAGGCATACACCAATGACTTTTATAAGTTGTGTGTGTATTAACAATGAATTATCACTTTCTTGAACGGTACAGAAAAAAGTCTTAGGAATTTTTAAGGTGTGTAGTCTGCCAACTTACGGTTTGTACGCGTAGTACGCTATGTCATTGTGGTGGACTAAGCCCTAAACTCTCTCAATGGTAGAGGAGGTCTGTGCCCAGGCGAGGGCTGTTTATGAGCTGATGGTGATGAACCTTACCTCAATAACTGTTACTCATTATCGGCCCATATATTTCTCACTGCTGGGCACGGGCCTCCTCTACCATTAACAGGGTTTAGACCTTAGCCCACCACGCTGGCCTAGTGCGGGTTCGCGGACTACAGTCTACACCCCTAAGAAATTCCTCAGAACTTTTAGGTGTGCATGTTTTCTCAGGATGTTTTCTCTTCTTCACGGTTAAAGTAAGTGACAATTTATTTTGAATACACACATTACTTTGACGAATCAGAGGTGTGTGCTTGAAGTAAGAACCCACGACCACCAAGTTTCTCGACCTTGCGCCTAAACCTCGAGACTATCACTTACTTCAATTATTTAATTAATAATTGTTACTATAATTTAGTTATAAACTTTCGAAGAAACAACATTTAGCAACCTACAACTAAGTGTCACTTTGATTGTAGTCTCACTTTTTTCTACTAGAATAATCAAACCGCCGCCAATTCTTATACTTTACTTTTTTTTATCGGTTAATTGATGCTGTCTGCGCTGTTGTATGGAGCTAATAAGCCTTCAGTGATAGCTGAAGTACTGAATTTATTACCTAGCGAAGTCACAAACTTTCCGCGCGGAATTCCCGCACAAATGCGGGAATTCCGCAGTACTCAAAAACATGCGGGATCCCGCGGGAATGCGGGAACGCGGAATGCGGGATTGCAAACCCTATGTGGGACGTATATGGGTTGATGAGACACACATAATTTTAAAGTTTGTATACTCATTAATCGTGTGTTATATTCTTATTAAAGCTGAATGAAAGTCTGCGAAAGGGCTCTCATTTGGTGACGTCACGCGACCACAAGCTACTTAGGATTTCTGTTTTTGATTTCATTCGATGTATTTTCATGTGAAGACGATAGACACCGCAAATAAAGTCAAAAATATATTTTTTCAAATAGAACTTTTAAAATGTATTGTGAATCGTCAATCTTAAACTATAGCTGCTTTAAAGGGTGTTATTGCTTTGAAAAAGAAACCCCTTAAGAAATGTACTTTTTTAAGAACAAATAAAAAATACAATTACATTCTTAAATTTTCTTCATTTAAATTTTACCTTGTAACAGTCATAACGATACAAACTAGCTCGGGAGCACGAGTCTCCTCTACCATTGAGAGGGTTTTAGGCCATAGTCCGCCACGCTGGCCTAGTGCGGGTTGGCGGACTACACACCTAAGAAATTCCTAAGAACTTTTAGGTGTGCAGGTTTCATCACGATGTTTTCCTTCACCGTTAAAGCAAGTGATAATTCAGTTTGAATACACACATAACTTCGAAAAGTCAGAGGTGTGTGCCTGGGTTTCGAACCCGCGACCGCCGAGATTCTCGACCGCGCGCCTAAACCTCGAGGCCATCACTGCTACTAAATCAAACTAGCTACAAAACAGAATTTTTGATCTGACGAACCAACTTTCATACTATTCGTTAGTTTGACATTCCAGTGGTACTGAACTTGTAGACTGTGTCACCGTATCGCGGTAAGAGTGTGTGCCGTGTGATCTGGAGTTGTTTAATATTAAATATAATTAGGGTTACACATAGTACAGTAAGTACTTGAGCCGTTACTATAATATTACCTACATAGAAGTTATAAGAGTCGTACGCCGGCGCTTAGAGCACCGGGACAACCCTGAAAAAAAATTAGTTTCCTCACAAGTTTTCCTTGTAAGTACGTGATAATATAAGGTTGTTGCCTCGGCTACTTATACTATCGTCGGTAACTAAACCATACCGCGATCTAATTCGACTGTGGCGCTATCTCTTGATGCATTTCCCAATGATGTGCAAACAGTTTTAGTGTTCCTCAACTGTCTAATGGGGGCGCGTAGGCGCTGGTGTCAATGAGTTGGAAATTTCGACCGAATTCAATTAAATTGTCTGTTATGTCAAAGTAAAAAGCGAAACAAAATAGAGCTACACACGAATTGTTGAAAGGGATGCGTAAGGATCTGACTTTCACCTCAATATTCCATATTCTCATTGCCAAAATACTTAGATAGGTCCAAAAACCAGGCATCATCTTTAGCCCACATACGTCCAAATGCTAGGTATGGGCATAAGAAATAAAATTACAAAACGTATACAAGAAGCATAATATATGGTGAAGGAACGTGGAAACATTATTTCACATCAAATGCAGAATTGGGGTCATTTTTATAAGTTCTTTTGAATCGTCAATATTAATCTTTTCTTAATACGCTTTTATTAGCTTCATACGTATCTAAAGCAGTGATGGCCTCGAGGTTTGGGCGCGCGGTCGCGAATCTCGACGGTCGCGGGTTCGAACCCCAGGCACACACCTCTGACTTTTCGAAGTTATGTGTGTATTCACATTGAATTATCACTTGCTTTAACGGTGAAGGAAAACATCGTGATGAAACCTGCACACCTAAGAGTTCTTAGAAATTTCTTAGGTGTGTAGTCCGCCAACCCGCACTAGGCCAGCGTGGTGGACTATGGCCTAAACCCTCTCAATGGTAGAGGAGACCCGTGCTCAGCAGTGGGCGTATATGGGTTGATGAAGAAGAAGAAGATACGTATCTAACGGAATCTTTTTACGTGATAATGACCCTCTTCAAAACTTTAAATTAAATCATTAAGGACCGATACCAATTCGATATTGAATAGTTTGACCCGGTTATAAGGATCATCGAGTTTTTGTATACCTGAGACCCGGAGTGTCTGCATCATAACCAGTTTCTTTCATACGTCGATAAAGAAGTAAAATTAAAATAAGGCTATTGCAAAATAATCACTTCATTATAGATATTTTTAATGGAATTAGAAGGAGTTTATAAAAAATATTGTAAAAAAGGCGTGGGGCGCTCTTTAAGATATTATCAAAATAATAATCAATTTATTGATATCTGTTAATAATGTATTAATAACCATTAACAGCATGCACCCCAAGAAAACTTATTTTTTCAAGGGGAGCTCCCTAATACTCTTCAGGAGTTTGTTATAAACAACCAATGCATATGAACAACCAATGTAAATAACTCATACATTTCAATCGACCAAAAATTGAACCATTACAATAATTTTAACAGCATCCCCATAGCCGAAATAGCTCAGCGGTAGAGCATAAGATCTAGAGGTCTTGAGGTCCCTGGTTCAAATCCAGGTTTCGGTGATTTCAGTTGGTTATGGATGTTTTTTAATTTTTGTTTTTAAGATTTTCTTAGGTGTGTCAACCCGCACTAGGTCAGCGTGGTGGCCTAAGACCTAAACCATCTCAATGGGGAGGAGGCCCGTGCGTGGCTGTGGGACGTATATGGGTTGATGAGACACACATAATTTTAAAGTTTGTATACTCATTAATCGTGTGTTATATTCTTATTAAAGCTGAATGAAATTCTGCGAAAGGGCTCGCATTTGGTGACGTCACGCGACCACAAGCTACTTAGGATTTCTGTTTTTGATTTCATTCGATGTATTTTCATGTGAAGACGATAGACACCGCAAATAAAGTCAAAAATATATTTTTCCAAATAGAACTTTTAAAATGTATTGTGAATCGTCAATCTTAAACTATTGCTGCTTTAAAGGGTGTTATTGCTTTGAAAAAGAAACCCTTTAAGAAATGTACTTTTTTAAGAACAAATAAAAAATACAATTACATTCTTAAATTTTCTTCATTTAAATTTTACCTTGTAACAGTCATAACGATACAAACTAGCTCGGGAGCACGGGTCTCCTCTACCATTGAGAGGGTTTTAGGCCATAGTCCGCCACGCTGGCCTAGTGCGGGTTGGCGGACTACACACCTAAGAAATTCCTAAGAACTTTTAGGTGTGCAGGTTTCATCACGATGTTTTCCTTCACCGTTAAAGCAAGTGATAATTCAGTTTGAATACACACATAACTTCGAAAAGTCAGAGGTGTGTGCCTGGGCTTCGAACCCGCGACCGCCGAGATTCTCGACCGCGCGCCTAAACCTCGGGGCCATCACTGCTACTAAATCAAACTAGCTACAAAACAGAATTTTTGATCTGACGAACCAACTTTCATACTACTCGTTAGTTTGATATTCCAGTGGTACTGAACTTGTAGACTGTGTCACCGTATTGCGGTAAGAGTGTGTACCGTGTGATCTGGAGGTACCAATTCTATGAAAATTTGAAGCAATAAATTATTAACAGATAGGAGCATGAAGCTGGTTTTAACTTCTGACAACTACTTCATAAAATCAATTGCCTTAGTAGCCTAACTTAATAGACCAGTAAAAATCTGTAGTCTGAAAATTGAGAGCTAAAAATTGGTGAGGTAGTTTAAAATATAATTTTTAATTAAATTTTAAATCCCCGTCTTTCCCCTGTATGGAAAAAAAATATTCAACCAGTGGAAGAGCATAAGATCTCGAGGTCTTGAGCCCCCTGGTTCAAATCCAGGTTTCAGTCAACATCCTAAGCCATACACACTTTTTGTATTCTCTTTTTAATTCTAAATTATGAATACTTATTATATCTTTTTTTATGGAATGATTTAAGCTGATGAGACGGCGTTATCCAATTATGGCATAACAGTAAATACGAGCTGCTTGTGATTTCTTCTAAAGCAATATTTTAATGCAAGTGGCGCGCTTGTTTCTGCCGCAGACAAAATCAAAATTATCTTTTTTGTATAGACTTTTACTACTATTGAATCGTCAAACTATTGCCACTTCGAGACGTGTTATCGCTATGGAGAATAAACAGCAAGAAATCTTAGCAATACTAAATGTATATTTTTATTTATTTATTTAAATACTTCATACACAAAACTGTATATAGGCGGACTTAATGCCGGTGGCATTCTCTACCAGTCGACCTTAGGTTAAAAATTAAATTATAAATATAGAATTTTTTCCTTATTATTTAAAACTAAGCGGGTAGTGGATGGATGAGGGCCGCTCAGGACCGGGATGGTTGGCGCTTACTTGGGGAGGCCTACGTTCAGCAGTGGACGGCGATAGGCTAAGTATATATTTATAACTAGCATTTGCCCACGACTCCGTCCGCGTAGACTACAGGGTTTAGTTCATAAAGAATATAAGTTGTAGTCTTTTTACTCATTAGAGTCCCATTTATATCCATACCAAAAGTCATACAAATCGGTGAAATTGTTTAAACGTGACATTTTAACGCGCTGGTCGGCACTTTGTGTATCATTATTGCGTGCTTGATCATTGTTTTAAAACTGCGATATCTTCTCAGATACTCATTGAAATCGAATGATGTAAAGAGCAAATTTATTTTATATTAAATACCTGTATTCTTGAGGGTCTGTCTGATGCACTGTTAGTATTCGTCAGTCGACCAAAACGTCATTTGAAGCCAGTAGATTATAAGCAATATTTTTAAGGAAATTCCACTATATTATTCGTTAGATGTCAAAATTATGCGTAGAGGGAAGATCTGTATGGGCCCATCGCTAATTGCCCAATGTACTAATCAATTAGTCGTTTTGAAGATGTCCGATTTTATGAAACATCTTTTTTTGCAAATATCTCTGGTTAATGCTTTATTTTCAATTTTTTAAAATTACGTATTGTCACTGTCATCATTTGTTCCTGTACGACATCTCTCTGTTTCTTAATTTGTAGTTTAAGAATGATTCTAAAACTATTATTCCATATTATTGTAGAAAATTCACTTATAATTCTTTTAAAAATGTCTTCATTATTAATTTGAAAAATTGACTTACATTACTTATATCTTTGCCTAAAATGTGACACAAGATGATTTTCAATCTATTCAGAATTTAAATTTGGCGGTAGGAATAAATCCACTTTTTCAGGAATTCGCAACAAAAAGCCAAAATTCGCACGATTCAGTTTGATGTGAACAAACACGAAATGAAACGAAACACATTTTGGTTATTATTTTATTGGAGGCCAGGATAATATGTCAATTACGAGAACAGCACACGAAGCTAACTTAAAACTATATTTACAATAATGACTATAACTATCGCGCCTTAACTGATAAATTCTTACAACTAAAAGCGATCGGCTGACTCTTTGCCATTATTATCAAGCGTTTTATACATATTTACACTTCCTTAATATAGATATCAAAGCCATAAAAGAAACCACAGCAATCAAAAGGAATCAAAACACAACATTACATTTGGAACTGAAAAAGGACAACTTATAGAGAATGTGGAACAAAATAAGGGGAACTATGTACAGCCCACGCGTGTGCAAGTCGCATGAAGGCCCAGCCACATAGTAGCTGCCCTTGTTGTCTGTTGTGGAGTTGTGGGTCGCTCCAGCCCAACCAGCTCATACTGCACGGAGCTGTCCTACCCTGTGCAGCACCTGCTCGCTGCTCCGGGACAGTGCAGTGTCCTCCTGGAATAAAGAACACAAGTCGCGTTAAAATATTGAAATAGTTTAGATGTAATCAGATCCAAAGTCTCACAGAGTCCTGCAGGTTGCTTAAGACTCCTTTTTATAAAATATTTCGCATAATCGCTTTTGCATGAAAATATTAAAAATTGCTCTTCCTATATCTGGGCGATGGATGTTGTTATTGGATACAATTAGAAAATTCGTAAACATAGACAGCAATGGATTTTAAAATGTTCGGGACATTGACTTTCCAATAGAATCTAAGATGTCACAGAATCTTGCAGACTACTAGATTCCTTTTTATAACATCGATTAACGAAGCCATAATAATGCAAGCCACGAGTCGCATATCACTTATTTTGCTAAATCGCCTTTGCTAAAATACTAACATCATTTTCCCTAAAGCTAGGCGACGGATCAATACATCGGGGGCTAAGCTTCGCCCCCCAGGCATGCGCACAAAGCTATCGTCGCAACTTTATGAGATATTAATTTATCGATGAAAAAAATTAATTACATCAGGACTGAAGTATATTTCAAGGTATGGAACACTGCACATGTAATTTAAGGAATTAAGAAAAACTCTGAGGAAGGATGGTACATACTGACCTAATAATCTTCCTCTAGTGCGACACCCGTCCCCCTCCCGCTGTGTCGCTGCAGCTGCTCCTCTCTCCTCCAGGGCACATCCTCACGCTCCACACCGCACCAGATGTTCTTCCCGGAGTGGAGCCGCCCCCTCCGCCTGCTGCCTACATTGTCACGCGACCGACACACGCGCCGGCCTCCAGGGAAAGACCGACCAACTCAATGTTCTACAGGTTCTAGTTTCAACGCTCCTAGCGACATCTATGGGAACCATTGTCGTACTATCGTCTATGGTTTAAACCATAAATAGATACTATTAATTACATATTTTTTGTATATTGTTAAAATATTAAGTGTTACAAAGTATCATAAGGATTATTATTTTTTTTTAGTGAGTAATTAATAAAAAATATAGCTGTCATTAGACATCCATAGACATTATTTTATACAGCATGAATTTTAAGTTTCAAGTTTTAATACGGTGACGGAAGCCGTCATAATCAAGACCTATTTATTTCATAACATTTTTGTACATACATACATACATAAACTCACGCCTGTCTCCCATTAGGGTAGGCAGAGACTATAGAGCGCCAAATGCCACGGTCCAGACACACCTCTTTCGCTTCCTCCACTGCCATTATCCTCTTCATGCATGCACGTCGGTTTCAAGTACTCTTTATTACCCTTTTTAATAAATTACCTATGTGGTCTTTATAGGTACACCTGGGCCGTCCTCGACCGACTTCACCACTCAATCTGGCACAGTAAATCTCTTTCGTAACTTTGCAACCATTCATCCTTTCAATGTGGCCAAACCATTTAAGCAACCCCTTTTCAATTTTGGTCACTACATCGCCTTTCAATCTACATTTTTCCCTCATCACACTATTCAGCTTCTCAGTGCTCTTATCTCAACGGCATTCATTTTACTTTCATGCTTCTTCTGGCATACCCAAGATTCACTTCCATACATTAGTTTTGGCACCAGGACTCCTTGGTGTATCGCTAATTTAGCGCGGTCCGAGATATTTTTGCTGCCCGCGATGGAGTACAAGGCGCCATTAACACTATTACCCAACTTTACTCTTCTTTCAATATCTCCTTCACACTTACCATCCCTTGTGATCACAGAACCCAGATATACAAAATTCATCCACTTGCTCCAGTTTTTCATCCCCTATCATTATGCTACATTCAGTTCTGGGTTCACTCTAACATTTTTGCAAGCCAATAAAATACCTAATAATAATTTTACGTTCGAAAGTTATATTTTATGTTGTATTAACAATGGGACCCAAAGTAGTTTTATTAACGGCTTCAGTTTCATTTTTAATTCACTGTAGAACAAGAAAACAAGCTTTTACGTGTTTTTCTTAATTTGTTTATTTCCTAATCGAATATAATTGTGTGATAATAAATTGAAATGTATTTTTAATTTTATTTAGCCATATCCGGCAATGGGACGTATGATTATGATGGTATATTATAGTATATTGCAAAAATCATACATTTTATTTTAAAAATAGGGTGAATTTCATTAGGGCATTAATAAAATGAAACACAAAATCTCTAACGAACCGCTTCAATATATTCCGTACACATTACACAGAGATTCTACGGAGAGTAAACATTACATTCACTAAGTAGAACCGTCCTTACAGAAGTAATATTTAATACACAAATACACAGACACGATACATCAAAAGCTGAGAGAATACATCGACACAGACAGTGAGTACACTAAACAACAACACGGATTGAACAGACAGTACATCGAAAGCAGAAATGGAAGTTAAAAAAATCTTGTTGATAATCACCCGACGATTTCTTCCAATTTAGTTTCGTCTAGCTATGACTCCCCAGGACTATTGTTACCCACGCAATATTCCCTGCCGTCCGGGGGAACAGTTCAATATTCTCTCAAGAACAAACAAACAAAAACAATACAATAGAAATAAGAAAACCTTCACGTACGTACAGTTCCGCGGTGGAACGCCGAGCAGCTGTCAGCACAACAATTACAATCTAGTTGTTGTATGAGCTGCTATCGTAACCTTCTCGTTTCAATAAACATTACCCTTTACCTGTATTTTTGGTGCGTTTATACAACCTCTCCACCAAACACCCAAGCTCGCGTATATCGACACATTTAAATTCATACGTTCTTTGGACACCATTTTTAACTAAAGTTTTTGAAAATTATACTTGTCTCTAAAAATACCTTAAATCAATGTTTTCGGCACGTAATAGAGAATTTAGAATTGAGGAACAAGTATCAGTACAAGAACATTTAAAAGCATTTAGAGGCAACTACATCAAAAGCGTTTAGATAATTTCAAGTCTAATAGGGACGTAAATATTTTTGATCAATCTCGAACACCATACATTTTGACGCCAGAGACTAGAATATAGAAATATGTGTTGTTAGTTAGTTCCAGAAATAGACACGTTTACAACACACACAATAGAAGAACCATTGCATTTATGGAAAGCAAGAATTTGAAAGGTGAGATACATTGATTGTCAATATCTAAAAAGTACCGAGACAACTGGCATTTAAAAACGTCAAGTAATTTATACTTAACACTCATATCGAAGAAGGAAATAGCATAACAACAATAATCACATGAAGTATTGCGCACAGACAACGTTATTAATTTTTATCTAACATCAATACCTATAAAGAAATACCGCAATGGATAAAGTTTAAAGTTACAAAACTGAAGAACTCAAAGGAAGACAAAGGAAGGGTAGTCTACACATACACATAAATATTACGATTTAAATTCTAACACATTTCAAGCAAGCAGAAGAAGAAGAAGAGATTTCTACGACACTTAGAGACTGTTCGAAGAAATAGTGATTAATTTTATTGAAGAGATTTCAGCATGATGGTGTATTGGCTTTTATGATTTTTGGGATCCTTTTTAGTTGTTTCCTTGAAAAGGCTTCCATCGAGTGCAGCCATTGTTCACAACGGCTTCAGTATGTGAGCAACACCGGCGCAGATCTGAAACAAAATTTACTACCAAGATTAACGTCATAATAAAATTGAATAGAAAGGTAGGATCGATTGAGAATAAATTAATTCGACCAATACTGCACAATGCACATGCGCGCAGAAAGTACCAAAATCGCTATTTTTTAATTCGGGCCTTCGAGAATTTATTTTTCAGATGAATGACTCACACCTAACTAGTTACTTGAGAAATTGAAACATAGGTACTATGTTCTGTACTGTTATAAGAAATCTGTTACTTTTATAAGAAATTAAATGATAGACGAATATTTATTAGAACCGAAAATGCCAGTAACACAAATGCCACAAAACTTTTAAAAACAATAGTAACTCACGTTACGCTCCGTCGACCACTTGAGTTCCGTCTCCGTCGCTGGAGCCAGCTACCCCTGCACATGGCTGCCTCACTCCTCCCGCGCTCCATACTCGCCGGCAGATGGGTTTAGCACGAACATTGTCTCCACTAACATTTACTTATTGCTGTGTGTGAGTTTTACAAAATGCTCAGCAATAATCTGGCTTGGCAAATTATTGCTGAGCATTTCGGAGATCCGTCGCCCACAAGCGGCTCTTGTGTCTGAACGTTGTAGGATCTGTTCCTGCACCCTTCCCCGCGCCCCCTCGCGGTATTGATCTAGATTTCAGCTTCACTGGGCGCCCTCTGATGGTTTTGCTTTGACTGTCGGACCGGAAACGTCAAAGAATGGAAAAGTCACACTCGTACCAATCAATGTAAATTTAAAATACTCAATTATTTATATTTGTTGTCTGAAAACATGTATCAAAAATTACAATTATACATTTTAATTAATATTTAATTTTCGTTAAGTCACAGGATAATAATTAATACTAAAAAGAAATGTAAAGTCCATAGCTGTCGTTATATAATCTATTTCCGTTATAATTCTGCTAAAAGAAACAATAGCATCAATACCGTCCACCCTTATTCCGACTGACCATCTAGATTTGACAGCATTACCCTCCACTGGAAAATGATTACTACTGTTTCGATGATACGACTTATTTTGGGCGTCGTAACGGGTTCTGCTGATGACTCTGGGTGACCTAGAATTTGAGATTACCAGATTAAAATAAAATATGAGAGAGCGAGTGAAATTAGTTTAAGTAGCCAAAACTATAAGCTTGGTGTAATCATTTCCTGTTCCAAAAATAATATAAGTTTGAACTGATTATAGTTTTGATATAAATAGTTTTTTAGAGATAACGTCGCATACCATAGTTTTATTTCTCTCCCAAGAGATGGAGCCACACTCGAGTTACATCGCGCAATGGTTTACGTCACGAGTCGGGTATATAAGCCCCGCCGAACTTTCACCCTTTGCCATTTGTTGATAGACCTGGTAACAAGGTACTTCGGTACCATTTATTTTTTGAACGCCGAACTTGCTTAAGCAAGAATCGGTGCACCTAAAACTCTATGAATGTACGTATGTAAACACATACTTTACCTCACGCCTTTGATTTCCCCAAAGAGAAGAATGACTACCAGGAGTAGTCATTAACTTTATATAACTTCAGGTATGTGTATGTCCCACGTAATAGAGGCCAAGCCTTAAGAAAAAAATTAATCATACTTTGTTCTCTCCAGAATCGAGTCCGGGGCCTTCTTCTATAGACTGTATTGTTATATCTTCGTACATAAGCGCGATGCACACAATTACTGTGGAGGATATGATGTGGAAATATAGTTTCTATTCAATAAACATACGAGATAAAACCCGACTTACAAGATTCATGACATAGCTGATGATCATAGTCAGCCCTCATGGATTGACAAACCCATGTCTGTCACACAGAACAGCTGAATAAGATTAAAAGAGAAGTAGACAATATTTTAGTTCGGGACGAGTGTCGCCGCTCGTTTGTCACCTAAGGTAATAAAATCAGGAACTTGTACATGCAATCATCAAAAAATGACATCACTTGGCCGTATATACTCGACTAAAACAAGACCTCTAGTCACATCCATGAGAGCAGGCTTAAATTTCGCCTTAACATCTATTTGGAGTGATAATAACGCCGCTTTCGCAGCGTGCAAAAATTAAATGTGTTCAGCTTGTATGTGGAATATCATCCAAGTGACGTAAAAGTTGCGGCAGTCCCGAGCCGGCGCCTTATATACTCGCGCGGGAACGAAACCACAGCGCGATGTGCACTTCCACTGCGACATCTAGCGACGGATATTGAAATACAGGAGCAGTACACTACAGTATGAAAGCTATGGTGCAAGTTGGTTACGTGCTTCTTAATGTAGGCGATCCAAATATAATTATTTTATTTGTTTTTTTTCTTCTCTCATGTTATTTCGATCGGGCAACTTTCGGACCGTAAAGTTTCAGAAAAAACTTAGTTATAAAAATTAAGTTATATTTGATAGATCTGTCATCTTGCTCTTTCGAAAAAAGCACCATGTCTATCGAAGATGTCTATGGTCTTGCAATATAATCTATGACAGATTAAGCTCTGCCGACCATAAAAGGTATTACAAAATGACGTATGTATTTTACTCATTGCGACACACCATCTTGATTTATCAGCACTATGGTGCAATCAAAATTGAGCCTTGAAGTGTTTGTAATAAAACGTATTTTAGCGTAATAATGGAAATTACAGGTGGCGCTACGTGACCTGGAAGTCTAGATCAATAGATTGGCGCATCGGGGCGAGTGCGTGGTCCTTTCGTCGGCGCCGAGCCACCGCGGATAGGCGTGTGTCGCCGCAGCGCTGCCGGAATGTGCAGCAACAGTTTGTTCTGCGACTGTTGCTGGACAATCCGGCACTAACTGCACGAGCCCTGGACCGTGGAGCAGGAGAGACGAGGCAACCAACTGCAGCAGCACTGGGGCAGCGCGATGTGCCGCGCCCGGGAGAGGACCGACATTAACTACGTCGCTCCCGATGAAGTGTAAGTATACTGTTCTTCTTCATAGCTTTGCCCTTGTTATTGTCGATACAAACGTTAACAAAACCTTTTGCTATCGCTTAAAATACGTTTAAAATAGCCCTTGTTTCATTATTGTAAACCATATTGCGTTTGTGACCAAAAGTGCAAACTCAAACTAAATGAAAACAAAATAATCGTATATCGAGTTTGTGCTGCAATCCAACTCATATAATTAAACATGAATATGGTTCTCATTCCAGATTTGTCATCGCCGGACTCTGTAGGAAGAAGACGGATGACATTGTCCCGACGCATTCCGCTCCATCCAGATTGTTCCAACGGAACGGCGCGACAGTCGGCGGCCCCGTGTCTACTGCTTCACGGGGAAATCTCGTCTAAATGTTACCAATAAGTCTTTGTTCTATCCTGCACTTAAGATGATTTCATTTCTCAACTCATATCTGTGCTTAGAGGCACCGTTCTATTAAAATATAAATGTAAATGTAAGTTTTAACCCTATTATCAGATTTTTGTGGACGGAACAGGTCATACGTGGTCATTTGGCATAGGATGTATTCCATTACATAGGCTAAGTTAAATAAGTATTTTTTCTTCTAGGATAAGTCGGCCCCTTGATTCTACGAAATAAGATATATTGTATAATCCATTGTCTATTTATCTTTAGCAGTTAAATGTAATACTAATCATACAGAGCGGCATCATTCAATAAACAATTTGTGCATCGAGCGTTGGTTTTTATTTGATAATCCTAACCAAGTTTGCCAATAAACTAAATTTTCTTTCCCCTACAAATTACAGAATCTAAATAAAACAACCGAATTACAAACCTTTGTTAGTAAGGGTGAAAAACAGTTTATCTCGATTTCCGGCAAAACTACTATTGTTATGCAAAAAAATTACATGGCAAAGGTTTAAGCAATAAAAGGATCTACAGCTTTTTGTATTTACACTTTTTCCACATAACCTCAAAATTTATGTGAAAAATTCATGTAACCAAGTTCTTTCTTTTTATTTTTATCTTTTACAAACAACAAAACAAACTATAAATACAAATTTAAAACATCTATATTTTCGCCGTATGTTGACTTCAAATCGTAATTACCAAAGTAATTCTCAATAGAAAATATATAGCTTTTTTGAAAAGGCCTTTTTTTCGTTGCAGTTTCCACTTTCTAATGGTGAAAAAAATATGTATACATTGCTATGGTAAAGTTCTTAGTATGAATGGTCGATTTTGTAAAGAATCATTCATGGAAACCAACTTTGGTTGTGTACTTGCTTCATAACAATTGGACAGTACAGGCGGAAAAGTATTTTCTAGTACAGACGTGTTTTTTTCGGAATACGATCTTTTCCATGCAATAACGAAAACTTAACAAAATAGTTACTTTGTCCTATTCACTTTTCTTGCCTGCCGACGGTCGGTCGGCCGGTGGAGCAGACAAGTGTTGGAGTGGAGACCGCGCTTAGGCAGGCGTAGTGTGGGACAGGTTTGATCTCCAGATTGAGCAAATTGTTATCCATTTTCTATTAACTGTTTACTTTCCCTTTTTAGTTTTCAGATAGATTAAACCTTTTCTTTCAATCATTGTAACTATTACTCCGAAATTCTCTCAAAACATACTACAAGTATACAAAAAGTACCTTATTCTCTTCCAAATGTCTATCACACTGACTTACTAGACAAATCGGCTCATATTGACCTACTACTACTACTACTAGACAAATTGGCCCTAAGGTAGACTGTTAGAGAATGCCTACGGCATTAAGTCCGCCTATGTACTATCTATAATAGTATATAAAGAATAAATAAATAAATAAATATTGCTCATAAAAGTACTTAAACAAAAAAAAGGTTTAAAATCTATTCGGAATTTTAGATTAATTAGCAGGAACAAATCATGTTTCTTGGTATTTCGCACCAAGAAACTAAAATTCGCACGATTCAGTTTGATGTGAATAAACATGAAATAAAACAAAACACAGTTTGGTTATTATTTTATTTTAGGCCAGGATAATATGCCAATTACGAGAACAGCACTCGAAGCTAACTTAAAACTATATTTACAATAATGATTATAACTATCGCGCCTTAACTGATAAATCCTTACAACTAAAAGCGATCGGCTGACTCTTTGCCATTATTATTAAGCGTTTTATACACATTTACACTTCCTTAATATATATATCAAAGCTACAAAAGAAACCACAGCAATCAAAAGGAATCAAAACACAAAAATTACATTTGGAACTGAAAAAGGACAACTTATAGAGAATGTGGAACAAAATAAGGGGAACTATGTACAGCCCACGCGTGTGCAAGTCGCATGAAGGCCCAGCCACATAGTAGCTGCCCTTGTTGTCCGTTGTGGAGTTGTGGGTCGCTCCAGCCCAACCAGCTCGTACTGCATGGAGCTGTCCTACCCTGTGCAGCACCAACTCGCTGCTCCGGGACAGTGCGGTGTCCTCCTGGAATAAGGAATACATGTCGCGTTAAAATATTGAAATAGTGTAGATGTAATCAGACCCAAAGTCTCACAGAGTCCTGCAGGTAGTTTAAGACTCCTTTTTATAAAATATTTCGCATAATCGTTTGTGTATGAAAATATTAAAAATTGCTCTTCCTATATCTGGGGGATGGATCAATACATCTGGGACTGAGCTGCGCCCCCCACGCATGCGCACAAAGTCATCATTCGCCACTTAGAGAGATATTAATTTATCGTAGAGACTGACCTGCTCATCTCCCACTAGTGCGACACCCGTCCCCCTCCCGCTGTGTCGCTGCAGCTGTTCCTCTCTCCTCCAGGGCACATCCTCACGCTCCACACCGCACCAGATGTTCTTCCCGGAGTGGAGCCGCCCCCTCCGCCTGCTGCCTACATTGTCACTCGACGGACACACGCGCCGGCCTCCAGGGAAAGACCGACCAACTCAATGCTCTACACATTCTAGCTTCAACGCTCTTAGCGCCATCTGTGAGAGAATTGAAGTACTATTGTCTATGATCAACGCCATAAATATGTAGATATCATTAACATCATTTCAGGTATATTGGTAGAATTAAAAGGTTCACAAAGTAATACCCACATTGTTTATAAGGTTTCTAAAAATATTTCATTAAAAAAAAACTAAAAAACACGCTTTTTATCGAAAACCGAACTAAAAAATAGAAAATAAGTTTTAATAAATTTCAATTAAAAATAGTATTAAAAATTTCAATAAATATAAATTAATAATAGTGTGAATTAAAAAAATATATTTTATTTTAAAAAAGCGTGGGGTGCATGGTGTCAATAGTTATAAATATTTTATTGACAGATATGAGTAGAGTGATTATTATTTTGATAATATCTTAAAAAGCACCCCACGCTTTTTTTTTTGAATAAAATATATTTTTTTTATTCACACTATTATTAATTTATATTTATTGAAATTTTTAATACTATTCTTAATTGAAATTTATTAAAACTTATTTTTTATTTTTTAGTTCGGTTTTTTTATCAAATTAGTGTATTGTCATTGGTCCTCGATAAATCTACAAAGTTTGAACGAAATCTAGTCGTTTAAAGTGGGTCAAAATCGCGCCCGAAGAAGTCGGTTACAAACATACATACATACAAGTGAAGCTAATAAAAGCGTGTAAAAATATCACAGCTGTCACTAAGAATCCATAGTCAATTTCTTTGTATGTTATCCTTTGATTTTAGTTTAGCTTTAAGCATTCAATACTATGACGAGCGTCATGTTAATGAACGCTGCATAACAGTTTTCTTATATTTGTTAACTGTGTTTTGTTATAGACGGTGGTTCATTTCATAGGTATTTTTTTCCATGGCCTTGTAGTCTCTTATAATAGGGAAATCTTGCATAACTAACAACCAAATTTAATATTAGTAATTAATGATTAGGAGATACTTATGTCTAGGAGTGGACGTGAAAGGTTTTTGAGGACGATGATGATTTAATAATTCTATTTGGCATTTCCGCCAAAATGTCACCCACAGATAATGACATAAAAACAGTTTTATCACTCGGTCATCCTTAAGGAGTTTGATCCAATATTGTGTAGATTTGCAACTCTATGAACACCAACTAACACTGAATATTTAAATGATTTTCTTCAGGAACATAATCCATCGTTTAACTTCTTACGATGAATAAAAAAATTCATGAAATATTTCTGTCTCTGTTGCTTTTAAGTAACGCTTATTCTGTTAAGTTAAAAGAAATCAAATATATGTATTATGATCAACGCGGTGGATTAAGGGCTAAACCCTCCCTATGGTGGTCGAAGGCCCTTTTCATCAGTCGGACGTACATATATGGGTTGATGATGATGATGAAGCATTATATACATTGACACACCTACTTTCTCGTTTCCTGCTGAAAATAATTCTGAATTCAATCTGAGTAAAGTCCTGTAGGGTCCCAATTTCCGAACGGTATTTCCAAATGATTACGACTATGCGATATTCAAGGAAAGAACCTATATTTTGCTCAAATCCGGCAACGCACAAATGATTCCCCTGGAATTGTGAGTGTTCATGGTCGGTATTCATCTCTTAACATCAAGTGGCTCACTTGCTCGTTTGCCTCCTTCCCCATAAAAAATTAACGATTGATATGACTCATTAATTAATTAATTTGCCTAAAAGTCATGACGCAAGCTTTGTCTTAAAGAAGGGTAGCCGTTGGAAGTGGAAAAACAAAAAGAAAGTCCAACGCTCGATGCACAAATTGTTTATTGAATGATGCCGCTCTTTATAAATAATATTACAATAAACTACTAAAAATAAATAGACAGTTGGTTAAACACGATATCTTATTACGTAGAATCAAGTGGCCGACTTATCTAAAGAGAAAAAATTTATACTTAAACTTAGCTTATGAAATGGAATATATTCTATGCCAGGTGACCTACCTAACCTAGGTATAACATATCCTTAACAATACGATATTGAATAAATATGGTTTCCCTCCACAAAGAAACTGAAAGTAGGATTCACTTATCCTTCAAAATACAGAAGTCACAATATGATGAAGTACATGAAACATCAAATTAATAAAATAGAATAATTGATAGGACAAGATAGAACAAAGACTTAATGGTAACATTTAGAAGAGATTTCCCCGTGAAGCAGTAGACACGGGGCCGCCGACTGTCGCGCCGTTCCGTTGGAATAATCTGGATGGAGCGGAATGCGTCGGGAACAATGTCATCCGTCTTCTTCCTACAGAGTCCGGCGATGACAAATCTGGAATGAGAACCATATTCATGTTTAATTTTATGAGTATTATTGTAGCACAAACTCGATATACGATTATTTTATTTTCATTAAGTTTGAGTTTGTACTTTTGGTCACAGACGCAATATGGTTTATAATAATTAAACAAGGGCTGTTTGAAAGGTATTTTTAGCGATAGCAAAAGGTTTTGTTAACGTTTGTATCGACAATAACAAGGGCAAAGCTATGAAGAAGAACAGTATACTTACACTTCATCGGGAGCGACGTTGTTAATGTCGGTCTTCTCCCGGGCGCGGCACATCGCGCTGCCCCAGTGCTGCTGCAGTTGGCTGCCTCGTCTCTCCTGCTCCACGGTCCAGGGCTCGTGCAGTTAGTGCCTAGTGCCGGATTGTCCAGCAACAGTCGCAGAACAAACTGTTGCTGCACATTCCGGCGGCGCTGCGGCGACACACGCCTATCCGCGGTGGCTCGGCGCCGACGAAAGGACCACGCACTCGCCCTGATGCGCTATGGTATTGATCTAGAACTCTAGGTCACCTAGCGCCATCTGAAACTCAGATTGATAGCCTAAAAGGCGCCTTATTACAAACAGTTCAAGATTCATTTTTGATTGCACCATTGATAATTTGTTTCGTGGTCAAAGAGCTTTATCTGTCATAGATTATTTTGCACGACCATAAATCTTATTTATAGTTTTACAAATATTGTACATGTATTTGTTGTAAATAAAATATTAAAGTACAGTGTGTGCTTAAAATTAGAGCGTCATAATAATGAGTCGAACAAACTGGGACTCGATTGAATCAATTTAAGTCATATTTTGCCTCTGATATTAGTTAATAATTTTGATCAATTTTCTGCAAGTCGTCAACGACTTCTATTAATTAATAAAATTTCTTAATTTAAGTCGACTTCAATCGTGACTTTTCCAATCTTTAGTGTTTCTTTTATGACAGCAGATGCAAAACCATCAGAGAACGCCAGTGGAGCTTAAGTCTAGATCAATACCCCGAGGGAGCGCGGGGGAGGGTACAGGAACAGATCCTACAACGTTCAGACACAAGAGCCGCTTGTAGGCGACGGATCTCCGAAATGCTCAGCAATAATTCGCCAAGCCAGATTATTGCTGAGCATTTTGTAATACTCACACACGGCAATAAGTAAATGTTAGTGGAGACAATGTTCGTGCCAAACCCATCTGCCGGCGAGTATGGAGCGCGGGAGGAGTGAGGCAGCCATGTGCAGGGGGAGCTGGCTCCAGCGACCGAGAAGGAACACAAGACTGATCAGGGTTAACGTGAGTGTTTTTACTATTCACACATATTATGTATATGTATACCTATGTGTCATTTTCTCTGGATTCAGTTCAAGCAAGAGATTTTTGTGGTATTTGTTTTGATTTTGTAGCAATGGCAATTTCGGTTCTGTTGAATAGATATTTAATGTTAATTAAATAAAAATATTTGCTTTTACTATTACTTACAATTTTGATTATTTGATATTCTTTTGTTTATTTTTTTTTAACTAGTTACTGCCGACTCATTATTTTGAATAATAAATTGTAGGGAGTAGCTCAAATTCAAAATGGCGATTGGTACATTGTGTGCGCATGTGCAGTGTCGGTGCACATTTTTTCCCTTTAAAAATACTTACGGAAATAAGTTGTGCCTTAAATAATCTTACTATTACAAAAAATATCCTTTCATTCAACGTCTTGCTACAGTGTTAGATCTCAAAACCTACCTCTATTCCATATTATTATGAGCTTATTTTGTTTCAGATCTGCGCTGATATTGCACTCATACTGAAGCTGTATTGAGCAATGGCCGCACTCGAAAATCTTTTTATGGAGACAATGAAGAATGACTGAAAACTCCATCCAAAAAACCAACACTGGACTAGACTTGCAACCGTCAGCTTCGTGTCTAATGTGCCACTATAAAAATAACTATTACTTTCTTGGAACAATGTCTCTGAATATCATAGAAATCTAATCATAATGCTCACTAACTCATGTGTTTTAATTTAAAGCACATTACGTTTGTGTAGGTATATAGGTGTCCCCTTCGCTTGTCTCCTACTGACTTCTTAAATTTTCTAACTCTTTAAACTGTGTCCTATTTCATTCCGGTATTTCTGTGTTAGTGATAGTATTAATTAAAATTGTCTTTGTACTGTCTGTGCGCGATACTTCATGTGATTATTGTTGTTAATGTAATTGTTCTTAATATAACAAACTTGATGTTTTCAAAATGTCAGTTGCAGTTACTTTTTCGATATTAATAATGTATGTAATCTTCTTATCTCACCCTTTAAATTCAGTCGATGTACTAATGTGTGGGTTCTAAATGTTGTCTATTTCTGGCGCTAATTAATATGATATAGTTCTATCTTCTAGTCTCTTGTGTCAAATTATATCGTGTTCGTGACTGATCTTAATGCTCTTAATGTCGTTTTACATTCGCTGTTAGATATTATTATACTGAAACTTGTTCCTCAATTCTATATTCTCTATTATGTGCCGAAAATATCGTTGTAACGTATATTTACAAAGGATGTCCAAGGAACGTATGAATTTAAATGTGTCGATATACGCGAGCTTGGGTGTTTGGTGGAGAGGTTGTATAAACGCACCCAAAATACAGGTAAAGGGTAATGTTTATTGAAACGAGAAGGTTACGATAGCAGCTCATACAACAACTAGATTGTAATTGTTGTGCTGACAGCTGCTCGGCGTTCCACCGCGGAACTGTACGTACGTGAAGGTTTTCTTATTTCTATTGTCTTGTATTTGTTTGTTTGTTCTTGAGAGAATATTGAACTGTTCCCCCGGACGGCAGGGAATATTGCGTGGGTAACAATAGTCCTGGGGAGTCATAGCTAGACGAAACTAAATTGGAAAAAATCGTCGGGCGATTATCAACAAGATTTTTTTAACTTCCATTACTGCTTTCGATGTACTGTCTGTTCAATCCGTATTGTTGTTTAGTGTACTCACTGTCTGTGTCGATGTATTCTCTCAGCTTTTGATGTACCGTGTCTGTATATTTGTGTATTAAATATTATTTCTGTAAGGACGGTTCTACTCAGTGAATGTAATGTTTACTCTCCGTAGAATCTCTGTGTAATGTGTACGGAATATATTGAGTCGGTTCGTTCGTGATTGTGTGTTTTATTTTATTATTCCCTTTTAATTTTTATATGGATTGCTGCACTATACGACAATTCAAAATGCAACTTATATTATGCATATTGAAAGAATAAAAAAATAAGTTGGGCAAATAATGCAGTAGTAATTATAAAAACAAGTACAATATGAAAAGAAAATGAATTACATAGTTTATTAAAAAATAGTTAAAGTGAAATTACTAAAGCTTTTTGTCATAAATCAGTTAATATACATAAATTAATTATTGTAGTCGAAGACACTATAATTCTTTACGAATTAGACGAAGCTCTTTGATCCTTATAATGGTGCCGTAAGTATGTAATTGCAATAACAAGGTATGGATAAAAGAGGAAAATGTATCAGAGAAGTAGCAAAAACAACCAAAAAAAATACTTTCTGATCGTAAAGACCGGTATTAAGAATGAAATAATTCGAGTAATGACACAATTGACAACATTGAACAATTGACGATTTAAAACAATATTTCCTGTCGATTTTGAGAGAGATTGAAGCTGAAGCGTACGTACTGGAAAGCGCAGCGTGGGACGTCACCCTACAAGGTGGCCCGAGGACGCTGTCAAGGTCGAGGGACGTCGCTGGCTGCAGGAGGTTTCCGACCGTCCCCGGTGAAAGTCATTGGGGGAGGCCTATGTCCAGCAGTGGATCGAAATTGGCTGATGATGATGATGAAGCTAAGGTGTATTATTAAGTGAGACCGGTGAGACCTGTGAGTGGACTTAGTCAAGGACGGCTACGGCGTAGACACTAGCGTCGCCGACGTAGCGCCGCTACATAAAGTCCTATCTGCCGTAGGCGTTACGAAATTACGTTTTCCGCCCTAAAGGTTAAACCTAAAAAAACCTAAATAGTAATAACACAAATCAAGCCAACAAAATCATTATGAAACATACAATAAAATAAAAAATCATAATTAATAAAGTATAAAAGCCAAAATTTCAAGAACTTGTGAAATATTCTAATATTTATAGGTACAACAAACACTTCCATGACATTTTGGAAACCATAAATAATGTCTATGGTCTGGCAATATAATCTACGACAATTAAAGCACTATTTAGTATGAGAGATCGTCATAAATAAACTACTCTCTTACTCCGATCCACCACATAGATTTATTTGCATTATAGTCCATTGGAAAATGAACCTTACGTTACTCTTAATACGTCACATTTTGAGCGTGGCAATCAGTTCCAGGTAGCTCCAGATGACCTATAATTCTAGATCAATAGATTTGCGCATCAGGGCGAGTGCGTGGTCCTTTCGTCGGCGCCGAGCCACCGCGGATAGGCGTGTGTCGCCGCAACGCCGCCGGAATGTGCAGCAACAGTTTGTTCTGCGACTGTTGCTGCACAATCCGGCACTAACTGCACGAGCCCTGGACCGTGGAGCAGGAGAGACGAGGCAGCCAACTGCAGCAGCACTGGGGCAGCGCGATGTGCCGCGCCCGGGAGAGGACCGACATTAACAACGTCGCTCCCGATGAAGTGTAAGTATACTGTTCTACTCCATAGCTTTTCTCTCAATATTGTCGATGCAAACGTTAACAAAACCTTTCGCTATAGATAAAAATACGTTTAAAAAAGCCCTTGTTTCATCATTGTCAACCATATTGCGTTTGAGTATCGTTTATCGAGTTTGTGCTACAATAATACTCATAAAATTAAACATGAATATGGTTCTTATTCCAGACTTGTCATCACTGGACTCTGTAGGAAGCAGACGGGTGACATTGTTCCCGACGCATTCCGCTCCACCCAGCACGCTCCGCCAGCGGCGCCTTGAGCAGCGCAACGCAGCGCGACAGTCGGCGGCCCCGTGTCTACTGCTTCACGGGGAAATCTCGTCTAAATGTTACCAATAAGTCTTCGTTCTATACTGTTCTATTATTTATTCTAATTTCTAACTTTGATTTTTGTTTTAAATTATGTCTGTATTTCGGTTTACCGTTCCATTAGATTCTACTTCATATGTTAATCTCTATTAAATTTTATGTGTGTGTCTTTGTGAGTGGATGAAAAAAACATTTCTTCAATTTCAGTAGGTAATAAGTATACTTCAATGGTGGTCACCTGGCATAGAATATATTCCATTTCATAGGCTAAGTTTAATTAGTAATATTTGATCTTTAGATAAGTCGGCCACTTGATTCTAGGTAATAAGATATCGTATTTAACCCGTTGTCTATTTATCTTTAGCTGTTTAATGTAATACTATGTGTAAAGAGCGGCATCATTTAATAAATAATTTGTGCATCGAGGGCTTGGCGACTTCGGAACTTGTTACGTAAATAACATTTGTTTGATCCACTGTCTATTTATCTTTAGTAGTTTAATGTAATATTATTCATAAGGAGCGGCATCATTTAATAAACAATTTGTGCATCGAGGCCTAGGCAACTTCGGAACTTGTTTTTTATTTAATAAACCCACTTCATCATGAAACATGTATGAAAATCATGTATGAACTGATTTGAATTTCTCAAGAACGTATCATATTTTAACCGTTCTAAATGCGAGATAACCTAAATTATAATATTCAATACAACATTTAAGCTACAAGTCTATTTCTTAAAACAATTATTTAATGCAAAAACACTGAATTAAAACAGGATTGCGTTATGAAATTGGATATTGGTTTGAAAAAACGACTTTTTCAATTTTTGGGGATAGTCGTCCAAAAGTATATTACGGGAGAGATACCATAACCATTTTAAGGGAAACTCTCATTGGTATTGTAAAATTGACTCGTCTTACGAGTTGTATTTAAGTTGGCGACTAGTCAAGAGGTCCAGAAAATTTTCTAATTTGGGGGCCAAATAGCTTAGTTATTACATTATTATGACAATCTCACTAAGAATCCTAATAAATTTCTTAACCAGACAAAGAAGGCGCCGGGGCGGACGGGATACCGATAATATTCATAAACCACGAACTAACACACATTAGTCATCACCGAAAAAATGAAAAGTTATAAAGTAACAAAATCTTTTTTTTTTTTGCGGAAATCGCTCGTACAGCAGCAATACATTATGCATAGTGCATCCCAACGTCTAGGTTTTGATTCACACTGAACTCCGAATTCCCAGGGTGTGAGCGTCGCCCGCGCGGTACCAGGGGCTCATGAATACGTAGGAGTCGATATTCACTGCTTTACGTCTGCGTGCTGTACGTAGTTCGCACACAGACTGCACCAGCTCAGCTCCCAGCGATTCCCGGGGACCTGCTGAAGCTTTTGAGGTACTAGGCTCCCATGGATAGCTAGGAGTTAACACTAGGCTGGTGGTATAGGGACGGTGCACAGTTGCATAGGTACCTATGTATCATCGGCTGGCATTCAGCTAGGTTGGTACATGAGATAGAAATATATCCTAATTAAGAGTGAGAATGAGACAGTTGCAGGATGCAGGATGCGCTCGGTGATCAATAGCAACCCTTTCCGTTGTATCCAAAGTTAGGAAGATATGCCGTTGGCGAGGGGCCTGCCAAAATAAGCAACTGTTCCGTGTTTCGCGCATGCGTATTCGTGCTAAAATGACTAAGTAACTAAAATGAACGCCGACTTATCTCTCGTTTCAAATATGTAATATTCCGACACACTAGATGTGAAAGAAAATATGAATCAGGGAATATTTTGAGGCCTGAGACCCGGAGATTTAACTAATGAAGAAAAACAAAGGTGGAATCAAAATAGATCTAAAAAAACTGGCGTTTTAAAATCAGCGGCAGTTCTGTGTGTATTCACATTAAATTGTCACTTGCTTAACGGCGAAAGAGAGCCTGCACATATAAAAATTTCTTAGGAATTTCTTAGGCGCGTATCTTGACAACTGGTACTAGGCCAACTTGGTGGATTAAGGCCCTAAACCCTCTTAATAGTAGAGGAGGTTGTAACCGATACTCGCCTTTAAAATTGAGACATTAAGGTCGATAACTGAATGACAACGTCACTTTGTTATTTTCAACTTCTAGTTCTTCATTCCTAGTTCGTTAAGGTCGAAGTTTAAGCCATCGTTTGTCAGCGAACCAGGCCGTTCCAGGCAACCCCTTAGCTGATATGCGGTCCTGGTACTTGTGCGGCTAAACTGTGACGTCGGCGCGTCACTCGTCCCGCCTCCGGCTTCATATTAGTCCCACTGTGGCATGTCTCCGGCCGCGATCCACGCTTCCGTGTACGCAAAATATAAGAAACCGGACAAAAAAAAATCATTTCAGTTCTTTATTTTGAGTATTCAAGGCATACTCATTTAAAAATGTAAAACTTTAAAGGAACTTTTATTAATGTTTCATTTAATTCACACATCATTCACGTTTTATTTAATTTAATTTTTATTTAATATATTTTTTTCCTTTTAATTCCCAATTTAATTATGTACGTTTTTTTTTATTATTTCGAAATTATTAAACTACCTTATTTATTAAGCTGTACAATTTGTTTGTGCATTCCACACTCTCCTCAAGAACTATTGGTACGCATCGAAAAATATTTTTAAAATATATAATATATAAAATATATAAAAATGTGGAGTTTGACATACGGATTAATAAATGAATTAATATTTTCCTAATTTGGTATAAGTATTTATATTGCACAAAATAAAGGACGAGTCTATGTACATGTGACGATGTACCATTACACCGGAAATCCCCCAATGTAAATATCCCCACTTAATGCTCAAGTTTCAGAGTGTTTAATCAACATCATCATCAACAGCAGCGCTCACATCTTTTCATGTGTGGCAAGTCTATATTTCTTTACTTTTAGCTTTAGAACCATTTAATGATTCTAAACTAACATTACCTGTTATCGCAGAAAAATCTTCATATCTCTTTCTACCTTAGCGACTTACTTGGAACATCGGCTCATTTTGATCATACTATTACCTAAAATGTAGAACAAGATACTTGTAAATCTATTCAGAATTTGGATTTGGAGGCGCACATAAATCATGTTTCTTCAGGAATTCGCACCAAGAAACTAAAATTCGCACGAGTCAGTTTGATGGGAATAAACACGAAATAAAACAAAACTCAGTTTGATTATTATTTTATTTTAGGCCAGGATAATATGTTTATTACGAGAACAGCACACGAAGCTAACTTAAAACTATATTTACAATAATGACTATAACTATCGCGCCTTAACTGATAAATCCTTACAACTAAAAGCGATCGGCTGACTCTTTGCCATTATTATTAAGCGTTTTATACATATTTACACTTCCTTAATATAGATATCAAAGCCACAAAAGAAACCACTGCAATCAAAAGAAATCAAAACACAAAAATTACATTTGGAACTGAAAAAGGACAACTTATAGAGAATGTGGAACAAAATAAGGGGAACTATGTACAGCCCACGCGTGTGCAAGTCGCATGAAGGCCCAGCCACATAGTAGCTGCCCTTGTTGTCTGTTGTGGAGTTGTGGGTCGCTCCAGCCCAACCAGCTCGTACTGCACGGAGCTGTCCTGCCCTGTGCAGCACCTGCTCGCTGCTCCGGGACAGTGCGGTGTCCTCCTGGAATAAGGAACACAAGTCGCGTCAGCCTTATATTTTTAAAGGATCCAATTAGAGAATTCGCTAAAACATATTACAGACTGCAGACTACTTATGACTCCTTTTTATAATATCTATTGGCAAAGCCATATTAACGCGAGCCAATAGGCGCACATTGTCTAGTTACTACTTATTTCGCAAAATCGCTTTTGCATAAAATTAGTAACTTCGTTCATCCTAAAGCTAGGCGATGGATCAATACATCTGGGGGCGAGCTGCGCCCCCCACGCATGCGCACAAAGTCATTCGCCACTTAATGAGATTTTAATTTATCAATACAAAAATTAATTACGGCAGGACACAAGTATATTTAAAGACATAAAACACTGCACATATATTTTAAGAAATCAAGTAAAAATCTCAGGTATAGCATAATTAATACTGACCTGATAATCTTCCTCTAGTGCGACACCCGTCCACCTCCCGCTGTGTCGCTGCAGCTGCTCCTCTCTCCTCCAGGGCACATCCTCACGCTCCACACCGCACCAGATGTTCTTCCCAGAGTGGAGCCGCCCCCTCCGCCTGCTGCCTACATTGTCACGCGACCGACACACGCGCCGGCCTCCAGGGAAAGACCGACCAACCCAATGCTACACACATTCTAGCTTCAACGCCCCTAGCGCCATCTATGGAAGCACTGAAGTACTATCGTCTATGGTCAACACCATAGATTGATACCTTTAATATAATTTTCTATGTATTGTAGAAATACAATTATAAGCATACGAGTGTGCTTTAGACCACACGACTGAAGTAAAACTTACAAATACCAACAACAGTCAAATACACGCCTCCATAGCTTTTAGTTTAGACAACATAATATGTTTGTATATATTTTCTGAACGCATTCATAAGTATTTGACAACTAATAAATATGTCAATCCCTTTTTATTATTGACTCTAATCAATTTTTTTGAAATTTAAAATGTTTGAATATTTTCGTTCCTTGAATAGAGTGGACATTCCTATGAAACGTAAAATGTTTGACAGGAAATTAGGTAAAACACATTACATTAAACATGATATGTGTAACTGAAATTATATATATTGCTCGCAATATTGTTTTCTTTTTTCCTTACAACCATCGATGATAATAGTATCTGGCTTGTATGGATACCTCAAAATTTTTATTTTAACGCCAATGGGTTTATGATCATCGTAGCAATTACCTGCCTTCGTTTCCGATCACGGTCTGAATACCCTGTGTTTTTCATCTTTATTATTATCTTTAGTGTGATCAAAATAAAGCGAGTATGTATGGTTTATTAAATTACCTGACAAAATATATGTAGTCACTTTAGGTTACTTTGAAACACAAGCAAATAACAAGTGATATAATTCGGATAAGCTAATTTATTTGTTCATTTTGTTGAGTCTAAAAGTTAGGACGCAAACCTTGTCTTAAAGTGGGGTGCATCTAACGTATAAAAAGCCCAACGCTCGATGCACAAATTGTTTATTGAATGATGCCGCTCCTTATGAATAATAGTACATTACTTAAGATAAATAGACAGTGGATCAAACAAATGTTATTTACGTAACAAGTTCCGAAGTTGCCAAGCCCTCGATGCACAAATTATTTATTAAATGATGCCGCTCTTTATATATAGTACTTGTATTACATTAAAATGCTAAAGATACATAGACAATGGGTTAAATACCATAATTTATACTTAGAATCAAGTGGCCGACTTATCTAAAGAGCAAAAATTTATACTTAAACTTAGCTTATGAAATGGAATATATTCTATGCCAGGTGACCACCAATAACCTACACCTAATACTAAAATATATAATTAAAATTATTTCCCCGTGGAGCAGTAGCGCCGGGCGCCGCCTGTCGCGCTGTGTTGTGCTGCTCGCGGCGACACTACACGCTGCACGCGCGCTGTGGGGGCCGGGGAACGGGCTAGACGGTGATCTTCATGAAGAAAGCTCTTCGTCTTCTTTGGTGACTAACCTGAAAGTAAAAAATATTTATCTTTAAATTAATGAGTTTATGTAGGGCGCAAGCTTCCAAAACGATTGCTTTATGTTGCGTGGAATACATACACTCTATCAGGAGCGACGTAGTTAATGTCGGTCCTCTCCCGGGCGCGGCACATCGCGCTGCCCCAGTCCTGCTGCAGTTGGCTGCCTCGTCTCTCCTGCTCCACGGTCCAGGGCTCGTGCAGTTAGTGCCGGATTGTCCAGCAACAGTCGCAGAACAAACTGTTGCTGCACATTCCGGCGGCGCTGCGGCGACACACGCCTATCCGCGGTGGCTCGGCGCCGACGAAAGGACCACGCACTCGCCCAGATGCGCCAATCTATTGATCTAGAATTATAGGTCACCTAGCGCCACCTGTAACTAGAGTTGCTATGTTTAAATTGCGATGTATAATAGTAGCATAAGGTAAATTTTCCTTTAAGCTATAATGCTAATAAATCTCGATGTGCACCGGAATAAAGAGAGTAAGTGATTGCTGATGTCAGTTCATTTTTAGTAGAGTTTAGATAGGAGATTATAAAACTGAAGAAGAATAGACTTTGTCTATGGTTTTGGTGTTACTGTCGCATACAACAGTAACAAAGTCACAACTTTGAATAATATTTTCAAATATCATGCTATGATTTTATTTTGAATTTGAATTGCGTCATCATATCGCGTGATCAATAGTAGGTATAAATCATAGAAAAAATTTCATTTAAGTCGATTCAAATAGTAACTTTTCTTGTTCTTGACGTTTCGAAAACCATCAGAGGGCGCCAGTGGAGCTAAAGTCTAGATCAATACCCCGAGGGAGCGCGGGGAAGGGTACAGGAACAGATCCTACAACGTTCAGACACAAGAGCCGCTTGAAGGCGACGGATCTCCAAAATGCTCAGCAATCATTTGCCAAGCCAGATTATTGCTGAGCATTTTGTAAAACTCACACACAGCAATAAGTAAATGTTAGTGGAGACAATGTTCGTGCCAAACCCATCTGCCGGCGAGTATGGAGCGCGGGAGGAGTGAGGCAGCCATGTGCAGGGGGAGCTGGCTCCAGCGACCGAGAAGGAACACAAGACTGATCAGGGTTAACGTGAGTGTGAAAATAATATACTATATTCATTATTTAAGTCATTGCTTTTAATATCTTTGTATGCTAATGGGTTTTATCTTGAAGGTCATTGAAGAGATATTTTTAGATTTTTTTGGAGTTTTGATATATTGGAATTGTCAAACAAACATAAATTCTAAAAGCTAGCACCTAAACAACACGATAATCGACACATCAATAGTCTGACAATAAAGAAATAATGTCTTGATAGGGTGTTTGATCCCAAAACCTTACAATATTTATTAAAGTGGCGGGCATATTTTGTTTCAGATCTGCGCTGGTGTTGCACACATACTGAAGCGTCTTGAACAATGGCTGCTCTAGGTGGAAGGCTGTTTAAGAACAATAATATCCATCCAAAATGTAAACACCGAACTTGGCGTGCGTCCATGCGGTCTAATGTGCCATGATCCTGCTCAAATCTCTTCAATAAAATTACTTATTCTTTTCTTGTCTCTGATTGAAGTAAAAATCTATTGATATTTATTACTACAAAATGTGTTAGAATCTAAACTATAATTTATGTAAGATCATAATAGTTATGTCTACTCTTTGCTTGTCTTCCACTAACATCTTCAGTTTTGTAACTCTTGAACTGTGTCCTATTCTATTCCGGTATTTCAGTGTAAATTTTGATGTTAGATAGTGTTAATTAAATTTTTTTTGTACTGTCTGTGCGCAATACTTTAGGTGATTATTGTTGTTATTCTAATTCCTTATTTGATCATGATCTTATTATATTTACATAATGTTTTTGAATGTCAGTTGCAGTTGCTACTATTTAAGTGTTAATAATCTTTATCACCTTTTGAATTCTTTCTTCACATTTCTATATTCAATGGCCCTAGTAATCTGTGTGTTTTAAATGTTGTTTGTTTCTGGAACTTATTAAAATCATAGATTGTAACTGATAAAAAATCTACGTTTATACCAATCTTGCAGTTATCTAAATGCTTTTAATGTCGTGTTAACTTTCGCTGTTAGGTATTCTTGTACTAAAACTTGTTCTTCAATTCTATCTTCTCTATTGTGTGCTGAAAATATTATTTTATCGAGATTTTTTGCGATGAATATAATTTACGTAAATAATTATAAATAGGGGTGTCCAAAGAACGTATGAATTTAAATGTGTCGATATATACGCGAGCTTGGGTGTTTGGTGGAGAGGTTGTATAAACGCACCAAAAATACAGGGAAAGGGTAATGTTTATTGAAACGAGAAGGTTACGATAGCAGCTCATACAACAACTAGATTGTAATTGTTGTGCTGACAGCTGCTCGGCGTTCCACCGCGGAACTGTACATACGTGAAGGTTTTCTCATTTCTATTGTCTTGTTTTTGTTTGTTTGTTCTTGAGAGAATATTGAACTGTTCCTCCGGACGGCAGGGAATATTGCGTGCGTAACAATAATCCTGGGGAGTCATAGCTTGGCGAACCAAATTGGAAAAATCGTCGGGCGATTATCAACAAGATTTATTTAAGTTCCATTACTGCTTTCGATGTACTGTCTGTTCAATCCGTGTTGTTGTTTAGTGTACTCACTGTCTGTGTCGATGTATTCTCTCAGCTTTTGATGTATCGTGTCTGTGTATTTGTGTATTAAATATTATTTCTGTAAGGACGGTTCTACTTAGTGAATGTAATGTTTACTCTCCGTAGAATCTCTGTGTAATGTGTACGGAATATATTGAGTCGGTTCGTTAGAGATTTTGTGTTTTATTTCATTATTCCCAGTACTTTTGTTCGGATTATAGCAACGCACCATAATTCAAGTTATCGCTCTTATTGAAATGAAATTATTAAATTACAGTTGCGGCATCAAGTAATGTGCAATGATATAAAAGTACAAAGCACAAAATAAAAGAAAAATATTAAAAAAAATAAAATAAACCATAACATCGTAAAATATTAAGATAAAGCTATTCCCAACGTTGGCTAGCACATCAGTACAATTAGCGCACTAGGCCAGCGTGGTGGACTGAGGCCTAAACCCTCTCAATGGTAGAGGAGACCCGTGCCCAGCAGTGGGATGGTGGACTGGTGATGATGATGAACGTTTCCTTACCTAATGTCGTATTACTTTGCATGATTGTATATTTTACTTGAACAGTGAGCATATTTTACTAACTTGATACATTAGATACTTGAAATGCAAAGGCGTTAAATTCTTCCATAGTATGTTCAATACATCAATCAATCCATCAGCCAATGGGATTCCTTTAATGGATAGAGGCTAATGACTTCCACAGGGACCTGTTGGAAGCAGCATGCAGCCAGCGATGTCCGGCGACCTTTACTAGGACGTACGACCACTTTGTCGAAGGACTCCTTACGCTGCACTCTCTAGTACGTGGCGTCCTCGAGAACTTTTTAGCCCAATCGGCCATCAGTTCTCCGCGCTATGTGCCCGGCGCATTGGTAGTTAAACTTGGTAATCCGATGGACTCTGTCGGTTACTTTAATACACCAAAATCTGTCGTAGTTTCACATTTTTATTATTATGAACATGGAAGTATAAATTTTATTAAGGCCCCCGCCTGATACTTTGAACCTAAGTTGCATTTAGAGTTGGTGGAATCCTATGCAATTAGATGCGCATTTCATTTCTAAATATAACCTCACAATGGAAGTGGAGGCCCGTGCTCTGTAGTAGGACGTCTATGGGCTGATGATAATAATTTTGATGACGATGATGATCTATATATGTAGTGAACCACTCACATTTCAGCTTAATAATAAAAAAGGATAAGACCTGACTTTTGTTGTAAATTAGAAAAAACTTTGCTATCTCTAAAGCCAGTCTTATTTACACCAGTTACGTCAATTACGTACTATAATCGTTTTAATCGGCCCGTTTTGTTTGTTTAGCTTATATAAAACCGGACGGTCTAAATCATAAGAAGACTTTTACAATGGAACAGTTGGTTTAATGTAAGTTGAATTTTAACAAAGTCCGCAAAACAGCTGCCAGTCGCCAGCAATTTAATACATCAGGTAGTCAAAACAGCTTTTAAAGTTCCCTCTTACCCCAAATAAAATTGGGAGAGCGGAAACAGGTGAATTTACCGCAATTGACGTCATACATAGAATAATTCATCTTATTCTCGCCCTTTAAGGTTCATTTTAAAATGGCATCTCTCATACGTTATTTCATTAATCAGTCGAAATTGAACGCTTGCTCTAAGCTTTACAGTACTTCGCAAGGCTCAGGGTTTTATTTCCCCCCCAAAAGATGGAGCCACAGTCGAATTACATCGCGCTATGGTTCACGTCACAAGTGGGAATATAAACCGTCAGCGCCTTTTGGAGCAAACTCTCCTAAGCTCAAATTTTGTTTAGCTACAACATTGTTTATGAGAGAGATTTTAGGGTCTATTTAATTTTAATAAAGGCCAAAAAATATCCAGCATAATTTAAGTAGTATAGAATTTGATATAATAAAATTATAGCTCAAGCAGCTAATAATGTCCCCACTAACGCCAAATAAAACTGGGAGAAGCGGGAGTATAAGGAATCACTGCAGTCGACGTCATTGAATAATTCATCTTATTCTCATCGAGGCAAGGTTCATGTCAAATTGCAATCTTTCATTCGTTTTTCGCTTTTAGATAGTCTAATTTAAAGGCTTTCTGTAACTTTTTTGTGTTTTAACAAATATGATTGATGATCAACAATGATTGAAATGGTTCTAAATGTACTGAATAGCTTTTTAGGGAAAATAATTAGTCCCAGGGTTTAGTATTCCCCCCCAAGAGGTAGAGCCACGATCGATTTACATCGCGCTATGGTTCACGTCACAAGTTGGTTATATAAACCCCGCCGACCTTTCACTCTTTACCATTTTTGATAGACCTGGTAACAAAGGTACTTCGGTACCATCTATTTTTGGAACGCCGAACTTGCTTACGCAAGAATCGGTGCACCTAAACCAAAAAGAGTATGCACGCCTGTACTTCTTGAAGGTAGAGGCAGTATTCTGTTACGCCAACGCCACGCTTGTCACAGCGACGGGTGGTGTCTTCCGACCGCGCTACGATTGACACTGGCAACTTGTCGATAGTAATACGGCGGCTGGCTGACGGTGGCCCCTCACAAATCCAAACCTTTTGTTGTCTTAGGCCTCGAATGGGGCTACTGGGATCCACATCCACTTTGCGAGGTTGCTGGACAGTCACTAAGAATTCCTGTTTGCGATGCTGCAACGGAAACTGTTGTGGCTAGCAGACGCTCTATCCAAGCTAATGCCCAATATGGAAAGACGTACGTGGAAGCCGTGCGGTAAACTCTTCTGCGCAATCCTCAACGACTCATAAAGGACTTCCGTCCGATTTCCTACGTGGCCGCTTGCGTTGTGACCGTCAAGGCAGTGCGTCTTAACCTCGACTCTATAGATGGACGATGATGATGGGCGACGATCTACCTGACACAGGTGTAATCAGCACAACGCTGCATCGGTCACCACTGTATCAAGTGGTAGTAAACAAAGAATCAGCCGTGTGTCACCAATGTTAAAACTATGCGGAACGACACAGCCCAGGACACTTTGCATAGGTGTCCAGCTTTTGAAGATGCTGCTTAGGGCTCTCCACGCTATTTTTGGCTCATGCTCCCGGCCGTCGTAGCAATATATAATCTCATCTCTCTATGATGGTTGGTAGTCCGAGGAGGTGACGAAACGATGTTGTCCTTCTGGGAATAGTCATATCGCAGAAAGAAAGCGTGCAGGGCGATAGAAAAAATTGATTCCACTCACTTTAGACTTCAAAGAAAAAACGCCCAAATCAAGTTAATATGGGGTGCAACTGCGACCTCTAAGACCCCGAGACAGCCGAGACGATTAAGTCTGGTCGCGTGGTCGCCCCACATGGCGAGGAGATGGCCACCAGGGGTCTTTGGTCGATTTGGCCTCCAGGGTTTGGCTAGGGACTCAGTCCGGCATTAACATCTGGGCAGGGTCGACTTCGCCGCGCGCCAGACTGGAAGGCCGGTGACAAGGCCATACGCTTCCTCCCCCCTTTTTTTTTGGCTTGGAAGAAAGTGGAAAATCAGCTTGTCCCTTGAGAAAAAAAGCAAAAAATGGCAGAGGTACATTTTTGCACCGACATTTAATGATTGTGTCACTATTTCAATTGAAGTCGATAGAATAATTCGGCTACTAACAAAAAATAGTTGTAAGAGTTTAAATGACCCAGTTACAAGAGCAAGTAAGCTCTGGACCTCATTGCGAGCTGTGTCAAGAGGTGGCGCCACCGTCGAATTACATCGCGCTATGGTTCACTTACCGACGACAGTATAAGAGGGCGAGGCGACGAGTGAGATACAAAGCAGTTGCAAGGAAAACTTGTGAGGAAACATATTTTTTGCAGGGTTGTCCCGGTGCTCTAAGCGCTGGCGTACGACTCTTAAATACTGTGTGGCAGTATTAGAGTAACACAAGTGTAAATCACTGTGTACTGATATTTTTTTAGTATGTGGCTTACATACTTAGAATAACATGAAAATAATTGTTACTCTTGTTATAGTCGAGTCAATCAAGACTTTTTTGCGGAAAAACTCCTATACTTTATTCACGATAGCTTGATTTTTTTGGCATATCGACTAGTGATGGAAAACAGAAAATATCTAGTAGTCCGTTTTAAAATACTGCAATTCTTTGTTGCATTAGACATATAAAACATAGGGTAGATAAACGACGGTGGGTCAATGTTAATAAATAAATTAGTAAAATAATACGTTTTTCATTGCAAAGTTATGACATCTGTCAAAAAAATCAAGCTATCGCGAATAAGGTATAGTGAGCTGATTTTTGTATATACCTACATTTATTATGGTGTTATTATGAACAAGTAAAAACTACGCACGATGCGTACAAAGTTATAACGTCACGAAAATCAGTTTTTAACAAATATCTCGCGACCTATTGTTCAAGAATCGTTTGTTAAATTTGACAAATCTACAAGAAAGTCGTTTCTTGTAGATTGATTGAAAACTGATTTTCGTGACGTTATAACTTTTTTCGCACGATATTATCATAGTTTTTACTTCGACCATCAAGATTTTCGACCGCGCGCTTACTGACGCCATCACCAGTTTCAACGAATTCTCAAGTTGAGGATTGAATTTACACTCTTGAAGTGAATTATGTGCGAAGTGATTTTAATTACATCTGTTCGCAGACTATTGCGTTATCTCAATGTATTCAAATAGTCAGAGTTGTATGACGCCGCTTTAGAACCGGGACAACCCTATAGAAAAGTTATTTCACGAATTTCTAAAAGTATATTAAAATTATTATAGTCAAAGTATTATTGTAGTCAAACGGCCTCGACAATCCGCAAAGAAACTTATAGCTGTATCAACACAGGGGCTTTATAAGCATGTTGCATTCCGTGGCTTTCCTTACGAATTTAAAATTTTATACAAAGTGTCGTCTTATACTGAGTCTCATCTAGGCATGGCATGGGAGCATCGTGAGACGAGAGATGGGTGTCTCTCGATATTTGGACAGCACTTTTTTATAAGGGGACAGTGCCTTAAGCTACCGTGTTCGGAGGAAGCCGACAAGGGTATGTCAAGGTCTTTGGCCTTCAAACACGGCACGCGGAACAAATTATGCACTCAACTGATTTTGGTCCCTAACAAAAATCTTACGCCAGCATACGTCCCGCTGCTGGGCACGAGCCATTGAGTAGGTTTAGGCTATAGTCCACCACGCTGGCCTAATGCGGTTTGGCGGACAGCAAATTCCTGTGAACTTTTAGGTATGCAGGTTTCATCACGATGTTTTCTTGGCCATTAAAACAAGTGATGATTTTTTGGGAAGAACACATAACTTCGAAAGGTAAGAGGTGTATGCCTGGGTCTCGAACCCGCGGCCGCCGAGGTTCTCGACCGTGCGCCTAATCCTCGAGGCCATCACTGCCTAAAACCCATCACGTGCATTTAAGACGGATTTAAAGGGTCTCCTTAACCTCGGGAACAACCCACATAATTCTAAGAAATTAAAAAAAAAACTTGATTAAATAGCTATATTTGAGAAAAGATTTTTACATTTAACTTGCCGCTGCACTCGGTTCTATTTCTTGGGTGTGGGCTCTACCATGTCAATTGTGAGGCCGCCCAAAGCAACGTTGTAGTTCAGCAAATCGTAGAAGGTTAGGAAGAACCTGTAGATAAGAATCACTACATAGTATAAAACAAAGTCGCTTTCTCTGTCCCTATGTCCCTTTGTATGCCTAAATCTTTGAAACTACGCAACGGATTTTGATGCGGTTTTTTTTAATAGATAGAGTGATTGAATAGGAAGGTTTATATGTATGTTAACATCCATTAAATATCAGCATTGCACCCGTGTGAAGCCGGGGCGGGTCGCTAGTAATATATAATCTCCATAGCTATTACCTACAGGGCCGAAGATCGAGCCCAGTGGCGAACCATAGGAGAGGCCTATGTCCAGTATTGGACGTGAAAGGCTGTTGATGATGATAGTTATTACCAGCCTTAGTTTTCAATCTCGGTTTGAATCCATCTTGTATATTTTAAACGCAGAGTTTGCATTTCTGTCATATCTGTTTATTATTTCGTTGCGCTTTCACGCCTAAACCGGTGGACTAATTTTAATGTTTCGTGATTTGGATACATTGCTCGTAAAGTTATGACAGGAACTTAAATCATCGTCATCACTCAGTCACATTGGTCCAGTATAGGCCTCCCCCATAGATTTCCACAGGGCCCTGTTGGATGCAGGCTCCATCCAACGAAGTCCTGCGACTGAATGTGTGAATTGTGGCTGTTTTTATACAGGGTGTATTCAGACCGTGATCGGTAAGCAAGGCAGGTAATAGCCGAGGTAATTACAAATCCCCTGGCTTTAGATAAAATTCCAACGAAAAACAAAAATGTTGGCGTTTTTCATACGACCGTCGGTATTAAATGTAAGTGATTTGTACGGAAAACGTCAAAATTTTTTATCCTTCATATCATGGTCTGTATACATTCTTTCGCCATGTTTTGTGTATATTTTTTTCTTTAATTTTACGATTTTTATTTTGTAGTATACTTTCATATCAAATAGTGTGATTGGTGTAACCGTACTAAATAAATGTAATAAGTAAATAAATTCTTTGCCTTTTAGGATTTTTAAATATTTATAGTATAAACAAGAAAGGTTTGATTTTTTATAAAGTGCCCCACAGCGACTGGATAAATAAAAATTTAAACAACTCACATTACATAATATACCGCCATCTTACAGAAATTGTTGGAACTAATTGGAACGTAAGGTATTTAACTAGTGCATTTTGCGTCTACAGTGCCAAAAAAATAGCAATACCTCGACAAATTATTTGTTTTTCATGTAAAGATATTGTAAAAACTATAAAAGTGTACTTTAAAATGGGAATTAATTAATCAAACCTACGTTTAAGTGATGTTTGATTTTGTAAAACAAAAAAGTTTCATTACAATTCGATAGATGGCGCTATAAGGAGCTTAAGTAAGTCGCCAATTCTTTTGTATAACTTTTATGCAATGAATAACATATATGTATGTATATACATAGATATTATATATATATAGGGTGCATTCAGATCGTGATAGGAAACTAAGGCATCTCTGCATTACTGATAAAGATTTTGGTACAAAACGATGAGAGAACTTTAATTGCCGAACTTCTTATCTAATTCCGAGAGTTGTATGATAAGTTTATCATTTGTTGTACTGTGACTATTATCTTTTGATTGCAATTTATATCATTATCAAACAGAACAACACATACCTTGCTTCCAACAATAAAAATAGTATTAAAGTTAGTATTTTTCATATAAAACCAATAGCTTAGGTAAAAACTGCATTTAAATAATACAATTTAAAATGTCACTATCAGGTAGACATTGGTTCAAATAATATTAATGGAAAACACAACTAAAATCAAAATACATTCATATAGATGTGGATTATGTTCGAGTATAAGATTGAAGCCACCTGACCGTTGCCGGTGGAAGTCATTGGGAGAGGCCTATGTCCAGCAGTGGACCAATATTGGCTGCTGATGATGATGATAAGATGGAGCCTGCTTATGTGGTATCATACCAGCAAAATACTTATTGATCAAGGAACGAAAGAGGTTTTAAAACAATACTGCAAAGGTCGGCAAACGGCCGCCCGTCGACGTCTTAGGTGCCCCATACACCTTCAATAATATTGAACAATATTCTGATAGTACAATATTATTGAACGTGTAGGGATAATATTTGAAGCATTGCGCCGTGATTGAACAAAAGATTGAGGGAGCTTAATTTTTATTGAACAATATTTTTTTATTGCGCTGTGTAGGGTTAATATTGCGCAATATATTTCTTTTTTTTTTCTTTTCAACAAAATCACCAGCGTAGCTGCCGCCAAAACTTCGTTGTCAGGCATGTTGCTCGCACGAAAATATTGATCAGACTGGTTAGTCAATTTTATTGACAGAAATAATTGAACGTCTGGAATCAAAGGGGGTGTTCAATATTATTGAACAATAAAAATATTGTGCAATATTATTGTAGGTGTATGGGGCCCCTTACTTGTGGCCCATTAATGTATAAATAAGTTGAAAATACCTAGTATAAGCTTCTCATTTGGTAGGTGAGCATGTTAGCTAACGTACGAGAATATTATATGAAATCACTGAGTTAGTATTTTATTTGTGTTGTTAGTAGTTTGTATTTTTTAGGTATCTGGAGTACCTAAATATCACTAGTGCGGCCATATATGTCTCGCTGTTGAGCACGGGCCTCCTATACCATTGAAAGGGTTAAGGCCTTAGTCCACCACGCTGGCCTTGTGCGGGTTGGAGGACTACACACCTAAGAAAATTCTAAGAACTTTTTTAGAAGTGCATGTTTAATCACGATGTTTTTCTTTATTGTTATAATAAGTGATAATTCATTGTGGATACAGACAAAACTTGGTGAGTGTCTGGGGTTTAAATTTGTGACCGCCGAGATTCTCGACCGCGTGCCTACTCCCCTCATCGCTATCATCGCTTTGCATTTGAGTATTGAGAAAAGTGGCGGTAAACGGATGGATGAGGGCTGCTCAAGACCGAGATGGTAGGCGCTTTCTTGTCGAGGCCTACGTTCAGCAGTGGACGGCGATAGGCTGAGTATATATTTGTGTATTTAAATTATAGAGGAACAGATATTTGATTTTCTACATATCATACCTATCTTGGCTGATCCCAAGTTCCTTCTCAACAAAAGCCGATACTTCTTTAGTGATAACCTTATTTTCTTTGACGCCAAGGTGTCCTATGGACTCGAGAGTGGCGACCGCAGCCGGCTCCGAGCAGTCCCCGCGTATAGACAGGAGGCAGTCGCTTGAAACCAAGCAGATAAATCTCTGGAAACAAGAGAGATAAGATTGTTGAGATCAGGGCAGTACAAATCTTTTGCTGGAGACCTGTAGTGACAAGAAACAATTTCAAGAAACGGAAGTAAGCAGTGATGGCCTTGAGGTTTAGGCGCACGGTCGAAAATCTCGTCGGTTGCGGGTCCGAACCCCAGGCACACACCTCTGAGTTTGCGAAGTTATATGTGAATTTATTTGCTTTAATGTTGAAGGAAAACATAGAGAGGAAACCTGCACACTAAACACACTGCAAAAAGTCCTTGGGAACTTCTTAGGTCCGCCAAGGTCATTGTGATCACTGAGTCAAACAAAGTCGACCAAAATCAAAGTATTGAAAATCAATTTTAATATCGAATGCTCCCTCTTACTCCTGTAAGTTCAAGACACAGGTAAGGTAAGACAAAGGTCATATTTTATTTCTAAGATTCGCTTTATATTATAGCACTGCATACAAATGAACGGTTCGCGTATTCGCCACGGAAATTAGGATCTTCGCAAGATGTCACAGATTCGACATTCGGAGGAAGAAAAATAAAATTCGCTATATTCGTATGTATGTCCATATACATAGGTACGTCCCACTCCTAGCCACTGTTCTTCTCTAGCACTGAGAGCGTTAAGGCTTTAGTCCACCACGCTGGTCTATTGCGGGTTGGCATATAGTAGTCCACAAATAAAGACGAAACTCTGTAGATATCAGCATGGCGTGACAAAGAAATTTGTGTAAACAGCACTAATGATAATTGATTCTCTTATAACTTGTCAGTTGAGTATGTTTTGCGAAGCTTAAATTAATTTAGAACAAGGCGACTGAGATTAGAACAGTAGCGATGAGAGCAGTAAGATGTAGCGTGAATGTATTTATTAAATAATAATGTTACACTATCACCCCATATTTCGACCTATGCGTAGAATAAAGTTGTATGTGCAAAATGTCAACTTCTCTTGTTCTTCAAACAACAAGAAAAGTTATGATTATTATTACTTCACTAGTAAAAAATATAAACAAGTTTAATTCTATAAAACATTAAAAGTATATAGGTATTATAGTCATAAGTAACATTATTCTATGCATAGGTCGATTTGATAAGGATTGCTGAGGAGGAGTTTTTTGGGTATTTTCATAATATGGTAACCGAAAATGAATGGAAAGCGTGTAAAATAACTAAGGGCCGAGATGCGTCAGATAGGCTGGCTTGTTATACTTAACCGATCGCATAGTTATGTAGACTTAAATAAGTGAAAATAAAAAAATATAAAACAATACATGTGTATGACTTAACGTCTATAATGCAAAAGCGAAAATAATAATACAATGTTACATAAAGATTTTCATAGCCCCCTGGTGCAATTAGCTAGCTTGTGAAACCGGAGGCTGCGGGTAGGATCCCCGCACCGAGACAAATATTTATGTGATAAAATCTCTCGTAGTCTCTGATACTCACTACACAGGTCTGGTAGCCTAGTCTGGGGTTAGAACTATGTATGTGACAGTTGGGTGTTTTTATTTATTTGTTGTCTACCAAACCGCACTATACCAGCGTGGTGGACTAATCCTAACGCACCTCAGTTGTAGCCTGTGATATACTGGGACGTACATATATCACATTATCAACCCACATACGCCCACTGCTGAGCACGGGTCTCCTCTGCCATTGAGAGGGTTTAGGCCATAGTCCACCACGCTGGCGTAATGAAGGTTGGCGGACTACACACCTAAGAAATTCCTAAGGAATTTTTACGTGTGCATGTTTCCTTATAATGCTTTCCTTCACCATTAACCCTAGATAGCTAACCTCCGTCGAATCGACGGGCGGCGCGCACTAATATCGCTGTCTCTTTTCAATTTCGCGTCCGAATACTTTGTTTCGCTTAGCCAACTCAGTCGCCGGTGAGCTCGATACCGTGGCGTACGCATTAAACTTGTAAGTGTTATAGTTGTTGAAATATACTCACATTGCCCGTCGATTCGACGGGTGGTTAGCTTTACCGTTAGATATTTTATTTAAATGCGGGTATGAATTATTGACATAAGCTGTGTTTCTTTTTAGGTTTTTAACATGTCTTCGTTAAATGAGGATGCTATAATTAATTTACTACACCAAGAGATTAGTGACGAAGATTTAGATGATGGTTCTGCCAGTGAGACCGAAGACATTATGCTTGAGGATGATGTCCAAAGTGATGAAAACTATGAACCATCAGATGGTGAAGAACCTCATCTTAGTCCACCATCTCTTAACATGCAAAGTGATGTTTATAGTAGCTCTAATGTCGCTTCTTCAGAATCTTCTCAAAATTATATTATACATCTACCTCAAAGGAACGTACGTGGTAAAAATCGGTACGTCTGGGCTACAAATAAAGGTAACACGTCGACTAGGACCTCTGCTATGAATATTGTGCGCACTGCTAGGGGACCCAGCCGTTTATGTAGAGGATTGAGGAGTGAATTATCTTGCTTCGAAATGTTTTTTACTAATGAAATTTTTAAGGAAATCGTTAAATGGACGAACGTTGAGATATCTGTAAAGAGATGTATGTACCAAGTTGTAACCCCAACACAGAGCGATACAAATATTGAAGAAATAAAGGCGCTGGTAGGTGTTCTCATTTTGAGTGCTGCTTTAAAAGATAACCATTTAACTTCAGATGAGCTGTTCAATTCAAATTTCTGTGGATCTGGTTACGTCGCTGTTATGAGCCGCGAAAGGTTTGATTTTCTAATAAGAAGTTTACGATTTGATGATAGGGACCTGCGACTACAAAGGTCTCAGAGTGATCTTTTTACCCCCATTAGAACAATTTGGGACATGCTAGTTACACAATGTCGTAATAATTATATTCCGGGGACTAATGTAACCATCGACGAGCAATTACTTGGCTTCCGAGGCAGATGCAAGTTTCGTATGTACATTCCAAATAAACCAGCAAAATATGGAATAAAAATTGAAATGATGTGTGACAGTGGGACTTATTACATGATTGATGCCATACCATACCTGGGAAAAGCAACTAACACTGGAGGGTTACCTTTGGGAGAATATTTCGTGAAAGAATTGACGCGTTCGATTCATGGAACAAACAGGAATGTTACAACCGATAACTGGTTTACATCCATTCCACTAGCAAAAAGTCTACAACTTGAGCCATATAAGTTGACACTAGTTGGCACACTTCGAGCTAATAAAAAGGAAATTCCCGAAGAACTTAAAAACAGCAGAACCAGACAAGTTAATACCTCAATATTCTGTTACGACGGATCACTTACTTTGCTTTCCTTCAAACCAAAACCATCGAAAATAGTTTACTTGTTGTCATCTTGCAATGAAGAGGGTACTATAAACACATCCTCTAAAAAGCCACATATGGTAGAATTTTATAATTCGACTAAAGGGGGTGTGGATACCTTTGACCAGATGTGCTCTAATATGTCAAGCAGTCGAAAAACAAATAGATGGCCAATGTGTGTGTTCTACGGAATGATTAATATTGCCTCAATCAATAGCTACATTATACAGTCTCACAATTTATTGACATCTGGGCGAGCAGGTATACCAAGGAGGGAGTTCATGAAAAGGCTCCATTTTCAACTGGTAGAACCTTGGCTGAAGATAAGATTCGCTAAAACTACGATGCCAACCCATATAAAAGATATTATAAGAAACATTCTTTCTAAGCAATCAAGTAGTACAGAACAGCAGTTATCGTCGGGCCAACCTTCTGGTGACGGGTTACAGAACGAAGAAGAATCATTCCCAAGTTCGTCAAAAGAAAACCGTAAGAGAAAAACATGTGGGAAATGTCACTATAAAAAAAAGCGCATGACCAAAAGTATTTGCTACAATTGTAATGTAGCAATATGCGGAGAACATAAAGTTGATTTTTGTACCACATGTGCTAAAGAAAAGTAGTTTATTTTATATTTTTATAACTATTTATGCTATTACGTACCATATTATGCCTAAAGACTGAATGTTATGTTATCAGTATTTTTATTATTTTGTAAGAAAAAGTTTAATTGAAAATGTTCCTATTTTTTTAGAGGTCTAAGAAATGTTAGTTTATTTTGAAAAGTAAATAAATAATTATAATATATAAAATGTATTTTTATTACTAAGATCATTATCAATAACTGTAAAAAAAAATAACAGTAATAAGTGAAAAACTTATGAAAAAATATTCATTACTTAATACCCGACGTTTCGACGGATGGTTAGCCTTAATAGGGTACTCCAGAAGGTTAGCTATCTAGGGTTAAAGCAAATGATTCATTTTGAATACAATAACTTGGAAAAGTCAGACGTGTTTGCCTGGGGTTCGAACCCGCGACCGTCGAGATTCTCGACCGTGTGCCCAAACCTCGAGACCAATGCTTGTGCCGTGTCAACACTGGATTGTATTTTTTTTTTTCTCTTTATAAGGAGCTTACAATCAAGCGATTGTAATATTGTATATATATATATATATATATATATACAATCAATGGATTGTATATAGGCTGGTATTTGTTTCTGTCAAAAAGATCTTACCTCAGGAGGTTTGTTGACAGTCCTCGACAGCACCGGGATGATTTTGTTCACGAAGTCATTAGGCACGGCCGTTCTCGGCAGGTTCGTCAGTATCTTCAGGCACGGCATTATGGATCCGCTGCGACTGTGGCAATGATAACATAATACTTGGCGAATAATATTTATGACAACGCTTATCGCAGTAGCCGTATCATGCGATTTCACTCGTTGTTTTGTAGATTAATGTTCGCTGGTGGTAACTTGGTATTGGTTCAGTGCTCGGCGGCAGTACTGTGCTGTTGAAATGAAATCTTCGATCAAATATATTTGATCGAAGAATGAAATAGTATTTTTTGGATCAATAACATGTCAAATACATCACTTATATTTAGCCATTTCAAAATGTTGTGTTTTTCAATTTATATTTAAAACTTTATTTATACAACACATAATATTAAAAATATGTACAAAATCTAGATCAGTATTTAATAATGATTAAATAACATAATAAATAACACCTACAACCCTTCTTCTAGACCACTGACACTGACATCGGGTCAAGATTGATCGCTTGGTTTTAGATCAATTTACACGCAGAATGTATATTGTGTGTTTATTTTATTTATTTACAAACAGAAAATTGGTCATCACTAGAAAAAAAAGAGCAAGAAGCTCTAGTGTCGCTCTTTTACAATCAAGTGATATTTTACAATATTGATACAAAGACTAAATTTCCCGAATTCAATTCATTAATACAATCTTAGAATATTTCATTGAATATGAGAATAACTCAGTCGTCTTAAATGGAGAAACTGACATCTAACCAAGTTACAAGTTCATAAATGGAAATAAGCAAATCAAACAGACCAGTCCACACAAACAGCACCCGTTCACGAGTATGACGCATGTGCCAGCCATCGGCCTCCTCAACCATTTCATAGGGAAGTGACCGACCCGGCACACGACGCCGCCGTAAGCACAGACATTTCAGCAAGTATGACATACCATGCCACGAGTACCTTACAAACAGACACTGTATATTATTACGTACAAACACACAGTCGCATTTAGCTACTGAACACACATTAAGAGCAGTTGATAGCGATTATAATGCCCTTATCAATGTTTACATATGCGTCTCGCATTGACTCTGACATTTTGTACTATTATTCATTGAGTACTGTGAGTATGCGGCCGATTTCATATACATTACGTAATATGAACCCAGAGTTTGTGAATTTGTGTCAATCACGCTGATATAGGTCATTGTATTGTCAATTTCTTTTATCTATGCTAAAAGTGAAGTAGGGATGGCCTTGACGTTAAACGGGGTCGAGAATCTCGGCGGCTGCGGGTTCAAACACCAGGCATATTCACTGACTTTAACGGTGAAGGAAAACCATCGTGATGCAGTCTGCACAACTAAAGTTCTTTAGAATTTCTTAGCTGCGTAGACCGCCAACCCACATTATGTAAAAATGGTGCACAAAATAAAAGGCCAACAGCGTAATGAGCATTAGCAGAAGTGGCATAAGCTAATAAAATCGTTTATTTCAAGACATCAGGCCATCCACCTAAGGATTGTAGGCTAGGCCTACAGTAGGCTGACAGAAATCACTATAATTCTTACAGGAATACTGATGTAAAGAAGATTTGCCTAAATATTTTTATTTACTCCCCAATAGATCTTGTAATTAAAAACATATCGCATGGATAAAACCGGACCCACTTTATCGTTAGAGATTTACGACAATGGAACAGTGAGTGTAAAGTAAGGAGAATTTCAACGAAGGCCGGATAAAATCTTCCGTTTTCTTTTTTTTTGGACAGGGACCAAACTTACAGGTAGACGGGTAATGGTTCAACGCGCCAAAATGGAAGGCTGGAGATCCCATATACCCCTTGCAGCGTCCCCGAGATACCGAAAGGTTAGCTTAACGCGCTTTCCTATTGTTAAAAAATAGGGGTATTCGTGCATCCATTTGCACGGTGCTGCTATTAAAAATTTCATAGTGGGAAAAACTCGATTACTCTTTGCCTGACCCAGGTCTTCTAGATCGCATGGAACATGCTTGTGTCCTGGCACTGTGAGGCAGTTATAATAAAAAATACAGACATAACAGATGTTGATATCCTTCACTGTAAGAGTAAGTGATAATTCATCGTGAATTCACATGCAACTTTGAAGTATGTGCTTGGGATTCTCGACCACGCGCCTTAACCTCGAGGCCATCACTGCTTGCGCTGCGATTAATAGAAAGAAAAATAAAATTCACAAATACTTTTCAATAATAAATGACTTTATCGGACAAAAGAGACGGAATAAAAAAAACATTTAATATGCAAACACAATCACCACAAGAATGTATTAGCGAGAGATTTCGTAATAGTTCGTATGTATATTTTTAGCGCAACGATTAATTTTTTGTTAACATAAAATTGATTTCTTCACTAATTTAATCAATTTGTGATGGCGCAGCGTTTTGATTGAGTAATAGTGGAATTTTACTAACAACGCACTTCCGAAGCATGTGTGTAACTAACTAACAATTAACGATGGAAAGTGGTCAACAATAACATCGAATACATGTTTTCTTTTGGTACTTTTTCACCATTTAAACCGAGAGGGCTTAGACCACGCTAGCGAAGTGCGGCCGGTGGACTACATACTAAGAAATTGAAATTTCGTTGTAATTACTAAATAGCCCACATTTGGGTTGTTTTGTCTGAAAATAAATTTGCGTTGTTTCTTGTTTCTTCGTCTGAACGCCTCAAGGCGGCGTTTTATCTTTCTTACTTTTTGCGTAGTTTAATAAACTCATTTCTCCCTTCCATAAGTGCAGATGATTTGCACATTTACTACCAAGATCCGATAGGCAGATTGGCGGAAACTAAACATGTGATCAACAAAATTACTTGTATTGGCGAATGCAGTAATCACGGCCAAATTGGCAATCTTATGAAAACCCACGTTATTGAATTGTTGGCAGCACTAAGATGGTTTCGACGATAGATGCTATTCTTTCTCATATCTTATTTCATTGATGTGTGATTCCATATAATGACAAAGTCAAGATCTTGGGGGGCATCTTAGAGCGAAATGGTTGAAAGTTGTTTGCTGCAGTGGGATCCTTAAGAAGATTATGGAATTTTTTGCCTTTTTATTTTTTACCTCGATCTCACTGAAGACCAATCTGAAACAGCTTGAGCGACCTAAGTAAGACTTAAAGTAAATATGAACACATTTTAGAATTTTGTGCTAACTCAAGTGGCTTTCTATCAGTTCTCGCCGTAATATGCCTCTCATATTACATCGTATCCTATTTCTCCCTTTACCTTAAAACGCTTTAATTTTGCTATGTGGCATGCATGAACCGTCTCTTAAGTCATCGAAAAACTTGTTTGGAAACCTAACTTGGCAATAAGCCAACCCAAAAGAAACTTGTAAACATATTTATGAGCGGAATTACTTAAAAAAAATAGTTTAAGAGTTACGATTCAAAGTACTTCTAAAAGTTCACTGGAATAAAGATGATTTGACTTTGATTTATTTTAAATAATGTCTTCTGCAATAAGCTTTTAGTACATCCCGCCGCTAATTATCATCAGCCCAAGTCCCACTGGCCCAGGCCTTCTCTACAACTGGAAGACTTTAAGCCTTAGTCCACCATGGTGGCCTAGTACAGGTTGGTACGCTAATACGACTAACTTTCTAATTACTAAAACAATTGCCAGTGGTTTAACGTTTACTTCCTCGTTTTTTTTTGTACTTAGCGAGAAATCTCCGCGTACGGTCAAGAAGCTCGTCGAATCTAGCAATTTTACCGCTTCCTCGTTGAATATTCCCACAATTATATTGTTTGGTCAAAGATTAACAGATAGATGCGATTGTTCAAACATCGCATTGTCTCACTTGTGAGAATGCAAATCTTTGGAGGTATATTATTAGCTCAAATTTAAAATATTATTAATCTTTAAAGAAACTAAGATCATAATCTCACGCCTGACTCTCCGAAGGGGTTAGTAGAGATGCATTTCTGCACCCTCCTTTTACTTGATATCAATCCCACGGAAAGGGGGCGAGCTTATTGTGGTTAGTCGGGAATGTATCTAGACTCCGCGCTTTTAATAAGAATCAAAGGAAAAACCCCACCAAGCCACAAAATCCAAAAAATCCCGAGGCTATCTCTATTCATTTTAGCTCCTCTGCGACACTTGTATATTACATAGTCTATGGACACTCGTGGGAACCCCATGTACTTGAACTTACCCGACGCGCTCACAATAAAGAAAGTTGTCGTCAGCAACCGTTTGTAATAGTTTTTGTTTCATCTGCTGGTAATTGCAGACAAAGTTCAACACCTTTTGTGACGTCATTCAATATCAATTTTCAACTTATTTATTGGTAACTGGCTGCAGGCGGCTTCCGACCGTTCCCGGTGGAAGTCATTGGGGGAGGCCTACGTCCAGCAGTAGACCACGATTGGCTGTTGATGATGATGATGATGATGATTGCGAACTTTCTAATGAACTCCCTTAGTAAGCAAAATTTGAGCGCCGGTACTTAAACAAGGTAAACCTGAACTTTAAGTACCAGCAACCTTCCAATTGTATAGGTTGAGATGAGGTAAAAAAATACCATGTGATTTTTGTCAGGATATTTATACTGCAACTTTTATTTTTGGCACTTTAAAATTAAAATGGAGGAAATACCCACGCTTGTATCCCCGTAAGGGTATACAAAGTTGGCAGCAGGGCACTTTATGGATACAAATATTTTTGACAGCCCCGTGGCGCAGTTGGCTAGACGCCAGCTTGTGAAAGGAATGGCCGCGGGTTTGATGCCCGCACCGAGACAAATGTTTGTGTGTTGCACAAATATTTGTTCTGGGTCTGGGTGTTTGTGAACCCAAAAATCTCTCGTAAACTCTGATACCCACGACACATAACGTATATTCTAGTGTGGGATTAGAACTATGAATGGGACTGTTGGGTGTATATATTTAAATATCTCTCTATTTGTTGCCAAATACAAATAAATTATCCTTGAAAAAAAAATATGAACACACATATACATACACACATTAACCAACAAAAGAATAAAGAAAATAATTAAAATGACGCCTCGGGGTATAACATATATTATGCCTAACACAATTAGAGAGCACCTTAGTTACATAAAGCGACTTTCTCGTAAAGGTCGTGGGTTCGATGCCCGGAAGCGCACGATCGCGTGAGCGGCTCGGTGACTTTGGTACAGTTATGAATACACAGCCTCTGGTTAAGAAATGTGATTAAAATGTAACATTGTTTGTATTTTTATTGTTTACAAATGAACAAGAGAGATAGCCGAGGTATTGCATGGCTGTCACAGATTCGAATCCCCGAAGTACTATATAAGATATGAATATACACAATTAGGTACTTGTAATAATTTTTAGCAGCAAATAAATTTGGCATAAAAATAACACTAGACGCTGTCATCTACAAGACCTATTGACCTAGTAAAAATAGGTAGGTAGTAATTTACGTGAGAATTCATTGTGAATACACACATAACACCGAAAAGAGGCGTGTGCTTTTGAGCCGGCGACTGCCGAGATTCTCCACCGCGCCTCAACCTCGAGATCACGATAAACTAAGCGAGTCACATTAAAACTACATACATACATATCTTCACGCCCATATTCCCCGAAAAGGCAGAGGTGCAGTCCCACATAATAGGGTATTTCGTATATAAATAACACTTTGCCCGACCCGGGAAGCCAAATCAGGTCCTCTAGATCGTATGGCACATGCTTGCACTACGAGACCATGTGGTAGTCACATTAATACGTTTTGGTTTTCTCCCGAGTCTGATAAGTAACAAGACAAGCGCCAGGCGCCTCATTACGTATTCCGACCCCACTGAGTATGTAACGGTTTGTGAAGGTTCCGTAACGTTCTCTACTTCTCAATTATTATATAACCTTTATTAATAATTTTTCATATAGATTTACAACGGCAAATGTAGAAGGGGGGTGTAACCTAAAAGGGTAATACGGAATTCTTTATTAATATGAACTTAAAGTTCATTCTGGTTGTGTTTTTGATGCATTCAGCAACAACCCATATATTACGTCTCACTGGTGGGAACGAGCCTTCTCTACTATTGCCTATTGCAGGTTGCAAGAAAACCACACAGGAAGGAAGGACAAAACATGCTGCGCCGACCCCAAACAAGAATTGGGATCAGGGCAGGAGAATGATGAGGTTGCAAGAAAACACGCCTAAGAAATTTGTGGAATCAACTTTCATCGGCGGTATTTCCTAATGGATATGATTTGGGGACCTTCAAGAAAAGAGCCTATAAATTCCTTAAAGGTCGGCAACGTACCAATGATTCCTCTGGCGTTGTGGGTGTCCATGGGCAGTGTTGATCCACTTAACATCAGGTGGCTCACTTGCTCGTTTGCCTCCTTTCTCATAAAAAAAAAAAAAATCCTATGAATTTTTTAGATGTGCATGTTTCATCACGTTGTTTTCCTTCAGCGTTAAAGCAAGTGATAATTCTTGGCGAACACGCTTATAACTTCGAAAAGTACTACTACTGCTCACTTACAGTAACTTTAACCAGTAAATATTCATTATTTTTATATGTATTTGCACCAGCAAATGGAGAAAAGTTGACCAAAAACCTATTAAGGAATTACTTTAATTCCATTGTGGGTGTCTTTTCTATATATAAATTAGTAAAAAGGTACAGTCACATACATTCTGACTCCAAACTAAGATAACCTTAGTCGTAAGTATCAGAAACTACGAGACTTCGGTTTCGAAGACATCAAGACATTGAATTGAAATATTTGAGAATCGTACAAATATTTGTCTCGATGCGGGCTCGAACTCGCAGCCTCGTTTCGGAAGCTGTGTCTAGTGGATGTATGTCTGGGGTTTTGTGAGACCGTAACCTAACTAACTTACTTACCTACTGTTTATGAGTGGGTTTACAACTATATGTTGGTATAACCGATAGGTGTATATACTTTATCATCAGCAAAGTTCCGCCGATACCCAGCGGATCTCCAAATCCTTATCGCAAAACGATCTGAAAAGTAATTGAGCGCGTTCCTAACCCGACCACGCAGTAAAGAAAGCGAGATTTACAACCGTCCGGCGCGGCCACTAGCAGTCTCTGCACGTGGTAGCTGGCGTAACAGTAGTGCGTATAACACTCCACAAAACATATTAATGACCCACAATAAACGTAATTTGGCTGCTTAGAAATATACCTTATATAATGCTTAATGCGATGAAGCAGTCTGGTGTAGTTTATTAAACGTATGCAGAAAACCTTTTCTACCTCAAGTTACAGATTTAGTTAGGGGAAATGTAGTCTTTGTATCAATGTTGTAAACTATCTCTTGATTGGAAAGAGCTACACTTGAGTTTCTTGCCCGTTCTTCTCCAGTGATTACTGACTTAAAAACTGAGTGGTACACACAATTTTGAAATGATTAAATTTATGTGATGTCTTTGACATTTTATAGATTTAATAAATGTAATTTCAATTAATCACATTTAATTAAATAAATAAATTGTTAATTTTCACTACTTTATCTCTCTACATGTAACTACACCGTAGATTTCGCGACCAGCCTCGCTGTTTCTCACAATTAACGTTTCCCAATTTGCTTAATTCCGCTGACCTGACCCAATGTAACCCCGATACAATCAACAAATCATATTCAATAAAATATATAAAAATAAACGAGTTTTGCTTAATAACGCCATCTACGTACGTTATGCAAGTGTTTGTCTGTGTATACTTGTCATATTTTTGACAGCCTCGTGGCGCAGTTGGCTAGATACCAGATTGCGAAACGAGCGGCCGCGGTTTCGATCCCCGCACCGAGACCAATGTCTGCGCGATCCAGAAATATTTGTTTCAAGTCTGGGTGTTTGTGAGACCGAAAAGTCTCTCGTAGTTTCTGATACCCACGATACAAGACTCGTTTCTCAGTGTGGGGTTAGGCTATGTTTGTGACTGTTGATTGTAATTATTTATTTGATGCGATGTAACGTTCAATGCTCTCACGCCTGTAAGGGATAGGCAGAAATTTATTGCATACCAATATTTAGTCATTGACATGGGCACTAGATTAGCATGCTAAAGTGGAAGTGGTGTGGCCATGTCTGCCAATAGTCGGACGGCCGGTAGACAAGAGTTGGAGTGGGCGCCGATAGTACCGACCGTAGATAGACCTAGTGTGGGACGACCTGCAGCACGATGGACCGACGACTCGATAAAGGTAGCGACTAACGGGTGGATGAGGGCTGGTTAAGACTGGAATGGTTAGCGCTTCCTTAGGGAGGCCTACGTTCAGCATCGGACGGCGATAGGATCAGTGTATACAAGTACTTAGTGGATAGATGGACTGGAAAGTAGCAGAATCCAAAGTCAAGATGTCCCTTGAAAATCATCATCATCAACAGCTTTCAATTCGTCTACTGTTGGACATAGGCCTCTCCTATGGCACGCCACTGAGCTCGATTTTCGATCTTCCTCATCCAACCGCTGCCAGCCACATTGCGGATATCGTCACTCCACCTAGCCAGAGGGCACCCGAAAACGAATTTGTTACCAAGACGTAGTGGCAGAGTTATTAACTTTTACTAGGTGTTGCTTTAATGGTGAAGGAAAACATCGTGATAAAACCTGCACACCTAAAAAGTTCTTAGCAATTTCTTAGGTGTGTAGTCCGCCAACCCGCACTAGGCCAGCGTGGTGGACTATGGCCTAAACCCTCTCAATGGTAGAGGAGACCCGTGCTCAGCAGTGGGCGTATATGGCTTGTTGAAGAAGAAGAGAAGAAGGTGTTGCAGGATGTGAGATCGAAATATTTTTGTATTATCATTATTTTTATTGCATTTGGGAAGTAAACAGAACAATTAAAATTTTAAAGCAAGGAAAATGTAATTAGAATCAAATAGTACATTATTAAAGCCAATTTCCCCGCATAATAGTATTCCTGATATTTCGAAGTTGCACCGCCCAGACCGCGAAATAGCGATTCACAAAACATTTGAGTAAACTTGTAAATTGCTGTCTAAGTATAAAGTAATTCCAACAAAAACAATTGATCTATCCGAAGACGCGGCGAAAACCTTGTATATAAAAATAAAATATAAAAACGGCGCCAACACAAGAATTTTAATATTTACCCGTGCAAGTTGCACAATGGATCTAATCTTTGCCAATCCATGATTAGTTTTACAATAATTAAACAAGTTATGATGAAATTCAATGAGTTAATTGGTGTTTAGTTATGTAAACGTAGAAACACATGGGTGCAGTTTATAGTGAAAGGTGCATTGTTAAAGAAGGTCGTGAACCAATGCGGCTGCCGGATTCAGATGCATAATATTATGATGTTCAGTATTTGCAACCACATGTGTAATGTTTTGACAACCGCCTTACAATTTAGTGGCATTTAAATTGAATAAAGATAGATGATAAATAGTTGATAACAATTCAATGAAAGATTATAGCAGACGTTTTCAAGCTTACTTTGACAACTTTGAAATTAATTATATTTTTAGTGCCCCTCATTTTTTAGCGAATTATAAACTACTAGCTTTTGCCCGCGACTCCGTCTGCGTAGACTCTAGGGTTAAGTGCAGAGAGATTTTTGCATTTATAACATGTTTATCCCATGGGATTACATTTTTCAGGGTAAAATTGTCCCATGGTAGTTCTATGAGCCCTACCTACCTGTATACCAAATTTCATTCAAATCGGTTTGGTAGATCCAGAAATACCCATTCCTACGGGAATACTCCATTTACCGGGCTAAAAAGTATCCTATCTTCTATCCTGATGTATAAGCTATATTATTGTAAAGTTTCATTAAAATCCATTCAGTAGTTTTTACGTGAAAGCGTAACAGACAAACACACAGACAGACTGACAGAGTTACTTTCGCATTTATAATATTAGTATGGACTATGTTATAACTTCAAATGGAATAAATTATTGTGAGCTATATATCAGCTGATATTGCTAGCACTTATGGATGGAGCTAGATAGTTGAATAGGGGAATTTTCATTCTACTGCTGGGCACGAGACTCCTCCACTACTGAAAGGTTCTGCCTCTGTCCCCCACACTGAGCTTATCATATTAATTACTCTAACATGTTCTTCCATGTTCAATTAAATGTGAATGTTAGTCAAAACTCACGTCAAGGAGGCAAGCACTAACAAAACCTTCAACTATGTATATTTCTGCAGGAAGAATGAAATGCAACAGGCTCGGGCCCTATACATAATAAGGAATGGGATGGGGAACTGATACCAAAATGTGGGTACAAAACGCTGCCTACCACTCGGAGGATACAGTCTTTATCGATGTAAATGGGGGATCGCGCTTAGCAAACGTAGTGTAGGACGACCTGCAGCACGATGGTCCGACGACTTGGGAAACCTGGCTGGTAGTTCAAGAAGGTCTGCTTAAGATAAGGGTGGTGGATGGTGGGCGCCTTCTTGGGAAGGCCTACGTTCAGCAGTGGACGGTGACAGGCTGAGTAGGAATATGAGTATATATGAATGTATATATGATGGTGATGATGACGATGATGATGGTATCCGCGCCGATTTAGATGGCGACTGTGTCTGGTAAGAAGCTGTTGTGGTTGACGTGCTCTTGTGTGGATGATAGAGGCAATCTTAGCAGAAAACGTGCGCGAGCAGCGTGCACACGCCAAGGTGTCATTGATGAAGTTGTAGCGAACATTAGTTGGATGATGGCTGCTCAAGACCGGGATGGTTGGCGATTTCTTGAGCAGGCCTATGTTCAGCAGTGGACGGCGATAGGCCGAGTACAGTACAGTATGTAAATTGTATCGAGATCGCGGAAGCGTGGTAACACACCTAAGTAAACACAACGAACAATAGAACTGGGCAATTTGTGCAGACCTTGGGTGCATGAGTCATGGCAAGCGTATTGTCTTACGAGATTGCAAGTATCGGATTCGGTTGTAATGTTGCGATTACAATGCAATGCATATTGGCCTCGCGGAATAGCCATCCGTTGAATGTTCAAGATTTGAGGCCTGGGACCAACGGGAGCGGGCAAATTGGGTTTTTCTTTTTAGCAAATTGTCGGGCGCGGAATGGTGTCAGTAAAAAAAATGATATACGACTGTTGAGCGGTTTTTTTTATTTATCTAGTATTTTTCGAAAAAAAAGAATAACAGGTTACTATCGCCGTTGTTGCACTTATAATGATGCTGAACCAAATAATAATATTATTATCTACTTCTCTAATATTTGGTGGGAGAACTTCCTAACAAATTTCTCAGTATTTTTACGTGTACAGGTTTCCTCTCGATATTTTCCTGCGTCTTGAAAGCATATTGTGATAATTCATTTGAAATACACATATGCTGTTAGTAGGTACCTAAGACGGCACAGTATTATCCGCGGCTACCGCTACTTTACTAAATACAAATCTTCTAATCAATCAATCAATTTCTTTCTTTCTTTCAAACATAGAAGTACATTTTCAATGCCAGTATCTAGCGGTGAAAATATCGTAATTAGTATATCTACAAACTACTAAGTATCAATTGTAAATAACATTCATTCAGACCGAAGCACAACAGCACAAGTCTCAGACTACAAAAACAACCATCGATGGAAGAAATCTGCTATCTCACAATATTCTGATACAAACCTATGTTGATGGTGCGTTGCTTATCGACGGCAAAACCTGTCACGATACAGTGATTTATGAGCTCTCTATAAGCGAGTTTCGGATCGAGCAAATGCGTAGCAAATTCAGCCAAAGAGCCGTAGATCTTCTATGGGTTCTTAAGTAAAAGAGGTAAAAATATTACCCAATACGTTAAGTTGAAATCTATAAGTGACAATTTAGTGGACATTACATAATTAATATACATAACGCTTTAGGGCTTCCATGGTAGTACTGCCACTGTATTAGACAGTCATATTCTAGAAAAAAGTATGAACGAAGCGAATGTTTGTTGGTCGCGCTTAGCTCAGTGCGGAATTCAACTCAAATTTCACAAGCAATCAAGTGTCATGTCGTGTCAAAGCAGCATGACTTAACAACACAAGTGTGTTTAGCAATATCTAGATCTCACGCATCCATAGCCTCGGCTGTTATATAATTACACGTGCTTCAACTTCAGATATGAGTCCGATGAGATAGGAAAATGCGTATTATAATAGATAGCAGTGATGGCCTCGAGCTTTACGCACGCGGTCGAGAATCTCGGCGGTCGCGAGTTCAAACTCTAGGCACACACCCCTGACTTTTCGAACTTCTGTATTCACAATGAATTACCACTTGCTTTAACGTTATAGAAACACATCGTGATGGAACCTGCACACCTAATAGTAGGTGGTGCGCAGTGGGACGTATATGGGCTGATGACAAAAATAAAAACAGAACGTTCAATTTCCTCCTTGTTGAGGTACTTTCATTCGGGCATTTGTCAAGTCCCCCACATTAGGCGAGTCTGTTGCCATCTTTCGAGAACTGGGAATTTCCAAATGCTAAAACCCAATAAAATTGCTTGACCTAGGAGTCTTAAAGTCGGCCGACGCATTGGGTCGTGAAACCACTAGGCAGTCTAAAATACATATAAAGAACAAAACGTATTGTCATTTTCTTATAATATTCGTAATGTACTTTGTCGTCTATGCGGGATTTGTAACATTGGATAACACTTAACTAAGAATACACCTAAACCGTCACTCATTTCTTCTGTTTTATTATAAGATATAAATAGAAATTAATTAATAATTACGTCAGGTGAAAAGTTTATTTTATTCATCACTCAGCTCATTTCCTCAATAGAAACCTTCCGCACTCCGCCTTGTGAGAATGTTATGCAATCGGATTGTCCTGGCAGCGACACGGTTTGCTTACCCAATTAGCGGTCGCAGGTTCGCATCTGCGTGGGAAACTATGTAAAAATTCGACAATGGGACATTCAAAAGAAAATTAGAGAAGCTGGTTTTTGAGATAAAACACATGCAACCAACAATCACATAAATATCTATCACAAGTCTTGCGTCATCACCATCGTCCACCCATATTCGTCCCACAACTTGGGGACGCGTATCCTCTATCATTGAAAGGGTTTAGACCATAGTCCACCACGCTGGCCTAGTGCGGTTTGGCGGACTACACACCTAAGAAATTTCTAAAACTTTTTAGGTGCACAGGTTTCATCACGATTATTTCTGTCATCGTTAAAGCAAGTGATAATTCAATATGAATACACACATAACTTCGAAAAGTCAGAGGTGTGTGCCTGGGGCTCGAACCCGCCATCGCCGATATTCTCGACCGCGCGCCTAAACCACAAGGCCAACACTCCTATTCTTGCGTCGCGTGTAACAAAATCTACGAGGAACTTCTCGATCATACAAACAACCAGATCCAAAACAGATATTTTTGGATCGCATAAACAGTTATCTTGGTGTAGAAACTGAACACAAGGTTTCACACACAAGTGTCAAGAAATATTTAAAATTAATTTAATTTATTTAAAAAAGAACTAAAGTAACCGACATAGCCCAACGGATTAGCTCGTTGTAGTGGCAATGGGCCGGCCACATGGCGCGGAGAACTGATGGCCGATGGGGCCAGAAAGTTCTCCAGTGGAGGCCACGTACTGGAAAGCGCAGCGCGGGACATCCTCCGACCAGATGGTTGGACGACCTCGTGAAGGTCGCAGGTCGTCGCTGGCTGCAGGTGGCCTTCGTCCGATCCCGGTGGAGGTCATTGGGGGAGGCCTATGTCAAGCAGTGGACTAAGATTGGCTGACGATGCTGATGAAGATTTCCAAACGTAGTACACAACCAGTTTAAAAGATATAACTAGAGAAGAACAGAGTTTTTATCAAAGCAGCTCTTTAATTACGTCACAAACTACTATATTGAATAGGTGAGAATCATTTAGTTGTTCAGAATAGAGATACTGACTTTCGGAATCGCTCTTAATGTTAAAACAGGTATTAGTGAAGCTTCCCATTATTCTTCTATTTAGTTGAAACATGGAACTCCTTCTGAATTGGGATTAAATCCCAGTCCCGTCCTAGTAAGGTTTTGAAGTGATGGATATTTGCTTACATTTCTACTACTGAACTGCTGTAATTCGGGAAATTCAGTCTTTACATCAATATTGTATTCTATCTCTTAATCGGAAAAGAATAGCACTAGAGTTTCTTGCCCGTTCTTCTCTCGTGATGACTGCCTTCCGAACCAAGTGATGTATTTGATATTTTATAGATTCGATAAATATTATTTCATTTCATTTAATTCCATTTATGAATTATCTAATTTTCCTATTTTGACCTATTTTTAATGAGTTGGTGAACATTAAGTGTATAGTCATTCGTCCTCGGAGGACAATCACAAGCGTAACGACAAAAGGCATATTTCCGCATAAGTTTTCAACATTGTTTGTAAATGTATGCTAATTATATTGGAGATTATAATTAATTTTATGACTTTATAATGTCATAAATAAGATTTTTTACGTTTGCTTCGTGTATTTGCAATTCTAATGTTTGTATCTTTAACTTCGTTCGTATCAAGCGATATTAGCCTTTATACCTTGAGGTGTACGTCTCAAATTACCTTGAAAGTATTAAACAATTTAAAGTCATTAAAGTCTTTTTAATTATTACAACATTATTATGTGATGAAATTACATTTTTGTTGGATGAGGTATCCGATGACATAACAGTTACATAGTTATCCTGTGTTAGACAGAGATGCATTTCTGCATCTTCGTTTCACTTTTTATAGCATACGAGTAAGTCCCACAGCAGTAAAGCAGTGATGGCCTCGAGGTTTGGGCACGCGGTCGAGAATCTCGCCGGTCGCGGGTTCGAACCCCAGGCACACACCTCTGACTTTTTAAAGTTATGTGTGTATTCACATTGAATTATCACTTGCTTTAACGGTGAAGGAAAACATCGTGATGAAACCTGCACACCTAAGAGTTCTTAGGAATTTCTTAGGTGTGTAGTCCGCCAACCCGCACTAGGCCAGCGTGGTGGACTATGGCCTAAACCCTCTCAATGGTAGAGGAGACCCGTGCTCAACAGTGGGCGTATATGGGTTGATGAAGAAGAAGAAGAAGTAAGTCCCACGTCACAATCTATCCCTATTCTTCTAATACCGCAACTTTCAACTGTAGCTGTTTCAGCCAGCGCAATATCATTGTTAATATTATCTAACTAGGAATTATGCCGCAGATAATACTATTGATATTATCGTCATCGGTCCTTTTATGTCCCACTGCTGGGCACGGGCCCCCTCTACCATTGAGAGGGTTAGCGGAAAATACGGTCATATCATATATCATCATACGTATCATCACGATGTTTCCTTAACCGCAAAGTAAAAGAAAAGAAAAGTCAGCGGTGTGAGTCAGGGGTTAAACCAGCAACCGTCGAGATCCTCTACCGCGCGCCTTAACCTCAAAGCCATGACTGCTTTTTAAAATTATAATCTCTTATATAAGCTGGCTGCTTACTTACTGCAAAACTACGGTATCTGAAAACCTGATTTCGGTTGTACGGAACATCTATAAATCCTAATTTGTTATGTAAATTGTTATAGCCACAGAAATCTATTAACTAACTCGACCTAGACCCAAACTAAGTGGCGCCTGGGTCACGTGCCTTACAAACTACTGAGATATATGTTATGCAATTATATAAATATTTTAAAAAAATATAAAAACACAAACATACCTCACGCCTATATTCCCCGAAGGGGTAGGCAGATATGCATTTCTGCACCCACATTTCGCCAGATATGTATCAGTCCCACGTAATAGGGGGCGAGCCTATTGCCGTTTTTCGGGCACATTTCCAGACTCCGTGCTGCTACTGAGAATTTCCTAATGGAAACACCCAATAACACTTTGTCCGACCCGGGAATCGAACCCAGGACCTCTAGACCGCACGGCACATACTTGTACCGCGAGACCACGAGGCAGTCAGATTATAAAAATGTATTTGGAAATAATAGGAGAAAGGTAGAGGACTGCTAAAATTACGTCACCTTACAGAAGCCTAAGTCTTGCAGTCGACGGAAAGAGGAATAAAGATATGAAAAAGATAAAATACAAAATACTGATATTATAGTCATGAAGGTCTCGAGGTTTAGGCGCGCGGTCGAGAATCTCGACGGTTGCTGGTTTAAGCCCCAGGCTCACACCGCTGACTTTTCAAAGCTATGTGTGTATTCACAATGAATTATTTACTCACTGTAACGGGGAAAGAAAACATCGTTATGAAACCAGGAAACCTTAATGTCCTTAAGAATTGCTTAGGTGTGTAGTCCCAACTCGCACTAGGCTAGTGTGGTGAACTTAGGCCTATACCCTCTCAATGGTCGAGTAGCCTAACATTGGGACGCATGCATAGGGGCTGACGATGATGAATTCTTTGTTGCTGTGCGAGTTATATGAAACATTTTTTTAAAAATTAATATATTTCTAACAATGGTTTTAATGCTATGCAAAGTTCTGACGATGTCTCTGGCCTTTAAATCGTCACCTTCTAAAACTGTCCACCGTTTATTATTGCTACACGGGGTCAAGACATCGGCGTATTTTATAGGCGCCAAATTAATGGAAATTATTCATTTTGTATGAAAATATATGCGTAACGTGAATATTTGTCTCAGAGCGCACGGGAGAGCGAGGCGCCATTATCTAAGTCTAGATTATATTGGCAGACTGACATGGTATAATAAATGCATATTAAATTATTAGTTTCTAGGTTAATAACTCCACGATTCGGCAAACGTAGTGTAGGACTTCCTCTGGCTAGGTGGGGTGACGATATCCTCTAGGTGGTAGCGGTTGGATGAGGAGAGCCGAAGATCGAGCCCAGTGGCGTGCTGTAGGAGAGGCCTGTGCCCAGCAGTAGACGTGAAATGCCGGTGATGATGATGATTAAAATGTGTTTTGTCTTTTGTATCGCGGTTGGAGTGTTAATGCATTCCAAATAATAAGACATTCATTTAGTTTTTAAGCTGCCCTAATTTCATACACACATACACATTCACGCCTGTTTCCCGAAAAGTATAGCCAGAGGTACGTATCGCCTGTACGATTTACTTTTTTAACCCTTTGTAGCAAGTCGTCCGCTATTTTTTGGACAGCAGAAACATTAAAATCCCAACAACGCTGACCAAATCAGACACGAGACCTCTACATTAAACATAACATCAGAAAAAAAGTGAAAAAAAGACTGTCTACTAAAATAATATACTTTCTTTCAAACTGCTCTAAATACACCGCAAAGTTTACCAACTCTCATACTAAAATGACTCCTATAAACAGATCGCACCATGTACGCACGGTGGCATCAACCAATATTGTCATTACAAACATTTGTCCGCGTGTCAACCAACCAATTGACTCTTTTATATACGTCATGGTATTGGAGCCAACGTTCAACGAGCAAACACGCTCTATGCTTTGTTTGGCCAACCTTGGCCTAGAATATTTGACCAAAGACGTGTGCGTATGGAATGCTTAGAGCGAGTGAAAGTTTGCGCTCCGCTTGTATGCGACCATCTTCGTAATGGTTATTTTATTGTTATGACGATGATTATAGCGCTAAAAAATAATCATGGCAGAGAATAAACGTGCGTGTGTTAATAGCTCATAGGAAAACGGCGATAGAAGATCGAACATGTTATTAAAGCTGCTTTCTACAGTTGTCTTTTAAATGAGGATGTTTGATAGTCCATTTGTGGGTTTTATTAAATTTGCAAACTGATTTATTTCAATCATTTTTTTATTACACTCTCATCACAAAAGACTAATTAATATAAGAAAAGTGAAAGTTATTACTCATTCACGCTAAACCTATTGAATAGGCATTAAATTTGGTTCGGCTTTTGATTACTTTTCATCTCGGTCAAATAAGTTCCCGTGGGATGAGCACATAATTTCGAACAATCTGTGTTTGCCTGGGACTTGAACCACTACCACCGAGAATCTCTATCATGCACTTAAACCTCGAGGCCGTTGCTATTTGAAAAAAAAAACAACAAAATATTGACCTATATACAGTATACAGTGAATTTCGTAGCTACCCTGGTAGAGTGTAAATTATACGCACTTTTTTAAAACAGGCAATCAGTAATAATTTTTAAGCGAAAACATTAAATATTTACGTGTGAAGGTTGTCGGTTTCGCAAAATAATTTCTTAGATCAATAGATGACTTGACGAAATGTTAATTCAAAACAAAAAGCAGGGAGACAACACCAGTCGTTGACTTCTTTTTATTAGCAATATAATCTATTTTTTTCTCTCTGCCTGTAATGAAATATTCTGGGAAGGTATATGTTTGAGTCATATCTCTCCAGAGATATCTTAAGTGAGAGCTTATTACTCTTTTCTTTGAAATTAGGGAACTGTTTAATCTTGCATTAACAAACTATTTCGAAACTCGAAAATAAAAGTGTTTTTTAGAACTTTGGAGTATATTTATTTATTATTAAATAACCTTTATCATATACATTACATAAGTCGAAACAAGCAATTTTGAACCACGTGATATATTTACCGGGTCAGGTAAAAAATATCTTAATTTTTACGTTTCAGATTTTTCGGTCAGACCAGCTCAAATCCTCGAAATGTGCCCGACAAATGTCGCTAAAAACCTCCTCTACAATTTGACATTTACTTACATAGGTCTTAATCTTGTAATGATGTTAAATTGTGTTCGTACAGAAGTAAGTATTTCCCCTGGCAGCGTCATCTCCCCTGTGTGAATTGGAATGTTTTAGCGACGTGCTAACACATATGTTACAATGCTGACTTAAAATATTCCCAAGGGCCTGTGAAAGATGTTTTTGTAAGAAACATGATAAAAGCAAACAGAGAAGTCGCCCACGATGTCTCACGTACTTGCGGTAAGTGACTTGCGCTCTGAGTAGTTCAAATCAATGGCATCTTTTAATTGGTCCAAAATTTTTTTTATGAAATTTTGTATCGAAAAAATGAAGTCCAGCGACTGTTATATTGTAAGTGATGATGAGAAAGATGAAAAACAATATAAACGAGCAACAATTAATAAACTTTCGGACAATTAAAAGGAAAACATAACAAAATTGCCAAATTAGTTATTAAACAAAACAGTACAATGATTATACTGTCGTGACTCAAATGAACCAATGATTTCCAATAAACAAAAATTTCAATTTTAATAGGTAGAAGTTAGTTCTATTGTCGGTGCATTTTTGGATGGTTCTCGTGAATCTGGGGCCATAATCATCATCATCGTCATCATCACCAGCCTTTCACGTTCACTGCTGGGCGTAGGCCTCTCCTATGGCACGCCACCGGGCTCGATCTTCGGCTCTCCTCATCCAACCGCTGCCAGCTACCTTGCGGATTCCACCTAGCCAGAGGACTTCCTACATTACGTTGGCTTGTCTTTTTGACTTTGGGGTATGCATATTTAATTTCTTGGCACTCACACTTTATCAGTATGTTTCTAATATTTTTTGTTAATCAGAATCCGTACTTTAAATGCGAAATCAATATTCAAATTACACAAGCACTTTTCTATTGTCACTGACTTGTTAATAGTTTTTTAATTAGCCGCTAACTGTCTGAGCAAACAATGATTTAATGTCTGTGTAAATGTTTATGTCATTGCCCGTTATTTATGGCCATGGAAAGGTAAGTATTGGACTCAATCAGTATGCGTGGGCATACTTCACTTAATATGGAAATGTTCTTGTATGTATTAAACGCATTGTGTCAGTGTACCGGTGTACAAGACGTTAAATGTAATAGGCGAAGGTCGTGACTTATCCTTTCGCTTTAATATGATACAGGGAAAAGACAGATGTAGTACAACTACTGAAATTTATATTTAAAATTATTGAATTATATTTATTAAAGTACTGACATTCTTGTTGGGTTCAGTTAAAAATCGAATGCGTAAGAAACTGACTTTCGCATTTAAATATAAGAATTACAACTAACTTCAAGATGATAGAATGCCTGCCTATATTTACGCACAACCACGCGACTAAGCCTCTAGGTTTTTAATATTATATAATCTTTATAAATTACCGCGATTCACTTGATGGAAATCGTTCGATTACTTAGTTGTTGGACCTTTCCATATTCTATGACAACGTTTTAATAAGAGCCTCAGTTTTGTTGGTTACACATGCAGAGTCACGGGGCATAAGTTTGTTATAGGAACATCACGCACAGAACGCATGCAAGATTTTTTATTACATTGGATACTTTCACAGCAACCTTTGGCTCTTGGCTAGCATTTGTACGTCTACGCCTATGCCTAAACAGGTACTTAAACAGAAAAGGGCTAACAATTTTTAGTGTACATCGTGAAAAGATAGTAATATTCAAAAATATAATAATATTATAATAATAAATAAATACACCCAACAGTCACACACATAGTCCTGACCCCACATTAAGATACGAGTCTTGTGTCGTGGGTATCAGAAACTACGAGAGACTTTTTCGGTCTCACAAACACCCAGACCCGAAACAAATATTTGTGGTTCACACAAACATTTGTCTCGGTGCGGGGATCGAACCCGCGGCATCTCGTTTCGTTTCGTACCTCTTTTAAATACGAGTGTAATCATAATAAATTATCACGAACCTTAACGGTAAAAAATCAACTAGATAATTAATTGATGATAAGGTTTTGACTTTAGTCTTCTATGTTCCATCTATTCGTATTCGCATCTATCGTAGCTGATTAGACAGTATAAGTTCAGTAGACTTACGGCCGAATACTGAAACGCTACTTAATTTTAAGTCGATTTTAACCGACTAAAATAAGACGGGATGGGACGTTTAAGTTCACCTTAATTTTTAAATTGCGTTTCAGTATTCGGCCATTAGTCCTACAATTACAAAAATACTAAGTGAAACCCCTAATAAAGCTTTCTCATCATCATCAGCCCATATACGTTCCACTGCTGAGCACAGGCCTTCTCTACCATTGTGAGGGTTTGAGCCTTAGTCCACCACGCTGGCCTAATGCGAGTTGACGGAGTACACATATTATGAATTCCTTTTAGGTTTACAGGTTTCCTCACGATGTTATCCTTCACCGTTAAAGCATGTTATAATTCATTGTGGATACACACATGACTTCGAAAAGTCAAAGGTGTGTGCCTGGGGTTCGAACCTGTGACCGCCGAGATTCTCGACCGCGCACCGAAACCTCGAGGCCATCACTGCTTTAATATTATGTACTCGAAGAGTTAACCCAAATATAAACCTACCGGCTTAACCATGATGCCTTCTCTACTTTCAGAACTTTCTCAGATTCGAACCCATAGAAGTAGGTACTATTTATTTTACTCATTTAATTCTAACATCGGAATAACTAGGAAGACCGCGCCGGCCGGAAGTTCTGACCTAAGGAGATGTACCTACAATTTCTCTACACATTAATAATGGTTGTAATAAAAGTTTACGCAATGTGTAAACAGACAGAAAACTAAGACTGGTTATAGTCATGCTGATTACCAACATCCTCGACTGTCCCGTGGTCTCGCGGTACAAGTATGTGCCGTGCGATCTAGAGAACCTGGGTTCGATTTCTGGGTCGGGTAAGGTGTCATTGGGTTTTTCCATTAGGAAATTCTCGATAGCAACACGGAGTCTGGAAATGTGCCCGAAAAACGGCAATAGGCTCGCCCCCTATTACGTGGGACTGATACATACCTGGCGAAATGTGGGTGCAGAAATGCATCTCTGCCTACTCCATCGGGGAATATAGTCGTGAGGTATGTTTGTTTTGTTTGACCAACATATTGACGGTAAAAACATCGTAAAGAAAAAAAGATTTCCTAACAATCTGCTTACCGTATTATCACAAAAAATTAACATTTCGTCCCTTAGGCTCTTAATAAATAGACCGATCTTGATTGGAAACTGAGACAGCTATATATATTTGTCAGGATTTCTTAAAGGGATTCCTTAGCGTCATTATGTTTGTAATAATCATACCAATTGACTGTTATTTTTTTATCTGTTACACCATATAGGTATATAAAACACACTTCAATGTGACTTGTTTATGAAATCTTAACCTTTTAGAAAAACTCGTACATTCACAACTTCCATCGTAAGAAGACCTTTCTTTCGAACGTCGGCCCTCAAAACCATAAGCCACATACTCTGGACACTCGCAAAATCACTCGTAACTTGCTTACAAAGTTTATGCGCTCATTAAAAACATTTGAACTGTGAACTTTTTGTCTCTTTCTATTCTATGGGTCATTCTATATACGTAAGCGGGACAACAGGTGTATACACGAATAATTACGAAGTAGCTAGAAGAATTTCTCTTAATAATTATGGGTTAGTAGTCAATGCTTCGAGCAGGTCAAACTGGGCTACTCGTCGATCATATTTCGTAAATACTGTTATGTAAGGTATGGTTATAATTACTAAACTATGCCTGCGGCACAGATGGCGTCATAAAAGCATTGTTAAAACTATAACCCCTCAAGAATCAGAGAAATTTGACAAAATTACGTAAAGATTTTATGGACCATAAAAAAAAACCTATATACTCCTCGAAGGCCGGCAACGCACCGATCATTCCTCCGGTTCGTTGGCGGAGTTGGCTATTTAACATCAGGTGGCTCACTAGCTCGTTTGCTCCTTTCCCAAAAAAAGGAAAAAGAAATAACTGATCATGTTCATAGTCACAGTCAAATAAATATTTTTGATTGCATATTGTGATAAAATATCGGGATTTTTTTAATGTCAGGAGGCTTGTGTCCTTGGCTATTCTGCCTTAGTTTCCGATCAAGGTCTAAATATACCCTATACATACCCACTTCCAGATGGCGACCACGCTGGTTTGTTGCGGCTTGGTAATAACATAAGTACAGCATTACGAACGAGATGCTATAGAAAGACCACAATTGATGGAATCAAGAAGTCCTTTGCATAATATAGGGAAACGGAAAAGTGGTACGAATACGTGTTGCGTTCACCTATTGTGGTTAGATATGGTTGGAATCAAATTGCGTGGTGGTGCGACCAACGAGTCTCTGGTAATATGTGGCACTTCATATAATAAGTTTTTGAATGACATCATGTCAATGACATATTCCTTATGCTAAAGACAACAGAAATTATGGTAAATTAGCTGGTCTATTCTTCCAACTTTGAAAGACGTGTGGGACGTCCACCCTCAAGATGGTCAGACGACCTGGTAAAGATCGCAGATCGTCGCTGAATGCAGAAAAAACAGTTTTTAGGATTATAGCCACCTAGACGTAAGAAAATCAGGTTTCATCAAAATGTTTTATTACAACAATAACTTCGAAAAGTCAGAATGCCCGCCTTAACCTCGAATCCATCTCTACTTTATAGTAAACCCACAAACTGACTTCCCAAGTGTCTATTCAACTTTCCAAGCTTACCAAATATAGGTACGTTCAAAAGTGCTTGGATAAATGAGTATAAAATGTTTCCAAACAGTTTGTTTACAAAGTTATTGACCGGTACTTATAGTTACATTTGCATCAATTTTATTGGCAATTCTAGCGATGAGGTCAAGATCCTCGGACGTAATGCCATGAACGTAGTAATATAACTGGTTTTAGTGAATCAAAACAAAACTTTGAATCAAACTTTAATTGGAAAAACTGTATCAAGTCCATACCAGGTCTAGATAGACCGATAAAAAACCAAAATATAGATATATTTAAGAGCTACATGAAGATTTCACAAGATTATAATCTTTAATTAAATAAGTTACCCGTAGTTTTATTAGTTTAAAGAAACCCAACATAAATGTATTTAATCCTTATTATTATCATAATCAGCCTACTCTGCAAACTGAGACGGTTCAGGTCCTAGTCTGTCAAACTAGTCTAGAGGAGGATTGCGGACTACACACCTAAAAATACCTAAGAACTTCTTCGAATAGACATGGAGGTCTCATCACAATGCTTCACAACAAAAAGTCGGAGTTGTGAGTCTGGGGTTTCAACCCACGACCGTAGAAATTCCAGGCCATCTCGACTTCAATTTACTCGTATTTCACCACATTTCCTAATTACAACTCTAGTATATTTGCTTTGCAACCAGTTGCAATGCAAACACTCGTTCGCGCCTCCCACAATTTGTGATCATTAGGCAATGTGTTTGAAATAAGACGATTATCAAATATTTAAAAAATTGCACATTTCCGCTGCAAGGTCTGTGTGGACTTTCGAATTTCATATTTTATTATTTATTATCGGAATTATGTTACGTCAGTATTCCATAGTCAAAGTTATTCATAGCCTAGCGGATTAGGAAGCCGAATACATGGAATGAATGGACACAGTATGCAGTATCCGTACGGAAGTTACAAGTGGTTACTCTAAAACAGTTAGATGAGGCCTATGCCAAGCAGTGGTCATCTGATACTTAAGTGTGTGAGGGTGCAAGCTATCCTCATAAAAATCTGAGAGGCCACCGAGAGGTTTCAGTCGGTGTGCTGACGTAGGATTATGATGAGGGACCCAACTCAGCTGAGCGAACAACCGCTCCGCGCGGTGAGTTGGAAGGCTACAGACACCGACACACCCCCGACGGGTCTTCTCCGAGGTTCGATGTTACGGCGCTGTCCACTTCTTTGAAAAGGGACTCAGTCCGGCACTAACATCTGCACGGACGCGATGTCATCGCCGCCGGGCTGGAAGGCTGGTGATACTCACATACGTTTCCTCCCGTTCGTAAATAAACAGCTTTTCCCTTGAAAAAAGGCGCAGGTATGTAATAAATTATGGGACGGCGGGTTGTATGCCAGGTGACATGTCAAAGCTCAAAGGAATGTAAATATTGAAGATATGCTCGCCATTCGTTCGCGGATCATTCGACTGATGAGTTTTACAGCAAAGGGAACCAATCACACATGACTGTTCTTGTTTACATTCCGCTTGGCTTTGAGTTCACGCATAAATTGACATTTCAGAAATTAATTACTGGACATTTGATGTGTCTGAAAATTCATCATACCTAAAGCCGTGCTGCACGCAATGCTAAGCGCCCACGAATTTTGAAAGCTATTTTTTGTGGTCGTAGTAGATCTGAAGGCAAGGTGAAATTATTTTGTATTCTAATTTTCATTTTTTAAATAGACTTTTTTAAATCTTCAGTTAAAAATTAATAATTGCCAACAATACTTTCTTAAAACACGACGTATATGGGTTTAAGATTATTGCTAGCATAAAATGTGAAATCTACGTAATATGACAACATTGTCAACAATAAAAACGCCAAATGCACACTAATGATAAATTAAAAAATTGCGTTTTGCCAGCGACCACCCAGGTTATTGGCTAGGTATTAGGCAATGCTGGGGTTACCTAACCTATGCTAATGCATGCGCTTCAAGCAATTCAAATGGACTTGTGAACGCGACAAACCACGTTAACTGCTTAAATAAAACAAATGACGCACTTTGTATTGCATCGAAGGTAGAAACGAGGAAATGCGAATAGATGAGCAGGGTCGATAGCAACGCAGATGGCATGTCGTAGAAAGACATTAGAAAGGGTACTTAATTAAGGGCAGAGTCCTTGTTTCACTCGTCATTTTGTAAAAAAACTATGAGTTACTTTGAAGACATTGCTCCCTGGTCGCTTTAGTGATAGCAAAGCGGTCTCGTGGCTCTAGCAGTGTGAACTAGAGGTTTTGTGCTCAATTCTCAGTAGTAGAAAGGAGTCTGAAGTGGTATTCTGGACGTGTCCGAAAAAATTAAAAAGGCTCGCCCATAGATAAACATAATACGCTTATTGGCTTATTATTATTAATAGTGATGGCCTCGAAGTTTGGGCGCGCGGTCGAGAATCTCGACGGTCGCGGATTCGAACCCCAGGCACACACCTCTGACTTTTCGAAGTTATGTGTGTATTCACAATGAATTATCACTTGCTTTAACGGTGAAGGAAAACATCGTGATGAAACCTGCACACGTAAGAGTTCTTAGGAATTTCTTAGGTGTGTAGTCCGTCAACCTGCACTAGGCCAGCGTGGTGGACTATGGCCTAAACCCTCTCAATGGTAGAGAAGACCCGTGCTCAGTAGTGGGCGTATATGGGTTGATGAAGACGCTTATTGGTTCTAGACCCAATTACCATAAATTTATAGAATAGTTTGGCAACCTCCCAGTTCCATTCTTCCTATAATCCCAAGCCTTTTAAGCGTGTTACTAAGAAACCTTAAAGAGGCCAAGATGGTGATGTGAGGAGATAAGGAAATCGCTTGTAGTTGTTGCTTCAACAGGTGGACGTATAGCATTTGATTTGCTATTTGCGGTAAAGTAAAGTGCCCCGTGACGTAGCTAGGCCAGCTTACGAAATGGGAGGATGCAGATTCGATATCCGGATAGAGAAAATTGTTTGTGTATACAACATATATTTGCAATGGGCCTGGTAGTTTGTGAGACCGAAAAGTCCCCAGTAGTTTCTGATACCCTCGGAACAGGACGTGCATCCTAGTGTGGGATGAAAACTATGTATATGACTGTTGGGTGTATTTAAATATTATTATTATTACGCCTATAAAAAGGTTTTAAATCTGTAAGTAGACCGGTTGAACTAGTTTCATTCTCTTGTTTGCCGAGAGGAGGCCGATGTATTGTGTAGAATTTCAAATGCTTGTGTACGTTTTAAAGATAAAAGTATAATTATGAATGAATATAAATTAAGTATTTGTTGTATAACTATTTTATTTTATGATCCTGGTCTTTACAGGTTAAAAGTATGCAGGTTTTATGTAATGCTATCATCATTAACTTTAATTAGACATGGCAAAACATATTATTGCTTTAGTGACATTATTATAACATATTATTTCATGAAATTAAATTTAAAAAAGAACATTATGCTCATGTAATATAGTTTGAAATTAGAATTAAATCCAGCTCTACCGCAAACTTTCTACAGAAACCAGTTTGGAGACAGACGCCTTACTTAGTGCGTGCAGAAGTAGATACATCAAGCCTTGAGATAATCTGCAGTGTGATGCGTAACATTATGGTCGGATTTGTTCTATTACGGCACACAGCGTAAGTGCCCTTTCACACGCAGCGGGCATCTTATATCATCAAGCCATATACGTCTGCTGAGCACGGGTCTCCTCTACCATTGAGAGGGTTCAAGCCATAGTCCACCACGCTGGCCTAGTGCGGGTTGGCGGACTACACAGGAAAATACAGTGATGTGGAAGCAATGATGCCCTCGAGATTTGGGCGCAAGGCCGAGAATTTTGGCGGTCACGGATTCAAACCCCAGGCATGCGTATGACTTTTCAAAGTTATGTGTGTATGCACGATGAATTATCACTTGTTTTAACGATGAAGGAAGACACACCTAAAAGTTCTTAGGTACCACCACACGCATTACAATCGTGGTGAACTAAGGTCCAAAATCCTCTCAATGGAAGAAGAGGCCCGTGCCCAGCAGTGGGACCTATATAGGCTGATGTATATATGTACAATTAGTGAAATTAGACGCAAGTAAAGTACTATGTCCTCACATAAAAGAATCAAAATAAATGGTTTTATCCTCATAGTTCAATGTTTTTATTTCCTGCATTCCTATGGAGGGAAGTGGAAAACTCTTTGGTCTCCAACCACTCCGTTTATTCGCTTTTTGATTAACTTCGTTGCGGGATTATAACAATTTAGGTCCCCTTAGATTCGCTGAGCTTCATTGGTCGGCGCCAATACTATGCGTGTCGCTGTTGATCCTGGAGAACAGGAGTTGCAGTGGGGTGGTGATCCCACCACAAGTACCAAAAAAGGCCAAAAAAGTATATATTTTTCACTGGCGGTACTTTCGTAGAAGCCCAAACGCCCAGATTTTCATACAAAATTTGAATAATTCTTAAGGCTAAAATCTTTATTTAACTTAATCAATTCGACATTTAAATAAAAATATACTGACCATACTATAAAAAATTATAAAGCAGAATTAACGTGCCCCATGTTCATATAATCACATCTTTGCAAAATAGCTTCTATGGTATATTTGAAAGGCTCCGTGTGTCAAGTTTTCTCTACGGAACCCCGCAAATATTAGTCTCATTTCTCTAAGCCACTAATTACGTTATAATATGCCTCGAGGCAATTACTAAGAGTATGTCACAATGACTAATAAATACAGACAAGAAATTTTGACAATTTGACCTAGCGAAGCCGACATTTTTGATGTTCGGGAGATAAGGATTACGTAGCTCTTATAATGGGACATGAAAGTTTTTTTACATACACACATAGCCTCACGCCTTGTCCAGACTCCGTGCTGCTGCTAAAATTTACCAATAACACTTTTCCCGACTTGGAATCGAACCTTGGACCTCTAGACCGCTCGGCACTTGCTTGTTACGTAAGACTACGAAACACTTTTTCCCTGTTACTAAAATAGATATATATTCAGCTTATGGGCTTACAACATGCGATTGCTATCTGAAAATCTAGGTTCTAATTCGCAACATTTTATTATGTATGTCCTTTAAAAAACTCTTAATAGAAGGACACTGGCAACAATTAGTTACCTATTTTTGAAGCTAGAAATTAAGCTATAATTAAATCCTCACTGTGCAAAACTATCTTCCTTGTACATTTGTAACGGTCAAGGAAGTACTCATAATGTCACAAATTGATTGTCCCATAATTTAACTTACGCATGAATTACTTGCTCACTGTTGCCGCTCGAGTGGTACAAGTGCGGCGAACGATCGAGAGCCACTTGGTTCGATTCCCAGGCGAGGGAAAGTGTTAAAGTGGTATTGCGATTTGAACCAAGCGCCGTGGGATGTAGCGACACTAGACTCAATTTCCTATGTTTTTATACAGTGCATTCAGACCGTGATCGGAATCTAAGGCAAGTAACAACCACGATCATTGCAAACCCATAAGCGTTCAGAAAAAACTATAAATATAAAACTTTGACCTTTTCCATATAAGCCCCATACATTTCATACCAATGGTTGCTTGGAAACTTAACAACAGGTGGCTCATTTGCTCTTTTGCCTACTTTTTCCATAAAAAAAAAAGGAAAACGTCAATTTTTTTTTTTGTTGGAACTTTTTAACGCCAATGGGTTTGTTATCACTATTGCTATTACGTGTCTTAGTTTCCGATCACGGTCTGAATACAGGTATAGATAAATTATTCCCACCAATTGTCTCAATAATGCCGGTACGGTTGCAGCGAATACTTACGTTAGATAAGTCAGCTTCACGACAAATACTTGCGCTGATATAACTTGAGCGTCTTATCTCTGCGGATATCATCCCCGCATCATGACTTTGTGAATGCCTGCTTTCTATTCTCCGTGATTTTAATCTAATCAGTGCATTGTTAGATATATTAAAACAATCAAACAGATGTATAGCCTCCCGCCTGCATTCCCCGAAGTGGTAGGCAGAGTTGCATTTCCGCACCCACATTTTTGACAGCCCCGTGGCGCAGTTGGCTAGACAGCAGCTTGTGAAACGAGAGGCAGCGGATTCGATCCCCGCACCGAGACAATTTTTGTGTGACCCACAAATATTTGTTTCAGGGCTGGGTGTTTCTGAGACCGAAAAGACTCTCGTATTTTCTTGACATAGAAAACGTAGGTATCTTAATTTGGGGTCAGGACTATGTATGTGACTTTTGGGTGTATTTATTTATCATATCTTTATTTCTTTATTCCCATACCAAAGCATTAAAATCAGTTCTGTAGATCTAGAGTTTCATGATGATCGTTAATTTTTTTAATAAAAAGTATCCATTACTGCTTCTAATACCTCCAAGAATATTTGTATAAAATGTCATGACGGTCGCTTTACAATTTTTTGCATGAAAGCATAACAAACGTATCTTCGTATTCGCAATTTTAGTAAGGATTCCGTCATCTAGTATCAGTCACAACATATAGTATATAAGAGTATATCTTCATCAACCCATATACGCCCACTGCTGAGCACGGGTCTCCTCTACCATTGAGAGGGTTTAGGCCATAGTCCACCACGCTGGCCTAGTGCGGGTTGGCGGACTACACACCTAAGAAATTCCTAAGAACTTTTAAGTGTGCAGGTTTCATCACGATGTTTTCCTTCACCGTTAAAGCAAGTGATAATTCAATGTGAATACACACATGACTTCGAAAAGTCAGAGGTGTGTGCCTGGGGTTCGAACCCGCGACCGCCGAGATTCTCGACCGCGCGCCCAAACCTCCAGGCCATCACTGCTTTTATAAGACCTTACTTCATAGGATCATTTCTATAGTAAGCTCTTCCCGAGAACTTCACACTATGTGAATAAGAGTATAGTAAAGACAAAATACATTAAACCTGATATTTTTCATCACAGGTTTCATTCATCTTAACCAGAATCCCAATTACCTCTCCGAATAGATAATTGAGTAACGTCATTATGTTACATGAACTCTGTACCTTCAGAACGGGTTTTAATACAAGTTAACTCGATACGTCTTATGGAAAGCGGGTAATTTTACCCATCTTCCGGCATTGTTGTATAACAAATTCTATACGATAGTTGTGGATGTAAAGAAGGTAGAGAATGTTACAGACGATTTTTATAGGGCACCTGTTAATGAGTAGTGAATGGTGATGAATTTCGGCGGTCGCAGGTTCTAACCCCAGGCTGCGACTATGACTTTTGAAGTTGTATGTGTATCCGCAATACATTACACTTTAACGGTAAAGCAAAACATCTTGAAGAAATATACCTAAATGTTTCTAGGAATTTCATAAGCGGAACAGGTTTAATAGTCTAACAAACCATCCATCCTAAAACATTAGAATGAGTTAGCAAATTGTTAAACTGGTTGCAGTGATACATTTTTATTTCGCGAGATGGCGCTGTGAAGTGAGGTCCCGATGCCTGCATCGCGATGTCAAGATTCTCCGTCCTTGATATAAATAGTCCAAAATATTCCTTGTAAAAGTTTAGCCACTTTTTGTCATTTTCCTTAATTCATAAAATTTTAGTTTCAAGTTTTATATCAAATTTTAACAAATGTATAATCAAAAAGCGCTATAAATATTTTATTGAACACAAACAATGAAACAATAATTTATTATAATATATTTACAATCGGGTTATCCCTCAAAGCAAGACAAAACAAGGTGGACCGACGATTTGGTAAAAATCGCGGGAAGCCGCTGGATGCAGGCCGCTTCCAATAGAGCGCTTTGGAAGTCTCTGGGGGAGGCCTATGTCTAGCAGTGGACGTCCTTTGGCTGATGATGATGATGATGATGATATCCCTCAAAGCTATCACTGCTAGACAACCAAAATACGCCATTGCTATGATAAAAGCCAGTAACAACCATACAACGCAAGCACTCATGTTCTTAATTTGAAAACAACTCACCTTTCAAAGCGAGTACACAAAAACACTGTTTTTAAAATTAGAAACTCGGAGATACGTTCCGTATAACGCAGTATTCGTAACAGTTGGTACGATCCGAACTATGACCGGAGTGACGTAAGTGAAAATTGCGGTCGCCGCTTGCCCGCTACAATATGATTGCGGAGTTTAGTGATTGAGTAGTTACCATTTATGGATGTATCTGATACACTGCATGCGTACTGGATGTTATGTAAGGACCGTTTATGAAGATGGTGTATTTTATATTTATATCGGGAGCCTCATTTACGGTTATATTCTGAGCTCGCTTCCGCAGCAATTAAAATAAGAAATAAAAATTCTAATTTAAAACCTTAATTATAAATGTGTTGTGTATGGTTTTCTTCGCTACTTTTAATGGCTCACAAGTCATTTTGATTTCAAACATCATTGTGAAATCAGTGAAAATGCCGTTTCAAAGAAAACCATCTTTTTGGGGGCCTTTGATAAGTCATTTTTCAGCAAAAAATTTAATTATCTTTTAATTTTTATTTTAAAAGATTATTCCTCATTTTTCAACAAAAAATTAAATTACCTTTTGAGATTTCAGCAATGACAGACACATAACTTTCTTCATCAACCCATATACGCCCACTGCTGAGCACGGGTCTCCTCTACCATTGAGAGAGTTTAGGCCATAGTCCGCCACGCTGGCCTAGTGCGGGTTGGCGGACTACACACCTAAGAAATTCCTAAGAACTTTTAGGTGTACAGGTTTCATCACGATGTTTTCCTTCACCGTTAAAGCAAGTGATAATTCAATTTGAATACACACATAATTTCGAAAAGTCAGAGGTGTGTGCCTGGGGTTCGAACCCGCGACCGCCGAGATTCTCGACCGCGCGCCTAAACCTCCAGGCCATCACTGCTTTACATTCACACACATAACTTTAGTTTAAGTTTAAAAAGTAGTAAGAGAAACATATTATGTTACAATCAAACAAGAATTGTACAAGTAAAACCTTGCATTAATCATATTTGAATAGGCTTTTACAAAACTCCGTCATACTTTAGGAGTCTTCATTAGACATACGATACAAATTATGTTTACAAACCATTTTAATCGTTTTTTCAGTCAGTATCAAAAGTAAAATTCCTTTAAATTTTAATTAAATACACAAATGCAATTAAAAAAAAAACATACTTTCCATGTCTCTGTCAGGTCGCGGTCTGATTATTTGTCTTCTAATTTTAAATTCAAGAGCATTCCATACAGCGTCAACCCTAAAAAGATCCTATAAAAAAATATGGCGGGAACTTTTTTCTCGCAACCTTTTTGGTTCAGCCGGCCAATAGGGCGTCGTGACGTCACACGCGATGATACGTGTCCTGTTCCCACTTGGCGCGGCGGGAATGCTCTCGCTCTATGACATGGCTGCCGACATACTCTTACCACAGGGACGCTACTTACATGAATATTTAAATACTTTACACCTGTCGATTTAACATTTATTTTTACTAAACTTAAGGCTTAATTTCAGCAAAACTGCCTTAATAGCAAAAAGCCGGAGACGCGTGTCTCAGACTTACAATTAAAAAGTCGATATTTAACGTAGACCAACATTTGAGGCTAGATTTGAGGCTTTAATCTTTTCACCTTCTTCATAACTACTATGTTTTATTATTAACTGCCTATAATCAGTAAGATAGACCCGTGCCGATCAATGAAACAAACATATGATCTATGATCGTAATCATCGTCTAATCTCTCCCTTGGCATGCCTTTAGGATCGATCTTCGGCCCTCATCATCTACCCAATGTCATCTTGTATCACCCAACCTAGATAGAGGACATCCTACACTAGTTTGCAGAGCCGTGGTTTGATATAGATGGATAAAAATCACTCTCAACTATAGAACACGTTTCCTCAATAAATCAAGTCTTTCCTTTTCAAAATAATACCTTGCTTTTATTATTAAAATTATTTTTTCATTGAAACTTTGTCGAAAATTCTTCCACGAGATCTAAGACTCACAAATAATTAAAATGTGTGTCAGGTGTCTACAGAATGTCAAATGTAAAATCGATGGAGATTAAATTGCGCCTCCAGTTCCCAGGCAAGGGCTAATTTATTCTCAAGCTATAGCCATTTTCCAGCTTCTTAATTCCAATAATGCAATTTTCAATCATTCATAATTATTGGAATAATGTCCAATGTATCTTGTTACCAGTTGCTCCACATTATTTTGCAAATTAAAAATATTTTTATAAATGAACCGCCATTATCCGTCTAAGGCCAGCATGATAGACTAAGGCCTCAACCATCTCAGTTGCAGCCTGCAGGGAATGCGCTTGTCCAACAGTGGGACATTATAATACTCTTATGGTGATGAAAAATGGGTTGTGGGCCTAATTGACACTAAATGATACCAATATAATGTAAATAATAATCAGCAATAAAATAAAATTGTGGACTCGGACCTAAACTGTTATAAATGCCACGTTACTACTTTGGTATAAGTGTGGGTTTGAGACGTGGCTTTGACCCTCGGCTCTGGCAAAATGTTATATAGTCTTTCCCTTAATTCTATCAATAACATAAATAAAATATTCGGCAATAAAGGATTTTATGTTGATTCTAAGGCGCCCCATACACCTACAATAATGTTGCACAATCTTTTTATTGTTCAATAATATTGAACACCCCGTTTGATTCCAGACGTTCAATAAATTCTGTCAATAAAATTGACTAACCACTCTGATCAATATTTTCGTGCGAGCAACATGTCTGACGACGAAGTTTTGGTGGCAGTCACGCTGGTGGTTTTGTTGAAAAGAAAAAAAAAAAGAAATATATTGCGCAATATTAAGCCTACACAGCGCAATAAAAAAATATTGCACAATAAAAATTAAGCTCCCTCAATCTTTTGTTCAATCACTGCGCAATGTTTCAATATTATCCCTACACGTTCAATAATATTGTACAATCAGAATATTATGCAATATTATTGTAGGTGTATGGGGCACTTAAAAGTATTATTATTAGGGGCCCCATACACCTACAATAATATTGCACAATATTTTTATTGTTCAATAATATTGAACACCCCCTTTGATTCCAGACGTTCAATTATTTCTGTCAATAAAATTGACTAAACAGTCTGATCAATATTTTCGTGCGAGCAACATGTCTGACGACGAAGTTTTGGCGGCAGCCACGCTGGTGATTATGTTGAAAAGAAAAAAAAAGAAATATATTGCGCAATATTAAGCCTACACAGCGCAATAAGAAAATATTGCACAATAAAAATTAAGCTCCCTCAATCTTTTGTTCAATCACTGCGCAATGTTTCAATATTATCCCTACACGTTCAATAATATTATACAATCAGAATATTGTGCAATATTATTGTAGGTGTATGGGGCACCTAAAAGTATTATTATTGCACATGTACCGATGAATCCAAACAGATGTTATTCGTTTATCACCAAGCTACAGTACTGTGTTATATTGGCTCTAAAACCGATGTAAGCCTTACTTGCATTGAAATTTTATGACCAAAATAAATATTTATTATAGATATTACCTGTTTATTCTGTTTGCATAGACACATTACCTAAGTCTATATTTGTTTATTAATCTGTGAATTACATATTTCGACCTATGCATCGAATAAAGTTATATGTGCTTTTGCACAACTTCTCTTTCTCAGCGATTTAAACTTAATTGGGCACAAAATTATCAGTAAATTTTTATGTTCTTCAAACAACAACAAAATTTATGATCACTGTTACTTTACTAGTTCAATATATAAACAATTTTAACTCTATTGTAGACATAAAAAGTACTTTGGTGTTATAGTCATAAGTAACCTTATTCTATGCATAGGTCGATTTACATAACTACAACCCTTTAAAGCATTTCCTGTATGGAAATACTTTTTAAGGAAAAGTGTAGGCAGACTTATACACTCATATTACGTTGTAGGATAAGATTAAAAATCATCATGTATCAGGAAATTATCGTCTCAAAGTTTAGGCCATCGAAAATCTCGGCGGTCGTGGGTTCAAACTCTGGGGTTTGAACCTAGATACACGCCTCTGCTTTTTCTAATTGTGTGTGTATTCATAATGAATTATCACGTACTATAGTGGTAAGGCGTCCTACACTACGTTTGCCGAGTCGTGGTCGCCACTCCAGAACAGGTTTAACCCAACGGTTATCGGTTTTGCGACAGATGTGACCCGTTCACTGCTACTTCAGCTCGCTGATCTTTTGGGCTATGTCGATAACTTTCGTTCTCTGTCGGATAACATCATATCTGATCCTATCCTTCAGAGAAACTCCTAACATAGCCCTCTGGCTAGGTGGGGTGACGATATCCGCAAGGCGACTGGCAGCGGTTGGATGAGGAAAGCCGAAGATCGAGCTCAGTGGCGTGCCATAGGAGAGGCCTATGTCCAACAGTGGACGTAATAAAGGCTGATGATGATGATGGTACCGGTAGAGGAAAACATCGTGATGAAACCTGCATACTTAAAAGTTTCTAGGAATATCTTAGGTATGTAGTCCGCCAACCCCCATTAGGTCAACGTGGTAAACCCTCTCAATGGTAGAGGAGGCCTGTGCATATTTGTGGGGTGTATATCGGCTGATGGTGACCATGTATAAGGGGGCGCGCCAATAACAGTTTGAGTATAAGCCTTATTAATGTAGACTTATGAGACTAAACTTTATTGCCGTTTTAGGCCTTAGGCTCTTTCATAATAAGTTGTCAAGCGTTCAACAAAATTATTGAGCATTTTAAAATACACACGAGGCAATAAATTTTATGTCGACAGGGCGAAGAGTGTAGTCATCATCGACACGACGGATGGGTGAAATTCTAATATTACGTTCATATAATGCGTGCCACATGACTCAGCATCGTAATGGCTGTTTTACTAATAGGTCTACTTGAAGTCGTCTTCAGACTATTGATTTCGAAATGTCCACTCATAAGTGTACGTGGATGTACCTACGTTAAAAGCAAGATGACATCAAAATAAGTTTATGACGGTATAAATGAACATTTGAGAAAAATCCACTTGGGATTGCCAAAAGAATAAAAAAATACACCCAACAGTCACATATATAGTCCTGACCCTTAACGTGTGGTCCGTGGGTCTTGTGTCGTGGATGTCAGAGACTACGAGAGACTTTTTGGTCTCACAAACATCGACACCCGAAACAAATATTTGTGGATAACACAAACATTTGTCTCGGTGCGGGGGTCGAACCCGCGGCTGGTCATCTGGTGTCTAGCCACAGGCCACTGCGCCACAGGGCTGTTATGACGGTGTAATGAACGTTTGAGAAAAATCCGCTTGGTTTTGATAAAATAACGGTTTGAAGCTTTCATTCTGTCATTCATATCGAGAGGGCTCAACCCCACTTTGTAGGTAAATACTTTAGATATTTGGGATGTCAAAGTGAATTCTATGATTAATGACCATAATTTGTTTTCAAAACCTGTCGCTTCCCTAACAGAATAATAAGCGAGTTATCTTATGTGATCTATGCGTATTTTTTGCCCCATTTCACCACACACCCGCTACTGTAAATCCTGTGCTCCAGGATCAACAGCGGCACGCACAGTAATGGCGCCGATCAATGATGCTCAGCGAATCTTAGGGAAAATCTATTTATCTATGCATATAGTAGGTATTTATATCAAGGAAGATAACGGCTTTAAGTGACTGCTTTATTAGCACCGTCGAGGAACTATCACGAAATAATAAACTCGAAAATCAGTCTTAAGGTCTTAGAATAAAAGACTTAAGATCAGCAGTGTTTGGAAATATTGTCAAAATTTATCGATTAGGAATGGAACTGGAAAAGCTGCAACTAGAATATACACTTCGATACTTGTACGAAAATTCTGCAAAGGGCTTATGTTATAAAGCAATTATATATCAAAATGTCTTTGGATATCAAAAACAATTGTAAAATGAAATATATTTTGCAATTGATAATATCTGTACTTTTAATAGCTACGATAAAAATAGCCAAACAGTCGTCTTTGTCGGTGTTAGTCGCCCACATATTGTGAGAAACTTCGGAAACGTCTCTTTATATCATGAAATATGAAGGGATACCTACAGTAATGGTTGTATTATTAGCAACGCATGTCTTTATGCTATTATTAAATTGTATGGCTATTACAGCAGAATTTAGTTCGAATGGTGATGTATATCCACAAAGCTATGTGAGAAGTAAGATACAAAAATAATTGAAAGAAACGTAAACTTCAATTTAAAGGTTTTTGAAGGCATATTTTATGTAATATCTAACTCGTGGTTTTTAAAATATTCTTACCTTTCCTACGAAAATTTGAAATTAATTTCTGAAAGATGGGTTCAACCGCTTTGAAAAAAAACTATCAGAAAAACTAAACGTTTGGATTTCAAAATAAGAGTAGTTACAAATGAAATTGAGGTGGCTTCGGTGAACCATCGTTTTTATGACTACGTACCAAGTTTTTCAAAACATAATAAATAAATAAATAATAAATACACCCAACAGTCACATACATAGTCCTGACCCCACACTAAGACACTAGTCTTGTATTGTGGGTATCAGAAACTACGAGAGACTTTTTCGGTCTCACAAACACCCAGACCCGAAACAAATATTTGTGGATCACACAAACATTTGTCTCGGTGCGGGGATCGACCCCGCGGCCGCACGTTTCGCAAGCTGGTGTCTAGCCAATTGCGCCACGGGGCTGTCATAAGGAAAGTATTGTGTAGTTGAAATATCACTCCTTCGCTTCATATTCATTTGTAAAAAATATATTTTAATAATAGAGTATACGCCAGATATTATTAGTATTCTTTTATTATATACACCTTAAATAATTTAAATTTTTTTCGCAATCTGTACGCAAATGGCTTCTCCTAGTTGCAAAATATTTGTTCAGACGCTTCCTGGTCCGCGCTTCACAATAAGAGCCGCTTGTGTTATGAGAACGCATTAACATCTCGCTTTAAATAATGGTTGTGTGGTGTCTAGTTTTCACATCATATGTGGCAAGGTTTCAAAAGGAGTCACATCCTGTATTTCAATTAATTTCATTTCAATTATTTTTTAAAAGCCATAGAGACCTACAATAAGTCTTTGCAAATTGTATCCTTTACGCGCTTTGCTTCGATCTCTGGTGGAAAGATGCACATGGTGACATGAAAATGGGTGATAGGATAGTGTTCAAAAACAAGGTTGCCTGGAGTCTATTTGTATTAAAATAATTTAGATTTTGACTTTGATAATTTAACCCCCATAATATGCAAAAAAGCAGGGATGGCCTCGAGGTTTAGGAGCGCGGTCGAGAATCTCGGCGGTCGCGGGTTCGAGCCCCAGGCACACACCTCTGACTTTTCGAAGTTATATGTGTATTCAAATTGAATAATCACTTGCTTTAACGGTGAAGGAAAACATCATGATAAAACCTGCACACCTAAAAGTTCTTAGGAATTTCTTAGGTGTGTAGTCCGCCAACCCGCACTAGGCCAGCATGGTAGACTATGGCCTAAACCCTCTCAATGATAGAGGAGACCTGTGCTCAGCAGTGGGCGTATATGGGTTGATGAGGAAGAAGAATATGCAAGCCTCTTCCGATAGAAAACTTTGGAAGTCTCTGGGGGAGGCCTAAATCCAGCAGTGGACGTCCTTTAGCTGATATTGAGTGAGCCCGAAATTCCTAAGAACCTTTTGGTGTGCAGATTTAGTCTCCATGTTTTCATTCACTGGTAAAACTAGTGATAGTTCATTGTGAGTAGACACACTTCGAAAAGCCAGAGTAGTGTGCCTGGGTTTGAAGTTCGAAACCCGCGATCGTCGAGATTCTCGTCGGCGCGTTTAAATCTCGAGGCCGTAACTGCTTGATTTTTGACATAACATGAAAATAAATATAAAATAGGTTACTATAGTGTTTGATGATTTTGAACGGTATTCTGACGCAAATTGTGTGGGGGTCATTTATCGATTTCCGTAAGGCAAATGGCGTCGCATCGGCGGTCATAGTTTATTAATACTGTAGTCATTATGACCGATATACAACTTGTCATAGTAAAGCCCTAGTATTCCTAGTTTTACTAGGTAAAAATAAATGGGAAAAACGGTTTAAGCGAAAAAAAACTTTATAATTTTTTTTTAGTTGAGTTATCAGTTTAGGCACTTTTTTTATGTTTAGCAAATTGTTTTCTACAAAATAAATTGATTCATAAAGATTTTAAAGAAAAAACTGTTTTACCTATGAAAACTTTTTATAGCAAATTCCGTCATCAGTCTTTATTATTTACTTGATGACTTTGAATTTTCATGATAAACTTGGCGATAAAGCAGTGTATTAATCAGTCTCTAATTTTACATTTTGAAATATAGATATTGTATTGAAGCTATACCGCAAGTTATTAATAAATATATTATATTTATGTTACAAAATGAAAGAAAACGAAAACAAAAAACAATACATGAAAGAGGTAATTGTAACGTATTAGCATATTGTTTGAAAGTTTCCATCGCAGTACATAGGTACCAAAATAGTTGTCTCAGAATGAGCATAAACCCCACGATTGTACCTGCGGACTTCCATTTTTTTGTTTAAATTAAAAAAAAAAGCAAAGGATACGAAAATAGAAAATTAATCGTATAAACTTTACAATTTTACGTAACACACGTGCTCTAGATAATATCTAGGGCTCGGGAAATCGATTTATAACCAAATTAGTAACAATTTGGTCGCTCGCGTTGAGAGCTGGCAGCACAGCGATGGTTGTATCTTGCTCTTACTCAAGCCCTCTGTTGCAGTCGATGTCTCACCCAGACCTGTGATTGGCTAGCCCTAGATTTTTCTAGAACTTTCCACGTGACCTACTTGCCATGATGGTACCGTAATTTTTATATATCGAGTCTGGTATCCCAAAATAAAGGTTATCTCGCTTTTGCATAAAGCACTGTCTCTTACCATTCGAGACCTATGACGCTATTGGTTCCTCTATACAATGTTTCCCAGGAAATTTTATACGCGAATGGGCCGGCCTCCCTATGCAGGTATTGATTAATTAGCCTAATAAGTTATGGTGGGGGTGGGTGCTGTAAAAATGTGCCTTATTGTTACAACTGAAGGTTCAGAATTCTTTGTGTGTTTATTGTAAGTGTGTACGTCTCCGTTCCTCGCTGAGGGAAGAAAGTCTTGCACATTTAGTTTCAGTTTCATATGCATTGAGGGTGGATATAACTTTTCAATAATATTGTTAGAATGATTATAAAACATATGAAGGCCGGAGGGGCTCCGGTGGTGACCATTTCGCCCAGACGGTTCCGAAAGGAGATGAAGTGGCGATTGATAAGGACTTTGGTGAGTACTAGAACATTTTTAGACCTTTTTCAGTAAATCTCAATTTTGTGATGATAATGTTTCTAAATTGTCGGCTTGTTGTTAGCGCACTGCCGGTACAAGAACGTGTCCCAAGCAACTTATTTTTTAAGACTAGACCAGATACTAGATTTATCGTTTCATATAACTTTACCGTCGGCGGCAAAAGTTTTTTATTCATTTGAAGTTTGTTGGAATTTGCTTACTCGGGGCTTTTGGCACATGTTTTTGTAACTATTATAGTATTAAGTTAATTGTAAGTCTTTTGTTTTCTTTTTATCATTGTCGTCATCAGTTGCTTCTACAACCATTAAGACAGTTTAGGCGTAAGTCCATCATACTAGCCAAGTGCGAGTTGGCGGATACTTAAGAAATTGTTAAGAACTTTTTAGGTGTGCAGGTTTCTTTACGATGTTTTCCTTCACCGTTATAGCAAGTGATAATTCCTTGTGTATATTTTATGCTGGCACGGATAATTTTTAGTTATATATGCAGTGGTTTTGGAGCAATATTGGTATCGCTAGTTTATTTTTAATATTTATTAGTTTACTTGTACTGTATAGCTTAAATATATTAAAGTATCTATTCGTACAACAGGCAGACTGGGCTCCCCGCTGGACGAAACAAAACATCATCGAAAAAAAAACAAATTGGGGGTAGTATTTTATTAAATTTTGAGGCTGTTCTCGTGAACTAAATATTGGTGTGTAGCAGTGATGGGCCGTTAATAATTCTTGCGTCAACGAAATGTAACCGTTTATTGAGTTGTTTTTAAGTTTAAAAAAATTAGACGATTTCGTCAACTACTTAATAATGTTAGCGAATTAATTCTCCTTGTTTTTTTTTTAGGTAAAATTCCATCTGCGACACCTACGCCATCTATGTGTTTTAATTAAGCCGTGTACGAATTATTTTTTTTGAGAATTCATCCGTTTGCTCGTTTCTTCATCGTCAACGATTGATTTAACTAGTTATTTGATTTAACGCCTATCACTAGTATGTAGTTTTGTATGATATTGTTGCTGCAGCGCTATGTGCCGCTTCCAACTCTTTTAAATAAATAAATACACCCAACAGTCACATACATAGTCCTGACCCCACACTAAGATACGAGTCTTGTGCCGTGGGTATCAGAAACTACGAGAGACTTTTCGGTCTCACAAACACCCAGACCCGAAACAAATATTTGTGGATCACACAAACATTTATCTCGGTGCGGGGATCGAACCCGCGGCCGCTCGCTTCGCAAGCTGGTGTCTAGGCAACTGCGCCACGGGGCTGTCAAAGCTTTTAAGCTGATATAATCCATATCGCGTTGTAATTCGTTTGAAAATTATTTATAACTCCTAAATTGTTTTATGTTCATCATCATCAAGCCATATACGTCCCATTGCTGAGCACGGGTCTCCTCTACCATTGTGAGGGTTTAGGCCTTAGTCCACCACGCTGGCCTAGTGCGGGTTGCGGGTTTTTTATGTTACGTTTTTTTAATAATAATTAATATTATGTACACGATGTATTTAGACTGCGATCGAAAACTAGAACAGGTGATAGCTACAACGATAACTAACAGCTAACTGTTACAGAATATACAAAATAATGTAAATTAATCGAATTTAAACGTTCTTTTTAAGGTCTTTCTAAGTAACAGCTACACAATATAGATAATCCAAAATCATAAAGTATTGAAGTCGATAAAAGTACATCGCATTGCGATGTCCGCTGTATTTTCGCTGTTTATTAAACATGATCTTTATAAATATAAATTTCCATATAAATAATGCATTGTCGACGAATGGACTAGTTTTAAAATTAATTTGTATACGTGTTATTTTTTTTGCAATTTACTCATGAATAGGTTAGGCAACTTTAGACGACGGACACAGGGCACAGAGCCGCCGCCCCTCTCGGGGTCACTTTCAGTGAGGACACGCTGCCCCAGTGACTTCAAACCCCCTTTTAGTCGCCTTCTACGAAAGATAGAGGATAAAGTAGTGGGATTCTAACGCCCCCTCCCCACAGGGCAGAAAAAAGGTTAAGTTATTTTAAAGTTAATATATATAAATTGAAATTGTAACATGAATAAAGATTTCCCCTTTTAGATTGTATCATTTATCGAGTGATCATTTTTACATAAATTTAGAATTTTAGCAAACGGTGCAGTTGAACAGCGTAAATTAATCTAATTTCAATCTGATTTAGATCATGAGTTACCTATACATCCCATTGTCGGGCGCAAGTCTTCGCTACAATTCAGAGGGGAAATGATTAATTTAAAACTACTGATATTATGTATATATTTCATCTCTTTTTCGACATTTTTTAACCCAGCACAAGCCAGGTTTTTCATAAGCGCTTACATACATATATAATATATAAGATTTTAAATTCTATTCTCATCATTATGTGTTACGTGAAGCGATTACGAAACAATTATAATATTGTTCGAATGCGTTGGCCAATTTTTTCCAATAACAACGAGAATCTTGCGTAAATTATGAACCGGTATTTTTGACTTGGAATTAGAAATTGTGAGCGCCACAATGCAACACATTGAATGTTGCCTCTAACTACTAACGTGAAAAAAAAATGTCTCTTTCCATTGCTCCTATTAGTCATGATAAATATTAGCTTTACTGGAAAAATAGGCCATTTAAAACAGAAACTATTTAAAAAATCGTATCAGTAGTTCCTGAGCTATCTCGTACAAGTCTTTTGAATTTCTCATAATAATTATGGATGGGTGATAGTATTCGGCGTGTAGTCAGACCGTGATAAGAAAATAAAACGGGTAACAGATAAGATCATTACTAACCCCCTGACGTTAAAGGAAATGGGGCAAAAAATAACAAAAAAATCAGCGTGGTGGACTATGGGCCTAAACCCTCTGAATGGTAGAGGAGACCCGTGCTCAGCAGTGGGCGTATGTATGTGGGTTGATGAAGAAGAAGAGAACTTCGATGAGTACCAGAACCCGCAACCGCCGATTCTCGCCCGCACATTAAACATCGAGATAATCGCTACCTATAAATAAATGTTAAGGTATAAGTATTCAAAGTAAAAGCTGTATTAAGTCTTTACGATTAATATATCTATTTCTAATGGCATTTTAATGTCAAAAACATATACCAAGAGTAATTATGAAAGTAAAATGAAGAGTATCCGACTTGTATTGGATACTTTGACAGCCTCGTGGCGCAGTTGGCTAGACACCAGCTTGCGAAACGAGCGGCCGCGGGTTCGATCCCCGCACCGAGACAAATGTTTGTGTGATCCACAAATATTTGCTTCGGGTCTGGGTGTTTGTGAGACCGAAAAGTCTCTCGTAGTTTCTGATACCCACGACACAAGACTTGTATCTTAATGTGGGGTCAGGACTATGTGTGTGACTGTTGGGTGTATTTGTATTTACTTAAGAAACAGTATCAACTATTCAGTAGAACGGGCTTTTCTACGGTTGTGGTAGTTTTGGTCTTACGGCAAAAATAAATCATCATCAGGCCATATTCAGGATTTCCAAAGAACATATAGCGAGCAACTCCCAGTTTCTTCGGTAACCTTCATTCTTCTACAGATCTCCTCGTTCTTGATTCGAAACCGTAGGGCAATACCAGCAAAGATTTTTTTCATTACCAAATATATTTAAAAAGCAGTGATGGCCTAGAGGTTTAGGCGCGCGGTCGAGAATCTCGGCGGTCGCGGGTTCGTACCCCAGGCACTCACCTCTGACTTTTCGAAGTTATGTGTGTATTCACATTGAATTATCACTTGCTTTAACGGTGAAGGACAACATCGTGATGAAACCTGCACACCTAAAAGTTCTCAGGAATTTCTTAGGTGTGTAGTCCGCCAACCCGCACTAGGCCAGCGTGGTGGACTATGGCCTAAACCCTCTCAATGATGGAGGAGACCTGAGTCCAGCAGTGGGCGTATATGGGTTGATGATGATGATGAAATATATTTAATGTTTTATTTATGATGGCATTAAACGCCTTGTTTAGAACAAAACGGGACACCCAAATCGTACAACTGATGGTGTCATTCTAACGTCTATTTCATGTTTGAATATTGTTATTGAAAGTAAAATTGTTTGTATCGACAACTACATTATTTGAATAAAATAGCTTGCCCCTTTACTTTGTATTCACCCACCAATTCTATGAGTGCGTTGTTTGAATATTAAGTTGTGGGGCCTTGTTGAGCGCGTAATTTTGAGTTACGTACTCAATCTCGGGGAGTGATGAATTTTACTGGGTTATAGTACCCGAAGTCCTTTCTCAGAGACAAAGATAGGTTATCTCGGTATTAAAAATCATCCTGTCTAAGTGTAAATTTGTGCAAGCATCACAGACAAACTGGCATTCATAATATTATCACGATAAAGATTAATACTGCCTGTATTATATCAACATAATAAATAAACACGCATAAATGTTACCCAGGCCGTCTAATTATTTATTCAAGATTTAAAAAAATCGTCGGTTAGCTATCCGCGGTAAAGAATTAAAAATAGCAATTTAGCTTTAATTTAGCCAACCTATTTCTATTCTATTGATTAAATCACTAACGAAGTGTTAACATCTCCGCCTAAAAATGACTTTTGACTCTTAAAATATGGAAACAAAATGCAAACAGAATATTTCCTTCATTTCACTAGACAATACGGATCTCGGAAATCATCTAATGTAGCTATATATATTTTGAGAAATTTGCAAAAGGCTCGCCCCATATTACGTGGGACATAAGACACAAATAGTGAAAGGAGGTTACAGAAATGTACCTCTACCTATCCCTTTGGGAAATATAGGCGTAAGTGTATATACATATATGTGTATATTGAAATCAAAGTCAAAATAATTTTAATTTAAACAGACTTTCATACATAAGTTATTTTAAGTAAACAATTTGAAACTATTGAATATTGTCGCATCAGAACCTGTTATGCTTGCGGAGAAGAAACTGCAAGACACTCAACAAAATGAAATATCATTATGTTTATTTATCACGTTTTTTAGAAAGATATATTATGTGAAAATATCTCGTCATTATTTCCTGCAGTTGTTAGAATTTATGTATAAAGTAACAATAAAACCTATCAAGCTATTAGCGCTGTTCAAATGCAATTTCATTTATCCGCAACAAGCTTTCAAATGGCCGTACGTTTTCTTGTCATCCAATTAGATGAAACCAAGTGTTTTTTGCTCCAAGAGTTCTCTATTAAAAACCATTCAATACTGTCCGAGATGAGAATGATCAAAGAGGGATGAAATAAAACCATATGGCATTGTTTCATTTGCTTTCTCTTGTTTCCCGATCACATTGATAAGCATGAGTGTTCAGACGTCGGGTTCTATCCCTTTTTGTCGATTGTAAGCATATTCTCCGATAAATTTCCGCTTCTTTATCTGAGTGCTTGTGACTATTAAATCTCTTGTAGTTTTATACCCAATTTGTCTCCTAATGGAGAGTTATGTGATTGTTGGGCGTGTTGATGTATGAAACTGCTCCGTAATCACTGATCATCATCATCAACAGTCTTTCACGTCCACTGCTGGACATAGGTCTCTTCTGTGACACGCCACTGGGCTCGATCGTCAGCCTCCTCATCCATTGCGAATATTGTCACCCCATCTAGCCAGGCATCATCTGCAGGTGGCCTTCGACCGATCCCGGTGGAGGTCATTGCGGGAGGCCTATGTCCAGCAGTGGACTAAGATTGGCTGATGATGATGATGATGACGATGATCTAGCCAGAGGGCGTCCGTAATCACTAGTAATCCTTCGGTAATTCCACCGTGCAGGAATATTCCTCATACCTCACTGCAATGAGTGCGACGTGCAAAAATGCGAACCTAGGCAAGGCGTTTGTATTAATAATTCAGAGCGGTCAGCCCGCGGCTCCTGTGATACGAGGGCTGTTACAAAACCACGTATGTTAGGAATATGTATGCGGCACGGCTGCGAACTTGACACACTTACACGCGTGCCTACTACCCGCGGCACGAAAATTAGGCAATTTGGAAAACGTGACCTCGGACAACTTTTGGCATTGATTTTTCATAGCCCTGCATCGAACTGCCTGGCATCGGCAAGTCCAGGTAAGGCCGCCCGTTAATCACTATAGGCTTGAAAGCGGAGGGGGCTTGGCAAAATCACAAAGAGGAAGGAGGTTGTACTGGATTATTTTTTTTGTCAAACGCTCGATTTTTAACTAGACAAAAATAGATTGCATTCTTTCAATCTAGTCATTTTTATCATGTGACTTATACTTATCCTGTGTCGTGGGTATTACAAACTTGCAAGACATTTCGGTCTCGCACACACCTAGCCCAGAAACAAATATTTGTAGATCACACAAACATTTGTCACGGCGCGGGGATCGAATCCGCGGCTGGTGTCTAACCAACTGCGCCACGGGGCTGTCATCATCGATCGTTTTCTGAAGATGTAAGCGTTGATGGTCAGCGCTAATGTAGCGCTTTCTTTCTGAGAATATCATCAAGACAGCATAATTATTGAAAGATATTTTCTTTTATTCCAAGCGCACTAACTATTCAAAGTCATTATGGTCACTTTGCCATTACTAGTGCGATGGCCTTGACTTCAACCAGCCACGGGTCTAAATCTCACACACTTCTGACTATTCAAAGTTTTGTATGCTTTCGTAATGGATTATCCTGTACTTAAACGGAAAAAGGAAACCTAAAATATCTTAGGAATTTCTTAGGTTTACACTCCGCCTACCCGCACTAGGCCAAGCGTGGTGGACATCCAACAAATATATACATCCAACAGGCACAGACTTACTTCAGACCGTAGGATAAGAACGGAACTTCTGTATCATAAGTAGCAGTAAATGAAGAGAATTTTCCGGCCTCACATAATATTGATATTTGACAACCCCGAGGCGTAGTTGGCTAGGCACTAGCTTGGGAGCCAAGAGGCCGCGGGTTCGGTCTCCGCACCGAGACAAATGTTTGTGTGATCCACAAACATATACAAAGGTGTTAGCGATACATGTTTCGCGTAGTTTCTGACACCCAAAACACAGGACTTTAACATAGTGTGGCTCAGAGCTATGTATGTGACTGTTGGTTAAATATTTATTATTTTATTACAATGAATAAATATGTTCTTTGAAACTCTAAAAAGTTTTTCCTTTCATTCATTATTGTAATATAAATTTATAAATTGGATAGTGTTATACATTACGTATTTAAGGCATAGGTGATATATTTAAACAGTTATGGCCACTTTAGAGCATTGTGGGTGTTTGATGCACCATAACTTCATGTCGAGGTCAAACCGAAGGGCTGTCTCCGAGTGGGCAGAGGCGCCTACAAAGCATTCCATTTTTATTATACATGGATTAGGAAAGACATTACTTAAAGCTTGTTGCGGAGATGCCAAGATCTATCATGAGACTAATATTTTCATCAACCTTCTAAGCAGGTTGCATTCAGACAGCGATCGGAAACTAAAGGCAGGTAATATCTACGATGATCACAAAACCATTGGTGTTAAAAAAATCAACAAAAAAATACTTTTTCCATACAACCTCGGTATAAAATGTTTGCGGTTTGTATAGAAAACGTCAAATTTATTATTTTCTTTTTTTTAACGCCACTGGGGTTATGATCACCGTAGCTATTACCTACCTTAGTGTCCGATCACGGTGCGAATACACCCTGTATAGCTATTTAATGGAATACAGAAATAAACAGGACGAGTCCGAAAGAATTCTTAATAATTATTAAACAGTATATGACCAGTTAAACATATAAAACCGGGAGAAATAAATACACCCAACAGTCACATACATAGTTCAGACCCCCACACTAAGATACGAGTCTTGGATTGCGTATTAAAAAATATGAGATACTTTTTTGGTACCACAAATACAGACCCGAAACAAATACGTAAGTAATTTTGGATCACACCAACATTAGTCTCGGTGCGGGGATCGAACCCACGGCGTCCCGTTTCACAAGCTAGCGTATAGCTAACTGGGGCACGGGGCTGTCAAATGCTGAATTAAAAACAACACAAACAGTATATCGCTTAATACACATAAAGTTGGCTTGAAATTCTAATATTTATTTAATCACTTGCTTTTCCTTTTTAATAAAACATTTACTCATATAATTAAAATTTAATATGCAAAAGAAAGTAGAACTACTTGGTCAAAATACGGCGAATTACCGTTTAGTTTTTTTTTCTCTGTTTACCTATAATCGTTTTTAATTCCTTTGATCAAGCAAATACAATTTATTATTGAAATTTTATTTATTTTTAAAGTCCCAGTAAATTATAAAAGTTACGTAGCATTTCGTCCGTTAAATTAGCACTTGTGTATAATTAAAACATTTGGATACATTAAAATAAACTATATAATTAATTAACTATACCACGCAAAAATGATTTAACGTAAGAACAATGCTTAGAACTCACCAAGTGCAAACGGCGTAAAAGAAAATTGCATTTCCAAACGCTCTAACAGGCAACATACAGAATTAACACGAGTGAATCGGATTTGATGAAAACATTATTGATAGCGCCTCATCTTCCGGCACGCATGGACCGTCCTGCGCAGGAGTCGAACTTGGGAGAGGGGAAGGTTGATAAAAAGAGCGCGCGCCGCGGACACAGCCAGTCGCATCTGCAACCACTAAACATGAGGGTGTTGACTTTCACGGTGGGTGCTATACAGTGTGGTGTTAGTGATAAGTGGTAAAGGTTTAGGGAACAAGTGTACATTTAGAATTTTTCTAAAGTGATCTAACAGTGTATCTCTCGTAATTTTTAATAGAATAATTAACGTTAAAAATGCAACGAAATTTAAACTTAAACATTCAATTATAGCATTTGACATTTTTTGAAAAAAAATAATCCTGAACAGCAACAATAAAAAACGACGAAATTTCATATGTTAAAATAAGTTTACCTCAAATTAACCGCCACAATTAATGTTCTTTATTCAAATTTAAATAATAATATAAATAACACAACCTTCTTTAATAAAAAAAAAACAAACAATCCATGCTTCATTTAAATTAAGAATCGAAAATTATTCGAGCTCAATTTGAATAGACAATGTATACCTGTTACGTAAAGTAAGCGCCGGCAGTTATTCGCATAGCAAAATGTTGACCTATGGTCCCGATCTCGCATAGATTAAGTACTAGTTTGAATGACAAAGCTTTCATTTCCTACGCAGTTTCTCTGTGCATTCGCGTTATACCTACGGCAAGCGTATATTGCGTATGTAGTTTATCGCATCGATGAGAATAGACATTTTGTTTTTGTGCAGGAAATTACTTTGTTGTTTTTTTTTTTTTAATTGATATTTATGACAATGACAACGTTTGAAGTGCAGACGTAATTTAATACGACTTTTTTTTGTGACGGGTCTCTTCCTATTTTTTCCAAAGTGCCAATGCTTTGCACAATGAATTCAGATGGTCGATTACTAAGTTTTTTCTACATAAAAATAATGATACGTTTGAAGGCTGTAATTCAGGAAATTAGGTTATTTTACTATGCAGGAAGTTTGTTATTTTTGTGTTTGAATGTTGAAATCGTTTTTATTATCGAGAGGCTGAATACAGAATATATAAATAATAATATTAAATATTAAAATATTTTCATAATATTATAATGCTTCAACTGCGAATTTACAGGCGTAATTGATAGGCGTTTCAATCGCTGCTTGTTATAAAAAAATTGTGATCCAATAATAATTTATTTTCTAACAATAACTACGGCAACTAGTGAACAAACAATGAAAATTATGTGTGCAAATCTTAAATTAACTAACCGTATAAATTGCATAGATTACCTTACTCCTGCATAATAAGTTATGATAATCTAAGCATGTCTAACGCTTAATCGTTACATACACATAATTGTCATACATACATTACATAATTGTCTATTTTTATTCTTACATAATTAATAATTTCACCTGAGCTCATTGTAGTTACATAACAATAGTTTGCGGACAAAATATCTAATTGGACACAATAAGGAATAGTGAATGATATGGAGTAACACGTTGTTTTGTTTCCCAGGTGATCGTGACGCTTGCGTTGGCGGCGTGCCTCGCGCTACCAGTACAAGACGGCGCCAAGGAGCTCCAGAGAGAGAAACGCACTCCAGGCGGCTGGCACTCACCCCCCGAAGGAGTCTGGAAGAAAAAACTCACCTGGAAAGAAGAATGGAAGCAGATCTGGAAAACCGACAAAAAACTCGTCTGGAAACCCGAATGGAAGAAAGAAAAAGTCCCGGCGTGGAAAACTGAACAGGTGCAACAATGGAAAGAGGAACAGGTCCCGGCCTGGAAAGTAGTTCAAAAGCCCATTTGGAAAGAGGTACAGGTACCCATATGGAAGGAAGTTCAGGTCCCAGATTGGAAGAAGGTCTGGAAACCAGTGTGGAAGGAAATCCAGGTCCCAGTAACTAAAGATATACAAGTCCCTGAATGGAAGCAAAACTTCATACCAGCTTGGGTAAAGGAAGGCGTTCCCGGAGAAAAATATCTGGGCAAGGACGATCACGGCTGGGAATACACCAGCCACGATCTGTGGAGGAAGAAGATGATCTGGAAGCCCGTGTGGAAAAAAATCTGGAAGACCGTTCAAAAGCAGGAGTGGGTGACTGAAAAGAAACTTGAGTGGAAGGAGGAATGGAAACAGATCTGGAGAACCGAGAAGAAGCAAGCCTGGGTGACCGAGAAAAAACAGGAGTGGATCGAAGAGAAAGTCCAAATCTGGAAGACCGTTAAGAAAGAAGTTTGGGTGCCTGTACAGAAGAAGATATGGGTTGAGAAGTGGAAGCAAATCCAAGTGCCGGTCTGGAAGACCGTTGAAGTGCCAGCGTGGAAGAAAGTCTGGAAACCCGTGTGGGAGAAGGTGTGGGTGCCGATCGAACACGAGCACCACGGATGGGAATAAACGTAGGGTTGCCCCACTTGTACATATAGCATAATCACAATAGTCATTGTTGTTACCGGGTAAAGAGTGTAAATATTGTTACTTCCTGCTGACCATTGGACGGTGAGTTCTTTCTTCTAGGCGTACGCGAAGGCGATTTTAATTGCTTCGTGCGAATATTAAATTTTGCGAGTGCGAACGGAATTTGGCTTTGCGTGCGCCTAAAGAAGTGAGTTGGTTTAAATGGCACTTTTACCTGTTGACAAATAGAAATTAATACTCATTTTAAAAACTCAATTTAAATTAAATTATTACAATTTCGCAGTTTTGTTTTGGAACAGGTTTTGAAATAGATTTTTATGGTTAGCAGTTCAAATTAATAAAACATTTTATGCCAGCTCATTTCTTGTCTTAAAATCATTATTTGTTGTAAAAAATAATGATTTTAAGATACTATTCTATTTTTTTTGTAATATTTGAAATTAAATAAAAAGTATTTGATATTATGGCACTTCAAAACTGACCGAGGTTTAAAAAACAGCTTTTACAACTTTGAATACGTCAAATGCTTTTTGATTTAATTTTTATCTCTATTTATATGTTATAAGAGGCTACAAATAACATTTTTTAGTACGAGTCGTATCGACATTTTTTATTTTTTACTTTTACATCTGACAGTTTTGCTAGGAAACAAACGCGTATTGTTTCTTAGTTAATCTGTTATTTTAGTTACCAAAAATTATTGATGAAAATATGCCGAATATTTCTTTTTGGAATTCATTTTGTACAACAAATTTCAGCAACAATTCATTAATACATAAATTCAAACGACAGCATCGACAACGAAGTTGCGACAATAATTTAAATTAAATTTTCAAAATTTATCATCGAGTTTTTAAGTAGTGATTTTTGAGATTCATCCGTAGACTTAGATGTTATTCAAGATATTTATTCCAAAAAGTAATATGTATATTAAGATTCTAATCAGTAGTGACATATTATGAGGCTTGTACTGTTCCGGGTTCGCATCCCAGATAGGACGTACAATGTTGTTTATTGTTTTTTTTGTAGTTTTAGCAATATACGAAGTTAATAAAGAATGATCGTTTTATTTTCCTGCCTAATATTTTGTTTTTATCATCAGACATTTTTAAAAATTTCCTTACAAAATATAAACTTTCCTGTAACCGAATGCTTTAAATTTCAATGTTTTTAACCAATTAATAAATTATTGTCATTAGTATAAACAATTGAAGTTATTTCTAAAGTTATTGATGCTAATTTAATCAAAATGAAACATAGACAATTTAGTATATTTTTATTATCTTAGCAAACTACAAGTAATGAATAGTAATCATTCAAATAATAATTTCTTGAGTTTTTACATCGTTAAGATATAAAATACTTAGTCTGAACACGAAATTCTCAATAATTTAACCTAAATCATAAATTAAAGCATTAGTAGAAACTGGTAAAGTCCTTAAGGTTAAGGCACGCGGTCTAGAATCTCAGTGGTCGCAGTTTCAATCCCCAAGCACACTCCTCTGACTTTTCGAGACTTTGAAACGTTGATTCCGTTGGGGTAAACTTTTTCTGAAGTAGAGACCACGGCTCGTCAAACGTAGCGTAGGACGCTCTCTGGCTAGGTGGGGTGATGATATCCGCAAGGTGGCTGGCAGCGGTTGGATGAGGAGGGCCGAAGATCGAGTTTAGTGGCGTGCCATATGGGATGTGTGTATTCATAATTATTTTAAGACGTACTTCAATGATGAAGAAAAACAATATTAAAAAAACTAAGTAATTACGTAAGTGTGTAGTCCGCCAACCCACACTAGGACTCAACCTAACACCTCTCCCTTTTAGAGGAGGCCTGTACCCAAAAGGGCGTATGAAGGTTGATGATGATGAAAACAAAGCGAAATTTTATTTCGAGTCTGGGTGTTCGTGAACCCGAAAAGTCTGCTATAATTTATACCTACGACACTCCGAAATTAACATAAAAATTTGACCTAATTTTAATTTTTTTCTTATTGTGCGGAAAATATACATATATCTTATTTTTTTTCATCCCATAGTTTCATCTCATCTCATCTCATCTCATCAGCCTATCGCCGTCCACTGCTGAACGTACATAGTTTCATACAATACTTAAATTACGGTAAATACTAAAATGAACTGTATTAAGCATCCTAAAGTTAATAAAAGGGGTAAGAAATTAATTTACGTCACACACATTCTTAATAATCTCGTCATTCTTTTCAACGTTATAAAAAAGTGTGCAGGGCGCCATAGGCCGCATCGGGAAGATAATCTCGACAACATTTTTATTGATTGTACTTTCATGAGAGGTATTTTTGTATTTGCGTATGGGGCTATAATCCCTTGCGTGTACTGCACAAAGGGGCTTCACTAAACAGACAGCCGGATTAATAACTTAAAAATGCTCAGTTGTTTCCGTGCCGTAGTGTTCAATTGGCAATGACGCGATCCAGCTTCATCCGAGCGCAATTTTTACGGAAACGAATAATTGAAATAGCCTATTCACTTTAACGATTCTAAAATTCGGTATTTATCATCATCCGTCTTTTACGCCCCACTGCTGGGACGGGCGTCTCCCACAACTGAGAGGGTTAGGGCCTTCGTCTACCACGCTGGCCTTGTGCTCGATGGCGGCAATTCTCTAGGAAATACCTGAGAAACTAAAGTTGTGCAGGTTTCCTCTTCATCAACCCATATACGCCCACTGCTGAGCACGGGTCTCCTCTACCATTGAGAGGGTTTAGGCCATAGTCCACCACGCTGGCCTAGTGCGGGTTGGTGGACTACACACTTAAGAAATTCCTAAGAACTCTTAGGTGTGCAGGTTTTATCACGATGTTTTCCTTCACCGTTAAAGCAAGTGATAATTCAATGTGAATACACACATAACTTCGAAAAGTCAGAGGTGTGTGCCTGGGGTTCGAACCCGCGACCGCCGAGATTCTCGACCACGCGCCCAAACCTCGAGGCCATCACTGCTTTTTGCAGGTTTCCTCACGATATCTTTTTTTTGAAAAATCTGTGTTTGAACGTGGGACCGACGTAATTGTCAATCTCGGACTATACCTAGAAGACTATATCTCGGATACCTGGTACATGGGATCAAGTTCAGTTCTTTATGATCAAAAATGTTTTTTACATTTATCATCGTATAGATTATTTATTAAACTATAATAAAAGTAACGGAGCAAAGAGACCAGGCGATACGTTCATCTCAACGCAAATTGCACTTCCGCCTATATCTTAGGGGATACAGGCGTGAGTGTGTATGTGTGTGTCTGTGTGTCATCATCAGCCCATATTTGTCCCACTGCTGGGCAGCTTCTACTATTGTGAGGATAGTGCGACTTGGCGGACTACAAGTGACACTTAACTACTTGACACACCTAAGAAAATACTAAGCACTTTTATGTGTGTGACGTGGTGTGTATTATTTATCGAGTATCATCATTGGCAGAAGCAAAAACAGTCGGCCTTCGCGGCGCAGTGGGCAGCAAACCGACTGTGAAAAGAAAGGTCGCAAGTTCTATCCTGCTTGTGAATTTAAACGTATTTTTTTTCCCTTACCACCATGATACAAAAACAAGTAGACAGGTAGATTCAAAATGCTATCAATCAGTTTTTATTGCTTTTTTTACGGGGCGTAAAATAACCTTTATCTAAATCTAAGAAAGGTAATATATAGTTACGTGATTACAAACACAGTAAAAGAATAAAAAAAGAACAAAAAAAAGTAAAAGAATAAAAAGGGTAACATAAAGAGTCCTCGAAACCGACGTGCATGCATAAAGAGGATAATGGCAGTGGAGGAAGCGAAAGAGGTATGTTTGGACCGTGGCATTTGGCGCTCTATAGTCTCTGCTTACCCTAATGGGAAACAGGCGTGAGTTTATGTATGTATGTATGTAAAAGAATCTCGAAAGAAAAGAAAAAATAGTTACTTATATTTAAATTCTAAACCACCGTAATACATTTAACAATTATGGTAGTAAGGAATTAGTCTTTTTTATCTCTTTGCAACGAACGTAACTATTATGTCTTAGTTTTCGATTATGGTCTGATGCATATAACTTATATATAAAAAGATATAAGTCTATGTCTTGGGTTTAAACCCGCGACAGTTGGTGTCACGCGTAGACTTGCATTCAAAACAACTCTGTTGCAATACTTTTTTAACCTGCTCCTTGACGCAAAACGTAACCATGAAGTTTTTTTAAACTAAAACCAATTAGAGCAAAGTATAAGTGATGTATATCTGGCCATCACCACTCACTTGCAGCGAACACAAAAGAATGGGTCGTGGATGCGAGATTTTTTGTTCTATCCCACCACACACCCGCCACTGCAACTCCTGTGCTCCAGGATCAACAGCGGCACGCAGAATATTGAAGCTGAGCGAATCTAAGGGACTTAAATTATCATAATCTTGCAACGAAGTTCATAAGAAAAGCAATGTGAAGGAGGAGTTAGAAAATAAAGAGTAGACCACTTGGGTGCGGGTTTAACTGCACCGTTTATTTTCTACAAAAACATAGACTGAGGGCTATTCTATTGAATTCTAGCAATAGGGTAATATGGAACATTGCATTGTCTTCGAATAAAAAGTAGCTAGTAAAGTAGGACGTCCTGCAGCACGATGGTCCGACGACTTGAGAAAGGTGGTGGGGTGATTCAGGGGTGTGTTGTGTCCAAGGTTTGAACTCGCGACCGCAGAAACGGACTGTACGCCTAAATCTCGTACTTACCATCACTACTTCAGCTTTACGACATAATAATTAATGATAAATGGATTAGAATAGGCCTTTAGGGTACAAAATTTGAGAAGATCTATGCTCAGTTGTTAATAATACAATTATTTTTAGCATTACCATCCAAAAATATGCATTTTGCATGACTCATCAAATTCTGATGGTAATAACCACAAAAAGACCTTCATTGATTTAAATGAACAAACACTTTGATATATATAAACCAACAATGACTAGCAAAAATTAAGAATGGATAACGAAATATGTGAGATGGTGTGTTTCACATCACCTTGCTTTTTGACATGCAAATATGACGAAACTCATCGGCGTCATATGTCTAGGTATTTCAAGAGTTCAAGGTAAGGGCATGCAGCATTTTGCTTAGAATACTATAAATCCATTGATAAGAGCCTGCTTAATCGTTTGCTCTTTGCTAACAGAAGCTTCAGAGACAAAGATACATGCAGGGTGTATTTAGACCGTGATCGAAAACTGAGGCAGGTAATAGCGATTGTGTTTACAAACCCCCTGGCATTAACCCATTAGGTACCAACTTTTTTCTGTATTGTTTGACATATTTTTCAAAGAGTATATATAATAAGGAGCACATAAAAAAAATATAAAAAAAAAATAACAAAATAAATTTTTAGTCCATCAGTCCAATGTTCCCATTTGGGAACATATTTAAATAAAGAAATTCAATAAGTACTGCCATCCATTGAATCAAATTACTAGTTACAAGCTATTATTTAGATACTATTTGATATTATTTTACAATAAATATAAAATACTTACATCGAATTACAGAATAATCAAAATGGAAACAATTGAAAATTTCGAAACTCGTAAAAACTACGCTCTTTGATGAACAACACATAAATGACAATAATTTCAAGTGAATAATTGGCTTGATATTTAGCACCACACAGTGTAGAAACTAATGACATGAATAATTATTAAAACATTGCAGGTAGTTATGAATGAATCGACAAAAAGTGAGATGTCCCAAATGGGAACATTGGTACCTAATGGGTTAAAGAAAATCCCGACAAAAAATAAAATTTTTGAGGTTTTCCATACAAATCACATACTTTTAACGTTAAAAACGTCAAAAATTTTATTTTTTGTCCGGATTTTTAATATCACCACAGGGTTTGTAATCACCCTCGCTATTACCTGCCTCAGTTTTCGATCACGGTCTAAATACACCCTGTATAGAGCTGAATGATCTAGACACCAGTATAAAAAAGCTAGCTAGAAACAGATGTTCCTTTACAAGCAGAACGTTGATAACGTTGTATTTCATGAACCAACTGGTCAAGTGGCCTACTATTAAATAAGCCAGTTAGTATGCCTAAAGTAACGTACTAAAATGGCTTGTCGCGAAATGCCCATCCAAAACACGCTAATAAACCTCTTTGTACAATGCTAGCGTCTGTCGAGTCGATGGGCCCTTTGCGAAATTGCTAAATTCTATTTTGCAATGACGATCCATATTATGCAACCTTTATTGCGTAATATAATACCTACATTTATAGTCAGGATGTTTGTGTCGAGACCTCTATGCTATACGGTTGTGACTTCCGAAATGTATTCTCGAACTTAATGTAGTAATATTGGCTCTATCTGTCAGCCCTGAAACGCAGTTGTCTTTACACCAGAAACAAGATACCGCGAATTTCATCTTCGCAGCGAGACAAATGTTCATGTGATCCACAAAGTCTCTCGTAGTTTTCAAAGGACTTGTATCATAGTGTGGAGTCAGAACTATGTGACTGTTGGGTGATTTATTTATTTATTTAACCATAAACATTGTTTAGTATGATTGGGGTTTGATCTCGCAACCGCCGAGATTCTCGCCAGTACGCCTGTCTCAAGTCCATCAAGACTTCTAAAACAACTGCCTGAGACGTAATTTGCATAAGAAAATCCTTATTGGCAAGACGTGAGATAGGTGTCAATCGGCTCATAGAAAACGCGAAGCGTTTCCGCATAGCATCGAGGACGCGTTGCATAACCAGCGGAGTTCCGAGCTAATCCTAGACTTTGAATATGCTAAATCAATTTCCACTTTCACCAGATGACCTCCGAGATGAGTAAACAATGAAGCAAATAATTTACGGTTGAAGATGCTTTTATATATTTTAAAGCAATTATAAGCTGTCGGGATTTAAGACGCTTCACTCGGTATCTGTTGATGTGTTGTGGGCTTCAATACAATTCTTTTCGAAGGTAAGATGTGCCTAACTTGTACGACGTGGGGTACACTATGGGATATTGCATTTATATATTATACAATTTGTAGCACAAGTTTGGGAATGTGCCTCAAGATGATATTAGGCTATCTGGAATCCAAAACAGCTGAGGCGTCTTGAATGTAGAAACTTAACTCTGCCTATTTCTTCAGGGAGGATGACATAAATATAGAAAAGGAGTAAACATGATTTCCAATAACATAGATGGAGGCAAATGCCGTGGACTAAGGCCTAGAAGGCCAGTTGTGAAGGAGGCCCGTGCCCAGTGGCAGGACGTGTAAGGGCTGATGATGATGATGAATAACACGATTGCACCAAAAACTCGTTCATGATGAGAGCGACAGTTTCTTAATGCCAAACAATGGACAATAATGTATGATTAATGGAATTTTAATGAAGCTCTCAGCGCCGTGCGGTAGGAGGAAATACGCACGCTTCCCATTGTGCTGTTATCTCGTTTGATGATAATTATAAGCATTTTGTGTGTGCTATTATATATGACTATGTGACGTCCATTCTTAATTTAATTGGAGGTCGAAATGCCAGGATTCTTCAATCCTTATGAATAAAAAAAGAAAAAGACACTCGCTTTGACAACATACCAACTTACGCAGAAATAGGACTTCAAACCACACTCCTACTTCTACTTTCCAAGTAATTTGCTTACAGAGCATGGTTATTGGTTACCCACATATTACGGTTAAAGAAACTGTTACTATTTTCTGTGTAATTTCCTCCCAACATCCAGGTCCCTCCGGTTGAAAATAGAACAAAAGTTTAAAAAAAGTAATTCAAGAGTGGCGGTTAAAAAGAACTTGTCAAAGTCTAGTTGAATAAATATGATTTTGAGTTTCACTTTGGCATTTAGCAACAAATTATGCAATAATCTTGATTTAGAAGATAGACGCTCGCTCCTCCCCGAAGTCTTCAGAGCGACTCATTGGAACCGATCGGAAGGACGTGGATTGCCCCTTCTATATTTGGACATGTTTCGGCGGAATTCCGGCGGTCGCAGGATCAACCTCGGAATTTTCGAAGTTATAAATAACACTTTATTGGTACCCACTTAACATAAATTGCTATTAAAACATAAAGTGTATGACAAAGTGGAGCAATAGGCGGCTTTATCGCTGAAAGCGATTTCTACCAGGCAACCTTTAGATGGAATAAAAGAAAACGAAGTATGTACATTGGGGTAAACAAAAAAAAATACAAAAGAAAATAATATATATTATTATAAGCATACATACACACACGCACACACACACACACACACACACACACACACACACACAAATGTTGAAGTTATGTGTGTATCAACAATGAATTATCACTTACTTTAACGGCGAAGGAAACCGTCGTGAAGAAACCTACCCAACTAAAAGTTCTTAGGAATTTCTTATGTGTGGATTCCGCTAACCTGCACTAGGCCAGCGTGGTGGACTAAGGCCTACACCCTCTCAATGGGAGCGGAGGCCCGTGCCCGGTATGACTTTCTGAACGAGAAAGGTCTCATTATGCTTTTCCAAGAATTTCCCAGTAGGAATCTAGAACTGAGTCCAACAATGGTAAAGGATTAACCCTTATTGCGTAGGGCGAAAGCACATAATCCCAGCTCTGCCAAGCCTATCGCGGAATAAAGACATGAGTTATGTTCATGCAACTGTGTAGGATAAATATGGTTATTTGTAGAAAAATACTGATGTCGAGTGTTCCACTTGTTAGAATAATGTCTGCATTGTAATATTGAATCGGATTTAAAACTTGTACCTGAGGCATCTTGCTTGTGCATCGAACCGTGTACATCGAACACTCGAGCCCTATATACCCCTCGGCGAAGGCGGTGAACAAGTTTTCTTTGCAAATAATCTTTAAGTTTTCTCGTAGTACTGTCAAGTGCTTTATTTTTCATTCTTTTGCATACTGCGTGGAACGTTCCAATACTCTTAGGAGATCTGTAATATTGTTCTCAAGAAAAACTACTTGTTTTATTGTTTATTTTTATTGCATTAGTATGGATGGGTTTTGTTATTTAAGTAGGGAATTCAAAGATGTTTCTAAGCTATTTCGTGTTTAAAATAAGATACAGTAATAAAGCATCGACCCATCAATTTTATGTATAACTATAGACTATTACACCCACGTCATAACATTTCATGTTGATTAGTATTATAAGTATTACGTGTCATAAGACGAAACAATCGTGGATGTGCCTAATTTAAAAAAATCGTGTGAAAACAATGTTACACAATAAGCAACTGCCTACCGAGTTTTATTACGGTTGTAAATTATACTGCTACAGGGTGGTATTGGGCCCTTCTTCCGGGGGCTTGTGACCCCCGTCCCGGCTGTTATTGACGTCATAGCTCCATATATGGTAAGGCCTCAGTCTACAACGCTGACCTAGTGCGGGTTAGCGGACCACATACATAAGAAACTCCTAAGAACTTTAAAGTGTGCAATGCAGGTTTTCTCAAAATGGTCAATAATACCTTTGTAAAGATATTAAATATGATGCATAAGTTTATTGGACATCTCAGCGTACACGTTTTGCAGACAGTTTTTCTATTATTTTTTTTTTTTTATTTACCATGATTTATTGAAAACCACGAGAAAGTAAATACATTGAATTTTTATACGCATTTTTTTATTTGTTATTTGCAAACGTAGGAGGTGTCATTGCTTCCACCATTTCCAGATAATAATAATGGTATAGATAATTAAATCTAACGACATTTATTTGGGTAAATCGTTTTTCCTTGTACATTGATTCTTTAAAACGTTATTTACAAAAGTCTCCCTATTACAGTTGATATTATGATTATAATATTTTCTACGCTAATTATATAAATATTATTTTTAATTATTTTGATTATTGAGACATGAATTTAAATAAATTTTATTCGCAAATTACTTGTATATTCCCCAAAAAGTGAATCTTAATCCGGTACGTGTTCTTCTTAGAACAATGGCCGGTGCTCGTGGCACGATAGTTGAACATCTCAAAATTCACTTTCACCGAGGTCGACGGGTCACCGCGTCCTACACATAACTCGTTCGCGGCGCGGGACGGCTGCAGTAAGGGGCCCTTTGCCTCCCGCCGATAAATTTGAAATAATACAACATTTATTTTCAAAAAATATTCAAGGTCGAAAATTTAACTGACCTATTAGCGAACAGCGCTTAAAAATTTCGTATTTTTTAAGTATGTTTTTATAGTTCCGTGAACTAATGTACATATTATGAGGCTTTATAGATCGCGTGATCAAATCCCTGACTTTTCGAAGTAATGTTTATATTCACAATTAATTATCACATACTTTAACGATGAAGAAAATCATCGTGGGGAAACCTGCGCACCTAAAAGTTCTATCTTGTCCATGTAGTTCGTCAACTCCGTACTAGGCTAGCGTGGCGGATTTAGGCTATTTTTTCTCATTACGGCATTTCATATAAAAAATAATACATGGGAAATTATTCACATCCTTGATCGTCAACTGTTACTGGAATGGCCTTCTACATTTGAATACATTCTCCTTACTGACTTGAGACTAAGTATTAAACATTACTCGCAGCGATGCTTTTAATAGAAAACGTCTTAAGGAGAAAGAGGAAGCGAGGTCACCGGGTCGCCGCCGGAGACTCGAACCGGCACCTACTGGGATCACCGGCTGCATTAATGCGATGAAAGTAGGTACAAGTAATAATGTTGAGAGCTCTCGCTCTATCGGATGACATTTAGCGAAGTCAGGTAAATATAGTCATAGAATATTAACAAAACTATGACTTCTGTTTTGGCTACTTTCCTTGTATCTTGTCAATAATTGAGCAGGACCCTCTTCAGCAACTGAAAGGAATTGATGACAAAATTTATTAATCTTTCAAGATCTTTCGTGAACATTTTTTTTTTTGGGGTAAAAGTAGGCTATATACCTAATCCAACGGTTGTAATCCCCGAAAGGGTAGGTAGAGATGCATTTCTTGAACCACCCGCCATCCATTAAACCCGCGGAATAGAGATTCTAATCCTGTTTTCTGGGTACGTATCCAAACTTGTAATTTCTTAAAAAAAAACAATAACACTATGTCCAACCCAGGAATCGAACCCGGAGCTTCTAGTTCGCACGGTACGTACTTGTGCGAAATATCAACCTATACCTAATATCATGAAAACCAGATGAGGAGCTTAGGCCCAAGAATAAGCAAACTCAGGTTACCTTTTATAAATGAAAAAAAGTAGTTTATACTAAGATGCACTTAAATCGATTTATTTCTTGCAAGTCTATTTGTGAAACGAAATCGATCGCGCCCTTTCAAATAATTGTTCCAAGCACGCTAGCCTCGAATTTACCCAAACCGATATTACTCATTCAATTGTTAAATGCATTTAACAGTTATTAGCGTCAGTCGTTCAGGTGACAGACAGAACTAGGTGCTGTTCGAAACTTAAGAATTACGGCCGAAATGTTTATACAAATTAAAGCATTAAGTTTTATTCCATCCATTCATCATCAACCCATATATACCCAACTGCTGGGTACGACTTACGAGCCTCCTCTAACATTGAAAGAGTTTAAGGCGTTAGTCCACCACGCTGGCCTAGTACGGGTTGACTGACTACAATCATAAAGAATTATAAATAAATACACCCAACAGTCACATACATAGTCCCGACCCCACACTAAGATACAATTCTTGTGTCGTGGGTAAACTACGAGAGACTTTTCGGTCTCACAAACACCCAGACCCGAAACAAATATTTGTGGATCACACAAACATTTGTCTCGGTGCGGGGATCGAACCCGCGGCCGCTCGTTTTGCAAGCTGGTGTTTGGCCAACTGCGCCACGGGGCTAAGCACTTTTATGTGTGCATGTTTCATTACGTTTTCCTCCATCGTTGCCTCAGAGAATTTTTTTTCTTCACCTGATAATTTCTTAATTGAAAATTTATTTGCTTCACCGGAAAGTGGAACCCGCGGAAACCTAGATCGCACGCGACATATTTGCACCGCAAGAAACAAAACTAAAATTATACCTAAAAATTCAAATTACATAAGTTAGAAAATATATACGATGACAAGTGAACAAGTAAATATTGAGGACAGAAAATGTATAGAAAATCCCACTGAATTGTAACATTAAAGTGAATTAGTGTAGAAGGGTCAACATTACCATATAATCGTGGCATTGTCTTGCTGTTACAAAACCTTTATTGCGTAATGGAGTATAAAACAGGCCTTTTGTTTTTATGTTATAAATTTTATGCAGGTTCTTCCTATATTATAAACAGTTGGTGGGTTATTTCGTGGCGTCTTAGGAAATTATCTGCTGGACTTTTGGATAGTCACTGGCGGTATCATTATTAGCCCAAATACATCCAACTGCTAGCACGGGCCTCCTCTACAACTGCGAAGCCTTAATCCACCACGCTGGCCTAAAGCCTGTGGGCGGACTACACCTAAGTAAATCCTAAAAAGTTTTAGGTGTGCAGGTTTCTTGACGATGTTTTCCTACAAGTGATAATTATTTAATACACACATAACTTGGAAAAGTCAGAGGTGTATGCCTGGGGTTTGAACCCGCGACTGTCGAGATTCCCGACCGCGTGCCTAAGCCTACAGGCTATCACGCCTCAAAATCTACATTCAGAACGCAATTTGCTTAATTCGTTCACTTGCATGCAAGGTGCGGCTCAGCCGAATTACCAGAAAGAAACATTTTCTCTCGATGCTGATTCTGTAGCGGTCATTGACTTACATTTTACCTTATAATGTTCATTTACTCTTTAAATTCCCGATGTATATCATGATTATACCACACCTGATAAATTCCCAAGAAGAATTGGGTGTGTAGGTTTCATCCTGATGCTTTCCTTCACCGTAAAAGCAAGGACGTCCGTAGAGTTGGACGTCCTGCAGCACGATGGTCCGACGACTTAAGAAAGGTCGCTCAAGACCGGGATGGTTGGCGCTTACTTGGGGAGTCCTACGTTCAGCAGTAGACAGCGTTAGGCTGAGTATATATATGAGTATAAAAGCAAGGTTTTTATATTACAGGTGTATATGTAGAATGTTCATTACTTGACACAAATAAGATTGTAATTACCTACCATTAAGTACTATCACTTAGTATAACCTGTGCGAAAAAATGTCACTTTCCGCTGCAATTCGAAAATCTCGTCAACAAGCTTTACGATTGGCGTACACAAATTTTGTCATAGTAATGAATTTATAACCCTACGCTACCCGACCAGGGATATTCCTGATGTAATAAAGTGCTAAGCATGTAACCCGGTACACATTTGACGCCCCAGGCGATAGCACGCAGTGAAGCTCGAGATAATGAAGTTGACGATAACCCGCGTCGAAGGTTGGTGAAAAAGGAATATAATATACGTGGCAAAATCCTGCATAAAATGGAGAGAATTTATGAAGCTAAACTGAGGTTGGTTTAAGCAAATATTAGCGGTTGATTGATGATAGAATTTCACGCGTGTTACGAATTATCTTTCTTATCATCATCAGCCTATAAATATACCATTGTTGGTCACGGGCCTTCTTTACGATTCAGAGCGTTTATGCCTATTTCCACCACGCTGGGCTATCGCGGGTTAGTGAACTACTTACCTAAGAAATTCCTAAGAACTGGCAAGTATGTTGGTTTCACCACAAAGTTTTCCTACACCATAAAAATAAAAAAGACTGCATTCTTACCAGACCTAAAAAGATATATCAAACACTCACTCAAAACTCAAAACGTGGCGGATTAACAAAATACTGCATGTAACCCTTTAGCGATTGTACACAAGAGAGCGAGGTTTATATTATTACTAGTATTAGGGTGGACATACAAAAGAAATGTATGGGGTCGAGTATAGAAGAAAGATTTGTCGAGTTGTACTATCAAATTTTAATCAATAATGAATTATGCCCTTTTTTCACGGTGAATGATATCATACGGAAACTTGCGTATTACAGTACTCTATAGCTGTGCCAATAACTGGTCCTAGCCCACAAAATATTTATTTTACTACATTTTATATGATAGCAAATGTGTTTTCATGTTTTTATTTCGTCTAAATTTTCTTTAGTCCTTTCAAACAATCATAGATGGCGCTAGCTGTACCGTGGTTCTGTTCCAAATAAACCTACGCTTTTTATGTGAAAAATATTTGTATTTTCCGCGATAATAAAAGAGAGTGAACGACAAAACACACATACATACATCAGTGGCGTGCCTAGGGTGTCAAACTAAGGCAAGCTCAAATGTTTATTTAGTAGCAGCATATTTTTTTGGTACGTAGGACTAATAAATATCTACCGGTTAGTACTCACATTCACGTTTATAGCGTTATTTTATAAATAAACAATCGTTAAGTTCGTTATTCGGAACTATGTGAGGCAAGTCGGGCTTTCGGGCTTCTATGGAAGTACCGCCTCTGACACACATACATACATACATATATAAACTCACGCCTGTTTCCCACTGGGGCAGGCAGTGACTATAGAGCGCTAAACGCCACGGTCCAACCACTTCTTTCGCTTCCTCAATGTTCTATCCTCGTCATGTCTACATCAGTTTTGGAGACTCACACAAATCGCGTGTGACAATTGGTTTGAATAAATATAATTATGACTTTGATTTCGATTAAAGAGACATTTGGGTTGAAGTCGATGCAGTGGCTCATATTGAGACGGGGTGTTTTTCCTCAATGTGTCAGATTACATATAAATATATACTGATATACTAAAAGATAAAAAAAAATGAATTTATATTGTTGTCTGTGACCAAAAAACACATAAATTATTTGACAAATTTTATATAACTATTTCATATTATGAATATATATGAAAAGAAGCCGAAAGTGGCTGCAGGGATTATTGGTTGTATATAATATTATTTTACATAAAAACTGGTGCGGAGTGAGGTCCAATACAATATGAAACACATTTACGAAACATATTGCTCAAAAAGTTATGACAGGCGTTTGATGAGCATCTAATATATCGAGAAAATAATGAATTATAGAACAAACTCGGTCGCTACATGTTTTTTAGAATTGACATTAGAAAATACTACGACAAAAAAAATACGTTTTCCGTATAACCACATCCGTTAGATAACTATACTTGTTATGAAAACGCCAACATTTTAATTTTTGTTTTTTAATATGGTCTAATATGGGTTTGTAATCACCCATACACCCTGAATAAAACTATATATTTTTCTAGGTTGCCACCCTAGTCTAACGTGATGCACAAATCGACCTATGCATAGAATAAGGTTACTTATGATTATAACACCAAAGTACTTTTTATGGCTATAATAGAGTTAAAATTGTTTATATGTTGCACTAATAAAGTAAAAATGATCATAAATTTCGTTGTTGTTTGAAGAACATAAAAAGTTACTGATAATTTTGTTCCCAATTATAATAAGTTTAAATCGCTGAGAAAGAGAAGTTATGCAAAAGCACATATAACTTTATTCTGCGCATAGGTCGAAATATTTGTCTCAGGATGTTTGTTATACTGAAAAGTCTCGTAGTTTCCCCAGAAATTGTAGTGTGTGGGGTCAGAACTATGTATGTAACTGGTGTATTTATTATTATTTACTATATGTTCAATTTCCCTTTTTATTATGCTCTTATTATTTAGAATATTTTAATTTAAACGCGAACACCGTACGCCTTTCCCAAACAAAATGTCAGAAGCGGTAACCAATAGACTGAACATATTCATTATCTGTAATGTGGGGTGATTTGCCGCGAAGGGCTGGGGAGCCAAACGATTGACAAGCTTCATAATAGACTGCATGGTGTGTTAACAGAACCGTCGGCTTTATGGCTTCCCATTGTAGTCGGTTTATTATAGTAGGGGATACACACATCTCTAATGTATGCGTGTACTGCAATTATAAATTATGGTAATTTCATCATCAGCCCATATGTCCTGAACCGTTGAGATTTAGGCCTTAGTCCATCACGCTCGTCTAGATGGGGTTGGTGGACGCATAAGAAATGAACCACATATACAAGACTTTTAGACTTTTTAGGTATGTACTAAACATAATGTTTTCCTTCATCGTTAGCCAACTGCCACAGGGCTGTCGTGGAATGATGCCGCGGTGCCCGGGGTGGGTGGCGACAAGTCTGGTAGGCGCCTCCCACTACAGCGCCCTAGTTTCCGGGAATACGGCCATCTCACTCGACCACGAACTAGGTTAACCTTTACCAGCTACAGCGAGCTGTCTAAAAGTCAATATGAATGAAATCAATATGAATATGAAAGTGGTTGGATGGACGAGTCGAGGAAGGTCAAAGAAAAGGTGGATGGAATGCGTGACTGAAGATATGAAAGAGAAAGGGGTGAATGATGACATGACGAAGCGAGCTGACTAAAAGTGTGAGGAATAACGCCCGCCATCATAAGCCTATATACGTCGCGCCGCTAAGCACGGGCCTCTTCTGAGAAGAAGAAGAAGAAGGAGAAGATTCACTGTGAATGCGCTCATAACTTCGAAAAGTCAGCGGTGTGTGGTGGGGCTTAGTCAGCGGCGCCACGCTTATAATAGACGCTGTTAGGATTTAGGACCAGGGTGGAGTGTATATTTATCTTGTATCGTTGCACAAGCATAAAAGGGTTTTATTCGTAATTTACGACTGCCTCGTGGTCTCGCAGTACAAGTAGGTGCCGTGCGACCTAGAGGTACTGAGTTCGATTCCCGGGCTGGGCAAAGCGTTATTTGGTTTTTCCATTAGGAAATTCTCAGTAGCATCACGGAGTCTTGAAATGTGCCCGAAAAACGGCAATATGCCCTATTACATGGGACTGATATGTATGTAACTGCGAAATGTGGGTACAGAAATGCTCTTCTGCCTACTAATGTTTAATAATATAGCACTGTTAACAAAAATGTAAGAATTCACGGTATGCGCACACATAGGTACAGCCAGTGTGGATATCAGTAAAAAGTTACTTTAGCTAAAATATGTAGATAATAAAATAAAATAAATAGAATAAAGTAAGAATAATATTTCAATGTTGAAGCTATTTTTGTTTGGAACACTGTAGAAGAGGTAAAAAAGAATAAATGGATCTTGCGTTTGAAGAGGCTTATCGTACTTTTATAATAAAATTCCGTCTTAAAGTCTCGTTAGCCTCGTGAAGTCTGTAATCTGATTTATAGATCGACGCACAGACAAACCAGCTGAGTTTAAGAGCGTAAATACTATGAATATCATCTTTAAAAAGATAAGTATATTTACTCATATAAAAGAATATAATTTATTTACTTCTATCAGATTACGTTTCAGGCTATTTACAAGGAGTCTCTTTTTGGAGGGGAAATGTCTTTATAGCTCTCCTTCCTACCAGGCCTGGGGGAGGAGGGGCGGGAAGCGTATGTCGGGGTCATCAGTCTTCCAGCCCGGCGCGCGGCGATGTCATGTCATGGCTCAGCCAAAAACCTTCACTAAGCTTGTGACGCAGTAGTCAAATCAACGGAAAAATTGGCGTAAAAGGGGCTTTAGGAATATTACAAAATATTAATACATATTGGAAAATTTCAATTAAGTTCCCGATGCAATGTGGACACACTCGCATGACTGAACAAGCAATATAAATCGCATCTGTTTATTAGTTTTGAAAATTTGTTATTACGTTGTCCATTTCATTAAATAAGCGAGCCCCTTTGAGTGCGGCTATTGATACAGCACATTATTACGGGTGAATCGGTTCATATCGATGTGGGGTATATTATTTATCCTCGCGGTATTGAGTTTTAAGGAAAATTAATTAATACCCACCGTTTATTTAGGATTATGGGACCTAATTATTTTTGTATATAATACCTCGTGTTCAATGGGATATTTTAATAGTAATGAGATATGTAATTAAACGAATCCGTATCAAAATTAATTTAAATTTATTACGTCTTTGTGATATAAATTGATTGAAAGCAACGTTCGATTTTTTCGCCCGTTCGACTCCAGTGCAATCGTTTTCCTATACGGTGAGGCTATAAAAAAACTTTCTGGTTTCATGTTTAAATACATATTTGTACTTACTTGCAATAGCTCCAATAATATTATAGTTAAAGGCATCGCGCTTCAATCCCGCCATAATGAGAATATTAATCACTCCCAAAGTGAATATAGGTCAATTTGTAAAATAACTAAATAAACAACAGGACTTAAATATTATGCCTAAAGGAGCAAAATCCGAATATAAAAAGACATGTTCGACTGGGGATTGAACGCATTGTGGGTTAACTAATACTAGCCAACTGCGCCAAGCTTCAAAGACAGGTAGGAAGTGAGTATATTTCGAGTATCTCCCACATTTAAGTGAAGATGCAATTGTAATGTAACCGGGGCAGATAACTAGGGCGTGGTCGACGACACGACTATTTAAACAATAAGGTGTTACACAATACTGACACTACATTACGTCACGCGATCGCCTCATGAATAAACTAGGGGACGGCTACATAACATCGGATTTTACATACATAATTAAATAAATACGACCAACAACAAACATAGTTCTGACCCCACACATACAAGGCTTTTCGGTCTCACAAACACCCAGACCTGAAACAAATATTTGTGGATCACACAAACATTTATTTGCCTCTCGTTTCGCACGCTGGTGTCTAGCCAACTGCGCCACGGGGTTGTCAATATATTATATTTCTATACAGGGTGTATTTAGACCGTGATCGAAAACTGATGCAGGTAGAAGCGATAGTGATTACAAACCCCCTGGCATTAAAGAAAATCCCGACAAAAAAATTTTTTTTTGAGGTTTTCCATATACTCCACATACTTTTAACACCGATGGTTGTATGGAAAACGTCAAAATTTTTATTTTTTGTCGGGATTTTTAATATCGCCACTGGGTTTGTGATCACCCTCGTTATTACCTGCCTCAGTTTTCAATCACGATCTAAATACCCCCTGTATATAATGTCACGCTGAAAGCCCCAAAGGGGTAGGCAGAGGTACATTTCCCCACCCTCATTTCGATAGGTATCAGTAGTAGGGGTCAACCCTCTGCCAGTTTTCGGACACCATATCAGGTGTAACCACTGTAAATTTCGCAATGGGAAAACTCAAGAACTATACCTCTACCGGGAACTGTTGATCTCACGACAAATACCATACTAACATACTTGATCCGCAAAACATAATGATGCCTTATAATAATATACATCAGGCACCCTATATCAAGATTTTAGCATTTCAAAATTCTATATTGCTAATAAAAAAGACATAAAAGAACACCATATTGACGGTCATTAAATTTCAGCCCAACTAAATCCCAGTACTAATTATAAAACTCTTTTACAGCTGAGACGGTTTAGGTTACCCACCACGCTGGCCTAGTGATGCAGGCTGACGGATTTCCGTAAGAAATTTTAGCTATTAAGGTTTCCTCGCGGTGTTGTCTTCCGCCTTTAAAGTTATTTACAATCATGAGACTTATAACTTAAAGACATATAAAATACAACTCTGCGATACTTCAAACCATTCGCGATCGCACATCTATGCATCAAAGACTAAATAAAAGAGAGACCCGTCAAAATTATTGTATTCTGTTGCAACGATGAAACTGCATTTACACCTTATAGTTAGTGCAGTGCTTTCCAAGTAGCGTCGAACAGATTGCTATCTCACTCATCAACAATGCAATGATTGTCTGTACGGCTACATAAAAGTGTGGCCTTAGAAATTGGAACACCTGTGTAAATCTATAAGGAAACGGCATGGGATTTCATCATCATCAACCCATATACGTCGAAGTACCAGGCACGCGCCTCCTCTAAAGAGACTAAGTATTTAGGTCTTATTCCGTCACGCTGACCTAGTACGGGTTGGCGGACTAGTCACCTTAGTACCTCCTACAAAATTTTAGGTGTGCAGATTTCCTCACGATGTTTTTTTCGTTGTTAAAGTACGTGGAAGATAAATTGAAAATTGACAAACGTGGACCAGGCTTTGGTTACGGATTTTCTTAGAAAACCGTAGCTATAAATTTATTACTGTACATCATTACACAATCACCATCACTAGCCTTTCTCATGTCTACTGCTAGACATATGCCTCTAACTGTATCTCTGAGCTAGATCTTCGGCCCTCCTCATCCAACCGCTGCAACTTACTATCAAGAGTCATCACGGCACCTTTTCTTGTCCATTGGAAGAAGAAACTAAATGATTCATTTAGGTACCTTCTACATAATTTTTTTGACGAACCAAAATATTTCAAATCTGGAACAATCGTATGTATTTGATTAAAAACTCAGAAAGTAACAAATTAGAAGCATTGGAGTATATTTATATATGTATCTTAGTTCAACGGTTTATTTTATGATATTCGTAATAGCGCCATCTGCGCGATGACGTCTGAACTAACAGTATTATTTGCGAAAATTTAATAATTGTGAATGTTTTAGATAAGATGTCGCTGGCGGCTGCGCGGGCTAAAATACCTTCAGTTCTCGTCCGGCCGCTCTGAAGGAAGCAGGTTTTAGTCCATACAACATAGAAAAATATTTCGAGACGAAAAATGTTAACCAACACCTAATAACTTTGTAATTTTGCGGTAAATTCAAGTATTTTGGAACAATTATTAATTTTTTTGGTAATTTGGAACGTTTTACAAATAAAATCCGTCTATCGCAAGCAGTAGTATTCCGAAAAGTATTAATAATCTTTTCCAAAGAACAAATCAATATGTCGTTTAACTGGTTGAATAAATGAAACTTAAAGAAAAAAATCTGATTTGAAAACAATTCGAACAAGATTTAAAAAGTTAAGAAATGAAGAGTAGTACGAGAGATAAGGTATTTATTACCAAAGAAGATATGAGACACAATTAAGAATGCCAAAGATCGGCCGAAAATGGAAAAAATATTACAATACTTTGAAGGAAGGAAGAATGACCTTAGTAGAAGCAGGAGTATTGTTCATTTGGAAAAGTAGTGAGTGATGCAATAAGATATAACGTGTCACTTGTCACCATTATAAAGTATAGCAACTGTACAATAAAAAAACAAACACTTAAAAGATTTTTCCAGTGATACACATATATCAGTGAATCTTTAAAAGTTATTCTTAGTTTAAAGGACGTTAACGTTATTTTGTTTACATGTATACAATTGATAGAGGGCTTAACAGTAATACAGGGCTTAGAACCCAGCATTATTGCTAATAATAAAATGTGTTAGTTATGTTGTTACAGAAAATGATTTAAAAAATAAAGAAGTAAATTCTATTTTAAAATCAACAAGATTACTAATATAAGATGGTATTTTAGTTTATATCATTGCATAAAGGATTAGATATTTAATTATTCAAAACGTAAATAATAAGTCGATTTTCATAGTTGTTGGACTTACAATGAAACTTGGAAATGGAATGGAGAACACTATAGCAGGCACTAACACAATAGAGGTAAAGATTCCCATATAATTAGCAAGAAGATGTGCAATTTTGGTGAAGCTAGTAACGCAAGCGAAGAACTTGAAGTAGCATTGAACGAAACCATGAAAACCCCACAAATTGATGAAATATCTAACGGTACTCCATACAACTTGCCAATTGAAGCATAATATAGTAAACGCTTAGTGCTCTAATCGTCATTTCCTAATGACGAAGACATTTACGCAAGAACAAAAGTTTCCACGGATTGACGTCAAATACTTCAGTACACAAAACTTGGCGTTTACATATAACCTCGTTGGACTTCTTAAGTCTTAAAACTTTACGTGAAAAAATTCTGTAATGGCCAAGGGGAGAAATGAACAAAGATGGATTAATTAGCTGCGAATAAATATTGCCTGATAGATCTTTGACAGCCCCGTGGCGCAGTTGGCTAGACACCAGTTTGCGAAACAAGCGGCTGCGGGTTCCATCCCCGCAGCGAGACAAATGTTTGTATGGTCCACAAATATTTGTTTAGGGTCTGGGTGTTTGTGAGATTGAAAAGTCTCTCGTAGTTTCAATATCATCAAGTTGGATATCAACCAACACAGGATTGTATCCTAGTGTGGCGTCAAAACTTTGTAAGTGACTGTCGGGTGTATTTATTTATTTATGTAAGTTAAATTGGTAGCAAAAACGGCTTATTGCGTGGGATAAAAATAATTGGCGAAATGTGGGTGCAGGAATGCACCATTACCTCTCCCTTCGATAAACACAGACTGATAGTAATGATAATAATCTAGCCAACTGTGCCACGGGGCTGTCAAATATTGCCGAAGATGCGGCTCAGATTCCATTTGAACTCCTATTTGTTTAAATAAAAATATATGTTGTACTTACCAACTTAATGAACAACGGCCAAGAATTTCATTCAAAAACGTTTCAAAAAGTTGTCAATAGATGTCGCTACATTCGTTTGCTCTGAGCGATCCCCCGGATGAGTGTCGTTGATCGGACTAAGTGGTGAATTGCCATCAACAATGCTTTAAGGTCAAGTTCAAGTGGCATAACTTCCTACACGAGGAACGACGCAATAGATCCAATCACGATATTGCGCATTATTTTATCAGGCGCTTTGTATTATTTGTTTATCGACTGGGACAACGTGCTAAAATAGTTGCTGTTCTGAGGGTGGAGCAGTTACGTAGCGAGTCTGTAGGGAAACCGCTGACGTTGCAGCTGCACTATTACAAAACTATATTGATATTGTAAAACCGCTGATGCAGCTGTGACGCCAATCGAAGCCTCGTTATCAATTATAATTTGTAAGAATAGGCATTCCATATTCCCACCTCGAAGTAGAATCTCTATTCATAGGGTTAATTAATTGTAATAAATGTAGTTCTTAAAAGCATTTCGGTTTTTTTTCGACCCTACGTCTGTGGCAAACGTAATTAATGTTTATCATCATCAACAATCATCACTGCTGGGAGGAGCTCCTGTGCAACTGAGAGGGTTTAGGTTTTAGTTCACCACGCTGGGCTAGTGCTAAGTTTCTTTACGATGTTTTCCTTCACAGTTAAAGTGATGAGTCATGAATACACATTACGTTAAAAAGTCAGAGGTCGGCCGCGTGCTAAGCCTTTACTAAGAAGAACCACTTACTTCTTAGTGATACTCAGTACAGCTGATTTCAGAATGCGCCACATATAAGTTTGTATACGTACAAACGTCATTGTTGTGAATCTGACATATGTACCTGGTCGTTACTTGGATGTTGAATAATGTACAAACAGTATATCAGATCGCCTCCAATCCTACCAAAGAAAACTATTTCACCTAGGTTTTTTGTGAATCATCAAGAAATGGTTCGATCTTCAAGTGGGGAAGCATAGATAAAATCAAATGCTTCTTGAAAGAAACTGGCAACAATTGTAACGAAAAACTTAATTGGGCATTCATCTGAACATGAGAGACTTGTTTACTTCCTCTATGAATTATTATTAATTCAATTATTTTTGTAAGATCGAAAAAAAAAACATCAAGACGAGGTATTTTTAATATACACGCGTTCAAATGGTAAAGTGGATCTGCGTGTATCATTAAGTGTTTTTGTTTCAGTGAAAAACAATTTTATTTCAAAATAGATTGAAACAGTCGCTTAAACAAAAAATCTCCTTGGGGTAGGCAAAGTAATCACATCAATGTGTGGCCAATAGTCCTTTTTTGGTCTCAGGTAAATCGACCTGTTTATCCTCTTTCATCAAAAGACCTATACAGGATGAATTCAGTCGTGGTCGAAAACTAAAGCAGGTAATAGCTGAGGTGATCACAAACCCATGAGTGAAAAAAATTAAAAATGACGTCTTCCATACAAAACACATACATTTAATACTGATGGTTGTAAGACAAACCTGTATCCATACAACCCTTACAATCCTTTAATACTGCCATGACAGAGATTCGATCCCTGTTCCTCTAGATCGCACGTCATACACCTGTATTGTGGGACCACGGTGATAAAATTCAGAAGTTGGGGTAGTTTCAACATTTTTGGCTTTTAACAACAATTAAACTGCAAATGTTTGCAGACTTACGAAAGAGAATTACTGGGCGGAAACGAGTGATCGAGTAGATAGAGGAGGTGCACCTTTAAAGATCACATTGATAAATAAATTAAAAAAGGATAAAATAAAGAGTCCTCGAATCTGAAGTGCAAGGTCAGTTGAGGAAGCGAAAGAAGTGTTCGGACCGATATGTTGTGATGTTTGTCCCCTATAGATCTACCTACCCTAACGGGAGACAGGCGTGTATGAATGTATTATAATACGTTTACTAACTAAGAAAAAATAAGACGACATGTTCTATATCGTGTCAACGATAGAGGAGGGTCGGCCCAGCAGTGGGAGGTTCATGAGCTGATAGTCATCATCAAACCATATACGTCCCACTGCTGGGTCTCTTCTATCACTGAGAGGGTTTAGGCTATAGTCCACCACGCTGGCCTAGTGCGGGTTGGCGGACTACACACCTAAGAAATTCCAAGGAACTTTTTAGGTGTGCAGGTTTCATCACGATGTTTTCCTTCACCGTTAAAGCAAGTGATAATTCAATGTAAATACACACATAGCTTCAAAAAGTCAGAGCTGTGTGCCTGGGGTTCGAACCCGCGACCGCTGAGATTCTCGACCGCAAGCCTAAAGGCCATCACTGCTTCATGCTGTATCACTTATGATGAATACTTTCGTCAATTGATCTAATATCTAGGTGCACTTGAATGGTAAACCTTTCCGCTTGATAAAAGCGTGAGGATCGTAAGTGTATGCGTCAAAGCAGAGTACAGGAGATGCAATTCGGTGGGCACTTAACGAAGTTACTACCTTTTAGGCTGGATGACGAAATTTTTTTCGACGAGTTCTATTTTCTATGACGCAACGTGAAATTCAGTGTACGCAAAAAATCTCCTAAGTTAGACAAGCCCTGCAGTCGATTTATTTAGTACTTTATTGATAAATGAAGGATAATTAACGAAAGAAGTGGGCAATGCAGCACAGTCGGCGAACTTATCCTTTTTTTTCTGTTTTGTTTTGGACTGATGTAGGCTTGTATGGGTAAAATGACCTCCTGTATATTTAGATATTTTCCTTTATGCATCATAGCTCAACGCTTACGTCACACAAGTATTATCACTTTCTTTAACGGTGAAGGAAAACATCGTGATAAAACCTGCACACCTAAGAGTTCTTAGGAATTTCTTAGGTGTGTAGTCCGCCAATCCGCACTAGGCCAACATGATGGACGATAGCCTAAACCCTCTCAATGGTAGAGGAGACCCGTGCTCAGCAGTGGGCGTATATAGGTTGATGAAGTAGAAGAAGATGAAGAATGTTATTTAAAACGTGAATCTTTCCATTGGTTTATTTCACGACAGTGGCCATTTCAAACCCTAGATACTCAACACAACTTTTCAAAAAGTATTTTAAGAGGTATTCAAAACGAGTTCTCACGCACTTTATGGTTAAGGAAAACATCGAAAAGAGAATTTATCGCAGCTATCGAAATCTTCAAATAAAATTACACTTTTTTCTTTTCTAATTAGTCTTTTTTATCAAAGCTGCGTACCATTCAGAGTTGTTCATCAATTTTTCACATTAGTATAACAATATCAGAAATATGTTATCAGATACCTGGGATGGGATAAATAAATTGCTTATTTAATACATGAAGATGCTTCTTAATAAGAATTCGTGTCAGTAGATATTTCAAGCATTGTATCTAGGTTAGTAGGAGTACCTATAGAGTACACGATAGTCTTCCCTCTAAACGTATAGATCCCGAAGGACACGATAAAGTATTTTTATTGCTGTCTCCATTGTATCCACTGTATTTCTTTTCCGGGACGTACATGATTCATGTAAGAGTTAACAACTTGTTGTGGGGTTGAAAAATAATATTTTTGTATTGGAAATATTGTATTGGAATACGCTCTGAAGGGGTAGGGGTAATGCGTTTATTGTACTTGATAATGTTATTTCACGTTCAACATATTTTGTTTCAACGCGATTATATGTTAGTAACCATTTATTGATCTAATTATAAGATTCACGATGCCTTTCAAAAATATGTCTGTAAAGCGACAACAACTTTTAATAAGAGCATTACCTTTAGAAAAGTTTTACAATAGAACGATGGGTAAGGATTACGGTTCTGGCTACTTGTTGCTCCTTGTCAAGCGTGAGACAGGGTCACATCCCGGCCCATACAATAGCAGCGTCTAGTGTGGCCTACCATTATGGAAAATGTAATGAAACTGAATAATAACAGGCTCTAGTTAGATTAAATGCGCGGTCGATACAAAATCTCGATTGAATATGGATTACCGTCTCGAGTATGGACCTGGGTCTTTAAGTCACAATCGCCCTATTGTAAGGCATATTATACTGAATAAAATCCATCTTATAGTGATGGCCTCGAGGTTCAAGAACGCGGTCGGAATTTCGGCGGTCGCGGGTTCAAACCTCAGGCTCAACCCTCTGACTCTTCAAGTTCTGTGTGTATTCGCAATGAATTATCACTTGCTTCCACCACGCTGTCCTAGTGCTGGTCGGTAGACTACACACCTAAGAAATTCTTTAAAAAAAAATTTGGTGTGTGTGAAAACTGTAAGTATAAAGCAAATTAATTACAGAGTCGCCAGCAATGCACTATAATTTAGTTCACAATTTAAGTTATCGCGAGGTGGAATGACTAATAGCATGCCATTACCTTTTACTTACCACACATCAATGGACGCCACCAAGTCTGGCCGATGGGTAATTATCAGCTAATTTTATAGCGGTGGCAAATTAACGGCTATTAACCATTTGTTTGAAAGGTATTGTTTGAAATTTGTTTGTAAGAGTAGTTATGGCCTCGAGGTTTAGTCGTGTGGTTGTGAATCTCGGTGATCGACGTTCAATCCACATGCACACACCTCCGATTTTTAGAGGTTACGTGTGTCTTCACAATGAATTATATAATAAAATAAAATAAAATAAAATAAAAAATAAAAAAGCCTTTATTTCTACTACACAACTTAAACTACACATATTCTTATAAATCATCTATAGCCTAATTAAACACTCTTATTTACTTCTATTTATTTAACCTAGCCTATTTATTGGTAGTAGTCGCCTTTTCGGCGTAGGCCTCCCCTACGTTCCTCCAACTGTCTCTGTCCCGAGCCTTAGTCAACCAATCCGGTCCACACATCCGAGCAAAAACATCTCGCCATCTCTTCCTTGGTCTTCCTTTTTTTCTTTTATGATCTAATGGTGTCCACTCCGTTACCCTTTTTGTCCATCTTTCATCAATGAATGATATAACGATGATGAAACCTGCATACCTAAAAGCTTTAAGGAATTTCTTAGGTGTGCAGTTCACAATCCCGTGGTGGACTAAACTGTAAACCCGCTTAATGGTAAAAAAACTTATGCCCAGTAGTGGATTGCATGTAGCACCGAAGTGTTGTTGATGATGATGATAATGATGATGGTGTTGATGATGCTGTATCTTCTTCTTCTTCTTCAACAACCCATATACGCCCACTGCTGAGCACGGGTCTCCTCTACCATTGAGAGGGTTAAGGCCAAAGTCCGCCACGCTGGCTTAGTGCGGATTGGCGGACTACACACCTAAGAAATTCCTAAGAACTTTTTAGGTGTGCAGGTTTTATCACGATATTTTCCTTCACCATTAAAGCAAGTGATAATTCAATTTGAATACACACATAACTTAGAAAAGTCAGAGGTGTGTGCCTGGGGTTCGAACCCGCGACCGCCGAGATTCTCGACCGCACGCCTAAACCTCGAGGCCATCACTGCCTTTATTGATAATGCTGTATGTTTAATAGGAAAAAGTTTTACTCTGACACCCACAGGTGGATAGAGATACACATCTACAAAGAAGCAGAAGCTTGTGGCTATTGTTGCTTCATGAGTTTAAGATTAATTTGACAGCCCCTGACGCTGTTCTCTTGACACTTGCTTACGAAACGAGGGGCAGCGGGTACAATCGCATCGAAAACAATTTTTATGTGATCCACAAATTGTTTCGGAATTGGTGCAGGGTGCATTAATTTTCAAAGGTGGGATATTGCCGGTTTCGTTGGGTGCCGACTTGCAACTCTCCTTATGCATTACCTACTTGACGAATAAAATGAGTTTTTGCTTAGGCTTTTCAATGAAGAACTTTGTTCCCTTCTTTTTCATTCCACCTTTTCAAAACATAAAAATGATTATGATACATAGTTAATTTCGAAGTCTCAGATGTATGTGGGGACTGACAGCGCATCTAAATCTCCAGGCCATCACAATTGTTTTGATGACATGTAATAACTTTTAATGACCGTTTTTAAACTGTTTTTTATGTTTTTCTTGATCTCGCTGATAAAATATACTTTTTTTCATTAAAATAGAACATTAATCAATAATTATTTTGAGGTTAAGGCTATTCAGATGCACAAGGAAATTCAGATATTATAAGTGCTAAGTGGGTTCGTTTGTCTATAAACCTTTGACGCGTAAGCAGTTAAGCCGATTTTAATGAAGGTTGTTGCATAAATAGAGGAGGTACTAGGGACGATTATAAACAGCTTCTTGTGCTGTAAAATGACATGTCCCTGTGCTGTTTCGGCTCATAAGACGTATGACCTATTTATAAAAACCGGCCTTAGCTAACTTTAATTTTTACTTTACCAAAACCTTTCTTTTCAAATGTAAAGCACTTCATTAGGGCTAAGACTTGGTCCACAACGCTGACTTAGTTTAGGATGGTAGACCATACACAAAAATTCCTTGAAACTATAATTCCTTGGGAAGTTTCCACACCAAATCTCTATTCAATATTTTCCATCATCGCAAAGATGCACACGGAAAACGTTTTCTCTTATTTCCCTATATTGGAAAGTTGGAAAGGCAAGTAAGCAGCAAAAATGATATCCATACGACCAAATATAAGAAAAATCTGCGAATAGCTGCATCTATTGCGTTTTATCGACTCACAACACAATAGACTGTGTGTGTTATGAATTAAAATGTCAGGAGCACTTCAAAAGCTTGCGAAAAATTTAATTATCAGAGACCGATGGCCGACGTGCGTCCTCCATCGGACTTAATGGAGGGGACGGTAACCATGTCAACGGAACGTAGATATATCAGGAGGGGTTGCCATGGCGCCTTCCCAGTATAGTCTACGCCACCACTGAGCTCCCATTACAAATATACATCTCCAATACCAAACTGAAATCATTTTTGTTCAAGCGGACCTTCATAAGTACTTTTGAGTCTTCGCTCTTAAATTATTTTTTTTTAACTATTGCTGCTTCGAAACGTGGCTGTGGAGAAGAAACTCTTTTAGCAAGACGAAATGTGTTTTTTTACACGCTTTTTATTAGCTTCACTTGTTTTAAATTAAATTCATTACACAATTTATCTTACAAAATATGGCTTGATAGAAATTGTAGCAACAAAATCTCTGTTTACTTACTGAAGTCGTTAATAGCTGTGATGGCCTCAAGGTTTAGAATTTCGGCGACCGCGAATTCGAACCAACCCCCACTAGCGTGGTGGACTAAGGCCTCTCAATAGTAGAGGAGGCTCGTGCCTAGCGGGACGTATGTAGGCTGACGATAAGTTTGAACCCAAGGCACACACCTTTGACTTTTCGGAGTTATGTGTGTATTTAATTTCTTAGGTGTATAGCCTAGCATCCGGACTAAGCCAGCATCGTGGACTAATCGCCATACACGGTACGATTCGTCTGCACGATCCGTCGCGTCAAACCGATCGAAACGACGAATCGATAGTGTATGTCAAGATCGTTAACGATTTACTTTGATTCTTCTTCTTCATCAACCCATTTTCGCCCACTGCTGAGCACGGGTCTCCTCTACCATTGAGAGGGTTTAGGCCATAGTCCACCACGCTGGCCTAGTGCGGGTTGGCGGACTACACACCTAAGAAATTCCTAAGAACTCTTAGGTGTGCAGATTTCATCACGATGTTTTCCTTCACCGTTAAAGCAGGTGATGATTCAATGTGAATACACACATAACTTCGAAAAGTCAGAGGTGTGTGCCTGGGGTTCGAACCCGCGACCGTCGAGATTCTCGACCGCGCGCCCAAACCTCGAGGCCATCACTGCTTCTTTGTTTCTTACTTTGATTAATGTATTAAAATTTTTGATGCGATCAATCGTCTCGATTTTCATCAGACAGTACTTACAGATGCAATATCTATGAGTGAGAAAGGTTACGTTGTAAAATATGTTCATCTCAAAAAAATATTTTATCACGTTTACATTTTTGTTTGTCTCTCAAATTATACTTACCCTTTCATTATGCAAACAAATGAATGCGACTATACCTCATTCACGATAAGTTGATTCTTTTGGCATATCGACTAATGATGGGAAACAGAAAATATCGAGAAGTTAAAAAATATTGCGTTTTAAAATACTGCATTATGTGTGAAATTCTTTATTACTTTCGACATATAAAACATTATTTAGATAAGCGGTGATGGGTCATAATAAGTACCTATTTAATATTTAAACAGGATTATTTTTAGACCTCCCGCCAAATTTAAATAGGTGTTTTAGACCACGGAAGTAAACAACTTCCCCAAAGAAACACGGGTCGAAAAGTCAAAAAAAAATTCAGACCTTCTACACGAAATCGACCACGTGAGCAGTTTTCTATGGGAGGGTCGAATTATTTATCACGTTTCGACCCATGTTTCTTTGGAAAAGTTGTTTAGTTTCATTGTCTAAACAACCTATTTTAAGTTGACAGGAGGTCCAAAAATAACGCAGTATGTAAAAATTAAGGTTGAAAAATTAAATAGTTTTATCTTTAAAACAGTTTTTATTAAGAAACTGGAGCACAGCCATGATCATCATAGCGTTCAATAAAATTATCGACGTGGCAATCGATATGAACGATGTTACGTCCCTTTCCGTCCGAACGATGTAACATTATACAAACGTCAATTAGTTTCAGTATTCCTATTTTAATTTTACTTTGAAGCAATAAAGTCTCAAAATTTTTGGATAACGCTTATATCTTTAGGGACTTTTGTATTGTATGTATTTTTTTATATTTATCAAATCATTAAAATAATAAAATTATACGTTTTTTATTTCAAAGTCATGTCTCAGAAAAAGTGACATCTGCCAAAAGAATCAACTTATCGTGAATGAGGTATAAGTGGGACTTGTTTTGTGGCGCATACTATATATACATTCATTATTAAATAAATACACCCAACAGTCACACACATATCCCTAACCCCACTTTAAGATACAAGTCTTGTGTCATGGGTATCAGAAACTACGAGAGACTTTTCGGTCCCACAAACACCCAGACCCGATACAAATATTTGGATCACACAAACATTTGTCTCGGTGCGGGGATCGAACCCGCGGCCGCTCGTTTCGCAAGCTGGTGTCTAGCCAACTGCGCCACGGTGCCGTCAAACACATTTATTATTATGTTTGTATATACTTCTTATGTTGTTATTCACATTGAATTATCACTTGCTTTAACGGTGAAGGAAAACATCGTGATGAAACCTGCACACCTAAAAGTTCTTAGGAATTTCTTAGGTGTGTAGTCCGCCAATCCGCACTAGGCCAGCGTGGTGGACTATGGCCTAAACCCTCTCAATGGTAGAGGAGACCCGTGCTCAGCAGTGGGCGTATATGGGTTGATAAAGATACTTCTTACACTAGCTTCATGTTTTCTAGGTGATTTCAAGGTCGGGTCTTAAATGCGTGTTTTTCTTCTTACGGCTTTATTTATGTTTATGTCACTGAATTTATTATTTACACTACTTTATAATAAACTTTCTATTCGTTATCGTTAATTAGATGTTTTTTTAAGCTAGTTGTGTATTTTTCGTATTGTTTACCCTTTTCATGTTTACGTTTTATTTAATGGTGGAATGTTTGCTGATTTTTTGTTATTTCATGATTCTATATTGTAATAATAACAATTTGCTTTCCAAATGAAATTGATTAAATAAACAAATAAAAGATACTGGAGTCGTAGTATATATTTTATTTCGAGTTACATATAATAAGGTAATCGAATGCTATTAAGTTTAAGTAAATCGACCTATGCATAGAATAAGGTTACTTATGACTATAACACCAAAGTACTTTTTATGTGTATAATAGAGTTATACTTGTTTATATATTGCACTAGTGAAGTAATAATAATCATAAATGTTGTTGTTGTTTGAAGAACATAAAAAGTTATTGTGCCCAATTAAGTTTAAATCGGTGGGAAAGAGGAATTGTGCAAAAGCACATATAACTTTATTCTGCGCATAGGTCGAAATATATAAAGCAGTGATGGCCTCGAGGTTTAGGCGCGCGGTCGAGAATCTCGGCGGTCGCGGGTTCGAACCCCAGGCACGCACCTCTGACTTTTCGAGGTTATGTGTGTATTCAAATAAATAAATAAATCAATACACCCAACAGTCACATACATAGTCCTGACCCCACACTAAGATACGAGTCTTGTGTCGTGGGTATCAGAAACTACGAGAGACTTTTCGGTCTCACAAACACCCAGACCCGAAACAAATATTTGTGGATCACACAAACATTTGTCTCGGTGCGGGGATCGAACCCGCGGCCGATGGTTTAGCAAGCTGGTGTTTAGCCAACTGCGCCACGGGGCTGGCGCTATTGAATTATCACTTGCTTTAACGGTGAAGGAAAACATCGTGATGAAACCTGCACACCTAAAAGTTCTTAGGAATTTCTTAGATGTGTAGTCCGCCAAACCGCACTAGGCCAGCGTGGTTGACTATGGCCTAAACCCTCTCATTGGTAGAGGAGACTCGTGCTCAGCAGTGGGCGAATGAAGAAGAAATATATAGGTATATAAAAATAGTATGAATATATTATGAAGATATTAAAGTGTGAATTGTTTTAAATGATGATACATAAGCTAAAAAGAATCTTGTGCATGTCCAATTCGCTAATGTCGACAACTCACATCTCGACACCGTGTGTCCATCTCGCTGTATCAGCCGACCCCACGTAACTCCTTTGTATGGCCACCCTAATACAAGGAATTATACAGGGTGTATTCAGACCGTGATCAGAAACTAAGACAGGTTTTAGCTACGGTGATCACAAACCCATTGGCGTTAAAAAAAGCCGGACAAAAAGTAAAAATTTTGACGTTTCCCATACTAATCACAAACGTTCAGTACCGATGGTTGTATGGAAAACGTCAAAGTTTTTATTTTTGTCGAGCGTTTCTTTAACGCCAGGGGTTTTGTAATCACCTTAGATATAAGCTTCCTTAATTTCCGATAATGGTCTGAATACACCCTGTATATGACGAAACTCGCCCTCTTTGTACCGTGGGCAGAGGGTCGCTTTGAGTTTTTGATTAATCCGCAACGTTTTAATATAGTAACACAAATTGTGGAGTTAAGTTTGACGGACAAGTTACCCCATGCATAAAACGTGAGATTCGTGTAATCTGGCGCTGATTACAATCGTCCCACAGCTGGGCACGGGTCTGCTCTACCATTGAGAGTGCTTAGCCCAGTGGCGGTACTTCCATAGAAGCCCGAAAGCCCGACTTGCCTTACATAGTTCCGAATAACGAACTTAATGATTGTTTATTTATAAAATAACGCTATAAACGTGAATGTGAGTACTAACCGGTAGGTATTTAATAGTCCTACGTACCAAAAAAAATATGCTGCTACTAAATAAACATTTGGGCTTGCCTTAGTTTGACACCCTAGGCACGCCACTGCTTAGGCCATAGTCCACCACGATGGCTTGTGCGAGTTAGCGGACTATACGCCTAAGAAATTCCTAAGAACTTTAAGGTGTGCAGTGTCACGATGTTTTCCTTTATCCTTAAAGCAAGTGATAATTCATAGTGAATACACACATAACTTCGAAGACAGAGGCGTGTCTGGGGTTTAAACCCGCGACCGCCGAGATTCTCGACCGTGCGGCTAATACTCGAGGCAATCGATGCTATTTATTTTTTTGCAAAATCAGTATTCGACCGCCGATTTTAATTTTGATTTTACGTCTTGTTTCGCAAAAATTGCAGTAGTATCGAAGGGAGTAGAGTGGTGGAATGACAGCGTAATAGTTTTTTCACAAATTATCGTTAGATAAGTTATTGCGTAAAATATTAATGTTTCGTTTTGGAAGCTCGAGGCCTCGAGGTTTAGTCGCGTGGTCGAAAATCTCGACAGTCGCGGGTTCGAACCTCAGGCACACACCTCTGACTTTTGTAAGTTATGCGTGTATACATTGAATTATCACTTGCTCTAACGGTGAAGATAAACATCGCATGGAAACCTGCACACCTAAAAGTTCTTAAGAATTCCTTAGGTGTGTAGTCCGCCAACCCGCACTAGGCCAGCGTGGTGGACTATGGCCTAAATCCTCTCAATGGTAGAGGAGGGCCGCGCCTAGCAGTGTGACATATATGGGTATGCTGATAACGATATTGACGACGAAAAACAAAACAATAAATGTATTTTAAACACCGCAGCAAAATGACTAAACTGCTGATGGTAATTGCGGAGCTGTCAATACAGTATGTACAGGTGTGCTCTATTAAATAATCAGCAGGAGAGGTCGTCGGTCGGCGCGGCGTACTATACATGTTTAATTGGATACATCCAACTGTAGTTCGGATGCATGTAACAGCTAACTGTTAGACAGCTTGACAGTACAAAATTAGACAATATTTTGATTCCAATTCGAATTTGGAATGTACAACACGCAAATGGGAATAGCTGTCTTTAAAAGCGATTTAAACTGAAGGCTTTAAATCAAGTGGGTGACCTTTGCGTGTTAAGATATGTTCTTTGGAGGACTGAAGCGCTTTCACACAATGTTTGATTTGAATATTGATTCTAAAGAGTATAGTTTGTGACCGCGATTTGAGTGCAAGCTCTTCAAAAGACAGTGAATGTTTTTCCAGATATCACGCACTTGCAATGCATCTTAGATGACGGAAACTTTTTTGAAATTAAGAGGCGAATGTACATATAATAAAAACACTATAAAAATTAAAAGTCTATACAAGCTGTATTCAGACCGCGATCCGTTACTAAGACAGGTAATAGCTACGGTGTTCACAAATCCATTGCTGTGAAAAAAAGTCTGACGTTTTCCATAAAGACCACATCCATTCAATACCGATAGTTGTCAACCTTTCGATAGATAATGTAATAGGAAAAATAATAACGAAACGCGAATAAAGATAAAATATTTTGAAAAAAAAAACAAAAACTCTCTGCATTTGCTTCCCATCTTGCCCTTTGCTTTTGAAGCGTTGGGGCTTCACTTATTGAGAAACATTTGGCAGGTAGGAACAGTGAGGAAGTGACCGCCGGATTGGGGGGTCGTGTCGACGAAACATAACCTCTAATTTGAAGTACCCAATAGTCCCCGAAACACTTCAGACTGCTTTAGGATTATGAGAAAAATGAGCCGAATTTTAAAAGCTAGGGTAAGTGCATACATTTCTCTAATTTTATATATATATATATATATATATGGGCTATACAATTTTCTAAAAAAATAGAGCATCTGTTTGCCGAACTAGGTAAAAACCTGTATTTCGGCACTCAGCGCCTCTCCCCTATTTCTTATATGATAGCCGCTAAATCAATGGAGTTTATTGTAATTTCTTGAGCCTCTCTGTGTAATTGATGAGAGAGTGTGTGTGTGTGTGAGAGGATGTGTAATCTGGGTAGTGTTACTAAGTAATGAAAGGAGTGAACGAAACCATGTTATACTTTTATAGAAAAATAAATTAATAGTGAATCGTAATTACAAAATTTGAATTAAAATTAAATTTATAATCATTGCAATATCGCTAGTAATTGTTCTGTCTGTTCATTTTGTAGTTGAAGTGGCATTTTAATTAGTAATGTCTAACTTACGAAGTAAATCAATAGTAAAATTTCCTTTGATTTAGAAAAAGTTTCTTAAACATCACTACATAGTATAAAACAAAGTCGCTTTCTCTGTCCCTATGTCCCTTTGTATGCTTAAATCTTTGAAACTACGCAACGGATTTTGATGCGGTTTTTTTTAATAGATAGAGTGATTGAAGAGGAAGGTTTATATGTATGATAACATCCATTAAATATCAGCATTGGACCCGCGCGAAGCCGGGGCGGGTCGCTAGTTAATAACATATTTCCCCAACGTTTAAATTTTCTTATAAATGTCTTTCAATAATTTGGTAAAACAAATGCAGATTTAAACAAATTAAGAGTCCACGCTTTCAAAACTTGACCGTATAAAAAACCTATTTCGTAATACGTCCGTTAATACATATGAAGCTAATTAAATTTAGAATGTCCGTATGAAAAGACCTAAACGAGAAGTTTCTATGAAGTTTCTTTCAAGTGAAGTCTTACCTCCTCTCAAAAGACGCACGGGGAAATTAATGAGATGAAGTTAAGCTTGTCTTTTTAATTACATTACATGCACTTTTATATAACGTATTCACATATTTATGGAGTCTTAAAAATTAATGTATGAAAGGCAGCAATATTTTGTAATAGATCGGAAAATTAAAATATTACAATGATCGATTTGGTCTCAAGGCTGAAATTGCGGTTTGGGAATCAATAAAGATTATGAGTTCAATCACGGCGAATCCTAACTAATTTTATTGCTAAAATTAAAGAGTTATGCACATGTTGCTTAGGTTTCTTTTTAAGTCTTGCAAGCTGTGGAGCGGGATCGAGAGACCAACGATCCCGCCCGCCAAAGACGTCAGAGAAGGAGGCGCCGGGTCATCAGAGACAATTAGACCCGGCGCCCTGCCCTGTGGCAAGGGGGCGTTAGAATCTCACCACGGTATCCCCTGCCTGTCGTAAAAGGCGACTCAAAGGGGCCCTTGGGGTCGCTGGGCGCGTTGCGGGGGCGGCGCGTCCTTACTGAAAGTGACCCCGAGAGGGGCGGCGGCACTGTGGCCTGTGTACGTCGCGGGCACCCACACACAACCGGGGCGTCCGAACAAGCTGGTGGGGGTGCAACTGCGCCCCCTATAACTCCGAGACGGCCGAGACGTTTACGTCTCGGAGGCGCACAGGGCGGCTGCGGTTAACGGTGGGCGCTTCTCGTCCGCGTACCGTGGTCGCCCCACTCGGCGCGGAGATGGCCACCGGGGGGTTTTGGTCGGTATGCCGGTTTAGGGATTTCCTTAGGGACCCAGCCCGGCACTAACATCTGCGTGGACATGACGTCGCCGCGCGTCGGGCTGGAAGACCGGTGACCCCGACATACGCTTCCCGCCCCCCACTGCCCCCGGGCTGGCGGGAAGTAGAGCCATAAACAGCTTTCCCCTCGATAACAAAAAAAAAAGGTGTATCTGCTGTGTCATATGTAAATAAATAAATAAAAAATACAAATAAATATAATAATATAGGTCCTTGGTTCGGTTCCCGGGTCGGGCACGTTGGTATTTTCCATTAGAAAATTCTCAGTAGCGCGATGTTTCAATTTTCGACCATAAAAGGGCAATTGTCTCCTACAAGAAAGCATTTGGCAAATGGGGTTGCAGAAATGCACCTCAGCCATCGGGGAAAGGCGTGAGATTTTGTATGTTAAAAATTATATAAAACTCCCATCTTATTTCGTGTCCAAGAGAACATCGTAAAAGATAACAAAAATTAATCGATAAAGCTTCATTGGATCGCGAGAAAAATATGATAAGTATACGTAGTAACAGAGTCTCTCAGAACATGTTTTCAAAAACAATTCTTTTTATTGTAAATGTTTTGCAGCCGCTTCTAATTGGTTTACTGTAGAGTATCGGGTTTTGTTAGTGTTTCGTCTAATCACACGGAATATTTGCTGACTCTCGATAGACATTTAGACATCTATTTGTTTACTCTTACTGTTTACCCACATATTAATTTTGTTATGCAAAATAGTGATAGATGCAACTCGCTGCAGATACACAAAAAATGGACACAAATATGAGTTTGAGACTATCTTCGTAATTTTTACTGATACATACATTTAAGTTACTGTTGGGTGTATTAATTCATTTATTTATTTATATACACTTTTTGTACACCAAGAATATACAAAGAAAAAAAAAGCACAATCGGTGGACAATAGGCGGTCTTATCACTAACTGTGATCTTTTCCAGACAACCTATTTTACAAGGATATTAAAAACTCAATGGTACGGGTATTTGTCTATAAATAATAAATACACCCAACAGTCACATACATACTTCCGTACCCACGTTAAGATGCATATTTTAATAGGTATCAGGAACTAAGAATTTTCGGTTTCATGAACAACCACACCAAAAAAGTAGCAAGCATTAATTCATTGAATACACACATAACTTCTAAAAGTCAGAGATGTGTGCTTGAGGTTTGAGCCCGCGACCGCCGAAATTCCCGACAGCATACTTGAACCTCGAGGCCATCACTATAAGATTGATTTTATTCAGTACTAGCTGTTGCCCGCGACTTCGTCCGCGTAGACTACAGGGTTGAGTTCAGAAAGAAAATAAGTTATTGTCTATTTTTACTCCTTAGAGTCCTATTTATGTCCATACCAAAAATCATACAAATCGGTCAAATCACGTGAAAGCGTAACGCGCCGGCCGGCGCCTTGTACATAATTATTGTGCACTTGATGATTATTTTGAATCTGCGATATCTTCTAAGATACTCATCGAAATCAAATGATGTAAAGGGCAAATTTCTTTTAAATTAAATACTTATATTAAATAACGCATTTATTTGGATAAGGAATAATAAAATCTTTATAAAATACCTTCATAAACAATGCTTTATTTTATAACAAATTTAGTTAGCATAAAAGAGGTTATAGTGAAGCAACCCTAAAAGTTAGACATATGCTACCACTGACTTTGTTGTAGACATTATCAAGCTCTACAACTTTTCTCTAGGACTCAACTATATATCTCCCATGAGAAAGGCAGCGTTTGCAAAAAACGGTGTCGATCGCCCGTTTTTTCTCCGACTTACTCCACAAATCCTGCTATAACGAAAAAGTCTTATCATTTTTCGGACTAATATATAGCTTATGACACTCACAAAGAACGTAGCTTTCTATTGGTAAAAGAATTTTCAAAATCGGTTCAGTAGATCCGGAGTTTGCTTTCTACAACGTCACAAACATACAAACTCACAAACCTTACCTCTTTATAATATTAGTATAGATAATATGTCTTATAATACGGCGATTGTGATTGAAAGATTGCCGATATTATCGACCGCGCGCCTAGGCTTCGAGACTACCATTAATTAGCTTCACACCAAAACAATTCATATCAGATGCGGAAAGGCGTGAAAGCGTAGCAGAGTTTCATTCGCTTTTATTTATCAGTATTCAAAATAAAACAACGCGCATCGGATTGAGTAAGCCATCCATTTTAATTAATTTATCATACTCTGCGTTTTTCACGCGACGCGGCGGTATGCGACGGTATTGTGCAGTGCTGTCACATACATTATATTGATTTCTTTAATCGAGTTAACTGTAGTTACCTTAATAAATAATACATTCACCCAACAATTACATACGTAGGTCTTAATCGCGCTAAGAAATCTAGAAACTATGAAAACAATTCTATCCTACAACCACCTAGACCCTTAACAAATATTTGTCGATCACGCAAACATCCGAGACACATGTTTGCGTTTTCGGGGACCGAACCTGCGGCCTCATGTTTCGCAACCTGGGGGCTAACTAACTATCCTATGGGACTGTCAAATGTTAAAATCAATCTAAATTTGTATGCCTATAGTTTGTACTAAAGATGGTTGTTTCCCATTTAAAGGCGTCTAATAACGTACACTTTAGTAACGGGCGATGTCAGGTATCTGTACATAAGAGAGTAGGTTTCCTCAAGATATTATCCTTTGACTTTAAAGTGCGTTATAATTGTGAATAAACACATAACTTTAACAAGTCACATGTCATCTGACGGTTGAACCTAAACCATTATAGTGATAATGGTACTAATTAGGTTAAAAAAGCTATTATTTGGTGTATGAAGTGTCAAATACTATTAACTACTATTGACTATTGTTACTATTGACTAGTAATACCTATCGGCAAAACTCAAAATACCCCTCAAATGAACTCGGGACCAATCATTTAAGTCTCGCACAAGAGCGGTCATGACATCCCGTTTATGAATTGAACGTCATGTAGCAAATACAAGTTTAATAAGCTGAGGCCTTAGGCAGGTTTACAATATTTACCACGGTCATACAGAAGGGACATGTGAACTCGCACTAGTTAAAATAACAATCTGTATATGCAGCCGACTCCCCTGATTGAAGTGAGGCTGCGGACGGTGAGGGCCCGCCGTATTGATTCAATAATAATTAACCGTGCCCCCATTTCGTCTGCTACTTACTTGGTACTACGTGCGCCTGTGTGTGTGGTTAGTCGGAGTGATGGAGCCGAATGTACGATCTAGAGGTCCTAAGTTTAATTCCCAGTCTCATAAAATAAAAAAAAATTTTGAAAGTTTTCAATAGCAGCATGAAATCTGATAACGTATTTTTTACCTGCACAAATAGTATTTTTAAAATCTCTTGGAAAATTTTCAAACTCAATAAAAGATTTCACAAAATAAACTTGGTGCAAGATACAAAAAGAACTTTCACAGAAGAAGTAAACTGTTATGTTTATTTATAAGATGTTTTTTTTTCTTTTATTCTCGTAATTTTACCACGGAAACTCAAAAGGTCTATGGCCCAAGGTGGTCAACAAGGCCCAGATGATTCAATGCTGGTATCTGCCGAGTCAAGAATTCGAGTCCTTGTTTTAGACTACGAGTGAGAACGGGCAATCGAATACTCGTTGTATTATAACATATACATATATACAGGGTGTATTTAGACCGTGATCGAAAACTGAGGCAGGTAATAGAGTTAGTGATTACAAACCCCCTGGCATTAAAGAAAATTCCGACAAAAAATATTTTTTTTTAGGTTTTCCATACAAACCATATACTTTTAATACCGATGGTTGTATGGAAAACGTCAAAATTTTTATTTTTTGTCGGGATTTTTAATATCGCCACTGGGTTTGTGATCACCCTCGCTATTACCTGCCTCAGTTTTCGATCACGGTCTAAATACACCCTGTATAAAGTATTATAACATAAGTACAATAATTATACTTGTTTAATCAACATGTGTAGTAGTGTTTTACAGTTATCGAAAGTTAAAATCGGTAATAGTTACGGTGATCACAAACCCATTGGCGTTAAAGAAAATCCCGACAAGTTTTTTTTTTGCACCTTAGCTATTACCAGCCTTTGTTTCTGATCAAGGTCTGAATATGCTGTATACATTTTTAAATTATGAGATTTGGTTATAAATTAGCCTCTACATAGCTGCATATTATTCCCGTAAGTACAACAATTCGACAACCTAATATGGCGCAAAATGTCATTTCGTTCCCCCCCACCCCTTGAGAAAATATCGGAAAACTGAACGAAAATCAGTACTTCCGAGAGGAAGGACGCGCGGAAAACTCACTTACCTAATAACGACTTGTTACGTCGGAGCATAATTACGTTAATTACAACAATCTGCTTACAAAATTTGTACTCCATGCATGTTGCAGGTGCATTAGGGCTTCCTGTTAAAATTACCGCTAAATTTAGACAACAAACTGTTTGTGTGTGAGTTGTAATTATTCAGGTCTTTGCGCGTGTTTGTTTAGTATTCTCGCTTTGATCGAAGACTTTTCGTCATCAATCACCCTATAAGTGAAATGAAATGAAATGAAATAAATATGAAATGAAATAATATTTATTGAATCCATAAAATGTCAAATACATCACTTAGATTCAGTTATTTCAAATTTTACCACCCTGTTCGGAAGGCAGTCATCACTAGAGAAGAACGGGCAAGAAACTCTAGTGTTGCTCTTTTCCAATCAAGAGATAGCTTACAATATTGTTACAAGGACTTAATTTCCCGAACTACGAAGAACTACTGAAAGGCACGGGCCTCCTTTACAACTGAGCTAATGCGGAAGTTAGTCCATTACACTGGAGTATGAAAGAAATTGGAAGAAAAATTGTAAGCCACTCTCAAATTACACTCTTTGTACCGGTCTTTTCACAACCGTATATACCTGTTGGCCCGAAACATCTACGTATGGTATGTGCTAGGCACCCAAGAGCGATCATATTCATTGCTTTAGCATTTGACATATCCCTCCACTTCTGAACCTTATAAGTAAGCGTAACTACACTAATGGGCGCCATACACAGTACGATTCGTCTGAACGATCGATCTGATGAAAATCGAGACGATTGATCGCATCAAAAATTTTCATACAATAAACAAAGTAAATCGCTAACGATGGGTTTGACGCGACGGATCGTGCAGACGAATCGTACCGTGTATGGCGCCCATAACGGTCACATTGTCCCAACGCCTTTAGAAGAAACAATTTTCGGTTCCAAAACCCACACTCGAATCAAATGTTCACCGGTCTTACGTTTCACGAGTCGGAGTCACTGTGCCACTGACTTTCTATACCTTAGAGCCATTATTTATATTCACGACGTATTTCCAGACAGCGTTGTCATTGCATTTCAGTCACATACGTCTTCATTAAACACTATTGAACGAACATTTTGCATATGCAACGGCCACATCGCCCTCAAAGCTCTCTAATTCTGTTAACAATTGCTTATCAAGGGGCGAGGGCGCACCGTTGTTCGTGCCATGATCGTAACCGCACCTGCATTTGGAACGCTAATTGGTGCGATCTAAACACACTTTCGCTCATATTTAATTAGCCTCCAACCACATGTAAATACGGAAATTTGGATGTACGATCCACAATCGCGACGCAGTAGTTGCACTCTAGAATATAAAGGATAAGCAGTGATGGCCTCGAGGTTTAGGCGCGTGGTCGAAAATCTCGGCGGTCGCGGGTTCGCACCCCAGGCACACACCTCTGACTTTTCGAAATTATGTGTGTATCCAAATTGAATTATCACTTGGTTTAACGGTGAAGAAAAACATCGTGATGAAACCTGCACACCTAAAAGTTCTTAGGAATTTCTTAGGTGTGTAGTCCGCCAACCCGGACTTGGCCAGCGTGGTGGACTATGGCCTAAACTCTCTCAATGGTAGAGGAGAGCCGTTCTCAACAGTGGGCGTATATGGGTTGATGAAGAAGACATAAAGGATACTCCTTGCCTCGTAAAAACGTGCAGATATTATAATTTGACGTATATGAAAACGCGTTTTGCCCGGTTTTGGCGAATGTTGGTATGAAAAAAGAAAAGACTTCAGGGTAGCATAAACCTAATAAAGAAATTTATGCAGTGCGTACTAGACACTAACTCATTTATTTTAAAGCTGGAAGAAACCTGAAATGTGTAGTCCACCAACCCGCACCAGGCCAGCATGATGGACTGAGGCCTAAGCCGTTTTAATTGCAGAGGCCCGCGCCCAGCAGTGTGACGTTTATGGGCTGATGATGAAAATGATTAGGTACTTATAAAATAAACAGCAAAATGTGAACGAATATGTCAAAATATTTGTGAATAAAGCGACAAACTATGTTGCTATTTCGACCTATGCATAGAATAAGGTTACTTATGACTATAACACCAAAGTACTTTTTTATGTCTAAAATAGAGTTAAACTTGTTTATATATTGCACTAGTGAAGTAATAATAATCATAAATATTGTTGTTTAAAGAACAAAAAAAGTTACTGATAATTTTGTGCCCAATTATGTTTAAATCGCTGAGAAAGAGAAGTTGTGGAAAAGTACATATGTATAACTTTATTCTGCGCATAGGTCGATTTGTAATCTAAAAAACCTCCCTCCCAGCTCTTTGGTAAATGAAACTGAATAACTGAAATTATTTGACACGTTTTGTGCATTCAAAAACTTTTTTCCATTACTTTCTATACATTTTGTGAGAGTGGTTGATTAAAATGAAATCAATCTAAATTATGGATGCGCTTCCGACCATCGCAACGGATTTTTTACCTACTAGGGCTGCAAGAGCATGACGTATCGAATGATTGATTTTAACAGCATAGATGTAAAAAAAGGTATTATTTTACAATGGCTGCCATTATTGGAGTAGGGTGGGCCGGAAATTTAATACTTGGGTACAACCTAGGGCTGTCTTCGGTCGGAAGAAAATTGTCTGTGCCAAGCTAATATTGTTATTGCTACAGTGTTTGTGTCCGTGCTCTGTAGCAATAGGTACAAACAATTGGGCTACCTTAGTGTAATAATTAGGTTTCTTTTATACTAATAAATGTATAAAGAGGAAACATTTTGTTTGTTGGTTAACATTTAAGTTATTTTAGACGGATTTTGGCATGAAAGCTTTTAAGAATTTCATTTGTTTGACTAAGGTCTTAACCCCTAAGTGGTAGAGGACCTATAAGGACTGAGGATGATGATGACTTTGGTGTGAGACTATAAGGAACATTTTGGGTTAAAATAGGTACCCTGCTGTCTATCCCAGAAGTGTTTCCGCGGGATGACCAAAGATTTTGAGACGGCGCCTGCTTTATTCTTATAATTCATCATCTAAGCGGTTAAGCTCTATTGGATTCACATAAAAAGATATAAATTAAACCTTTCAGTTTTTTTGCCGTTGACGACGGTCTCGCTTGTATCTTGTCATAAATACCGAAGGCTCCATTTCATACCCATGAGAACTTGTTAAGTCTTCTTTTTGAGTTCTATAGCAAACTTTTAGATAGCCCCGTGGTGCAGTTAGCTAGACACCAGGTTGCGAAACGAGTGGCCGCGGGTTAGATCCTCGCACCAAGACCAATGTTTGCGTTATCCACAAATATTTGTTTCGGGTCCGAGTGTTTGTGAGACCGAAAAGTCTCTCGTAGTTTCTGATACCCACGACACTACACTAGAATCTTTATGTGGGATCAAGATTGTTGGGTGTATTTATTTAATTATTTATACTAGCAAAATATGGCCAATGAGACAATTGTGCCAACGCTTCCAGAATTAAGAACGTTAATCCATATTTCACGAGAAATCACTACTCACTAATCATCGTGGTAATCTTCTAGTTGATCTATAAAGCAGATCAGATACCGAAAATATTGAACACTTAAATGACGATTTCGCTCCCCTCTTCTGTTTGGATACGTCGCCAATAGCAACAAGTACAATAAGAAGGGGAGACGAGAACAGAATGGCCTTGAACGTGCACATCTGTCTACCGACCCCTGCCCCAACCCTCTGCGAACATACCCAATTGTGTACAGTACGCGATTTTAAATGTACTCTCTTATGAGAGCAAACATTATCATTTGTTATCTATATCGTTTGTTATCGCATGTTCAGTATCATCCTCTGAATGATCTTTTTCTTGTTTTATTTTCTATTATTCGCGAAACTTTTTCAACAATGCTATTTCATTATGGATATAATTATTGTGAACTTGATGGGTACTTGATGTTTGCGACACCGTTACAATGCTCTTGCAGGCGTCAACGCCTATTCAAAATTTTAATATTTTCTTTAATGATCTTTTTTTTTGCTATTTATCTATAAATAAAAAAAAATAAATGGGAATTTATTTTTTGTTGATGCATCGCTACTATTCCTACGCATTAGTCTTTATTTATATAATATTTTTTTCTTTATAAATTAACTATTCAACACAAAAAAAACGATCTATTAAATCCTGAGATTTGCGCGTTCGAACAAACTCTCTCTCTTCAGCTTTTTATATTAGCATTCATAGATGCAGGAAGAGCAATTGATAATGCATTAAAAATTAAATTTAACGGTGAAAGAAATCGTCGTGATGAAACCTGCACACCTAATAGTTCTTGGGAATTTCTTAGGTGTGTAGTCCGCCAAACCGGACTAGGCCAGCGTGGCGGACTAAGGCCTAAACTCTCTCAAAGGTAGAAGAGACCCGTGCCCAGCAATGGGACGTATATGGGCTGGTGATGAATGAAATAAATGAACTTAATTCTTTCAGACTTATTTCAGTATGAAGAATTTGTGTGGGTTTTATATGTTCTATTCATGATCGTCTTAAGAATTGTAGCTCATTTAAAACAAAACTCGGTGGTATAAACAAAGTGATGTTCCGGATGTCGGTATCCATATCCGCAGGAAAAAGTTTAAGTTACGTTATAGTTCATAGTTTCGCAGAGTCATCTCGCTGAGTTTTATATATCGACCTATGCATAGAATAAGGTTACTTATGACTATAACACCAAAGTACTTTTTATGTCTTTATAGAGCTAAAATTGTTTGTATATTGCACTAGTGAAGTAATAATGATTGTAAATTTTGTTGTAGTTTGAAGAACATAAAAATTTACTGATAATTTTGTACCCAATTAAGTTTAAATCGATGAGAAAGAGAAGTTGTGCAAAAGCACATATAACTTTATTCTGCGCATAGGTCGGTATATATGTTTTTTAATGTATGTATGTATATATATATATTTATGTATTTCTACGTATAAATATTACTCACTTATTTATGTAAAACGTCTTTGGTACCTATACACCTACCGATTTTCATCACTGCATCGCCCAAAGGTAGACTGGCAGAAAATGCCTACGGTATTAAGTCCGCCTTTATACGTACGAGTATATAAAGATTAAATAAATAAATGAAAATTAGGTCAGTATTGTACTTTTCTTTATGAGGATCTTTTACGACCTTTCATTAATTTTCAAATTTAATTGACAGTATAACATGCTGCATAACTTAAATTCAGTAGTAAGATAGTATAATTTTATAAAATGTGATTTGGTCGCCGATTGAGTGAGAAATATCGCAAACGTATCCGTATTCGCGGATATCGACTCTAAATATCCGTATCCATGTACGCGGATATACATTCTGAACGATCCGGCACATCACTATTTAATATGACTTTTTAATTTATGTTCGTATTCACGATCTTAGAAATTAAATAACATCTTATTTTGTCATATACAAAGAGCTTACTAATTTAGTATATCATAAATTTTCCATAAGAATTTAATCAAATGAATCCGTCCAATATTAAGCACCTTAAAAAATGGCGCGTAAAAAAAATATTTCACTCATTGCAAACATTCGGCTATTTGAATCCTGTATTGACATAACAAACACAATATTTAAATATCCTTTCGATATTCACAAAATAATTTGGGATATGGGTTGAAACCTCATATTTGCAGTGTGCATGTATGGAAATTCGTAATACGGAAGCCCCGCCCACCCCACTTCAGCGATGCGTAGGGCGGGAACGCTCTCTCTACATACCTATATGAGAGTACGGCATTTGTGACTCGATCCCGACAACTAAAGACTTATGCATGCACTTGGTTCGAAGTCGAATCTTTATTCAAATGGACCTTCACGAGTACTTTTGAATCGTCACTCTTGACCTATTTATTAAAACTAATGTTCCTCTGGTATTACCTGTTTACGGGCGGTACTGACCACCTAAAATCACGTCACTTGCTCGTTTGCCTAATTAGTTAATAAATAAAAATAGCCACAAAGAGTTAGGCGAAGAAATTTCTTCACCCGCGATTCGCGGTTTTTTTTATCGCCTAAGCAGACAGACGAGCAGACGGCCCGCCTGATGGTAAGCGGTCACCGCCGCTCATGGACTTGGCAATGCCAGGGGCACAGCCACGCCGCTGCCTACCGTGTGGAAAAAAACTCTTTTTAAGCCTCGTTTGAAGAAGGCCATGTCATAGCGCTCGGGGAACACCGAGGCAGGGAGTTTATTCCAGAGCTTGCACGTACGTGGTAAAAATGACCTCTGGAAACGCACCGTACGCGTACTCGCCGTTACTCGCCAATTTGGCTTTGTCCTCCAAATGACTCCTAAACTGGACTAAGTTCGAAATTTCGACGCCGAGGATCCCAATACTCTCGGAGATCTGGAAAGATACTCCTTGGAACTGTGGCGCTATGACGAAAGGATCCTTCTTCGCAGTGAACGCGCAAACTTGTGTCTTCGTGGGGTTGAATTGAACCAGGTTCTTTTCTCCCCATTCGAAAGCTCGCCCCAGAGAGCTCTCGACTTCAGACACAAGTTGTGACCGTCTTTCCCCAACGGTACTCCGAGGGACATTCTGTTGGCCGATGTATCGCGCGTCACTCGTACTATCATCTGCATAGCAATGCATGCTTTCGATAGACAGCAAGTCATTGATATGCAGGATGAAGAGTGTCGGCGATAGCACCGAACCTTGAGGAACGCCAGCATTAATTATCATGGTCTCGGAGCAACAGCCGTCAACGACGACCTTGATGCTTCGACCATCGAAAAAGCTGGCGATCCACTTGCAGAGTCCCTCGGGGATCCCATATGCTGGAAGCTTCGCTAGAAGGGCGCCGTGCCACACTCGGTCAAACGCCTTCGCAATGTCTAGGCCGACGGCAATAGCCTCACCCCCACTCTCCAAGGCCTCCGCTCAGCGGTGCGTGAGGTACACAAGAAGATCGCCAGCTGACCGACCGTGTCGAAAAGTTGCGTTTTAAGTACCACTGGAGTGATTTATTTCATTATTTTAAATTCTCTCTCATATGACCAGCAGTAGGACGTATGGTGATGATGATTACAAAAGATTAGGAACAATAATACTATATTGATCTTGTTTAAGCAATGACGATCGTTATTTCCAAATATCTGGCTTAAAAATTAAATGACTGGCCAAATATTAAAGTTAGTTTTTCTTGAAATGGACATAATTATCCGAAGACTCCAACTTATCTTTGATAACATTCAAAACGCAATCAGAACATCCAAATATATCAAATATTTAGTGGATAATGAATATGCTACTAGTTTTGATTAAAATCCGAGAGAGCTTGACGACCGGTCCTTTTGAAGAGCAAATCTTTGCTTCGGTTTTCGACCTATAAGTAAGAAGCCAACTCTTTTAGAATTTCTTTGCAAATAATTACTAAATTTGCATGTAGCATTTAGACTCAAAAACGCAATTACCTAAGCTTCTATTTTACCTTTAGCCTTAGTTTCCGATCACCGTCTGAATATATCTTGTAATATGTGATGTTAAGAAACCATATTGTTTCCCATTTTAGATCTATTTTATTTATTTATGTGTAGTAAATTGTGATGGCCTTGAGGTTTTACACGCGGCTTAATAACATACATACTACATAGTTTTCACCCCACACATAGACAGAAGTTTTATGTCAGAATTGTTTTCGGCACTAAAAAATCGTGCTTGATCATCAAATTGACGCGTATCACTACGCGCTGTGGCCAAATTAAAGGCACCTTTGAGGCTTTGCACTCTCATTTCCTCATTATATTTTCATACGTACCTATTCAAGATCGCTTTCGAACGAAGCCAAACTACTATGAAGGAAAATCTAGCGCGTTTCATTGCCGCAAACGTCGGTAAAATAAGCCAATGGTTTTACAAGCAAAAACAAACTTGAAATAAAAACTTTGAAGACAAAGTGTACGTTGAAGAACAGAAGTTGGCGTCGGCAATCGAGTCTTCAAAATTGACAATGGGCAGGATATTTGGCGTGGAGGAATGATTGCCAGTAGACCCATTGGACGGTGTCATTACACAGCAGAGTGTTGACCGTGGGAAGTTGTGCAAAAACAAAGTTGAGCGTTACAAATCTAATTTAACACATACCTAAGAACAACAAGGATGACCAAATTAATTTTAGGTTTATTATAGATATACGGAAATGAAAAATATTAATTAATAATTAATTGTACCAAAAGTAACCTACTCATTAGTTTGTGTCTGCTTGCTTGTTCCGAGTCATACATGAAACGCCTATGCTATTTATTCGAGAATTATAGATACCTAAACAAAGCTACTTTTAAAATAAAAATTGACTTTAAAAACTTTACGCTGAAAACGCTGGCTTCAATTATACTTAATAGCCAATGCATACGGGGTAATTGTAATGCGAACACTAGTTTAGGGCTGCGGACTAAACTGCCATAATGGTTTGCCTAATGCAGTGCTCGGTAAGTCAAAGAAAAATTTACTGCCGTCGATAGTAAATAAATTACCTATTTGCTTTCGGAGGGACCAGAATAAATCACTTTAAATAGACATGTTGCAAATGCTTAACTTATTCCCCCCTACGACTCCATATGCTATTTTTGTATTAATAGCTCCAAAATAAATACATCAATCAGGCACCTAAATAGTTCTGACCGCGCACTAAGATACGAGTCTTTTGTCGTGGGAATCACAAACTACGAGAAACTTTTCGGACTTACAAACATCCTGACTCGAAACAAATATTTGTAGATCACACAAATATTTATCTCGGTGCGGGGATCAAAACCGCGGCCTCTCGTTTCGCAAGCTCGTGTCTAGACAACTGCGCCAAGGGGCTGTTGAGAGATTGAATTTTGACAAGATTTTAACAATGCACGTTTTAAAGTTTCTTTATAAATATTATTATTCGAATATACTAAAATTCACTCATTCCCAAATTCCGGTTCCTGATCAATTAATAAGACAAAATCAAACTTATACATATTTATTACCACTGAATTATCGCCCCGTGGCGCAGTTGGCTAAACACCAGTTTGCGCAATGAGCGGCCGCGGGTTCGATCCCCGCACCGAGACAAATGTTTGTGTGATCCAGAAATATTTGTTTCGGGTCTGGGTGTTTGTGAGACCGAAAAGTCTCTCGTAGTTTCTGATACCCACGACACAAGACTTGTATCTTAGTGTGGGGTCAGGACTATGTATGTGACTGTTGGGTGTATTTATTTGTAAAAATCGACAATTATGTACATGAACATTTTTATCAGCACATCCTTTTAATTGCAGTATTCATTGTATACTAGGGACTACTAAGTAATTTCTCTTTCTCTAATATTATTCAGTATATTATCAAGAAATACTAACAGACAAACATATTGTGGGTATTAAACACTAGTTAGCGCGAGGGCCATTTTAATCTCACGCCAATCCTATAGAAACAATCAATACAGCAATACTGTAATACTTAGGTAGTTCTCATCTACACTCGTACCTAAATTCATTCAGATCGGTCTAGTAGTTTTGTGTTTATTCGCTACAATTTTCAACACACATCACAATGATACAATTTTTTATATTAGTATCGGTACATTGTAGGGTTGTTACACTAATATGCACTTTGTAAATATGGGGAGAATTATAAGGTAGTTGTCGAGGAAATTAAGTATTGATGAGGTCAGCCCGTGATTTCCCACCCACACCCCTGAACCCGAACCCGCTTTTACACCCTATTATACTAAACGGGCATGAAAGAGATAATTTGTGTTTGTCTAAAAGTGGTTTATTTAAAGGGTAGTTTGTCGAACTAGCTAAGTAAGGGAGAACTATGGAATAAACGTATACATGGTGTATCTGTCTGTGATCGAAAACGAAGGCGAGCAGTAGCTACTGTGATCACTAACCCATTAGTTAAAAAAATCCCGACAATAAATAAATATTTTGACGTTTCCTACCAACCATGGGTATTAAAAGTATGTGGTTTTTTACATGGAGAACGTGATTTTTTATTCTTGTCGAAATTTTCTTTAAGGCCAGGGGGTTTATAATTTATCTATTACCTGCCTATCTTTCCGATCACGGCCTGTATTACCTTGTAATCCATGGATTTCATAAACAATTATTTTGATACCCCTATTTTTCCTTCAATTCCGACTATATTAATAGATTTACCGGCACGTCCTGTTCAAGAGACAGTGCAATTTCTCCAAATAATATGACGGAGTAGGGGAGACGAGTACATTATGGCTACATTATGCCCCTCTGCACCTGAGGTGAACGTTGGAAGTTCAATTAACCACGGATAATGATCATTTTGTCATGTAATTACTAAGACAAGATTGGTTTCGAAATTCAATCGACTAGTTGGCAAGTCGGGTCCGCTCGCTAAATTAAACGTGCACAGATGAGCGGCCTTAACATGTCGCCAAGTTTACTTTACTCATGATGATGGCAAATTATATTTATAATAGAATCTATCGTAAATATAATTTGCCGCTAATCAATAATCAATGTAATAACAGATGAAAGTCATGTGTTTTCAGCTATTTATAGTGTGTTTGGTGTAGTGATAGCCTCGAGCTGTAAGGCGCGGTGGACAATCTCGGCGGTCGCAGGTTCAAACCCTGGCACATATTTCGTCTTGTCTAAGCTATGTGTTCATTAGCAATGATGTACTTTAATGCTTAAGAAAAACATTGTGACGAAAACTGCACTCGGAATAGTAGCAATTTCATAGATATATACATTAAGTCACCAAACCCACACTTGACCAGCGTGGTAGACTACGGTCTGAGTCCTGTCAGTCTTAAAGGAGGTCCGTGTCCAACAATGGGACGTTTCTGGGTCGATGATTATCAGAATCATTTTTTCATAGACTTAAATTTACTTGTTTAAAATAAGCAAAACTTCTTTATTATCTATGTTACAATAATAAATCTGCACAAATATAAAAAGCTAAAGAGATAGGTTTTTCGGTCGAATACTCTATTTCAGGAACTAGCTGTATGAAGTAACTAAAAAGAGGGTGAAACTGTGGGCAAGGCTAGTTAATTATAAATGGGGTATGTTGAGCCGCAGGAATTTTCGAAATATCACGAAATGTTTCAAAATGACTCCGCCCTACCATCTAAGATCCGCAGAAAAATACTCAAAAACCCCGCATTCGTACATTTACGATAATTTGCTACATGTATCTGAGAAAAACAATACTTTATTTAGTAAGTGACTATACATCATCGTCCACAAAGAATCGAGTTAGAGAAATTCCCTTTTGTCCGACGAACGAGTTAACGAATGTACTTACATTCATATTCACATAGATATAACAATAATAGAAAAGACAAGTTCACGTGATCATTGCCCGTTCCCGAATATGACGCGCCTCATACTCGTGGCAATTTCGTGTCATTTTTTGGTTTGTTCATTCTATTCCCGCTGTTTAAAAAGGCCGACACCGGTTATCCGCGATTTTTGCTTTTTACCCGGCGAGTATTGAATCATTGCTGTTTGCGTTCAACTTCAAAGGCATAAATTCATGTGTACAAACAGTAAAATCTATCCATGTGTGCATTCGTCAATATGAGCGCACCCTAAACTCGCTACTTTTTGAAACGCTACTCCATTTAACACTTAAGAAATTAAGTAAGCATGTGACGTATTACAGTAATAGATTCGTTTTGTTTTTCATTTTGTATTCAGAATTATCAGTTATTGTCTTATAACATATAACAAGGGTTATTGTGGCTCGACACCAGCTTGCGAAACGAGAGCCCGCGGGTTAGATCCCCGCACCGAGACCAATGTTTGTGTGATCCACAAATATCTGTTTCGGGTCTGGGTGTTTGCGAGACCGATAAGTCTCTCGTAGTGTCTGATACCCACGACACAAGAATTAGTATCCTATTCTGGGGTCAGAATTATGTACTGTTGGGTGGATTTATTTATTAAATATATTGTATTTCAAGTTTGTAGGCACAATGGGTTGTGTATAGGTAAAATAGCTTGAAATGGTTCGTGTTAACACCCATGCGTCAACTACTTTGTCTGAAGCTGGCTGGACACCTGTCGGGTGGCCTCACTGAATTTCCCCTTACGCAGCGTTGTTTTTAATTCCCCTACAAAGCAGATTAAATTCGACAGGCTTAAAACTGTCATTAACAGGCGCTACAAAGCGTATGCCGTGAAAGAGTATGTTTTAAATATCGCGTCAAAAGTGTCATACTTCAAACCGCTTTTTTGGGCTGAGTTTAAATTAGTTGACGGCTGCATACTACCGCTTTTGAAGGGTTAAAATGCCTTTCTGCCTACAAAGTGTTTTCAGGGAATTAATATGCGTGCAGCTTGAATGTATACAATTCACTTAAATAGTTATAAATGTAAAGTATAGACTATTGGCGGTCTTATTCCTGCGACAGCGATCACTTCCAGACGCCCTTGAAGAAAGTGAAATTAAAATATAAAGGTAGACATACTATTTACGTTTGCAAGTAGCCTACTGTATAATAAATGGACATGTGCCTCCTCACAATTGAGAGGGCTGAGGCCTCGGCACTGCTGGCCTAGTGCAGGTTCGAGGAATTTACTCATATCAGATTTTTTTGGACGCGTATCGTCGTCATCGGCCCATACACTTTCCGCTGCTGGGCACTTACCTCCTCTACCATTGAAAGGGTTTAGGCCATAGTCCACCACGCTGGTCTATTGCGGGGTTGAAGGACTACACACCAAAGAAATTTGAATAATTTTTGGTGTGTGGGTTTTATCACGATGTTCTCCTTCATCGTTATTAAAGCAATAATTTATTGTGAATACATCCACGAAAAGTCAGAGATGTGTGACTGGGGTTTGAACCCGCGACAGCCGATATTCTCGACCGTGCTTGAAACCTCGAGGCTAGGTTCTGTTATTAGATAACAACCCGATAATATAATAGAGCTGTCCATACAGCCAACTTCGATTACGATATGACATATCCCGCTACCTGACACATATAATTAACTAAATTGGCCGCTACATGAGGTTACCCGCGCTCCATTACAATGTAATTATGAATGCACCCACCCCCAACCACCCACCTCCCGACATCTCCTCCCTTATTATCTGTACTAATGTCATAAAGTGAAAAGACAATTATTTCTGTACGTTTGCAGCGAATTAAATCAAAAAATACTCTAACTTTCATTCATTTTTTGTGTCAACATAAGTGGGACATTTTTAGGCCTGTCGCATATGGATGGATGAGAGGTGGTCAAGACCGGGATGGTTGGGGCTTTCTTGGGGAGGTCTACATTCAGCAGTGGACGGCAATAGGCTGAGTATATACTATGTATAAGACATTACAAGTGCGAGCATTTTCATCAATCCTATCAAAATCTAAAATAACCCTATGCCAGACTTGAAATGTATTTCCGGGACAACGCTTATTAAAAAAATCCTTAAATCGGTTTTCAATTCTTTTTCAAGGCTTTGGTTCAACTCGTACGTGCGATCTAGCAATCACGGACTCCTTTCCCTGGTTGGTATATTATTAATGAGCAGCAGCATGGCTGCTGGATATGGCTCAAAAAAACGGTATCGGTGCGGGAATCGAACTCGCGGCCTCCATTTCGCTACTGCGCTAATTAAATCCATTACCCCGCTTTCCTAATGAGAAGGGTAAATTGCCACCCAAACCTCAAAAAGAAACATTTGATTACGTGCGAATACGATTTGTGGCAGACTCTATAGGATCACTGCATTGCACTTTGTCCGTAAATCCGTCGGACGTCAATTTGCCGTTGGCAAGTTGTGAATCAGCTCTTTGTGCCCTTGAATCACGTGTCGACCGTCCCAATCGCCGTCGAGGTAACATTGTCACGTCGAATCAGAACGTTTATTTCAATCCTCCAGCGTTTGCTAATCGCTGCTTTTCATCGGCAAATTGAAGTGGCAGGCAAGGCTTGTGATCGGTGGCTTTAATAGTGCATTTGTTGAGCGAGCTAGCGGTTTTGAGTTCGGTTCGGGAACTTAAAAGAACGATTGGCGAAGCGATGGTGCGGATATGAAATATTTATTTATTTACACTTCATACAATAATAAAGGTGCAGAGATAATACGCAGCGGGATTGTAATGACATGATTAAAATATGTTCAAATATGTTTTCCTTACTTAGTTTCCGTTTTAAATTAAACTCGAGGATAGCTGGCAGTAGTTGAGTGAGTGCTGCACTTTCGTATAATAATGCTCAACGTACTTGGCTATAAGTTACACACCAGGTTCGGACTATAAGATGGATGCATAAGAAGCGCCCAACCAAGCTCTATTATCTCCTGGCTTGTATCTTAGACAATGGGCGCACATATTATTATCTATTTTTTACCTTTTACCGCGAATAAAGTTTTAATTTTCATCACTGCATCCATTAGAGCAAAGTTAAACCCAGTGAAATCGAAGTGGACGTCACCCTTTGCAGGCGAATCAAAGGCAGCATTTTGCCAAACAAAATAGATCGGGCGCCGCCGTCAATCTCAGCGCTCCCCCTGTGTCGTGAACACTACGTTACCAATCAAATTAGTGCGGCGAGGGTCGAGGGGCGCAACATTTCAACACGACGCACCTGCCCTTGTAACTGCGTTTATTTTTGCATGAATATTAAATACACCCAACAGTCACACACATAGTCCCGACCCCACATTAAGATACAAGTCTTGTGTCGTGGGAATCAGAAACTACGAGAGACTTTTCGGTCTCACAAACACCCAGATCCGGTACAAATATTTGTGGATCACACAAACATTTGTCTCAGTCCGGGGATCGAACCCGCGGCCTCTCGTTTCGCAAGCTGTTCAGCAGTGGACGGCGATAGGTCGAGTTTATGTACAGACTAAGCAGTGATGGCCTCGAGGTTTAGGCGAGCGGTTTCATAGGAACAGCACAAATTATGAAAAGGTACGCAAAATGCCAATAACTTCGGCCTCTATTACGTGGGTATCAAAACGGAATGATTACGTAGGTTTCATTATCATCACCTAACTTTAACGTCCACTACTGGATACAAGCCTCTCCTATGGCACGCCACTGGGCTCGATCTTCGGCCCTCCTCATCCAACCGCTGCCAGTCACCTTGCGGATATCGTACTTGTAAATCCGTGGATTTATGTGTGTGTAATATTTATGAGACAAACCAAGTCGCGTGCAACTACAGTCTCAGATATTGACCACCTTATTACAGTATCAATTACCGCAATTATGCTGCAATTAGTATTGTCCATTCAGTAGCATGAAGCAATTACGCCAAGACAATTAATTCTATGTGGATATAATGCTAATTCCCAATCCCTAATAGGTCCCCCTCCTTCGCTTCCCCAGAATTGTCGCTGGCAGTACAATTGGTTAATCCAGTGGCCAATGACAGTGTTCCATTATCTTGAATCTTTTAGCGTTAAACACTGCACTGGCGATTTCATTACCAGCCCGCGCGTCGTATGCGTCGTATGCAAAGGACTCTTTTGGCTTGTGAGTTGAGAATTGTCGAGATGGGACAATTATTTCTGTCATTCTCAGTTAATCGCAGCCTGTTGCAGAGCAAAGGCATCCCTGAGTAGGCGACACCTGGTCATGGACAGCCCTCATCCATCCACTATCTTTCTGAAGTAGTCGGACCATCGTGCTGCAGGACGTCCTACACTATGTCTGCCTAACCGCGGTTTCCACTCCACGGCCGTCCCTCAGCAACTGCATTGCTGGCCGAAAAATATTTTATGGCGTGATGTATTCAAAATATGCATTTAAAATTTAGCCCGCAGAGCTATTATTTGGAGATAAAAAAATATACATATATATTATCCTCCTTACACAAAAATTGATTCAAATATAACTATAACCATCTATGTAAATTGTATAATGAATGTAATTTACGACTTAAAAAAATCATCTATAATATGATAGTAATAATTATTGTACGAAACTCGGTGTGCGAAATTTAAATATTAAATTCCCTAAATGAGAACTCAATGACACTGTCCAACCCGGGTATTGTCACAATTATGACGACACAATGACCATTACCACATTCGTATTAACGGAAGCCGTACAAAGAACAAAAGCTTTTATTACATTTGTCGACGCTTATTATGTTTTTAGAGTGGCAATCCCGCTACAGCCTGCCACTCTGACACAACACCGGCGACTGGTACGAAAAAGTGTCCAGGAACGACGGCAAGACATTTTTTGGAATCCTTCGTAATCAAAAGATCGTACCACGCATTCGGTAGAGTGTCGCGCTAAATTCTTCTTCTTCTTCATCAACCCATATTCGCCCACTGCTGAGCACGGGTCTCCTCTACCATTGAGAGGGTTTAGGCCATAGTCCGCCACGCTGGCCTAGTGCGGGTTGGCGGACTACACACCTAAGAAATTCCTAAGAACTCTTAGGTGTGCAGGTTTCATCACGATGTTTTCCTTCACCGTTAAAGCAAGTGATAATTCAATGTGAATACACACATAACTTCGAAAAGTCAGAGGTGTGTGCCTGGGGCTCGAACCCGCGACCGTCGAGATTCTCGACCGCGCGCCCAAACCTCGAGGCCATCACTGCGCGCTAAATTAAATAATTATAATATTACGGACTCACTAGTGATATTATTTCGAATATGCGTTGATTAAGTTCAATGCATTTTATTCTCTTCATTCTAATACTCACGCCTGACGTTTGTTTACCTTAAAACGATGAAGCCGGCATGTAAAAATACCCTTCACATTTAAAAATAATCCAGATTAAAACCTATTTTGTTAATATGCCCGTGGAAGTACAAAGGTTTATGGATGGCTTCTGATTTTCAATCATTTAAACGGCGAAATTCCAAAATTTACTTTGTCTGTTTCAATATTTATCGACATTTGGTCCTTTGAAGCACGTCATGAGGACATGCAAAGCATCAGTCTCTGACATTCCATAACAAAGGACAGGATATTTAAACACGTCCACCCAATGCATTTTAATTACAATTTTATATCGGCTATTTTGCAACAATGATCAAAGTATTTTCAGATAAAGGGGTTAATTCACCCGTAGTATTTGCTTGTGTTTATTTAAGTTGCCGTTTTAGTTCTTATCGTCATCAACCCCTAAACGTCCTCCTCAGCACGGGCCTCCTCTCCTATTGATTTAGGCCTTAGTCCACCACGCTGGCCTGGTGTGGGTTGGATAATATTAAAGAAGGACATCACCGCTTATAAAATACGACAGCCCCGTGGGGCAGTTGGCTAGACACCAGCTTGCGAAACGAGCGGCCGCGGGTTCGATCCCCGCACCGAGACAAATGTTTGTGTGATCCACAAATATTTGTTTCGGGTCTGGGTGTTGGTGAGACCGAAAAGTCTCTGGTAGTTTCTGATACCCACGACTCAAGAATCGTATCTTCGTGTGGCGTCAGGACTATGTATGTGACTGTTGAGTGTATTTATTATTTATTTAAATATAATTCACCAGAATCGATGCAGCCATTACTTCAATTACGCACTCTTCATCACCATGTGTAATTAAAATGTCTATATTTGACTGGGTCGTCTCCATCCTATGAAGTTTCATACAAGACTCAGTAACAAAGCGAAGGGTATTTTTTACTCTTTTCGCATGCATATTGATTTTAAGGCCCAGGATTTAATATAACTTCGGCGCTGCACGCGGGAATATTTAAAATTCAAAGGGGACTGTATCTAAATGCTAAATCAAGTGCACAGCGCACCGCGGCGTTATTGCGTACTAAAAACGGAAAGTCGAGTCATTGAAAGAGCGGCCCTGGGCCCTTCACTTGTCTAGGCATACATAATATTGTTTCTCTGCTTCCAGTATGTGGCTGGCGTTCAACATATTTTCATTATCATCACCGAAAACACTTTCACTGGCGATCAATGGCCTTCCGCAAACTCCCAGAGCATTTTATCAGAAACGGCTCCCGTCCAACGGGTTCCTGCGGTCGTCAGTTCATTGTGGATGGAAGTTGACGTGGGGCTCAATTACTAAAGAGTAGCTCTCTCCTCCTCTATCCTACTTACTTACTCCTCCTTCTGGAGATTCCAGGACCGCGAGTAAGATTAAATTCCTGATGTATGATAATGTTTGTTGGGAAATTTGTTAATTGGTTAACATTATCCCACTGGGCCAGGGTGGTGAAGTAAGGTTTAAACCCTCTCAATGGTAGAGGAGGCCCGGGAACAGCTGTGCGACGTATATGGGCTGATAATGAACACGCGCTCACATACACAAAAAGCAATACGTCAACCGCACAGAGATCACGAAATCCGGGATTGTTATTTATCAAGGGATTGGTTTAACTCCGGCCACCCTTTGTTTGCAGTCACGCGGCGCAGTTATTGGAAAATATTTTTCGCGGACAGTGCGTAACAAGCTGCGCCCGGCACCACAATAGTCCGAAGCGCCGGAGTGAGAGCCCAGTTCGCCCAATAATATTTCCCGATGTGTTTTTTCACGCTTACCCTTGTTGTTCGAAAAAAAAATATCCTTTCCCCGAAGCAATACCTGCACCGAAGTACATTCAATAGAATTCCACGTGGATCGGGCCGGAACACACTTTTTATGTAAAAATGATCGAGTCAGTTAGTTTGTTTTAACGAGCGGACGGGATGCCGGATAAAATTCCACGCACCATGTTAGACAATTTGATTTAAAGCCGAGTGTGGAGTAATAAAGAGGTTTGGGAAATTGCATGTGTAATTTTTTATAGCTTTTTTAAGTGGACCTTCGGCATAGTTAAATTGAAAGCAATATTCACTTACTCTCCCGATATTCGGCGGCCTAACTCGCTGATTTGATTCTATGCTAACCAGCTTTGATTTTTTTTATTCTGTCATAGTGGAATGACTCGTGAAACGGTTAATTAGTAACAAAATGTCAAGATGATAAAATAGAAGAAATGTTAAAGATGTAATATATGATATATCAACACATACCATAGACGTCCCTTATGGCACGGGCCTAGCCTGTCAAATGTGGTTAGTCACACTACATAAACCTATAAAAACCCACGTCTGTTGTACCGCTGATAAGATTGCTTTCGAAGGTAGAAAGATTTACAATTGATCGACGAAAGAAGTAATGTCAGGACGTTAGTGTAACGAGACCACACTTTAAGGCACGCATCGTGTTGCCTAAACATAGCACTTACCCACTGAAATGGAGAATGGAGAACTCTACTGTTTAAATATTTATCAAGTCTGGCAGATTGTAAATGTAAAAGTAAGCATGACCTTGATTATTCTCAGCCTAACGCCGTCCACTGCTGAACTGTGGACTCTTGGGCAGCCCTCATCCATCCGCCACCCGCAACCTTTTGCAAGTCGTCGGACCCACTACTGCTGTGTCTACATTCCATTCACCCTCGCTTGTGTAGGTATAAATTAAATGAAAATAATTAAAATCAATGTAAATAAAGCATAGACAGTAAATATTTATGTGGTTGGTAACATTGCCAACTGTTGTTGGTTTGAATCAAGAAAGGTGGTGTAACAGGGAGCAGGGGCTATCATGTATGTAGCTATTGGACTGTAAAAAAATGGCTAAGACGACTTTCAAGGAATCATCAAGTTTGGTGTAATATTAAATATCAGAAAATTAGATATACTCGTAGTCATACGTCTATTTTTATTGTCATTTTATTGAAGCAGTGATGGCCTCGAGGTTTGGGCGCGCGGTCGAGAATCTCGACGGTCGCGGGTTCGAACCCCAGGTACACACCTCTGACTTTTCGAAGTTATGTGTGTATTCACATTGAATCATCACTTGCTTTAACGGTGAAGGAAAACATCGTGATGAAACCTGCACACCTAAGAGTTCTTAGGAATTTCTTAGGTGTGTAGTCCGCCAACCCGCACTAGGCCAGCGTGGTGGACTATGGCCTAAACCCGCTCAATGGTAGAGGAGACCCGTGCTCAGCAGTGGGCGAAAATGGGTTGATGAAGAAGAAGATATGTATGTATATTGTACATATTTTATGTAATATATCATTATATATCTATGTATAGATATATCATATTTATGTATATCTTGTACGTTTGTTTATATTTGTCGGATTAGTATATAGTATTTAATTACTTGTAGTTTCTGATGTTCTATACCTAATTTATTTTAAAAATATTCACATTAATTGTGACACCCACACTATGCCTCCGATCTCTCAGGTCCATCTAACGGTTGCCTGGAAGAAATCGCTGACAGCGATAAGGCCGCCAATGCGACACTACGTTATTTAGAATTACTTGTATCAATGTTGTATTATTGTGGTGTACAATAAAGAATATAAATAAATATTAAATACTATTTCTTCATATGCAAAACATATAAACGTCTGTTTTTCCGAGGTAGTGGTTTTCTGCGCCCAAATGTTGCGAGTCGAAATTACAAGTTTATAAGAGTACTTCGTGTATGTCCTGTGCCACTGAGGAGCCCCGGCTTCGATTACCAGATCAGACTGTTGGCTTTTAAAGGAAATGTTACCATTGAATCTGACCTCGGTAAACAGCTATAGATTCGTATTATCTGGCTAAATATGGATCAACGAATTCAGGTACACGCATACTCTTTGGATTAATTGTAAATGACTAGATGAGATTTTCAATCTTTTAAGAGT